>OX494450.1:4800000-6085687 GCA_950381575.1 Plusia festucae
AACTTTCTCTTCTTAAAAACTTTTTTTCTGACCGCATTCTTATTAGGTGGTTCGGTGTCGGTAAGAGAGCGAAGTAGATAGGCCTTACAAGTAATCTGATTACCAATGTGAAGACCGCTCCTGTAGGCGGTATGGAGGTACCTCACAGCTATCACTTGCATGATCTGCTCGCAAAAATAATTGAACCAGTTGTAGTAAATTTATAGGGTCCCACTAAATGCTGCAGATCACAAAAATATATTAGGAATGTGTACCATAGCAATAATAATTAAGGCCATCACAGCATTGAACCGCCAAGAGACTGACATCATTTCATTTATTAGTTTCTCCTCGCAGCCAGCATTCCATATCGTTAATTGTTTCTGAAAAGATAATGTGAAATAAAATACTGATAAGTTCTCACGGTACGATTGATCGATTCATCGTTTCGATCAATCTGACTGAAATCGTAACGATCGATCTCGTTAAAAATGCTACTCATACACGAAAATATATCATTTACTTGTTTGAAACGGTTCGATAATTAGACGTGTTGCATGGGTTTTTGATGCGATTCCCCGACATCGTCTTCGATTAAATGAATCGATAACGATCTTGACATACACTACCTATTGGTCTGATACAACGGGTCATAAAGATCGTATCGTGTATGGAGTCAAAGATGAGTATAAAATCTTATTACAGCAGGATTGTACTTGTATATGGTTCCCGGTTGCGTAACTCCGTGGTGTATACATGGGTACAATTCTTCCATGGAACAGCAACTGTATGGGACGTTGTCTGACACAAACTTGTGGTTTGAACTGTTAAAAATTTATAAAGATTGCGGTTATTTTTATTTTGATGCGGTTATGTTATAAATATTCACGAAACAATTTTCTGCTAAAATACGAACAACAGGCGAAAACGTAACATGGAACAGGTAAGCACCTACTTTCGTAAATAAGTAACTAGGTATTCGTTGCAGATTATGAATAGCTAACTAACAAAACAGCTTCAACGCAAAAGTACGTAATGCGCTCTGCATATTTAGATGAGTCTATAGACCATTTGGTACTTTTACTAGGTACTAACAATGTTTTTGGGTCAATATGCTCTCCGTTAGTATACCACGGAATATAAAACCACTCCTGAAAGTTCACGCGACCGCAGCAGTGAAACCTTGTCTGCAGCCTATCAATGGCCACCTTCGACGGAAGATGGCTGGAGTATCTGAGCATAGCCTTAGTGATACCACCTTTAATCTTAGCTGTAACAGACACATTTATATCCTGAGTTCTTGACGAATTCGACAGTCAACATACATTTGACTTTATTATTATACTAAATATCACAAAAGATTTTTAAGTAGGTTGAGTTATGTACATTAGATAAGGCATGAATTATGATGCTACCTCGTATTATTGTTGACTGCAGTCCGGAATAGAACATTATTGCGAGGAATATAATTATCATAATGATTAACGCCCAAACATAATAGAAGAGGCCGTTTGTAACATCGTACTCTCTCTTCGGCAGACCAGCCTTGAACAACTGATGTAATCCGTAAAGCTGAAACGATTTTTTTATAATTTAGCCAGTCATTATTGTTACATATTAACACAAAAATTAAAAATTTCGTGGTGGTCTAGCGGTTCAATAAACGGATTTTCGTAGACAAGATTGCAAGTTCGAACCCACCATAGGCAAGTTACAATATGACTTTTTCAAAAGTTTTAAGTACTTTCATAATTATTCTAGACATCATTGACAATCGGTGAAGAAAAACATCTGAGGAAACCTCGATACAAAAAAATTGAATCTGAAATCGCCAAACCGCAGTGAACCAGCGTGGTGAACAATGCTCGTTCCGTCTCAAAAATGCACTCCAGGATCCAGAATGTAATTTTATGCTAACTTTGTTACCTACATATTAACTTATGGAGTGCATAATAACAAATAATACCTCTATAACAACTGCGATAACCGAACCACAAGCAATAATAACGGGTATAGCATTGCCATCTGGCCAACACACGAGATCCAGCAATGTTCCCTCTTCACTGCGTATACCTTCTGATGTGTTTACCAACCATATCAGATAGAATATTACTACAGGCATGCATGCCATCATCAGCATCCTTATATTATTGAAAGAAGCCCACGTTAAATACATTTTGAAAACTTCGTAAGGTTCGTTAGTATTTATACAATTAAGTTTTCTGTAGTAAATTGGTTACTGTGACATTTCATTTCGTATATCACACACTTAGACCATACATTACAATGTCTTTGCTTAGACCACACACAATTTATGACATTGATTGAAATCTCAAAAAAAATGTAATTAGAAAATCCTGAAGACTTAAATGTGAACGCTTCTTAATTTTCAGTTAAACCTCATGAATTCATGACATTTGAGTTCAAAGGGTTATTAATCTATGGTTAAATCAAATAGTCCTGTCAAATAATGTCAAGACTACTCAAGCAAGACGACAGTTAGTATCAGTACTATTGTTGTCAAAGTGACAATGACAATGTTATCATTGATTCAGTAGCAAAATGTGTAAGAAATAATTCAAAAAAGAAAACTTTAGTTTTTTATTGTGTTTTTATTTATGTTTCTATACAAACTCGACACTATATTATACTAGAAAGTGCTTTAAGTTACTATGAATGAACAAATTTCTCGTAAACTATGGGTGATAAAGTTTTGTTTAAAAGTTGTCTATCCAAAGTACAACTACTACTATTTCCTCGTATACCTTGCGATAAGGTATAGAATTTGGAGCCAGAGGAGAAATTCTAAGCTTGAGAACATGGATGTATTCCAAGTTAAGACAATTCCTCCACATATAGTAAAAACACTGTTAAAAGAAAGATTGGAAGATAATTTACCTGTTCTTATAAACAAATGCATTATTATATCTAAAGAACAATTTATCCAGCTTGGCAGTGAAAATTTATTTTATCTAGATAATGGAGTTCTTTGGGTTGCATTAAAATTAACTGCCTCTGAGAGAAAAAAGCACAAATCAAATATGAATGACAACAAGGAAATAAAATATAATCTTCATTTTATGACATCAGAACTACACAAAAAGCTTTGGACTGATTCAGTAAAAAGTAATATTGATAATTTAAGAATAGTACCAATAGTTGGATCTAAGCATGTCTCTGAAAATTTAGCATTCACTAATGAAATTGAATTTTTTAATATCACTTCTTGCTTTGGCTTGAATGTAACTAAAGATATATCTGTGACATTCCACCCTGTGCCGTGTTTGGACAGCTCACCCAAGATAGCTGCGGTAGCAGAAGTGAGCCTCATAGTGAATGATTATGACTTGGCCAATGATTTTATAAAAGAGGTTTTAAGCAACCATTTTGAAGTACCTAAGTTGGTGAGCACAAATGACATAATATGTATAGACCTCACTCCAGATATGACAGCCAAGTATCATTATAAGTACTTAGACTTGGTTAATTCAACAGGAAAACTTTACTTTAAATGTAAAAAACTAAGTAGTGATGCTGAAGTAAGTAGTGAATCTAAAGACAACATAGTACAAGCCTTTTTTATTGTAAAAGGTGTTACTCAGCTGACATTAGGTGAAAATATACACAGTATGAAGCCAAAGGACGAATATTTTAAACCACCGCTACATAAAACCTGTAATGTTATATCACATTTATGTCCAACCGGTTTGAAGGAAAAGTTTAATCAAATCCAAGAAACAATTAATCCATTTTTGACTGGAGAAATAGGTATGTATTTCTTTAGTAATTGGTGTCAATTAAAGAGTAAAAATACAATGGTGGAAACTGTTGTGAGCAATAATATTATGTAATTTCTTTCAGATGATTTGTTGTCATCAATGTCAAGCCCCATCATTCCTATGTTACTTCTCACGGGGTCTACAGGGTCAGGCCGATACCTCCTTGTCAAAATACTGGCAAAATATAATGGTGAGTCAATGTAATACAAACATTATTTCCTATATATATAAAGTGTAATTGTAATAATGGACCTACATCATCAATCATTAGAGTTTCATACCCAAATTGAAAAAACGGGACCCTATTACTAAGACTCCGCTGTCCGTCCATCCATTTGTCACCATGCTCTATCTCATGAACCATCATAGTTAGAGAGTTAAAAATTTCACATGTGATGTATTACTGCTGCCTCTATTACAACAAATACTAAAATTCTGAATAAATAAATATTAAAAGGAGCTCCTCTTCATTATTTAATTTATTTTATACAACAAACGTGAATTTATTGATACGGAATCGTCCTGCGCGATACCGACTCGCACTTAGTTTTTGCACGCACTTTGGTTTTATTGTATTCTATTTTGGGCGTTATATTATTTTATAAATAAATTGGTTTTCAGGTATGAACTGCCTGGCAATAGACTGCAATGCTCTGCAGAGTTCTACAGCCAAACAAACAGAGAGTAAGATCAACTCTACAGTGCAAAAGGCCAAAGCGGCCGCTCCTGTTATTGTGGTCCTAGATAATTTTGAGGTGAGACACTAATGAAATCTTGTTTGATGAAAATAGTTTTCTTAATAAGATAGCTTTTGCTCAATTTTTCTAATCGGACCAATAGATCATGAGATCAGCATGTAAAATCAAAGAAACAAGTTCAGCTTTATATTATTCGTATTTTTTTAATAGCCTATAATGTCCCGCTTCTGGGCAAAGGCCTCCCCAAGTACTTGCTTGCGTCTAAATCATCGCGCCACCTCTTCCTAGGACTCGGCGCCGTCCATCTGTTGGCTCTCATTGCATAGCAACCTTTGCCCAGCGGTCATCATGCATGCGTATCCGCCCAAACCCATTTTAGCCGGGCATCTTCTTGCACAGTTCTGAAATAATAGTATAGAAATATAATAATTCTCGTTTTGGCACTATTCAAGGTATTTGCAGTAGACCCAGAAAACAATGAAGATTGTAGAGTTCTAGAATACTTCATGAACACCATCTCAGACTTGTACCAAAACTATACGAAACATCCCATCATATTCATTGCTATCACCGAGAGACAAGACTTGAAGCCAAACATGCTGAGGTTGTTCCTAGAAAAGTTCCACATACCTCGGCTTAATGTTCAACAGAGATACGAAATGTTGGAATGGTTTGCGTCAGTTATGCAGCTGAACATAGACGGAGAAGAAATCGTATCCTCAAATCAGTTTCACTCTCAAGAAGAACTGACTTGCTTAACTAAAAAATCAAAAGACATCTTACAAAGAGTAGCGGCCAAAACCGAGACGTTCTTGTATGGTGATATAGACACTCTTCTCCATTTTACGATAAGGGAATCGTATTTAAAGCAGCACAATGGCTATAACCAATTACCGCCCGATCCTAACTTGCATTTAGTTCAGGAAGAAGACTTTAACTCTGCACTAGGTAAATACTTTTTACTCAGGTTTTGTGTTCCAACTATCGCAAGTTATAATTTCTTTTATTTTCTTTTAAGAGTCCATCAGAGGCCTACAAAGTCAACATTTAGACGCTCCAAAAATTCCCAAGGTTTACTGGAAAGATATTGGTGGCTTAGATTCTCTTAAGAAAGAATTGTTGAAGACCATAGAGTTCCCTATCAAGTATCCTCATTTATTCAAAAATTCCAGTCTGAAAAGATCAGGTAAGATGTTTTATAGAATAACACTGTCTCGTTAAGGTCCCGCCCATTTCAGATAATCGGTGCTCGATTTTTTGTAGGTGAGAAATAGAACGTACTGATTTCGATAGCAACGCACACGTCCTGCAAAAAGTCCGTCAGAAATTATCAGATTATCAGATTCCAAAGCCAAAAAGTCTGTCTTTAACATGAGGTTATAAGTAAACATGGAGAAAACGCTCCAAACAACTGGGGGCTTACTCACTTGTCCAAACAAAACATAACGTGGCAAGAGTCCTGGGTCGCCGAACGCAAAACCTGTTTTGTGTTCTGAAAATCACATTAGTACATTCATTTTGGCCTATTTAACAGATTGTTTACTTAAAAGCATCTTAAATCGAAAGAGATAAATCCACTCTTAATCCGACACGTAACAGTACGTTAACTGACTTACCCCCTGGGTGACACCTTTTGAGTCAGGACAGGGTCAGCGACATGGGTTGCTGACCTCTCTTTTTAAATATTTAAGATACAATCAAATTGTTATATTACAGGTATACTTCTTTACGGGCCTCCAGGTTGTGGTAAGACACTTGTAGCGAAGGCAGTTAGTACAGAGCTTAATGTAAGCTTCCTAAGTGTAAAGGGCCCTGAGCTGCTTAACATGTATATTGGTCAGTCAGAAGAAAATGTTAGAAAAGGTTTGTGAACTCTGTTTAATTAATATGCGTTACCTTTTGAAAATAATTTTCTGTGGCACATGATGTGTGGTGTTGATGTAATTTAGTGACCTTCAGCTTCCGAAACGACATTTCCAGCAGTGCTATGCTATTTCTTGCCTATTATCGTTCCACCAGCTATAAACTGGGTCAAAAGAGCCGCCGTACACCCATTTACATACTCTCGCTTTCTTGTGTACCTTATTGTGTTATGCTGGCTGCAAAAATACTTCAAAAACTTACGTTGTATTCTTTCAATACACTCGGTATACCATACGGGAACTGCATATTCCAGTTGAGAGCTGATTAGTCATTTATGTAGATGTAAATATTTACTAGCTTTTTTAAAAGCATTGGCTGCATTATCACCTATCACGTGCGTGGCTTCCTCCTGAATTTTTTGATGCTTGTTAAGTTGTTAATAAGTTTTCTATTTTTGAAGTGAAAACTTCTTTAGCGGCGTTGAGCACTTTTTCTGTAATGGGTATAAAATCTTAAACTCGCGTCAGGACACGTGACCTGATCGAAAAAGCGTAAGACGGATGGAGAGTAGACAGCTATCCCCTCTCTACGGCGCGGCGAAAATGTATGCCTGGGCCTACTGTTTCGTTTAGGCAGCGCAGGGCGCTTGCGCGAATGTTCGTGTATGTTATTCGGAGAGATAAACTTTTTAATGTAAAATAATTGTAATAGTTTTAAAGTGTTAAATTTTTAATGTAATATAAATTGTCATGTTTGTGTACGATAGCGCAATAAATGAATATTGTATTCTACCACATAAACGATAGTACTTTTATACTGATAAAGCAATTGGTGCAAAATTATTCCCTAACCATTCCAAAATATCAAACATGCTCAACGTTAATAATCAAGTTTTCACTTCTGCCGGCACTCCCGGAGTGCAATTTTTTTTTTTATTTAGCTTTATTTATTATAGGTAGTTTAGTATAGTTTAATTTATATTATAAGGTTTTGGT
Organism: Plusia festucae; assembly: GCA_950381575.1. NCBI lineage: Eukaryota > Metazoa > Arthropoda > Insecta > Lepidoptera > Noctuidae > Plusia > Plusia festucae. The sequence continues at coordinate 4,807,315 of OX494450.1, forward strand.
TTAGTATAGTTTTATTTTTATTTTAATAATTAGTATTATGTGTTTAATTATAGTTATAGTAATAACTGCCTAATTTAGTATTATCTCTGTGTGTCAGTGTTCGAGTCAGCGCGAGCGTCGTCTCCGTGCATCGTGTTCCTGGACGAGCTGGACGCGCTGGCCCCGCGGCGCGGCGCGGCCGGGGACTCAGGCGGCGCCAGCGACCGCGTCGTCAGCCAGCTGCTGGCCGAGCTCGATGGCGTCGCCAGTGGAGAAGGTTAACACTCAAATGTTATATCATGGCAATCTGAAAGTACATGCAACTTTTTTTGGTCCGATTATAATCTAAAACTTATACCTACTCAGCACAAAAAAAACCTTATTCTAAATATTGAACTGGATAATCTTCTAATTGTGTTTATTAACAGAATATGAAAATAAAAGAGTAATCCTATTATGAGATCATTTGACATAAGTATTTTGTTCTGACTCTAATATCCCTGCGTATGCCTGTTCACCTTGCTGTGCATTCTTATACCATGAATAAGTAGTTCATTATAGCCGGTTCTCTGAAAGACATCAGCCTTGTAAATTTAGGCAAAGTTGTAGTCCTTCTAATATCACAAAATTTTAGCAACAAATGAAAATCAACAGATGCAGACACTTCAAGTTTCGTGTTCATAATGGGCGCGACGAATCGTCCGGACTTGCTGGAACAATCGCTGCTGCGTCCCGGACGCCTCGACAAGCTCATATATGTGGGCCCCTACCGCGGCCTGACCGAGAAGACCGGCGTACTAGAAGCACTATGCAGAAAGTAAGCAACCTTACTACATCTATACCTAAAACATAATACTTATAAATGGTACTAATTTTTATTTATAAATTAAATGAAGGAGGAGAACTTTTTTCGCAGTGCAGGGACTTCAGTCCCTGCACTGCGAAAAAAGTTCTCCTTTGCCCCTAGATTTTTTACACATAATATTATGCCTTTTCTAATATTTTACCTATTAAAATCGCTTTTATTGCGTAAGGCATATGAATGTTGGCGCGCGTCTTGAAATCGCACGCTTGGAGAGAGCCTGTTGCCTAACAACCCATTAATGAAAAGGTCTAAACGCAAACTAATGTACAGTGCGATTCTAAGTCAGTGGCGGCTGTGAAATGCGATACGCACTGGGCAGTACCCCGCCCCGCACCCCCACTATTACGTCAATTTGTTACTAAGTACGCAGCGACTCGCGTCATGTTCACAGCTGCCATTAAGTTTGAATCGCACTGTAACGTCTGTTTGCTGTTCAGATGAGCGCGCGCTTATTTCGTTATTGTAACGAATATTGTACGAGTATGACGAGTACTCTCGCATCGTGATTTTGCGCCCATCGTATGAACTCTGTTTAAATTTGATCTTGGGTTGATGTGCTATAACGCGTGTTACATATGAGCTTAGCCTAATAGTAGACGTGCAGTTACAGGGTACGCGAGGAGGTGGAGCTGTGCGCGGTGGCGGCGGCGCTGCCGGAGTGCTGCACGGGCGCCGACCTGCTGCAGGTGGTGAGCCAGGCGCGCGCCGCCGCCGTGCGAGGACTCGTCGCCAAGCTGCACGCCGGTCAGTACATACGGACATGCTAAACTACAAAAAAAATAGCTCTTATGGAAAGTATGTTAGCTGGTCACCATATCATCTTTAATAGGATTAAATAATATCTTGTTATTTATCGTTATCATAAAACTTTCAGTGTCATTGGCCGGTGCAGAAAATGAACTGTACATTGAAAAAAGTCATTTAATCGTTTTTTGATAGCGATACTAATATTAGATTGTGATAACTGTATTTGTAAATAAGTGAAAATGTTAATTCTTTTGTTTGGTTTTAGGCACAGTGAAGGAGAGTGAATTAAGCCCCGACTCAGTTATTATAGGTGCCACGGAACTACTACACGCAGTAGAATCATTCCGACCGTCTGTGACACCTGACGAGTTGGCGTACTACGAATCATTGAAGTCGCAAATGTAGCTGTGTTAATCTAGTCTTTTCACTTTGTATAATTATTATTGATGTTAAATGTAAATATGTAATTGTTTTAAATATATATGTATATATATGCTATAAATGAACTGAGGTAAGCACAGGAGCTGGTTCTCTTTTTTTAATAAAGGCTATAGTCAATTGTTTGGTGATGTTAGTTTTATTTATTTTACCCCTATTGCTGTAATGTCTCTTCAAAAACTTATCTGACCCGATGGCAAAACCTGAACTGATATCATTGTGCTTAGCTTAGAAATAAAATAATCGGATATTAAGATTTAATTTACTCCCAATAAATTCAAATGTGTACCTATGCTGTATAAATATTCTTTTTCAATTCATAATAAAACACTATGGTATGCCGTGGCGTAGCATTAAATTCATATTTATGAACGCATTTAAAACATCGAAACCTGGTTTAAACATAAAAAACTTACATTGAAATTTAAGTTTCTTATATCGAAAGATTTATTTAAAAACTACAATATGTAAAAACCAAAAATATATTTTTCATGTACTAAGGAATAATTATTTCCAAAAAAAATTGTTATTTGTGTTGCTACAGATTTTTTCACAAAACTATTTGAATATTTATTTGAATCATGTTTCTGAACGTAAACGTCAGAACGGTTCAATTCCATAGACAGTCTCATCAACTCTCTTTCCGGTTTCAAAATGGTGAGTGAGTGCGCTGTCTTCTCATATTTTTCCGATTTTTGCCAATTATTTCGTGATTTCCTAATAGAATCATTTGTTTTATATTAAAATATAACCGTTTAATACTTCTGAAATAGTTTACGAACGAGCTTAGTGACTAAATGCACCTATCATTTTTAGCATTCAGTATGATACCTCGTGGCCAAGCTTGTTGTCAACAATGTTTTAATAATTACAGCCGCCCAAGAAGGACACGAAGGCTTCGGCCAAGCAGCCCCAGAAAACACAGAAGAAGAAGGAAGGATCCGGTGGCGGCAAAGCCAAGAAGAAGGTAAACAATTTGTTACCATGAAAGTGAGGTTATGTGTGCGTGTGTATTACGAATATTCAATAAAGTCTGATGAATCAAATGTTTCACGTTAATGCTACACGAGAGATTTGACGCTGATAAATTCCATAAATTAATAGGGCGATACGTGCTGGAAATCGTCAATAAAAAGTCGAAGTGATGATTGATTCGAAACAGGGAACGTTGTTTGCCAGATGATTATACATTTCCACTTGAATTCTGTGAGAGTAAAACTTACTGATATATTGAGGCTGATGGCACCAACAAACGCTATTTAATTTGTTTCAAACTATTGCATCCCTCTTGATATTTTGTTTGGCATTGCAGAAGTGGTCCAAAGGAAAAGTACGTGACAAGCTTAACAACCAGGTGTTGTTCGACAAGCCCACATACGAGAAACTGTACAAGGAAGTGCCACAGTACAAGCTGATCACACCCGCCGTCGTCTCTGAGAGGCTGAAGGTTAGGGGATCACTCGCCAGGAGGGCACTCATCGAACTCAGGGAGAAGGGTATGTTACTGATTATTGTTCTTTTGTTATGCCAGTATTAAGGCTTAGGATACACAGAATATCATTTAGCAAGTGTATTTTTATGTTGTTGCTATCTGTGAGCATGTCTTGTATTAAAAACATTGAAATTTACACCATTAATATTATATGTTACATTCCAACAATATTTGAATTTAAGAATTGTTTCTCATTTTAATTAGGTTAGCTGCTAAGGCCCGCACACCTGCATTCCTTTAGTAGTAGTAGCAAATACATGGTGGCATGACCCATCATCAAGGATTTGCATGTAATTTTTTGGATATTGAATATTATTCAATGGTAAACAAGATTTTATTCACAGCAAATATTGAGGTTATGATATGTATGTAAATAATTATAATATGTTATGATGATCCCTTCTTCTGGATAAACCATGACAGTAAAAACTGATATATTGAGTCTGAACAAAAACCATAATTATTATTATTGTATAATAATGTTGCTGCCACATACTAATTTATTGAACAATTCTTGTTTCAGGATTAATCAAACAAGTAGTCCAGCACCACGGACAGGTCATCTACACGAGGGCCACCAAGGGTGATGACCCTGTCGCATAAGATTATGTATAAGTAAAATAAAAAAAATCTGCAAAATTATAGTTTTACTTTTTTATTAAAAACCTTTTCTACATAACAATTTACATTGTACCCAACTATGTTTTACTTTGCAATTTTTATACTCACAATTTCAAACAATTGAATACATATGACACTATCGAACTGAAATTTTATGCTTGTCATCAAGGTCAGTGATTGCGAATCTAGCGGAGGGATATACGTCTCGTACCCTTTCTTTGAAAGCAGTGGCGTGTTCTTCACTTGCTGTTTCCACTACCACATTTGCCTGAAATAATAAACGCCATGAATAAAAGCTACGAATGTTACTACGATAACTTGCATTTCGCAGGGGGGTAAACTACAGAGCACGACGTATAAAGTGACACATTATTTGTAAAACAATCTAAACAAACTACCATGTGAATAGTTAGAAATGTGTTAGATGCCCACGGCAGAGCGAAGAAACAGAAATAAAATCAGCTTCGCCCGATGCTATTGGTCACTAATTGATCCATTTCTCGTTTCTCCGCTCCGCTCAGGTGGACTCGCAGCCTTAGACCCGACATCCACCATTTCAAAGTGAAGACTAGAGGAGAAGTATTGCGAAACTGGTGGGTTATTTCCTCCAAAGCGGAGAGATGTAAGCTGTGTATAGATATACATAATTACAGTAGTATTCTAAATAAACATGAGACATCTCTGCTTGATCCGTTTCTGCCGAAATTAAGCAGAAAAGAACGAACTTCAAAGTCTTTGAACATAACGGAACTGATTTATTAATTCAAACATCTGTCGTCTCCTCTCCTCTGTATTGGTGGATACCGGACCTAAGAAAGACTGAATCTACGCGTAGTTTGTGGCAAAAAAAGCCAAGGAGCGCAATGCTCGATAACCTCGCCCACGTTAGTTCGGGTTTTCGCTTGTTACCGTGCAAAGTGTTTGTGTAAAAACAGCGCCAGATCCATAATTAAAAACATGTTTCTGTGTCGTAAAAAGAAAAGGAATTGGATTACCCAAGTAGTAGTGACATCGCTGTGCACCCACATCTGTTCGGTGACGAGGCTCTTGAGCACGGCGCTCTCCTCGGAGATGACCTTAGCGAGCTGCTCGAGCCCGCTTCGTTGGTCTGGCACGGCCACGGCGAACCGCATGAGGCGCCCGCTGGAACCCAGCCCGCGCTGGATGGTACGCGATAGGCGACCCGAATCAATGTTGCCACCGCTTACTATGCATACCGCCCTGTGCGAAAGTTGTGATGTCTATATTCAGATAATAGAGAAATCATAGGTTTTAAGTTTGTGCCTACGTAGTTTGCGTGACAGCGTAAATTATGTCATTGCTTTATTGTTTATTATAGTTTATACAAGTAATACCTATCTAGGTATTAATTTTCCTCAACAAAAACTCGATATTCCTTAAGGATTAAACGATTTTTCTCTCTCGAACTTAAGGCTCACATAATTTCATCACATCAATCAACTGGTACCTACAAATATTCACCAATAAAATATTATTCGTCACGTTTGAGTAGATATGACTGTCTGACATGGTCTATTTTTGCATGCAAATGGAGATGGCTTATTCAAAGCATTCAGACTTACCGTTTTCCTCTGAGCTCCGGCGCGAGGCCCTGCATGACGGCGGCTATAGCACACACGCCGGCGCCGTCCGCCACCAGCCGCTCGCGCTCCAGCATCGATATCAAGGCACGCGCTATGTACAACTCGTCCACTAGTAACTGCAGTGTAGAAAATGACAAATTGATAATGACATCCTAAACCTAAGCAAGTGGGGAGCATGTTCGACCCCTCACATATCCAATGTGGGAGCGGTGCCCATCGCAAGGCATGGCGCAACTTGTCTTTATTCGCGGTAATAGGGTGAGTCAATAAAGGATTTTGCTTTTTTATTTCCTGCCCGTCGTGCAGTAACTCCTAGGAAGAAAAGAAGAAAGACTAGAGAGAACAAAAAGTTGCCACCCGGATGCCAAGGTCGTAACCTTGCCATCCGGGTGGCAACTTTTTGTTCAGATATAGTTATTTAAGGGTCATTGACACGGAAACAAGATTATGCAATAAGGTCTTTCTACAAAAGTTATCAAATTGATAGGTGGTGCAATCAATTATTTGATACCCTAGTACCTACCTTTACATTGCCTAACCTGGGTAGTCTCGCAGTCGCTACCATCCTTATTAACTGGCATATCTCTACGAACCTATACCTGTGTAATGGGCATGAGGTGTGTTGTAAAAATAAGGTCATGTCGAAAAGAAGGAGAATACATAAATATACTGACCTTTACCTTTACAGATACACAATTCTAAACGCTAAATAGGTATAGGCACTTGGTTGGTTGGTTTGTTTTCCTGGGCCGTTACCGCTCTTAGACTGTTGATAGGGCCTTTGTGCGTGATCAACTGTTCTTCCTCACTCCAGCCAATCCAGATCATCCCAGAAGGCTAGAAGCCTTTTCAGGCTGCTGCAAGCCCCCCGCAATGAGGCTAGCGACTGGTGGATTTGTGCCCGTGTCGTGGCCACGATTCTGCATTCTACTAGCACTGAGCAAGTAAAGCAAAAAGTATAGGCACTAACCATTCTGTCCAGCCTTCCTTTCAGTGTAGCAAAAGCGTTTACGCCAACTATCGACGTGTTGAGTCCGTCACCGAGGTTTGGTACAACGTTCACTGTGACTGGCCTTCCCGCCTGCAGGGCTTTCATCATTTTCGGCACTTTTGCACATTCGGCCCCCTGAATTTAGGAAAGTTTCAGTAATACTTACTTATATTCTAAAAACTTGGTAAAGTTCCTACCTAAAAGGACAACAAACGCAGAGTCCACTATTTTTTAAATTCAATTAGGTCTGTAAGTACCTACACATTGGAGTATCACATCGACTGACCGAGGAAATGAAGCGGCGTTAAAGCAATTTTACCTTTTAATCACTTAAATGCAACCAGTAATATCAAAACACTAGCTTCTTACGTAAACCAGACAGGAACACTTGAGTTTCTTGCAGGCGATGAGCACGCTCGCCAACAGACCGCCGGAACCCACGGGAACTATCACCGCGTCTGCTTCCGGCAGCTGTGTGATAATCTCCAAGCCCAGCGTGCCCAGGCCGGCCATTACAAGGGGATCATCGGAACTAAAAATAACAGCGTTTTAATATCTCTGTAACTGTTCGTATTTTTACGTAACGACTCATTCATAATGGCAGGAATTGCAAAAAGTAGACCCCTTTTTGCTGGATTACAGCGCGGATCCAGCCCATCAAAATAGTTGTGGCCACAGTTACCCGAAAATCTGACGGGAGCAAAGACGGGCTCGGTGTGTTTTAGTCGGTGAAAGTCCGACATATTATCCCAAAGTCATGCCTACACCGTAGGCCGAAGTCACAAGCTTTTCACCCCGACTGTTAAAATAGCCATTTATGATTGTTGGTTATGTGTTTGAAAAATAAAATAGGTTACTTACTCCATAAATATTTGACGGCTTTCTCGGTGCGCTTTTTTGGCGTAGGTGATAGCGTCGTCGAGAGAATCGCCACACAGCACCACGTCAGCGCCGAGCTCGGAGCAGCGCTGAGCATGCGCCGGCGGAGTGCGCTCCGGCAAAACCACCGTAACCTGTAGTTGGGGAGCGAAGGGATGCTCTTATAGTTACACGCTTACTCTCCTCATAAATCCATAAATATATTTATAAGTGTACCTAAAAGCTTTTTTCTAGGGTATCGGGGTCAGCTTCCAGTTCCCAGTTTCATTGGATGCCAAACTCATAATGGACCAATTCCAGAAAGCGCAATAACGTTATTTATTTTTGTCAATAAATCTGCTGGATTGACTGACACGATATTAGTAATAGGTCTTATTATCTACATGCTACTTACTGCTTTGCAATCGGTAGTAAGTAATTCAGTACATACCGGTACACCTAGAGTGCTGCCTTGGTAGGCGGCGCCCAGCGCCATGTTGGCGTGAGAAGGCACGATCACGCCGCGCTCACTGACCTCCGCGCCATACGCTAGCATAGCGTTGCGGATGCCTCGCTCAGCACAACTAATTAAAGGTATAAACATATATAACTCAATATTATGTTTTACTGGTTGATGTGTAGGATATCTTTTTCTTTTTTATAAAACGACTCCTGTATTAAGAAATTTAATCCTTGTGTCGCAGGGGTTTCACAAACATTTAAATCATATTCACAAGGAACATCTAGTCTGGAACAAGCATTTGTGGATAGAACGAATGCTTGTCCCATGCGGGGATCGAACCCGCAACACATCGCGCACAGTGCGCCCACAATTAGCGTGGTGACTAGGCTATAGGTCACCACGCTAATTACCACTGTTAACACTCGGCTTTAGTGCATATAATAGGCGGGAGATACGTATAAGATATAGGCTTACAGACAGCAAGCCATTGCAGTGATTAAAGAATTGAGGTCTGCTTACCTGCCAGTGTATTGTAAGTTTTCACATTTCAAATAGATATTATAGTCCATGTATTTACTTATCTTGGCTTCCTGAAAAATCAAGTCTCATTATATTTCTTATTTAGACGTAAGTACGTACAAAATTCCAAGTACGTACCTATACATTATGCTCGAAGAATAATAATATATTATCAACTCACGCAAAGTGGTGTGTGTATGATGCCACCTTCGATTCTCTCAGCAGCTTGTTTGATTTCATTGAATGACAACACGTGTGGTCGGTCATCTTTTAGTAACGTTTCATCCTGCAACGATATCTGAGCCTAAAATTAATACGTTCCCTTAGCGTAGACTTTTGTTTTGATGCCCACCCTTGTTAATTTAGAAAATACGACGCTACTACGCAAATTCACCCTCAATAAGTTTAAGGCTCCATTGCATAAACATCATCTTATTTTGAATTATAAGAATTCGTCATTTGGTTAGGTTATTTGTTTAAAATCTATTTGTTCTAAATCTAGTCTAGAGCATATGATATTAACAAAAATACTCACCATAATATCCGTTTTCTTTCACGATAAATTAAAACAAGAATTTAGAGTTTTACAAATTATGTTTATTTTATTGGTTTTCTCGAGGTTTTCGCATAATTTTTTATAGCTATTTAGGTTGACAAATTTAATGTCATTACTGATTGGCAAACTTGGCAACAGAAGACAAAATTCTGCGATGCACGAAGAAGGATGGTACCAAGCGGCGGTAGCCTAATGACTAGGGCGTCGGACTTGCGATCGTGTGGTCGTGGGTTCGAATCCAACCCATTGCACTACTGACGTGAACCCACTCGTCACACAAGCATATATTTAGCTTACCATAGTAATGTATGACCCACATTGCTAGTTAGCTTTAAAAAACTGATATAATGCCAGCAACAAGACGGCAAACCCGGGCGGATATATTTAGGTACATTTTGAACGATTTTAGGTACCTACATATTTCTTTAGTAGGTTCATAAGTGCTCCAAAGAAGTGGAGTTGCACTAGTCCTTCTAGGCTGGTCTTTTGATTAGCCCTTTACTAACGGGTTCCGTCAATTCTTAAGACCAAGCCAAAAACGTCGCATCGCGCAGCGTCTAGGTTCTTAACGTCCTTTTGGCTTGATGGACCATGAGAACCCATGAATATCTTTTTATAAACAGTGTTTATCCTACTTATATAATATTATAAATGTGAAAGTGTGGATGTTTGGATGTTTGTTGCTCAATCACGCAGAAACGGCTAAACGGATTTGCCGCCATTGCAAGCCTTTGACATGGAAAGGAACATAGGCTACCTTTTATCCCGATTCGTTAAGTAGTTCCCGAGAGAAAATTGATTTTTTTTTACGAGCTAAGCCGTGGGCTTATATACAGGGTGACTGGTGAAACACAAACGATTCTCGAGGACGTGATATTTTGGAATCATATAATATGAATAAAAAATATAAAAAAGAATAATAATATCTATTGACTATTTAGTAAACTTAGGTTAAAGTTACCTTATTAATTACACAACGCATGGACACCGCACGAACGTACGTGCTGTGGTATCGACACAAAGTACGTAGGTAGTTACATTGTTTACGCGACTACCGCATGCTCACGGGGTAGTAAGCTAAGTTTGATAAAGAAGCATGATCCGTTTTCCCTTCATACTTTAATGCTGGCTTAGGACATTGAGTTATAATGTACTACGTACTAGAGGAGACACCTCAATCCAATTGTTTGTAACACTAGTTTAGGTCCACGGTCCTAAAGGCGCGTTTCCATTATGCAAGTAATTTGCATACTAGTTGCAAGTTGCATGCAAATTGTATAGTGGAAACAACAACTTGCAAACAAGTTGCAACTTGTATGCAATTAGGTTTAAACTTGTACGCACAATAATCAAGTCGGCACATTTGCACGCAAGTTGCAAGCGCATGCGGTCGTGCATAGAGGATTACTTTGTTTATGACTTTATTACTTTATAAAAATGAAGAACTAACTTGTATACAACTAAAATCTTGTATGCAAGCTGCAAGTTGAACAAAATCGTGTTTCCAATTCAAATCACTTGCACACAAGTCTGACGTCATACATGTATGCAAACACTTGCATAATGGAAACGCGCCTTAAACTCACTTAGTCTGTGCCAAGCGCTGGCTGCAACGTGACGCATTGAGTGAAGTTTTGATAATTAAAATATGCTTTCGTGTGCATTGAGGTACTGTTCCAACAACTCCAAAAACATAAATAAAAGTCAAGGAGTGACTTTTCACCAGTAAGTTCAACTATTATCTTTAAACCACGCGTTATTTAATTATAATTTTTCTATTGCAACTGTCACCGTGGCGGCGGTTGTTTACGTGAATGTCAAAGAGTAAAACATTTTTATTCGCAGACTTGACACTATCGATGTAGATATACTTTTTAAAACTATGAGCAATAAAATATTAATATTTAATCACGATAGTAATGTTGTAATAATATTTCACATTTTTGTTTGGGTTTAAAGGTTTCCACGGCTATGTCATGAAACAAGAGAATCATCAATCAAAGTTCAGATAAATCGCAGCGAAGAAACTTGGTTACCTTCAGATTATTCACGCATATTATGTTCCGTGCATTTCCAAGAAAACGACAAATACACCACGAAAACACTAAGAGTATACTTAAAGAAATCTGAATTACCATGCGATAACGTAAATGATATTATATTTGTAAATATAACTTTGCTGGAATTTTTGTTTTACTTTGTTATTAGAAAAACTAACTTTTTTGATGTTCAGTATACTTACTTATGAGAGGCAGAACCAGTAGGTAAATGGCGGTTTTTTTTAATACTGTAACGCTAGATACATATTTACAAAAACTGATCCAACTGTGGATTACTAATACCAAACGGCAGAAATTAACTAAACTTATTTTATTTGAAGAAAGTTAAAGTATTTTAACAGTAGAAATACTCTTTTACACACGTAGGCAGAATATAAAAAAATTGTCGCATCTGCGCGCATTGATTGTTATCTATGAGAAAATAACAAGCTTGCCCCGCGCATGCGCGGGTTCCGCGCATGCGCTGTCCTGCGCTGATTTCAAATGTGCGCGCTATATTTTGTTTGAAATAGCTTCTCTAGTACGTAGTACATTATAACTCAATGGCTTAGGACAGGCAAAAATACCTAGGTATTTAAATCACCTATTTGTTGATTACGTAAAAAGGTAATTTGAACTCGGAAGTAGCAAGCGGCAAACACAGACCAGTCGGCGCGGCGCTTGCGCTTGCACTGAAGGAAGGGGGCGCGTGCGCGGGCGGCGCGGCGGCTGCGGTGGTTCTTTCATGTTTCAACTAGTTTCAACCGGCGCGTGCTTAACCGCGTGATCGAGTCAACGTCGAAAGGGATCCACACTTAACTTATTTATGGAGACATTTGGTGAAAAATTAAGTACCTAATTTTATTTCATAATTATAATGAGAATCGAGTACCGAGTGCTCTCCATAAATATCGTTTGTATTTCACCAGTCATCCTGTATATTTCATTACTTTCACATTTTTTATTTCCTTTTGGACCCAATTCTGACGTCCACGCAGACGAAGTCCCGGGCAAAAGCTAGTGTTAATATAATTATCATGAGTGTCTACCGTGTCTGACTTCACTTATTTAACAAAATTCGTTTTTTTAGGGACAGGGACTGATAAAAACACAGCATATCGTAGGAAAATTTATTGTAATATTTCGTTTTGAGTTGATGGTGTGTGACACTTACAGACGGGTACGAAACTAACTTATGAACCAGCTTAGATTAGCTATAACATTATAAAGTGTGAGTGAGGGTAGTCCTTGACTAATTTCTTTTCTAAATCCTTGGCGTGGTGTAGGTCACTTGTTTCAATCAGCATATTTACCTGAAAGCATTTAAGACAACATCAAAATCGTCCCAATAGAGGTTGATACTCAATAGATCACAGAGAAGATAAGTCTTCCTTAGAAGACTTCTTGCAATACGATATTTTTCTGATTTTGCCAATGATCTCTATTTTAATAGGTTTAATTAGTGTACAATGTCGAGAAATAGAATATGGCAACCTTTAAAATATAATTTATGATTATTTTGTCAGAAGTAACTGTTAAAAGAAGTATAGTACAATGTGTAGTTTCCCTAAAATATACAATAAGTATTAACGAAGACGTTACGTTTTTAATAGATGTTTTGTATACTTTTTGGGACAAGCTTAATGAAAATATTGACACATCCTATAACTGCTGGAGTTGGGGACGGGGTATTTATAAAATCCCCCATTATCCTTACCGAGAAGCCAAAGAAAATATACCTAGAGAGATCTAGAGTTCATGAAGTTAGCTTACAGAGACTGTAAAGATATCTCTCCTCATCCACGCACGCTCGGGTACGAAGCTCTTGACGTCGGCGCCGTTGTCCGTCACCTTGGCCAGCAGCTTGGCCATGGCGCCTGGCACGTCGGGCAGCGCCACGCTGAACTTGACAAGCCGGCCCTCCGCCGCCATGCCGCGGTCGATCACCCGCGACATGCGACTGCTGTTGATGTTGCCACCAGACAATACGCACACAATGCTGAAACAATGCCGTTCATCAGAAAATTTACGTCATCTCGTAGAAACCTCTTCTGCAAAGGAAACTTCATTCCATCTTTGATTTATAGTCTGCCTATGTAGCAACGTACTTTTTACCGCGCAGCTCCGGAACTTTTCCTGCCATTACCGCAGCGACAGGACACGCAGCGGCACCTTCGACCACCATCTTTTCTCGTTCCAGGATGTTGATCATAGCACGCGATATCCACACTTCATCAACTGTTATCTATATAAATTAGTTTACATCAATCTCATATTTCATACTAAAAAAATGAGTGCTATTCTATTGCTTTCGTTATATGTATAAGTAGGTAAGCCGCTAAACTAGGTAGATATGGATTATGTATAAAATACAAACCATTCTATCCAAGTATCCTCTTATAATGTTGAAAGCGTTATTACTGGCGATGATGCTACAGAGACTGTCGGCGATGGTAGGGTTCAGTTGTATCATAACTGGCTTTTTCTCCTGAAGCGCTTTGGTCATTGTGGGGGCCGCCGAACATTCTACGCCCTGACAAAATTATAACTTGTAAATGGTAAAGTATCAGTGATGATGAAAAATTTTGGTAAAAATGGAAAAACTGATTAAAATTAAGCAAAGAAATGTAGCTTTATGTAAAATGGAACCGGTTTCTTACGTAAATCAAACAATTTGGCTTGAGACTCTTGACAGCCAGGACGAGACTAGCCACGAGGCCGCCGCTGCCGACAGGGCACAAGATAGCATCCATCTTGTCCATCTGTGTGAGTAACTCCAACCCTAATGTGCCGTAGCCCGCTATCAGGTCCAACCGGTCAGACCTACACAAATGCTTTATTTACCTTCACAAAGCACCGAGATACAATCGCTATCTACATTCTAAACTAAGTCAATATATTCAAAATATAACAAATGTAGGTTCAAAAAGTGTAAGGAATAACACGAAAGATTACCCATGCACATAATTCGAGCCAATTTCGTCACAGTAAGTGAGTGCATGCAGGCTGGCGTCGTTGAGATCATTGCCGTGAACCTTTACAATCGCAAAGTTCTCCTTGTATCTATGCTTGTCGACCAGAGGACAATCCTTCGGTACTATCACGTTGATAGGCACGGATTGCTTGAATCCGTAGTAAGTCATCGCGCAGAGGTAGTTCCGGCCGCCGGAGACGGTGCAGCCTTTACTTTTGTCTGAGGGCGACATGCTGGAGAGGATATTGCAAGCTCCGCGTGCTTTAAAACTGTAACGATTAACGTGAATTGAAAAACGGTCCCAGCAAGCGCAAAAGTTTAAAATAATTCATTTTACGTACCTTCCTGTGTTCTGTAAATTCTCACATTTCAAGAAAACATTACAAAAGTTTTTTCCTACATATTTGGCTTCCTAAAACAGACATTGATTAATAAAATTCTATACGTAGGTGCCATCTTTAAGAAATTTTTCAGTTACCTTTGAAAAGATATCTACTTACGATGACTGGTGTAAATACGACGTCGTTCCTGATTCTATTATGAGCATCCTGTATGTCCTGTAGCTTTAGTTTGATTTTGCTTATGTTTTCCGTTTTAGGTTTCTTTTCAGTTTCCTAGATATAAATGAAAGAATATGGGCTATAATTAAATTAATCGCAATATAATAATACATCAACAGTCCAAAATAATATGAAAGGATGAAATATACGGCTAACCAGATAGGTTAAGCTTCAATATAGTACTAGTTGTTTCTTCAATATATCTACCTACTACTTACGTACCTCAGGTACTTCATATTGTTTAGGAAAACTATCGCCGAGGATGTTCCACGTTGGCTCAATTTCATTTACTTGAGACATTTTCTAAGGACGGCCCGTCTAATACTGTTGCAGAAATTTAAAATAAAACCTAGGTGTTCTTTGTTATTTTCTATCTTCATTTAGTTTACAGTGCACAGAAAATTTTGCAATTTTGCATTTTGTTGATGGGTGTATTTTTCCTATTCTTGTAAACTTACAAACAAACGTCTTTTCTGACAAGAGAGTTTACTGAACTTTTTAGTGTTTTATGACATTGATTTTCTTGCCTGTTAGTAGATAGGGATATCCGCTAAATATTTGTGGCTTGTGTACTTTGTATTGTGTAATCATTTATTAAATTAACAATTTTTTCCCTTTCTTATTCAAGAAGATTGTTGATTAGGTACCTAGATTTAGTACCTATTTATCTACCTAGGTATATTGGAGGAAGTCTGGCTACAGGAGTCGGTAATATCATTGTTTACCTACTTTCCTGAAAGGACAGGTCCATTTGAATTAGGCTGCCTTCACACTAGCGTTTGTCCAGCGTAGGCGTTCGATGAACGTATGCGCAGCGCAGACGCCGCGACAACGCGGCTCGTGCGTCGCGTTGTCGCCGCTTCTCTACTGGAACAATCAGTACGTTGCGCTAGCGCCGCGTGTGCGCGACGATTTTAAAATAAGACACTAAAATGAAGAAAATAAATAAATAATACAGGTGGTGGCAGATAAATTATTGACTTCCTACCACCAACTGCACTTGTTCTATTTTACCTTACCACTCTGCAATTTACAGTTAATTATAATATAACAAGTTTTCTGTCACCATTCATAAAATATTACATTCACTTGAAAGAGGTTAAATGTAATTGCATACTTGAGCATTTATGATGCAAGTGCCAAGTTTCTTGGCATATTGCAGTTTCTTACTGACAGTGTGTGTAATAACACTTAGTGCAGTCATTTGAAGTAGGTTTCAATAAATAAATCATTATTTAAAAAAAAAATATAATGCAGCGCTATTTAAATAATTCATCGGTAAGTATTATATACTTAAATTATAAAGGTTGTAATCTTAAATTAAACATAATTTTATTCATTATTATACTTTATTATTACTAGAAAATTATTCTAATTAATGGCTAATGCATCATTTTGTGCTTCCTGTGCTAACTGTACTTGTAAATTAAGAAGTTTATTTTTCAACACAACTATACCCATGAGAACAATGTTTTCTGGTTTGAGAGCTCCGGATGACTCCACATTGTAAAAGAATTTGTTTGGCTTGGCTTCCCAGTTGAACTCTGCCTCATACTGATCTTCATCAAGCTCTGTGTGCTCACTTTTGGGCCACTCATCAGGTTTAGGAAATAATGTGTGTCTCATAATGTTGTCAGGATCATATTCAAAGGACACACCTGCTGTGGGGTTCCATTTTGCATGTTCCTTCCCAAATCCTTTCTTTGCATAAGCTCTTAACTTCAACTCTTGGCCTTTACGAAGCTTTATGATTAAAATCTCATCCGTCTCACCATAATCAGCCTGATCTTCGTCCCGGTGCCGCGACGTCACTGGAACAACTCTTGGGTCGCTCGACTTTAGATCTGCTGTAGTCACGTGCCTTGTTTGGTCACCTGTACACTTCACGTCTAGTGTAAACTCAACGCTGCATTCTGAACAGAAGTCGGCGCACATACAATCTCGCGAGTATCGAATTTTGTCCACCACATCATCTGATATAAGTGGAATAAGACCGATGCGATGCGCTAGGAACTCGTCACTAAGTACCGTCGAATTTGCTTCTAATTGTACCCAATCAATTGCCATTGTTGGCGTTTCAGCTATGAACACTCTTCGCATACTATTAGCGACGCTAAGTTCAGTGTCTTCAACAATAAATTTAACATTGTCATCTGTAAGTTCCGTTATATGAACGGAAGGTTGATTTGCGTAAGGCATTCTTCGCAAGTTCGCTAGTTTATTTTTATAAGCTTCGAACTTGTTGTTACAACAAAATAACCTCACAATTACAAATCTGACAACAGTGACAACAAAGCTATGACATTTAATTCACAATTTCACACAGATAAAAAATCTTGTGAGATCACAGTATATGACATGAAGTATATGACAGTTTTTCCTTTGTTTTTCTTAATCTGAGGGTTTTTCATATTCAGCACTCACTTAATGCTGTAGGCTGCTTTAACCGACTCCGCCGGTAAAAAGTGTTTTTTTTGGTATTTACGGCCCGTTCACGACTTCGGTCTAAGCGGCGCGCGGCGCGGCGGGCGGTGCGGCGTCGGTGAGCGGTGCGAAATGCACGCCACGTACCTCAGTATCAGTAGCGGTTAGTTGTAGCCATAGATTATACAGGTTGTAGCGGCCGCGGTGGACGTATTTAGGTAGTCAAATCGTGCTCAAATTCATGGCGTTATCAAAATTATCCCTTCTATGTTTAGAAAGCAGTACATTTTTAAAACAAGACATTCTTAATATGAGAGATATAAACATTAAATAGAGATATAATAATTAATATGAGAGATATAAAAATTAAAACATTGTTTAATTTCTTCCCACAACCTTCTTATAAGATATTTTTATATTTTTGTTGGGGATGTTTTGACATCAATATAGGCAGTCGATTAAAAATGTCTGTAATAAATGCCTCGGTATCCATAACCGCCACAAAATTGTCTATTTTTTTGTTTTTAATTACGCCTCTGAGTACGTCACTTCTACACCGCTGTCCACGCCGCTCTGTTTCGTGGCGTCGCACTCATTCGCTTGTACTTTTGTTCCTGCCGCTCACCGCACCGCGCGCCGCCGTAGCGATTCGCTCGGATAAAACCGCGCGCGTTTTCGCTATGAGCGGCGTCTCGTGGCGTGCTTCAAACATTTTCATACTTTTGATCTTACCGCTCGCCGCCCCGCGCTTAGCTGCCGCTCACAGCGGCAAGGTCGTGAACGGGCCGTTAGTCTCAGTATTTAGTTAAAGTTAGGCATGTCTTTCTTGGCGTAAATAGTCCGTTTCATAAAATAGTGCCTATGTTGTTACACTGGCAGCTGTGTTTCCAGTGTTGCTACATAACTATAATAAATTTTACCTTAGTATCGGGAAGATTTTATTTAACGATGAAGATAAAGTAAGTTTTATATACTTTCTCACCAACATGTTTTTGTTACACTGTTTCATATAAATAAATAGAAATGTTCTGAAAAAATATATACGTAAACATATACCTACCTACAGATAAAATTAGTTAGAAACGGCATGCGGCATATTAAAACAAAAGTTGAAAGTTGTAAAAGGGTTATTACCATTTTGACAAGCTTTGTGAGGAATTTATTATCCGCCACTGGTAGCACTGGTAGCCTGTTTGACTAACTGTTAAAACGGCAATTCAAACCTGCTGAGCCCATTTTAAAGGAATTTAATACGATGAATGTTAACATTTTTACGATCACTAAAATTTACCTTTTACACCAACAATGTTTTGTTGTGCCACAAGCTTTACTGACCCTAGTTTGACATGGGAGACTTTTTTTTTATATAGGAGAGAAGCGCACTTTGCATTCAAAAACCTATTGATCAATTTTTTAGGGCACGTTATTATAAAAAAATGTCACTGTCGTTCCTATAAACTAGCCACATTGCTCAGATCAAGAACTCATGAATACTTTGTATCACTGTAAATTAAGAGAGTTTCGGCCGTTGTTGAAGATAATTTTCGAAAGTATTTGACTGAATATTACGCTTATCTATATAATACACTAGCTTCTGCCCACGACTTCGTACGCGGATCCTGTTACTTATGCCAGCGACAACAGGGTCGTCAAAATAAAAGATCTGAAACGTCTGATGTCAAATTCTAAGAACCCGGGGGCGGGAAAACAATGTGATGCGCGAGACGATTTGGGACCCTCCAGATCTTTCATTTTTGTAAGATAGCAGGAAATGCCCATCAGAACTTTTCCTCACGATCAGCGGTCAGTCGCGCATCATATTCTTCACTGGTTTCTAGAGACGTGGATGTAGATGCGTAAATACGATGAGAATGCAGGCGTGCTTCGCGATCCGAAGCTGACGCTCTTCGGTAGATTCTTGGGATCTTATGATCCTCAATCTTTTAGCTCCTTTGGAACATTGGGAAAGATTTGACCTCTTTCATCATGGTTATAGTTTTATTGTGAAGATACCTGATCAATTAAAATCTAAGTGACTGCAAAGTAAATTAAACGCTCAAATTACATAAGCCCGAAAGCATATACATTCGATACAAAAAAAAATGGAGTTTTGGCCAGTAGAGTCGAATTATAAATGATATAGGTACCATCGTCATCGAAAATCAGTCCTAAAGGTTATGTTATTTTATAATTATACAGTGAAATTAGTGATAGCTTTGATTTCCAAGTCAGATGTTTCAAATCTTCGATTTTTATAAGTCAACAGGGAATGCCCATCAGATCGTACAACTTTTGCTAAGACGCCATTCCTATATGTGTTATACTGTAGCTGGGCTCTTGGAGTTCCACATCAGGTATTCCAGATCTTCAAATTTATTCTCTCAGCAGAAAATGCTCATCACGTGGAACAATTTTTGCTATGGTACCATATTTGTATCTCTTATAGTTTAGCTGGTCTGTTGCAGTTCTGCATGAGGTGTTCAAATTTCCAAGATAAATTATAGCCTTTATGTTACCCAGACTTAATACCTATACAACAAAAAAAAATCATTCAAATCCGTCCAGTAGTTCCGAAGATTAGCGTTTACAAACAAACAGAAATACAGACAAACAGACAGATTTTTTTTTTTGGATTCGTGCTCTATAACTGTTTGTAAACCCCTCTCAATTATTTTTTTTATATTTTCAATGTATAGACATAGTTTTTTTACTGTTTTATTGTATAGATTAATTTATGCCAAAAAGTACACAGTGCTATTTTTTCGAATTTTAGCCCATACGATTCCCGGTCCGCAAAATGTATTTTTAAACATGTATTTAATGCAGCTTTATTTCTTTTCAAAAATAAATTGAGTCTAATTTGCTATGTATTTAGAGTACTTTCTCTCTTTCTTTCTGGTGGCAATAAAAAATCCATCCTGTTTATCATAATTATAGGTCTACGACCGACTCTCAGACTTACCAAATAGACAAACAAAAAAAAACATAAAAGTCTGCGAGCCTGATATTTGAAAAAGAAAACAGTTTTAATATCATTGCAAAGAGTTATGACAACCTTGTTTATTTAATTGATAACCTCTATGGAGGAGGATCTGGAGGATAGTAAATCGTACTAAAAATAACGAAATTTGGTCGTCATGGCAACTTCCTACTTACCAATTTTACCGAGGTTACCAAGGTTACCGCATTGTTTATTCGTTTTTAATGTCAATAATCGCGATATTTTCCCTTCCTGCTTTTCTCTTTTAATTTATTGAATTTACTGAATTTTCTTTACTATAAACCTCACGCAGCCCGAGACCTTTCCAACGAATGCAAAACCGTGGAAATCGGTTCGTGCGTTCTGGAGTTATAGCGTCAGGAAGGAAAACCCGACTTATTTTTATATAGTAGACTAGCTGTTTCTCGCAGCTCCGCCCGCGGTCTTTTTTTTTTTAAATATAATTCTATAAACCTCACGGAGCCCGAGACCTTCCCAAAGAATGCAAAACCGTGAAAATCGGTTCGTGCGTTCTGAAGTTATAGCGTCAGGAAGGAAAACCCGACTTATTTTTATATAGTAGATTATTGAACCTTGTTTCTAAGTAACACAATTATTAGATTGTTTATTAATTTTCCAAGATAAGTACCAACTTAGAACAATTATTAGAAGCATTACTTACCAACTTCAGGATATTTGGGGAGACTGGATCTTGTATTAGTATGATAAACACAAGAACGTACGGTATAGTATTAAGATGACGGATTTCCAGATAAATTCTGAGTGGAATGCATAACAAAAACATTTTTGTAAACACCTTAGTTCTTATTGAAGACTATAACAGTCGTTGCGTCACTGCAGAGGGACTACGCAGGTGTTTCAAGATTCGCTTTGTTAAAATTATGGTAGTAATAATATCCACTGTACCCACAGACACGCTGCACATGAAACAAAAGAAACGTGGCTTTGACATCGTGCACTGCGTGCACTGCAGAGGAGCAGCGTCTTTTTACCTAAAAACAGAGGGGGATCAAGTGCCACTCTTGTAAACTTATCCCATATGTATTTATATTCCTTCCTTTAGATTTTAGTTTGAGAAACGTCTTTATAGTCGTCTAAATTGTGTGAAACTGGGTATATTATTATCTATACTAATATACTATATACTTATACTAATATTATAAAGCTCAAGAGTTTGTTTATTTGTTACTAAGTAAGTACTGGTCCGATTTGAAAAATTCTTCATGGTTAGATAGCCTATTTATTGAGGAAGGCTATAGGCTACTTTTCTTTTGGAAATCTATCCCCTAAGGGGGTGAAATAGGGGTTGAAAGTTTGTATGGGAAGTTCTGTATTTTCAATGATAGACACATGAAATTTAGTATACGGGTTTCTGGATAGAAATGAATAAAGATGTATTTCAGCGATTTTAAAAATCATCCTCCTAAGAGGATGAAAAAGGGGGTTGGAAGTTTGTAGGCATATTAATTGTGTCGTTTTCAAAGATATACACATTTATTTTCATACAAGGGTTATTAGTTAGAAATAAATAAGATATATTTCTGAGATTTTAGGAATTTACCCTCTAAGGGGGTGCAATAGGTGTTTAAAGTTTGTATGAGAAGTTCGGTATTTTCAATGATAGACACATGAAATTTAGTATACTGGTTTCTGGATAGAAATAAATAGAGACGTATTTCAGTGATTTTAAAAATCATCCCCCTAAGAGGGTGAAAAAGGGGTTGGAAGTTTGTAGGCATTTGAATTGTGTCGTTTTCAAAGATAGACACATTCGATTTCATACAAGGGTTATTAGTTAGAAATAATTAAGATGTATTTCCGAGATTTTAGAAATCTACCCTCTAAGGGGATGCAATAGGGGTTGAAAGTTTGTATGGGAAGTTCGGTATTTTCAATGATAAACACATGAAATTTCGTATACGGGTTTCTGGATAGAAATAAATTAAGACGTATTTCAGCGATTTTAAAAAGCATCCCCCTAAGAGGGTGAAATAGGGGTTGGAAGTTTGTAGATATATGAATTGTGTCGTTTTCAAAGATACACACATTTATTTTCATACAAGGGTTATTAGTTAGAAATAAATAAGATGTTTCCGAGATTTTAGAAATCGACCCTCTTAGGGGGGTTCAATAGGGGTTGAAAGTTTGTATGGGAAGTTCGGTATTCTCAAAGATAGACAGATGAAAAGATAAGTAGATAAAATAATGACCATCTAAGACATATCTATAATGACGACTCCCGTGGTGGAGTGGCGACACATTAAAAACCGGTGTGAACGCCATGTAGAAAATCACTTTTCTACATTGTCTTGAGTCTGGTTGTTTATGGTATCTTCGTTGTCTGAGATTCCAGCACACAAATGCTTTCGCTACTTACTTTACTTTAATTATTATTTTAACGCCACTTTGAACATCACAGAATACATCCATCCATCACCTTTAATACTACTCTTTACGCGCGAGCGAAGCCGCGGGCAACAGCTAGTTATTTTATATCTACGTATCAGATTGTTTTATTCATTATTTTATTGTTACCTATTGAATTCATTCAGATATATTAAGATCATATAAGAGTTCTATCGTAATAAAATTTAAAGAAGGTTCAATGAAGAAATCCATATCTACTGCGTAAAACATTATTGCAATTTATTAAAAACAAACAACATGCAACAATATTATCAATAAATAATCTGCAAAACTTAAAACAAACTTAAGATAACTGAATCATTTCTTAGTTGTGCCTACTGCTTCACAGTCGCTCATTTGCAGTTATTTGTTCCAATAAATAACAGATATCAAAATGGAACGTTATAAGCTTGGACCCGCTGTAAGTACTTACCTACTTAACTACTGATACGTGCTCACCTAATGGCACATCGATAGACGAGGCTTATTCCATCATGACTACAAATTCACCTTTAACCTTCATCATATAATAATTAGCGCTTTTATTCTGTGATAACGACGCAAAACACTCATTCCTCTGACGGAAGCCAGGGGGGGATCGCGGACTAATAGCGGATTAGAATTTACTATGTTATTGTATATATATCGTTAAAATATAAACATGGTTTGCCAGACGATCGAGTATGATCCTATGTGTGATAAAGAAAAACCACAGAAAATTACATTCGAAGATGTTTCGGCAGCTGCTTTCAGAATTCAAAGTGAAATTGTGAAAACACCATGCGTGGTAAGTGATCAATTACATCTTTTCAATTATTTGCAAATCGATTTATTAAAAATAATAAGTCTACATTTGCTTAATAAGATTTTGTTTCCAGAAATCTCACATGTCTACAACTTTTGGAATGGAAATCTATCTTAAAAATGATTTCCTGCAACACACTGGGAGGTAGGTAAACACTAGGCTACACCTATAAGCTGAGGCTGTGGTTTTAATTACGCATCAAACGTCATACAAATCATTCGTCTTCAAGCTTCACTCTTACTTACCTGAATATTATTGCAGTTTTAAAGAGCGTGGCGCTCGAAATGCTCTGCTACTTTTATCGAAGGAGACAAAGGCTTGCGGCGTGATATCCGCGTCCCTCGGCAATCACTCACAGGCCCTGAGTTTCCATGCCAACAATCTGAACATCCCTACAACAGTAGTGATGCCCAACGTAGCTCCCATCATGAAGATTGAAAAGTGTCGCTCTTTCGGAGCAAACGTCATCATACACGGCCACGACATGAAGGAGGCCAAGTACCACGCCATGAGCCTAGCTAAGGAACGCGGGCTAACATACATCAATGGGTAAGTTTATTTGTTTTTTCCTCTCTAGAACTTGAAAAGAGTTGTTAGCTTTTTTTATAAAAACCAGTTCCAAAAATCACAACTAGCAAGAATTCACCATTCAAATATGATTGAGAGGCTAATAAAAATTGCAATTAGTTAGTTTCTCTAAGAACGAATCTTCTATTGAATCTTGTATCCTTTGTCCCCAGTTATGACCACCCCCACATAATGTCGGGACAGGGCACGGTGGGACTGGAGATCGTGGAGCAGGTCCCGGATGTCGACGCCGTGCTGGTCCCGGTCGGCGGCGGAGGCCTGCTGGCTGGCGTCGCCACTGCCATCAAACATCTAAAGCCTCACGTCCTTATCTACGTAAGTTCTTGACTCTATCTTACTTACCTGGGCACACTAGATTGGAGCGGTATTGCCCGAGTTGTTCAATTTGTATGTATGTATAATGCTCGTCATATATGTAATTATTTGAAAAAAAAAAAAAAAAAAAAAAAAATTCTGTAATTAAGTTAGTGTTAATGAATTAAGTATAGGCCACATGGTTCTCTTTGTCTTAAATTGTATGTCGGAAAGTGTTTGTTTAAATTATGAATGACTGCCTTGTGGGTTTAGTGGTCAGCCCTGTACGAAGTCTAGGTTTCGAATCCAAGGTCGGGCCAAAAATAGTTACAAGTTTTTTTTTAGAAATACACAGTACCACTTGGAGTCAGGAAGTGTGGCGGTGTTTACATACCCATGCCTGGCTGCGCACGTAAAGCCGTTGGTCCTGCGTCTGATCTCTCTCCGGTCGTGCTGGCTTGCCGTCCCCTCGCTCTGGCTATGAGAGTGAAAGAACAGACCTGTGTTTGCGTACACACTTATGTGTGTAATTAAAACACCACGCAACGTTAATAATTGCTCTGTATCTGGGACAAAGCAAAGAAAGATATTATTAATCCGGTAATGCTTATGTACCTACTAGTAAAATAAAATATTTTCATAAACACTTTTCATACCTACATAAACAGAATGCATGGCTTATCTATTTTTCCTCGTCAACATGTTATGATGGTGAGGATCTGGTGGAAAAGAACGTTTATAAAGTTTGTGGCAATGCTAAGGTTATCTTAGAGCTAAAGAAGCTAATTGTTCTAGATATTGATAATAGGAGCACTACTAACAAATGATGCTATGTTATAACATAGATCCAGTCTTTATGTAGCAAAATATTATTAACTATACACATTTTTAATTTGATGTCGTAATCGCCCCAGCTGGATGTGTGAGGAGAATTTCGAAACCTCTAGAGCTTATTTGGTTAAGCGGCTGGTGAAGGTGGTTAGGTACGTTAGGTGGTAAGGTGGATAGGTGCTTTTATAGTCTAGAAAAGCTTCTGTACTCAACAACATTTTGTTGCTAAGTTCAGCATAACCTTAGCAATATGTCCAAGACAACTATTAAAATAACTTGCACTTTTATCTCACTATTGGCACAAAGGACGGAACTGGATTTATACAAAATCATCATCATAATAAAAAAATGGTGTTTATTTGGATTTATTTTACGTCACCATCATATCAATAAACACACCCCCGTTATAGCTACGTTTTTCTGTCATCATGAATATAAATAGCTGAAGTAAAAACAAACGCCAAATGTAATTTACAATAATGACGTAAATTATTTCGACTAGCATCGTAATGCATGTTTTAGTATCCTACGGTATGGTTGTAAGACAAAATCAATGCTGTAGGTCGACGCAGCAATCAGTCGTCTCTCATTGTTCGTCTTAAAGTAAACGATGTCAAAGGTCACATCGATAAAGCTTTATAACATTGACACAACACTTTTTATCACAGCCGTGTTTAGTAATTATCGTGACACGAGTCCCGATTCCTAATGCCCGTCTCGTGTATTTGGAATGTATTTTATTTGATAAATAGATTTTAATTTAGTTATGTTTACAAAATATATTATGTATGACTTTTGTTGCTGATTATAAATGTCATGTCATTAGACCGTAGTAATCTGAGCCCTAGCATGTAATTCTTATCATCGTTAATATTTATAGTTCCAACATGATGTATCTACCTATTAAGTTACCTATCAAAACCAAACTGCATGAAGAAAAAGCAAGGTTTAATTCAATTATCATTAGGCTAATTTGAGAAATATGATGGCATGGTAAAACAATTATAATCAAACGTAATGGCACGGTAATACTATCTATACAGTATTGTAACTTCATACAAACGGACGAAACGCGAGCTATACCTACGCGCCTCGATCTCGGATTGCGCTCGCGACGCCGACAGTCACGGC
Organism: Plusia festucae; assembly: GCA_950381575.1. Classification (NCBI taxonomy): domain Eukaryota; kingdom Metazoa; phylum Arthropoda; class Insecta; order Lepidoptera; family Noctuidae; genus Plusia; species Plusia festucae. The sequence goes on from OX494450.1 coordinate 4,833,501, forward strand.
TGTACCGCAGTGTCGAACGGATGGTGTGTTGTTTTTTTAACAATAACCGCGCGATTTTTTCTCCAAAAATCAGTTAATATGACGAGTAGGAAATATTGTGCTGTTTTTGGTTGTATGAATTCGTCAATAACGCATCCAGACATAAGTTTTTTTAAATTACCTGGAAACTCTGAAAGGTAAGACTATAAAATAATTTTACTTACTAGTATGTAGGTAGGTAAATAATGTGCGTCTTTTTAATGGATAAGTATTTCCTTTTATCTCACGAAAAAAAGGTGTTTGGATTAATAAATAAAGCGAATAGAGTAACGGAAAGTTATTGAGACGAGTGAAATAGGTAGTTATGTGCTGTTCTGAATGAATCATGATACGGTAGGTACCTTTTTATTAAATCTACCAATCAAAAAACAACACGCATTTTTATTGAACACTTCCTATTCAATATACAAAGTATTTCATTTATTTATATAAAAAGGATATTTACAATCACAAAACTAAATAGAAGAAACAGAAAGTAGGCAAATGTAATTAAATTGCTGGAGACGGGCAGCCCTAACGCATGTTTACGTAGCGCGCGGCTGTAGGCATTTATTTCTATTTTGCGGCCGAGTTACAATACTGTATAGATAGTATTACCGTGGTAATGGTCATCGAACTTAAGCACCCGTAATTATTAACATAAACATCATTAAGAACAAACAGATGATGAAATTAGTTTATCTAATTACAGTAAATGTAATGCGAAATATCGGAACAAAATAACTTTAGTAATAAAAATAAAATGGCCGTTTTCAATAATCAATCCATCTGCGTTTTTAAAAAAAAGCTGGCTTTAGGATTAGTAGTAATAGATCTTATGTTAGATTTTGGCACTATTATTCTAATAAATTATTGTCTATGAATTGCTGCGCCGACCCCAAATGAAATTGGAATAAGGGCAGGAGGATGATGATAATGATGATGAGTTGATGTTCGTATCGCAGGGCGTGGAGACGGAGAAGTGTCCGAGCATGGAGCACGCGATGAAGCAGGGTGAGCCGGTGAGCGTGGAGATCAGGTCCACGCTGGCGGACGGCCTGGCCGTGCCCACTGTGGGGTACAACGCCTTCGTCACCGTCAAGCCCATGGTCGATAGAATGGTAAGTATCACACGCAAAGCCTGAATAACCTGATGCTGCCTGATCAATCCACCCGGTGGCTCTTGATTGGCTTAAAGACTGTTTTGTAGATAATAGACATTAACTGTATGTCCTTTCGAAGTATTGATTATAGTTTGGCTGACTACGCCATTAAGCACACCACAACTTGTACTTGTACACTGGCGATAGATGCTCTATCCTTCACATTCTTCCTTATGAATCCATTCTTTACGGTTCCGTACCCATAGTATATTTCTAAGACTCCAATGTCCATCCGATCGTCCATCTGTTACCAGGCTGTATCTGATAGACAGACAGTTGAACAAAGATGATGTATTTTTGTTGCCGGTATAACAAACAGTAGGTACTAAAATACAATAAAACATTTACCTACACGACAAAAACTTTTGTTACACAACAAAATTGTTGTTTTTTTGCTGTTTTTAAAGATAATGAACCATTCGTGGGCGATTCCGACTCGCACTAGGCGGGTTTTTTTAGTCTAAATATTTGTACATTATTTTGGGATATGGCCATGTGTCTTCGACTGGGAGAATTTGAACAGCCAAGTTCCTAATCTTACGTCCAATGCAGGGTACTAAAATAAAAAAAAAACATACAAGCATTAGATTCTCAAAATAAATTGAATTAGTATCTACTTAGTAACTAATTAAATGTTCTATTACATGTAGAAACTTCCTGATAACATTATGACTACTGATATGAATTATTCGACAAAGCAAGTATCTGTGTCTGTGTAGTATTTTTTTTTTAATAATAATCTCAGTAGCATTGACACTCATACTTGTGTTTAATAATAACAAAACGGATCCGGATCATATATCAGAGTTTATTTTTAGATGATAATTTATATCTACGTAGTTACTACGCAGTAAAATCGATAGTAGATCATCATCCTCCTGCCCTTATCCCAATTTTATTTGGGGTCGGCGCAGCATGTTTTCTTCTTCCATACTCTTCTATCTGCCGTCATCTCTCAAGTAACTTTCTTTCTTGCCATATTGACTTTCACACAATCCATCCATCGTTTCTTTGGTCGTCCCCTTCCCCTATACCCATCCACATTCATGCTCAAAACCTTCCTTACAACATGATCCTCATTCCTCCACATATGCCCATACCACGACAGCCGGTTTCCACATAGTTTTTCGGTTACCGGTGCCACTTTCAAACTTCCTCTTATATTCCTTACTCTATCCATTCGCGTAACACCACACATTCCTCTCATCTCTGCTGCATGCAATTGTCTTTCATTTATCCCTTTTATGGGCCAGCACTCTGATCCATACAGGACGGCAGGTCTGACCCTAGTCTTGTAGATCTTCCCCTTTCTTCTTGTAGATAATAACTATAATTATAAACATATCTGCTCTCACTGGTAAAATAAGGTATGTACCTACTGTAATTCTTCTTCGCAGTATTACTATGTGGTATTACCTATCTGACTTCCTACTAAATCGTTTGAATAGGACTATATTTGATTTTCTTTTCAAATGCCTAGTTTTTAGATATTGAAAAAATAATTAGACACGTATTTTTTGCTTTGTATATTTACTTAATAACAGCGATCTTACGTTAAGGATTTTGTAAGGAGGTCGTCACGTCCCTTGGGGCTACTATTTGCACCTACTTATGACGTCACGAGGCCTCACTCCTGAACTTTAACTCCTAACCTTATCTTTGTCAGTTTTTATTGTGTGAAAAAAGAAAAAACTACGTTCCTATCTAACTTACACAGGGAAGAAAGCTAGTTATGAAAAGTTAAAATCTATTTCATCCCTGTGTAAGTTAGAAAATAAAAAAATATTAGATAGGAACGTATTTTTGTTGTAGTTGTAGTTTGTGCCCTTATTCAATCGTATAAGTTTCACGTTTTTATTATATTAAAAGGAAAAGCAGTTTAATAAATAAAGATAAAAAAATACTAAAATCTTCTTAAGGTAAACATATAAATTTTAATAGCTGCTCACTAAGAGCAGATCACTAATTAACAACCCGTTAACGTCCTATAACTTTTACCTACTGCGATAGCCGACATGCATTTTGAATGTAGCTATAATGCCTATAATGCTTGAACACATTCTTTTTCAGATTACTGTAAACGAAGACTGGATTGCTCGCGCTATACTGCGGCTGATCGAGCAGGAGAAGTACGTCGTGGAGGGGGGCGGAGCTGTCGGCGTGGCGGCCATCATGGCTGGCCTGGTGCCCGAGCTCACTGGCAAAAAGTAAGCGCGCTCACTAAAGCATATTAACTATGCCATATTTGTAACGATTGAATGATCCTAGTAGTTCGGATGCTTTCCATGGTCACATAAAATTAGACTTCCTTATGAGAAAAATGTGTTGGAACTCTGCAGAACTAAAATTACATGTAGAAGAAGACACTAGGGTAGGGTAGGTGATAGTAAATTGGTATTTAGGAAGTTAATTAGAAAAGAGGATCATTTTAAAATTCGCAATTCCGTTACTCGTTAATTCTTCTATTTAATAGATACTTTACCCACCAATGCTATTTCTCGACCAGTTCTCCGGCTGGAAGCTAATTGATAGTCTCGCAAAACTAGACAGTTTATGCAGTAAAAGCTTTCTCTTGAGGATAACTAACCCTTTCAAAAACATTACTACGAATAAATTGCAACAGAGTTTAAAAACTTACTAGCAAATATGGGTCGTATTTTGCACATGCTAAATGCTTGTATTACAAGCGGGTTGGTGTCGGCAATGCAATGGGCGGGTTTCGAACCGGTAGCCACGCCGGCTAGTAGCTAGCCGGCCTAGCCTAGACCGCCGCTTCAATGTTCAAGTTGTTCTTCTCAGGGTGGTGTGCATTCTGTCGGGTGGTAACATCGACACCACGATACTCGGCCGGTGTCTGGAGCGAGGGCTGGCCGCGGAGCAGCGGCTGGTGAAGTTCAAAGTGACGGTGAGCGACCGGCCCGGCGGCATCGCGGAACTCTGCAAGCTCATCTCCTCGTCCGGCGTCTCCATCAAGGATATCATACAGGAACGCGCTTGGGTCCACGGTGACATATTCAGTGTTCGGGTAAGATCATCAATATTGGTTTTTTTTTATTTGATTATGGTTATTATTGGAGACTTCATTTACGAAGGGTCAGACCCGCAGAACGCGATCAGAACGCGGGTGGCGGAGGGGGGACCCAATGACGGCGCCTAAATGACGAATGTCTTTACTTGCCTGTCGCCCCGCATTCGTATTACCCCTCAGCTGTATGCCCCGTCGCCCACACCATGGAACGTCACGTGAGAACTTTCCAAAACTATATAAATGATTTTGTTTTATTTCAGGTGAAAGTTGTTTGCGAAACCCGTGGCCCGGAACACCTGGAACAGCTGCGGGCGGTGATAGCGAGCACGTACCGCGAGTGGGACTTCGCGGGCGAGTACGACGCCTACCCGCGCCGCAACAGCACCGACTCACTCGACGACGTCTCACATTAGATCACAACCGAGCCGTTAACCTGATGCTCCACTGCGGCGCACGATGTGCACGATATCCACGCCACGTTAGCTGCATGTCTGCTTGTAAGCGTTTATTGTTTTTCATGCGTAGCGTGTCCGTGGATGCAGTGGATCGCTACCATTTTATACGTTGGTTACCTGAATAAGAAAATTAAAAAAGTCTGCAAACTATAGGTATTGTGTGACATATTTAACTGAAAGGGCTCGTTAAGAGGATTGTATTTATTATTTTTTCCAATTTTTAAGTTGCGAGTCATGTACACACTTATCCGAATTTACATTTGTTTATGGGTGGGATTGTCTCATTAAATTTTCAGGCACTTGTTTTTTTATGATAATGATATTTTTCTTTCTAACAGAACTATATCTAAGACCATAATAAAAATATAGTCATTCTAACTATAGTATGTAGGTATATAGTTTCCTTAATCATTATTGAAAAATGAAGACGAAATTAAATGCTGTAGGGTAAATGTATTGTATACTATAGGATATAATTATAATGTAGAATATATAGGTAGGTATCAGCCTATACTTTATTGTAACTAGTGAATCTCCCATATTGACATTATAATATTTATAGACTATCGATATGTGCAACTTCCTAAAATTAACTTTACATTTCGAGTTATTTTTGTATAGTGTTGTATCAATATTAAAAAATCTGTGATATGTAAACATTTTTAATGATTTTGTGTGTGCATAATTGATTCTTCCAAACCTGTTCGACGAATTTACATTTTTAAGAATTACATAATATGATTTCTATCAACAAGAGTTTGATCATTTCGTCATACCCACCGATATAGACATTTTAAATTCTTCTGATAGTAGTGCTGCCACTATAACAAAATATCTTACTTGAATATCGTCAAAAGAAACAATAATTCAATTCTACTCAAAATAAAATAAAGAAAAGTAACTAATCTTTGAGCCATCCATGTTTTTTAATAATAAATTATCAATCTGTAAAAATATTCTGACCTCAAATGCCCAGACCTTCTTTCACGGCAAAATAAAAATAAAGTAAAATTAAATTGACAAGTACAACGCGTGTTTCGGTAATAGGTACTCCCCTTTTACAAATACTCTAACAACATGAAACAAAATTATTAGTGCAAACATGTTAACATAAACATAAAAATCAAGAAAAAATAAGATATAAATCACAAAAATATATATAACTTGAGATGGCGTCACCTAAAGATGTAAGTTATACGTGTTTGAAATCAAACGTCAAATTGCATTGAGTACGCAAGTTGGAAGTTGGAAATACTTTGAACTCTTATTGCACGAACATTTAGAAATTCATAATTTTAGGACCCCGAATATGACGAGTTCTGTGACCCCGACAATCCCCGCAAAGTCAAGTATGAAGACATATTGGCCGCGTCGAAGCGTATTATGGGGCAAGTTGTCAAAACACCCTGCCCGGTACGTGTACTACCGATCGTCCTACCTAACTAGTCTCTGAGAATGACGAACGGCCAATTGCTATTTCTTTTCCGGCCGTTTGATTTGTTGGGACGATCGGGAATCATTTTTAATTTTTAAGTCTCATCATTGAATTGTTTCTTAGATGGTTTATAAAAACTATAATTGTACTTAAACAGGTTACTAAAGTAACACGCCTACGCAAGGGCGCGCTACACGCTGTTCGGTACTCGTAGCTTTGTTTGTAGGCGCGTAGCATATTGTACCCAAAACTTTTGGTCTAGTATATCAAAGCAGTTAGTAATATATTATATTTAAAAGAAAAAACAATGCATTTTGCTTTGCAGTCAGTGGATAATGAAATATATAAGCATTGTATGGATATATTAGGAGCAGGGATTTGCGAGATGCTTTAAGGACATATTTTTGAGTTATTACATGGCGCGTATGAAATTATGTAAAAAAAAAAACTACCAAATTTTGCCGCCCTTGGGAATAGCTATAGCCTACTGGGAATACGGCTACTTGGGTACAATACGCTACGAGCCTACGAACAAAGCTACGAGCACCGAACAGCGTGTAGCGCGCCGGTGCGTAGGCGTGTGTTACTTTAGTAACCTGTTCAAGTAGGCTTTAGCTATAGCCTACTCGGCCTATAGGGAAATCTGCGCCTGATCAGGAGACATTTGCTTTGCTTTGTTTAGCATTTTCCGCATTTGCATTAGGATATTCCTGGCTGTAAATCATGTTATATAGCAGTTTAATCAAACATCAAATCGGTATCAATTAATCGACAAATACTAATTACCACTTTAATTATTTAGAGAGCTCACATGTCAAGCAGACTGGGCATGGAATTGTACATGAAGGAAGAATTTTTACAGCACACAGGATGGTACTACAGTTTTTTTTTTAATTATATTTGTCGAACACTGCTTCTTTACCTACCCTTAACTTTTAAGTTGATATATAGTATTGTGTAATATAGACAAATGTGCAATTAAATTATAATATATGTGTGTTTTCATGAATTTTGTAAAAACTTGTTATGCTTTTAAACCACTAACACTCTCTAATAATTTATAGTTTTAAGGAGCGAGGAGTTCGTAACACTTTGTCATTGCTTAACGAAGAACAGAGGAGACTTGGCGTAATAGCAGCCAGTACTGGCAACCACGCCATCGCTCTGAGCTACCACTCAGCACAAATGGGCATCCCGAGTATCGTGGTGATGCCCGTGCAGGCCCCCGTCACCAAGATGACCAAGGCTGAGAAAACAGGAGGGAAAGTCATCCTGCACGGCAACAACATGGCTGAAGCCAAACTCTATGCGATGACCATGGCTAAGGAAAAGAAAATGATGTATGTTAACGGGTAAGTAGACTTTGAATTGAAATTTATTCTTAGTAATTTAGGACCAAGTCCTTTTTAAGTCTTTATTATATAATATTTGTCCTTTGTTAAAATTTATTTTTTATAAAATTTGATTTATTGAAGCACAAGCATTTTAAACGCAATTAGTGAAGCTTCTCAGCGATATATGGCGAGTAACTAAATGTGACACTAGACACTTTCATTATTATGATTTGCAGCGCAAAACGTTTTATGAGAGGCAAGCAATAGGTATAGGCACATAATAATTAATGTGCATTATATTAAAGCAATTTGGTATTTGACTACTATCGAAAAATTTATGATCCAAATTAAAGATATGACAGATTTCCTAAAATAATCGTAGAAAAAATATCAAAAATATGCACGAGAAAAGTTACTTTGAGCTTATGAAGTTAGTTGATGACGCATATTCTCTCTTTTTGCAAAACGATGACTTGTACGGGACTGCAGATTAGTATGAAGAAACAAATATTGACGCTCTCCATGTCTAATAAGCAATATTGGAATGCTTGTACGCAGTTTAGCGAAATTCTATATAGTTCGTGGAATGAATAAATGTTGTCAAATACCAAATTCCCACTACAGTATATAGTAATAACATCATTTACCCCTGGTTTTTTACCTAGTTTCGATCACCCGAACGTAATAGAAGGCCAGGGTACCATAGGTATTGAGATAATGGAGCAGGTGCCCTCGGCCGATGCAGTGCTGGTGCCTTGCGGAGGCGGTAGTCTTCTGGCTGGAGTGGCCATCGCTGTTAAACATCTTAAACCTGACATCGAAGTTTATGTAAGTTTTTATAGGGATAATAAGACTTTATGTTATATGTAGTTTATGTTGTTCTCAGGTGATATTTTTATGTGCACTAAATTATTTAAATATCGTATAGCCCAAGTTATTACATAGAGTTGTAAAATACCTACCGGTAACGTCTCAATAATTCGCAAGTATAAATACCTCCTGTCACAGATTGTTTGATAAATAAGTTCTCATTTTAAAACTGTCGTGTTTTAGGGGATCGTTACGGATAAAACATGCAGTATGGTGGAAGCTCTCAGGAAAAATGAACGCATTTTTATGACACTAGGCTCAACATTAGCAGATGGATTAGCTGTGAACAAAGTCGGCGTTAACACTTTCTACAATTTGAAAATGGGGATCCTCGATAAAATGGTTAATGGCTTTAAATAATATGTTTTTTGAAACTCTTTGATGCCCGTCGGAAAATGCGGGAAAATCCCCCCATAAGCACAGCTTACACTTAAATCTGGTTGTAAATCGCATGACGATGAATATTGATGTCATATTATGGATGCTTCTGTTTCAGGTTGTAGTAAAAGAGGACTGGGTTGCTCGTGCAATAGCGCGCATCACAGAGGAAGAAAAGTTAGTTATAGAAGGTGCAGCAGCCGTCGGCGTAGCGTCCATCTTGGCTGGCCTGTTCCCGAACCTTAAAGGAAAAAAGTGAGCATTAAAATTACAACTTAATCATCACAAATTCTCCCTTACCTACCATTATTAAAATTTTACCAACTTCTTTAGAAAGGTATATTAAATCAGCATGAAACTTAAAATTCTTTATTTACAGAGTGGTCTGTGTTTTGTCCGGGGGTAATATTGATACGACTACGTTAGCACGAGCTCTTGAACGTGGGCTGGCGGCGGAAGGTCGGCTGGTGAAATTCAAAGTGACGGTGAAGGACCGGCCCGGCGGCATGTCGGACCTGTGTTCGCTGCTCGCAACCATCGGTGTCACCATGAGGGACTGCGTGCCGGAGCGAGCGTGGATCCGAGGAGACATCTTCAGTTGCCAAGTAAGCATACCCTGATGCTCTTATAATTTAACCTGCTTTTTTACTTACTCAGGCGCCTGAAATATATTTAACTAGCTGTTGCTCGCGGCTTCGCACGCGCGTAAAGTTAACAGTAGTAAGTAGTAAAGGATAGATAGATGTATTCTGTGATTTTCAAAGTAAGGAGCAATTATATTTTTCATAAAAGATTATGGCGTTAAGATAATAATAAGATAATGTGGAAAACATCACATAGGTACATTGAGTTTGGATAAACTTTTAAAATGGTGGCAGCTTTTTGGTCAGACGAAACTTGAAAATCATTGACACGAAAAGATGAAGAAGAATCACATACATTGCTCCGAATTCAAAGAAAGTAGCTAAAGCTCTTGTGTTATGGAATCAGAAACAACGAAAGTACCACTAACACCCAGACTCGACATAATGTAGAAAAGTGATTTTCTACATCGACCCGTCCGGGGATCGAACCCGGTACCTCAGAGCTGGCGACACCTTGAAAACCGTTGTGGACGCCACTCGAACACGGATGTCATCGTAAAGATATGTTTTAGATGGTCATTTATTTGTATCGATCCAGAAACCCGTATATGAAAGGCATGGCCTTATCTTTAAAAATAAAGTCCACAATATAATACCTTGCAACCCCTACTTAACCATCTTAAGGCGTAGATTTCTAGAATCGCTAAAATATGTTTTCATTTATTTCTAACCAAAAACCCGTATACCAAATCTCATGAAACCAAATCTTATCTCTCTCTTTGAAAATGACGAACTTCCTAAAAAAACTTCCAACCACTATTGCACCCCCTTTGAGGGTAGATTTCTAAAATCTCGGGAATACGTCTTATTTATTTCTAACTCATAATCCTATGAAATTTAATGTGCCTATCTATGAAAACTACACAATTCATATACCTACAAACTTCCATCCCCTATTTTACCCTCTTAGGGGGTAGATTTTCAAAATCGCTGAAATACGTCTTCATTTATTTCTATCGAGAAACCCGTTTACGAAATTTCATGTGTCTATCTTTGAAAATACCAAACTTCCCATACAAACTTTCAACCCCTTTTAACTCCCTTAGGGGTCGATTTTCGAAAAATAATGAAACACGTCGTTTTTAATTTTTTACTAAATTGTTATCTACCAATTTTTATGGTTTAAACTACAAAAATGACGATTTTCCATACAAACTTTCATCCCCTATTTAAGTCCCTTAGGGATTGATTCTCGAAAAATACTGAAACACGTCGATTTTAATTTTTTACCAGAATGGTAACCACCAAGTTTCATGGTTTAAACTTCAAAAATGACGATTTTCCAAACAAACTTTCATCCCCTATTTAACACCCTTAGGGGTCGATTTTCGAAAAATAATGAAACACGTAGTTTTTAATTTTTTACTAAAATGTTATCTACCAATTTTTATGGTTTAAACTACAAAAATGACGATTTTCCATACAAACTTTCATCCCCTATTTAAGTCCCTTAGGGATTGATATTCGAAAAATACTGAAACACGTCGATTTTATTTTTTTTACCAGAATGGTAACCACCAAGTTTCATGGTTTAAACTTCAAAAATGACGATTTTCCATACAAACTTTCATCCCCTATTTAACACCCTTAGGGGTTGAATTTCAAAAAATCCTTCCTTATTCCTTGTCTACATTATAAAGGAAACCTCTGTGCAAAATTTCAGCTTTCTAGGTTCAAGGGTTTGGGCTGGGCGTTGATGAGTCAGTCAGTCAGTCAGTCAGTCAGGCCTTGTCTTTTTATTTATATAGATTAAAAAAAAACTTATTGTTACAGTTACAAATGATTGTTGAAACCAAAGGATGGGAACATACCAAAATGTTGGTAGAGCTTATAAAGAAGCATTATAAGGACTACTATTTCCCAGACGTGCAAGAACATTCGGACTCGACGGCAGGCACGAAGCGCGGGCCTTGCCTCGCCCCGAACCCCGTATGCATGCAGAAGTAAAATCGACGCATGACGCATCTCATCGCATTTCGCAAATCTTCTAGCTATACAATATACATGGGTTATTTTGAGACCAGGGAGTTATTTGGACCAAACATTAGTGACGACTTGTTTTTAAATATCTTCAAAACTATGGTTAAAACACAGTAATATTAACCCCCTGGTTTCCTTAAAGCCACTCTTTACTGTACATAACTTATAAACATATTCAAAAAATAAAATAAAACATAGGTACTGCGTTTGTTTTTGTTTATTCAACAAATTGTTAAATACTATCTACTATTTGGAGAATGAAAATTTGGAAAATACATAAAAATTAGCGCTCAACCCTACATCACTTTAATTTATTGGAGTCAATTGTAAGCTATAATGAATGATATCCATTCACAGGGTGTCCCACAAAATGTTTACCCAAAAATCTCATAAAAATAAATAGAAACGGCCAATAACGTAAACAAAGATTTGACTTAAGAAGTGAATGACAAGTTGTGACAGACTACTCTTATGAGACCTTAGATTATGAGACTGTATTTGAGACCATGAGACCTATATTTGTTTTGGTACTTAGACGAATAACCAATGAGTTCTTAATCTGAGATTTGGTACATTATTGTGGCATCCAGAGTCATAGATACTAGAGGGAACTTACGAGGTACCAAATCGACACTCCACACCCATGTCCCTATGTTCCGTGATTTTGTATTATAGTTTTCGAGTTAAGATACTTTCATTTTATTAATGTTAGTATTCCTTTGCTTTGCCTTGCTCAAACTTCCTGTCTATCGATCCATCTACCCGTCTGAGAGACTGCGTACGTATCCTATAAACCATAATAGTTGAGCGGTTGAAATTTTCTATCGATCAATGCTCATCCCTTCTCTATATGGGAAGAGGCCTGTGCCCAGCAGTGGGACGTATATAGGCCGGTTATTATTATTATTATTCATATAACAACAAAATTTAAGCTTTACTCAAATAATACTTTTGTTTGATAGATTTTTACTTTGCTTTCAATTGAATACAATTTTGTTGATTATGGCTCCGTCGGGGTTTCGACGATTCTGCCAATGTCAGGGTTGGGAAAACAAGTGTTATCATCGAAGAAAATTAAAACTTAGATTAAGTGATCTAAGGCTTTAAAGTTACTAGGTAGCTGCTTTACTGACACAATGAAAATCACTGTTGGTTTTGGATTAGGAAAGCATAGACGACGAACATACAAACATTCGATCTCATTTATGCAGATGTTACAATTTACAATCGACTATTGTGTTATAATTATATGTAGTTAATGTTGTTTAACTTGTTAACAAGTTTGTGAAGAGAATGCAGCTCTACACTTTTGCTTTTAACTTATTATGTATTGTAAATCCTAGTCTAGTTACTACGGAACTTTTCTTTACTTGTAGGCCATACACACTTGGCAGTTTGTTTTTTATATTCGAACAATCTATGCAAAGAGATGAGATAATTTGACAAGTCCAAAATCGGCTTCAATGTGTTTTATTATTCCGTTTTCCCATTCCCTCTATCCATAATTAATTCAATATGAAAAATTATTAGTAAAAAAAGGAAACATCAAAAATCATTAACAAAAAATTATAAAAAATTAACATCCGTAGGTAATTTGTCAAGATGGGAAACCCTAAAGATGTAAGTACAAAACATAAATTGCAAATAAATTACAATGAAAAGGAGTGATGTGAGTTTTATTTGATAAGGTAAGGAATCTTGCTAAGAATTTAGATCAATTAGATAATAGACAAAAATTTTACCATCATCTAACTCTTGATGATCTGCAGGTAACAAGTTTCCGATAACTTCAGGAAGAGTAAATAGTATATTCCACTTTATTCTCCTGAGAGATATCGCCCTAGCCCTAGATGAATGAAATAGTGTCGGCATTTTACCTCAGAAACATTTCACCCAGGTGATATCTCCCAGGAGTGTAATTAGTTCACCGTGGAACTAGATAACCCAGGTGAACAAATGCCACTTCCTATAATATCATAGTGGATTCATATGACCCACATACAAAGCTACAAAGTTTTAATGCACAGATAACTGACGAGGGTACGCCTTGAAATTATTAATATCCTGACAATCTGAGTTATAGATATGCCTAAATACTGGCGCGACATAACTGTTACTTGTATTAAAACTGTAGGTACCTCTGGTGTTCAATAGTACAGTGAATCAGTCTCGCGGTCTACGAACAGTAGCAGACTTCTACAGAACATATATTTATCTCTTATAATAAAGCCTGCTTATCTCTTTTAGGATCCCGAATATGACGAGTTCTGTGACCCAGACAACCCACGTAAGATAAAGTATGAAGATATTTTAGCTGCATCAAGACGTATGGCCGGCCAAATCATAAAAACACCATGCCTGGTACACACATTTTAATTTCTCTAATTAAGCCACAAAACGTCTTCTTCTTGTGGTCATAGGAAATCATACCTTTTATGTTGATAGTTATTAATAAAGTTTATAATATGCGCATAATAATTTTGACCGCAGCGAGCCCATATGTCCGAAAGGCTGGGATTGGATTTATACATGAAACAGGAATTCTTACAATACACAGGATGGTAATAGCAAAGCTTTTATGACGATTTTTTTAACTAAACACAAATGGAAATTAGGCTTGTACTAATACTTTTCACAGTTTCAAGGAGCGTGGTGTCCGAAATACGTTATTACAGATGAGCGATGAGCAGAAGAAATATGGCGTAGTAGCTGCTAGTACTGGAAACCATGGTATCGCTATGGGATACCACTCTGCACAATTGGGTATACCGAGTGCTGTGGTGATGCCCACGCATGCGCCCATAACTAAAATAAACAAGGCCGAACGAACAGGTGGGAAAGTTATACTGTACGGCAGTAACATGGCCGAAGCAAAACGTTACGCCATGACATACGCAAAGGAGAAGAAGATGCTGTATGTCAATGGGTAAAAGATTTTTTTTATAAAAAGATATTCCGTATATACAAAGTAGTACTTACTATTATTAAGAAAATAACATAATATCTTGGGAAAAGCTCAGACATGGCCATCTGATCCCAAACTAGGCAGAGCCTGTACTATGGCAACCAGACAACTGTTAAACATACTTATTATATTTCTAAATACATACATATTATGTATAAATAACACTCAGGCACAGAACAAATGATCGTGCAGCTCATCACACAAACATTTGTTCTGGGTGGGAATCGAACCCTCCAACCTCCGGCTTAGCAGTCAGGGTCAACTCATGAAATGAACAGAAAATTTAGAGAAATTGAAGTTGCAGGATCCTGATCGAATGATATTTTGAAGTAGGATTCTGATCGAATGATATTTGAAGTCCATAATCTATTTACTTACATATTTTTTTGTTTTAGCTTTGATCACCCTCACGTAATAGAAGGCCAAGGTACTGTCGGTATTGAGATAATAGAGCAACTGCCTAACGTGGATGCCGTGCTAGTACCATGCGGCGGGGGCAGTCTTCTTGCTGGAGTCGCTATATCTGTTAAACATCTCAAACCTGACACTGAAGTCTACGTAAGTTTCCACAATTATTTGAAATTTATTTCATTTCTCAACGTATCGATTTAGAGACTTAACTTTTATTAATGGTGGACTTGACTTTTTACAGGGTGTTGTAACAGATAAAGCTTGCGCCATGGTGGAGACACTCAAGAAAAATGAACGAGTATTTATTACAATAGATTCGACTATTGCTGACGGGTTAGCTGTGAACAAAGTTGGCGTAAACACATTTTATAACCTTAAAGGATTCGTCGACAAAATGGTAACTATTTTATATCGAATTCTAAAAATAGCACAGTAAATAAAAATGAATCCCTATTTTCCTTGGTCACGACATCACGCTTACGGCTGGACCAATTTCGCTAATTCTTTTTTTGTCGTGTTTGTTAGATAGTGTCGTATTATCAGAAGAAGGTTCTTCAAATGAAAAAATAAAAAAAGCTTCTCGAAACATTACAAATTAAAGAAAACTTAAAGACCTCATTATTATTTTTCTAATGTATCCTCTATAGCGTTTGACATTTTTCAGTTAGTTGTTTGATATGACAACTTATCAGGTCAACTTTATTGATTTAGTTGTTTTTTAATAGATTATTTATTTTGAAATAGGATTTATTCTTCCCTGTAGAGGATATAACAATTTTACAATTAACTATACAAAGGTTAGGACAACTCCTTGAAAATAAAACAACAAACAAAAAATATTGAAACTGGAGGAGGCTCCATACATAATATATATAGAGATATATATTGACTTCACAGGAAATGTTGCTAGCGTATGTAATATTTTACCCAAAATAGTCCTAGGGTTTAACAGTCTAGATTATATTAAATACAGTTTAACGTGTGAGCGATTATATTCTATAGGTTGTGGTCAGAGAGGATTGGGTGGCCCGCGCGATAATGCACATAGCTGAAGACGAAAGGTTCGTCGTAGAGGGAGCTGGATCAGTAGGAGTAGCGGCCGTCATGTCTGGATTGTTTCCTAACTTGAAAGGCAAAAAGTAAGTTCCGTAATATGACAACATCTAATTCGTTCAAATCATAGCATGGCTTTATCTAAGTAATCTGGTAAAGATCTAAAGTATCTATTCTTTAACAAATAAAGATTGCCCAAGAATCTTACTTGCATGGTATTGATTAATAATAATTATAATTGTTTAGAGTGGTATGCGTCTGTTCTGGGGGAAATATTGACACGACCACATTAGCTCGCGCCCTGGAGCGTGGCATGGCTGCGGAAGGCCGGCTGGTGAAGTTCAAGGTGACCGTTTCGGACCGACCCGGCGGCATGGCGGAGCTGTGCGGCAATCTGGCCGCGCTCGGCGTCACCTTGCGAGACTGCGTGCCCGAAAGGGCTTGGGTCAAAGGAGACGTGTTTAGTTGTCAAGTGAGCTTAAGACCTTTATTCTTATTACACTGACAAAAAGTACTGTGTAACAAAAAGTAGTAACTGAATTAACTATGCAACTATTGAAAATTACTCTGTGGGTCTTTCCTAACAAAACACCCAAGTACCTAGTACCTTCCAATGTGACAGAAAAATCAAATCAAAATATGATTACTTCAAGTACCTTTCGAAACTCTAGTTGCGTGGTCCCAAATTGTCATTTCTACGCTGAAGAACCAGCAAGAAACTCCATAAGTCAGGCAGCTATGCTTAGTTCCATACAGTAGTGACTTAGGTATATGTAATTTTTTTTCAGTTAAAAGTAATCGTTGAAACCAGAGGGTGGGATCACACAAAGGAGCTGGTGGAAATGATCAAGAAGCACTACAAGGAATACATGTTCCAAGACATGAACGATCGTTCAGACAAGACCGCGAACACCAGGCGCGGGCCCTGTCTTGCGCCCAACCCTGTCTGCATGCAGAAGTAGTACACATCTCCTTGCAAAGATAGTAGTATTTGTGAAAAACACCGTCAGATTAAATTAATAAAACAAATTACCTAACCCTTTGGTTGTTTTAGATTTTAAATAATATTAATTTCTCAAATGTGGACAACATAGCATACATTGCTCCGAATCCAAAGTAAGTAGCTAAAGCACTTGTGTTATGGAACCAGAGTCAAAGAAGGTACCATAAACACCCAGACCCGAACAATGTAGAAAAGTATTTTTCTAAATTAAGTAACCCGTCCGAGGATCAAATCCGAGACCTCAGAGCTAACGATAACTATAGCTGAGAGGCGTCGCGACGCCATTTTAGAGCAGCAATTGCTGTGAGGCGTCGCGACGCTATAGTTTTCTGGTGTTGCGACGCTATAGTTGAGTGGTATCGTGACTACGTAGCAACGTGCCGCCGCGACTGAACAGTAGGTATGTCTCCGAAGTTGTAGATTTGTATGAATTTTGATTTGCGATTTAGTAGTTTTGTTGTTAAATCAAAATAACTGAAAAATGTTACCATAAATGTAATTTCTATTAACGACATTTAGCCGCAATAGTCGCTAATGAGGTCGGTTTGTAATTACTCTGTCGCTGACGTCACCAGTTTTATTCTTCAGTTTTGGGTACGACCACCATCCGCATCAAATTAGCAGGCAGGTTGGAGTTACGTATACAAAAAGAAAAAAATAATGCAAGTATAAAAAAAAAGTAATAATGCAAGTATTATATATAGTCGAGGGAGATGCTTTCCAGCATGAACAAAATGCTCGGTACTAGGGCTGTCATGTCCCGGCGATAAGTACTTGTAGATATATAGTATAGAGAAGGGGCTTGACTAAGATTAAGGCACTCAACATTGAATCCTGCCTTAGAGCATAATACTGAAGATAAAATGAACGGACATAACAATCATTCAACACATTATTCACTTGGGTAGTATCAACGATTGCTGATACTACCCAGGTCAATAATGTGGTATATATACACCGCGGAAACGGTGAACATTAAGCAAAAAACATACTATGCAAAGGGGGATGCACAAAATTGTAGGGGCACTGTCCCCACCTACCAACAGACTTGGGATTTGTTTTAATATTCTTATGACCACCAATGAAAAGACTAATAATAATTTTTTCAACTAAAACAATGGGGTTCATGAAAAAAAAAACAGAAAAATATTTATATAAGCAACTAACTCCGGACCACTTTGAACCAAAGTATTTTGCAAAATGTGTCGCCTCTGTCGCAAAACAGATCTTGGACACATAACACATCGGCGTCCAATCTCCATGTTGGTAAATCACAGTCCAGTAAACGTGCCAGGGTCTAACGAAAAGCAATCAGATGGTCCAATAAACAAGCAGGGGTCAAAACATAATCGTAACAAACACAAAGACAGGTGAACAACGTAGTCAAGACTGAGGTGCGCGAGCGCAGGGACGGCGATAACGGCTTCTTACCTGAAATTCTGCGTATGCGCCAAAACTTCTGTTGTTTTGCAATGTTTTTTAGTAGGCACTGTTTATTATATTCTTTTATTGTTTTTCTCACTAAACTATCAAAGAATACAATTATTTTGTATATTAAGTGGCAGAAAATGTAATGTTACTTATTTAAGATTGTGTTTCTGCAGATAATACTTCCATTAATTGTAAAAATAATTTTCTATATAGAGTAAATTGAAAAAAATAAATTTAAAAATAAAATGATTTCAAATTCAATTAGAATGAATACCCCATACCTAAGGCAAATGTCGTCATAGTAAAAAATAATCTGGCTGCCAAGACGTGTAAACTGAGATACATTTAAAATCTGTTGGTGGGTGGGGACGATTTCGTGCATCCTCCTTTGCCAAACAAGATTTTCACCACCAACTTAAATTTTGAATCGACTGTTTTGAAACGACTCAGCTGCAAAACATATGTCATGTATATTTCGCGCCTTTATGGTGGTTAAGGTGGTCGTTAGTTATTATTCTGAGGGTGGTCGTCAAAGAAAATAAACTAAATCACGCGGGCGAAGACGCGGAGGACAGCTAGTTAAATATAATATACCTTCTTTGAGCGTAGTTTCTATAACTTTTTTTAGCATAGATTTAGAAATTTTACATCCCTGATAGTGACAATTCATCTGTCAACACTCATCAACATAACCAGCACTGGGCTGCACAAAAAAGTACAACCACCTCACATAGCCAACCACGCTACAACCATCGAAGAAGCCTGCAAAATGCACTTACCGTGCATTATTAAAATAATGTTATAGTTAGCGCAATGCCGATCCGTAAAAAAGAAAAAGAGCCATACCCCGTTCCCACACCCCCGGAATGTAGAGACACCCTGGGCCTGTCACCCGCGGTCCTTGCTAAGCGTGACACCACCAAAACAGATCAATGGTGCCCAGTAAGTATCGTTGAAGCACAGACTACCTACTATGATACTGATAAGACTTATCAAATTTTCGTGCATAGGTAATAGGTATAGATTGTATTTCCATGTTCTCATAAATCAATGCAATACTTAATGACTAATTATCTTCGATCGCGACGACTAGCTCGACCATTCTTAGACCTAAGTGCATTTTTCCGTGATATATCTTCCTATAAACTGTTTCAAATTTTGTTTCAGAATCCGATTAACTTTGATTACGACAAGTTTTGTGACCCAAACTTTCCTAAAACTGTACATTACGGTCAAATTGCAAAAGCTTATAACACCATTAAAGATTATATACCAACTACTTTACTCTTGGCAAGTACTTTATAAATATCACCATGATGTGTGTATTTCTATTACTGTAGTTTTGTTGATAAACCTGAACTATTTACAATTATTGGAATAACCTACATGAAATTAATGTCTCAATCATTACAGAAATCAAAATGTTGTGAAAGTTTTTCCATGGAATTACATTTTAAAATGGAAACCTTTCACAGAACTGGAAGGTAATTATTTGTTAATACGGATTTGTTACCTGTAGATAGGTGCCAGGTCAAATGATTACAGAGTTAATTTCTTGGTTGTTTTAATGCCTAGTTTCCACGAACGGGCTGCCAACTACGCATTACTAAATCTAACACCGGAACAACGGAGTCAAGGAATTGTCACGGCATCAATTGGGAATTGGGCTATGGTAAATTGTCATTTTTTATTAATTTAAGTATTTTAATAATTGTTTCACTCCTTACTCTCAGATATTGGAGAGACTTCACTTTTTGTGCTCAAATCATGAGTCATTAATAATTATATCACACTATAAGCATATCAATTATTAATAATACAAAACAACTTAACTATCAGTAGAATTCATTGATATAGGTACATATAATGTTACTTACTACGATAGGCTCTAGCATATCAGGCCAATCAGTTCAACCTTCGAGTGATTGTCGTGCTACCCGTGGCCACACCTTTGTCAGTGGTGGACAAGTGCAACAGTTCCGGAGCCACCGTCATTCTTCACGGGAGAGACCTCGCCGAAGCAACGCAACGCGCTTTCATGCTAATCTCTGAAAGCGGAGGCTTCTACTTGAATGGGTGAATACATTTAATAAGCTTCAGAGTTCTATTTACAACTTTGGACCGACTGGCCAGTCGTTTGTTAAAAAATCGCTTTATACTATTCACTAAAAATTTCCAGATATGACCACCCTAACGTAATAGCCGGGGCAGGTTCCATTGGCATCGAGATCTTGGAGCAGCTTCCCGACGTGGACGCCATCCTCGTTCCTATCGGCGGCGGAGGCCTGATAGCCGGCGTGGCTTCAGCTGTCAAGCACCTCAAACCAAGCACTCTTATATACGTAATTCTTATTCTAACATTTATACATAGGTCATCGCCCCTAGATTAAGTTTATTATAATATATTAAATATTATATCATATGTACGAGTTTTAAACTCAGATGAACAAAAATGTCCATTATGTACCGAAGCTATTCTAACATTAGCAACAAAATTCATAAAAATAATAAAAGAAAAAGCTGTGCAGTTATACATTTTGCATAATTATATTATATAGTCACGTCGTGTCTTATGTAAAAACTTATTTGTTTAGTGTTTAATGAGCAGATTAAATTACTTACCTACTTATAACAAGCAATGGAAACTAGATAAACAAAAAAAAAACGTGATAACCTTTTGTTACTAGCTACCGTCCTAAACTTCAGATATATTATGAAATCAATTTATTATTTACTAGCTGTTCCGACTCCGCCCGCGGTGCCTAATTTTTTAGATAACAAATATTTATGTGCCTAATTTTTTAGATAACCTATGTTACTCAGGGTGCATGTACCATTCTATTGGTGAAAGAATTTTTGAAATCTGCACAGTAGTTTTTGAGTTTATTCATTACAAATATACACACAAAAATACAAATTTTTCCTCTTTATAATACTAGTGTAGATTTGAACTAAGTGTGATCTGTTGCCAGGGCATAGAGCCAGTCAAAAGCTGCTGTTTCTTCAAGGCTATGGATAATGAGCGTCCATACCAGATACAATCGGACATGAGTCTAGCCAGCTCACTTATAGTATCGAAAGCTGGTGTAAATGCGTTTCACACAGCACAGTCATTGATTGACAAAATGGTATGCCTGAAGTTATATTCTAAACAAGTTTTTTTTTATGTACGGTATTAAGTGAATGGAATTACATTAATGTTTGTATCCCTAAGGTACTTGTCGATGAGGACTATATAGCGAGAGCAATTCTGCATTTTGTAGAAACGGAAAATCTAATTGTTGAAGGCGCAGGAGCTATTACCTTAGGATCCCTTCTATGTTTACCTAACGTACTACCTGAATTACATGGCAAAAAGTATGTACGATCTTCTTTATTGTAACTAAACGAATATAATGTATTTTATCAAACCTAACAATTAACTATAACAATTGCTGCAGAGTGGTCTGCATCATTTCAGGTGGCAATTTAGAAGTCGTACCAATGATAAAGGTGTTTGCGCGCGCGAAGACTATTGAAGGTCGAACTGTAACATTGACTGTAAGAATTTAGTAACATAATTTAACAACATACTTATTTAATTTAAATTAAATGGACAAGTCAACGAGATAACCGAGATTCATGTTGACTAAAAAATATATTTTAGGTTCGTGTGTCGGGATCTCGACCGGACTACGACCGGAAGAGAATTTTCAAAGCCCTCGAATCATTAGAATGCAATGTAACAGAATATGATTTAGAACGTGATTGGTTGATTGAAGACAAGTTAGTGGACAGCTATGTAAGTTTTTTTTTTTAATGTCATTTTTTATACTAACTTTTAAACTATTGCGTAGGTAACTAAAAGTTAATAGGTACTTAGATATGTCACCGGAAGATAACAAGATCCGCAACTCCGCAATTTTCTTAGGACTCTAAACGAAAGATAAATTATTTTACGTTTAAGTATTATTTTACGCCCACATTTTCGCAAATTGATAAACTTACCGAACTCACGCGTAAAATAATAAGTAAGCAATAACAATCTATGGAGACAAGCATTGTCACACACTACGAAATAGGTTTCATTATTACTTTTTGCCAATATTACCAGTTCTGCTACCTCCCAAACCCGTTGCGGATGAGCCAGCTGCATTCGAGATCTATTGTAAACGAAGGCAATGACTTAGAGTAACAACACTGCCTAAAAAGCACCCGCCCCAACTTCCGGACTATTCGTTGCATTCGAAGTAAGTACATAATATATTTTTGTTGACCAGATAAGTATTCAATGTCAAACAAGGAGTTTTAAACACGCCTGTACTGTAAAGCATGTCATGGAGAAGCTCTTTCCTGGCGTCTGTGAGTTTTGTGAAGACACCTTTAAGGACATATCTACGTGCAACTGTTTTCCCAAGCCAGCGTGGTGACAAAGAAGCTTAACTCTTTAATCCTTTTTGAGCCCCTTTAAATTTGTTGAGACCATCATAAATGTTTTATGTATCTAGCTATTATTTTGTAAAAAGTGTTTAAAATAATATATTATTGTTGTCTGAAAAGGTTTTTTTTATTAATTATTGACAAAAGGGCGTAGTCCATGACTGCCCATTAGCAAGAAAACAGTAGACGACATTCTTGTATAGGTTTGTAAAATGAACGTAAACAATAAAAATAACAAAATAAAGATGGCGAAAATAACAACTGAGTAGGTAGAAAATATTTCGAATATTACTGTTTCAACGACTATTATACTATATTTCACAGAAACAATGCCTATTCACTAATTCGGCTTATTGTCTTTGATAATATACTACAAAAGTAAAAGGCTATAAAAATAGGTACTTCTTTAAGTAATAGTCTTGACTATGTTATGGCCGTGGGGCACTAGAGCAATGTTCAAACCCCAACATGAACTAAATGAATTCAATAAATTGAATTGTTTCTAATAATTTATAAGCATACGTTTAAAGAATTGAATTAAAGAAATATGAGTACTGCAATTGTAACCATTCTTCGCGCTGCTTCGTGGGTGGTCGGAGGCAAGAAAGTGGCTCGGAGTGGGCCACACGTGGTGGGGTGTAATGAACATGTCTAGATTGCTCACCGGGAGGAACGGTTGAAGTTGATGGAGTGGGGCTTTTGCGGTAAACCCAGGTTTGGTCTCATTTATTGTGTAACGTTATCCAAATTATGCGGGTCAGACACTCTGTCGGAGATTAAATCTAGGGGTTCGATGGCGTTATAGGTTACAGGGACATTGCGGATATTTCGGAAACATTTTTCTATACAGTCTCCATTGGGGCCTGCGAGTAATCCTTGTGCATGCGCCACTCTTGCCTGCCATCGGATCCTATGAAGACTGTGGTTGTGCCTATTGTTAAAAATAAAACGGGAGACATTTCTGACCTAAACAACTTGAAGCCCATTACACTCGCTTTGATAGTGGCCAAAGTCTTGGATGGTTTGCTTATACACAAGAGATGATGAAAGTGCGATATTGTGTCCTAAGCTTACTGTTCGATACTACACCGATTCTAGGACTCCTGTATATGCGTGTTTCCGCAACCTTTCGAAGGCCTTTGATCTAGTTGCCTATGATATTCTGTGGGAAAAGCTGTACACATTGACTTGCCTCACGAACTTGTAAATATCTTTAAATACAGGCAGGTCAACAATGTTAAATGGATGGATGCTATCATAGATAACACAATATTAATAGCTTTGTGTTATGTTGGAGTCTTATCGGCTTGTGTGTGGGGTGAGACAAGGTGGCTTTACCTCGCCTATAATTTTCAAACTTTACATGAACAAGCTCATTGACGCATTCAGAAGTCGGCATGTCGCCTGCCTTGTTGACGGTGTGAGCGTCAATAATATCAGCTACGCTGACGAAATAGAGCTGCTTAGTCTGCGGATTAAGAAAGTTAATACAGGTCTGTAAGGAATACGCTGGTAGAAACGGATTTGTTTATAATGTACGTAAGAGTACGCAGAGATGATAGAGAAGGAATGAGCATTGGTCACCACACTTGCTTTTTGGGGATTGGTGATTTCAGATTCCGAGTTTTGGAATCCAGGTTTCTTCACGATGTTTTCCTTCACCGTTATCAATGGAGTCTCAGAATTACGAAATTACAAGGCTTTACAAGGGTTCATGTGCATTAGAATCTGGTCTTGCTTGAATTAAATGCCTTTTATTTTCAGCTTTTTTATATATTCAGCCTTTTATTAAATGACCTGTTTGGCGGGGTAATCTGAAAAAGAAATTATTTGAAGACATTCATTTAGCAAACTGACATACGTTCATAACAATAACCATAAAAATGGACTAAAGATAATAGCAACAAAACATTTACTTCTAAATTACTTGTACCTTCCACAATTTTAGATCAAGCGGACCTTATAAATTTACTGCTAAATAAACCTATGAAATGTCTCGACGTAACGTGAGTACCTGTTTTCAAATCAAATAATCAACCTCAAATAGATTTTTAACATACAAAATGCAAAGTTCATCTATTCCATCGACGAAGAAACGTCGGGACCTTGTTTGGTCATCTGGAAATGACCGAAAGTGGTCAAAGTCATGGCTAAGTTTTGTTACTTTTTTCTGACCACCTAAGTACTAGCTTGATCTGCGCAGGTACTTCTCGCCTTGCTAATCGTAGATGCATTAAAATATTAGGTATCCATCATTGTAAGTTTATAACTCAATTTAAATTAATTTCAACTAGTAAATTCAATCAGTAATATCTAGAAATAACAACAGGCGCAGAAGCCGAAGACGACCTATAAAATAATTATATCAACATGCTTTTTTTGTCTAAATCACATCAGTTAAATCAATTAATACATAAAACAAAATAAATAACTTCTAAAGAACACGACACGTTTTTTTAATTTAACGGATTAGGTATACAATTACTTAGGTTTATTCTACGTTAATAGTATTTTTAATATTTATCAGGGTTTTATGTGTGTATAAGCCGACGCGCGACGGCCAATCGTTATGAAGTGTTAGTGTGTTTAGTACGAATAAACATTTTTCAATTTTTTTATCCATAACCAATATTTTGGCGTTTTAGTTTTAATGAGCAAAAGGTTAAAAAAATCGGTAGGTACTATTCTTGAGAATTTAGTGGTGTATGCTTCATTGATTTCACTTCATAACAATGACTTACAGGAAGATTTTGATGAATATTGTGACCCCGAAAACCCCAAAATACTCAAATATGAAGAAATTATTGAAGCCACCGAAAGGATAAGATCATACGTCCTAAACACGCCTTGCGTGGTAAGCAAATTTCCCTTATCTACATTATACTTCTACTCTGGCTTAGCTTAGAATGATACTCTACAACAAGCCGTGTATATAACTGGCACGGTGAAAAGTTTAATGTTACCTTGTATTTCAGCCGTCACACTCTCAACGGGAGTTTGGTATTTATCTTCAGTATAAATTAGAATTCATGCAAAAGTCCGGAAGGTAAGAGAATTAATTTAAATTTTAATTTATTGGTGAATGATCCTTTATTTTGTTTCTTATCAAATATTTATTTCAGTTTTAAGGAAAGGGGTGCTTTGAATGCCCTTCTACAATTGCCTATCGACAAGAAAAAGCTTGGCGTAGTAATTGGATCCATAGGAAACGAAGGCATAGGTCTTTGTTACCATGCAGCCAAGCTCAACATCCCTGTGATCGTGGTGATGCCTATAACTGTGCCAATCGACAAACTACAAATATGTCACAACTACGGAGCAAAGGTTGTCGTTCAGGGAAGCAACTTAATGGAAGCTCAAAAATATGCACGAGCTCTAGCAAGAGACAAAGGACTTACGTACATAAACGGGTACGGAGGAGTTAGATTCAGTGAGCAATTCTGTATTATAATTTCTCGGAAAAATAAATTGAGTTTATTTCCACATAGGCGTGATCATCCTCACATTTTGGCTGGGTATGGCAGCCTTGCATTGGAAATCCTTGAAACAACGCCAAACTTGGACGCAATTATAGTGCCAGTAGGCTCTGGAGGATTGGCCGCAGCTGTTGCCACTGTCATGAAGCGCCAAAAATCTTCTGTGCTAGTTTATGTAAGCTACTTCATCATAATAATCAACCACAAAATATTCACCGCAAGTATGGTTCCATTTATTGATACACTGGGTGGATTTTTTTGATGCCGCTTGGAGGGAAAGTCCTCTAAATACTAAGTAGAGATAGCAAACTATGCTTAAAGGAAAAATTCCTTAATTTTTTAAAAGCATAAAGACTTTTTTTTATCCCTTTGAACCCTCCGGGCTTTGAAGGGGCAAAAAAGCGCAATATTAACACCTTGTAGTTTTATAGTATCAATCGATACTGATAATCATGAGGATGTAATGTGTAATATGTATCTAATTGACAGTTAAAAATTACGTAATCGTACCTACTCTTATACGCAATTTCACTGATCTTCCTTTCGTAACTGGACAACTAAAGTTTATAGTATTTTATTTTCAAATTACTGCTCTCTTGCCCCGTAGTCGCTCTTACTCCATCTGACCTTATTGGTTTTAATTGTAATCGATTGATTCTTTTCAAGAATAGCAATAAGTAGTTTCTATCTCGAAGTCGTGTGCAAAAATTAGTCTGTTGTACCTTCATGTTTAGGGGGTCCAACCGGAGTCAATGCCTACATTTTTCAACTCATTGGAGAGCGAAGAGATGACTACTCTACCAACGCACTCTAACCTGGCAGATGCTATAACAGTTAACAGCATTGGATGTAACGCTTTTGCAACTGCTAAGCCGCTTCTGGACAAAATGGTTTGTACAGCATTATTTATTTTTTAAAGAATTTGCCGAATTTCTTACCTTGATACATATTATTGGTGTCCATCCAATATTATTATCTTACTAGCTCCCCGGACAGACTTCGTTCTGGCAAAAGTTAATAGCAAAAATTAATTAATATAATGTTTTTCGAGTGATCACGACAGTTTTTTTTTTGTAATATTAAAACCTTCCGTGGACATTAGGGAACAAATAAAAAAAAATAAGCCGATTTGGTCCAGCCATTCTTGAGTTATGCGCTTAGCAACATTCATTTTTATTCTTATAGATAAATAACTTTCGTCTGCTGTCTCGTCAGCACGACAGCAAAATAGTCTGATTCCAACTTATAGATACACAATCTAACTATTCTGTAAATGAATGGCTACAAGAATGTTTTGTTTAAAAGTAAATAGGTAAAATCACATAGTATGGTACTAAGCTAAGATTTATTTTTTGTTTCTAGCTTCTTGTGAAGGATGACTGGATCGCACGAGCCATGTTGCACTTGAGTGATAAAGAGAAATACATAATAGAAGGTGCTGCCGCTTGCTCGCTAGCTGTCGTAATCGGAAACCTCGTGCCAGAGCTGAAAATGAAAAAGTTTGTTGTTGTGCATTTCATTTCGTAGCTAATCAGTTGTCGCCGGCTTAGAGACCTTTACCGAAGATAGATAAGTTTTATACATTCCGACGTACCTCAAGCGAAGTGTCTACAGCCCCTTAGACAAAGTACACTTCTACAAGCGTTATCGATGATAGAAATCGCAGCCTGTATTACAATATATAAGTCACGTGATTTAGACTTGTCACTTTCATACATTTGAGCGATTCGATCAGCGACAACGATTGTAGAAATGTGCTGGCTTCCACTGACAGCGATTGTTTACGTATTTACAAGTTGCATTTAATAGAGCGTAAAAATTAACTTCCTGCATGATCTTGTAGAACCGTATCGACAGAAATAGAATACAAGCTAGCTGCATGACCAAAGAGGTCGTAGAAGGTAGTGTGGTGCCTAGGCAGAAAAATATGGCTGCGTTTATTGCGTTGTTGTTAAAATTAAAAAAAAACCGTAAAATATGCGATTCAGTACTTAAGACAATTTTAAATTTCAGTGTGGTATGTATTTTGTCTGGAGGAAATTGTGATAATATTATGCTGAATCGTTGCTTAGAAAGAGGATTAGCCGCAGAAGGACGCCTTGTCAAATTTAGGGTAAGAAGTTATTTTTACTATCTACCTAGATAAAGTCGCTCTGAGGGCTATTTTACTACCATTATTTACCGTTACCCAGGTTGGTGTAAGGAATGATCCAATATCTAAAGCTACTTTAATGAAACTGGTCGCAAACGGAGGGTACAACCTGCATCGCTTCTTCCAAGACAATTCGTGGACGCAGGACGAAGATTATTTTGTTGAGGTGCGTATTGATTATTGGTTGAAATACCTGATGCCAAATGAGTTAAACGAAAGTAGGTAGCTACTGAGGGAAGTCTCAATCGTATTTTGGATTGACTAATATCGTGCCTTCAGGCAGGATGGCATGACCGTGATCCTCTTTTACATACCTTGTTAATAGGTAATTAAGTAAGCGCAAATATTCCAACTTCTTAATCATTTTCGATAACCACAGTAAATACTCCAAAAAATCAATAAAATAATATTTTTCAGATTAAAATGGTTTGCGAAACCAAGGGATTGGAGCATGCTTTAGAATTAAAGAGGATGATAGAGCGACACTACCCGTGCACCTCAATATTTGAAACAGAACCTTTCAATGACAAAAGAACCTGCCCTTGCTTTGTTAAGAAACAGACTTAAGGTTTTTTAGAACAGACAATTGATCAAATATTTGTATAAAAAAAATATAGTAAACCACATTACAGTCAACATTTTATGTTTTGTTTTTATTGATGATCAAGTCCGTATTGTGTCCCTGTTGAGTTTAACACTGCGTTTCCACCAGGCAGTGGTAGGCCGCTAACGGTGCGAGAATGCGTAGCGGCACCGCAGCGCTGTATAACTGTGTACGACGATGTTTACGGGCCCGTTTCAGATGCTATATAGCATAGCTACCTGATAGGAATTCGCGAATGTTCCGAAAGACAGAATATTTTGAATAAATAAAAAATTCACCATGTGCTCGATGATATTTAATAAGTATGGTTACTTATCAAACATCTGGGCCGTCTTCTCTGTGTCAAAAGAGCTGTAATAAATTCTGTATCTTCTGCATCCATTTATTCGCATACCTATTGATAATTTATATAAAAGCGTCACCCTCCATTGATCTATGTTTTCTGCACCTACACTATACATCTATCTCTGAGAAACAAAGTCTGGTGACATACATTGGTATAGCAGTCACCAAACTTTGTTTCTCAGAGCGCAGCTCGAGTGGAAAAGACACCACGGAGCGAGGTTTTTGTACGCTACGAGTGGAAAAGACACCACGGAGCGAGGTTTTTGTACGCTACGAGTGGAAAAGACACCACGGAGCGAGGTTTTTGTACGCTACGAGTGGAAAAGACACCACGGAGCGAGGTTTTTGTACGCTACGAGTGGAAAAGACACCACGGAGCGAGGTTTTTGTACGCTACGAGTGGAAAAGACACCACGGAGCGAGGTTTTTGTACAATTAAGTACAAAAACCTCGCTCCGTGGTGTCTTTTCCACTCGAGCTGCGCTGAGCGAGGCATGTGAATAAACTGATCCACTTACATAAACTGATAGCGTAAATTTTTGTTGCTGCTATTACAAGAAAATAACAAATAACTAATTAAAAGTACTTACGAAGCGTTGTGTCAAGTCTACAATACCTACTTAGTATTAAATCAAATCAAATCAAAATACTAAAATGCAAAAGTTTTAAACTGTTGCCACATGTCTGTAATGAAATAATTGCGCAATTCTGCAAGCATTTGGCAGCAAAATTTCGCGGCTAAACCGATATTGATGAAACTTGGTTTGGAATATGCTTGGATCTCAAAGGACATTCTATCGTGATAACCGACACCCACGCGGGTAGAGACGCAAGAACCAGCTTGTATTTTATATGTTGTTGCTAATTCTTTGCCAAACAATATTACCTATATAGGTAGAGAAGTAGAATTGAGGGTTGACCCTGAAGCGTCTGACACAATCAGTAAACCGCTGCACGCAATAGCACGTCAAACCAGTTTTTTATTTTAAGTACCCGTGCATGACGCCATAATATATTTGTCAATACTATTTCCGATTAAGAAATAATAATATTTATCTCCAGGTACCTACTTGAAAGGCTTTTTGAATATCCTTACCTCCTTATTTTATTAATATAAATGCGAGAGTAACACTGCTGTCTGTCTGTATGTCACGCAATCACGCCTAAACTACTGAACCTATTTAAATGAAATTTGGTACAGGCATAGTCTGGAGCCCGAATAAGAACAGAGGCTACTTTTTGCAGCGATGTGCAGTGTAAACATATATTAGGGCAGAGTCAGACCTTTGTTGCAAAGTACGTCTCTCGTTTCTCTATGTTATGCCGCTCTACCGTCCCTTACAACTTACAAGTCACATCCATGCTACCTAGTCCTTAATTTTTAGGGTTCTGTACCTCAATAAAAGGAACCCGAACTGGAAGATCACTTTGTTGGCCGTCTGTCTGACTGTCCGTCTGCCTGTCTTTAACCTTCATCTCGAGAACGGGTAGAGGAATTGAGTTGAAAAGATTACCATACGTTAAGACAAATAAATAAATTTGGACAACATTTCATACATTGCTTCAAATCCAAAGTAAGTAGCTAAAGCTCTTGTGTTATGGCTGATTTACACAGGGTCAGTAGACAAGTCAGTCGCAGCGCCAATGTCGGCGCCGCCGCGCCGCGACTGACTTTAACTGTTTACATGAAGTAAGTAGTAGTGGTGCGTTTCTCACGGTTAGCACACGTGTGTGAAGTCAGTGGGAAAAATGAATTCGCGAAAACAACTGAAACGACGATTTAATTATTTGTTGAAAAATTTATCAATTTTGCTGTTGAATGAGTTAAAAGAAATGGTAGAAAATGAGATAACTAAAAATAAACGACAATGGGTAAGAAAATGGATTGACGATAGAAACGAAACTGGTGGCTCTGCTTTGTTGCTGAAGCAATATAATTGCACCAATTTTAAGGTTTCGTCTTCGCTAAGCTTCATTTTTATCGCCAGCGAAAAAAACGTGGTCACTCTACAACGCAGCGGCAGTGACTAACTAACCACGCACTGACTTGTCTGTTTACACGGGGTTTATTTGGCTGGCGCGGGGGTGCGCGGGTTGCGGGGGGCGCCAACTGACTTTAAAATATTCGTGTCCGAATATTCAAGTCAGCGCTGACTTCAAGCCACTGTACTGACTTCAAATCAGTTTACACAGGGTTTTTTTCGGGTCAGCACTGACTTGCCTCGAATTTGTAGTCAGTTACTGACCCTATGTAAATCAGCTATTATGGAATCAGAGACAACAAAAGTACCAAAAACACCCAGACCCGAGACAATAGAAAAGTGCTTTTCTACATTGACCGGTCTAGGGATCGAACTCGGGACCTCAGAGCTGGTGACACCTTGAAGACCGGTGTTAACGCCACTCGACTCCGGAGGTCGTCGCAAAAAACGTATAAGTATTATTTCGGTTCTCTCAAGGGAATCAAAATTAATAATCCTGTTAACCTAGAACTTTGAAAATTGGAACGTAATATTTATACATATAGGTACATTTTGTAATTAAATCTTAAAAAGGACTTCGTACGAAACCCTCGATGGGCGAGTCGACTCGAAACTGTCCGGGTTTTTTTGTCTTCACTCCATCTCAGTCTCGGTATAGACGCGAACTTGCGCATTCTACTTTGCTTCTTTCCTCCGGCGATGTTGGTTTTGAGTTTGTCGAAATGAAACGGATGGCCCCGTACATGTCTGTAATGAAATAATTGCGCAATTCTGCAAGCAACTGCTTTAATTATTTCATCTGCAGCAAAATTGTAACACTAGGTAACACATGATGAAAGTTGCCGGAGGTCGTAGCTTCGCTGGTTCTACTTGGTCAGTCGAACGATAAATTCTTACACGGTTTGGAATTTTTGAATGCCACCTGGAGGAGAAGTACTTTGTATACCCGGGAATCGAACCGGCTAAAATGTGAAAAATTTACTCCGTGCTTTATGTCATCGATCTTTTTGTAGGTAGGTACATGCTATAGCAATCCTAACGAACATAATTCAAAGGCTTGGCAAATCGTCTTTCGCATATTCAGTTTTACATAACTGGATATAACTTCTACTTTTGCTAATAAAGATTTATTATTTGATTTGATTACTGACTAGTTTTTTGAATAACTTAGGTAACTAGGTACCTACCCACCTTATAATAAGAGAGGTGTAAATAAAAATATATGTAGGTACGTAATGTAGGTACGCAACTACGCAATACGGCACGTTTCGAGGTGGAAGGATTTGGCCTTAGCCCAAAAATGGGACATAACATAGGCTAGCAAAAAAAAATAGGTATCTCCTACACACATAGATTGGATAGATCTCACTTATAAAAAAGGTAAACATGTTTATCAGTTTCGTTTAATAATAATATTGTTGTGCTAATACACACTTTAAACTATACAGAATACAGTATACTTTCATGAAATATGCAATCAAAAACATTTAGGTATATAGGTGTGAAGATATTTTTAAACAATGTTTTAACTTCTTAATGCTATAGAAGTAATCAGCTAGTTGAAATGTTTGTCCATAAATGTAGCCATTCTGATATCCCTTTTGCTAAGCCCATTGACATCATGTGAAGATAAGGTTACCTGGAACAAACAAAATAAAAAAATGGTTATGCGCACAAATATAAATGAAAACTTTATCTAAGTATAGAAACATACGACTCAAGTTAACAAATTATTCACGGTTCTATTGTTCCCGCGCGCGGCGACCTGTTGCTGCGAATCAGTACTTTATAACTATTTATATGATCCGAAGATTAAAAAGAGATCTCGTTGTTATTAAATAAAACAGGAGAGAGGAGGTCAATTCCGTCATATATCATTTTTACGCAACTTTTAAAGGTTATGCAGCGCACGCAACGGAAATTCTAAAAAACAAAAAAAAAACTACCCTTTCTTTCAACTTTTTTCATAAATGCTTCACTTCTGTTGGTTCAGGTTTGAGTCTTCCTTGATAAATATACTATCTAACCACTGTTCTTGAGATTAGCACATTCAACCAAACAAACTCTTCAGCTTTATAATATTTGTATAGATTTATTTTAAATAAAATTCTTAATTCAGTACTAATTAATATATTAGTACCCAGAATGACAATAAAGCCATTTATATTTTAACTTAATAACTTTAATAAATATTAATGTTGAAACAACATACTTAATTTAATTTCACAGTGACATTGAACTAAATATCTTTTTATTTATTCTACTTAACTTACTTGGACTTTATTGTAAACATTAAACCATTCTGGGTGGTGATCCATTTTCTCAGCCAGTAGTGCCACTCTAGTCATAAAGCCAAAAGCCTGATTGAAGTCCTTGAACTGAAACTCTTTTTCAATGGCATCCCGCTGGCTTTGCACTTTCCAACCAGCCTGTAACAGCGCTTGGAGTTGCGTATCGCGCTCTTCTTGAGTTAGTTTGTCTGCCTATAATACAAAGCACTCATATAAGGAAAATTATTACAAATAAACGATGTATTCAACAATTTGGCCAGTAGTAACAAAACACACCATTTTCCTTCTACTGGGCGAGGTCGGTGACGGACTTGCGTATCGAACGGCGACTCGACTGGCAATAATGGCATTGAGCGCAAGTTGCGACCCTGCGGGGTGAAAGTGTATCGCTACAGAGCGAATACCATTCAAAACTCGCTTTGTAAGCATTGGAGTCGAGCGAAAACAGCAGTGTAAATGCAACAATATTATGTATTTTAAAAATTATACAATTTACGTATAACTATATTACCGTCGAGAGAATTTTATTCAAGTTACAAGTTATATTGTTTACATTTACACATTGATTGCTACCTATAACTACATTACATCAACATCTGATTCTGACATGTTGTCAGATTTTGACTTGACAATTGTTGCTGTCAAAGTCAAATGTACATACGCGTGAGAATTTGGGAACTCTTCACTCAACCTCAGAATTGACGGCTTT
Source organism: Plusia festucae (assembly GCA_950381575.1). Lineage (NCBI taxonomy): Eukaryota > Metazoa > Arthropoda > Insecta > Lepidoptera > Noctuidae > Plusia > Plusia festucae. The sequence continues at coordinate 4,867,647 of OX494450.1, forward strand.
GCTAAGCAGGCTTTTCGCGTGGGCCTCGAAATTTACACTGAATTCTTCTCGCGAGATTTAAGTGTCAGCTAATCCCCAGACCCTGAAACTTGGACTGAAGATTAGTCAAGGCAAAACATATCGAGGTAGTTTGCTGCCTCATTTGTCCAGTAAGTCTTCGTCTAGGTCCTAGACGAAGACTTACTACCTAGACTCTAGGACATGTCTGTTCTCCTATGTTCCTGGCTAAAATACACAATGAGAAGTCTTAAATTTGTGAATGGATTATAGGATGGAACGGTGGACCACATATTTTTTAACTGCCCCAAGATTTTGGTTCCTTTGTATTAAGTACTTCCTCCTGATTTTCCTCATACAGTCAATGTTTTATGTTAACACTGTTTTTAAGTCTCTCTGTCTTTTCCGATTATGTAGTCCTGATGAGGATGAAGTGTAATATTTATTTCTATTGCCTCTTTAATATTAGTAAAGGTGTCTAAAAAATTTTTTGGTATTGCTTTTGACATTTTGCTAATCTTATCTTATATCTTTAAACGAGCAATTCTTGTATGTATATTATATATATATAATCTGAATCTCGGAAACGGCTCCAACGATTTTCATGAAATTCAGTAAGCAGGGGGTTTCGGGGGCGTTAAATCGATCTAGCTATGATTCATTTTCAGAAAATGTCGTTTTATCCGTTTTTTTAGTAATCTTATATCTTTAAACGAACAATATTCTTGTACATACGGCCATCAATACTGTTACAATTCAAAATAAACAAAATATTACATTTGAATTTGGAATCTGTCATTTTTACATGATTGTTCATTGTGTTTTCTCATTTTGGCGCCAATACATTGTACAATATTTTGCGATATTAAAATGGAGTGGGGTGATAAAATAACCGAATCGCTGTGATTGCATTATACAAAGTAGGTATGGAGCCAAATGCAATTTTTAAAATCTCCATACGCTTGGTATTAGTAAAATGTGTTAAAGAGTGTGTCGTATAAAATGCAAAAATAAAAATACAGAAGCTTTTCTGTAAAGAATACCAATAGTCTTTTATTTGTTTGACATTATTCTCACAATCTTTTCTTTTTCAAAAAACTTGTCAGAACCGAAGACACTAAACTATTGTCTATTCTTAACATCCACCTCTCTTGAATGAAAAAATTCCGGCATGTGTCTTCAGATTCTTCACCCTGGGCCCATATAAAGGTTTTGTAAGCATGTCGGCGATCTGCTTCTCCGAACTTACGTGTCGGATATCAATACTTCCCTCTTGGATGCAGTCTCTGATAAAGAATGCTCTTAATCTGATATGTTTCGTCCTTTGGTGAAACTCTGGAGGGTTGCTAGCTATCTTGATAGCTGACTCATTGTCCACACACAGATATGCTCGACAATCATGTCCTGTAATATCTTTGAGAATGCGTTTCAGCCATATTATCTCTCTAGCGGTCTCACTTGCGGCGTAAATCTCCGCTTCCGTTGAGGATATGGCTACAACATTTTGTCGCTTGCTATTCCATGAGATGGCACCTCCAGCAAACATACAAAGAATGCCTGAGGTCGATCTTCCAGTGTTGACATCTCCTCCATGATCAGCGTCACTATAGCACTTCAGGTCAGATCCACAATCTGGTTTGTACTTAATGCCTTGATCAATAGTGCCTTTGATATAGCGCATAATCCGTTTTACAATCTGCACATCATTATTGGTTGGACTGTTTAGATTGCGAGATGCCACTGATACGGCATAGGCTATGTCTGGCCTTGTGCCGGTCATTAAATAAGCAAGGGCTCCAACTGCTTGGCGATAAGGGAACGTATTAACTTCTTGGTCTAAATTCATCGCCTTTTCATCTTCTGCCTTTAGTATTGGAGTTGCTACTGGTTTGCATTCGTGCATCCCAAACCTCTCCAGCACACGCCTGGCATACGTTTCTTGGTGAAGCAGTATTGAGTTGTCCGATTGTCTCACTATTTCCATGCCGAGAAAATAACTGGCAGGTTTTGATGTGAGTTTAAATCGCATCCTCATTTCATCTAGGAAATACTTCGTCTCATTTTCGCTGGTAGACGCTAACAGACCATCGTCAACATATAGGGCCAGGATAATCCTTTCTCCCCCTCTCTTTCTTGTAAACAGACAAGGATCTGATTTACTTTGTAAGAATCCAATTTTGACTATGTAGTCTGTTATGCACCTATTCCAACATAGAGGCGCTTGCTTTAGTCCATAAAGACTCTTTCGCAGCTTGAATACTAGATTTTTATCATTCGTGTAACCTTCTGGTGGCTTCATGTATATCTCTTCATCTAGAGTGCCATATAAGAATGCTGTCGATACATCAAATTGTGCTAGACTTAGCTTCTCTTTTGCGGCAACACTCAGTACTGCTCTTATAGTGCTACTTCTGGCAACGGGACTGAAAGTCTCGTGAAAGTCAATATCCTTCTTCTGTGAGTACCCTTTTATTACGAGTCGGGCTTTGTACTTATCTATTGTACCGTCCGGATTCGTTTTTATTTTAAATATCCACTTGCAAGGAATTGATTTCCTTCCTTTAGGTAGCTCCACCAGCTCCCAAGTTTTGTTATCTTTCAGCGAGTTTATTTCACTATCAATGGCTTGCTGCCATTTTTCACGCTCTGAAGAGTTCATTGCCTCCTTATAGGTTTTTGGCTCAGCCGCATGGTAAGCCTCTACTGCCATCACATAATCTTCGTAACGAATTGGTGGTCTCAAGGTTGATCTGTCTCTCAGTGTCCTCTGACCTTCTCTCTCAATTTCATTATGGGATAGGTTTAAGTTATTTGCAGGCTCTTCAATAGGCTCTTCTCCTTCATCTGAATGAGCTGTATCATAATTTTGATCAGTGTTCGCATTTTCACTTTGATTTAGATTGTCACCTTCTAGTTCATCATAATTGTCAATATTATCTACGTCATTCAAATCATTAACGTAATCCGCATTATCAACATGTCTTGATGATGAAGGCTCATTTTCATTCAAGCGTATATCACTCTGATCCTGATGTCTATTCGGATTATCATGTCTCTGATCATCAGCATTTCTTACAATGCTTTCATCTCTGGCATCATAAATCCATGGAAAAATCCACTCTTTGGAATTCATCGGCTTTTGTGAGTCATTTTTATCGACTTCTGTAGTTTTTCCTAGCATAAGTCGCTCATCAAATGTCACATCTCTGGACTTAATCAGTTTTGACTTTTCTTTGTTCCAGATCTTATAGCCTTCATTTCCTTCATAGCCAACGAGTATACCAAGCACTGCTTTCTTTTCAAGTTTCTTTCTATGTGCTTTAGGTACATGGGCGTAGCATTTGCAGCCAAGAATCCTTAGATGCTTAATTGATGGTTTTTTTCCAAACCACAGTTCATATGGAGACTTATTTGGTACGCTTGATGTCCCTGTCCGATTTAGGACGTACACAACAGCGTCTATAAGTTCTGCCCATAGCTGCTCTGGAATCTTTTCACGTGCATGCATGACGGCACGCGCTGCTTCTACTATTGTGCGATTCTCTCGCTCTACACATCCAGCTTGCTCGTGAGTATGTGGCATTGTCAGTCTTTGTGTTATGCCACGTTCTTGAAGGATCTTCTTAAATTCTGCGCTGATGAATTCTCCACCATTATCACTGAGAACTTCTTTTACAGTGTGCCCCGCAACTTTAGCTGCAGCTAGATATTGCCTTAGCTTTGATGCTGATTCAGACTTCTGCTTCAGAAAGTAAACTTGCCTATGTCGTGTGTAATCATCTTTGAACAGAAGATAGTATCGATTCTTCCCGTATGACATCGGAAATGGCCCGCAAATGTCAGTGTGGATAAGTTCACCAGGTTGAGTGGCTCTCGTTCTTGTTCCAAACTGAAGTCTGTGCGTCTTTCCATATATGCAGCCTTCACAAAGATCAGACTTGTTGTCATTCATCTTCACTCCGAGTTCAGTTTCAATAACTTGCTTGACGTGTCTTTTGTTTTGGTGAACCAGCCTTTCATGATACAATTGTAGTGGGTTTATCATCAATTGGTTAACTTCAAGTTTGTTTGATCTTATACAGTTAATAGCCAACTTGTATAGTCCTCCGTCAATCTTTCTAGTCCCAATTGCTTTGATCACTCCGTCTACTTTCAGTATGCATTGCTGTGGCGTTGATTCAAATGTGCTTTTCGACGATACATCGTGTGTTGCAAGAACAGAAAACAAATTTCTCTTGATTTGTGGTACATACCAAACATCTTTCAGTAGGAGTTGTTCAACTTTACCGTTGCAGTTAGCTTCAGCTCGAACATTTCCTTTCCCAATGGCTCTGATGGTTTGTCCGTTAGCTGCTGTTACAGTGCCATTATGCAAATCTTCAAAGTGCTCAAAGCTTTCAAAGATGTCTCCTTGATGCGTAACATGGCTGGTCGCTCCATTGTCAACATACCAGTTTTTGTCATCATTAGGCAGATTTCCTCCTACAGCTAACACAGTCAGATTTACATTTGACTTTTTACACGCTGGCTCAGACGGCTTTGGTGGGCGTCCATCTTCTATCCATTTACGGCATTTACGAACTCGGTGCCCAGCTAATCCACAGTATTTGCACTTGAAGATTGCTGTTCCTTTGGCTTTTGTTTTCTCTGTCTTTACTACTAGTACTTCCTCTTTGTCTTCGCTTACTTCTCCATTGCTCTTTAAGGCTTTCTCGTAGGTACTTAGCTGTGCAGTTAGATTCTCTATTGTCCTCTGATTCTTGTTAACAAGGAGCCAACTTGACTTAAAAGCGAAGAAATCCTTAGGTAGAGACCCAAGTATCTTGCAAATCAGTAATATATCAGGCAACTCTGTTGAAATTTCATTTATCAGCTCATGCCATATATTCTTTAATGCAGATATATGCTTCGTTATGTCATGTTCAGGGTTTTTCTTGTAACTAAAAAATTGCAGACATAAATCGTAACTCTTTTCTTCCGCACATCCACAGTAGAGACGTTCAAGTTCATCCCATACCTCTTTAGCGGTTTCGAAGCGCATAACTTGATCAAGTACTTCATTTGTCATGTTGTTCGTCAGTAGCGTCAGAACTAGACTGTCCTTTTGTTGGTATTCTTTGACTTTAATATCATACTTATCTCTTTCTTCAACCGAGGCTGTACTTGCCGGTTTTTCAGGAGCTTTCAATGATCCGTCAATAATCTTCAACGCATTGGGATAGCCCTTGAGTACGTTGCGGATTCTGTATTTCCAGTGCTTGAAGTCTTTGCCATCATTAAGGCACTCGATCTTCACCCTCGACGCACTTTCATACGACTTGTCATCCATGGTGAATTTTCCACTTCACAGATGATTTTCCACTCTTCTTTTTATTACTCTGCTACCATCGCTCTGCTACCATGTTAAAGAGTGTGTCGTATAAAATGCAAAAATAAAAATACAGAAGCTTTTCTGTAAAGAATACCAATAGTCTTTTATTTGTTTGACATTATTCTCACAATCTTTTCTTTTTCAAAAAACTTGTCAGAACCGAAGACACTAAACTATTGTCTATTCTTAACAAAATGTTTGTCGGGCTATTAATAGGTATAAGTAATGCGACCTCCTCAGTTTGTGACAGAAAAAGATCAGGCCGTCCACGTAGTATTCGTACAAAAATGGTGGTCAAAGAATTCGAAGGTGAGAAAGAATTCGAAGAAATCCTGTCCGAAAGCAAAATATTTTATCTTGGGAGATGACGATGATAGCACCTAGAACCATGTCGCGTATTTTAAAAGATGACTTAGGACTTGCAGCCTATAAAAAAAGAGAAGGGTGGTAAAATTGAAACAACTACTAATGCGGTAGGTACGCAAAAAGAGGTCACAGAAAATTTTTGTTTACGGAAGAGAATTTTTTTACAATTGAGCAACATTTTAACAAACAAAATTACCGTATTTATGCTCACAGCTCTAAAAAAGCTTCCACATTAGTCGACAAAGTGCAACGTGGGCATTATCCGACTTCTGTGATGGTTTGGTGGGGTATTAGCTATGAAGGAGTGACTGAGCCATACTTTTTTTGTCCGTAATATTAATATAAAAAAAAAATATTCATACTTTCTCATTTCATCAGTATGTAATTCATATATGAGTATGGCCGCCAAAAATTGTACAGTAACAGTCGTGAATTGGTAACACACGGTAACATACGTGAAAAATCTAACACACGTGAACGTTCTTAAGCCTAGTGCAGACTGTACCAAAAATGCTAATAATTTTTGGTCCTTTCTTTTAACTTTTTTCTTTAACTTTTTAGTGCATATAGCGTGCTATAGTTTCAAATCGTAATAAGACAAAATTATATTTAAGGAATTCTGTATTTTGGAATGTCATGTGTAAATATAAAAAATATACTTATTGTTTAGGTACTTATATGTCACTTAGGACTAGTTTAACAATCATCATTATGAAAAGTAGTTAAATTAATTTTCTTTCTTTCTCTATTCCGCGCAGCATTCTTTAGTGCTAGTTCATATGGACGCGCGGTGCCGCGCGGAACTTTCGACCGCGCGGTACAAGATCGAAGTAAACAGCTAGTATTGTCTACATGACCGCGCGGTACCGCGCGGTACCGCGCGGCGCGCTCCGACCCGCGCGCTAGTTCTTGAACCGCGCGGCACGGCGCGTTTCAAGTTCTACAAACTTGTACCGACCTGTTCAGATGATCCGCGCGTGTTGAGACGGATAGACACATAGATTCAAGAAAAAATGATCACCGAAGGAGACGACATTGTATCTATCGATTTGCTTATCGACGAGATTGAAAAAAGAGAAGCTATCTGGAATATTAACTCCAAGGAATATTCGAATAAAATAATAAAAAGAAGATCTTGGGAAGAATTAGTTTTAATTTTCTGCAGTAATAATGATTCTGAAGAAAAAAAGAAAAACTTAGGTAAGTTACAATCGTATGTATAATCGTAATCCTAACTATCCTAACTAATATTATAAATGCGAAAGTAACTCGGTATAAAATCCATAAGCAAATTGCCTCCTCCACGTCCATTCTTAAGCAATGTTGATGCCAGACTACCGCGCATACATTTGCCATCATGTGAATGCTCTTACCGCGCGGCTCCGCGCGGGTCCGCGCGGTCATATGAACTTACACTTATATTAGCTTCTTCAAATTTTTGCGGGTTTAGTTAGCCCTCAATCGTTCCTGTTCTGTTCTGTTCCGTTTCTGTTTCTCCGCTGCAGTTAGAGCCATCTAAAAACATAAATTAATTAGTTATAACTAGCAGCCAGGTGCAACTTTGTACTCGTGATTTTCTTACCTCTACGCTTTAAATTCTACCCTACCCCCTACTCTATCTACCCAACCATACCCCTAAAGTTAAACTACCTGTTTTTTAATGTAATTCACTTGTTTTTAATATTTGATTTGCTATTCAAGGCGGAGATAAATAAAAAAAAAAAACAAAAACCATGAAAATTGGTCCAGCGGGTCGCGAGATAAAAAAAAACGAAATCTGTTTTCATTTACAAACAATAAAGTAAGCATTCTAATTTACTCTTGAGCTTAATATTCTAGCACCAGCACAACTTGAAGCAATTACCACAAATTTAATGCAAATATAAAATACTAGCTGTGCAGCTTTTCTATTTTGGATTCTTAGATGTGTACTACTCTTAACAATCGTTCACGAATGTTACGTAACACATTAGTAACACACGGTATCATTCGTGAATCAAAATGGCTGTGGACAAAACCTAAAAAATACATTATTATGTCAATATTGACGTTGTAGGATGCATTATAACTAAATTTGTTAGAAAAATAGTCTATCTAGACACTCAATTTAAAATGATATAGTATAATTGCATACTTACCGTTCATAATCACACATAGAAATGTTAAAATCTCACGAGACAACAGAGCCGACTGACGTAAACACCACTTTTACAGAAAACAAAATGTCGATTTCTTTCCGTAGTTTGGCCAACCTGGAGCTGGTTATGCCATGACTTAAAATATTTGTACCGGCCGAAAATCGAGGTCTGTATTTGGTTGTTTTTAGTGGTAACAAGCGTGAAGTATCATTCGGGAAAAAAAGTGGGACACAATTTTAAATTAGTTTTATATTTATTTAAATTACGTTATTTAAAAAAAATAAAAAGGTAAACCTTGTACATTAATAATATAATCCAGAAATACCAATTTTAAAGAGTATTTTTAAAAGTTGTGTATATTTATGTGACTTCAAAGTAGGAGATGTGCTAACGGGACACACGATTTTTGTATGGATACAAAAATTAACTTGTTACAAAAATATAAAAAAGCAGCACTTTAAGTAAATTAAAACAAATTTTAATTATTTACATTCATCAAAGATAATGTAACAAATTAGAATCCATTTCAAACGACATAATAATAAAATAACATACATAATTTTTGAGTCTCGATATGAGTGGGACAGAATTTTTTTCCTAAATGTACAATTTTTGGCGGCCATACTCATATAAATATAATTTCTAAAAACACACTACCAAATAAAAACGAGCAAAGCTCGGTGATCCAGGTACTTATTATTAATTTACTAAATAGTGATAATTATGTAGTATTACTAGTAGGTAGAAATAAATTGTGATGTTTTTCGATTTTTTTTTTTAAGAAGATTTTAGGAAGATTTATATAAAAGATGTTTGCTGCTATAAATTGACCAAACTTAGTTGAGGAATCAAAATGTATGGCAAACTGAAGGGCCCACCCTCATACAATAACAGGTGCCCAATTTTTTGGTGGTCAAAATAGAACAAACTGACTGAATCGAACAATGAACACATCCTACAAAAAGTCTACTCATTATTCAAATCCGAATTGACCTGATCATCAGTCCTAGGAAAAGTCTGATATCGGCAGGCAAGCTAAAGCTACACAATTCATTTTACAAACTTTAATTCTTTTTTTAATCATACAAGGTTTGAAGACCTCTAGATGTTATAACAAATTCTGTTGAAGTATTTGGTAAATCTGGAGCAAATATTATCAGTAATTCTCTAACATAAATAGTTTGATTAGGTAGTAGCAAGTGATGCATATGTTTAGGTAAGCTGTGAACATCAGCAATTTTTAAAGTCTTCTTCATCATTAGCCTAGTATTAACCATGTTGGACCATGCCAAACCCAAGGATGGCAAAACATTATCTGATTCCTCAAAGGATGCAGTAACTTGGTTTATACAAAGAATAGCCAAGTTATACTCCTGAGCTAATGATGTCAATACAATAGCAATTTCTCTCAAGTCTTCTGCTCTCTTTATATAGTTATTACTCTCACATCTGAAAGGTGCAGTAATTGAGTCAATGACTATAAGAGACAATTTATATTGTTCTAACAGCCTTGGTAGACGCACCCTTATACAGGCCAACAAATCTTTTGCTTCAGTTATATGCTCCACAAAGATATGTTTTCCATAGTCAGTTCTAGAATCATATGAAGAAAGATTTGTTTTTAATTCTTCAAATCTTCTTGTTGGAAATAAATCTTCAGTGCAAATGTATACACACCCATCCTCCCAATTATAAAGTGCTGATTGCAAAGCTAGTTGAGTCTTTCCACAGCCACTTTCACCAAACACTTCCGTTATTGTTCCTCTTCTTAAGCCACTCCTCAATAAATTATCTATAGTCTTACTCCCTGTAGATATTCGACTTACTTCATTCTGGCTCTTCAAGGATTTTCCAGAAATTGTACTAGGCGAAACATACGCACAAACAATGTTTTTTAGTAACATGATATCTTCATTGCTTAAATTTGTAGATTTTTTAATATCCCAAACAGAAAGTGTTATTATTTGTTTCGCTGTAGATATTCCGGCTCTTTCAATAATTTCGAACATGTTTGGTGGTAACATAACATTTAAAGCCATTCTCGTTTTAAAGTAGATAAACTAATCGGTTACGTATTGAGGACTGTTGTATTTAAGAGTTCGTTACATTATATACGTAAAATTGTAAACAAACACAAACAGGAAAACAAGACTTTAGTTATTACTCTATGACTTTAGAGTTTAGACTTGACAATTGACAAGAATTTGACTTTAATTGTCATAATTTTTTTTTTGCAACTTGTAAGCTTAGGTGAATAGATGAATAACCAACTTGTAAGACATTTCTGCCAGCGTCGAGTCTTGAGCACAAAGAATTAAAAAAGACGAGAATCACGAGATGAATATTTAACAAAAATCAAAGGACAGGTTTTATAGTTCAAACTTTGTAGAGTCGCAATTGACCATAAGTACTACATCTTAGATGAGCTTAATCTGAGGACTTTCTTTAAATGCGATATCTATCCATCGTCGACAGGGCTTGTAGAAATATCACTTGACTACGGGGGCTGTTCTTGATCAGAGCTTGGCTTCATATTTCACCCATACTTGTGAATTCTAACGTGTGTCCTAAATATCACGGCCCGGCGACTGGCGCCCCTATATTATTTCTATTTCAGCGACAAAGTGATGATAGGACATGATAGGATGAAACCGAACAGAGATGTTATGAAAATAAAATTTGAATCATTCATCGATTGTTTTACAGCGTGCAACAAAACGGTCACAATTTTTACCGCGAGGTAACGAGCTTACATCTTGCGTTAGTCACTGATCACTGCGTGCTGCTACACCTTTTATATTGTGATGGTAAACTTTAAGCACTGAACAACTGACTGTTATTGAAATACACCTCTATCATTGTTGTTTCGGGATAAGGATGGATTATTCCACAAAGAACAATGGCAGACTTTCATATATAAAATTAGTTGAAAAGAAATGGTAGCGTCTATACGTAAAAAAAATCTTAAAATGCGTTGCGTCAGTCCCTGAGTAACTTAGTCTAAGAATTTTATCCTGAGAGGGCCTAGAAAAAAAGATATTTAGATTTGAACCTGTATGTAAAATGTACTCTGTGATTTGAACATTTTGATCTTTTTCAGGTTATGTCTTATGTCACTTGGAGAAAGTATTGCATGCTGTTGTTGTTTGTTTAGTATATTCTGAAATTAATATACGTTCACGTATTATCAGTCAACCTTTAGTGAGTACCTTCTAGGAAAATATTTATACGTAGGTACATACATCGTTGGGTCAAAAGTACGCTTGTATGGTTTCTCTAACACTCAATAGTTGTTTTAAAGGTTAATGGGTAGATATTTATTTTGTTAGAATGTCAAACAGAGCTGGTTTAAATTATGTTTATTTTAGTACCTACCCAGGAATAAGTTTAAGCGAAAGAGGTTAGACAGGATCGTAGGTACCAAGAGGAAGGATGATTTAATGATTTCTCTGCCTACATCGACGGGGAATGGGCGTGACTTGCCGATATGTATACAGCATTTATCATAGGTACTTGTAATGAATAAAAAATGAAACAATTATACATATTTTACATTTTTATTCCTCCTCATAATCTTCTCTTATAATTATCTAATCTAAAAATTCTACTGGCGCTGTAATATTTACTTGATGTCTGGCCCATCCTAAATACCACACCAGAGTCATAACATGGGCGCAACACCCTAAAGTCCGCCGACCAACCAAAAATGTTGCAGTTGACACAGGATTCGCGTTAATCTGGTACGATCTCCCATAGTGGTTCAAATAAAACGCACTTCAACAATCCAAACGATGGGGCAAAATCGGAGTCCAAAGGGGCGATAGCAAAGTCACGCACGGAAGATCAGAATCCTTTAGGCAAGCACAAGTCAAGTCACACAAAGCGAAACGAATATCAGTCCGTAAGCAAGCCAAGTCAAATAGAAATATAAATAATAACATCAAACAAAACGGACACAACCGACACGAAAAGCATGGGAGCATGTGACAGACCAGATCACTTTTTTTGTGACAGTGACATTTCATTTTTAGTGTTTCATTTAGAGTTGCCATAACCTTAAATGTAATTGTTACTATTATTATATTTGAAGTATTGAATAATTGCATGAAGTATTTCTTATGATACCTGTTTTCAACCATAACACTTTTATTTTTGATTATTACTGATAGTATAGTTATTAGTAATAATAACTTCCTATGAAAAATATATTGAACCTTTATGTAGTCTTAAAAATATTACACGAAAATAGTATGAATTTAGTAAATAGCAACACTTGAAAGAGTAAAAAGGTTCTGATTATTATTTTAATCATTTGATATTCCCATAAATGTTTGTATTTTTCTGTGGGTTTTATTGAAATACATTTTTATTTGAAAAATCATAGAAAAATCAATAAACTATTTCTATATTATAAGATTTTCTAGACGCTTAAATTTTGTGAACTATTATTCTGCCATTGTTCTTTCACTGATTACAGCTTCATTATTATTCAGGCATGGCATAATCTAAGTTTCTGAACTAGATTCTAGATTTTGACTGTTATTGTTGTCACAGAGTATTTACGGTATTTACTGATTTTACTTGTCAGCTGTCAGTGTCAGTGGATTGATTTGCAGATTTGCTTTGCTTGATTGTTCGAGATTTTGTGATGTATTGTTTTGACTTATTATTTATTTATGCAAATTTTATGTATTTATCAGTTCAACGAACATTATGTCAGTAAATTTCTATCTATAGCATTTATATTATAATTGAAATATTAATTAACACTCTTATTATTTAAAACTGATTTTCATGAAAAGTTATTTACCTTTGAGAAAATGTCTTGTAACTCCTGTACAAAACCGTTCTCATTGCTCCGAAAAGAGGTAAGTTTTAGTTTTATAAACAACACACAACTTTCACTGCTATACACCAATAAAAAAAGTTTATCTATACTTATAATAAATCTGTAGAAGTGAAAATTCTGTACATTGAAAATATCAAAAAAATTAATGGCGGGGTGTGTTACTAGACCGACACCGAACCCAGAAATGTGATTAAAAAAATTTTTGTCTGTCTGTCTGTCTGTCTGTCTGTCTGTTTGTTCAGGCATCACGCAAAAACTACCGGTTCGATTTCGATGAAACTTGGTATAATTGTTCTTTAATATCCTGGGCACCACACTGGGTAGTTTTTATCCCGGAAAAGTATATACAAAAAAAAACAAACTTGATTTTGCGGTTCGATCCCTAGACCCGAATACTGTACCAACCGCAAATAATAAGTTTGTCGTAGGTTACGTCACCCGCAGTGGAGTTCAATAAGGGGCGCTGCACACGGCCAAATAACTATTTATTCATCTGTGACACGGCTAAGATACTATAATTATTTATCTTACTTTATATATATTATATATTATTATTTTATCTATACTAATATTATAAAGAGGAAAACTTTGTATTTTTGTATGTTTGTATTGAATAGGCTCAAAAACTACTGGACCGATTTCAAAATTTCTTTTACCATTACTTAGAGGGATTCTTCCGAATCCGTATAGGCTATATTTTATCCCGGAAAATAGATAGGATTTTTCGCGGTAGTGAAAATTGTGGAGTAAGTCGACGAAAAAACTGCCGTACGTTAACGATTCTCGCGAACGCTGCCTAAATGGTTAGAGATGTATGGTTGACTTCTATAGAAAAGTTGTAGAACTCAATAATGCCTACAAAAAAGTCCGCGATAGTATAAACCAAACATTTATATTTTAGCCATTATAACCAGTTTTCCATAGAAGAAAAGTAATTAAAATTATTAGCCTATGTTTATTGTTCATATTATCGTCAAATACTAATCCTTATCCAAATAAACTATTTATTGAGCAAGATTGTTTCAATAGCTATAAATTACTTTTTATTTTTTTCCAATCGGACAATTCATTCAAAAGATATTACGAATTTAATGATGACCGCCGGCCGATATTTGTCGCACGACTCGCACGGCGAAACCGCAGGGGAGGGGGGTGCACATCTATGAAGAAATAAATGTCCACCCGTGCGAAGCCGGGGCGGGTCGCTAGTTTTTAATATTTGTACCTAGTTACAACTTAATGAGACTATTTACAGAAAGGCTGTCCTGGTTGTGGTTTCAGTTACTGCTCAAAATGTCTAGATCACAAAATCTTTTTACCAAAGTTAAATGCTGAAGTGAAGGTAATAAATATATTTAACTTTCTATATTATTCTTAAACAGAAATATGTCATAACATACTTATCTATCATATTAAATTATTTCAGGTCTGTGCAAAATGTAAAAACTTAGCGATAAAGCCTAATGAACCTAAACAAGTGGAAGCTCCAGATGCATATTACAGGTACTATGAGGCAGACCAAGGAAGCGTTGGCGAGAAGATCTGGACAATTTCCTCGCCGATTTTTCAATGTTAAAACCATTATTACAATAAGGATATTATTTTTTTTAATTTGCATTTTAGGAGAATTGGTGCATTGGAAGTGAAGCAAGTTGGCACAAATACTAACAGTAACTTGGATTTGGTAGATCAAGAAATATTAGCAAGACTTCAAAAGTTGAAAGAAGGTAGAGACATAACTCCTACTGTAGTCTCAGACGAGGAAGTTAGAACACGCCTTCAAAAAATCAAAGGGGAAGTACCAACCTCCTCAGATGCAGAAATACAGGCACGGCTAGCCAAACTCAAAGGAATTCCTATTGAAATAAAAAATAGAAAGGTATGAAACATGTAAATTATACTTCTCAGCTGCAAACATTCATACAATAAATAAAGGAAATGTATGTTTACACTGATGGCATCTGTACATTCAATGCACCTTAATTTCAATAACTTTTACTACCTATCTATATATCACTATATTTGTTGACCTTACTAATAAAATATCTGCTTGTCATATATATTATGCTTTATGTAATTTTCTTTCAGGCTACTTTACCACCACCAGACACAAGAACAGAACAAGAACAAGCAAACGACTTAATCAAACAATACTTGGAACAAAGTAACATTGACACAAAGTACAATGAAGAGTTTAATGGAATTATAAGTGATATAGAAACCAGAGTACAGAAACTTAAGGAGACTGGTCATACACCAGAAAGTTCTAAAGAGGGTCAGAATAGTGAGTCTGAAGATGAAGAGCAGACAGCCGAGAAAATTGTTGAAAAGGTAAATCACATTCAAATTAATAAAAAAAATCGCAAATCACAATATCCATTTTCACTCTAAAAAGTTTATAAACCAAAATTGTAACACACTCCTAATTTTCTGTTGGCATTAATGATTCAATAAACCTACATTTATAGATAAAAGCTGAAACATCTTTGGAAACAGATGATATATCTACAACTACAGCTGATGAGTTGCCTTTCTGTGAAATATGTAATGAAGATGCGCGGCTGAGGTGTCTAGGTTGTAAGTATCTGTTCTGTACGCAGTGCTTTTTGGAACACAAGGATGATGATGATGGCTGTAACAGATATGAACCTTATGAACCTCCAAAGAAGTAAAATTATTGATGTAAAGCAATTATATTATTTGTTACTAGCATAGTAGAAGAATTATTGACATTATTAACTATTATGTACCATACCTACATACCAATATTGTCAATGAAGCAATATTAAATCAATTTCATAATTAACAGATTTTTAAGAATGATGAAAAGGCTAGGAGTGTTGCAAATAACACTAATTATCTGTGGCATTAGTTAATATAAACATAATAATCATGCTATTTTACACCAGCTACATTTTTTGTTAAATATAAAATAAAACTTCCAACTTATTTATTTACTGTTTTTTATTTTCTTGTTGCTGAATTCTTCTATTACATTAGGGATGATTTTTACGAGCTCTTCCTCAGATTGCTTGTATTCATTATCAATCCACATATCTTTAATTTTGCTAATGATAGGTCCATACATTCTGCCTGGTGGGACGCCAGCATCTTTTAACATTTTACCACTGATGGGAAACCTAGGCACTTCCCATTTGACAAGTTGTTCTAATAGATTTTCATCTCCTCTGTACTTTAAAACTTCTTTCACATATTCAATTGCATCTTTTTGTTTAATCTTTGTATTCAGAATGAGCCTCTCATATGGACTAAAAGAAATATTATTATTTAATAAATACTACAGTAAGACATAAAAATAAATGATATTTAGGTTTCAAGATTACTTACAGTAATGGTCTTGCAGCTACTTTGTCACCTCTATGTTCCACTAGGAAATAGGCTAGGTCTCTATCATAACCAGAAAACTTAAGCCTGCTATGGAGTACTGTCACTTGATCAATATCTGTGAGCAGAGCTGCAAGGTAACTCATTGGATGCAACTTCAGATGCTCAGCCCTTTTAACCAATCTGTCTAATTCTTCAATATTTGGATTTAATGGTAAACCTGTACAAAATAAGGTATTTGTAAGATTTTTTTCTGTAAACTTTTGTCAAATTGTATGTATACTATCACTATATGTTCTGGAACATAATATTTAAAGATGAATCTAAATAAAATTTAAATACCCATATATTTTCCAATTCCTACACCAATCATTGTTTTCAACAGGCTTCCTGCATAGTTTCCTTGTAGCATTTTTTTCAGTTCACACCATATTCTTTCACCTGATATATGTTCCAGACCTCCAACATTTTGTGTTATCACTTCGAGGATCTCTTTCTCATGGTTGTCAGGTGTATCTGCTATCTTGCCGTAGAATCGAAAATACCTCATAATCCTCAGATAATCTTCTTTGATTCTCTTATCTGAATCACCAACAAATGCAATTCTTCTTTTTTGTAAATCTTCATATCCAAAGAAGTAGTCATATACAGAGCCATCAAAACCTGTAATAAGTTACATTGTTGTATGCATAAATTGGTGGATGTTATATTACTACCACATATATTTAAAAACAAACCTATAATTAATGTTAACTTATTCAGGTCAACTTAGAAACCAAGGGAGAATCCCATGAACACTAAAATATGTCAGGGGCAATGCCATTACCTAAAAACATAGAATTAATAGTGAGATCCCTTCTATTAGCATCCAACTTCCAATCGGTAGTGAACTCAACTTCAGCATGGCGACCATCAGTGACTATGTCCACCCTGAGAGTTGTTACTTCAAAGCTTTCTTTATCATTGATTCTGGCCGTGATTGTGCCATGTTTCTCCCCATTTGCATTGATCATTCTGATATTTTCAGCTGTAAACATTTCTTTCATCTGGGGTGGAGTTGCAGTGGTAGCAAAATCAAGGTCCTTAGGACTCAATCCCATTAACAAATCCCTGTAATATTAGTAATTAATATTTTTATCTGTATGATAATTGTAGTTATGTGAGTGTAACACATTGCTAAACAAACAAAAAAAAAAACAGTTGGAAAAGGAACCATTGAAGAGGAAAATCTTTGAAGTTAGTATGAGTGCTCTTTTTTTGTATTTTGATTTATGTTGTATACCTAATATTTCAAGATCAGTTGTAGACCAGGGAGAAATTATTATCCAATTAAAACTATATTAAAAATTACTAAATTAGAAAACTATAAATAATTATATTATTCCATTATATCCATAAGAGGTACTATTTTACCATTAATATGAGATAATTACTTTTGAGATTACCTGGGAAACTACTAAACTATAACTCTGAGGAAACCTGAGTGTAGGGTTCTAATAAAAGAGTTCAGAAATCTAGCCTGTCTCAAATTTTGCATTGAATGATACTATAATACGAAGAAAAAATACCTGACAGCGCCGCCGGCAACTCTAATTTCATAATTATATTTATCAAATAAATTTTTGAGCTCCGCAACTTCCGGTGTGAATATACTTTTAAATTCTGCTGATTCCAACTTTAGAACGACAGGATTCTCACGACTTTTTAGTTGAATATCCATTTTCGACCTTACGCTGCGAAACTTTATCTTTGTGTTATTTGCGTAAGCCTGCAGAAAAATAAACTATTCAATACTTTTCTAAATGTATAACGGGCAAACTAACTGCTCTAAAATGATAAACTAATGAAAGAGAAAGTTTAGTGTTAAACTTTTTAGTTTTAGTTTTGTTTCATTAATATAGTTTAGTATTAGGTGTGTATTCAGTTAAGTTGGAAATATTTAATAAAATGACGTGTTTAAATTAAATAATTAGCCAAATGAAAGAAAACAAATAGGTTATAACTTATATTTGAAAATTTTAGTCACCCTTTGGGAGGAAGTTAATTGCTTTAATATTCTTAAAGACGCAGCGAACATAACGCGTCAACTAAGCAGAATCACAAGTAATTTTATTAAGCGAAATAAATAAAAAACAAACGACTCGTTATCAACATTGAATGTCAGACTGACATTTTTGACACTGAAGATAACACATGACTTTGACATAATTGACACTATTGACACTCTCCCGCAGATGATGAAGAAGAGAAGAGTTACCATTTAAATTAATTAGAGTTTGTAAGCGTCGTAGTCGATTTTTTCTCGCACTATCCACAATATATTGAGTAAAAACTAAAGGAAGCAGAATAAAAAAAATGTCTTTTTGCGATGGCACAGAAAATTATATTCATATATCTAATAAATGTATTCAGGGGTGATTAGATGTAAAAAGGAATAATAGATTAATCGTTTCATTTTATAAAACCCTTTCATTCAACGAACTTTTAGATCCGCCCTCGTACAATACAGTCATGTTGACTACTACTACTATCGGGATAATGAATTTCAACTATTTACTCATTGAGATTATAATTGTTGTGGGTAAGTCTTATTATATTAACATGAAATTTATAACAGAAAAAATAAAATAAAGGATATAAAATTAAATAATCAACATTTCGGTGTCCACCTTTATTGGATAAAATACAGTTCCATATAATGACTTACTGTTAACTAGAATTTTTGTCATTTCCCACCCATTAAACTACTCATTCCACTTGAGCCTTGCTGCAGTTGTCGCATCATGTTGTGGAGGCCAGTCATACCACCCATCTGTTGTAAGATACGTGGATCCATCATCTTTGCCATTTGTTGGTTGAGTTTGACCATTTGTGTTTGGTTGACATTCTTTGCCATGTCACCTCCCTTGAATAGACCTTTGATACCTCCCATCTTTTTAACAACAGCTGCAAACTTAGTGTACTGCGCAATGAGGTCTTTGACATCTCTCTCTGTGACACCGGCGCCCTGAGCCACTCGAGTGATCCTGGTGGGTTGCTTTGAGAATAATTTAGCGCCATCGCGATGGTCTAGTTCACCTTCATTCATGGAGTCCATTATAGTCATAAGACGTTTGAGTTTAGCCATCGATTCTTGCTCACTACCCTTTGACATTAGATCTTGAGAGAAGCCTGGAATCATGCCCTGTAAAAAGTTTAAGCTTTAATCAATTAATTCAATATATAATTATTATCTTTATGTACCAATATAATAAACCATAAGTTTTTTGTTTTTGTTTTTAATAAACACGATAATATCTGAAACTAGCAACTAGTAGCTACTACTGGACAGATTGAAAATATGTTAGTGGATATGGTGTCCTTGATTGACAAGGAACACACTAATTTATATTTTAAAACATAATTAGGGTTACGCGCAAAACATGAAAAATTATGGACAGAAACACGCGGATGATGCCGCAGAGAAAACTATTTAAAAAAAAGCTAATAAATAAAGCTAGTTAATAAATAGAATTAAGTATACCATGATCTGTGAAAAGGGTCCCATTTTCATGATATTCTGGAATTGCTCGTACATAGCTCTCAATGTAAACTGTCCATGTTTTAGTTTCTCTAACAGTTCATCATTATCATCTAGCTTAAGTTCGTTAACTTTATCTAAAAGTCCCTCAATGTCTCCCATGCCCAGAAGTTTGTTGATGAAGGGTTTAGTTTTAAAGGGTTCCAAGTCATCAATATGTTCTCCAGTACCTATAAAGATAATAGGACTCTGTGTTGCAGCCACACTGAAATATAACCAATAAAAGCATTAGCTTACACTTTAAACATCAGATACATTTATTTAAAAGATGACAGAGAGCTTAAAGAGATGACACCTTATGGCGGAGGTGGACTCTCGCTCGAGTGCAATCGCTATGTCTCGCCCGAGCTGCCTCGGTCGGGATGTATGACCATGTACACTCTCGCCGGTCGCAGTTCGCGCGAGGCGGCGTGAAATCTTTCGACTCGGGCGAAAAACCGACTTGGAACGGAGAGATAGCGAGGAACACCGAAACAGACCGAAGCCGGCGGGCGGGCGCTAGCATCTAGCTACACTCTCGCGCTCGCCCAGCCTCGGTCGTGGCGAGAGTTTACAGCTGCCATTAGATTTAAAATAAACGTAAGAACAATAGGAATGTGGACTGAGTATAAAAAGGGAAAAATATATTTAGTCCGTAAGTTAAATAACAAAAGAAGAGAGTATATGACACATATTTACGCTATTTCGGAATAACAAAAATCTACTTATAACAAATTAACTTATTCCAGAATCACGAAAAACAAATTAAAATTAAGGAGTGGGGGCTTGCTACGTCAAAAACTCCTAATTATTTTGTATAGGTTTGTGACGTCATGCGACATTTCGAATCAATGTATTGTCGTAAGTTTTTGAATACATACCAAAAGACAAAAAATTTTTTTTTTTAATATACTTAATGGATTATAAGAAAATGTTAGTCAACATCTCTATTACACAGAAGGATACAACTTGAACTACTAACGATATGAGTACTTACGCCGACAATGCACCACCACCCTTGGCGTGACCATCTAACTTTGTAATGATGACAGAACCAATGTCTACTTTGTCCTTGAAGGCTCTAGCTTGGGCTTCACAAGCTTGACCAATTGTTGCGTCCATCACGAATATTATGTTGTCTGGTTTCTGTAAAAACCTCATATTAAAATTAAATGCACAATCAGCATCATGGCAGCAGTAATTGAGTATGAATATCAATCTTACTCCTTTAAAATAAGCACACATTCAAAGCCTTCTGCCTAGCCTTTCCCAAGATATGTTGGGGTGGGCTCCCAGTCATACCAGGTTAAGTTGAATACCTTATTTACAAGGAGCAGCTGCCTATCTGCCATCTACAACCCATTTTACTGGACAACAATGTCTTACTATAGGTATATACATAGATATATACATAGGTCTTACTATGGGATACAATACCATTACTACAGTAATGGTACTGCATCCCAGTATACCAGTCTTAGTGTGGGATACATCCCACACTAAGACTGGTTATCAGAATTGTGATGAGTAACAACAGTCAAAGATGACCATATGAGAAAGTAGTCACTTAAAAAGTCACATTTGAATTTATTGTTCTATGGATGTTTTGTTTGACAAGCTTCTTCTTCTTCTGCCAAGCAATTTCCCAAGTAATGTTGTGGTCTGCTTCCAGTCTTAACAGAAATATCTGAATATCACGTATTTTACATGGAGTGACTGCCTATCTGACCCACTGCTAGGTAATACAGTATTCCAATGTAAGACTGGTTGTCAGATTTATTATTGGTTACACTGTACGGCTCGCACTTAAACACAAGCCCCTCAACACAGGTTTAACACAAGCTTCTAACTAAATATTTGAATAACATATATAAAGCACTATAAGTACACATTTATTTACTTACAATAGCATTAGCGACAGCCAACATCTCCTCAAACAATGATTCTTCCTGTTTATGACGACCACTAGTGTCTACAATGATCATTTCAAACCCTTCTTTCTTGAACATCTCCACACCAGTAGTTGCTATGACTACAGGGTCCACTTCTGTGTAACTGAAAAACATTGTAACCAATTAACAGAGTAAAGCAATTAATAAATAGTTAGATTTAAAAAATACTTGATAATCTTCTTATTAGCCCTTGAGTTGTATAGGTAACTCAGCTAATTTATATAAGAAGGGGATTTAACTTCATCATTTATAGCAAAATATTAATGCCTGTCTAAGCAGATTATGTTGCTTATAAAAAAACAACAACAATACAAATAATCTACTAAGTACAGTAAATACTAATCTACTACAGAGTATATTGCAATAGATACAAGTTTCTGTACATTTATAACTAAGCACTTTGTTTACTGGTACATTTTACTAAACTTAGGTTGAAAGTACATATTTGAAAGATTATATGAGTATGTTAAATATAACCAACCTTCCATAAAAGGGTATTCTCGCCTTGGTACAGTTCTGTTTCACCTGGTCATAGGCACCAGCTCTGAAGGTGTCAGCACACACTAGACATGACTTCCAGTTTTTCCTTAGATAATGATATGCCAGCTTTGTACATGTTGTGGTCTTACCAGAGCCCTGGAGACCTACAAACATGATGATGTTGGGTTTGCCTTTAATGGGCTGGTAAGGTTTCACTCCTGGGTCTACCAGCTGAAAGATCATTCATAGCTTATTTAGTAACTTCTAATTGCATTTACAACAATGAGGAAACAATTGACCACCTTTATCTGGTCTTACCTTAACAAGTTCTTTGAACACAGCAGACTGTATCATCCGGCGCTTGTTGAGTCCACCAGCCATCTCATCAAAGTCAATGACTGCCCGCACATTCTCACGAAGGTTCTTCACAAGGCGAATATTAACATCAGCTTCCAGCAAGGCTGCACATATTTGTTTAAGCATAGAATTCAATACCTGCAAGAACATTAGAAAATCACTCATCTTGAAGGTAGTCGCAGTACATACAGTTCACCATGTTTTAACATAATTGTATTCACTTACATCTTCATTGATAATAGTTGCCCTACTTAGCGACTGCAACGCAGTCGTAATTTTACGACCTAAATCTGCTAATACCATCTTGAAAACCAAAAAACGATGGCTTCAATTTACAAAATACTGCCAATTATGTTTGGCATCAGCTGTTGAAAAAAGAGAATGTTTTTAACGAAAATGGACACTGAACATATGACACATCCGACACATTTTAAGACTTCATTATTTTTTAAGCTAATAATAAACTTCACGTTCTCACTTATCAATTGATTTATAACAAATTCTCACTCTTGAGTTCCTATTATTCCATTGCACAAAAACGATAGTGACATGAGGCGTACACGACGAGCAGACACGTCAAATGAAAACGTTTAGTTTCATTATGAAAAACATTATACCATTGAAATCGATTCAATGTTAAAGTTATGCAGTGTTTATTTTGAATTTATAACTGAATTTCAAAATATATAAACATTCACCATTACCCTAACTTTCCAATATTTAGTTAGAAAATGTAAGAACGCATATTTATCGTTCTACACAACAAAACGATATTTCTGTCAGATAATCGAGAATAACAATAAAAAACCTTTTTTTTTTTTTGCTCATAGAGTTAGTTTGAAGGTTTGAATAAGATCTGTATGTTTTTGCTTGTCATTTTGAACTAATCAAAGTTTAATATTTTATCTGTGACTTAAATTCCGCTTTGTAATCATCAGAGGCAGTCATTGAACAATTGAAGATTTTAGTTTATTGGAATTGTAAAGAATTTTAAATGGTAAACAATAGCTTTAAGTGTTCACTAATACAGTATAAATATTTATTGGTTTTCCCTTAAACTTTAACAACTTACAACAAATTATTTGTAAACTCTCCTTTAGGGTCAGAATCAATCTGGTGGAGGAAGCGGCGGAGACAAGAAAGATGACAAGGATAAGAAGAAGAAATACGAGCCACCAATCCCTACTAGGGTGGGCAAAAAGAAGCGCAAGGCGAAGGGACCTGATGCCGCATTGAAATTGCCTCAAGTCACACCTCATACAAGGTGTCGGCTCAAACTGTTGAAACTAGAAAGAATCAAGGATTACCTTCTTATGGAAGAAGAATTCATTCGCAATCAAGAAAGATTGAAACCACAGGAGGAGAAAATCGAAGAAGAAAGGTCTAAGGTGTGTTTTGTTTGCAGGTTTACATTGATTTTTCAATGGTAATGGTGGTTGACATCTTTGTACTGTAGTAAAAAATTGTAGCATCGTCATCAAACGAATTTATTTGTATTGATTTTAATTAACAAAATATGTGAACAAAGTAAAATGGCTTACCCATTTTACTAAACTTAAGAATTCATGTAAAACCCTAAATGTAAATTTAGTGTAACATTGAATATCATCTAATAGTTATATGTATGAACTAGGTTGATGATCTACGAGGAACCCCTATGTCTGTGGGGAACCTGGAGGAGATCATTGATGACAACCATGCTATAGTATCTACTTCAGTGGGCAGTGAACACTATGTCAGCATTCTGTCCTTTGTGGATAAGGACCAACTGGAGCCTGGTTGCTCCGTCCTCTTGAATCATAAGGTATGGTACTAAATTTTGTTCATATAATAACCAAATAGTGGTTGAGACTAGGAAATATAAGAAGATGGGCAATGATTTAAGATGACAGTAGTGAGATATAGTCTCTTATGGATGTGATTGACAAGAAGCAGACAAGAATGGTATGACAAGCTTATAATGATTGACATGGCTCAAGATGATGATGTTGATGATATGATAATAAATAATTTCTTTGTTTCAAAACTAGCAGTCATCTAATGTAAAAAAAGCAGTCTTAAAGTCAGTAAAACTAGCAGTCAAAGAAGGATTGCTTTAATTTTTTTTTTATAAATCTTACAATTTCAAATAAGGTATAATTATGTTGTGTACACTTTTCTATTAGGTTCATGCTGTGGTTGGTGTTTTGGGGGATGATACAGACCCCATGGTGTCTGTCATGAAGCTTGAGAAGGCTCCACAGGAGACCTATGCTGACATTGGAGGACTTGACACTCAGATACAGGAAATTAAGGTAAAGAAAAAAAGTTTTTTTAACTATTAACTAATTTTAATTATGTTAAAGTGTTACTATTAAAACTGGTTCAGCATGAAACCTGGTAAGGACACATCAACATGTTAGTCATCAAATAAGTTATCTGTATTAGTCTAAAAAATATAATAACAACAATGCATTACCAGCTGTTAATAAAAAAGGTCTTTGTCGTAAAGTTAGATATAATTTAAATTTTTATGTTTATGATTTCATTGTTCTCATATGTTTTGCCTTGTAGGAATCTGTGGAACTGCCACTAACTCACCCTGAGTATTATGAGGAGATGGGCATCAAACCTCCTAAAGGTGTGATCCTCTATGGTCCTCCTGGAACTGGGAAGACTCTGCTTGCCAAAGCTGTGGCCAACCAGACTTCAGCCACTTTCTTGCGAGTGGTTGGCTCTGAACTTATCCAAAAGTACTTGGTTAGTATTTAGAAAAATACATTTTATTAGTAAATATGATATTAAATTTTATTGTCAGTATGTTTACTAGTAAATTATTTCTATAAGCTCTGATCCCTGTTAATTTTGAAATTTATTTTTACAGGGAGATGGACCCAAACTTGTTCGAGAGTTGTTCAGAGTAGCTGAAGAACATGCTCCTTCAATTGTTTTCATTGATGAGATTGATGCAGTGGGTACTAAACGGTAAAGTATAACTTTAAATTAAAATAAATACTGCTTGTGAATGATTGAAATATTATTTGGGAATATTTAATACTGAACTATAATTAATTCACAGTTATGATTCCAACTCTGGTGGTGAAAGGGAAATTCAGAGGACTATGTTGGAGTTGCTTAATCAACTTGATGGGTTTGATTCACGAGGCGATGTTAAAGTAAGAAGTATTCTATTAATATAGAAATCAGTAAAAATAATTGCTATTAATAGAAGTAAAGTAATTATTTTTCATCCCATAATTATTTTGTAACAGGTAATTATGGCAACAAACCGCATAGAGACATTAGACCCGGCTTTGATTCGTCCAGGTCGTATAGACAGAAAAATCGAATTCCCTCTACCAGATGAGAAGACTAAGAGGAGGATTTTTACCATTCACACATCCAGAATGACCCTAGCTGATGATGTCAACCTGTCTGAACTTATTATGTCGAAAGATGATCTGTCTGGAGCTGACATCAAGGTTTGTATTACTTTAATTAAGACTAGAAGGTGTTTCAAGTTTTCAACTATGGTAAATAATAATGTACACCGGTTAAGTGGATAGAGATTATTGGAAATTAAGTATCAGATTTAGTTAAAGTGTAGTGGAGTCAGTACAACTGCAGATTTGACTGAAAAGTCCAAATAAAAAGCTATAATTGGAGATTTAGCTTAAGTACTTGTACATGTATAACTTATTTCTTACATGAGACTCTTCTTATAGGCTATCTGCACAGAAGCTGGTCTTATGGCGTTACGTGAGCGTCGTATGAAAGTTACTAATGAAGACTTCAAAAAGTCAAAGGAAAGTGTCCTATATCGCAAGAAAGAAGGCACTCCTGAAGGGCTCTATCTATAAACTGTTTTCCATAGATGTTTACATTTTATTTTACATCGTCTTATATTTTACGAGTAATAAATATGTGTCGTATAAATAATTAAATTGTATTTTAATATCTGACCCTATCTTTAATTGTTGTTTGCATCTTCTAAGCACTAAACTTATTTTAGTCCACCGTATCATATTCACTTGTATATTAGTACATTTGGTTTGGTTTGGTTTTTCTGGGCTGTTTCCGCACTTAGCCCTTTGAATGGGCCATTGTGCGTGGTCTTCTCCTCTTCCTCACTCCAGCCATCCGAACTCGTCCCAGAAAGCCAGCAACCTTTTCGGGCTGCTGCAGGCCTCCCGCAGCGACGCTGGTGATTGGAGAATTAGTGCCCGTTGTGCGGCCACGCTCCTGCATTCTACTAGCACGTGCTGTGGCGTTTCTTCGTCCACCATGCATCCTCTGCATAGAGGGCTGTATATTAGTACATAATTAACAGCAGATTGAAAAAACTAAAAAAAACCTTAAAATATTCATTATAGTTTTCTTTACATGGTATTTTTAATGTTTTGCTTACATACTGAATAAATAATTAATCTAATTCTAAAATAGTATTTTTTTTATTTAATCCGGTTGTGTATTATTGAAGCCATAATTAATGCTAACCACAAAATGCAAGCCGCGCAACTTCGCTCGCTCAGCAGATTATAAGATAAGAAATGCAATGCAACGCAAAACGAGAATTGTGATTTGTATTACTAAGATGGAACAGGAATAGTTTACAATAAATATATTTTAAATTTGGTTTCTTCACGCCAAGTAAACGGATGTGCAATAGTAAGCTCAACAGGTCCCAGACCTATTCTATCGAATGATAAAATTTTATGGGGAAATAACATTAATAAAAAACCAGACATATTAAAATGAACTTTTTTTTTGACGTTGCCATCCTGCAAAACGCGTCGACGAATGTGTGGAGTTACAATAATTAAGGCACAACCCGGCACCGTGGGTTTCATGAGCAGCTCTCGCAGGTAGGGATAAGTCCGCGGGACGAAGGATAAAGTATGCTTCCCCTCGCCTAAACTGGCCAAACTGACAGTGTGGATATCAATTTTTTATTTTAGAAAATCTTCTATAGCGTGGCTATAACCAACAATAATGTTGGCTTCATCATGTTGGAATCACTTATTAAAATGATTCAGTTATTAGTAGGTGTTTTAGACTGACGTCGCGAAGATGCTGTGAATTTCAGTCTACAGCAGCAGACCTAAAGCAGTCAATCGGACCAGCTGCATACGTTGTTGTGTTGTTCACACTTCATTATCATTCGCTAAAAATATCTTTTCCAGCAGCAGCCGTAGATTAATGACACCTAGATAATCTTCATACAAGCGCGTAGATTATATTGATGTGTGCATCGAACATTATGTCTCTACTTTCTTCGTCGTCTAGCTAGATGAATGTAGCATTGTGACAGTCATTCTCTACTTAAACCGCAATTAGGCAGTGTTCGCAGTGTTTTTTTGCATTGACCCGTGCGGGGATCGAACCCGGGACGTCAGAGCTGGCCACATCTTAAAAGCCGGAATGTTCACGATGAACAAAATAATATATAAATCAGTTGGTAACTTAAAAATTGAATATAGGTAAGTAAGATTTTAGTTTATTTTTTACTTGAATTATTGTCCTTTTCGATTTCATCTCTCAAGTTATCGTTATCAAGCTATAGCTTTATAAGCAATAAAGTATCCGCAGTGCGACTTGTGAAAATTTCAAGAGCTATTTGACGAGTCGTGCACAGTATGTTAAAGTCGTGAGCTATCTAAGTGAACACAGAAAATCTTCGTTTTTAATTTTATTTCGTATTTCGTTTCGAATTTAATTCTCCTGACTGACCCATCAACTCAGAGCCTAATTCACAGCAGCATTACAAAAGCATTATTATAAAAAGCATAGGCATTTCATAAGTATTAGCAATACACAAGCATTAGCAATACATAAGCATTTGCATTATATATGCCTTAGCTTCAGCTTTGATATTAATACGGAGCCCCTGTCTGGGCCACCGAGGTGACGAGTCGAGGCGCCGCCATGTTGCGACGGCCGCAGCGTGCGATATCCGTTCGGGTCATCCGCGGATATCGCACAATTTCGGCAGAGGCGGCGTGCGCTCTAGCGGGGTCCCTCCCTTGGGACCTGGACGCCCGGGTCCTTGCGTCACTCTTTACATGGCGCAAGGATCTGCGGGATCGTGGAGTGACGGTGGTCCCGAGGGGAGGGCCTTAATATTGGCATTACAGCATTAGCAATTCATAAGCATTAGCAGTACATAAGCTTTAGCATTATAAAAGCATTAGCATTATATAAGCATCAGCATTACAAACCTATGCTTTTGCGCTCGCATAACATTAGCATTAACATTACATAAGCTTATGCATAGATACTTACTAGACTAGCATATGCATTGCTATCCTGGTTTTCCCTAAATTTTGTGGGAAGAAGAGTTAAAAGGGGGATTTTATAAAACAAAATGGATAGGAGATTGTGAGAATTTTCTCAAATTATTTCAGAAACCGCCATTTTATCCCCTCAGCAAAATGTAAGCATACATGTATTTTTGGTAGGTGTGCCATGTCCACCTGATTTATTTAAAAAAAACTAAATGTCATTGTCGATGATCTAGAATTCTAGACGACGACGCGTAAAACGTCTGAAAACGTCTGCGAAAAAGCTTTGTTGTTTTTAGTGTGTTGTAAAAAGTGTTGTAAGTAGGCCAAACGATATCACAAAATAAGTAGTGATCATCATAATGTTTGTGGTTCAAAGGATTGTTGAATGAGTGATACCGACAGTGATTCTGAAATAGAGGAGGCGACAGAGCACACGGCACTCATGGACGGCCACATCGCTGAAGCGCGCCCTGATCGGGAGATAGCCGAGCGAATAGCCAGAAAACGAAAGACGAAGTCCGATCACCAGCAATCATATGGCGTAAGTTTATACGGACGCTATAAGTTTATACGGCGCTGGATTCTCGGCAACAAACGTATGACTAAACATCGTCCAACTCCCACTATCTAATCTGGTTAAAAAGTACATAATGTATTAATATACTCTTTGCTGGAGTACTAGTCACTATAAACATAATTGTTTTACAGTATTGTTAACTCTCTCTTTTGGTGTTTTAAGATTTTCTCCCAGAAAATTATGCACGCCTTCTGTTTCCTCTTACAAAGCTATACCTTTTAAATAATAGTATATATTATAGGCCAATTATTTATTGCAGATCTCTTTCAAATAATTTCATGGACTGTTAAAATTATTTTAAAAGATTGCAGTATTGTACTAACTTGGGTGTGGTTTATTCATTCATGAATCATTTAAAAACACCCTTGCACGTGATGCTGAGGAATATATTGCTACCTTGGTTTGGTTTTTGTGGGGCCGTTTCCGCACTTAGCCTCTTGAATGGGCCATTGTGCGTGAAAACCTTTATAAACATGATAATCTTAATCTTGGATAACAACTGGACCTGCAAACTTTAGATAATGTCGGATATTAGATTGAATATTAGAATTTCTCACTAAAACAGTTGCTATAGTTTATTTGTTACAAATCTAAATAATATCTATAATAATAATATCTCAATAATTTTACAATGATAAAAATTTATCTAATCACATGCACATCTTTGTTAGTGTTTCTAGGATTGGATACATTCACGATTGGACACAATCATTGCACCATATTTCAGGCCTTAAAAAACAATTATTTATTAAAAAATTTAGAAACATCTTATGTTGGTAACCACAAAAGATTTTAATATAAAAGGTTTCACATTAATCATAATTATATAAATGTGTCTTACATTTACTAATAAAACCCACAATTTGCAAAAAAGAGTATTAAAAAAACCCAATAATTTTGAATCTTGTAAGGTGTATTCTATAAAATCAATTCGTTTCTCAAGAAAAAAAAAAATTAATTAATGCAAGTATCTTCATGGTTGGTTTGTTGGTTTTTCTAGGCTGTTTCCAGACTTAGCCACTTTCTTTCTCACTCCACTCTAG
This sequence comes from Plusia festucae, assembly GCA_950381575.1. Lineage (NCBI taxonomy): Eukaryota > Metazoa > Arthropoda > Insecta > Lepidoptera > Noctuidae > Plusia > Plusia festucae. The sequence continues at coordinate 4,897,944 of OX494450.1, forward strand.
GATTGCTCCCAGAAGCCCAACCTTTTAAGACTGTTGCAAGCCTCCCATAATGAGGCTGGTGTCTAGAGGATTTGTACCTGTTGAGAGTCCACATCATATGGCGTTTGTCCCGCCTTCATGCATCCTCTAAATGGAGGACTTTCTGTAACACCTCCTGCATATAGATGTTTATTAAGGGGACAGTGTCGGGTTATTGCTCCTAAAACTATTTTATTGTCCCTAGTTATTCTGCTGAGGGTGCGGGCGAATTTCTTAGGTGCTCTCCGAATTGCAGCAATTTTTTACTTACACTGTTTCTCTATTCTTTTAAATGAGTTACTTCTGTTTTGTTGCACAGCCATGTTTTGATTTGAAGCACGCAGCACGCGAGCGCAAGTGACTCTCACACCAGTATGCATGCAACAGTTAAGCATGTACATGTGACACTGGAATAACAGAATGGAATGACAACTATTATGACTTACTTTGGTTTGCAAAGTCTACCAACGGCTGAAAATTTTGACTTTGTTTGCTCTGCCATAGGTGTTTGCATGGCTGACTCTTAACTAAACTGGTACAAGGAGTACCTACTGCTATTACTTACGTCAGTTTATGCATTGTATTACTTTAACAGAAACAAGTTACATAAATGCAAGTAAAGTAAAAATAAATAATTATGCAGTCTCTTTCTTACAATGTTCAAGTACCTATATCATTTTAAAATTTCAAATATTAAGTTATGTTAAAGTTAAAAGCGTTAGAACATTTTTATCATTGTCTCGTAAAGTTATACCTATTTTAGTAGAATGTGGGATTTATTTCGGACAACAGCAATTCATACTACATCATTAGGGTAAAGTGGAAGGTAGTGGTTTCGTCTAGACTTTTGAATCAAGTTTAATGTTAATTTTCGGCAGGAGAAAATTTTGAGTACCTACCTACAATATATGTTTCGGTTTTATTCAGAGTGTCGAGCGGACTGAAGGCGGCGGTTCGGGAGCGGCCACCAGCTCAGCGTCGAACCCGCCTCCGCCGCCACCTCTAGCGGACGCCCAGATAGACGCCCAGATAGAGGAGCTCGAGCTCAAATATGGCGCCCGCCACGTCATCAAACTCTTTGTGCCTGTTACGCTGTGTATGCTTGTCGTTGTCGCCACTATTTCATCTATTAATTTTTACTCAGTTAAAGATGTTTATTTGTGAGTACCCTGTATAATACGTCTACTATTCTCAACCATTTTAATTTACATTAATGATTAATCGAATATTTTATTCCAGGGCCTACACACCATTTCATGAAGAAAGTCCATATGCAGTAACAAAAGTATGGAATGCTCTTGCCAATTCTATGATACTGCTAAGTGTGATCGCCCTCATGACTGTCTTGCTCATAGTTCTCTACAAGAAGAGGTGCTACAAGATTATCCATGGCTGGCTTATACTTTCCTCGCTTATGCTGCTGTTTTTATTCTCATACCTTTATATTGAGTAAGTAATCAATTCTTAAATCAAATAAATTTCAAAAGTATGCCACATACCCTAGGCCAGTATAATGGGCATATTTTATAATCCAGATAAAATTAACCTAATAATCGTCTCTTCAAATTCACAGAGAAGCATTAAGGGCATACAACATACCTATGGACTACATCACGCTTGTGTTTGTGATGTGGAATTTTGGCGGGATGGGAATGATAGTGATCCACTGGAAGGGGCCGCTGCGGCTGCAGCAAGCGTACCTGATTTTCATAGCTGCCTTGATGGCGCTCGTCTTCATCAAGTACCTGCCTGAATGGACCACTTGGGCTGTTCTAGCTGTTATATCAATATGGGGTAATATTTCACACTGAAATTTTATGTGCTACTGTGCTTGAAACAAATTTAAGATTGATCTAAGTTTCGTTTGCCAGTGTTGTGGAAGCACTGTGCTAGTTTATGAACAGACTGGACAGCATTTAGTCACATTGCCGTATTTACCATGCCTTTTTGCCAATGTCCATAAATAATCTATGCTGGATAAGCACAATCACTTGTAGATAGATTGAATGTTATCTATTATTTCAGACTTGATAGCAGTGTTAACACCAAAGGGTCCACTAAGAATACTGGTAGAGACTGCACAAGAACGAAACGAACCAATATTCCCTGCTCTCATTTATTCCTGTAAGTATAAATACTAATAAATTGTTGATAGCACTATACAAATTGACGTAAAGTAACAACTAAAGTAGTTGTTACTTTACCGAATGTTGTAAAATTCGTAAACAAATAATAATTAAATAATAATAATAATGTTTATTTCCACAAAAAAGATTACATACGTTACAAGTATAACTGTAGTGTGGTACAACAAAAGGTGCATTAAGTATTATCTACTGGCTCCCAAACTAGGTTTATAGCCTGTGACTTGGGGACCAGTGATTCCATAGGGTAAAAATAATATAAACCATGCATAAACATGGTATACAAGTTTTAAATACATATATGTACATTCATTGACTCATATTTGTATCCTATACACCTGTTTCAACAAATTGTTGTAACAAATTAAATTAAATTCCATTTATTGGACTTATAAGATTTACATAGTTTAACCCTTAGTGATAAAGGTATTTCAGAGACTAAATTTAGTTTTTGTGTTTATTGAAACTTATGTTAATTACCTTTTGTTGGTGAGGGTACTAAATAAGTTGTTTTGGTTGCAGCGACGGTGATGTACTGCCTGGCGGCCACGACGCCGCCGGGAGGGGCGCCAGGTGAGCCGCGCGCGCGGGAGCTCCGCCCTCTACACCCGCACGGTCCGTCCTCGCTCCCCTTCCTACTGCCAGGGAGCACTCAACTAATCGACCACTTTAATCCCTTGGCCTAGCATTTCAAACATTAATTGGACTGTGTAGTGGAGGAATCCAATGTAACAACACTAACAACCATATTATGTTTAAATATCGTCCCCGTAGTTGGAAAACTAAATAACTCAGATTTTGCGGTTCTGAGATAAACGCGATTTAGTGTTTTTTTTTCAGTTAATGTACATTTGTTTAGAAACGTGAGACAATTTTACTGTCGGTACTTTTAAATTTTATGGACCTGATTACCTTTTGTATTAATCTTCAAAAAACTGAACTCCATCTTTAAGTATAATAAAAAAACAAATAAAAAATCAAGTTATTTAATTTTGCTACAACTGATATTTACAACGTTACTACAATTAGCTTCTTATTTCGGCTACTTATTTAGTTTTCCTACAAGCTAAATACATTTGGTAGTGTAAAATTTCGTGAAATAAATGCAGTTATTAAATTTATCTAAGTCGTAATATTTTTAAATGTTAAATTTAGTGGGTTTATACGTTATTATTACTTTGATTTTTTTGTAACTATTATTGTCTCATATAAAATAAAAGCTTTATTATGTTATTTATAAAGTTATATTAAGGAAGATATAAAAGAGTCTGAAGTCGCCGTGTCACTCTTCCAGCTACATGGTTGAACACATTTCGACGCGTATATACCGAATCGAAAATGGTAGAAGCACACCCAATCTGCTGCTCTCTTCCTGTCCCGCTGTTGCGACGAACTGTATTTACGTCTCTCTGGTGACGGTGAACGAGATCGCGTGTTGTAGGGTTTCTTCCACTTCTGCTTATCTCTATGCATATCGTCAATCCTCTTGCTGAGTTTAGATACTTCCGCTATTAATAAGTCGGTGCTCGAAGTTGAGGTGCTGGGAGTGACTTCTGAGATCGCGTCGCTCGTCTCTGCTGTTTCCATGATCTTGTCCGCTTGCTCTGCTAACTTTTTTAGGTCGGTAACTTCGCTGATTGTCAAAACGGTACGTATTGCTGCCGGTAAGTGCCCGATCCACAGGATACGCAAGGTGTCGTCTGGAAATTTTCCCCTGCCCAGGTTCTTCATTCTTCGGAGCAGCTGCGACGGTTTCTGATCTCCTAGATCGATTTCCTTTAACAGTTTCCGTATATTCTGTGTGTCCGACTCTTCGTAAACACTAATTAGCCGTTGTTTCAGTGCTGTATACGGTTTTTCCACTGGTGGTTCGTGTATTAAGTCAGACACCTGTAGTATATTGTCTTTGCTCAGCTTTGCGACCACTAAGTTAAATAGATTTTTCTCACCTCCTTTCTGGTCTGCAATTATGACCTCGAATTGTCCGAACCATAGTCGCGGCTGGTCTGTCCAAAATTCCGGAATCTGTGTCTTGATGGTAATCTGAGCTAAATCACTGTCTTTGTCTTCTGTTTTCACTGTAGGTAGGGTCACCACTTTAGGGAATTAAAGTACGTTGTTTGAGAACGTATAAGTAATCCCTATTTTGAGTTACTGCTTTCTTCTGGTAGGCGGTTCAGGGTGATGAAACGATATAATTTCGTATACCGGATATATTTCGCGTTAACCCAGAGAGAACCGTTCACTTGGACCAGTGCGCAGTAACTGTCCGTCCAATGCATACATCACGCTTACAAACGATTACGCTTACCTAGCACTCTGCCATACATACTTACATGTGTCCCTACAGTACTTTAGTCCTGTTGTTTGATTGTCCTATTTTCGTCCTAAAACAATAAGAAGCAATAATACAGTAGATATTTAATGAAGAAACAAGTAAAATAATAATCATGTGACAAGAGTTTATGTAATCAAGCTTGTCAAGTCTAGGCAAACGTTTGGTCATTAAGCTTTATAAGCCTCGGAATTCGCCAACTTTGACGCGTTTAGTTACATGAGGGTGTGTCCCCATCTGTCATATGGGGACGCACCCCGGGTCTACGCTAGACGATCCGAGCACGAGCGAAGCACAAGCGGAGCCGTTCTCGGCTTCGTCGTTCGCGGCGTCAAGTGTGGATGTACAACGAACCTACAACGATCACTGTTCTCGAACGTAGTTTTCCGCAGTGAGTTCGCGGCTCTTGGCGAATATGGACGATGTTAATAATATTGCAGTAGCCGCTGCTGTTGCAGCGAATAGCGGTGGTCAGCAAAAATAGAAAAAGGCCAAGACTAAGGGGATCTACAAATCTATATAAAATGAGATACAATCAACAAAATTTAGAAAAAAAAAGTGTCTTCGGTCCGCGTTTCCATGATGCTCGGCTCGAGCGACCGACGTCTGTCACTAAACACGTCCACGAGCGCACTGCAAGCGCGAAGCAAATTCCTTTGTGTTCGTCAAAAAACCGACAACAGGCGGAACGCAGCCGAGCACGAACGAAATGCTCGCAGCGCGCTCGTTCGAGGCTTGTAAGTTGGTCCACACTAGACGAATTGTGTTCGGCTCGTGGTCCGCTCGTGCTCGGCTCTCCTAGCGTAGACGCAGCTTTAGGTATCTACGTTGTAGGTAATGATGTCAGCCATACAACAAGAGTTAGGTACGTGATGCGGGACTACCCCTAAGAACTATCTGACCACCTAGTTAGCAAAACTGCCTTGTAAACAAAACAAAACATAATTATTAATTAATTGTTAACTAAAATCCATTTTTTTACTATAGTTACTAATGTTTTTCTGCTGCAAATTATTATCTATTTTGATTTGATTGATTATCTACTTTCACTTATAAAAAATGTATAAAAAAAACACCGATCTAAAACCATTTGTATGTCAAGCTAAAAGTAACCTTAATGCTTGAACTTAAGAGTCAAAATTCAAATGAAAGCAGAAGAGTTATCAACTTCTCCCACAACTCAAAATTATTGATATTCAAACACGCATATGGTAGGAAAAAATATATAAAATAAATATCAGTACATAGTAACATAATTATCAGTTAATGTTGTTCAAAAATGTTCTAACGGTTAAAATAACATACCTAATCTTATTATTTCTAATTTTATTTGCAAAAAATGTTCCAAATATCTTAGGTATTCTTCCGTTTGACACATTTTCACCATAAATCTACCTCGTGAATCCATTATTAGTCACTCTGATGTCAACGCAATTGAAGGTCAGGTATTACACTAAAAGCAAGACAAGCGAGCGATGCATCGAACCACACGCGTTTAACCCCGCGCTCACCCGCGCGCACTCTGTCGTCGTTCTCGGACAGACATACAATATTTTGCGCCAAATTATCTAAATAATTTAATGATAACTTTCCTCAGGTGCATTTCGTTGTATGGTAATTATAAACAACTTAATTTATTTAATATTTTTATCTTATAATGAATCATTATCTAGTTGTAGAAGAAATAGATAACATCAAGTATTTATAAATTAGGTACGCTAAAGTAGAATTTTATATAACAGAATTCAATAAATAGAGTTATTTAGTTTTCCTAGAACATAGTTTGTTGTGTGAAAGAATTTATAAGTTGAGGAAAAAATCAACAACTCATGTTATTTAATTTATTTTATTTTTAACTTATCATTGACCACAATTATTGATTTATTTACAGAGTTATTTATTTTTCCTTGAAAAAAATAGTGTTTGTTTGAAGATATTTATTATTCCATCTGTTCGACAAAAATGGCTACCATTTTGAAACGGAATAAGATACGAAAATGTCTGTTAGGCTCAAATATGCGGCATGTTTTAGGTGTTTTGAAAATAGGGAAATGTCAAAATCGCCAAAATCGGAGTTATTTAGTTTTCCAACTACGGGGACGATATGTTGTGGACATTTTTGAATGATGCTACGTGCCATTCCGTTGGTTCTTTACTCCCTGTTACTATAACGCTATAACTATACTTCGAATCCTATAACTATTTCCAAAGCTTAGTTTCAATATCTCTTTATTTTATATTTGATCCAATAATCGGTTTTCTCCAACTGATTTATAAACCTAGTGTGTGCAAGTTAGATTTTGCTTGTTTTAAAAGTATGGACAAACGTATTAATTAACTAATAACATCAATAATAATGGCGGATAACGAGAATGCAGAGGAAGATTGCACTTAACCCTCACAAAACCATAAATCAGTTAAGACTAGTGTGAGTTAATTTTTTGCGATCGACACGTTTATGATGCTCGACTTACTATTGACCCGCTCCAAGCTCTTAACCAATCACAGAGGTAAATGTGGCGCTTGCGTAAATGTAAATCAAACTCGCACTAGCCTATTGATTTCTTAGTGTGCAGATTCTGCAAAAACTTACTGGTACAGGTCGATTCAAACTTAATGGCGGCTGTTAACATGAGATGAGTCGCTGCGCAGTAACAAATTCATGCACCATCAGTAGTAACTAACTTCACAGCCGCCATTAAGTATGAACCGACCTTTACTGATGGTACATACGTAAATTAAGTAGTACATCCCACCACATCGAGTTGCTAGCTAAAACATGTTGCATCGCAGGCAGGGACGCGGCGCCAGGCGCGGGCGGCGAGGGCGCGGAGGAGGGCGCGGGCGGCGCGGGTGACGCCGGCGGGTTCGACGCGGCGTGGCGGGCGCGCGCGCAGCAGCAGCGGCGCCTGCGCGTGGACGCCGAGCCGCCGCGCTACACCACGCGCCTCGACCCCGCGCCCGCCTCCGCCGCGCCCCCCGCCGCGCCCTCCGCCCTGCTCGACGACGAGGAGAGTGAGTCTCACCTTACCCTACCTAACATACGAAGACATAGAAAGCTCTAGCTTACTCGTACTCTCCGGTTTACGTAAATAGGGAAGCACAACAGATCAACGCACAAGTTGCTCTACAACTAAGCTACCGATATATATCGATATATACCTATATAATGACCGAGTGTTCAAATTTCTCCTTTCCTATATTTTAAATTCCGATATCTTTTCTATTATCAGAGTGAACTTACATTCTTAGCAAATCAATAATTTAGATTTGACTAGGTACTTATAGTTTGCGGCATTCTAAATTAATAAGGATATGTACTCCAAAGTAACAGCAGCATAATGTACTCTCATGACTTGCAAAGCAAAAATGACTAAACAGCTATGAAAATAATTTATAATGCAATTAAATAGGTATCAAGTATTTTTACTAAAAAAATAATAAAAAAATGTGTTTTGTATAAATTATGAAAATAACTAAAATCATGTATATCTTTCTTTGGCAGCTATGATGGCTTATATTATCCTTGGTATGTTCTGGATATTTTTTAAACAGCCTGCTTAATGTTTTTGTCTTGTATGTCAGGTTGCAATGAGTGTCTCAATTAGCTGTTATTATAATAATAATCTACTGAAAACTTGCCTGAAATGTACACCTGTTGGACATAGCAAAAAATTATCATTTTGCGGTTTATAATAATTTATTCTTTAATCTAAGATAGTAATATATTGTTAAAACTATTCCACACCTTATTCCAGTCTTCAATGGTGCAGTTCTTATGTTGTTCTTCATAGCCTCTTTCAGTTTGGGCTTCTTTGATGGACGATGTGCTTTTTGAAGCCTTGTTCTATAAAGCCTCTTTGGGTAGCCTGGTTCTCTTATTATCTATCTAAGCGTTCTTCTTGGTTTTTTCCTGTTGTATTCCTGAATTCCTGTTGTATGGTCTATGCAGAGACCTCAATTTTTCTTTTATTGCTGGGTGATATGACACTTACGACTACATAATTATTGCAGCAGGTTATGAAAATTTTAAAACGTTTTCTTCAAATTACAGATTGTTGACTGTGTAACACCACAATATTTTGAATTTAGATTCCGTGAGAGACTTGTGTTGAGTAATGTCTTTGTTCCTGCTATTTTTGTCTCAGAAACCTCAAAAACCCGAGAAAACTTACCTATTACAAAATTACTATACTAAAAACTAATATCCAAATTAAAACCACTTTTGGAGGTAAAGGCTAAAGATAAGTAGTGAAACAATCTATATATATAAAAATCAATTGCTGTTCGTGAGTCTCGCTAAAACTCGAGAACGGTTGAACCGATTTAGCTGATTTTGATCTTGAAATGTTTGTGGAAGTCCAGGGAAGGTTTAAAAGGCGTAAAACATAAATAATAAGAAAAAAAAAATACTTTTGACAGAACGAAGTCTGTCCGGGCAGCTAGTTATCAATAAAAAAACTGCAATATTGTACAAATATAATGACTAAAATGCCAAAATGAATCTGCGAAATACAAGTTTTACCAATGTGGCCAAGTGTTGTTTGATCTCATCATAATATTATTGCCATGTGTGAAATCCTATGTTACCATACTCAAAAATTTGGCTATTGGTATCAAAGCAAAAGTTTTGGCGACCACATTACTAATATACCTATACATTGTCATTTAAGTCAAAATACATGTTTAAAATGCGGTCGTACAGTTCACGCGGTCCAGTCGTTTCAGTTAGAATTCTCTTTCTTAGAATGCGGCGATGTAGGTATTGCACGGCTAGTGTATTATATAATGCCCGATCGGGAAACGGAAAAGTAATTAATAAAAATTAAAGATAAAAACTACAATCCGACTACACATAAAAGGCGTCTCAAAAGTACGAAACAAGTAGAAGTCCAGAAATGCTGCATAGGTACAAAAATGGTCCACCCATCAAAATAACACTGAAAAAAAACTGGTCAAAAAATTTGGTGCTTCTTTCATTTTAAGTTAGTCATACACTTAATTCTTTGTTGATGTTGTTATGTAAAACATTTTCTGTGTGGTCACCTCTCTTACATTAGTCATGATGCATGCCTATACTACGTTATACTTAAGGTGGATGCCTAGACAGGCCTCGCCATACATTTTTCAGGGGTTGTAATCTCCGTAAAAAACGGTTTCTGCAGAATAAAAGCAAGTATAATGAGACTTTATAATGTATTATGTTCGCGTAACGCCAAAATTTTATAAAAAAAAACAGTATTTCTAGGAGAATTAGACCCAATAAAAAACGAAAAATCTTTACATGTGTGAGTGACCTGAATCGCGCCATCTAACAGAAATTGAAAGAACCACCGAGAAAGAGTTATTGCTGTCGTGTTACGAGTTTACGTTCGGTAAACATTTATAATAGATGGCGCTGTTCGAAAATTCGAACAAGCGCCAAGGTTACACGTCGAGTGAGTGACGCGGCGATGCAACGCGCGACGTTGCCATTCAAGACGCACCCCGCGTTGTTGCCAAATTGCTCCAGTCAGTCCATGCGTGATTGTCTTGACAACTTGCGAATCGTTTCCAAAATTGTGTTTCTAGAAAGTTATAGCCGCGCGCCGGCGCGCGCGTTTGCCCGCGAGTTTTAAATTTTATGATTGACAAAATGTTTTTTATTAGGGAATGAGAAAGAATGCTAGAAAGTGAAAAAAAATATCTGCGATCTGCATTTGGTTCACACAGATACAATACTAATGTAATTATTGTAATATCTACTTTAAATATAAAGTACCTAAAGATTTAAAAATCTTTCTACTGTATGTAAGTAGGTACTGATAATACATTTTCTGACACGGTTAGGTACTAGTTCATCGGTTTGGGTTGAATAAAATCAGAGAATAGAAGTTCATGTAAATGTGACTGAACCTAAATAGTACTTTTTATATTCTTCAGAATGAACTGTCAAACTTGGTGTACGTTTTTATTTTTACTATGTTATTCTTGATTTTAAAGAAAAATGTATTATAATAGGAATAAAAATGATTGTTTTTTTATTAAAATAACAATTACCTATTGAATTATTTTAAAAATAAGAAACAAAAATACGCACATATTTAAAAAATAACAGCACGCAAATACATATTAAAATAATAAGAAAACAAAAAAGGTGCATCTTATGAGAATCGATCCTAGGGGTAACGGCGAACGCCCGCAGCGAATCCGGACAGCGACGCGCTGAGCCAATTGTACATTTTACGTAAGTAGTGAAATTCCGCTTTTAAATGTAATTAAAATTGCGGTATTCGCGCGGTGCACCCCGCAGTAGGCGGGACTACTTACTCGTGTCCCACTTCATCTGCTTCACCCCCTCCAATACATAAAAGTCGTCTATTCACCGCGCCGCAATCGCACATGGCGTCGAAAATGAACATCTCGTATTACAGCAGCTTGCCATCCAAGAAAATGTCGCCATTGAGCCGTGTGGATTGTTCGTGGACCACGAATTAGTTTACAGTCTTATTACTATTTACTTTTACGTAGGTAGGTAATTAGAAAAAAAATAGGTAAATTATTTGCCTATGCTGATCGCCTGATTTAGGTCAATCTGCAATTTCAATTACATTTAAAAGCGTAATTTCGCAGCCTACATAAAATGTACGATTGGCTCAGCGCGTCGCTGTCCGGATTCGCAGCGCGCGTTCGCCGTGACCCTTAGGATCGATTCTCATAAGATGCACATTTTTTGTTTTCTTATTATTTTAATATGTATATGCGTGCTGTTATTTTTTAAATATGTGCGTATTTTTGTTTCTTATTTTTAAAATAATTCAATAGGTAATTGTTATTTTAATAAAAACAATCATTTTTATTCCTATTATAATACATTTTTCTTTAAAATCAAGAATGACATAGTAAAAATAAAAACGTACACCAAGTTTGACAGTTCATTCTGAAGAATATAAAAAGTACTATTTAGGTTCAGTCACATTACAACCACCTATATAGGTACAATATACCTTTATTACCCAAAATAATTTATCTGAATAATTTGTTATGGTGAAGAGGTATCTGATATCGAGCCTAGAAACAAAAGTGTGCATATCCCAATAATTATAATTATTATTAAGAAATAAATTGGAACATAACAATCCTCTAGTAATTTAAAGTATGCCTAATTAGTAAATTAATATTAGTTTTCAGTTTTTGCTATAATGTAAGGATATTCATCTTATAAATAATTTGGTCCTCTTTCTTTAAATTAACGCCATCTGGAAATTTTAATTTCCAACCATGTTTGAATAAAACGACATCTAGTGGAGTCGGAAGTTACTACTATTTGCTTTGCATGTGTGTGTAAAGAGTAAATTCATGCGGCTAAATCATTATTATGTTCGAATCTTTGTATAATACCAGTTAACAAGCACAGTGATGATCTAAAAAAATCAAGTTAATGCCCAAGGTTCCGCTAAGAATAAAGTTGTTTATTAAAAATTTCTATGTTAGGTGTAAAAATTGAAAATGTTCGAAATTGTGGATGTGTCGCCATCTAGCGACAAAATGGCAGGGAGATCATCTAGGCTTTCGCCTTAACTACTTTAAATTACGCTGCTACACGAACTGACTCTATGTGTACAGTTGTAGTTTATGTTTCAATGTAGAACTGCCACTAGCTTGGCATGACCTGTCGTTTATTCCTTGTACCTGATGTTGCACTTTTACTGGAGAGTACTGTAGATTTGGTTTTACAAGAACTATCAATTTTTAAATGTAGCCTAGCAATTGGTAACAGTATTCGTGTCTGATTCACAGAGGGCGTCAAGCTCGGGTTAGGCGACTTCATATTCTACAGTGTGCTGGTCGGCAAGGCCAGCTCTTATGGAGACTGGAACACAACACTCGCGTGTTTTGTGGCTATACTAATTGTGAGTATTCTCCATATAACACACTGTTGTACTAGATTCCAGATAATGTATAATATATGCAGTTAAATATTTTACCCCGAGATAATGTAACGTCTTCTTTTTGAGACATACCCGGATACTAGCTTTAAGCCTCTTTAACATCTATTGTAACATTATGGAATGCAAATAAATATATGAATATGAATACTTGAACCGCAATTCTAAAGAATTATAGGGTTGGTGGTATAATAATCTAAGTCCTATTTTTATTTGACAGGGTCTGTGCCTAACGTTGTTACTGCTGGCGATACTCAAGAAAGCGCTGCCTGCGCTGCCCATCTCAATAACGTTCGGCTTAATATTCTACTTCGCAACAAGATGCGTCGTCAAACCCTTTGCGGACGCTCTCGCTGCCGAACAAGTGTTTATTTAGCCACCGCCTAACTTGCTCACGTATTTAGATAGACAAGACTTATTCATTTAACATTAACAGATGTGTAGTGAAATTAAAACATACTGTTACGGTTAATCTCACTTACAGTAATAATCTAACGTTTTTACCGTGCAACAGTAGGGCTCAGATGCCAAATTTATTATGAAAATGTTTCAAAGTGTATGGAGATAGAGATGTGGCTTTCAGAATGAAAGGAAAGTGTAGATATTACCCATAGCGCGGAAAAGTGAATTGAATATTTAATGCAATAATTGAATTAGACACCAATAGTGTTAATATTTTCAATGTACATAGTAATATTTATTGAAAATAAAAAGTATTATGAATAGGATATGTAACACTTCTTGTAATTCTCCTTTATCTTCCTAGATCTCTTCTAATTGGTGTTACAATAGTTTGGCATAGGTATTTAAATATTCAATATGATTAACGGCGAAGCCATTCAGTCCAGTGGAAGCCTTCTGAAAGTTTTATATTTTAAGTGTGTAACCATCTGTTTGTGTATGCTTTAGATAATTAACATGTAACATTCCATTATTTAAGTTATGTGTTATGTACCTTTGCATCGTGTAATAATAATTATAATGCTCTCTTGCAACTGCCTACATTTGTAAAGAGCTATTTAACTTTTGTTGTGATCTTTGTTTAACAACTATTAATGTAAACATAATTATTCATAATATTTTCCTTGACAAGAGTAAATTAAATTAAAATAAAGATCGTTTTATTTGTTTTGTAAAATTTTAATAGAAATACACACTGACTGGTTTGTTACTTAAGTGCTCAATTCCTTAATAAATTGTAAGCATCACGACTCATTACGTTGGCTCAAGTTAACTACTACCTAGACCGTCACGTTCAAGAAACTTTCAAGATTAAAACTTTTCAAATGTGCATATTCAGTCGTCGAGCAGATTGCTTTCAGGTCATTTCTGCAGGTTAACATATTCCAACATTGTACAGATTTTTTTCTGATATCCCGCTGTTCACGTAAAGGTGATTTTTTATAACGACGTGAGACGAGGATGGCATGCTGCATACAACATGAAACCACTGTACCGATCGTTCTTACTAGTTCGATCGTTGTTTTTTTTTAATAAGTTCGACCGTCACTGAGTGAGATATTATTTTAATTTTTGGATCGTGAAAATCTTAATAAGGTACTAATTTGCAGCAGCCGGTCGCCGCGTGGGGCGAGAAACATTAGTCAAGAAACAAAAACATTTAAAAGCACTTGTTTCTTTAAGAAAAGTTATTTTTATGTTAGATAATAAACAAAAATATTACACGAATCATCGTCATATAAAAAAATCATCCCACTAGTTCTATGATCAAACTTACCAATAGAACTAGTGAGAACAAACGGCTATCACGAAATGTCCAACACTATCACCAAAAACGAAGCAAATACGGAACGGAATCTTAGATGTTGGGCGAACGAACGACTTAACTTTGTGTACCTATCAGTCTATCCAATTTATACTGAGTAGTAAAGCAGGGTTATCTTTTGATTAATATATTAATTCTTGTAGAATAAAATCAATAATAGGACAATAATATTATAATGAAAAATGCCATATAGTAGTAAAATGTTTTAATATAATAATATAAATGTACATATGTAATAAAAATATACTTTATTGCTTACACGTCAAATATTGCTCAGTTTTATTTGTAAAATTGGATGCAACAACTATTTAGTGTACTTTGTTACTTTTCTCTGCCTAAAATATACTTTTTAATTTATCCTAAAATAAGAGTACCGTGACCCCGTATTAGATACATTCAATTTTATAGCATAGTTCACTTAATTTTCCACAACTGTAACATTCATGCATGTACAACAATGTTTAAGTGCAATAATAAATATAACTGTCTGTAATAAATATCAACAAAGACAAGTTTCTGTATAGATTTAAACAAGTATATTTCATAATATTGCACTAACTGGTGACTGGTAACTAAAATCATATTTAACGATTAACAGCAAAATGTAACAAGTGAGGTCTTATGGTACATTTTCCACTGAAACAAATTGTTTCTAAACAAAGTAATGATGTCCATATACTATTTACGAATTGATAGAATTTAATATATAATTCAACATCCATAGTTTAAGACATAAGTACTCTAAAGGTACAATTAATAAAAAAAAAATTGGTCAAAGGTGAATTTCAACTTACTAATTTCAACATAACTCTCATCACAAACATAATATAAATAAATTCAATGATTTTCATAAATAAGGAATGCTTACTTTAACCGCTAAGATTTTATATTTACCTATATTAAAATTTAATTGGTGCCATTTAAAAAATATAACTACCCCCTTAGGTTTGATTTAAGCAACAAAGACAAAGTACTTAACCTTTGAACTATAGCATTGCATTATTATAATAAAATCACTTAACAGGAGTGAAGAATGTTAATGGGTCCATCACAGCCAAAGTGATAGAAAAGTCGAGAGCATTGCGCGCTCTGAGCGACCAATCAGATCAACGTACCATTTTAATAGAAAGCATAAAGTAAAAATAAAATTTTTAAATATTCTACTGCCGCGATGCTTTTACCTATAAAGGTTAAATCCTTCGTATCTGCTAGCGACTACGGCCTATACAACCCCCTCAAAATGTCACACCATTTAAGGTAAATACATGCGCGAGGATGCCCGTTACGTCATTCTATTGTTATGCAAACTATACTAACGAGGAATTCTAAATTGGAATGACATTGGAAAGGTAAAATGTTTTAGGACAATATACCACTAATCACAAGTAAATAAATGCAATTTGCAGATCTTTTAAAATTATTTTAAACATTATAAAAACGTACAACCAGTGTTTTCTTCCCCTTTCTAATTTGTTCCTTTACGAGAGATCTTTTAACTACTAAATTAAACACTACCACAACCATACTATATACTTACTGATTAGGTACAGGGATCTCAGTAGGACCAGCCTTTTTAATCACTTTTAACGATTCCTTGGTCGGCTTGATGGTGTCGGACGGAATTTCCTCATTTATTGGTTTGGGTTTATTCTCAACTGGTTTAGGGGTTTCGGGTTTGGTTTGTGTTGGAGCCTTATTAGGTGTGTCTTTTTTTGGTACTTTTTCTGTGGTTGTTTTCTGGGGAGGAGGCGTAGCTTTCTCAGCAGGTTTAGGAGTTGGGGTTGTTTTTACTTCAGGTTTAGGTGTTGATGGCTTGGGTTCGCTTTGAACTGGCTTTTTAGCAGGTTCGGGTTTCACGGGAGGCGGGGTCGGTTTTGTCGGCGGTGGTTGTGGGGCCTTTGCCTTTTCTGCTGGTTTTGCAGGTTCGACTGGCTTAGGTTGCTGCGCTGGTTTCGGAGGACTTGCGGTAGGTTTAGTTTCTTTTGGTGCCTCTTTTTTTATTTCTACCTTAGGCTTAACCTCTTCAGCGGGCTTAGTTATTTTGGGTTTATCTTCTTTAGGTTTAGTTTCAACTTTAGGCTTTTCTTGTTTAGGTTTGGTTGCAACCTTGGGTTTTTCTTCTACCTTGGGTTTAGGTGCAGATTTGGGTTGTTCAACCTTACGTTTTTCCTCAGTCTTCTGTTTAGGTGGTTCTTCAACAGGTTTAGCTTGTTGTGATTTAGTTTCGACTTTAGGAGCCTTCTTCGTAGTTTCAAAAGCTTTCTTTAGAAGGGGAGGAACTGGAACTGTGCCAAGGAAGTCTTGTAAATGTGGGCTGCCCGTGTACAGTTTGTCATTGTAAACTATAGCGTCACTGATATGGCCCAAAGTTCCATCGGTATTATAGTAAACTGCTACAATATTACCATTCCAGTCCATTTGGAGTAACCCAGACAAAGCTGGAGTCAATGCTGATACGCTTTTGAAATGTCCAATCTGTAAATAACATATTGATGATTATCAATTATATTTATTAAACTTATTATGTCGACATTTAAAGGATTTTAGTAACATATTCGTAATAATATAATAGACTGATTATACTGACACGCAGAAGTTTTGTCATTACAAGACTTGTCATATAAATAGTAGACTAACCGTACCGTATTCAAGAACGATACTATGAGGTCTCACAGTGCAGACCAACGCATAGGGCCACTAGATTTCATTCATAAACAATACTTGAGTGATGTGCAACACTATGCGTTCACTTAGAAGGACCCTTACCTAAAGTAGCTAGAGAGGTATTTTAACCAACGCATAGTGCGACAACTCAACGCAAATAACCAACTGGCACCGGGTACAGGTTGTTTGTAGTGAATTGTGATGCATTGATTTGATTGCGATGGATTACAGCAGTGAAGATGATTTTGATAATTATATCTTTGAGAGAATAAACAAAAAGGATCAGCAATAGAAAAGTGATACGTGAATTTCAAAATCTTTTCGACTATTACAGTGCTGATGAATTTAAAAGACGCTACAGATTTTCAAAAGATATCGTTTTATATATACTTCTGCCTCTAATAAATGCAGATCATTCAAAAGTTACCAGTAGAGGCCTTCCAGTGCCTCCTATTTACCAGTTACTAGTGTTAGTAGTTGATTTCGTACACAATATAAGCAAGCAACTAATATCCATAATGGAAAGGCGAAGACATAAAACGTTAACCTATAAAAAATTGTGTTAAATAGAGCACTGAGCAGTCTGTGTTGAGAATTCAAATAATTATATTAAATAAAAAATATCTTGGTTGACATTTATTTGTCAGTCAGTCGACTCGAGTGAAGTCGCATCACAACATTAACCAATCACGACGCGGGATTCAATGCTATGCGTCCGCATAGCAAAGAGTTCATCAAGTATTTTTTAAGAAACAAATGGCCTGCCATTACGAACGCAGTGAGAAATCCTTTACTTATCATAGTGTTGCTGCCATACTTATGTAAGTATTGTTCTTGAATACGGGCCTAAGTAATTCGTGACACACTTACATGGTAAATAATTTCTTCAAACATGATGTGTGGGTACAGCTTGTTTAGTTGTTCGAAGGGTATTTCTAGGAGTCGATGTAGACGAGCCAGGAACTTCCTGACCGCTGGCGTGGCGCTCATCGACCGCATTATAATCGGATGCTCGTCGTCGTTCACCATGTAAAGCCCCACCAGGATACCCGAGCCATCGGGCAGCACGCGCACGTTGTCCGGGACACCTGCACAAAATTTTGTTTTAATCACGAAGTACCAGTACGAAACACAGGTTTCGAACGAGTCTTTGTAAATATGACGCAATGAACTCCAACAATTTAACATCTGTGTAAATATAAGTATTTCATTTACGAGCAACTCATAGCTATACAAGCATAGTACTTTGCAGTTTACTGAGATAGTCATGTGTTTTTTCACAATAATTTTATTTACGACTATAATATACACACAATGTTACGCTCAAAGTATTTATGTAAGTGACGTCAACCTTAGAATAGAACCAGGATCAAAAACGTGCCTCTACGAAACAGGAAAAGCTGGACAGATGATGGAAGTGTACTTCCAGGTGCTCGACGGACAACACGGAGATTTAGACATTTCCTTTCAAGTTATCGACCCAAATAACGTAACAATCGTTTCGCATTACAAGAGCCCAGAAAATTCAATAATAATGGATTTAATAGTTGGTGGCGACTATTCATTCTGTTTGGACAACACATACAGTTTAATAAATTCCAAACTCGTATTTATTTACATCCTTTTAGAAGATAAGATCACAGACAGTGATGCCGAGACAGAGGTGGCTGCTGTGGACGCTAATGGAGAGGAACAGAAGGAAGAACTGGAATGGGAAGGACTCGATGAACACGGTGAAAAGTATTTCTTGAAAGTAGCACACATAGCGGACTCGTTGTCGCTGACATTAGCACACGTGGTAAAGTCACGCCGTCTGCTTGACATCTACGCTGCGACTAAGTCACGCGACAGTTACATGGCGTTCGAAGATACCTTTATCGTCGATGTCTGGTCAGGGTTCCAGATAGCTCTAGTACTACTAGTTGGTTTAATCCAAGTTTATATGATAAAGAAGTTGTTTGTGTGTCCTAATACTGGTTATAAAAGTGTGTATTGAATTATTAAAATGAAAAAAGTAAAAAGTTACTGAATACTTTAATTACCTGGTAATCCATCAGCAAATACTTCAGATTTTCCTTTTTTTGGTCCCGCAATGTAAGTTTTCATGAGTCTGTAGCGCGAAGTCTCAGCGACAACCACGAAATCCTTGTTAGGAGACAAAACCACACCATTCGCAAACCATAGATCGTCAAGTAGGACTTTGCTTGTGTTCTTGGCTGCATCATAATGAAGCAATCTAAAATTATACAATTGTGTTTCACTTAATATATGATGAAAGCTATATAAAATATCAATAAAGCTTATATAAATAATAATGCCCCTGAAAGGTAAAATGTATAAATCAGCTATATGACGTATGGTTTAGAATGCAGGGCAGTGAAAGGGACTGATGAAAGACGGTTGCATGCAGCGGAAATGAGAATGCTTCGATGGATGACTGGAGTAACGAGATTAGATAAGATAAGGAATGAGTGGAATTATTAGAAGAAGCTTGAAAGTAGCGCCAGTGAATGAAAAGGTGAGAGGTAAGCCTTTGACGTGGTATGGGTATGATATGAGGAGAGATGAAAGTCACTAAACAAGTTATGAGTATGACTGTGGATGGGTATAAGGGAGACTGAAAAAGAGATAGATGGATTGAGTGAAATATAATATGAAAAAGAAGGGAGTGGATGCTGCGATGACGAGTAGTAGAGGGGAATGTAAAGATAATACGCATTGCGCCGACCCCATATGCATGGGATAAGGGCAGGAAGAAGAAGATATAAATAATAAATGTTAAATATATGTATAGAATAATAGTAAAGTGTATGAAAATCATTCTTTCCATGGTTATGTAAATGCTATGTTCAGATGAAGAGAAAATTAAAATGTTTCAGTTACCTCCCTGAAGGGTCAGCAAACAAGCTCAATACACCATCCTTCAATTGGAAGTCACTGGTGGAATCAGTCCAATACAAGTCTCCATTCTTTCCTATCGCAATGCTGTTGAACAGTTTCGGAATGCGTTTTTCAATCTCCACAGTTGGGGACACTAACAATTGCTTCTTGTCAGTCTTCAGGTCTACCTTCCAAATTCCATGATATGCGTCAGCTACATACAAGAACTTGCCTGCATCATCTATTTCAAAACCCAGAGGTCTACCACAGATATGTTCTTGAACTAACCCAGCTAAAATAAAGAAAAAGCATGTTGAGTAATCACGGACGTAGGAATGTTACCTGGATTGAAATAAAAACATAACTAATAATAATGTTAAACTATGTGTATGATAGGAATAAAGACATGAATATTAATTAATCCCCATTTACAAGAAATACATTGTAAATAAGGTAATATTTTTCATCATCAATCACTGTAAGTAAGATATATATATAGGTACCACCGGAGATATTCTATATCACACTTTTATTTGATGAAGTCCATTAAGCTATGCAGTAGGCGATTCAACCATTTATTTGGTGTGATGAGGAGCAGCGTGTAGCGCATGCTGGCCGGTGAGCTATCGGTTTTAATACCATTTGTGCACGAGAGTACCCCGTGCAGATACACCCCTTACACTTTCTTTCAGGTTTCCCTTTACATGACACATACTATACAAGTTGTTTAATAAAATGCTTAATGTTATACTTACTGCAAGGCCGTCCTATCTTGGTTACAAAAGTAACATGGCCTCCAGGAGATATCTTCACAATTTCTCCAGTAGCAAGGCTGGTATAAAGTTCACCATTCAAGATTTGGAAGGCCTCCGGTCCCAAAAATTTTCCTTTAAATGACTTCTCAGCATTATTTAGTGCTCCATTAATAGCTAGTGGACCTACTTTAGGTTGTAAGGGTGATAATCTAAAAAAAAGGTAGTTTTTGTCATGATTGGAATTCAAAAGCAAGTAATAAAACTAAAAACACAAGTTAAATAAATACAGAATGACTTACTCAATGCTGGTGAACTTTGTGTATGGTGGTAAATTAGGAATAAGTATTATAACAGTAGCAAAGATCACCAAATACAAAGACAACTTTATAGTCGTCTTTATTAATCTTTTTATAAGATTCAATATAAACCCCATTGTAGACTCTGGACTTCTGAAAAGATAAATATTATTATATGATTGTATGAAACTATGACACTAAACCTATAACATTATTAAAAGTAAACAACTTATTATTATATTGACTTGATTATGGACATTTGTTTTCTTATTTAATTAAGATAGTATGTGTGCATAAACACTTTTTGTAGATATGGTCAGTTTAAATGAAGAAATATATTCCCTAGCTTTTCATTTTTTCAATTATTTATGAAATGAATGTTTAAAATCTGTATACATCTACATGTTTATGTATTTAAGTAGGTATATTGATATTCCAAAACCAATATATTTATGTCAATAAGTTACAAAGACAGTTTTTTTACTACTTTTTTAACAAAAAGACTGCAAAAATATGTTCAAATATTTTTGTAGTCTGTTCTATTGTGAAGGGATAACTTGCGCAACTCAAAATGACACAGTCGTGTTTATATTAGATAAAATTAATATCAACATTAGTACAAAGCACGGGGTCAGAAAAGCGAAAGTCATTTCCAGTGGCGGTAATAATTCAACAGACTATGCCAAAAAACGCCGACATACGAACGTCAACGTGGCTCTTTTAAATCATGTTTATTTACTTTATCTTATTTATTCAGGCCTTTAAAGAAAAAGCAGAGAGCTGTTGAACAAAACAACATTATGGATAATAAATGTTAAGGAAAGGACTATTCACTGCTTTTAAAACCGATACAAGTTACGTTTTTTTTATACATTATCGTTACCGCTACTCGTTGGATATAATGACTACATAAGATTTAATTTAAGTTAATGCCATTGACGCTGATAGTACCTTAAATACAAAATCTGTAATAATTTAAGAAATAGCACTCAAACATTTTACTCTACCTTTCTCTCCTCAATCAATCCTCAATGCCAGCTTCCAAAATCCAAATATTCAATCAAGTTAACTGTCAAGTGTCAATTTGTGAATACCACAGAACACTAATACTCTAGGCGAGGTCAATACTGTCATGTAATTTGGTCGATCAGTAGAGTACACAAAGACATTGTACTCTATACATTACAATGTCTTTGAGAGTACATTCATTCAAAGACATTGTAATGTATTCTACATTCATTACATTGTCTTTGGGTCGATCTTGAAGCTGATCTGATGCTGGAGCAAGGAGGCGGATGTTAGAACTTTTCAGTGGCTATTAGTGTACCACTATTTTTTTATTTGTTTTATGTGGACAACATCACATACATTGCTCCGGATCCAAAGTAAGTAGCTAAAGCACTTGTGTTATGGAATCCAGAGACAACGAAGGTAACACAAACACCCAGACCCGAGGCAATGTAGAAAATTGTTTTTCTACATTGACCCGTCCGGGGATCGAACCCGGGACCTCTGAGCTGACGACACCTTGAAAACCGGTGTGTACGCCACTCGACCACGGAGGTCGTCAAACTATTACTATTAGTGTAAATGATTGAGCTCATATGAATGAATCCAACAGATGGTGGTCGGTAACAAAGGAATGGTAATGAGGCCTACGGGTGGAATTTCAGTCTAATAGTAAACACTAGACGAGATTCTTGTGTCATATTATATTTCAAAGTTATGTTAGGTCAGCTTCCAGTTTTACTGTATCAGCTGTCTACCGTTACCCTTTTAACTGGTTAAAAGGCGAGAAATTGCGTTAACCGTAAACACAATTTCTCGCAGGAAGAATGGCTGTTTGAATTGTAATGACAAAACAGCAATCAAAGGTCGAATCGGGGAAAACGGTTTTATTGCTTTCCGAAGCATGGAGGGGTTACGTTATGCCAAGTTCATTTTAAACATTACTTAATTTAATATGTATTTTCTAATTATGCCCCAACTACATTCATCAGACCTGACAAAAGGAATGGCACAGGTAAAATAAAAAACAACAGTATTTTTCTGCATTCGTTTATTGGGTAAATCATACGAGAGTTAAAACCGATGAATTACTTATTGATGTCTTACAATATTCAAGGTACATTTATCAACAATAATAATAACAAATATCGATCGTTAATTAAAGTGAAAAGTTGACAAAGAGATCTGAGGGATCTTCTTTGCCGAATGAAGTTTATTGCGCTAAAGACTATTCGGTACTCTACGGTCGCTGTATCTCGGCGAGCCTAAAAAGCGATACAAGATACTGTCGTTTTTTTTCGGTTCGGAAATAATAATGTGCGCCTTATTGAACATTTTGTATGTAAGCTGAGCATTCAGGTTTCCTTTCCGAATCAGATTCCTTATCCAGAAACCTAATCCGGAAACCGAACGTGTGCGGCCGGCCAAGGGAGATTTGTGCAATACGCGCTCTCAGATGTTACTGTAATTTTATCTCTATGACTCATTTGACTCATATCTCGACGAGACCTTCCATGAATTCTTAATACTTCACAATATTTTTTATGATTCCTTACCGCACGCGTCACTGCTAAAAGACTTGGCTTTAACTCATCATTTAATTGTCAACCTCGAAACAAAGTTGTCTCTGGTTCTTTTTCACTCTGTCAAGTGTCAGTCTTTTTAACTGTGTTTCCGCCATTTTGGACGTGTTCCGTATTGCGGTGCAGCGCAAATATTAAATAATTTGCACAATGGGCCACGCTAACATTTGGTATTCTCATCCTCGCAGATATGGCCAGGGCTCCCGGTCATGGTAATTAAAGTAGCTTATGTTGAAGTGTTATTTAGGGTAAAAAGTTCGTCTTGCGTGGTTAGAACACGTGCTTTATGCGTTTATTCGTTTGTTTCAGCCGCGCCTGCTCCAACAGACACGGTCTTATTCGCAAGTACGGTCTTAACATTTGCAGACAGTGCTTCAGAGAATACGCTCACGACATTGGTTTCAAAAAGGTAAGGTTATAATTACTCTAATTTTACAAGTAACTAACAGGCTGACAGTACTATTATATGAAATCAAAACACTTACCACATAATATTTCATGGTTTAATGAAATATAAGAAAATTATTTAATGGATTATAATTTTTCGTTACATTATCTGAGTGTAGTAAATCATGGTCTTTAAAATTCCACAATGACTGCTGTATTCATCTATTCAGTGCTGCGATTTGGTAACTTATACAAGGTCTCATATTAAATTGACTGAATTGAATGTTGTTTGAAGTAAACTTCATACAGAAACAGAAGATAGGTTTTATGTAGTACAAGCATTAATATTTCTACACAATAATATAGTCAATGGAAGATTGTCAAAAATTTTCAACTATAATGAAGTATAAGGTCCCACAGCGCAATAAATTTTAAAGTACAATTTTTACAAAAAGAAATGTGTATCAGTATATTTTGTCACTGGTTGGAGAGAGACAACATGCTGCACTGACATTATTATTGTGTGTGTGTGTGGGCTAGCCTATTATTTAACTCTTTATACATACTGCTATAATAAATTGCAAGTATTAACGTTTTGTTCTCTTTTGTTTCAGCTTGATTGAAATGTTAAGGCAATAAACTTTAAATTAAGTTAATGTTATGTTTTTTCTTTACTGCAAGTTTTTCCTACAACAAATTTTTCTACCCATGTAGTTAGAGTATTAGACCAGATGATAAGATAGTACTTTCCTTCCTTTCACTTATCTCGTTGTTTTAATAATATTTGCACACTAGAGTATTAAATATAATACAATTGATTAATGGGGTAAACGGTTCAACAAAATCAAAACAAACTTTAATTTAAATAAATTTATAATACAAAACTGTACAAAAGTATAAAATATTTTTTTTCTTATTAATTAATATAAACTTATGATTTATTGGAACTTGCTTGAGCTTGTCGCAAATTGACTAAAGTAGATCCAACTCTCTGAAACAACAAAATAAATAAATATCAGTAAAGATAAATTGTGATTAAAAACCTCATTTTAAGTACAAAATATAAGTTTTCGGATAGCAAATACAAAGAATCCATTCAAAATACATCTGTTTTACATAAATGAATGACACTAGTTGAATAAAGAAAATATTTTTGACCTTTGTTGATTTTGGTTGTCAATGAGTTTAATAATTTAAGCTTTACGACATTTTGTTATTTTATCATACAAAAGGTCATAAAAAGTCAAAATAGGTTCAAAAGAAAGTGTATTGAATACTATGCAGGCCATACACGTTCTAGTTTACCGTCAAGTTTGCAGCGGACTTGATGCGTCCGATAAACTTGACGGTCGATGAATGACTATGAGTATGCATGACAAGTTTACTTGTAGCAATAAGGATGTGCCGCGAACTGGACGTCGCTGCAGTCTTTACTAACTTGATCGTGTATGACCCGCATAAGGCTCTGGAGTCTGGAATAGTCTGGATAGTTGTTATCGAATAGGGATGCGGACTAGGTGTGAAATGTAAAAATCTATTCCGTAAGTTAATAATAAAAAAATATTAGATAAGTATTTTTCAAAACAATACAATTTTACAGAGATAATGCGCTTAGGAGTCCCCACTCCTTGACTTAAATTTGTTAAATTTATCTAGGTAGACAATCATAATTTAGAAAAAGTGAAAAATACGTTTCTAATTGGTTTTCATTACCTACTTACCTAAAAACCGGATATTGTGAAAAAAAGTCCGCACCTTGTTGTTGATCATACCTGACCGACTCCAGCGAGTAGTGCCAGGAGACTGCGCTGTGGTGGACGACAGTGCTTCTTACCACCCTCCGCACAACACAGGTTTGGGAAACAGTCTACACTAGAGCTGCATTTTTGTGGGAACAGGTCGTATTCTGGAGGAGGTGTGCACTGCAAATACTGCTCAAACATCCGCACGGCTGAAAGGAGACATAGCCACGTGGTAATTTCAGGTGTTTTCTAGCTAGATAAGAAAAGGTGTAACAAAAAGGTCGTTTGTTTTCTCATAATATCCCCTGAACGGTCACTATTTGAAGATCAAGCTTCATTCTCGGCGGGGATTTTAAACTAATTAGATAAGTCTGAACACTAGATAGATAAAATTAGTTCCAAACAACAAAACAGTTCAACAAATTATTAAAAGGAATGTTCAGTCTATAATCAAAGTTATAAGGTACAGTCAACAGCAAAAGTAGATGATCAAAATCAGAAATTCCATACTAATTAACGTAGTTCACGTCGGAACTGTATGGCGTCGAAGTGATTCAACGTATGTGATTGTAAATTATATCAAACATTTACTACTAGTACAGTTGCTATATATCCGTGACCCTTTTGTTTTGACTCCAAAAGTTATAAACTCAATACATCATAGTCTACTTTTGCTGTTGACGGTACGCTGATGAGACAGTGTCCTTTTGCCGCTTGAGTCATTATAAAGTTACGTGTATCCTTATGCCATTATGTCGTGTATGCGTCATAGTGTCTTGTACCCGATTCTAGGTTTAAAAGAAAGCAAACTCATCAAAACCGTATCATGCGTAGAGTCTCGGGCGCTCCGGGTTACATTCGTAACTTGCAGTTGCACTGTGACTGCAAGTTGAAATGTTAACCCCCAGCCCTAGATCAAGCTGGCCCGAGCCGGCCAAACTAGCAATAAATATGTTTTGTTGTTTGCCTTATTAAGATTGTTAGCAATGCACTATGTCGAGGTCAGAACCTCGCAGGGGCTGCCCTTTCCCTCTATATTACTTTACTCTTTGCTGCCCTTAGTTGACGTTGCTATAACTGTAGTTTGACTCTATTGCTCTGGCTGGAGGCAGGAGAGAGACGCAGGCTTTGAAGCAGTCAAAGCCTGCGCTCAGGCCATAGATAAAAAAAGACCATTTATATTTATTTCTGTGGCTCAAGCTAATAATAATTACAGTAGACCTCATAAAGAAATGCCATTTTAGCGTAAATAAAACAGCTAAGGCTAATTAAAATTTATCCAAAGTTTATGTTATCAAATTGGGTATGTATAAAGATTTTTACTAACGTCCATCAATTTGATTGGCAACGGGCACCAGATCGAGTCTCGCGCGCGCTGTGCGGCAATATGACCGTGTTCCATCGGGGCAGCAAATCCGCGGCCAGCAGTCGGAGTCAGCTTTACAAGTTTGGACTTCAAACAGCAGTTCACCCAGCGGTGTTGATGGACATTCTCGGGGAATCACACCCAATAACGCTGTAATAATAATTTTATTCTGTCACGTTTTTTATTATAGTTCATTAATAGCAAAATCAAATATTAAACAAGGGAAATTAACCTTCCTACTTGGTATCTAAATGAACCTTGCAGGTAGGTAAGGGAATAATTAAATACGTGTTCGAAAATTGATAAGAAGCCTTCATCGTGCGATGGCTTTGTAGATGGTTTGTTTCAGCGACAGTTTTTAACTTCGCTACCTTGTTCTCGAACTGTTGATACTGAAATAGGTCAATGACATAGCCCATAGGTACATTTTCCTGCGACGTATCAAAACTGACATTGACTAGGTAGGTACTATGATTAACTAACATTGCAAGTTTTACAGAATTACCAAGTGTTTTAAACTAAGTATCTTCGAAGACACAGGGAACCTACCTAAGTACTAAGCACCCAAATGTTGACAATTTTAATAAACTGATGAAAACCCCTTGATAAAAATTGTTGTAACTGCTTAAAACTAGGTAACTAGGAATGATCATACTGAATAGGCTCCTGCGTGTACTATTACTGCTACGTACCTATAACTAAATATTAAAGTAACTTGTAAGTAAGTAGGTACATTAATTTTTCTTAGGTCATATTTTAAACCGGTGCGAGCTTACATAATCCTGACATGATTTCTTAGTATTATTACTTAAGTTGGCAATAGGTGTAAAAAAAACTTACGTTGGTGAGTTTTGGGCGGTGCGGTAGGCCGCGGCGCCGGAACACCTTTCACGCAGCGCCCCGCGCAGCACACTTGGTCGGCCCCGACCGTGGCGCGGCATTGCGAGTTTTTCTCGCAGGGTATGGGAAACAGGATAGCCGGTGTTTGCGATTTCGGACACACCAGTTTCTGCGTCTTGCCTGCGCTCGTGTAATCCACGTTATACTCGTAAAAAATATCAGAGTTGTGTGATCGTGAGAAAGTTACGTCGGCTGTTATGTCATTGCCTAAGAACAATACGAGCCTTATTCAATAACAATGATAGCTTAGGTACTTGGCCTTTTTTTATTGAGGTAATTAATTACTGTGAGTACCTACTGGGTATTTTTTTTTTGGTGCAACTATTCAGCTTCAGACCAGTTAAAAAGAACAGTTTCAGACCAGCGTTTTATTCAGAAAACTTTTTGGAATACGCGCTTATACGCGCGCTGTATTAAAACGAACCCTCGTATACGCGCGCTTATTCCTGCGTGTTTGCTAGAGCTAGAAATAGTCTGCTAAGACTGCTACATAGGTACTAGAAGTAGGTACATACCTACCTAAGTTATGTGAGTGTTGGCTACCTAATACCAGCTCAGAACAAGCAAGTGCTAAAATTTCCGACTGCTTACCCTTTCTCAGAACTTTCAGAAGTAATTCACATATATTAGAGCCCTTCGTATACAATTTGTTTCATTATCAATGTGTACCTACCTAAAGCTATTTATTCCTCATTTTTCACTTAAAGTACTCAGCAAATTTCTTGACAAGAAGAACCTTCATTTAATGCTTTTTGTCGGGCTTTCTTTTTATAAGACCCAGACTGTCCCAGACATTATTATAAAAGGTTGAGTTGTGCAAGTGATTATAAAGACCTTGATATTTTAATTCTCGATAAAAGGCGAAAATTTCGTGGATGTTGTTTGATAGGGTACTTAGATGACAACACTTGTGTGATTAATTTACAATGTACCAACTAAGTACATCAATAGGTATTTTACAGTTGTACTTATAAGTAATAATTATACTAATATCATGAATGAGGTAGCATAAGTAATAACCGTGCGTGCGCGTCTAAATTATTACCGTACCTACTAGTTAATTATATGCTATCCTTGAAACTGATTTTCACTAATAACATTAACAGACGGTTCACAGGTGAAGGGTTTTCATGGAATATAAATGTAGGTTATGAAATTAGTATTGTGCCTAATCTTGCGTTTAAAATGAATTTCAAACGAGGGTACAGTCTGCACGGTCACGGTCGTACGTAATGAATTACGAAAATTAACCTTACTTATTTTACTGAAAGGCTGTCAATGTTATAGTAGTTTTATCATTTAAGGCGATGCTTAGAGTAGGCAATTATAAGGTCATAGGTGCGAAGCGAATGCCACTGGCACCGCTGCGGTGAGTGGTATTACTCTCTAATTAATTAGTTACTGTACTCAGTGATTCTCACACATATTTGTGGCAAACATTAGAAAATATTGCAGCGGAGCGCGGCGTTGCATTGACTGTAACGCACTGGCACCGCATAATATGCTGCATAGTTCTGATCTTTCGATAGGTAGGTACTTTGTAGGTAGTATGTAGTTACTTACTTGTTTTTTGGGGCGCACTGGCTGTGGTCGTCGCTTGTGGTATCTGTAGGGGCAATAGCTGGAAGAATGGTCGAGGGGCCTCGGTTGTGGTCGTCGTGGTCGGCTTCGGGGTCGTAGTGGTGGTGGTGGTGGTGGTAGAGCTGGTGGTACTCGGAGGAGTTGTAGTAGTTGTCGTTGTAGTAGTAGTTGTCGTACTTGTTGTGCTTGTCGTGCTTGTGGTGCTCGGAGTACTACTGGTTGTGCTTGTAGTGCTCTGTGTGGTGCTGCTACTCGGCTCGATTACGCTACTCGTGATCGGGCTCACTCTACAATGGAAACCACCACGTAATGAAATGATAAATGATTCTATAAGTAAGTACGATCGG
Organism: Plusia festucae; assembly: GCA_950381575.1. NCBI lineage: Eukaryota > Metazoa > Arthropoda > Insecta > Lepidoptera > Noctuidae > Plusia > Plusia festucae. The sequence goes on from OX494450.1 coordinate 4,927,664, forward strand.
TGGTGAAAGGAATGTGGACAAATCTAAATCGGTAAATGTGTTAACTACTTACTTATTTTTCATTATTCACTAGCTAACTAGGCCAGCAAATCGAAATCATAACCAACCACCATAAAAAAGCCATTGTGTGCTGGCGATGTTATAAAAAGATGCTAATCACCTGCCAAAGCTTCTATTTCTATCTACAGGGAAAAGGCTAGGGATTCTCACCTGTTGGCCTTTCTTATTATTTACCTAGGCTAAAACAAGGTAAATGTATCATAAAGCGAGCTGCGAGCTATAACGTCGACCCAGCACCCCCTCTTGCCCAGTGACATTTCTGCAAGCTAGTCTACAAGAAATAAAATGTTATTCCCATACATTTACAGCGATTTCTATCATAGTCATTGGGTACTCATTGAGATATAATTATACGTAGGTCAATGATCATAGTTAACGCTAGCAGAAATGTCAACAGGCAGTGTCGGCGGCGGCGGCAAGTTCGGGACTGATTCAGGCGTGCGAAAACCACAATCTACTTAAGAGATAAGAATAAAAACTAACAGATTATTCTTAAACGCAGGTAAACGTCACATTCTACCTACATACTTAATGCTTATGTTATTATGTATTTTTTTTTTTTTTACAAAACGACGCCCGCACTAAGGATTTTAATCCTTATGTAGTTGTGTCTCGGGGGTTTCACAAACATTCAAATCACATGCACAAAGAACACCCAGACTTGGAACAAGCATTTGTGGATCACACAAATACTTGTCCCATGCGGGGATCGAACCCGCAGCACGTCGCGCACAGTGGTAATTAGCGTGGTGACCTATAATACCACACGGCTATCCGTGCAGTCAGTATTTATTTCCTTTCAAACAATATTGTAATCGCGATCATTTGGTTGCCAACACGAATACTACCTATTGAACTACCGACAGGAACTCGCTGGTAACACAAGCAATTTTATTGGACACGAGTGGTTAAGTTAACAAGAATACTATCAAGTAATGTGCGAACCACATTGCTAACTAGACTTTTTTAAATGACCTTGTTGCAGCCCGGACTAAAAAACCCAGGTATCATCATCATCCAAATATTTTGTCACCCCCCTGCGGGGTATAGACCTCTCATTTTACGTGCGGTCACGAGCATAAATATGTATACGAAATTGTAAAACTTATTTAGCGAGAAGTTTTTGTTGAAACTCAGAAATGTATACATGATTTGAACTGTTATAATTTAATGTTGTTAAATGATTTAAAGTTGAATTGATGGTGATTTCCTGTTAAATTATTGTTTTACAATTTCGCTATGTGTATACATATTTATGCTCGTGACAGTACCGTTCTCTCCGGTCCTGTGCCAGTCTCTCTCAGATTCGAGCGAAAACTTTGATTATGTCATCGACCCATGTTAGCCACCATTCTGTTATGTATTTTATGCGTGTTATTCTATTCTTTTATACATTAGTCCACCTTACTGAGATCACTTCGTCTGGCCCTTCCTTTTGGCTTCGCCCCAGTCGGGTAAAAAAAAACCAACCGTGTAATTTGGCGTGACCTCATGTCGTCCAGCTTTCCGAACGCTGCTCATCCTCTTTCCACTCCTTGAACTGATGTTCCTTGCTAAATGATAGAATATGACCAAGATACACGTAGCTTTCTACGGTCTCCAGGACTTCATTACCAACTCTAATTGGTACTTTCGAGGAATCGGTTGGATTTTCGGCAAGGAGAGCAAGGTCGTATGCAAAAGCACCTGAAGTAGTATCCACGTGAGTTCTATTCGAAGATTTCAATGACGTCCTCTAGAACAGTAGATACTTAGTAAAAAGCTTGTTTGGAATTGGACCTCCCTGTGTCACTCCCTCGCGATGAACTATGAGAGGTAAAATTAAGTAGGTTCTTCAATAAGTAAGTAATAATATAATCTCCCGACCGAATTTCGGCCTCGGCGGCCAATCTCTAGTGAGATCAGCCATGTACGCAGGAGATATTATAGTGCACAAGTGTGTGCGCAAACACAGGTGCACTCTCTGTTCCTTCACTCTCATAGTCTGATGGGACGGTTGACCGACACGACCGGTGAGGAATAAGGCGCAGGACCAACGGCTTTACGTGCTTTCCGAGGCACGGGGATGTAAACACCGCCACACTTCCTGACTCCGAGCGGTACTGAGAATTTCTAAACTCAGTAAATATTTTTTGCTCGACCCGGGAATCGAACCCGAGACCGAGGTTCACGGCAGTCGCGCTTGCGACCACTAGACCAACGAGGCAGTAACCTTCAATAAGTACCTACCTACTTGTTAACTGTCGTCGGTCGAGTTCTATGTTACCTACCTATTTAAACAACTTTTTTACTCTATCAATAAGAAGTCTCGTAATACAGAGAAAGCAAGATCACTGCTCACCTCGCTTTCTAAATGAGAATACTAATCTAAGTATTCTCTCATAGGAAGATATTGTTGGAAATCGCCAATATAAGCAGGTGTTTATATTGACGTTTTCCAATAAGTTCTTCCATGTAAGTAATTAACATTAAATCATCTGTGTAAATGAATATATGCATTAAAAGACAACTTAGATAAGTATATAATTAAGAAATAACACCGAACCTTCAATAGCGTATTGTTCGCTAGTCAGGTCACCGACCTAAAAGTGCTAACTTGTGTAGATAAAGTAAGAAGTTTACTCTTACTCTTCATTTTATACATAAAATGCAAAGAAATTCTACACGACTAGTCTTTTAAAATATTTCTTAAAATTGTACTACGCAGTAAGGTATAGCGTCAACCCACAAAAAAAAATTCTCATGGATCATGTACATAGGTAACCTGATATAATTTTGAAACTGCATTTAATTATGATCGCACGGAAGTACCGTGGTGTCGCGCATGTCGCCGCTGGTATAGGCAACGAGCGTCATGGTTTCCGCTGCGGTTTGTGCCATAGCTATTCAATTACATATTTTATGACCAGCTACTTAAATATGCTCTTTAAGAAACTTAAAATGTACAGCTTATTTAAGTGAATGTTTTAATGTTACGTGGTAATGTCTGTGCCGTAATCGTAATAGTACATCCGTATGTCTATGTACAAACGAATGCAAATTGTACCTAACTAGTATTTAAAATTGCTGAAATATCTTATTACCTAACAAAAGCAATACTAAAACTATCTTATTATCTAGGTACATATGAAGATGTTTTACATTGGTAAAATGGTAAAAAAATATTTTAGGCGGGTGTAACTACGAAGAAGAACGGGACTTCAAACAGGAGATTGCGGTCGATCGGCGTTGAAAATGTTACTTGTCTTGGGATCTGGTTTCCTCTAGCTTCAGGAGCATATTTTCCTTTCTCTTGTTTGTTTTTGTTTTGCGCATTGCGCTCCTTATTATTTCTTTCCCAAAATGTTTTCCTTCACCGACCTAAATTGAAATCCAATTTATGCAAAGTAAAAGTGTCGTTCAAGGCTCTGAAATACAGCCTACCTACCCCATCTACCCTAGGGCTGGCGCTGGAAGAGCTGATGGTAAGCTAGGTAGGTACATGCTCAGTGCTCACTACATCACTAAACTAAAGCAAGTTTTTTGGTGGTAAAAAGTTAAACCTCTGTTGCAACTATATTTTTTTGGATTGTTTCGTTTTAGTCTCTGCGGTAAGTAATATGCTTGATTATAGGTTGAGTCAGTCATAGAGGTCGTTAATACTTACAGCTACCGGTTAACTTCTTACGCAGCACTTAAGAGATTGCTACTACTGAATATTGGTTATTGTAGCTAACGTTCTATTACGCCATGTTACAAAACTGTTGAGTTACTTAGGACCAGTTTTTTGATTCCGAGTTAACTCAACTAATAGTTAAATATGCTAGCTAACTAATGGTTACAAGCTTCGGTAAAACGCCTTTATTTATCAATTTTTATTCTAACAAATGGTTAAATAATTATAATTTGATCATTTGATAGCCTAAAAATTGATGAAAATACGCGTTTTGAAACCAATAATTAGCATATTTATCCATTGGTTGAGTTAACTCGAGATCAAAAAACTGGGCCTTAGTTACTAATTAGGTATCTATCTTATCTTACCTAGATTAAATAATGTTGAGATCTGAATCTTTGTTCCCAACTTTCCATACATATTTTTTTTTTTATCTAATAGAATATAATCCGAACGTATATTAAACTTAACAAACGTCCTACAAAGTTACTAGAGTATGGCATTTTTTGTATTCGCCACATGACCAAAACACAAGTATGTAATGATGAATACTTACCTACTTAGAAATGCATAAATTCATCTTGTGACGTTGTCCCATGCCGTGATATTATTAGATATTGTAATCAAAATGTTATTATGTTTTTTCGTTGGACTGATCCAGCTGACTTAGGAAAATTATGTTTAAATATTGTAGAACCTAGCCCGATACCTACACAAAGGTTCCATCTTAGTATAACATCTTGTGCAACTTATTGCATTGATTCTTTTGTAATGGAACAGTATAATAGGGGTGCGGACATCTTTTTTGCTTCTTCGAAATACCTGATAGCTCTACTTAGATACAGCGAATTGAAGTTAAGGAGTGGGGGCTCGTTCCGTCAGTGAGTGCTACTATTTTGGATGACGTCACAAGCCCTCGACCCTCAACTTTAACACGCCTTATCTTTCTAAAATTTTATTTTCTTGGAAAAAGGAAATATACGTAGGTATCCAACATTGATTTATTACCTAACTAACGGACTAAATAATTTTTTACTTCTCATGCCTAGTCCGAACCCTATTGTGGTCGGACATGAAACCAATCACCAAATAAGTAAGAGAAAGTAAATGACTGAGGCTATACAGGATTATTTTTTATAAAGTGCGTAGGTATATTCAAAGAGGTAATAAGGTGCATAAAACTGAACAGCTTTCCCCAAGGAACATAGGTCGAAATCTTAATATTGAAAATGAAATGTTATATACAAAGTGACAGGTCAAGTGACTTATGTTTGTATGAAAAATTTATTTTCCATTTCAAGATTTTGACCTATGTTTCTTGGGAAAAGTTGTTCAGTTTTATATGCACCTGATTTCCTCGTTGAATATACGCACTACTTAAAAAAAAATCCTGTATTGTTTAGTTTGGTGGCCTCCAACCGTGCTCTTCATTAATGCCTTGTACGCTCTAGCTCTATGCTCCAAAAATTATGCGATGATATTGATCAAACGTTTAGAATTGAGTCACTGCGGTAGCTTAATGGGATATTAGTAAGTTTTAAAATGATTACTTAAGGCATATCGGTGCAATCACCCACCTTACAGAATAGCACATGATCACAAATAACTATTAATTACTGTGCTATTAATGAAGGTGATGAGAAAAGGTGAGCTTGTGCGTTACCCGGTTACGATTCTACTCTACTTACGGAACCCAAATAATTGATGATAACTAACCGTTGTTGTTGGATGGCACCAGTTGGTTTGATGCCTTTCGTACAAAATCCCTTGCAGCAAAGATGCTGGTTGCTCATGACACGACACTCTGAGTTCTTCCTGCATGGCAACGGGAACAGGTCCAGCCAGCCACTGCTGGTGCGCACTGCTGGACACACTACTGATTGACCAGACACTGGAAGAAAATACTTTAGTGAATAAACTAAAGTAACATCATAACATAGGAAGTTGGTTAAACATGAACCGTTATACAGGAAGTCCTATAATAGGTATGTTTGGTTCATTCGCGTTTACTAATATTATAATTCTGCTTTTAATACTATACGTTGTAACACTTGTAACGTTGCCACGTTGTCAATAGGATATTTTTATGTAGAAGGTAAAAACTGTTGTCGATACTTAACATTTGCCTGAGTTACTTACTACTTACTTGCACTTTAGCACGCTCGTTATGTAAAACTTGATAAGAAATTATTGTGGAAAGCTGATGTGAAAAGATAAAGATGAAAAAATACTTTAGTGGTAGGTTACCTACCTATCCCAAATTATATCGGTATCGGCTTCCGGTCTTACCAGATTAAGATGCATATAGGGTATCAAAAAAAGTATTAATGCATTCGCTTCAAAACTATTAGGCTGCCTTTTGGCTGAAAAAGTATGTAATAACATTTTAAAACTCCAATGTCAAATTAGGAATTAATGCAAAAGACAATTCAACATTTGTAAAGCTATAATATAAACCTGTGGTATCTTATTTTATACGAAGAAGATATAAGAACGAAAACAATGGTTATTACGGATGACGTAGAGCTGCCGGAGATGTCGGACCTGGACGTGAATGAGGTGAACGTGTCGGCCACCACCCTGCTGAGCGCCGCGCCTTACATTGGCAAGCAGTGCGAGGTCATAAACAACGAGTTCATGCTCTGTCGGCAGGAGCACGGCGACCCGCGGCCTTGCCTAAATCTTGGTAAGCAGGTCACCGCCTGCACGATGGAAGTTTTTAGAAGAATGAAAAAGGAATGCCTAGAAGAGTTCAAACAATATGCTAATTGCATTGATAAAAGCTCTGGGCAATACAGTTTTAGACACTGTCGTAAGACGCAGGCTGTTTTTGATTTCTGCATGAGCGATAGGCTGTGCGTATCGCGGCCACATTTCGGGTACTTCACACGCGGGCGCGTGCACAGCACCACGACCGAGGCGCCGCCGGCCCCGCCCTGCCCATGCCACCCCAAAGTAGAAGACGCAACTCCATCCCTACCGGACTGCAAGCGTCGCAAACCTGCACGATTCGGTGGTAGACTTTACTGGTCGCTTGAATAACGTTCCGGAATATTGTAATTCGTGCTTAAATTGATTATGTTGGAAATATAATGAGTTATTTTACATAATTTTGCCGGCCTTTAAGTACATAATTATATCGGACTTTCAGACTGTTCCTAAATACCCGGGCTAGTAGTGTAGTTAAAAACATGTACTCATAGTCAAATTTGCGACTGCAAATATTTGTTTTAGTCACAAATACTTCGAAATTTCCTGGTTTTTTTAATACCACGGAGTTCTTTTGGGATTTCCTGTAATCTATACGTGTATATTTTTTTACAGGTTACTTGGTCCGATGCCAAATAATAATTTTTATAACTTTCAATTTAAGGTTGTTGGTCTAGTGGTTAGCGACCCTGAATACTAAGCTGGAGGTTGCGGGTTCGATTCCCACCCAGGACAAATCTTTGTGTGATGAGCACGATCATTAAAATTTGTTCAGTGTCTAGGTGTTAATTATCTAGAATTGAGAATCTGGTAAACTGCTCCGGAGCCATCTTTAATATGTATGTATCTAATTATCTATATATATAAAAATGAAACCCGTTTTCCGTTGTCACGACATAGCATGAAAACGGCTGAACGGATTTAGCTGATTTTGATCTTGAAATGTTCGTGGAGGTCCAGGGAAGGTTTAAAAGGTGTAAAACATAAATAATTAGTAAAAAAAAAAACTGTCCCTAAACTCGGGAAATACCGTAATTAATTTAATTTTGACAGAATGAAGTCTGTGCGGGCAGCTAGTATATTATAAATAAATAAGTATGTTTATCAGTTGTCTGGTTGCCATAGTAGGTATAGGCTCTGCCTAGTTTTAGTTAACGAAATAAAAATGCTTCAGCCGTTTAATGTACCTATTAGACCGCAAAATAATAAAAGATATGAAGGTATATTTCGACACTCAACTCAAGGGAATCAAATTTATAGCGTAGGTTCTTCCCATTGACCTAGAACTTTGAAATTTGGAAACTAACAACGTCATGTTAGGTATTTACACATAATCCTACTAATACTTATTATAAATGTGAAAGTGTGGATATTTGTATGTTTTTTTTACTCAATCATGCAAAAACGGCTAAACGGATTTGGATGAAATTTGTCATGCATGTAGCCTTTGACATGGAAAAGAACATAGGATACCTTTTATGTCGATTCCTTAAGTAGTTCCCGAGGGAAATTTGAAAATTGTTTACAAGCTAAGCTTTGCGCAGACAGCTTTGAAATTTGGGACTTTTCTCTCATAATTATCCAGTTACGTTTTAAATTATTCTTTCGAATATCTACGACACAGCAAGCACTTTCAAACTTTTTGGACCCAATTCTGAAGTCCACGCAGACGAAGTCGCGGGCAGAAGCTAGTTATATAAAAATATATAATTACTTAATATGTATATTAGGAAAAGGAACTTAGTACCACAGAGTACATTTTACCTTAGTACCAAATCTAAGTTCCTACTGGAAAAAGTCCGAAAACTAAGTACCTATTATAAATTTGTAAATAAAACATGAAAAAATAATTATGGTCATCGTACGGAATCCGCGGGAGACGAGTCCGACTCGCACTTGTCCGGTATTTTTATTATATTATCTAATTGGACTGGTAATACCACAGGTACCTTACAGATTAGTACACTTTGGTACAATTACTAGTCGTGGTTACTATTAGGTTTAGTTATAGTATTATACTATTATGCTATTTGTAGAAAATGGTTTACCTAGTGTGTATATCCTAAGTTTAGCTATCTAAAGATAGTCAACTTATGTACATAACACTTACTTAATTACCTACTCAGATACGAACAGATTACAATAAGTGGCGAAGCAAGCAGCCGTGTCAATGAGTATCGCGGCATGTCGGCCACGGCTTAGGACCGGCGCAGCAGCTGCACTCGCGAAGGTCGTGGAAACTGCAGTGCTATGTGGGTCAAACACCTCTGATTATACCACGATAAATGAACTCGTTTGCTAGGTATTATCAATTTAATAAATTGTTTATACTTAGTTAGAATGGTCATTTTAGCTATTACACTCAATACGTTTATAGCCCGTTCCAATTGCAATGATCTTGGAATGCAAACAAAACGGAACTGCAGCCGGTCTGTTACAGAATACCTATAACACTATAACAGCAATCTAAGAACAACCATAATCTTTGAGTGTAGCCCACCAATCGGCCAAATTTCCGTGTGTTTGTTAATCGCTTAAATGTGGTAAAAAAAAAACAAATTAATAGGGCTAAACTGCAGAATAATGAAGTGAAGCAGAAGCACTAATTAACATCGAAGCGGAAATTACCTAATTACATAATCAATCCCGGATCCGGATCACTGCAGAATTAACAAAAATGGCAAATGGTCATTGGAATGATTGAAGCACTGCGTCTGTGGAATTGCTCATTGCATTGTATCGTAGGTACCTAGGTAGGTAGTAGGTAGATTATTATTGTTGTGTTAGCTGTGTCTAAGCTCTTTCCTTTCTAAGCCTTTCTACTTCATTATCACCCGACTGCTTAAAAAACATAACTCTCTGCAGCCTAAACGGCTTAATCGATTACAGCTTGAGAGGTGAGTGTTAGATTCGTTTTAATTATGAGAGTGACAGGGTAAGGATATAAAATTAGAAAAAACTAAAACGACTGAATATATTGGCGCCATTATATACCTCAATTACATTCCTGCACCTAATAATAAATTACGAATAAATTACCATTAAGGTAATAAATAAAACTGAAAGCTACTTATCTATAGTTTGAGGCCGGATGCAGATTGTTGCTTTAGCAGTAAGGCCGCAGCGCGAAGACCGGAAATTCTTTAAATTTTATTTTACTTTTTAATTTTTAATTAATACTTATTTTAGTTTATGTTATTCCACTTGTGTTAAAAACTTAAAAACTACAAGAAGAACAAATAAAGTAAGCAAGTGAGTAACAAAATCCGAGCGTTGAAATTTATTTAAGCTAGTTTATAAAAAAAAAATTGTTTTATAAATTAAACCACTCGCTTAGTATAAAATTTTCGAAATATTTATTTTTACGTGTAACAATAATAATTAATCGATGACTAGAATAAAAGCGCACATTTTTTTAACGCATTATTCTTGTTAAGAAAGATGCTTGTATTACGATAGGGTTGACATTGGTAGTGCTTTGGGTGGGTAAGGAACCGGCAACCATATGATCACAATTCCAACGCTCTAGCCAATTAGGCTACCGCCGTTTAAATTGATTGAGCAACAAAAATCCATCCAACCAAACTATCGCGTTTATAATGTTTCCCTAGGGTGCTCTCGACATTGGATCCGTGTCTGGGTTACAAACTCAAGCGGCACAATTAAACGGTACCAAAGGCTCGAGTAGCACGCAGTACACATACCCGAAATAAGCACGATAGCATGCTTGTAATTATCAAGAGCTAGTTAGAAGGCTGTGTGTACAAACGTTGCCTGTAAATTACATGCTTAGTAAGTTGAATTATCAATAAAAAATAGTTTCGATCATGCTTATAAGCATGCTTATTTCGAGCATGTGTATCTGTACCTTTAGATTGGTTTGTGTAATCCCTGGATATCGATCTCACCTAATCTATTACGATCCACAACAGCGTCTAGTACCGTCACTTCCTCTGTTGTAAGCACATATTTCAGTACCTTTGTTTAATCAGGCCGGTAATTTGTATTCCGACTCGGAATTTTGTCACGCGCAGGACCGTTTAGATTTTTAATTTATGTAATTCATATCATGGTTAAATAGTTCAATCATTGTCATAATCCAAGTAGGTACCTATAGTAATATTATTCTTAGGACATTTGACTATTTCACTCACAGGTATTGTTTAGAAACTGGCTAAACAAATGATTTTTTTTTTACCCATGTCATTGTTAGTTCATTGGCATTTGTACGTTTGCATTAAAAGTGCCGGTGTCGCTGTTGTTGAGTTATGTGTCTCAACTCAATACAATTTTCGTAGTTTTTAGGGTAAAAAAAATAACCCCGATTATTTTATTAATTCAATTTAATCCACAAAATTAAATTAGTAAAAAGAAACTTTATACTACACAGTTATTATGTTAAAATAATAATAAAATTATGTCCTAGGAAAATCCTAACAGCTTCTTGCCTGCTTAAAAGAAAATCGACATATTTATAGCAAGAGCCAAATTATTTAATCAATATTGTGTATAGGTAATACATAAGTACAACAATACCAACTGTAATTTAGTGGGGGAGGCACGGAGGTACCAACAAGTTTTTGGAAACGTGGAAACCAGATAACTGGAACAACATTAGTGAAATATCACAAGCAATAATATTCGTCAGGTAAATCAATCTAATAGTATAAAGCATTAATGGATTTTATAGTCATTAACTACGAGATTGCAATTGAACGACGTTCATGTTTGCAAATACTTACTTACCTTGACGCTTGACCTCTTATTGGGTAAAAGTTGGCGTAAGGATGGCTTAAAACGATTTTTCACAAAGCACTCCAACACTTACAAATTGGAAGAGATACTTGTGGATCAAGCAAATTAATATCCTACGTGGCAATCGAACCCGCCACACAGTGACACGGAACGTTTCGTATCACTCTGTTATTCGAGCAATAAATTTAAAGTTGGAGTAATTTACAAATTTGCAACCTGGAAACTTATAAAAATCCATGTCCACGCTTATATAGTGGTGCATGTTACGCAATTGAACCGGTCCCGTACACTCGCAGTGACCTGTTGCACCGCAGCTCCGTCAGACCGCAAGTCATTCATGGCGAAGTGGTTAGTATCTACCGGATCCAATCATATCTCTACATTCTAAATCACTGTTATTCAAGAAATGAGGCTATCCTCATTAATATGTATAATAAATGCCAGTTTTGATGTTACTCAATCTACCTTGTAACTAAAAAACTAAAGGATAATTATGACTTAACAGCGCAGACTATTTTTTTTTTGCAAATTACCTAATAATTGTACTAAGATACGAGTTGTGATGGTCATTTAGGCACTTACTTATTTAATTTAATCTTTCTATATTAGTTTTTGTATGAAAGATTTTGTTTGTGTTCATACCCGGTAGGTCTGAGAATCGGCCTACATCTATATCTCACACCCCTGAGTGATAGGGGTGGCCATCACCAGATCTTTTAAATATGGCAGAAAAACATTTGCCGGTTCAGCTAGTATTAGATATATTATAATAAACATCATTGACTGTGTCTCATTATAATGTGTCCGAGTCGTCAGCCGTTCAGTCAGTCATTTAATTTTTATCTAATAAGGCCCGGATTTAAAATGTGAAGTGACACCCATCTGCACATCAGCAGATGACATTGCATTTATCAGTCGCAACCTTATGGCTTAGTTTAATTTTAGCTATAGTATTAACCAGCAGAAAGGTAATAAGTGTCATACATCCGTGGCGTTTGAAGTCTGAGGCGGTTACGAAGGCTAGCCAATGTTCACATTATAAATCTGTAAATATTTCTATAATCTAGTCTTTTCGAACTTACGTATCTTTAAGGGTCGTTCTCAAAAAAGTGGCACCGATCAATTTAATTTATCAATTTTTAAAAATGTTACAAATATTGAGTTTTTTTTACAGAAATCTATTGGCAGCGTTTGTATTAGGTTGAATTGATGAAAGGGAAGCAGATTTACAGAAAATTGAATGAGATACAGCCTTTCAAAAATATGGCTTCACAGGTTAAAGAAACATTGTACAGGTTTATGAGAAAACATTACCAAATTATAGAGAAATAAACAAAAAAACAGTGTAATCATGCAAAATCAATGTTTATTATTTAATTAACTGCAAACAATAACAGTTCTGTTGAAAAATAACAGCTTCTATAACGAAAAAAAAAAACAAAAAATTAAGAAGGAAAACCTTCGTCTTAAAATCTAATTAATGAACTTTTAATCAGTCTGTAACAATCAGCTGACAATATGTAATAGCAAAATACTTACTATATTGCTATTACATATTGTCAGCTTCTAAATTATAATAATAATATTTTGGATCTTGTATGAATAGAGTTCCTAAGCCAATCACACAAAAATAATCAATCACATAATAATCGTAATAAATGATTATGATTATGAATTTGAAATGAATTCAACGAGGCGATTAATCACAGGCCCTTCATCTAATATATTTTCCAAGAAGTACTTCTTTGGAGTTCCGGAGGTAATTCTATTTCAGACAGAGCTGAAAATGGTGTAGATCTATTAGAACACTTACTACTTCTTCTTCTTCTGTCTAGCACTCTAGTCTTATCCCAAGCCATGTTGACTTCGGCTGCCAGACTTACAAAATAGGTCAAACCGTAACCATAATCCTAGGTACTTCCTACTAATATTATAAATGTGAAAGTGTGAACGTTTGAATGTTTAGATGTTTGGATGTTTGTAACTCAATCACGCAAAAACGGCTGATCGGATTTGGATGAAATTTGGCATGCAAGTAGTCTTTGACATGAAAAAGAATATAAGCTACCTTTTATCCCGATTCCTTAATTAGTTCCCGAGGGAAAATTGAAAATGTTTACGAGCAAAGCTCTGGGCAGACAGCTTTGAAATTTTGTATTTTTCTCTATTACAGCGCAACACGGGTGAACATGTTATTCTATATTTTATTACTTTCACATTTTTCATTTCTTTTTGGACCCAATTCTGAAGTCCATGTATACGAAGTCGCGGCTAGAAGTTATAAATGAATAAATAGCTAAAAGGTATCCAAATAGCAATATATATAACCTAATTTAACTTTTTTACTGTTAACGTAAACATGCAGTAGGTATACTAAGTATTTCATACCTAATTATTTCGATTATTCTTAAAAAAATGCATTTGACAAAAAATATATAGGTAAAATATCTTTAACCTGTTAACAATCTCTTTAACCTGTGCATTTTCAACAGGGTAAAGAGAGTCTGGTTAATGAAAAAACCTAAGTAAACATTCAATAACAACAAAACGGTTAGGCTGTTTAAAATATAATTTACAGAATCATATATAGTTACCTATTGACACATTTTAAGACAAAACATAACGAAGCAGTTTACACACAAACAAAAAAAAATAGGTCAGGTTGTAGACAACATACCCGTTACAAAATCCGATTGTGATATCTCGATGTAATTCCTAAGAAAACTGCGCAATATTCATCGCGTCTTTCTTTGACAGTGGTTAGCCAGATAGTGTCGGCTCAATTTGCACGGGAGTGAGGTGTTGCAAACTTAATAATGATCGGGTAATGGACGGTAGTGTGCAACGGCAGATTGTGGAGAAAAATTCTCTGGACACAATTTAAACACGGATATCTTTAAAACTATTAACATTCAGAGCTTATAGTTTAAATCACCTTGTAACAATGATATAAAGAACTGTATTTGATTTTATTTGAACGCTTATTTATAGTATTTATTTTTTTATTTCACCTCAAAGTCAGACATATCGTGTTTGGACACGACAAGTTACTGAGAAAACGACATTACAATATTATTTTTTAGTAACTGTATGATATTAAACTTCTTAATTTTACCCGGCCTCCATGTAAAAAGTCTCTTTTTGTATATTAATGTGAAAAAATATATAAGTCACCTTAAAAAAAGAAAAATTATAGTCTAAAAACGGCCTGACAGGTTACGGTGCCACTTTTTTGAGAACGACCCTTAAACGTTTCTATGGGTTCGGAAGTAAAACCTAGGTTCCTAAGCTTTGAAACACTCAATGTTTTTTATTTAAAGGTATATATATAAGTAAGATATTATGTAAGTATAATAATATCATTATTGTAGAGCGTAATAACTAAGTGCTCAACGAATTCTAATAGGTGCCAAGTTTAACAAAATAATAATAGCAAACACAACAGTTTCCCTTAATTTTGATCGTCATTATAATTTCAACAACCTAGTTACTTGGCCTTCGGTATTGGGAAAACTAGGTAATTATTTATTTGAAGCTTTCCTTTATTTTTCACGAAAACTCAATAGGACTCACCCATAGGCCATAGGCCATAGCCCATTCGCATCTTCAATGGTTCCTATGCTCAACGTGAACACACTGTACCTAGCTACAATAATTAATTTGCTTAATGGAAGGCAATTTTCGGATATAAAGTGGAAAATAAAGAAATAAATTCGTGTCATAATAAAGTAAAATAATAAGTAAGTAATTACCTGAATTAAGACATCCGATAGAGATCACAGCTAGTAACGAAAAAGCGTTACACAAAAGCATTTTGACGCAATTTTATATTACACACATAAAAAAAACTAAAAAAACTATTCATAAAATCACAAATAATTGTACAATGGCACTGTGGCAGCGGGTTGTTTGTTTAGCGAAGTTTGAACGTTGGCCGTCACAGCTGGCGGTGTGGTGGCCACTGATGCTGGCGAGCGGCGCTTGGCTCTCGTCATGTTGCATAAGTACCGGCCACAGTTGATACAGATTATCATTTGGGGGACACCGGTACCTACTTTCGCTACTTACCTACATTTATTTGTTTCAGTAGATACTATTTGAAAGAGTCGTTCTCCTTGTTACTGCCCGTTACAATCAATTAGGTGCCTCTTAAGAAAAAAAAAATAGTTTGAGTTAAGTATGGTAACTTACATGGTACATTACCTGTGTCTAGCTTGCGTAACATAACATTCCAGCTAGCTTTACTCGTAATACACGAGTCGCCTCCAAAGCTGGGTTTATATCATTGAGAAAATATCCAAGTTAGATAAATAATCAAAAACTAAATACATAATTATACCTTCGAATCTATAACAACTCGTGTATACCTTTAAACCAACTGTCAACTAAATCAATAAATAAAGATGTCGATACTATACCTAAAATACGTCATTGGCCGTGTATAATTATGATGTAAGTATTAAAGGAACCAGGTCAGCACCTTCAATAGAGTTTGCACTCTACATGCTGCTCTGCAATGTCCGTTTTAATTTCCTTATGAAATAACAAAAGTTCACGAAGGTGATTTCGTTTTGTAAAGTAAAGCTACTTGTATGTTGCAACTTGCAAGCAATGAGAATGTTCTATGTGAAAATTCTCATTTTTTCAAGAGAAGTAAAACATTTTAACCATTTTAAAATACTTACTTATACTTACCCAGCGACTTCGTACGCGAGTTTTATATTAGTTGTGGGTTATCCCATATTAGAGAAATGCACGGTGTGCCCCAAGGAAATAATTGCGTATGAACCCGCAACGAACAACAGGTAGGAAAACCCGTGTTCACTTCCCTCCATTGTAGAAGACAAAACGGAAACTATATTCACTGTAACTAAACTAAGTCAGTATATTTTACTAAGTTAAATTGAATTATTCACTGTACCCCATAATCCAAGAGACCATTTTCCCCCTACTTATTCAACTTCAAGAAACTTTTCTGATTCACTAAACATAATTTGTTAACACAAACCTAGTAGGTGCCTAATTCCTGATTAATTACTAGATGCAGTCAGTGATTATGACAGGGAGCACACATGGGATTTATGCTTCAAAGAAGAGCCCTGCCGAGTATGGATACCGTGCGTAGGTACTCGGCAGACAACGCCGTTAATTTGGGTTATTTTCCCACAATTTGCGAAAACTGATTTTTTTCTGTAAATACGTGGTTAACTACAACATTGGAATGAAAGTAAAATATTATTGCTTGAATTTTTTTTGCAATTTTTTTTTTTTAAATATTCCCCTTTTATAGAACAGTAGAAATAAAATGTTGTTCGTTATGGTTCGTCGTGATGTGATAATAAATATCAGATGAACGTTTTCTTTTAAGGGGTGACACACGTTCGAGCAAGTACGCATAGTAAAGTTATGGCTCGACGAGCTTAATCGCGAGAACTTTAAAACCGCCGCCGAGTATGTATGTTAACGATCTGACATGTTTGATATTTTGCTCGTAGTCCGCGTCCGCTCGTAAGCCTGTCACCATAGCGAGACGCAAAAAAATTGTGAAATAAATGGACGCGCCGCGCCGCCACTATTGGTAGGGGATTTCAGGATTTACTAAAGCGCCACAGATTCATATACAGGGGGATACCTACCTTGTAACCAGTTAAGTAACTCCACCAAATATGAGCCCCATTTAAGAGGCCACCCGTTTAGGATAAAGGATCAGAGTAGGTACTCGTGAACGGGTGCTGCTTGCGGTGACTGGTCGTTCTGTTGACCTTGGTTTCTGTAGTTTACTTTATCTTAAATTTTTATTTCAGAGAAATATTCATAAACCTCAACCGCATTTGTTGACTTGGCATGTTCCCTGAATTTTTTATATTGTAAAGATAGCGTGCTGCTGGGGAGTCTGTTGCGCCGTTTCTTCTCCCCGGCTAGAGCACTTAGGAAGCGGTGGGGTGGGCGAATCAGGGTGCTGTCTGTGTTGATGACATTCAAAAAGTGCTACATGGTAGCCTACTTAATTTGAATAAATGATTTTGAATATTATTTTTATTGCAGATAAAACCAAAAATTGATCATCAGAAATTCTCGAGCGCGTCAGACAGGGTTGAGGGTGAAGTGTGTATTCTACTAATCTGACAGTTGACAGTTGTAAATAAAAAACATCATCTCGACATTCTCGAGCGTACCAATTATTTTTTATCTTGTACGAAATAATTCAAGAATAACGAAAAATATACATTCTGACTATTTCCAAAAGCCAAATAACATATTCAAAATCTCAAACATATTAAAAAAAAAAGGAGATGCTCCCCAGGATGTAAGACGGCGAAGTAAATTATTTCTGGAGCACACTTTTTGTTTAGTATTCAGGTAATGGGGCTTATATGTCAGAGATCTATCGAGTGTGACACCTAAATACCGGGGTTGGGAGCTGTGTTGTATGGCGATCCTTGCCAGGAGATGCTTGCAGGCGGTTGCGCAAGGAAGGCATTAGATTGAGTTTTGGACGGGTTCGGACGTAATGCATTCCTTTTGTAGAAAACTGCAAGACTTTCTAGGGCGTCTGTAAGATTTGACTTCAGCCTCCGCGAAGTTAACGGTCTGGGTGGCCAATGCGAGGTCGTCAGCATATAAGAAGGGTTGAGTTCGTGCAGTGGAGGGTTGATCGTTTGTGTAGATATAAAACGTCAGAGCAAGGAGACTGCTTTGGGCCAACCCATTTTTCTGATAACGCTACTTTTACTATTATGAAGATGGACTTAGAACCGACGATTCTTCAAGATTACTCTTAAAATATTTACAAAACCCGCATCCTTCGCGATGTCGCTGACTTTAATTAGGAGCCGCATGATGTTAACAGTTCTATAGGCGGCAGACAGGTCAACGAATACTACACCTGTGAGGCTGTGACTTTGTTCGCCTCAAACCCATCTTCGTATTGTGTTAGTATGAGGGTCTGATTAGCACACGATTTTCCAGGTCAGAAACTAGTTTGCTCGGCGATCAGATTAGGTTCAACTATTGGTGTAAGACGATTCAGTAGTACTCTTTCAAAAAGTTTAAATGTATGGCAGAGAAGTGAAATTGGTCGGCAACTTTTGGGATCCTCTGGCGTTTCCCAGGTTTTAGCAGAGCAATTGCCTTAGCACGTCTCCAGAATTTTCGGATGTTTTGTGTGTTGTGTTCAAGAAAGGAATTAAATAAGGATGTTAACCAAGAAACAGCGACCGGACCTAAGTGTTTTAACTGCTCGACTGTAATGTCATAAAAACCAGCAGCTTTACCATTTTTCAAAATTTTTACTCTATTGAAAACTTCCGAAATTGTTTGTGAAGGGGTCGCTGGCGTTCTCGTTATGGTCTGTTTATTTTTTTATTCTGGTTAAAGGATGGGTAGCTTTTAAAGGATGGGTAGCTTTACGGTTATGAAGCAGTTGGTGGGCGACTTGGTTGGCAGTCGTGGCCTGGGTTTTCGGCTACAGGGGGTTGCTTGTTAGTTTTTGAATAGTGTTCCAAGTTACAAGCCTGTTTACTACGATTAATTAATCAATTACTTAATTATACAAAAAAAAATATTTATGCATTTTTTTTTATTATTTTCTTATAAATAATAGTATTCAACTTAAAAAAACACGCCCTTTATTTGCATGCTTATTATTTAATATTTAAATTTATTAATCGGAGCCTCCTCTTGTCAAGTCCTGTCACTGCCTCACCTAGAGTATTTGTTAGTATTCTGTGGAGGTCAATACAATTTACATGCAATTTACTCCCTCTACGACAATTTACGAGCAGCAAGGAGACGAGCAGCCTCCGAGCCGTAGATAGATAGATTCTCTATCTACGCTCCGAGCAGTTCGAGCTCGCCTGTCACTCAAAGTGTCAACGTCAAGTCAACAAGAGACTTGTTCTGCAGTGCTGCCAATTTCCGAGGAATTCCCCGATTTGTGGGGAATTGAGGTTTAGCGCGGGGAACGACAAAAAAACGGGAGTTTGCGAAAATGAAGCCCAAATTTATCAATGGGCTAAATTTAATGCAAATTTTTCACTCTTCTGACACAACTGCAATCTCCACTGGGTATTATAGAATACCGCATAAACTGTTCTATACTTAGTTGATAGTTAATTAAGATTTATTAAGCATGGTTGTTACACCGTGTAGGGGAAAAAAACTACTATCTATGGTTTTGGTTTTCCTAAATTGGTGAAAACTGTTGAAATAATCAATAAAATAATAGAGACGTGGTTCTATAAGTGCAGCTACGGCTAAAAACCAAGTAACTTGCATTTCAGCATTAGCTACTAATGCTGAAATGCAATTTCTAAATGTTTACGATTAAAATTTTATAAGTATCGTCATGTGAATATGTATTTCATTGAAACAAAAAATTAAGAAGTTTCATAAACTATCTTTGAATGAAACTATGTTTGTATCGTTAAGTAACATGTCGGAGAATTGCTGGGGAAGGAACCAAATACAAGCGGGGAATTTCGGGGAATCGACAAGACTGACGCGGGGAATAAAGATTTTTTTATTGGCAGCATTGTTGTTCTGTCTTTCTTGTCCTGTCATGTCACCTGTGTGTGTCTAGACTTGTCAGTTGTCAGACGTCAGTCAGTTGCCGAACAACGGAATAAGACACAAGTTATCGCAGTCGCATCGCATACACGGTCCATCCGGGCAGTTATAACGAGTATCGAAACATTGTATGATACTTTATTTTGTGCAAAAACACGCGTTAATAAATACAAAATATGCCGCAGTTAGATGAAAAGCCGCGTGTACTCTTGGAAGAGTTCCGTTTGAAGGTAAAGAAGTATAAAACGAGCAGTGTTTTTACGATTTTTGTAATGTGTTATTTTCTGTTTCAAAAAGTGTGCTGCATTAGATTTTATGGTTATTTAGCCTTTTTTAATATAAATTTACGTAAGTTACAAAACACACCTTTCACAAACAAACATAACATTAAACATTTTATAACCTCTTATTCTTTTAGAATGCTCCAAATGATTATGGTATGGCTGATGAAAAATGGAATTTCAAGAAATTTGTGAAAAAGTTTCGCATTGTTATAGTAAGGATGGACAATTTTGAAATGGAATTTGATTTGATTGGTATGCAGCCAGCTTTTGCCAATGCATTTAGAAGACTAATGTTAAGTGAAGTGCCAAGCATGGCCATTGAAAAAGTAATGATCAAAAACAATACTTCTATTATACAAGATGAAGTGTTGGCTCATAGATTAGGTTTAATTCCTTTAAAAGCTGACCCACGGTTATTTGAATATCACACAGAAGGTATTTATAATTTCTTACCGACTAACATACTTCTACATTAAATTAAATAATAATAACTCTTTATTGTACACCGAAACAAGTTTTCAGAAAAAAATGAACTACAACAACATTTTAAATTAATGGTTATTTTTCATAGATGCAACTGAAGGGACCGAATTTGATACTCTAGAGTTCTCATTGAAAGTCAGGTGCTCTATAAATAAATCTCAGCCCAAAGATTCCTACAGAGCTGAAGACTTATATGAAAATCACAGTGGTAATTATTTTTTGCAGATTTGTATTATGCAATTATTTATATGTGTGAACATTAATTTATTAATTACATTATATCTTTCAGTATATTCATCTCAAATTAAATGGCACCCAATAGGTAATCAAGCATCAGTCCATAAGGAAGCAGATATATGTCCAGTGCAGGGTGACATTTTGATTTCTAAAATGAGGCCTGGACATGAACTGGACCTACAGTTGGTTGCTGTAAAAGGGGTTGGTAGAGACCATGCTAAGTTCTCCCCTGTGGGTAAGATGCAATTTTTAATAAAATATTATCTACTTTTTTGTTACTAAACTCAGGTTACCTGTAGAAAACACTATGAAATCTAGATTGATAAAATTGAGTGCACTCTTTGCATTCAATATAATTTAATATCTGCCACGCTAAGAAGACTTTGTTACTACCAAGTCTTCATAGCATGGCAGATACTTTTTTTGACATTTGAAATTGCATGGTATTTAATTAAAGTATTTAAATTTGTGCCTTTTAATAGTTATTATATAATTATACCACAGCCACTGCTTCTTACCGCTTGTTACCTGAAGTAACTCTGACCCGAGAAGTTCAAGGTAGTGAAGCTTCACTACTACAAAGTTGTTTTGCACCTGGAGTAATCAGTTTGGATTCAGAAGGAAAAGCATATGTTCGGGATGCCAGATATGACACTTGCAGTAGAAATGTATTCAGATATGATGATCTTAAAGATGCAGTCATATTGAGCAGAGTACGAGACCACTTTATATGTATGTAGACTTCAAATCTAAAATATACCTACTCAATAGTATTTTCATAATTTTATTGCAGCACTATGTGGATAATACTTATAATATATTTTTTATTTTTAGTTAATGTGGAGTCAGTTGGAGCCATGCCACCAAATGTAATATTTGTTGAAGCTGTTAAAATATTAAGAGATAAATGTAAATCATTTTTAGATGAATTAAATAAGTTTAACTAACATGTTTGCTAGTTATAATTACCTCAATGCCTCAATAATAAATTTTATTATTTTCATCCTCATGTTAATTTCATGCCCATCCTTATAGGAAGTAAAAAAATACTACTAAGTTAGTGATCTTTACATGGGATAAGGGATTAACTACACAATGGATGTTAATGTAGTATTCTGCAATTACCTGAGTGATTCAAGGGGAAGGTTTACTTATATGTATAATTTAATTCTATCCTTTTTTTTGCCTATTGAATAATATACAGCACTCGCCAATCTTTATGGCCACTCTGAAACCGGAAAAGACCTATTATTTTTAAACACAAAAAAGTACCCAAAAATCTGTGGGGCTGATATAAGAAAACAGTTTTTATATCAATGCAAGGATTTATGAGCCACAACCTTGTTTTTTTAATTCATAATTAATTACCTATAAGGAGGAGGATAGTAAATCATACTTCATCACCGAAATTTTGTCATCATAGAAACTAACTAATTTTGCCATGGTTACACGCATTGTTTATACTTGGTAATGTCAATAATCGCCATATAAATGTAATAAAAAATGAATTAAAAAACAATTTAAATTGGACCGAATTGTAAATCTAAACCATTCTCGAATCCACCAGAACTCAGAAGACGCAGAAAATATAATTATAATCGGTCTAGCCGTTTAGGAGGAGTTCAGTGACAAACACACGCAGAAGAAATATATAGTCAGTTGGGGCAAGAGAAACATTATTTCTAAAATAATGTTTTAGGTTCTTGCTAAAGAATGCAAAGTCCTATTGTGATTTACACTATATACCTACCTTAATCCATGTTCTCAATATTTCAACCCTTTATTACCTACCAAATTGATTTGCTCACTGATAAGCTATCGTATATATGTATACTACTAGCTGACCCGGCAAACGTTGTTCTGAAAAAATTGCAGAGGGGCCACCCCTAACACTAAGGGCCAAGGGGTATGAAAAATAGATGTTGTCCGATTCTCAGACCTTTTAGCACTGAAAAATAATTATCAATTCACTATGAGAATAAAATTTCATATATCAGTCACTTGCTACGATCGAGATACAAATATAACGAAAAAAAACCGGCCAAGTCGAATTCGCGCACCGAGGGTTCCGTACAAATCACAGGCACAAATGTAATTTTCAAATTATTTTTATTTTATGATGTAACTGATCATTGACGGTTTCAGCATTTTTTTCCTTTATCTGTGCTATAACCATTGAGTTATAATGTACTACGTACTAGAGAAGCTATTTCAAACAAAATATAGCGCGCACATTTGAAGTCAGCGCAGGACAGCGCATGCGCGGAACCCGCGCATGCGCGGGGCAAGCTTGTTATTTTCTCATAGATAACAATCAATGCGCGCAGATGCGACAATTTTTTTATATTCTGCCTACGTGTGTAAAAAAGTATTTCTACTGTTAAAATACTTTAATTTTCTTCAAATAAAATAAGTTTAGTTAATTTCTGCCGTTTGGTATTAGTAATCCACAGTTGGATCAGTTTTTGTAAATATGTATCTAGCGTTACAGTATTAAAAAAAACCGCCATTTACCTACTGGTTCTGCCTCTCATAAGTAAGTATACTGAACATCAAAAAAGTTAGTTTTTCTAATAACAAAGTAAAACAAAAATTCCAGCAAAGTTATATTTACAAATATAATATCATTTACGTTATCGCATGGTAATTCAGATTTCTTTAAGTATACTCTTAGTGTTTTCGTGGTGTATTTGTCGTTTTCTTGGAAATGCACGGAACATAATATGCGTGAATAATCTGAAGGTAACCAAGTTTCTTCGCTGCGATTTATCTGAACTTTGATTGATGATTCTCTTGTTTCATGACATAGCCGTGGAAACCTTTAAACCCAAACAAAAATGTTAAATATTATTACAACATTACTATCGTGATTAAATATTAATATTTTATTGCTCATAGTTTTAAAAAGTATACCTACATCGATAGTGTCAAGTCTGCGAATAAAAATGTTTTACTCTTTGACATTCACGTAAACAACCGCCGCCACGGTGACAGTTGCAATAGAAAAATTATAATTAAATAACGCGTGGTTTAAAGATAATAGTTGAACTTACTGGTGAAAAGTCACTCCTTGACTTTTATTTATGTTTTTGGAGTTGTTGGAACAGTACCTCAATGCACACGAAGGCATATTTTAATTATCAAAACTTCACTCAATGCGTCACGTTGCAGCCAGCGCTTGGCAGAGACTAAGTGAGTTTAGGTCCGTGGACCTAAACTCGTGTTACAAACAATTGGATTGAGGTGTCTCCTCTAGTACGTAGTACATTATAACTCAATGGCTATAACACGTTGCTTCGTACCAAATTTCAAGATTCTAATTGGACGTAGTTACACGATAAGGATCCAATCCACATTAAGCTAGTTTTGAGATATTGAAATTTAAAGTTTGCATCGGAATTCTTCTATGATGCGATGCTCTAAATTTGTTGGTTTTATTGAAATTAGAAGGAAAACTGATTATATTTTAACTTTAAATCAAATTTACTAAGTTTAATTTCATACTGCAAATATTATTCAAGAAAATAGGCACTTGGATCATTTTTGATAAATAGTCTTTTCAATAAAACCAGCATAAAATGATGTTCCTCGATAAGGATCCACTTTATGAATTGATTTAAAACTCTTGAAAAATAAATAAAACTACTTATAATTTAACTAAAAATGTTTTTTCGATGGAAGCAGCAGTGAATGGGTGGCGTTTAAAGTGGTCTATGATGATACTGCACCAATGTTCAGTGAGGTGCAGAACATGGCTCGACTACGAAGAGCATTAAAGGGCAATGCAAGAGATGCTATCAAGAGTTTGCTGTACTCCGAGGCATATCCGACGGAAATTATGCAAGCCCTCAGAAGGAAGACCTGACGCGCTGGTGATAGGGGAACTCGACAAGATCAAGGCGTTAGCCAGAATATCGAAAAGTCCAAGTGAGATATGTAAAGAAAGACAAGAAACGAATTTTATATGGCAACACTCCGAGCCAACCATTACCAACTTACAAACATAATTATATAACATATATGTGTTGTATATATACATATGTATGTTATATACATATATGTGCAAACATATATGTGTGTTCGCGAGCCAAATCGACAACAGCGTGGCAGCCATAAAGGGTCTGAGGAAACCGCAGTACCTGCATTCACCGGAGATGTGAAGCAGATAATAGAAAAGTTACCAACAGTGCTAAAGTTTAGGTGGTACGACTTCACGGCAGCATCGGAAGATGGTGAGTTTTCTGACTTATGCTTAGTGTCTAGATACCTGAACTTAGAAGCAGACAAATGTGGAGCCTTTGCAACAACAGACGATAAGAGCGTCTACAAGAGGACTCATCGGCAAGCGACGCATTCAGCAAAAGAGAAAGACTTCAGTGAAAAGGTGAAGGACACAAGACAGTCAGAGAAGAGATGTCCCATGTGTGACAATGGGCATGTTCTAGTCGAGTGTCAGAAGTTTCGGAAGGCGTCGGTGGAGGATCGGTGGGCCACAGTAAGGAAAAGTAGCGTATGCTTCAAGTGTCTGCGAGGGAGGCACAGAAAGGAAGGTTGCAGGAAGCCACCATGCAAAGAGTGCCATAGGTGGCATCATCATCTGCTACACGTGGAGTCGCAAGAAAGCACTCCAAAAAAAAGAAAGGAAGTAACACAAGAGAAGACAAGTGTTATAGCATCAGTGCATGCAGTATGTAACGCAAAGGGCGGTGTAAGACAAGTGCGGTTAAGCAGAAAACGCCGGAACCGCTAAGCTGGAACAAGAAGATAGAGGATAAGGAATACGATGCATGGACGATCTACTTGGAGAAAATGAAACTGCTTCAAAACCTTCAAATCCCTAGATGTCCGGTGCCACACAGCACCAAGGGGGAGCTGCACACGTTCATGCATGCTAGCAAGACGGCGTATGCAGCTACAGTTTATTGGAGAACTCGAAGACAAGATGGAACTTATCGCGTCAAGTTGGTAGCGGCTAAGTAACGAGTGACTCCCTTAAAGCCGGTGTCGATCCCGAGGGTCAAGCTGCAGGCTGCCCTCCTAGGAAGTCGACTGGCATATTCGGTTGAAGAAGACATGGAGCTGAAGTCGGTCAGGAAGACTTTTTGGACAGACTCCAGTATCGTGCTCTCCGGGATAAAGACGGACTCGAGGACCGTCAAGACCTTCATGGCTCAGAGCCTAGCGGAAATTGAAGATCTCACGAAACCTCAGGAATGGAGATGGGTGCCGTCAGCGCAGAATCCTGCGAACGATGCGACACGCGAAGAACCGGAAGGCTTCGAAAACCATCACCGGTGGTACACAGGACCAGACTTTCTGAAGAAAGAAGAGGATTACTGGCTAGCAGCAAGAAGCTTCAAGAAGGAGACCACTGGCGAAGAAAAGGTAGTGGACGTCGTCGCAGTGGCAAGCGACATACAATCAGCACCGAACCCTGAGAGGTTTTCAACATGGACATTTTTAAAACAGACTTAACCACTATGCATACGCAAACCGTCACTTGCGAAGTTGCGACTCACAGATGAATAATACGTTTCATTTCACTGCGATTGACCAACTAACAATAATGTTGCCAGTAATTGTTAGAGTATTATACCAAAAAAAGTGAATCTTTTTCTGTTTTTGAGGATTCGGGTACTTTGGATTCCTTTAGTTATTTAAATTAAATGTAATAAAAATGCAAATAAATATATTAGAAGTGACTCATGTACTTTGGATTCTTTTTAAGGTTTTCAATACTGTTTAATAAGTCATTAACAATATTTATCAGAAAGGATCCAAGTGAATTGGATCTCATTTAAGATTATATATTTTAAACTTGTATTAATAAATACTGTTTCTCGCTAATGATCCATGAAGATTGGATTGTTTCTGTGGATTCAAAATAAATGCCCGCCATACATGTGGACTGGTACCTCGTGTTGATAACAATGTCATGTGTTCGTATTTCAATGGGATCTTTTTGCTGAACGAAAGTATCGACCTTTACGGTCTCTTTGGTATACTTAACTCAATTTTGGTAGTTTTGTGGATTGGATCCTTATCGTGTAACTACGTCCAATTTCACCCTGTAGGTTTTGATTCCCTTGCGATTGCCTAAAATTTGCGGCATAAACGGCTGTATCTTTTGAATTCGTTGACTTAGAAGTTTAATTTTCAAGTCTACTGTCACAGCTTTTTAAGTGGCAGTAGACTTGAGTAATTGATATAAATTTCAGCTTGATACCTTCACGCGTTCCTGAGAAAAAGGGTCTTGACAGACAGACAGACGGATAACAAAGTGATAATATAAGGGTTCCGTTTTTTTTTCTTTTGAGGTACGGAACCCTAAAAAACGGGCGAAAACTGTTAACAGAGTGAGAAAAAGGAGGCGGCCCAAAAAAAAGTGGCCGAAAACTGTACCTCTATAGAGAGTGAGAGAAAGCAGGCTGGCTTCTATCTCATCCGTACTCCGTGATGTTTGCTGGTTGAGTGGTGGCAACGGTAGACACCTGGCGATGATAACTGATCCAGGGGCTGGCCACCCCTATCATTTAGGGGTGTGAAAAATAGATGTTGTCCGATTCCCAGACCTAACCCACGGTTTCACAAAATTTTCCGAAAATCGGTTGAGCCATTTCAAAGCGTGACAAAAGACTTTTATATATTAGATTTATAATATCGTATCTACATAATATATATATTAGCGATACAATACCGAATATTCGTTATAACACCGATATTGCTGGATTGTCGAAGTTATTAAAGGCAGTATTAGCACAACACTATGGCAGCCATGAAATGCGCCATTTACTGAGTGTAGGTATGCACATTGCACGGTGCACCTCATATAGGTATTTCTAGTCCATAATTCCATATTATTATAGGTCAATTATTATTATTATATTATATTGTTTGTCAATGAATGGATACGTATTGGATCCTAAAGTACCTAACTGAGATAGGTACCTAATCGGATTTGGACAGTGTGTCATGTACTTTATATACCAAAGACAACAAAAAACATATGTTTATGTCAAATAAAATTATGTCTGTGTTGTAGCTCGTTATGTGATCGACCAAACAATAATAATATTATAATACATATTAATTCAAACAAGAATATCTATCATTGTTCCTTGATAATCCATTAAACATCATGGGGAGCTTAGATAGAGCTGTTTTAACAGGATTTATCTGTCGTTTGTGCTCTGAAATGCATCGAGTAGTGCTTCATATTTATGGCGAAGAAGGCACTCGTTTGTGTATATCTGAGAAAATTAGCAGATATCTGTCAATAAACGTACGTATTTCGCATTTTTTATCATTTTATACATGAGAATGTAATGCAAGGAAATGTTGAAGAATATTTATTCAATAATGCTTCACTTTTTTCTTTGTGTAATGCATAATATTTTTTTCGGTATAACTATTGCGTATTACATTAATATATAACGCATCTTTTCGGATATTATAATAATTTGTAGATTATTTTTTCCAACAACATAAATTAATGGGTTACAATTTTTTTCTCATAGTTTGGTCAAGAGTATTTTTAATTCATTTTTGCAGGTATCTCGATCAGATCCACTGCCAAAAACAATTTGTAAAAATTGTTTGGAAAGATTGGAGAGTCAACATAAACTAGTCATGGTTATGGAGCAAGCTGCAAGCATTTTAAAACGCCAGAGAGCTTTGCAGGCTTCAAGTCGCAGATTCGACACTGTTGAAAACAATAATACAGATGACACATCAGAATCACCAACTCCATAATGAAAATACACTTTACCTCTATGCTACTGTTAAGTATGAATTTATATTTTATTAATAATTAGGATAGGAGACATTCCATCAGAACTTTTTAAATCTGGCTTAATTTTATAACATAGTAATTATACTCCTACCTTTCTAAACTTGGTATTTAAATATATGATTTTTAGTTTTCTTTAAAAAAAATATTTAGTTTTAGTGGTTATATGTAAATAAGTAATTTTAAATTATGATTATTTCTTTTATAGCTTTAAATGCAAGTACGTTATTTTATTTGACATATTATTCTGTATCGCAATTAATTGTAGTTATATGATTGTATGCACATTATCTAAAATAACCAGTGCTTGGTACCAATATTGTAGAGCACAAGTTATTGCATGCATTGTAAGTAACCTAATAGGGTTTGTTGATTTTATATTTATAATATTCAAGTATTTAGAAAGAAAAGTCAAATCAATATGTACAGTTACTTGTAAATGGAATGATCCTATTTATTGAAACTTCTCATTAGAGTTAAGTATTGCCTAAGAAAATTATGCTTGTGTAGATTTATATAAATCACAATAATGTTATACTAACTACTATCTCAAAGTTAAGACCACTGGCGTCTTATTATTATTACATACTTGAAAGTATTGCAATGCTTATTATTTTATTACAAACCAATATATTTTTCGTAATACTTGAAACAATAATATTCTATTTCTTGGAAAAATAAAAGATGCAAAGACAAATAAAAAAGGTATAATAGTTGAAACCTAAGGTTATGTTAGTACCACTTGACCACAAACTGGTTAAAATGAAACTACCCCAAAAGTATGTAATTTTTTTATTATTTCACACTGGAGCAGACACTCTGTATAGAACTGTATGACTGGCCTGTCGGTCTAGTGGTTAGTGACCCGGGCTGCTAAGCCAGAGGTTGTGGGTTCGATTCCCACCCCATGAGCTAGATAATTTTTACTGGGTTTGGGTGTTATTTATCTATAATATGTATGTATTTAGAAATATATAAGTATGTTTATCAGTTGTCTGGATACCATAGTACAGGCTCTGCCTAGTTTGGAATTAGACGGCCGTGTGCGAGATGTCCCTAGATATTATATCTATGGATCCATCCATTCTCAAGCGTTTTGCTTTTTTAACATCTAGTCTACTTTTTTTTTATTTTTTATCAATTTTATTCGGGACGGATACAAATCTAAAAAATCAAGGGTCGTGTAAATCGGTCCACACACTGAAATATAAATACTTATTAGGTATATCTAGGGATCCGTCCGTTCTCGAGCGTTTTGGTATCGGACGTTGCCCAGTAACACTTGGAAATGTTGCAAAAAAGTGACTGCAATCAGATACCTGAATAGATTTATGATTGTGGTCTGTGTAATTAGCGTTTGTAGACTAGTACTGTAGGTAGTAGTAGGGTGTCTCAGGTCCTATATTGCTATGAAATTACCCTTTATGTTTTCACAATCTCTGTATGTCTGCTCAGTAATCCAGCTTAATAAAGTTACATACTATTTGATGGCCAGAGATAATGCATCATGTGCTCACTGCCAATAATATCAGGACCCTAACCAGAACCAAAACCTCTTTAATATTATCTGTGTGTGATAGGTAGTGTGGTTGGGTGGATTGTTAAAATCATCATCTTGCATCAGGAATGAAGAGGACAGTAATTTTGTTGGATTATTGTTACAATTTATTCATGTCAGTATTGTAATATTATTTAGGTGTAGAAACTAAAGGAATATATTAATATAATAAAATGACGTCACGGGAATAAACGCGATCTTGCATTTACCATTTAGGACTTGTTTGACGTTTCGACCGACGACCTTTCGTAATAGCCGTGGTCGCAAGCAGTTGACGTAATTTTATTATAATCGAGCAATGCGATTGTTTAAAAGTTAGTAAGAAATTTTAATTCTCTTACACTTAAAATTAAAAAAAGGTTGAGAGTCGAGAATAAAGGTAAACAAGTTTGTTTGAGTATTAATGCCTTTTTCTAATGTATATTATTAGCAGTGTTGGTCTCAATTATAAATATAATAATAATAATATTGTTTAACATAATAATTCTATTTATACAAGTATTATAAGTTCCTAGTTTCAGTGTAGTACCTACCTGTATGTAGACAATTCTCAGAGTTAAGTTAATGAGGATAACAAAATTGGCTCATATTTGATGTCTGCGTCTGTATTACAGTGGTTATCCATGTCATGTTATGTGATAAATTAAATAAGATTATAAGTTAAGAAAACGTTTTATTATTTCATCAAATACAAGACAAAAAGGGAGACGCAAGATAGTATGCGCAAGACTTTGTAATTAACTGTTATTTTCAAAATGAAAACATATGAAAAAAATACGGGACAGGTGCGAGCTAAAAAGGCGTGGCGAAGGTCCCGTGTGCGGTGTGTTATACCGCAGGCTTATTTATGACTATTTAGGTAAAAAAACTGTTTGGTTTTTTTTTTACTAGTAATCTCGTTAACCCCTCGTGCTAAGCAAAGATGCTTGTGTTACGGTTCACGTGGGTAGTGTAATGGGTGGGATTCGAACCCGTACCACATGATCGCAAGTCCAACGCCCTAGCCATTAGGCCAACTCCGCTTATCATATTAGGTATATTCTGTTTTTAAATCATTGCAGGCCCTGTTGTTTCAGAGTAATTCGGAGATTAGGGTGGGTGGTCAATTTTAACCTACTTTCTTAACCTTAAACCTCTATAATTATTTTAAAATTATAAGTTTATTGTGATTCAGACCTAGTCAATATTTATATTTTATGAAACTATTTTTTTTTCAAATACTTAAGTATATAAAACTTCTTAATCCATCTTAATCCAAGCCAACCAATGTTTAAACACCGCACAGATAGGTGCTTTCTGTGCTTAGTGTACAGTACCTACACATTTGCTTTTTGTTTGTACTTGCTGCATTTTACATCGTCTTTAACTTTAAAGTTAGTCTTGGAGATTCCATTCCATTCCATTGTTTTTTATAGGATATTTTCATAAGAGTCATGGCTTTCAGTTCTTCAATCAGCTGTTGTATCCCCAAGGATGTTGACTTAGATGCCATAAATATATGACTATCTTTTATTTCAGATTGATTTCATAATCTGATATACCTACTGTCTCAGTAACAGGAAATAATCAGATAAACTGTCTCTTTTGTTTTCTCTCTTGACAATTATGTAGGCCAAGTAAGGCCTCTGCTTTCCTAGCTACATAGTGAGATCTTGAATTTGTTTTTAAACCTTTTTACACCTATATTACAGATATATCAGTGATTGAACATAAATGTACCTAAATAGCATGGAAAAAACTTTATTGTTCAATATACTAGAAACTGAAGTCTTTTTTTAAGTCAAATTAAGATAATATAATATACTTATTTATTTAGATTAAGTACTTTATTGTAAATAAGAAAGTTACATAATATTATTGCACATTCCCGCTCGCTAATAACTTCTCAATTCTAAAAGCATTTTTGTGTATCAAAATCTTGAGATCATTTATTTTGTCTTGCTTGTCTTCTATATCTCGATCCAACTGTTTTAATTTAGTGTAAAACGGCGTCATCGCATCTTCGTTTAGCCTGAAAGTAATGAAATAAATAAGTGCCTACATAATGAAAATTACCTACTCTCACAATTGAGACGATTCGAAGTAACGACACAAATGTCATCTCAAGCCAAAATCCTAAGCCGTTTAGTGTTATTATAGATATAGTGCCAAACAAAAGTTCAATTCATAGTCAACAGAATGTTTTGTTTAAAAATTGAATAGTACTACATTAACCTAAATCGAATAAAAAGATACCTATGAAGATTTTATATTAGATTTTAAAAAGCCTCTTTTTACCTCCAAAGCCTTTGTCCACTCAATAAATATACGTAACTGAATCCTACACCAAAATAATTAATGTTGCTTTGTAAAGACATTCTTTTATAATAAGGAAAAACCAAAAATACGTAATTTTAGGTTTGCTTTGAAATTCCATTATAAGGAAATACTAACGTCTTTTGTTGAAGCATCTCTTTGGAAACATCTTCATAAATTTTCGACCATTGCTGAAGTTCCTGACGCATTACTTCTACATCCTCTTGAATGTGATCTAATAATTTTCCTAATGGATTCGCCACACGAGACAGAGCCTGGATATTAAACCTAAGTTGCTCGATTTCTTGGTTCATTGCCTCTCTTGCTTTTTGCGCCCCGAATTGCCATTCCTGCAATCAAGTATTGTTTCATAATTTTTGTATACCTACTTAAATTAATTTATTCCTAGTTCACCAATAGACGACCTCCGTATTCGAGTGGCGTACACACTGGCTTTCAAGGTGTCGCTAGCTCTGAGGGTCCGGATTCGATCCTCGGACGGGTCAATGTAGAAAACAACACTTTTTTACATTGTCTCGGGTCTGGGAGTTTGTGGTTCCTTCGTTGTCTCTGATTCCATAACACAAGTGCTTAGCTTAGCTACGTACTTTGGATTCGGAGCAATGTAGGTAATATGCGATGTTGTCCACATTTATGTACATATTTATGAACATAGATGCTTTAAAATAAGTGGTTAGGGGATAAAGGATCAAAGATGAAGGAATAAAGCTAATTAATTACACATTAGTGGACGCCACACGCGAAGTTGCATGCAGCAACAAGCAAGTTGCAGGTTTCAGAACACTGCATTAGGACTGCTTATAACATCACAAAACAAGGCGCGTTCATTGGTTTTCATTCATAGCAAAGGAGCCCAAGAGGTGATATTGTAGCGTGTTACTGTAGTGGTGTTACTGAATCGGATGACATAGTACATAAAGGGGGATGGAAACCCTATACTGAGACCTACTGAAAATAGACGAAAAATGTCCTAAGAATCAGTCAAGACGTTTCGGAGTATTTTGTTTACAACACTATGACACGCGAATTTATATTACATTTTATATATCTAGATGACCCAGCAAAGGTTGTTCTCCCAGATTAAAAAAAAATCGGCGGAGGCCCACCCCTAACACTTAGGGGTATGAAAAATAAATGTTGTCCGATTCTCATACCTTTTAGCACTGAAATTTAATTAGCAATTCATTCTGAGAATAAAATTAATATGGGAGTTGCACTGAAAAATTAAAATGTTATGGTACGCTTATATCAGTGACTGCTACGATCGATAAACAAATAAAACGAAAAAGAAATGGGCGACAACTGTATGGAGAGAATGCAGGCCGGCTTCTATCTCATCCGTACTCCGTACATCACGGAGTTGCTAGTTGTTTGCTGGTTGAGGGGTGACAACGGTAGTCACCTGGCGGGGATAACTGATCGATTGGTAGTTGATCAGTTATCGAACGGCGAGGGTTGAAGATTAATTAACTTGAAATAATAAATACAATTATTATATTCGATTGCTATCTTGCGACCCCAAGGGCGGATCCAGCTTTGGCGCCAGTGGGGGTCACATAGTCGTGGTCAAGACACAAGAACTTATAATTTAATTTTGATTATAATAGATACAAGTATATTTAAAAACCAAAATCAATTTTTCTTTTACGTCTTCTCCCGAAACGCGTTATCACTTCATCTACTTCAATGGGTACGTTTTTATGGATGTGGAGAAGTGCCAGTCCGGTTAGACGTTCTTCAACCATGGAAGCTCTTAGCCACGATTTTATTTTTCGTAACGTATAGAAAGATCTTTCCGCTGTCGCTACACTAACAGGTAGTGTAGCTATAATACATATATATATAAAAATCAATTGCTTTTCGTGAGTCTCGCTAAAACTCGAGAACGGCTAAACCGATTTAGCTGATTTTGATCTTGAAATGTTCGAGGAGGTCCAGGGAAGGTTTAAAAGGTGAAAAACATAAAAATATGTAAAAAAAAAAAGTGTTCCTAAACTCGGGAATTACCATAATTAATTTACTTTTGACAGAACGAAGTTTGTCCGGGCAGCTAGTACATAAAAAATTCTTATATTAGGATACATCTCAATATCGCAATTTAAAATAAGGTCAGAAATCGACTGCGGTATGTTCTGACTCCGCTGCCACTTCACCATCCACAGCCGATATTCGTTTACAACGACAGAAACTGGAGTATTATCTAGTAACAACTGTAGTGTTATCTATAAAAATATATAAAATCAGTATGTTTAACAATTGTACTTAGTGGTTCACCTAGGACCTGGACCCAGCCCAGGGGGCGGTCATGACCCCCCCCCTGGAACCGCCCTTGTGCGACCCTATTGCGGATCTGTGGATGGAACAGAATAATATAAAAATCGCAATTAAAAAACAGGGGTTGATCGTAGATAGATTTATAATGTATAGCAGCGCGTCAAAATTAATAAAAATATCTAAAAAAAAAATTCGTTGGAAATGCGCGAGGGCGAAAGATTGAGGTAAGTTGATGACGTGGTGAAGTGTTTATTTTAATAATCTGTTAATTTGAGCGAAAAATAGGAAATGGAGTGTAAGTATATCCATGTCCGTTGTTTGGTCATTTTCTAAAACCTATTGACGCTTTCCACACTGCTGAAGGGGCAATTTCAATATCAACTCATTTCTTTATGCTTTATTTTGTACCATGTAGCACTTTCGCGAAAAAGACTTCCGAAAAGTGCTACATAATAATATTACTAAGTAGTCTTTTCGGAAGACATACAGCAGCGTAAACTAAAATTTTGTTATCATAATTATGCCAGGCATTGCGATCTTTCCTACCAAAAGATTTGCTTTCGACTACGAAAATAAGGGGCGTACGGTGTGAAAAAATACAACTTTTAAAAATATACATACGATCTCAGTTTTTCCTGTAATATGTGATAGTTCTTTCTGGGAATCTAGGATTTGTTGCACTAGGTGACCATGTTCCGTTGACGAATGTTGCACATCTTGTTGGTCCGCAGGTGATAATGCTGAGCTTTCTTGTTGATCTATTAATATAAGGCTAGTTTCTTCTTCCTAAAATAAGATAACTTTTAAAAATATGCGACAAGATAGCAATGATAAAAAAGTACAGTTCTTACAAACCTCTTCATTCTGTGTATTTTCAATTATTATGTTAACTTTGCCTAAAAGCAAAGTATCCGTACCGTGATCTTTAATAACGTTGTCAACTTTTTCTCTCATTCTTGGAGCTCCAGGTCTAGACGATGACGGTCTTACACTTGGTGGTCTAGAAATTTTTGTATCACTTACGGTGCTTGGTAGGGCTTTGAGAGCTGGTGTACTGTGATTTCTTTCCGTGTCCATAATTTCGGTGTCTTTATCGTCAAGAATGGTATTACTTGTGGGTTCCTTTTTAATATTTACATCTGATTCCAAACTTTTCGATATCATTAAATTATTACGTTCATTTTTCTGATTATGGGTCTCGACATCAATAAATGCCGGTTCATTATTTATATTTATTTCTTGTGATTTAGTTACTTTTTCATTTGTGGTTTCTAATACATCGTCTGAAGATGATGAAGAATTTAAAACATTCTCAGCTATCGTATATGAGCTGTTAAGTTTTCCATCGCCATCCTGCTCGAGTCTAGGAGACTCCGCCTGGTTAACGGTTAACTGTGCGTATATTTGTTCTTCTTTTTCTACAGATATGTCAATCTCTTGAGTTTGTCCTTGTTGCATCGTTCCATGAATATTTTCTTTGTCTATACTATTGGATGGTAAACTTTTCATGGGTAGTTGCTGATTTTCTTCCTTTGGTGATTCTTTTTGCTCTCTAACGTTTTTTTTTATTACCTGTTTTGATTGTGTTTTCTTAGTAGTTTGAGGTTCAGCTTTCAATGGTCCATTTTCTCTTCTTTTTGTTTTTACATCATTGATTTTTTCTTTATCTTGCTTTGTCATTGTGCGTGAGACATCACTTTTTTGAGTTGTTAGTTTTTCATTACTCCTTGATGTTAGTTTCTTTACGTCGTTTGGTTTCTTAGTGGTCTTTGATATATCTTTACTTTTTGTTTCAGATACTTGAGATGGTCTTGAACTGTCTTTATATTTTTTCACAGCTTCGTCTGATGATAATTTGTTATCTAACGCTTGTGCTAAGCATTGCAGTAATTCGTTCGTTTTCTCTGGTTCTTGCCCTGCAACAATTTTCGATGGTTTTGCACCTAATGATTTTCCTGTAGTAATGCCTGAAATTATTGAAATTTGGACTATGTTATAGAAACGTATCGAGATAATGTCAAAAATAAACAGATTTTGCTTATTAAAATTTACTAATACTCACTCAAAACAAATATCACTTTATTGAGGAATGATATTTTACTTTCCCGGTCTTTCACGTTATCTGATACCAGTTCCTCTTCGTCGAACAAATTTCTAAAGAATCCCGTTGTTTTCAAAACCTAAAATTGTTAATGAAATAAATTGCATTTTCGGATACAGATTTCCTCTGCCTTGGGAAAAACGGAAGGGGTGATAACAAATATGAGCCCCTGAGAGGTAGCTGACAGATAAAAGCACCGGAGTGATTTCCCTTTTTACCGGATACCATGCGCGGGAACATATCGGAAACTACCGCTCTATTCTTGAAAATGGGAATCTGAAATCGCCAAACCGCATTGAGCACGCGTGGTGATCAATGCTCATTCCTTCTCTATGTATATGCACCAAAATCTGTTTATGGGAAGAGGCGTGTGCCCAGCAGAGGGACGTTTATAGGCCGTTATTACTATTACTAAACCTCAATACTATTAAACTATAGTCTAAAGTAAAATTTTTGTAGAAAAACCCGAATTTGGTCTCACGAACTTGAGTTTTAGAAATCATTCAACGGGATTATTATTTCCTGGCATACTCATTTTTAAAATGAATACTAGCGCTATTGATGTTTTTCGTTTGTGACTGTATATGAAAATTAGTAATCGACCAAGTTACAATTTAGCTAGGGTTTATAGTCTTGAGTTTCAAACGACTATTTCTCTTCCCCGTTAGACCCTCTCACCCCACCTGACCTTACCTACCTAAATGAAACACAATGAAAATAAATATAATGGAATTTTATCAATTAATAAAATCTGAATATCTGATTAAGGATCTTGATGGGCACATTTCAAACCTAGTAATTTTTGTTACATACCTGTACATTCTGAAAATAAAATCATTATCTATTGTTTTCTGAGGTTTACGCGAATATAATTATTATGACATTGAAATAAAACTTAATTTTAGAACGGATTTCCGAACTAACGAACGAACGGATTCGAAATCAAAATAAAACACGATAGAATCCGTTAGAAGTAGTTTTATTTCAAGAAAATTAATATTATATATAAAAAAATAATAGATAAAAAACCCGACTGCTCTGCAAGAAAGAAAGTTAAATAAACAAAAAATCAAGTAGCATTCGCTGATAAATTGTTATTGCTGAAATGTTGCTACTATAGATCTGTACGTTATAATAATATATATAACACTTGCTTGGCAAAACATAATTTGTATTATTTTCTATTGATAAACAAACATGTTAATAACTAGATGGCGCTGTGGTAAATATATAATCACACTATTTACTTGGGAAATAAATTATAAAAAATATTATTTTAAGTACTTACAGTGGTTACAATATCGTGCAAAAATCTAAAAGGTGGTTTCTTTAATAGTTTTTCAGTCAATGGCGGGCGTTTCACGTATTTGGATAAAGATATTTGCGTTGTTTTTATAACATCTGGGTCTATTTCTTTTTCCATGGCTCATACTTTTAAATTACTGTAATATGTATGAAAATGACTGTAAGGCTTAACGAAGTCACTTTTAAAATATAAAGTATTACTATTGGCATTCAAAACCAAGAACGTCACGATGACTTTGATTAATTTGTTTACACACATTGGTTGCTATAGTAACTTAGAGCCTGGGCGCTGGGAGCCGTAAAATAATGACAGACATCAAAGAGTAATAGGTAATTTATTATTCAGTTCTTGATCTGAGTTTAATAATTGATATTGATATAATAGCAAGGACTGAGTTATTCATCTAAGGCAAGGACCCATGGTGTTGTTTAATAAACCAGTTAGGTAGTACTTCTAAATTCAAGGAATAGATTAGCAAACGAGTCACTTCTCTCTTTGTACAGCAATTTACAGTAGGGTGAACTCATCTAACTTCGTGACAAAGGCATTTGAGTAATAAAATACCAATTAATTATTAATTAATTTAATTCAGACTTAGCATGAGTTTAAATCAGTCTTTTATGAGGAATATAGGCACAAAGTATCACATTTTTTTCTAGAAACCTAAGAGTTATACCAAATTTACTAAAGCAAGTCAATTTGCCTAATTCCGTGGTGACCTCTTTAAGTCCGTGATAGCTAGTACTATAATTCTGATATAACGGAATTAGGCAAGTTAACTTTATTTAATTTGTACAAAATTAATATAATAAAATTAAAATAAACATAAAAAAACAAGATAAAAATGTTAGTAATATCTTTTAAAATTATTCTTCGGCGTAACACATATCACACTTAAAAATCGTCGCAATAGCCTCAAATTCTTGACTTTGGCAATGTAAGTACGTGGTAAGTTTTAAAGCAGAAGGAACAAGAAATCCAGGCTGCTCCATTTTTAGAAGCTGCATCTTCTGAGTACTATCTTTTACATATTTCGCATAGCCAATCGTCGCTCTGTAAACTGTCATTGTTGAACTCAAAACATTTTCAACGGCGGTTTTGAGATCGGTCTCCGAGTACTTTCTATTCTTCTTGTTGGGGTCATCCATGATATCTGAAAATAAATAACTAAATTAAAATAATAAATACATACCCACCTACCTGCTTAGATTTTAGCGTCCGTTCCAATTTGCAGTTCGTATTAATAAATAAAAATGTTGCGATATTTGGTAATAAAACTACTCACGTAATTACGTGACAAATCCAAAAATAGTCCTTCAATTCCGTGATAGCAAAATTTATAAAATTGGCTCAAAGTCGTCATTGTAATTAAGAGCAGATAAAAGTAATAAAGTGACATCAATCTTGTCTACTAAACTCAAAATAAGTCAATAATTTCAGTTAAAACCACAAAAATTTGCACACAACTACTATAATTCTGTGATAGCACAGAAACCACTCAACCGCTAAAACTCTAAAATTTTTGACGAACAAAATAAGCTCTAACACTAAAACGACGCAGAACTATGACGACTTTTTTACTGCCACATCAAGGGAATATCAATTACAATTCATTCTATTAAAAATAATCTAAGAAATTGGTAAAATACTTACATAAATACAGCAAAGTTCGCCACCAATTCACAACCACTGCCGAAACCGGCGAGATTCGCGCGCGAACTGACGAAACCGTTAGTTGTTTCTATCTCGCTCACTCGAGCGTCCCTAAACTTTACAGACGAATTTGAAATTTATGACAGAGGCATAAGGTTTTATTTCAAGCCATTGATTTAACTCGTATAGCCCAATGATAGCGCTTAAACCAAATATCACCGAATTAGGCGAGTCACAGAATTAGATGAGTTCACCCTATTTATCGCGTAAATTTTTAATATGTAATAAATATATCTCTACAAATTATATACCTACAATAAGTTCTCGTGTTTATCTAAGATCGTGTTTCTTCAAATCTCCACATACCTATTGGTTGTATCTCAGATGAATTCATTATTATCTCAGAGTTAACTAACGGTTGTATTGTAATCTTAGAGCATTGATAGTTCTAAGGATTTAATTTTCGAGAACAAAAGCTAGATGCGCAGATATCAATCACGACATGTAACCAACATGAATATCGTTTTATTTAGATCAAGAGATTCTTTTTAAGAATTGTACACTTCCACCCAACGCAGCTGTTGTCCCTGTAATACTAGCTGTGTTGGTGAATTTCAATTGGTATAATGGTAACCATTAATTTATTAGTACCTAGCATGGGTACCTAGTAGAAAAACATTCTTTTTTTATAAAAAAAAGTTTGACAAGGAATGGGGATGTATTTGGCAATCAAAACCCCCATTAACTAACCATTGACTTTCCGTTAATAGTTCCACCCTCAGATCATGAGTGATCTTAGGTTCCACATTATTGATGAAGATTACAAAAGAACATAATAAATAATAATAATATTTTAAGTTACTTTGACAGGTTTTATCATGTAGGTACCTATTGGACGCTTTTAAAATTTGCGTGGCACGGCACGGCACGGTAATCGTGGACGGCACAGGTAATTTTGAAGCCGTCGACGACAAGCCGTGCCGTATGTCGGTTTTATAATTTGCCGTGAAAACATTTACGCTTTGCGTCTTCAAAGTGCGGACGTCATATTCTCGAGGAGACAGCGACTGCTTATTCTTAATCAGATAAATTTACGACTTAGAAAAAGACATGTAACTATAAAAACGATAAACAATGCAGCATTTTATTCAGTCAATAAATAAAAAAAAATCTTCGTCCAAGAAATGAAATATTTCGTTCCATGCCACACTGCTGTGTGCATGCACACCAAGGCGCAGGCACACAACTACAAAAATCCTTGTGCGTACACAAAACTCTTTTAAAACTGCCGCGACGATTTAAATCGATAGGAATTTATAGGATAGTGTGGATTAGGCAAAGACATTATAATGTACGGGCACTTTCTCCAGTAAACAATGTTGTTGATTACATCACTATAACGTCACTATTGTCATTGATTTAGTTTCCGTAAAGTACTGTCACAGTCAGATGCTATATTATTTATAATCTGTGGTTAGTACTAGCAAGGATACGTGGCGCATTACTGATTTCTCAGCGCCTGAGTGAAAGGAATATCAAAATTTATAAATGTGAACTAGTTGCACTTATTTTGATTCTCGTGGTTTTAATTGATACGTGTAATTTATTTTAAACACGACTAAAATGCCACCTAAGCGGAAGAGAGGACGGCCGCCGGGCTCCAAAAAAAAGATTTTATATAAAGATAAATCAAAATCAATTTCTGAAAAGATTAGTTATGTTTGTAATGTTTGTTATAAGACGTTCACAACAGGAAAAGCGTTATTATCCCACAGGGGTTGTCAGAAGGGCCTAGGATGGTTAGATATGGTTTCCTCTAAGGTAAACAAATTGTTAAATTTTACATATCTATCTTTTGCATAGGGTCACAATATTTCTACGGAAAAAATATTTGATAGGCGCTGGCAAGCAAGTGACAGAAAACTATCGAAACTTGTATACATAATAACTGAAAAGTTTTGTTGTCTTGTCACAAGCTATACAAAAAATGTAAATGGTTCTAAAATTTTCAATGTCCTTATTTGTAATTTGTGTGTAAAAAGATAATCTTTGTTTTAGGCAGCCTACAGTTGCAAGAAGTGCCTTAAAAAATTTACATTCAAGGACAGTTTCCAAGAACACCTTTTGCTTGAACATTCTGAATTGCCTGATGCTGTTGAGTGTGACAAGTGCCATGTCCGCTGCCCTGATAAAACTACACTGGTTAAACATATTCAGAAGGTGCATGAGAGGGAGATATTTGACTGTCCAAAGTGCAAAAAGAAATTTGTGAGGCGAGCTCATGTATTGCGACACATGGCCCAAAGTGGATGCAATGGCCAAAAAGTATCTCCATTTGTTTGTGAGGTAAGTCAACTAAACAATCTGGTGTTGTTATGTCCCTGTACATATAACTGTTAATGAATCTCTCTGCCCCTAATATTATTTATTATTAATTGGTATTTTTTAGATATGTGATGCAAAGTTTTCAAGGAAAGACAACCTGATGGTGCACATCCGACTGCAACATATTGTAAAAAAT
Source organism: Plusia festucae (assembly GCA_950381575.1). Taxonomy (NCBI): domain Eukaryota; kingdom Metazoa; phylum Arthropoda; class Insecta; order Lepidoptera; family Noctuidae; genus Plusia; species Plusia festucae. The sequence goes on from OX494450.1 coordinate 4,969,933, forward strand.
GAACACTATTGCAAAAGCTGTATGTTTAGTACAAAAAGCTTTTCGAAGTTGGTTAATCATTGGCATAAAGTTCATTCAGGTAACACTGTTAGCATACAATATATATTTACACAACAGTTGACTTACATTACTAATAAAAAATATCAATTATGTAATTTCACTGCTAATCTCAGATAGCTAGCTCAGCTAGCCAGCTAAGCTCAGATGGATCAAACAGACAGAAAGATCAAAATTGAAAAAAATGTACATCTTATCTATAAGAATCTTGTAGAAAGCGATTATTTTAAATAACAAACAGACATTCCAATTTTTTTATCTGTTTTTTGTATTGTACATACATAGATAGGCAGATAGAACTTGAAAAAATTAAGAAGATAACAGTAAAAATGCTGAAACTTTTTTTTCAATTTACTGTAAAAAAGTATGAAGTAGTCTGAAAATGTGTTTGAAAGAAAATGGATTGAAGATTAGGTGTAGTGACTACAAAAGAAGGGAGGTTCTCAATTTGGCTGTATTTTTTTTAATAATTAGTTTTTTTTGCAACTTTAAACGGGTGACAAGCTGAGTTTTAAATAATCTTTGACAGATTCACCCGATCAATATCAGTGTCACCACTGCCAGAGATGGACTAGTTCCCGAGCTGCCATGATCAAACATCTTGAGATACATGGGGAGAAGAAATATTCATGTGCTGTGGTAATGTTCTACATTCAGTCATTTATTATCTTAAAACTCTCTTGGCAGTGTAATTGTTCTTTGAGACAAGTATTGCAATTTATTAATATATTATTTGGGTATTTGACAATTTTGACGAAAAAATAATGTGTATTTATATTTTTTAAATGCTTACAAGGGTATCATTGACGTTAAAAGGTAAGTAATTGTTACATAAAATAATGGATTATTCATTACATTCTTCTAATAGAGTGGTCTCTGGCTATTATCTCCGGTGCTATTGCATTAAAATACCTAAAGTACCCAATTGAGCAGTCATAACAGTTCTTGATGATTAGGATTCAAAACAATCATCTTATTTACACATAATTTAATTGCAAATGCAAATGTGTGTAAATAAGAGATGGCCTAACTAGCGCTATGTTACAGTGCGGCTACAGCACGTTCACGATCGAGGTGATGCAGCGACACGTCCTGACGCACATGGATGACAAGCCCTACAAGTGCGAGCTCTGCGACAAGTCCTACATACAGCGCGCTCAGTTGCAGCGCCATCTAGAGAAACACGATGGCAACCTGTGCCCTGTGTGCGAAATTACTTTGGAGTCTAAGGCGAAGTGAGTATTTTTCATGTCATATTTATGAATCGGCGTTAAATAACTTGTCTGCCACTTTACCCTATTACTGGTGGCTATTCACTGTCTTTTCTCATCCATACTACATCAGCGCATGCATTCAGCCATAACATTAATATAAATTCATCACCCATTACCCCATGTATTTCATCCCTACTCATTATTTTGAGGTTTGACGTAAAATGAATCGAAGCAAACATTACATCTAAGACATTTTTCCCACAAGCTCTGCTTACCTATTTAATACCATCGGCCTTTAAACGTCCCACTGCTAGTCACAGGCCTCTTCCCATATAGAGAAGGAATGAGCAATGATCACCATGCCTGCTCATTGCAGTTGTCAGTGTGTTTGTCAATGGAATTTTAGAATAATTAAGAAAGTACAAATAACTTAAAAAAAGTCACATTGGTACTTGGCTGGGTTCGAACCTGCAACCATGTGCAGGTTGCAGGTTTGAACCCAGGCAAGTTATTTTCGAACTTTAAATTTTATTTCGAACCCAGAATTACGAATCCGGTCATTGACCCGCTAGGCCACCGCGACCTTAACTACATAAAAGATAATAACTATTTACTTGTTACCAGGTTATTGATTCACATGAGAGAACATTACGGGCTAGAGAAATTATTTTGTCCTGTAAAGTTGTGTGCTTACTCAAAAAGAGAATTCAGCAATGAAGCCAGCTTCACTAATCATCTGAAAATGCATGTACACGACAAACGTAAGTTTATCTTATTTAAAAACTTGAAATTAACGATTTTCTGTTTAGACTTTAAGCTAACTCATGAAGAGATGGTTAATATTGTTTTGATATTAACCCCTGATTTCCGAAACTCGGCTGCTCACAAGTTGGTGAATAAATAGCCTTCCAAAAGACGAAAACAAGGTTAGACAGATGGTTGTAAATTTTTATGTTAATCAGCCTTCAGACCAGATGTTTATCAAAATCATATTCAAAATTCCATTAACCATTATAGTATAGTAGAGTAGCTGAGTAAATAAGTTAACTCTGATTTCCGTGTAATAATTGTCAGAGTTCAAATGCGACGTGTGCCGAAAGTCGTTCCACTCGGAGGTGAACCTGCGGCGTCACCTGGAGACGCACACGCTGGACCGGCCGCGGCGCTGCATGTACTGCGTGTCGGCGCGCGCCTACGTGCGCGGCGAGCAGCTCATACGTCACGTGCGCAAGCTGCACCCTGACGTCTTCAAGACACATCTGCAGCATGTGCGACAAGTGCTGGTGAGAATTTACCTAATTAAATTGTAACGCCTGGCGGGAAGCACCATACGATATCATACATAATTATGTTGATTATTGCTTTTTTTGTTGTAAGGTTTTTAGAAATTAAAAAATTATACGACTTGTTTCGTCCAGTAAACAGAACTTACGATAATACAGTAAATGTTAAATTCTCTTGACCTCAACGACCTACTTTTTTTTTTCGGACGAGTAACGTTTCATGTTCAGGTAATAGTCCACTTTTATTGTTTTGATAAAATAAAAATACGAGTCAATTCTATTTAATTATGCAGCTGACGAAGTTAATACATTTACATTCATTCCTTGTCAACATCCCTTAAATGATGCCTGGTAGGAATTATATAACCCAGTTTTGTGAGCCTCCCAGCATTTCTAATACAAACCAAACATAGTGTTTCATACAATCGCCAGATGTTTTAGAGCTTATTTCAAGTGACTTAGTCTATGTAAGTCCAATTTCGATCATAGGTTTCTCTCAACTTGCGCCACAACACCCGGTCCTCCGCCTTGCTTTCATCTAATATTCAAAGAAGATATTTACGGGTTTCTCTTGATATTGATAACATTGAGACTTGACTTCCCAACTTATTTCTTCTCATCTTTTGCAGGGTTCCAATGTTTCCATGGACCGAGTCAAAAAGTCTGAAATGGAATCAATACTCAACCTTTTGGATGTTGAATCTGAACGTATCCTGCAAGGGTACGGCGGTTCCGGAGTGCTGTACGGCGGCATGCAGGACGACCAAGCCAGCCCCAGTACTGAACAACAGGGGAAGGTAATTTAAATAAAATATTACTAGCTTTTAATTAAAAAATTAATAAGGTAACTTAATAATATTACCTATTTAATCTCCATATTAAAATAATCAAAATGATTGTTAATTCTAGAACGCAAACAGTCCTTTGATGTCAGAGGAGGAGCTAACAGAAAACTTGACTAAGCTTCTTTCTCAACTCATTGACAAAGAAACCCTTGAACTTTTTGGTTGGCCAGAAAAAACTGTGGATGTGGTATGTAAAGACCATTAATTATAAGATTTTCTTTAAAACAAGAGGTATCCTGCGGTTTCTCCCGCGTATTTTAACCCCGGTACCGTTATTATTAATATATGTATATTCTGCTATTTGGGATGGAGACGAAATCAATGATCATAAAAATAGGTCACCCGGTCTCAAGTAATAAGAGTTGTATCAAACCCGACTTTGTTGTATATGTATATATATATATTGTATATATATATATCTACAAAACTTTGTTTTATAATTTGGGTTTGGTACAACACTAACTCGAGACCGAGTGACCGATTATAGCCGAATTTGTAGATATGTCCCTTCTCAGGCTCCAGACTAACTCTGTAGCAAATTTTATTTAAATTGGTTCTTTACTTAAAGTGTGATTGCGTAACACACAGACAGACAGAGTAAAGGTACAAGTTGGTAGCAAACGACATGAGGTATCAGCGAACGACGTGTCGCAGCGACACTACTGGTTTCTATGTATTTCTATGAAATTACCTCCGTAGTTAGCGACATGAAGCTAGCGAGGTCTGCTGCTGGCTCATGTCGTCCGCTACCAACTTGTACCTTTACTTTCGCATTTATAATATTAGTAAGGAAAGTACCTAAGGATAATAAAAAGTTCAAACTTGTATTGATAAGATTTTTGCGTTTAGGTATTGGAAAAAGTGATCACACAGTGTGGTGCGAAGCCCGCGGACCGCGACAAGTGGACGCGCGTGCAGCGCCTGCGCGAGAACTCAAAGCATTTGTTTCTCTACGTGATAGAAGACAAGAACATCGCGCGCATGCTCGACACACACACCATCGATCAGATCGTCAAGCACATCCTCAAGCAAGTCACTGATGATGACGTTAAACAAAGTGTCGACCAATAATGGATCGCGATTATTTTATGAAATAACATTACTACTTTTATTTTCCACTGTAGTGCCTTGTTTAGTTAGTGAGATTTCTATACATATAATGTATTTTGTAATGAAACGACACGATTTGGTAAGGGAAAAAATCAAATTTTCATGCTTTTTAAATTATTATTCTTCAATATTCTTCGCATTATTTTGTATAGCTTATGGTCGGTTAAATCGTATTTTTATTTGTATAAACGGGACAGCACGTTTTTTTTTCAACATAGCAAACAGTTGTTGAAATAGAGCTACACATTTAATAATAATTTTGTTATACGTAAAAGTAAATTTTAACTTGTATTATGGTCCTTGTGACGCGTCCATTGTACGCGGCAAGTAATTTTGTTGGTCGCATAATATGTTTATCGGTGACTAGGTGTCTTAAATGTTTGTTTTTAAAGGGGCAAGTAATTATGTTGTATAACTTTTATAAATTTTAATTTTAAGATTATTACTATATTGTTTTATACTAAGTACCTATAATTTAAGAAATAATTGTCTGTAGATCAAAACTTAAAATTGTGTTTATTTTATATCAAGTTATAATAAAAATATTCATCTCGTTTTAAGATATTAGAAACACATTGAATGAATGAGAAACACAGTTAAATCTGATAATCCTGTCTATGAATACTGAAAATGTACTTGGCAATATACTTAAGATTAAAAGGTACCAAAGAATGTCAATATTTTTGAGCAGGTAATACAAGTATATTTTATTGATATTGTATCTGACCGAATGATGATCCTGTGGCATATTGGTCAAAACAGAAGTAAGTACCACCTAAAATAGTGTAGGTACATATAATTAATTATAAATCTTTGCTTTTATATGATAATATTTGTTATTTTTTTGACTAGAAAAATATGAAATCTACATTTCTAAAATACATTACATTACTGTATCCTTTGACTTGGTAGGTACTTATGTCTATAAATTGATTAAATATTATTATTAATTTATTTAAATATTTTAAGTGACTACAAATAAAGGGTTAACAAATAAGGTAAATTTTGTTAAGTATACTTGAAAAATCCTATATTTTATAATTTAAAAAAAGTTATATACACAGAACAGTTTTTTTTTCAACACTTAGAAGGATACTGTAATGCAAGTCATATGAACTGCTAGTGTACAGTTCTATATATCTTCCTGATCGTCGTTAACCACGGGGTTAACATGTGATAAGTGCCTTAATATTTAAGTATATATTGTTTAGTTTTATATCATTATTTACCATATTTTAGGGTAATGGTTGTTAACATCTAAATACATTTTAATACTTCCAAGATTTGTGTTGTTATTCTCAACCAAAACAAAGAACAATGTAATTTGTAGTGTATTTTACTTTTTGATTAGGATTATATTAAAATTATTATTCTTCTAAAAGTTCTGCTGAGTGCTGTTATTATAAGTGTCAGGTGCAACAGCAAACACAGAATAGATAGTACGAATTATCTATTTGACAGCAATAATTTAGCTTTGGGAATGCTAAATCTTTGCTGTTGCTGCTGCTGCTTGAAGTCACGTGGCGTTTCCCTTGAATAAGTCACGTGACTTATTGAAGGGGAATGTCATTTCCGTACATTTAATGTCATTTGAGCGATTTCTGTCATCGTTGGCGTTTGTGGGGTGTCAAATTAAATGTTACGGCCCGTTCACGACCTTGCCGCTGTGAGCGGCAGCTAAGCGCGGGGCGGCGAGCGGTAAGATGAAAAGTATGAAAATGTTTGAAGCACGCCACGAGACGCCGCTCATAGCGAAAACGCGCGCGGTTTTATCCGAGCGAATCGCTACGGCGGCGCGCGGTGCGGTGAGCGGCAGGAACAAAAGTACAAGCGAATAAGTGCGACGACGCCACGAAACAGAGCGGCGTGGACAGCGGTGTAGAAGTGACGTACTCAGAGGCGTAATTAAAAACAAAAAAATAGTCAAGTTTGTGGCGGTTATGGATACCGAGGCATTTATTACAGACATTTTTAATCGACTGCCTATATTGATGTCAAAACATCCCCAACAAAAATATAAAAATATCTTATAAGAAGGTTGTGGGAAGAAATTAAACAATGTTTTAATTTTTATATCTCTCATATTAATTATTATATCTCTATTTAATGTTTATATCTCTCATATTAAGAATGTCTTGTTTTAAAAATGTACTGCTTTCTAAACATAGAAGGGATAATTTTGAAAACGCCATGATTTTGAGCACGATTTGACTACCTAAATACGTCCACCGCGGCCGCTACAACCTGTATAATCTATGCCTACAATTAACCGCTACTGAGGTACGTGGCGTGCATTTCGCACCGCTCACCAACGCCGCACCGCCCGCCGCGCCGCTCGCCGCTTAGACCGAAGTCGTGAACGGGCCGTTAGACGTTCAAAAAGTGCTACATATTAGCTTAGTTTGAATAAATGATTTTTGATTTGATTTGATCTATAAAATAAAGCTACTTATTATGCACGGCATATTTCAGATATTTCTCCTAATTTTAGACAATATAGGTCGGGCTGGGATGGGTCGCTAGTTCGTAAAATATCTTTATTTCAATAATTCCCAACAATTTATAATAATATCGAATACGATAAATCCTGAATTATCACGTAACAGAAAATAGATTAAAAAAATCATTTTTTTCCGGCAGTTTCGTGAGTATTAATGGATATCGATACTGTAACGAAAATTCAAACACTTGGTGAGCAGCGAATGATATCGACCCATATCGCGAATGTCTATCTGTGGTCTATCTTGTGTTTAACGGCGAACACTGAGAATACCGCCATCTATCTTCGAGTAGCGGAATATACTCGTCAATTACAAAACATCGTAAGTAAATTCAACTGCTATAGCAAATTAACCTTTTTGTAGAAGGTCTGTGAAGGTTTATTTCCAGAAGACTTTTGACAAGTTAGTTTTGACAAAAAAGAAAACTACCAATCAAGCGAATGGTTTCTTTGTTGTATTCTATAATTTATGACTATCGGTATGATTATATGGGCGTATTTTTATTTTCTTGTACCATATTTTACATTAATATGAAACTTCAATAAAATACGTTTTGATTTTTTTTATATTATCTTACATATATCTATTATCTGAATATTAATATATTTTTTAGGTAAAAACAATATGTTTTAAAATAAAACGATTTTTAATGTGCTAGAACTGATAAACTGCTCCATTGAGTTACGAAATATCAATACATTTTTCATAAATTAAATGGGCCACTTAGATATAAAAAAATATTTATTTCATATATATTCAGTTAGTACTACACTTATCTATTAAAATTTTAACCTTTAAACACCGCTTAATCTATAATAATCTATAAATACTCTCCTTTGAGTTACAGTTTGGTCATAGACCTACATTTTTGTTTGCTTAAAAACGTATTTTAGGACAAATTAGCCAGTAAAATCAAAGAAAATTTAAAAGAATAAACATACATATTTATTTATTTGGTATTAATTAAACGTTAAATAAGGAACATATGGAAATATCTTTACTTTCTTATCACAAAATAACTAAATGGACCGAGTAAAGCTTTGTTTACAACAAACACAATGAGTGAAATGTTTCTCAGTGGACGTAACGCTTCTATGTGAGATAATAATACAAACATAAATTTATCGGTTATTCATTATCCCTTTTCGTAAATTTTGATTTAAATTAAAGGTATTTACTTTAATCTTCCTTACAAACTGAACAAATTCTCTATAGAAATCGTATTACTTTGAATTTTCCTTGAATATAAACCGTTAATCAGTGGAAGATTTCGACTGTACCAAACTTACTTTCGCACTTTTCGGCTTCTCGTCACGGTATGAAAAATGACTGATAGTTTTGACCATAGATTATACACTTATACTGGTATAGATCACAGATTAGAGACTAGTAATACAGATGCGACAGTCACTTTTCAACCAGTTTCCAAGTAGTCCGTTTTGGCGCTAGTGGCGCAGTAGTTTGACATGACGACTAGGTAGTTACACACACATCTACAAGGCTTAGTGATGTGATGATGCCTTGATATCTGCTATCGATAACTAGTGTTGTGCTGATTTGTCGATACTAATTAAATTTATCGATATGGTCCTTTATTATATGGTTTTCCATTTTAAATAAATTTATAACAGGTAATAATTAAATAAAACAATTGTGAAGTACATGTTGTTTATTAAAAAAAAATATATATATTTAATTAAGCATTTTTTCCTTAACCTGAAGGTTTTATATTTCATTAGTGCTAGTTTTTGAGGCTCACTCATCTTTATTACATATTTCTCCTCAATAGCACCATTCAAAATTTTATTGACAATATTGCACCAGTTGTGAACTTGTAATCTTAATATAACGTTAATAAAACTATTCACCGCTTGTTTTTTGTGGTTTGCACACCCCAGCCAGGAATACCTCGAACTCATATTTAATATTTGTTTTTTTATAGTGCTTTTTATATTATTTTTAAAGCAGTTTTGATTTAAATACTTATGAGTTAAAGTAGCCACGTCTCGGTATAACATTAAAAGATTTTTAGTAGGATAATATACTAAATTTTTATTTTTTAGGTTTGTATATTGTCTGAACTGAATATACAAATGTATGTTCTTTTCATTTCTGGTGGTATATGTCTGCAAGCAATTCGCACATTGAAGAATTTTTGACATTTTTCTGCATACATAACCAGCAGTGTAAGCTGAGCAGTGAACTTTTATTTTTTCCAATCTTACTTGATCTAGCAACTGCTGCGACGATGATGGGAAGTCTCCAACCCTTGAAATTGATGGAAGTTGTACTTTATCGCCCAATAGGGGAAAACTCTCATCTTTTTCAAGGGCGGTGTTTTCAAAATTTTCATTTTGAAACAAACATTTTGCCTTTAGTATAGCCTCCCTGTCATCTTCTTCGCAGTTGGCATATTTGGAATGGGGGCTAAGCAAATTTGTTATTAACAAAGATTTAAAAGCATAAATAAATGTCATTGGATCTGGGTTATTATTCCTAGCATTAAGTGCTCTAATTCGACCAAAAAAATTTTCAAGAGGGTCTTGATTAATATTCCTTGGATAATAAAAGTTCACGTCATACTTATTGAATAATATTTTAGATATCCTCCGAAAACTTTCGAGGGTGGTGATCCAACCCTGCAGAGACGGCACTTTTACCTTTCGAGGATTACCTGACCGCAATGCATGCTTACTACAATTGTCAATAAAATTTAATGATTTCAATTTCTTAATAGCATCAGACCAAAATAAACTTTCCTGTGCCATCTGTTTGATTTGATTAATAAACTTCTTATTTTTAGAGCCAATCTTTCTATGTTTAGAACCTGAAAAAAAAAAAGATTTTACAGCAATTAATAATTTAGTATTGAAACAAATACATTAAAAATAGGTTGAGTTCTTTTGAAGGGTTCTTCTACTTATTTATTTCAAATAAATTTGAAACAACAGTACAAAACCAAAACACTTACTATATTATACACTCACTAAAAACGAAAATTAAATACTTCAACTTTTAAGAATCAAATGCCACATGATTTTGCTACCTAATAAAATGTTAATTTTTACAACAATATTATTATACTTACTATTTGGTGTGGGTGGAATAGCTGTTTGTATTCTTTCAGACTCTCTTTCAACATCTAAGCCTGAACATGATGGTTTTTCTAACATCACATCTGTAATAAGCAATCAATTAATTAAAAACTCAGTTATTCTATTAATAAGTGCAACAGTATTGAAATCCAGCAAAGTATAGCAGTAATAACTTATTTTTACTGCCTACATACCTCTGTGTTCTATGTTTGAAGCAACTGTTGGACATTGTGAACATGAAGGACGATCAGTTTCTGAAACTGAAACACATAAAATACTATTAATTCGCAAAATATCAGCGAGACTTGACACAGGTTAATTACATATAGCTTAAACTAACCTTCATTTCCTAGCATGACCGTTCCTGAAGTTTTTATATTAGTGTCAACTTGTTCCATACAGTAATTGTGATCATCTGAAAAATAAAAGAACTTATCAATTTAGACTCTTGGCTACGTCTAGCTAATGAGAATCATTACTTGCTAGCGTCATTCTTATTTTGGTAGTATTTATTTATAATAAAATATATAGTTGTCTTTAATAATAACTAAGTTACAAACAAATATCCTGTAATGATGTGAACAGTTTGTTTGACGTCGACTTTAAATTGAATTCTAAACAAGAATATTTTAATTAAATAAATATTAACTCGTCGCCCTAGTGCTTGTTTGTCCTATCTACCATTGGTTAAATTTTACAGGAGAAGAGTTTTTTGCTTTATTTCTTTTAGAAAACTAACGATTATTGATCTGAAGGTTTTTCTTAATACTCGAGTTACCTATGAATTGATAGTATAACTTTCATATAAGATAGTAATTAATTATAACCAATTTAACAGGTTTTTGTGTGGAGATAGAACAAAAATGCACAAATATAATTATGAATGTGGACTTAGAACATTACCTCATTAGAGATAGGACAAAGGACTGTTCGGTTTTTGAGTGCTTATTTGTTCTATGTTCCAGATTGTATATACAGGCTGATTTTATGACAATTTCTTCCAAAATGTGATTTAGATATATAATAATTTTATTAAAATGGGCGCCAAGAAACCAAGATGGCGCCGACGACAACTTGCAAATTTTTTGTTATGGGTGTCATTTTCATGGTTCCTGAGGTCGCTGAAAACGATTATGTGGTCGAAATTAAAACCCAAGATGGCGCCGACGACAATTTGCAGATTTTTCGTCATGGGTGTCATTTTCGTGGTACCCGAGGTCGCTAAAATTTTTATTTTTGATTATGGGGTCATTTCAGAACCCAAGATGGCGCCGAGGAAAAATTGTAAATTTTTCTTCATGGGTGTCATTTTCATGGTTTATGGGGTCCCTTAAAACGATTATGGGGTCGAAATTAGAATCCAAGATGGCGCCGACGACAATTTGCAAATTTTTCGTCATGGGTCATGGCGCCATCTTGGGTTCTAATTTTGACCCCATAATCGTTTTTAGCGACCTCAGGAACCATGAAAATGACACCCATGATGAAAAATTAGCAAATTTTCCTCGGTGCCATCTTGGGTTCTAATTTTGACCACGTAATCGTTTTTAACGACCTCAGGAACCATGAAAATGACACCCATGACGAAAAATTTGCAAATTGTCGACGGCGCCATCTTGGTTTCTTGGCGCCCATTTTAATAAAATTATTTTATATTTATTATAACAAAAAGAACTAAACTGACACAAAATAGCCCTGAAAGTTTTCTCCCGAACTACTAACACGGTAGTGTATGCAGTTCGGGAGCGCCCTTCCCACGATTGCCACGGTATGCGTCGCCACGCCAGAAATCGGTTTTACGTGCGGCTATAGATGTTTCACATCAAAAACAACAAACCGAGAACCAGTCCTATCCTTCTGCATCTAGAAATCATCACGCTATTAAGATTGCACTCTAGGATTTTTAAAAACTCGGAGGATTTTTAAAATGTTAAAAAAACAACAACCTGTTTCAAATTCATAACGGAATCGAGTGTAAAATTATAAAGTACTTAATGCTCAATTTGCGGCTGCGACTGCTCACGTTCACTTTTATAATATGTTCTAGACATGATTTTTCAATGTCTAGAACAGTTTAAGAACTAAAAACAATTAATTTTTTATAATTTTTGTGTTATTTTCTGGATCAACAACGTGACTCTTCCGATGTCTCCAGCCAAAGTGACAAATCAAACAAAATGTCGGACATGGCACCGCGGGCTGTGATTGGTCGATTGAGTGGACATAGAACATTTAAGCACTCAACGTCTCTTACGATGTCGGATTTAAAACAAAAACTGGACATAGGACAAACAAGCACAAATTTTAAGTACCGTGTCATGTCACTAATAAAATTTAATTGATAGGTTTGTTGTTATATGAGAAAAAAGTTTAAAATTTTATTTAACCAGCCGCACTGAAATTTAAATCTTAAAAGAACTGCATTTAAAGTTAATTTTCGAAAAATTTGGTGGATAGAACAAAAAAGCACTGAGGCGACGCTGTAGAATTAGAGAAAACGGAACACAAATATGTAAATAATTTAACTTGTGCGAAACAAAGTCTTGTGACCAGTATTAAACTAAAGTAAATCCCTTGCTATCAAATTATGAAAGTGATTTAAACACATACCAGTTTCTTTAATGCATGAGTGTTTATCCACAGCCTCCTCATCTAGTTCTTTAAAATAATTATGGTCAAGTGTAATATTCCACCCTGAAAACGTTAAATAAAATTGCTTAATAATAATATAAAGAAGTTGCAACACAATTAGAATATGTTTTCAGCAGACAGAAAGTATTTCTTTAAGTTAAGTAAGTACTAACCTGCGGCACCAATAAGTGGAACTCCGTGATCTATTTCAGCGTTAGTTAGCAGGCACGGGTAGGAGTATCGAAGTCTACGACCATTATTATCAAACTGATGTCTATCGAAATGTTTTACGCCGACACGTTTTCTTAAAAGTTGCATCTTGGAGAATCCAAGGAGGGAGGAATTTGTGGGCACTAGAAAGGACATCCACTGATTTCTAAGGCTATCGTTCTTGGGAAAGCTAATAAGCTGATGCGTTTCACTTGTTGCATTGCAACCACCAACGCAGCACTTACGGGTTCCCATATCTATGATGATCTATTAGATCAACCGATATTGTCTCAAACAACGGATAATAATTTGCGTTTCAAGGATCTCAACTCAATAAATGCGAAGAAATACACCTGCGACGCAAACACTCGACTCGGAAGTTTTTCGACAGTTACGTAGTAAAAGTTTTGAAAACTCACGACTTTGACATTGACAATTCAAATTGACATTGACATAGGATTTGATAAGCCAAGCATAAAACCACTGACGTATAAATAATCAGTGCATAAAACACACACTCACACACGCACAAGCTCAAATCTCAATATGGCGGCAGTATCACGTGATCGCTCGATGGCGACGCTAGCGACAAAACGGCTCATTCGGAACTAAAGCTGTCACAGGCCTGGTATAGATGCGCCACTCCTAAGGTCAAAATGAAAGTTATGTCGTTACCCTGACTACTAGATGGCGCGCAAGTACAATTATTTTTCGCACCGGCCCTATAGGTGGCGCTTGGATACTACTTTTTCAATTTATTTATTTTTATATTAATTAATTTTATTATTAATACAAAAGCAAAGATTAAAAACACTTAAAAAATATATTATAACAAGTAACTAAAATTATCTAGGTCAAATTAAACAGAAAGGTAAAAACAAAAACTTCAAGTTGTCATTGCATATATTCATCGCTTTCTTTTATAAATAATCAAAAGCTTTCTTCTTTATCTGGTCATTACCGTCAAAAGAATTAATCTTTCCATTTAATAATTGATTTACTTTCTGATTGTATTTCCTTTTTTCTGTGCAGAAAATTTAAACTTGCTCTTCTCAGGAGCTGAAAGAAACAATAAGTCTAATAAATATAAGTATCAAGTTGTTGGTCAACATCTCACATTTTAACACTGCTTTCACTCATACAAATCTACAGGACACCATAATTATTATGTAGAGGAAAGTCAAATGAACTTTGAACAATGTGCTTCATTATGTGTCAATAAAATTACATGAATTTAATGGATTATTTAAACATATTTTTACAGTTTACAATAATCTTAGAAAAGCTTTGTTCATTAAAAAGTAACAATAGAAATGTGTTTACTTTTAGAATAAAGTAATAAAACTTTATTTAGAAAAAACATTAAACAGAATGAGCCTACAATTATTATAAATGTAAGTTTACTGACCGCTTGATGAAGTAGTTGCTGGCTCTGCTTCTATTAGATAAAAAATGTCTGATGTTGAAGGAACATCTACATCACATGATGTCAGAATTACTTGGGCATTTTGTTGCGAGGCTGTAAAATAAATATTTGGATCTTTAATTTCTCTAATCACCGTTAATAAATATAATAAAAGTCTACCGATCTTTGGGGATTATCTGTACATATAGTATCTTCAATAATTGAAATTATCTCCCCTTTTCTAGCAATTGTGTTCAACTCTTGTGTCACTTCTGGTGTGTTTCCTGACTTAATGAAGTTAAGCAAGGTGATTCCACTCTTCAAATCGGGTATTACAACCGATCCAACAAATTTTCGCCCTATCTCAATTTTGCCCACTTTGAGCAAAATTTTTGAGAAGTTAATTTTAAAGCAATTGTTAAGACATTTTAACGGACATAATTTGTTTCATTCGAAACAATTTGGATTTACCAAGGGTCGGTCTACTACAGATGCAGGAGTGGAGTTGCTGAAAAATATATACGAGGCTTGGGAGAATTCGCAGGACGCTTTAGGCATATTCTGCGACTTGTCCAAAGCCTTTGATTGTGTATGTCATGATACACTCATTAGGAAACTGAACCACTATGGTATTAGAAGTAAGGCTCTTAGTCTTTTAAGTTCTTATTTAGACAATAGAATACAGAGAGTTGATGTAAATGGAAAAAGATCTAAAGGATCTGTGGTAACGATGGGTGTTCCGCAGGGTTCAATTCTAGGACCGTTTTTGTTCCTTATTTATATAAATGATTTACCTTTTCATGTAAGGGAAAATCATAAGATTCTGCTGTTTGCAGATGATACTTCTTTAGTTTTTAAAATAAAACGCCGACTCGAAAATTTTGACGAAGTTAATAACGCGCTCTCTAGGGTTGTCCATTGGTTTAATGTCAATAATTTACTTTTAAATTCATCAAAAACTAAATTGATTAAGTTTTCAACGCCTAATGTAAGGCAAATAAGTACCAATGTACAACTGAATGGAGTAGAGTTGGACCCTGTTGAATCAACTGTTTTTCTTGGTATAACTGTTGATGCCAAACTACAGTGGGGCCCACACATTAACAAATTATCTGGAAGGCTCAGTTCAGCCGCTTATGCTGTAAAGAAAATCAGGCAGATAACTGATGTGGATACAGCCAGAATAGTTTATTTTAGTTATTTTCACAGTATTATGACGTACGGCATTCTCTTATGGGGAAGCTGTGCTGATATTAATACTATTTTCATTTTACAAAAAAGGGCTATCCGCGCTATTTATAATCTAGGCCCAAGAGTTTCTCTCCGAGAGAAATTCAAAGAGATAAACATTCTGACTGTTACTTCGCAATATATTTTTGAAAATTTAATGTATGTTCAAAAGAACGAATCTAATTTTGTAAAAATGTCTGATGTTCACTCTGTTAATACCAGGAACAAACATAATTTAACTGTTCATGCTACTCGTCTTCATAGAGTTAGCAACTCGTTCATGGGTCAATGTATACGCTTTTACAATAAGCTCCCCGTTGATATTCGGAAATTACCTGTTAGAAAATTCAAAACTCATATTAAATCAAAATTATGTAAAAAAGGATATTATAAGATATCCGATTATTTGAATGATAAAGCCGCCTGGGATTGAGCTGCTCGCTTATACATCTGTCGTTTGTTTTGTTTGCATGTTGTAAATATATTTATTTATATACAAATTGTGGACATGTTTTGCGCTTTTGCGTATACATTATTGTATTTCATATTTATTTTTTTTGACATGTTTTGTGCTTTTGCATATAATGTTTACAATTTTATTTAATTCAATTTATTAAATTCATTATTATATAAGTTCATGGGCATTGTAAGTGTAAATATTATGCAGGTCTATTATTAACTCTTAATTTGATTCTAAATTATTGTACATCTTTTAGTCTGCTATAGTTTTTGCAATCTGGCGATTTGAGGAAGTTGTTGCCCCACATATTTTTATGGTGTCACTGGTGGTATTGTTGTGTGTCGGGTTGTGCAGCTCCCTCGAAAATGGTTGAGCTGCATGAGCTATTCGAGGCATGCTTGCCATCTGTTGGCACAGGCTTGCTCAGATCGATCTGGTTCTTTCTTAAAAAGGCCAGTCCAGGAAAGACCCTGCATTTATTTACTCAATATTATTTATATTGTATCATACTCATAACCATTTTTAAAAGAGTAACCTATGGAGTTTCTTGCCGGTTCTTCTCCATAGGAATGACACCTTGGAACCGCGCAACTAGCGTCATTAACGTTTTGAAAGTGCCTGTAAAGGTCTACTCGAAAAAAATAAAAATATTTCATATTTCAAAAATATTTCATATTTCATAATGAGACACAATTGATTTTCTATTGTAACGCGGCGACCGGTTGCCGCTCAGGGACGAATAGGTTAATATTATTTCAGCATTACAAAAAAAGCTTGCAAGTAAAATTATTATCACTTCTTGACATCTTAATAATAAGAAATTTTGCACAAGTTAAAACCCAATATTATGGTAATTTAGAATAATTTAGTTCTGGTCTGATGATGGAAGGTGGCTAAGGGAACTCGGGATTTGTGTGTCCATATTTTTAATAGCAGCTTTTTTTCAGCATGTTTATAAAATAGAACTATGGTAAAGTATAATTAATTATATACAGGTATGAACTAATAAAGAAAATTGAAATAAATAATAGTAAAAAAGGCTTACGCAAATTCAATGTAGGTATCGCATTTCTAGTCAAACGTCTGCTTGGTGTTTTATAATAATCCTCAGTGTTGGTGGCAGATTCAAATATTATTTTGTATATAACAATTTCCTCTCTCTTGAGTTGCAATATTAAGTATAGACTTCTGCTGGTTTAACTTCTCAGTATGAGGATATTCATAAGAAGGGAAATGGTGTAGAGGTCCTTTAAATAAATAAAACAATTATTACTATAAAATCTTGCAAACAGTACAAAAATAACATGTCACTTTTATAATTAATAAGTCTATTAAAAACTTTTGTTAATTAATTTAACTTACCATCGATCTCACATTCAATATAACATTTTAAATGAGATGATTTCGGCATTTTTAAAATCCAAGTTATAAAATCGAAGTCCGAGAGATGAAGTGCTGAGTTATCATAAATATTATTTATGCTATCAGTCCGGGGTCCAAGTAACAAGCCAGGTGATATCGTAAAACGTAGGTAGATCAGAAACCGTAAGCAAGTAGTTATAAAAATATCGAGACATAATAAAAATCAAGCGAACGAACACTAAACAAAAAACCGAAACAAAACAAAACACAAGTGGAAAAGTTGGAAAATGAGAATTGATTATTCAAATATGGCTGTCAGTAACAAAAACTTTTCGCCATAATGTTGCCGCGGTTTAAACTTTAAATTAAGTATATATTTCCACAAATTTAATTTTGTTACACTTTATATTTTTAAATTGAATTACATCCTGAAAAGACCAATACGTGTTAGAAAGATGTATTTAAAATATTTTATTTGCAAATATTCTCCTTCAGCTTATGCCTAGTAGTAGCTGCTGCCCTCTATTGTCATTTATGTCAATATCCGGATGATAACGAATGACCCTGAATACTAGATGGCGGTACTTTCTATGAAATTTTTTGAATCTCATTTTTGTAGGGGAGTTTTTTTTTTTTTTTTTTTTTTTTATTTACATTGGCAAGTCGCTATTTACGCAGTGCCACTAACAAAAACGGGGAAACTTAGGGTAGAAATTAAAATGAATTTAGGAAAAGGAATTTTGGATATTGGCTAGGATTATGGAAAGATGTAAAAATAACAAAAAAATAAACTATGACTATCATATATGTAAATTATTTAAAGTTATAAATAAAGACAAATACTTATATATTAAAATATCATTCGAAGCTAACAAAACAGGAATAGATGAAGGAAAAGGAATATTAATGGAAAGTAGTGAAGCAAGAAAGGAATCACGATTATAAATACAGCAAGAAAAGAAAATGTGGTTCAAATCTCCCACATCTTCGCCACATTCACAAAGATCACTATTTACAATTTGGAGTCGAGCAAGGTGCGCTGGGGTGGACGTATGTCCCAACCTCATTCGAATAAGGCAACTTGAAGCAACTTTTCCGACATTAAATTTGTAGTACCAGGGTTTTTTTGGAATATAAGTCTGAATTAATTTGTAGTATTTCCCTTTGTTACTGCTACTATCTGCCCATAAATCCTTCCAGGTCTCCCAAAGAAATTTCATAGGCAGATTCACAAGATCATGGCTAAAATTAACAAAAGGAAAAATGTCCCCACAGACAACAGCCTCATTAGCCAGTCGGTCGGCTATAACATTACCATGAATGTTCCTATGGCCAGGAATCCACGCAAAAGAAATTATTAATTTTAATTGAGAACACTCGTAGAGAAGATTCCTTATAAATAAAATGATAGGATAGATTGGCTTACATTTAAATGGATTTTTGTTAACCGCTTGTAATGCACTTAACGCGTCAGAAAAAATAACAGATTTTTTCAATTTCATTGTAAATACATATTCTACAGCTTTAAATATCCCATAACATTCACCAGTAAATACTGATGACTCAGGAGGAAGTTTGACTTTCTGAACTATATTATATTGCGAATGATAAATTCCAACTCCAACAATACCTGAAGTGGAATGTTTAGATGCATCAGTATATATATGATGACAATCGCTCCAATTATTGTCCTTAATATAATTAAATGAAAAATTAGCAAAATTATCTGTTTTATCTATACCTAAATTAAATACGATATCAGGAGAAAGTATCAATGACTCATAGCTACTGGTAAAGAGAGGGAATGAATTTAAGCAGTAGGTTGGTGCCTGTAAAGCAATAAACTTTTTATAACTTTGAACTAGACAAGGAGGAGATTTGTGAGCCCAATAACTGGAAGAGTTGATATACTCTGTTAGGATTTGAAGATTAACACGTAATGGATGATTAAGGAATTGAAAAGAACGGAATAAGAACTTGTCAGAAAGATACTGGCGTCTAAGGGAGAGAGGTGGATCTACACATTCAACCTGTAAGGCGTTAATAGGACTTGATTTCATTGCTCCTGATATTATTCTTAATGCTTTTGATTGAATGACATCTAATTTCTTTAATGCAACTTTATTTCCTGGTTCCAACAGGAATGACCCATAATCTAGAACACTTCTTACTAAGGCATTATATAAGAGTTTTAAAGAGAAGGGATGGGCACCCCACCATACGCCTGACAAACATCTTAATATATTTAATCTTTTTTCGCATTTTGCAGCAATATACTCACAATGAGGTATTCCCGAAAGTTTACTATCTAAAACAACACCTAAGAATTTAACGCTGGAATTTACCGGGATTGGAATACCATCATAATATATAACAATGGGGGGAGGGAGGCGCATTCTAGAAAATAAGACAATTGAGCTTTTAGAAGCAGATAATGCGAGGCCATTACAATTAAGCCATTTTTTAAGAAGACTAAGAGAGGAAGACAATGTAGTGCATGCTGAAGCAACAGAGCGGTGAGGGCAGTAAAGGAGCAGATCGTCGGCATATTGAAGCACTTTGATTTCATTACCTAAAAACGATTCAAGGTCATGAGTGTAGATATTATATAACAAGGGACTGAGAACTGATCCTTGTGGGAGACCTTTCCATATGAGTCTAGATTCACATGAAGAGTTCACCAGTGAAAGATTAATGCTGCGCTCAGACAAAATGTTTAATATGAAGTTGGAAAGTAGAATGGGAACATCTAATTGTTGGAGTTTATTTTTTAAGGTGGATATAACAACATTGTCATAAGCCGAAGTTATATCCAGAAATGCTGATACGATATTAAGATTTTCTGAAAAAGCTAACCTAATGTCAGTGACAAATATGCTAAGACTATCTAAGGTACTTTTGCCTCGCCTAAAACCATATTGGCTCTCACTTAATAATTTCCGGTTCTCTAAATACCATTCTAGTCTATTTTTAACCAAATGCTCCGAAATTTTTAGTAAAACAGATGAAAGAGCAATTGGACGGTATGACGTGCTACTTGATGGGTTTTTGTTTGGTTTTAAGATAGGAATGACTAATTGTGATTTCCAAGAAATAGGAACGTTCCCAGAAATCATAATAGAATTTACTAGTTTTAAAAAATAATTAAGAGACAGATCACTAAGATTAGAAATAAAAGAATATGGAATACCATCTGCACCCGGAGCGGAGTCTTTAGTATGAGATACTACACCTTTGAGTTCAGCA
Source organism: Plusia festucae (assembly GCA_950381575.1). Classification (NCBI taxonomy): domain Eukaryota; kingdom Metazoa; phylum Arthropoda; class Insecta; order Lepidoptera; family Noctuidae; genus Plusia; species Plusia festucae. Next base: position 4,990,582 of record OX494450.1, read on the forward strand.
AAAGTAAATGGTTTATTGAGATCAGAAAGATGATTTACTATTGAAGGAGGGACGGAATATCTATTGAATTCTTCCGGAACATACGAAGGAGCTAAATTATCTAAAAACTGATTATTTAAGTGCGAAGGAAGGAACGTACTATTAGAATCGGTAAATACTGATCTAAATCTCCTAATATTACGCCAGACTATAGAGGGTTGAACATTAGGAGATATAGTCAAACAAAAAGATCTCCAACTTTCAAATTTCTTTTTTTTAAATAATTTCCGAGTTTCAGTAATAACCGTACTCAATGTGTTAAAATTTTCTACGGTAGAATTTAATAAATATTTTTTTTCTGTATCTTTTCTCCTCTTTATTGAATCTGTGCATTCTTTATCCCACCATGGTGGAGATGGAATTTTATGTTTTGCAGTATTTTTAATAGGAAAAATGTTATCAGCAGTTTGTATTATGGCTTTAGACAGAGCTTCGGCACAATATCTTTCATTACCAGTTCTAATTTCAGGTAGAAACGCGAGTGCATTGTCTAATTGTTCCCTAAACGTATGCCAGTTTGCATTTGTTAAATTATACTTCAACCGGGGAGCACACTTGGGTGAATGTTTATTAGGGAATGGAAATGTTATGACTATAGGGAAATGATCGCTGCCATAAGTGGAGGATAACACTTCCCAAAACAAAGAGGACGCTAATTTAGAGGAGCATATAGATAAATCAGGAGCACTAATGCCTTCATTTGGAGCAGTACGTCGAGTTGGAGAACCTGTGTTTAAAATACAAAGATCATAACTGTCTATAATATCCAATATGTCACCACCAAAACTATTGGATATTGAACTACCCCAGGATTGATGCTGAGAGTTAAAGTCACCTAAAACTATAAATGGTTTAGGAAGAATAGAAAAAATATTTACAATTTCTTTAAAGATTAAGTTTGATGGACGAGGTATATATACAGACACAAAACATATGTTATTTACAACTGCTGCAATGATGGAAAAATCATGATGATGTGATGGAATTGAAACTAATGAATATGAGTGAGGATGTCTGATAAGTAGCGCTACTCCACCATACCCATCAGACCGATCTTCTCTAAGACAGGCATACCCAGGAATCTTAAACAAAGATCCTGGTTTAAGCCAAGTCTCTTGAAGAGCAAAAATAAAAGGTTTAAATTTATTTACAAGATATAATATATCAGATTTTTTAGATATTGCACTTCGGCAATTCCATTGGAATACCTTGGCTAGACTGTCCATTATTATTATTTGAATATTTATAAACTGCATTGTATACAGGGCCTGCGATGGACGGTGAAATCAGATTAGATTGTGACAGAGAATTAATCAAAGCAATTATTAAATCATTAATAGATAAAGAAGATAAAGAATCCTTAGGAGGGAGCGCACAGCCATCTTTTGGATCAGGAATTCTACTATCTCTTGCGAGACTTTGGTGGAACTGCTGATCATAACCTTTAGAAGGGGAGGATGGAGAGCGAGGTTTAATATAAACGGTTTTTTTATATGATGTTTTATTTTGTTTAGATGTAGAATAATCCTGTGGAACAAAAGCACTAATATGGCTTGAAACTTTAGGAGAAGAAAGTAAGGCGTCAGCATATGAGATTCTAGAAATGGAAGGATGTAACTTGGAAGCTTCTGCATAGGAAATACAGGATTTAGCCATGGATTCTTTAATGTTTTTTTGTCTATCAAATTCTAAGCATTTCTTACTGGTGGCTTCATGAAAGCCATTGCAGAGACAGCATGACAAACCCTCTTCTGAGACTGTGCAGCTCTCTCCAGAGTGACCCTGACCACATTTAAAGCATCTAGGCTTAGATCGACACATGTTTTTAACATGACCATATCTGCAGCAGTTGTAACACTGGATTGTGGGGTATATATACAGATTCACAGACAAGGAAGTGTAGCACATAAATACTCGTTTTGGCAAAACTTGGCCATCAAAAGTTAAAATAACTGTTTCAGTATTTTTGAATTCCGTCTTTCCGTCATTTACTACTTTCCTTTTAATCCTCCTGATTTTTAATATATCGCCACAACCAATTGGCACAGATATATTTTCTTTAATATCCTCGTCCGACCATTCTGAAGGAATGCCTCGGACGACCACAGAACATATATACCCTAAAGGGAAGAATAACGACTACGTACAAATTTTATGAGGAAATTTTTCCTTACCAACCAGCGCCATCTATATTCCGCCCACCAAAACTAGAGAGTAGAAACTAGGGCGGGAAATTCAAACTTCAATGCATTTTATAGATACTTCAATGCATTTTATAGATACTTTGCATTGCATTCTATGCACAAGTACAGTGCGTGTCTGGATAGTTTCCTACAAGATAGCCAATTTTTGCTCAGCAATAATCGACATTCAAACAGAATCACTATCGAGAAACACAGTGTACTTGCGCATAAAATGCAAAAAATTATCTTTAAAGAGCAATCTAATAAAACCACGATTAGTACTTGACTTTTTTATTTAGCATGTTAATAATTATAATTTACTTAACAGAATCATTTAATTAATTAAATGAGCTAAATATTAATGTCCAGAAATATGGTATAAAAGGTCTTCACAAATCACAAGTAAGTATGTTTATGTAATGAATATTTAAAACAAATAAATTTAATCAGTTTAGGTATTGCAGACATCTTCATTCAAAATTAAGGTTTAAGGGTAAAAAAATGGTTTATCTTGATTTCCAGCAAAACTACAAGTTCTATGGAAAAAAGTTAAATGGCAAAGTTGTAGGTAATAAAAAGATCTACAACTTTTGTATTTGCAATTTTTTCACATAACCTCAAAATTTAGGTGAAAAATTCAAATAACCAAGTTTTTGGTTACCTTTTTATGTCCCAAATACGCTGTAATTTATTTGATTAAAAATATTTATTTTTTCACCTTATTTTGAATTAATAACAAAAAAACACCCTAATTTTCAATCGAAAATTCCCCCGTCAAAATATCAGCTTTTTTCAAAAAGTATGGAGGTTTTTTGTTAGTTGAAATCTGTACTTTCTGATGGTGTAAAAAAATATACATTACTTTAGTAAATGTTCTCAGAAAATGCATAATCACTATGTACAATTTCATCAAAAAAATGTCATTGCTTCATCATCCAGAATTTCATCTGAATCATTTTGTGAGATTTTCTATGACATTAATGTAATTCGAATTTAATGAATAAACTTTAAACTGAAAAAAAATGAAGCAATGTCATTTTTTTGATGAAATTGTACATAGTGATTATGCATTTTCTGAGAACATTTACTTACTATAGTAATGTATATTTTTTTACACCATCAGAAAGTACAGATTTCAACTAACAAAAAACCTCCATACTTTTTGAAAAAAGCTGATATTTTGACGGGGGAATTTTCGATTGAAAATTAGGGTGTTTTTTTGTTATTAATTCAAAATAAGGTGAAAAAATAAATATTTTTAATCAAATAAATTACAGCGTATTTGGGACATAAAAAGGTAACCAAAAACTTGGTTATTTGAATTTTTCACCTAAATTTTTAGGTTATGTGAAAAAATTGCACATACAAAAGTTGTAGATCTTTTTATTACCTACAACTTTGCCATTTAACTTTTTTCCATAGGACTTGTAGTTTTGCTGGAAATCAAGATAAACCATTTTTTACCCTTAAAACCCCCCCCTCCCCCACTTCCCGAACTCGGATCGACCGTAATTACACTTTCATTTTTATAATATTCCCCTCCTTTTCTAATGGGTTTCATCCTACTGTAATTTTTTTTGGTTTTAAAAATTATCGACCCTGGTCTATAACTTCAGTGGTAAATTGAAAATTTATTTATGCATAATTATATTCATTTTTCTTTTTAGTGCAGATTTGCACGCCTCTTCAGAATACATTCTGTTTTTTAATATACAATATCTCTTAATTGTAATATGGAAGACGCTGTTTATTATATAACTTATATTTAATTCTTTGTGCTCCACGCAATTTTCGAGGAAGTCATAATTTATAGAGTCCTTTAGCAATTGTGTTATTTTCATTTTGATATTCTCTTTATACGCCTCTTTTTCTAAAAATATATTCATTATACTTGCACTTTTTTCTACACAATCTATTAAATTCTTTGAGGCGTATGTAAGAGATTTTTTTACAGATTCATAATTTTTAAACTCTATAAAGTTATGCACTTCCTCTGGCGTTTCGGAGACTAAAATATTTTTACACTGATTACAATTGTTTTTCATTTTTTTAACAATGAAGCCACAGACATACGCACATGCTTGTAGTTCGCTACTTCCTTCCTCCAAATTTTGTTCGAGGGGGGAAGTAATATTTTCTTCAATTTCTTTTTCTATTTGATATATTTCTATATGCTCAGATTGCTCCGTTTCAGTGCGCATGTCTGTGGCTGGTTTCAGTAATGTTTTAAAATTTGTTATTATGGCACTGTTATTATCCAGCTCACAATTGCCTGAGCTAGTATGTGCCATATTACTTATTACGGCAGTTTTTAATCCAGCAACGAATTGTCCAACTGTCGGGTTGCTATTGGATCCACAGTTGAATCTGATACAACCAAATAAATTTTCAAGAGGGTCCTGCTGGAGTCTTCTTGTGGATAGACTTTTAATTGCTTTATGTTTATCACTGAGGATTCTCCAAACCATTTCTATCCCATTGAGGGTCCAAATCCACCCATCTTTTGATGGCGGATTACCCTTGCATCCCAAAAATTCGAGTGTTTTAAAAAAACGTTTCATTTTATTGAACATTTCCATATGTTGTGAAGAATTTTTTATATTTGTAGAAAATATTTTTCCTCTTCTCAAGTCTGAAGTCGATGCATTTACACCATCAAACAGTTCGTCCATACAAGATATTAAATTAGCCGTTGCCAAGGCTTCAGTCGGCATGTCTCCTGAAAATTCACAATAAACAAATTAAATCAATATGAGTAAGCATATTACTATCTTTCCACCAGCGGCTTTACTGGTGGCATAGGTATACATAATTTACAATGTTTTATACTTTATTTTTATGAATTGTGAAGTTTAAAGTAAATCAGACCACAAAGTACTATATTATGTATAGTTAAATAAATCGAACCCGCGACACGCAGCGCAGCATTATTCGCTTAACTACTGCACCAACCATGCCGTCCGAGTTTGGGTAATGTTTACCTTATAACGAAGTAAACTTTTATGCCAGTATAATAGTTAGCATAACTCCGAAAGTACTGACTTTTAACCTTAGTCGTAATACTAAGTTTTATTCTGCATAAAAATACCTATTCATTCACGAATACCTTACTTCTATCGTAGGTGGGCCCACCATTTCTCATTGTCCTTTAAAAAAGGTTTAGTTAAATATGTTATTGAATGATATCCATTCATAATCTTAGGGTACATTTTTTTAAGCACACCTAAGCAAGAACCAAACGGTTGCTATACTATTAATGAATTTTTATGATAAAATATGGGGCTAGTTACTTGCTCAATACAGGATTAAGTAATATTGTTAAAAGGACAACATAATTACTAGATGGTTTTATCCTTTATAAAAGAGACAACCCCAGATTACTATACCGTTGAAACAAATATAAGTATCATGCATAATTATGATCTGAGTGAATAAATCAGATTTCTTACCTCCAGCTATTTTGGTATATATTCCTGCTGCAACTGAGTGACTTAAAACTTGTGCCGCAAGTTTTACCCTCATTTTTTGCTTTGAATTAGGCTCAAGGTGTTCTTTAGTCAAGCATGGTGCAAATACAAAATTGGGATTACTATTGTCCAATTCATAAAATTGCCTGATGTGGCTCCATTTAGCGATTCCTGTTAAGAAATTATTAAAGTATTATAATTACTATGTAAAAATTAAATATTACGCTCTAAATGTACATAATTATTATTTACTAGCTGCCCGGACAGACTTCGTTCTGTCAAAAGTAAATTAATTAAGGCATTTCCCGAGTTTAGGAACAGTTTTTTTTTTACTTATTATTTAAGTTTCACACCTTTTAAACCTTCCCTGGACTTCCACAAACATTTCAAGATAAAAATCAGCCAAATCGGTCAAGCCGTTTTCATGCTATGTCGTGACAACGGAAAACGGGTTTCATTTATATATATATAGATTATTAAACAATTATTTTTCTAAAACTAAATAACAAATGACTTACCAATTCCTTGTTTGTTGTCTGATGTTATATTGGTCCTAAACTTTACATCATATTTCATGTAGAGATTTCTGAAGCACTTCAGCAGGTGTGGTGTATCAAATAGTGTTACAATTTTGTGATTGCTCACTTCTATGTAGGGATTTTCTACAGAAGCTCCTAATAGACACAGAGCTCTCTTGTTGACTCCATCTAAGTCACAAACTGAAGCGCATATATTTATTCCGGCATCAAAACAACAATTTAAAACCTGAAAGTATTATATGGGAGATTAGTTACAAATAAACTTACATCATAGATCAGCAAAGAGAAATAAGCATGATCATCATTCAAAATGAAGAAGAAATGCATACCTCCTTAATCAAAGCAGATAGCCTGTCAGCTGTGACAAAACCACTTGATAAATAATAAGCCACTGGCTGCTTAAAATGCTTCCTAACTCCAACTACCATAAATACTAGGGCATATGAAGCTGCCTGCGGAGATCTACCTTGTGTAGCATGGTCTTGAAATCCTTCAATAAAATCTGCCTTAGGATTGTACCATACATTTTTTCTTAAGGACATTTCATCCCACAACAATATGTACTCTCGATCAGAGGGCCCAAAGTGTTTAGTTGTGTTTTTCAACATTGTGAGTATTATTTTGTGTGTCCCCACATTCATCTTAAATTTACTTAAGAGGGATTTTAATGTGCTGGGTGCTGGTAAACAAATCATTCTCCTCAATAGTTTGTAGCTTGTTGGTGACCTCTTGTAGAGCCTCAATGCTATTATTTTAGCCTCCATGTTCCACCTGCGACCAGGTATCTTCCTTTTATAATTCTGCAGTTCTCCTTGCAGTAACAGTGCAAATGTTGAACTCATTTTTGTTTTGAGGATGTCTTTGACTGTTTCATTGTTACAAATAACATTTAAAAACGATTCATTTTTTAAATGTTTTACAGTTTTTTGTAATCTATATACCTTGTTCATACTACTTTTCAGTTTCCTTATCAACATTTTGCTTTTCTGATCACCTTCTTGTTTTGAAGACTCGCACACAAACATTCCTGAATTGGTAGGAGTGATAATGTTTGCATTATGTTCGCTTAAAGGATAAATAATTCTGGATGGACCGGCAACAGGTTCAAATACGGCAGGTTGATCTGGCAGATTAGAAATTATTGTATCCTGAAAATGAAAAGTTGATTTAAATTTATTTAAAATAAGTCATAGATAAGGTAAGCCACCTATAAGAAAATTGGTATGATTAAATGTTTCTGTGCCTGAGAACTAGACGTTGTGCATGTAAACTAGTGTCTAACTGTTCAATTCTTCTGTTAAATATACTTTTCAAGTGTTAATAATTGTACTAACCTTATGGCATTGAACACCAGGTATAGCTGTTCTGAACAACTTCTTCTCAATAAAGCATGTGCTTTTAAAATGCTTGCTGCATAGCATCTTATGTTTATTATGGAGTCCATCCTGAAATTTGGGTGAAGACCAGGCTTCGTTTGGGAAGCAATACTTTGCCCATGATTCACAACTGGAAATTAAAAAAATAACAAAATTACACACCATTATAATCATATTCCTAACCTTCCGCCAGCGGCTTCGCTCGCGAGGATGTCGATAAAAACTATCCTGTCTTTCTCCAGGATGCAATCTATCTCAGCCAAATTTTATCGAAATCCGTTCAGTGGTTTAGGCGTGAAAAGGTAACAGACAGACAGACAGAGCGAATTTATAATATTAGTATGGATTAAGCTATATCTAAATAAAAACCTAAACTTTCTGTATTTGCGTTGATTGAAAGAGATGTAAAATTAAATAAGGGAATGTAAGCAAGAAAACTTTTCATACTTAGTACCTAATGATTTTTGCCAACGAAAGTTGGGACTTTCGCAAAGGGTATCAAATACGTTATGTATGTATACATGTTACGTTAGTTTATGGTAGTTAGAAGCTGGCTTAAAAATAATATTGTGGTATTCTATGTAGTCTAAAACGAATAGCATGGAAAGTACATAACAGTAAGTACATACCGCAGAGCATTTTTTGGGCCAGGCTTTGGAAACCGATGCAAAGTGATGCTAGGATCTTTACTAGGTGAAGATCCACACATGCAGCAGATTCTTGTGTTTTCTTTTTGCGAACTCATCGCGAAATTTAACACAAAATAAAGCAAGTCACTGTCTCAACACCGAGTCTATATCTCACAAATACACACTTAATTTCACCAAAACACAGCAACGGAGGAGCAAGCTCGACTCAACGTTATCAATGTATGTAGAATTAAATGGAACTAGTTTATTTATTACAAATAAACAGTAGTACAAGATAAAATGGTGCGCAAACGCCGGCAGACATTTTTCTTGTGACGTCAATAATAATGTCATAATCAATATGACGTGCGGACGTTAGTGTTGCCACACATTATCCCTCGTAACATTTTTTTTATTATGTAATATTCAATTATATATCTTATATTTCTCAATAAAATATGTTTTTTTAGCATCAGAATAATAGCTAAAGGTATTTTCAAGGGTAATTTACTTAAAAAATCAATTAATAAGCTCATTATTATGGAGTATACGAAATTGTATTTTTGGTGGCAACATTATATATTCATCTCTTTTACTCAAATGTCGTTTTCTCTCTCTTGTTAAAAAGCCCGCCTACATACAGTTCGTAGAACAAAGTTGACAGACCCTGCGGACGACACCCATACGAGTTACAGAAAAAGATGGTATAAAAGCTTTATACTTTTCTCTCGATAGAACATTACTCGCTAAAAATGTATTTGCATCTTTATAATCAGAAAAAGACAAAACTATTCTATTTCGCCCTATTTTTTTTAAACTTCCATTTACGATATTATTGAAGGAATTTCTTTTTAAAAAACGGCCGAAAGAAATTGGATTTAAATAAACGTTATCACTGCTTGATATTTGTTCACGTTGAACATGTACATTATAAGGTGCCGCATCCGACACATTATACATTAACCTGGCTACCGAGACCGACTGACCAATTGGTACCGACTGGGGAGACACATTGCTTTGATCTAAAACATTTTGGTTTGGTGACTGAGAAACGACTACTGATGTCTCCATATCATCAACACAGTTGCAATCAGATTGCCTTTTGCCGCCATTTTTGCGTCTTTTTTTGTTACAATGTTTGCATATCGATGTACGAGTGGAAACACGTTTTCTCTTAGAGGAATTAAGGGTGACAGACCCATCAGTATCAACGCTAGTATCGTTGTTAGAAATAGTAACATAATGACCTATATCTATATGGGTCCCACCGGGGTCCTCCGGCGGGTCCATTATAAGAAAAAACGAATAAAAACTTACCAAATAATGAAGAAATCACTTAACTACTATAAATAAATAAAGACTAAGGCTAAATAATTACTATAGGATAATCCAGACCAATAAATAATAAAATTTTAAAAATTGCCACCAAAAATCACGACCGCCAAATTTGAGGTTTCCCGCGCTTTTTTCACGCCCAATATTCGTAGGGGAGTTTCATACCCCTGGTTTTGACGTTTGAAGTTAGTATTGCTGCATTGAAAAATATACCTAGATCCGGTAGAAATACATTAAATATAGTAAAAAATTGCTTAACTCAGTAGGAATTTTCCACCTAATCGAATTTGGGTTACAAGAAATAAAGTCGTATTTCGCATTATTTACGGTTGATATTTCCGTGTTAAGCGTTATGAACGTTAGCAAATATACAACTGTCATTGGATTCAGTAAAAATTTAAAGTTTTTGGCGGAAAAAATGCCGTAAAATTAAGGATTAAACCACTGTATACAATGAGTTACATAACATTTTCCTACTTTCGTCTACTTACAGAATATCATAAAAAATATAATATAAGGAAAAGCTCACAATAAAAATCATATTTCGATACAAATATAAACACTTAATCTTTATTTTCTATACGCATAATAAATATTAATAATTTTCATCAACTAATTAATAGCACAAGTGACGTGACAGGTGAAAAAATGCAAGGTACAAAGAAAAAAAAATACGCCCATATGTTGAGTTTGGCGACACTTCAGAATAATATTACTTTAGTTATTAATCTATGGGCGACACCGACACCGGTTCCGATATGAATGTTGTTGTATTGCACTTCCACTCTTTTTTTCTATTCCGTGTCTTCTTACATACAAAAATGAAAATAATGTGCGCCTTATTGAAAGGCGCACATTATTTTCATTTTTTCCGAACCGAAAAAAATTGTAACGTTAACGTCGTCTACCACCCAGGGAAGACCTAGACTATCAGCTATTATAACGTACTCTGTGCTGTGCTAGACTACAAGCGGTCGCGGTGGGAGGGAACGTAGTGTTGTTCAAACCAGTGACTGCTTTTCTCACTTGGATGCGCGCTCTCTATAATACTGTAATTCTATCTCTGGGGTAATTACCTATATACTAGTCTTAAATCCTCATTTTTTGACTTCGTTTGATACTTATTACACAAATTCACAAATTACATATTACACAAATTCACATCACTACAGTTGAAGCAAAATGTTTGTTAGTTTGACATGACATTGACATAGACATATTTATGAAACTTGGAAAAGTGAATGGAACTTTATAATTCTGACTGAAGAGCAAGTACCTACTGCCAGTAGTAGTGTAGATTTAACTAGTTTTTTCTAACAGTGTTACATGATTGCAGGCAACAAACTTTAATTAGTAAAAATGTCGAACAGTGTTCCTCTAGTTGTGCGATTACTAGCATCATCAGTATCAGTGGCGAGCAGGGCAGGCAAAATAGTGCGCGATGTTATGAGTAAAGGAGAATTAGGCATAGTTGAAAAGGTTTGTTGACCAAACTGTGGAAAAATAATTGTATTTTTGATGGAGGTCAAAGTTCACTAACCCTTCACCAAAGTATATGAGCACAATCCTAAATAACTGTCATGAAGATAAAGTTTATGTATTATGTCATTTTTATGTTTCAGGGTAAAGATGATTATCAAACAGAGGCTGACCGATCTGCTCAACGCTGTATTGTTGCATCACTTTCAGCACAGTACCCGAAAGTGAATATTATTGGTGAAGAGGATGGCCCTGAAAGTGAAGTTAGTATACTTGATTTAAATAGGTATATTTTATTTTCTAAACAAATTCCTGCCATTTAATCTTCAACCTTCTGGAATCATATAAAAAGTTTGTATAATGTAAACTTTTTATAAGTTCTATTGTGTACTGTTTATTATAAATAGAGATGCACCAAATATTGGATTACTCAGGTCAGGCATATTTTTCTCTAGTTGTATTTGGCCCATTTATTTGGTAACATCCATGTTATATATATCACAAGTCAAAGAAATCCTATGAAAGATGATAGTCCAGGATCCCCCGTACATTTTTGAATTTGATTACTATCAAGCTAACTTTTTGTGTGTAGCTTCATAGTGATGAGACGCCCAACAATTGCCTATAAGCAAGCCTTGACTGTGGGACCTAACAGAGATAGCAAGGATACCGTTTGTCGATTAGATAGTTCTCAAATATTTATTACTAACGGAATATTTTTTTTTTTAATCTTAAGATAATTATCTAATTTAGTCGAAAAAACATTTGTCCGACAAAATCTATGGTTCGATCGATGAGTCCCCCCTTACCAACATGTATTGTTAACCAGGTCATCATAAGTTATTACTAACCAGCTGACTTTTTTTTTTTTACTTAATTAACATTTATAAAAATTAACCGTCACATTGTCCTACAAATTGCGTGGTACGTTATCCCGGTCCTACGCTTAAAAGGAGTAGTATAGATCCTTGACGTAAAAATAATTACTATCAAGCTAATTTTTTTGTGAGTACCTTCATTTTGATAAGACGCCCAACAATTGCCTATAAGCAAGCCTTGACTGTGGGACCTAACAGAGATAGCAAGGATACCGTTTGTCAATTAGATGGTTCTCAAATATTTATTACTAACAGATTTTTTTTTCTTTTAATCTTAAGATAATTATCTAATTTAGTCGAAAAAACATTTGTCCGACAAAATCAATGGTTCGATCGATAAGTCCCCCCTTACCAACATGTATTGTTAACCAGGTCATCATAAGTTATTACTAACCAGCTGATTTTTTATTTTTTTACCCAGTTAACACTTATACAAATTAACCGTCACATTGTCCTACAAATTGCGTGGTTCGTTATCCCGGTCCTCCAATGAAATGTATATTCGCAATTCATGAAATTAAAAAATAACTTAAAAAAAAATTACAAAAAAAAAAAAATTTGGAAAACGGTTGACCCTAAAGGCCATTCCTGCAACTTCCCGCTAATTCCGTTAATACCTAGGTGCTTAAAATTGCACCTACGAAGTTTTCGAGCTCTTCGAGCTCAAAAATACAATCTGTGTGTTGTTTTGAGCTCTCCGAACTCAAAAGTCTTATCAAAATTCGATGAAACCCGATTTTTCTAATTTTTAAACTGCTGTAACTTTTTAATATATCAACCGATTCTCACGCAGTTGGCGGCGATCGATGTTAGAGTTAGTTAGTTCAGAGTTATTACAAAAATACACTTTTTTCGATTTTTTTCGACAACGTTATCGCACGAACGCATCAATCGATTTCGACGCTCTATGTAGCGTTCGGTGCGGGATGGTCAAGCCGTTTAAAAGTTACAAGAGGTTTACATACACACACACACACACACACACACGCACACACACACACACACACACACACACGCGCGCACACACACACACGCACACACACACACATACAGACGTACAGACATCATCGTGAAAATTTTCAGGAAAGCTTCCTAGGACCTCGAAACGTCGGATCCGATGAAAACTCAATTTTTGAAAAACGGGGTGAAAACAATAACTTCCCGATTTTTGAAAATCTGAGATTTTTAGCGGGAAGTTAAAAAAAATTACCTAAAACAAATTTTTGTATTTAGTTTTAAAAATAATATATAATAAAAAATAATTTTAAGTACAAAAAAAAATTGAGTAGCATTCCAAAGTGAATGGTGGGACATTTTACTGGAATTTCATCAATTATAAGCTAAAATTATGGGACTGAGACTTATACTATAGTAAAATTTATTTTATAATATAGCAGAATAAGTAATTAACAATATCCCTTTGTCAAAAACCTCGATAACTCTTTCAGTTTCTCGTAATTACCATTTGACTCAGTGTGACTGGTGCCCTAGTAGCAATTTAGTAAAAGCCTTGTGCCAGCATGGATCAAAATACTTTAGAAAAATTTTAGATCAAGAATTGTACAAGAATTGAAACCAGGCTGTAGTCAGAATTTGACCAGCAATCTGGTGCCATCTGTTGCTAAAGTTTGGGACTATCCTATAGAGTATTAGAAGTTCTGATTCTATTAAAAATATTTAACTATTTCTTGCGATAATTCAACTTTTTACACATCGTAGCAAGCTAAATTATTTTTTCAAACTTGTTGACTAGACTATAAATGAAAACCACTGCAATACTATACTTTTTACATTCAAGTGGGAAGGAGGGAAATAGGTGCGCTCTCGTCGTTTTTTGCATTTCTCGCGCAAGTCTATGTTACGACTCTGGGCCAAGAATCTGGTCAAATTTTGGGCACAGACTGTCCCAAGTCTGCCGCCAGTCTGGATAAAGAATCTGTTACGACTCTGGGCCAAGAATCTGGTCAAATTTTGGGCACAGACTGTCCCAAGTCTGCCGCCAGTCTGGATAAAGAATCTTGATCAAGTATATTGGTAGAGAATTGTCCAATTCTTTACAAAGTGCTTCTCCAAGTATCTTGCCAAAGAATCTTGCCCAATTCTATTGCTACTAGGGTGGTACATCGAAAAATCCTTCTCTCTTGCCGCGGTATACTTAAAGTCGGATTTCAGTTCGACCACTAAACTTTTAAAAAATACTTCCCTCTCAATACTAAATTTATCCTACAAACATTGAATATTATGAAGAATTAGACTGATGCCTACGTAGAAACATTTAAAAAAAAAAATATATTGTGACTGGTGAGACAGGCATTTGTGACTGGTGGGACAAGTACAAAATGTCTACATCAAGTTGTTTAATAAAAAGACTTTTATATTATTTCAACCTAAGAAACATTATTGTTTATATATTTAACTATAAATTATTTAGGATAATTAAAAAAAACTAATTGAAAAACAGAAATGAAGGATTTAGCATGCTGATAATACGATCTTGATAAACTTAGGTGTTAATTAATAACGAAAATACAAAAATTTGTTCTTAAAACTATAATAATAAATATGTTAGTTAACAACAAACATAACATGAATTTGTTATTAGAACTATTAAAACAACATTTGATCCGGATACAAGTTAGTACGGCTAAGAAGTTACTAGGAGAGAAAAATTGTCGTTTTCTAAAAAAAATGACTTTTCTTGTCGGACTAGCGATACGTACCTGTTTTTTTGTAGGACATTGTTTCATTTGGGTAGAAAACACTCTAACCTATTATAAAATATTATTGTCCTACAGTTAGTAATGACAAAAGTGGTCTTGTGGTACTAACAATTTCTGAGCGTAGGACCGGGATAACGTACCACGCAATTTGTAGGACAATGTGACGGTTAATTTTTATAAATGTTAATTAAGTAAAAAAAAAAAAGTCAGCTGGTTAGTAATAACTTATGATGACCTGGTTAACAATACATGTTGGTAAGGGGGGACTCATCGATCGGACCATAGATTTTGTCGGACAAATGTTTTTTCGACTAAATTAGATAATTATCTTAAGATTAAAATAAAAAATATTCCGTTAGTAATAAATATTTGAGAACTATCTAATCGACAAACGGTATCCTTGCTATCTCTGTTAGGTCCCACAGTCAAGGCTTGCTTATAGGCAATTGTTGGGCGTCTCATCACTATGAAGCTACACACAAAAAGTTAGCTTGATAGTAATCAAATTCAAAAATGTACGGGGGATCCTGGACTATGAGTCAAATATAGCTTTTAAACAAATCAACTTTTTTTTATCTTATTGTGACACATTTTGTCAGCAAATCAATGTTTTAGAACATTTTAACTTCAATTAAACATCTTAAACCTCAATCAAATCCACATTTAGGCCTTTAAGGTAAACAATTTTTTTTCCTACATTGAGATCAACATTTATTTTTAAACTTTAAATCAAACATTTTTAAATCTCATTTTTTTTAAACGATAAATAAACAATCAAGTTGTAATCATAATAATTTGGTTGAATATCTGGTTTGGTAAGGTAAAGAGGTTAAACCCAATATAGTAGTATTTGGTTATTTGGTGAGACCACTGTTCCGCGCATCTCTAATTATAACTGTGGAATCCTAAATGTATTTTCATATTTTAAATTCTTATTAGTCTAGTTAATTGCTCATTTCTGAAACCATTTATGAACCAGACTTAGAAACTCATTCTTCATGGTTTTTGTAATTAACTTTTTTTGAATTATGTTGATTTCAATTATGTCAGTGCTTATATTATTATACATTATTTGCTTAAGCTCAGAGAATGACAATGTAATTAAAGAATCAATACTGGAAATAATACTTTAAGTATATATAGTAGTGTTGACTGAAAATGTTTATTTATTATAGACTGAGATGCCAAGTGACTGGATAATTTCTGAAGCTGACAAAGATGTGTTATCTCTGGAATGCCCAGTCAATCTGCACAGCGTGAGGGAAGAGGATATTGTTGTGTGGGTGGACCCTCTTGATGGCACCTCAGAGTACACTCAAGGTACACCCAAAGCTCTTGTCATCATCATTCTAGTTCTCACCTTTTTAGCACCATGTTACATGCATTTTCATTACTAAATATTTTATCAATGAACTTATAATAATGAAAAATACTTCTAGGTGCTCTAATGTTGAAGAAAGATCCTTGGGAAAGATGGAAAATGTACTTGACTCATCCACTTATAAGTATTAAGTGGTATTTAAGTTTGCTTCAATCCAATTATGGTAAATGAAAGATTTTAGAACTTTTCTTGTTTAGAACACACTGTTGTAGCACAGGCACATTGGAAAATGGTCAACATTTGGTTTTAATGTATGTATTGACTATTGTACATATTTCCTAGTTATCTACCTAACAGAATCATATCTTTGAACTAACTGTAGTGTTGTTAGTTAAGTGTTTTTTTTTTTGTTTTTAACTAAATCAATATTTCAGTTGTGGAATATTACAGAAAACCAGTTCTTTGTTATTATTACCATTATATTATAATCTAAAAGTGCATGTTGCATGGGGTGAATTAATAACTTAATTGTGAAGTGAATTAATAATAAATCTGAAGGCTAATTATAATTTGTAAATTGTTGCAGGGTTTCTTGAACATGTAACTGTTTTAATTGGCATCTCAGTCAATGACAAACCAGTTGCTGGTGTCATCCACCAGCCTTACTACAAGACTATGTTGGGGGGTGAAAAAATAATGGGTAGGACTATATGGGGCTTGCAAGAGGTGGGTGTTGGAGGATTTACCCCTGCTCCTCCTCCTGACTCCCTCATTATTACAACAACAAGGAGTCATTCTAATCCATTGGTGGAGAAAGCATTGCAAGTTATGAATGCTGGTCAGATTGTAAGAGTTGGTGGAGCAGGTTACAAGGTAGGTATTACCTAAATTATGAGGTAACCAATAATTTTATTACTAGCTTTTGTTCGCGGCTTCGCCCGCATGAGCGTCGTTTATCGCGCCAAAAACACTGAGAGTATTTTTCAAATCGGTCCAGTAGTTCCTGAGATTAGTGCATTCAACCAAACAAACTCTTCAGACATTCCTCATTATAATATTAGCATAAATATTTTATGGAATGATTTACATAGTATTTATTTTTAGGTTCTCCAACTACTGGAAGGAAAAGCCTCAATTTACGTATTTGCAAGCAGTGGTTGTAAAAAGTGGGACACATGTGCACCTGAGGCAGTGTTGTCGGCGGCTGGCGGCAAGCTGACTGACATTCTCGGCAACTTCTATAAATATGGCGGGTCAGAGTCGCGACCCAACAAAACTGGAGTCTTGGCTGCCGTCAATGACGAGTTGCATAGTTATGCTGTTAAGAGAATTCCACAGGAATTGAAAGATGCATTAGCTAAATAAATAATAATACGTTATTCTAGCAGATCAGATCAAATGTAAATAAAAATCGTTGGTGCCCTTCACAATTCATATAATTACAACAAAAAAAGTTAACAATAGTAGTAATAATTGCTCTAAATTATTTGTCATTTTAAAATAAGACTATTTTAATTAATAGTTATTGCTTTGGGACATTATTAAAGCTTGCTTTTGTACTTCTGTAACATTTTTCTTAATTCCTTCCTGAGGATTTTGCCTGAAGCATTCTTTGGTATATCCTTGAGAAATACCACACCACCACGGAGTCGTTTGGCTGGAGACACCTTATAACAAAAACGATTCTTTACTTTGACATTCAAGTTTATCTTGCAGATAAGATATCATTGTTAATGAGTAAATAATCAGTATCACCTGTTTACAAAGATACCAGACTTACCTTGGATGCTACAAATTCCACAATTTCTTTTTCTGTTACTTTGGAATTAGGTTGTGCAACTACAAATGCTAGAGGTAGTTCGCCGGCTTCTTCGTCGGGCAAGCCTACTACGCCCGCATCAGTTATGTCTTGGTGTTGAAGTAACAAAGCCTCAAGTTCTGCAGGTGCTACCTGTAAATAAAAGAAGGTTTTAATTGAACATCAAAATTTTGACTTAAACTCGCAGTAGTCTTTAATTTTAGGTTTTCATTCCTAATTAATAGAGATAAGATACATTCGAAATGACTTCTTTTAAAGTATATAAAAACAAAATACCTTACCTGAAAACCTTTATATTTAATCAGCTCTTTCAATCTGTCGACGATAAAGAAGTATCCCTCATTGTCGTAGTAGCCGATGTCACCGGTCCTGACATATCCGGCGTCGTCAAAGAGCGCGTCGCTGGCGGCTCTGTCGCCCATGTAGCCCTTCATACGCAACGGCGATTTGATCCACAACTCGCCCTCCTGACCAGGACCTAACAGTTTACCACTGTCTACATCTACAACCTGCAAAACAAAGTGCATATCAATACATTTTTTTATACTTTTGATCAATGATATTATAAGTAAAAAGGTGTAGATAGGTTACCTACACAAAATTCGATCTTCAAAAACGGCACACTAACTCACACATAAATAACTGAATATTGCAAAGCACACTACATTACGATTAGACGTCAAGGTAGGATGGCATGATTCGATTATCGCAAGCAAAAAAGAGACAAATGTAATTGGCGTCATAAATAAATCAGAAATGACATTTTACCTTACGTTAAAATGTGGCTAGTTAGCCACATTTTAACGTGTCGCTTGCTGAGCGCCTATAACCTATCTACACTTTTTTACTTATAATATCATTGCTTTTGATACAAAATTGTATTCCATCGCAAAGTTATTTGATTTTAAAAGTTATCTGCACTGAAGAGTAAGCAATGGTTAGAAATTACATATTATTATTTACCTTTACTTTCATGCCTGGAGCAGGTGTTCCACAAGAACCAACTTTCTCACCACTTGTCAAGTCCACAAGACAAGCCATAGTTACTTCTGTAAGTCCATATCCTTGTTTAATGAAATCTATGCCAGTCCTATATATAAAAAGTTTGTTTAACTTAGGCCCAGTTTCTTGATCCCGAGTTAACTCAACCAATAGTTAAATATGATAACTAATGGTGTCCAAACGCGTTTTTTCATCAATCGTTAGTCCATCAAATGGTCAAATAAGTTGGAGATATAATTATTTAACCATTTCTTAGAATAAAAAATTATGAATAGACGCGTTCTACCGAAGTTTGAAACCATTAGTTAGCGTATTTAACCATTGGTTTAGTTAACTCGGGATCAAAAAACTGGGCCTTAGACTTCATCCGAAAAAGCATCGTAAATTCAGGTGAGATGTATATAAGAGCAATGAAAATGCTTATTTAAATAAGTATTTGGACTAATCAGTATTTTTGTAGTGAGGTGCTGTCCACACCTGGCGAATGCGCCGCTAGCGAACCACTCGCGAGCTGCGAGCATGCATTTCAAGGTAGCCCGCTGCGCGCGTGCTCTCTGCAAGTACTTTCTCTCGCCCAATCCGACTTCCGCTTCCGATTGCCGAAGTTTACTTGATGTTTAATTATTTCAACGGTAGTCGTGTTATTACCCGTCATCCGAGAATGCAACTTTACAGCTAAAGCAAACGGAACTGCTAGCGCGCGAGAAGCAAGCCCGCGAGACGCGCGCTTTGCGCTCCTACTGTGCAAGCGTTGTGTGTGTTGCGCAAAGGAAGAACTCCAAACAATTGCAGTATCTGCATGCGAATAGCGCAAGAGCTGCAACTCACGGGCGGTCTATTTACCAGATGTGGACACATCCTTAGATAAATAGTACTAACTGAATTCAAAGTCATACCTTGCAGAAACAGCTTGTTGAATTTCTTTTGACAATGGTGCTGCTCCACACCAAACTTCAACTAATGAGGATAGATCATACTTGAGAACTAGAGGGTGTTTAGCAAGGAAGACTGCAAGGGGTGGCACTATAGTAGTCATGTTGATCTAAAACACCATACCATGAGGTATATGATTTGGATTTTAACAAGATTGTATGCAACAAGTATGAAGATTCATTAAGATTCAGTCTTACCTTATATTTCTGAATAGTCTCTAAGTATTGCTGTTCATCAAACCGGATTAGGAATACAATCTTGACATTCATTGCCATAACAGCAAATGTTGTAATGAATCCATATGCATGGAACCATGGTATCAGTGTCAAACCATTTATGATTCCATTATTTTTCTTTTCTTGTACAGAATCTAAGTAGTATCTAGAAAGAATATATTATGATCAATATAATTAAAAACTCAATGGTATTTTATATATATATGGATTTGAAATATACGAGTTAAACAGACCTCATATGTGCTGATAGTGTGAGGAAATTAACATGAGTGAGTTCTACACCCTTTGGTAAACCAGTTGTCCCTGAAGAACACATGACAGCAACTGTGTCATCTTGACCATTTACATCGGTGAGTGTGAATTCATTTACATCCACGTGGTCTTTGATCAGGTTATCATACATGATGCAGTCAGGGACCACATCAAACTCCCCAAACATAATAAGCTGGCACTTGAATGGCATCTCATTGCAACAATCATAGATGTTGTGTGATGTGATTGGTGAAGTAAAAATAAACTTTGGCTTTATGATCTTCAGCAAATGTGTTATCTCTCCTGTAAATATTAAACTTTAATTTAATCACAAAGTGCCTTTGTTAAGTTTTTTAGAAAAAATTCCAAGTTTTAGATTAAAGTATTATAAATATATCAAGAAAAGTCTAAATGATATCAAGAAAATTGCTTTAAAATTAAACATAAACTAGTTTGTTTTTTTTGGGTGTTAAAATTTAGATTTAACTTCATGAATTTTTAAAATGTTGGTTACACTTACCAGGTGTGTATGTAATATTCAATGTAGACAAGATTCCACCACAGTATGTAACAGCCAGAGCAGCGATAATAAACTCAAATCTGTTTTCACTGCTCAAACCCACAACATCACCTTTTTTCAAACCCAACTTCCTTAAAGTAGTAGCTAGATTGACACTGTTTTGAAGAATGTACCTATAAGTCACAGAATCTTCAGTCTCTGCATTTATCTAAAACAGAAATAAGTACTTATGTATATTTTTTTATTTGCATGTTTACTTTTTCTAATGGCTAGAGGTAAAAGTGTCTCTGGGTGTTATTTATCTATATAATATGTATGTATTTAGAAATATATAAGTATGTTTATCAATTGTCTGGTTGCCATAGAACACGCTCTGCCTAGTTTGGGATAAGATGGCCGTGCGTGTGTGAGCACTGTGAGCTGTCCCAAGATATTATTATATAAATTAAAAATGACAAATCATTTAATAAATAGGTGCACCTAGGACATTAGGATATAAGGACATAATATGAAAAAATAGTTTTTGAATTTTGTACTTACTAAAGCTATCTTATCTCCACCATTTTTTAACTGATCAAATAGGAACTGTCCATATGATAAATGCGCTGGGATGCCACGTTCTTCTGGTCCCGAAACGACATTGTTGAGTACAGTAACCGACATTTTTAAAACTTGTAAAGTACTGTTTAGTAAAATCCCTACTAACTTTACCGAATGTTAACTTATTAAAGAACAAAGAAGTGTCTGATTTCATAAATTTATTGAAAGTATCTTATCTAGCGGATAACAATTACCTATCCAACTACCTGTACTGACTGAGGTTAGATTAGGATTGGAGTTGATTGGACTGGATTAGACTTTGGACTCGGGTTGATGGATATGTAGCATTGCTAATCCATCCCCAATCGTTATCTTTGTAGCTTTGAACAATAATTGTAGTGAAAGGATGATAACTCAAGTAATCTGCGATGTCTTACGATGATATCATTGACCATTGTTGATATCATCCATGACATCCATCAAGTTTCATTCAACTTTCAAGTCAGTTCGTCTCATTGACATTGACGGTTGTCAGACGTCAGTTGTTTTTTTTTTTTTTTTTTTTTTTTTTTTTGGCAACTTGTAACAACATTACTGCCAGTGTCGAGTTTAGAGAAATACACATAATTTGGCAAGTTAAAAAGGGCGAAAATTACAAGATTAATATAATGTAACAAAAATCAAAAGACAGGTTTTACAGTTAATAAAAATATATATATAGCAACTACATAAGAAAGGAAGAAGACTGAAATGATTATAAAATACATAATATATACGAAGCTGTAAGTGAATATGAACCTAAATAATAAAACATTAATTTATTATAATTTGATATTATTCTTAAGTATATATAAGGACAAATATTTTAGAATATAATGATTTCTATTAGCTAGGCACAATAGTGTAGGTATGTTTGTGGGAAAAGGGATTTTTAATTTTATTAAAGATTGAACCATTTCGGAACGATCATAATTTGGACAAGCAAAAAATATGTGGTTTACATCGCCTTCGTCCATACCGCATTCACACAGGGAAGAGTCTTTTATGCGCAATTTGAAAAGAAAGGATTGGGAGCAGCAATGGCCAATACGTAGCCGGCAAATGATGGAAGTAGCCCTTCTGCACAAGTAAGTTGTAAAAAACCACGGTTTATTGCGTACATCTACCTGGATTCTGGCATAATGTTTCCCCTTTTCCTTTATAGTTTTTTCCCAGTGATTCGACCAGGACTCCCTCAGAGAGACTCCCGCAAGAGCCACAAGGTCGTGGCAATACAGTTTAAAGGGGACCGAATCTCCACAAACTATCGCGTTTTTCGCTAGGTCGTCAGCCCTCACATTACCAGATATTCCCACGTGACTGGGAATCCAGGCAAAGGAAATGGAAAGATTAAATGAATGAGACTGGAAAAGTGCTTCTTTTATCTGAAGAGTAACCGGGTTGTGGGATTTATCCTGGAATGGGTTTTGGCAGAGGGCTTGTAAAGAGCTCAGAGAGTCGGATAAAATCAAAGCGAACTGGAGCTTAAACAGGAGACAATACTTTACAGCTTCAAAGATGGCAAGAATTTCACCTGTAAAAGCAGAAGATTCTGGAGGGGACTTTTTTTTCTGTATAATGTTCCAGTTTTGGTGGTAAATGCTGTAGCCTACACATTTCCTGGAATCGGACTTTGATGCATCGGTAAATAAGAGATGGTGATTAGGGTATTGAGAGCCAATGACATTCAGAAATTCTATGTTGGGATTAGAAGAGTCCTTAGTTATACCTAAGTGAACAATTTTCGGTTCATATAATATTACAGGCCAAGGGAAACTAAATAATGGTAGCTTGGGTGACCGGAAGATCGGAACTTTCAGACTTTGCCAGACGCGAAGGCTGTTGACTAGGCAAGGGGTAGGTTTGTGCGACCAATAATGATTTGTCCTGCAGAGATCAGATAAGAGTTGTAACTTCGAGATCAAACAGTGGTGATAAAATTGCAGAGAACGAAAAAAGAAGCGGTCTGCCAAGTATTGCCTCCTTATATAGAGAGGAGGATCACAACACTCATTCTGAAGGGCATTAACTGGGCTGGATTTCATAGCACCAACAATAATTCTCAGGGCTTTAGACTGAATCAGATCAAGCTTTTTTAAATTAGATTTGCTTGTGGGATCCAAAAGAAAAGAGGCATAGTCGATATGGCTTCTAATCAGCGCATTGTATAATAACTTAAGACTATAAGGATGAGCTCCCCACCAAACCCCACAAAGTGCTCTTAATATATTAATGTATTTTTCACATACATTACTAACATAATTTATGTGAGGGAGGCCGGACATTTTCGAGTCTAGAGTGAAACCTAGAAATTTGATTTCCTTCACCTGTTTAATTGGACAGTTTTGAAAAATAACTTCAAATGGAGGAATGAACCTTTTTCGCGAAAAAAGAATTATGTTGCTTTTCGCAGGGGACAGTTCCATACCACGAGATGAAAGAAACTCACCTAAGGACCGTAATGCATCTGAGACACAACTGGCACAATTCACAATATCCCTGTCCGCACGATAAATAAGCAGATCATCAGCATACTGGAGCAGTTTGCAATCCAGGACAGTGGGATCTATCCCAGACATGTACAGATTGAACAATAGAGGGCTTAACACAGAACCCTGAGGTAGACCCTTGTAGACCTTACGTGGCTGTGAAACATTGCCGTCGATTTTTTTAAGGAATATAGTCCGGTCAAGGAGAAGGTTAATAATGAATCTTATTATTTTCTCAGGGATCCTTAGCTGCAGTAATTTCTCTCGAAGGATCGGAAGTCTGACATTATCGTATGCTGAGGTGATATCCAGGAATGCCGCTATTACAGACTCCCCACTAGTGAATGCAAGCCTTATATCCGTGGTGAAGACACTGAGACTATCTGTCGTGCTCTTTCTCTTTCGGAATCCATATTGAGTCGGAGATAAAATACCACTGTTTTCAGAAAACCACTCCAATCTATTCTTAATAAGATGTTCAGCAACTTTGGTAATGGTCGAGGATAAGGCTATAGGACGGTAGGATGAGCTAATACCCGGGTCCTTTTGGGGTTTCAAGATAGGAAGTATAATTTGGGATTTCCAAGAGATGGGAACTACCCCCGACTCAAACAGAGAGTTGACTATATTAAGAAAAATAGAAAGACAGTGGTTGTTACATTTGGAAATGAAAGAATAGGGAATGCCGTCCAGGCCAGGAGAAGAATCTTTCACTTTAGAGAGGACAAATTTTAGTTCTCTTAAGGTAAAGGGTTGGTTGAGACTATCGGAATAGGATGTTACCAGGGGAGTAAATGGGAAGGAGATTTCATTTTCATGAGGGACGTAGGGAGGGGCAAGTTTATTTAGAAAAGAGTTGATACATTCGGAAGGAATAGATCCAGATTTAGAGTTATCAGGAAGAGATGCCCGGAAACGTCTTATGTTGGACCACACCACAGAGGGGTGTGCCACAGGAGAGATAGAAGTACAAAAATCCTTCCAGCCTTCTCGTTTCTTGGAGGTGAGAACACATTTAGTCTTTTTCTCGACTCTGATCAGTTCTTGAAAATTGAAATCAGACATATCCCTGGTATAATTCTTTTCGGCTTGTTTCCTATTACGGATAGCTTGTGTACAATCTTTATCCCACCAAGGAGGGGAGACGCGCAATTTGTTATTAGGGTCCTTAACAGGAATAGCTGACTCTGCACCATACAACAATGCCTGACAAAATAGCTCCATACAAACAGCAGCATTTTCAGAATTAACAACAGGTAATGTGTTAAGTTTGACACTAACTGCGGAATTAAACAAAGTCCAGTCAGCTTTATCCAATTTAAACTTTATAGACGGCTTTCTTTTTATTATTGTTGATGCAGGACAGGGGTAAGCTATAAGAATCGGAAAGTGATCGCTGCCATGTGAACTACTCAGTGTTCTCCAAGACAACAATGATGCTAAATCATTAGAGCACAAAGATAAATCCACAGCACTTAATGCATCACCAGGCCGAGTTCTGCGGGTAGGCGATCCTGTATTCAGAAGACAAAGATCGAGGTCGTCTATAAATTCAAGAAGGGTCGCGCCACACAGATCAATGGCATTTGAGCCCCAGAAGGTGTGATGGCAATTAAAATCACCAAGTACAACTAGGGGTTTAGGTAAAGAAGAAATGATAGATTTAAGATCTATGAGGGTGGAGGGGGAGGGGGAAGAAATATATACCGAGAGATAGGTGATGCCGTGCACTCTAGCCGCAACAGCATTAAAACTATTGCAGCGAGAAGGCAGGATCACCGGGGAATAGGGAATAGGCTTACGAATAAGAATGGCAGTGCCGCCATAACCATCATTCCTATCGTCTCGGAGGCAGCAAAAGCCAGGGACTCTGAAATGAGAACCGGTCTTAAGCCATGTCTCCGAGATGGCAGCAATGAAGACATTATTATTATTAAATAAATAAAGAAAGTCAGATGACTTGTTATGAACACTTCTACAATTCCATTGCAGAATTGTGGGAGTTACAGACATTATTGATGGAGGCTTGAAGTTTATTTAATTTAAAGGCAACGTTGGACGGTATATGAGTGGAGCGAGAGACAATTTTAACCAGAGAATCTATGAGTTCAGAAAGGGATTCAATATCATTGGTTTGATTAGTGTTATCTGGTAGACTGGGAAGAAAACCACAGCCCTTGGAGTACTGTGGGAGAGAAAAGTTATCTAAGATTGCCTGATGGGCCTTTATATCGTAACCCTTATGGGTTGAGGGTCTTGGGGGTCTAGTAATAATTACGGATTTTTTATAAGAAGAAGAACGATTATGGGAAGTAAGTTTTGGGGATGCAGCAGGTAAAGGGGAAGAGGGAGTAAGAGGAGGAGCGGGTGATAGTATTACCTCAGCAAAAGATCTTTTACTAGGGGGATGAATTCTAGACGCCTCTAAATACGAAATCGCCTTCTCAGCCATAGTTTTTTTAATATTTCTCTGACGCTTCTGCTCTTCGCAGTTGCGATCTGTTGCCCTGTGATTACCCTGGCAATACAAGCAGCAGTAATCACCTTCATCGATGTCACACTCCTCTGCCATATGGTTACAGCCACACTTCGCACACCTTGGTTTCGAGCGACAGAAGTTTGAAGTGTGACCAAACCTACAACAGCGGTAGCACTGGATAGTTGGATACTGGTACACCTCAACAGGAATAGCATTGTAGCACAGGAAAACTCTAGGTGGTAAAACCTGCCCATCGAAAGTAACTACAACAGACTCTGTATCCTCAAACAATGAGTTACCATCCCTAAATATTTTGGCACGTAAACGCCTAATTTTAAGTGCAGCAATCTTATTTGGAGGTGAGCATAGTTCTTCTATGAGATCTTCCTGAGTCAAATCTACCGGAATGCCTTTGATGACTCCCAGGCGGCATATATTAAAAGACGGAATGAATGCATTATATTTTCCTAATAGACCAGGATTGCTTCTGAAAATGTTCGCGTCTTCAGGGGTTTGGAACTGTACAGAAACACGATTACGTCCTATTCGTTTAATGCCATCCTCAACAATATGTTTCACATTTAATTTTTTAAGGAAACGACCAAACGAAATAGCATTAAGGGTGGTACCTGCTGTAGGGGAATCATTTGATACCACTCTTTGAACATGAATAATATATGGACCACGGTCATTATTATTATAGGGACGCACCTGAGAGACTTGAGGGAGACCAGTTACTGCAGAAGATTTATCTGCCGACAGGGATAATGGGGGAGCGGATTGGGGATTACTCTTATTATTATTTGGTGACACTAATCTAGGGGACCTCTGGGCGAGAGTTAAATCAGTTGTTACTTTTAGTTTTAAATATCTATGGACACTCGTAGGGAAAACTCAAAGACGGAAGACTGAGAGTCCTGAAACCAAAGACATTGTACTCTACTAACTAGACAGTGCACGAAAAAAAAATTGTTTATCTAAAATGAGCTTTATACCGTACACATAAGATAGCTATTTCTTTGTAAGCGGTAGCTAGTCAAAAACGGTCCTGGCGAGAGGGCACCCGCTGGGAGTGTGTCCTTGTCTGACGTCTTGCCAGCTCAACTAATCATTGGGTTTGGTAGAAATGGTAGATTTTTTTTCTTTTTTATGATTTACTAAAACGAATGATTAATATACTTTGAAATGTATTTATATATTTTACAGTTCCTATCATTAATAAATCAATTCGTTTTATTTTAAAAATAATTCATTATTACTGAGTATGAGTAATATTTAAATGTTTGGGCCTGGGCGGTTTGCTCACTTGGTTGGTTGATCGCCGTGCTTCGATTTGCGATTGTGTCTTAAAACCGTTTGTTTTTGACGTGACAACGTCTTAAATTAGGTTGCGGCTGGGAGTCACTTATGAAAAAGTGTAACGCTCGGTAACGTTACGATGAGTCACCGAACGAGAGAGAGGCCCGCCGAATGTTTGTATATAAATACGTATGTATGTGTATAGGTAAAAATAAAATTTTGTTAATATGAAATTCAGTGCGAGATTCTTTGTATAAATTAATGTTTTAAATTGTTACTATTATTTCATCCTTCTTCCTACTATACGAATGAATATTTACATTAAAATTATTTTACCACTCAAAGTCGTTGTCACGTAAAACTTTCGCCCGTATACCGACTTTACAGGCAACCAATTTTTTCATGAAAAATGGTGAATTCTTATTGTGTGACAGGGTACTAAAATGAGTCTTATCATTAATAAAGCCGTAGTAGTAGCCACTTTTCTTTCCACGGGTAAGAAAAAACAACAATCATATCCTTTAGGGCTTAGGGTAACCATGAATTTTTCCGTTCAAAGATTTTTTTACTATCTCATAGTCAGGTAGATAGATACGTACCGACTTTCTTATCAGTGGGGGATGTACTGTTAGAATTTACAAAAGGGGCGAAACCTGGAACTTAGATTTTTATATATTACAAAAAAAAATATTTCCTAACGTTAGAATAAATCATCTGAGTGCGTGTGTGGATATATCGTGTTCTTTTTTATTTTATTGCATATCTTGGCTACTTCGTAATGAAAATATTAGACAAACTAACATGTTAACATTGCCGAGCCTTGGTCATAACGCATCGCACACATAAAGATCATGACTACTTCATTGATGTTTGTGAATTTTCTCTTCTTTCACAGCCTTTGTAGACAGAGGAGGGCTAAAATATGCTTCGACATTTGTGTTCGATATAGTAAAATATATAGAAAGACAATTTTGCTAATTTCTCGTGATTTACAGAGTTTGAACATGAAAAAGATGCTTAATATGACGTTACATCAATTCTCCCCAAAAATTAGGCACATTATGCTGCCCATCCAAGCTCTGACGAATCTCACGAATTGAATTGATTAAATGTATTGGCAAAAATACTTAAATTTAAGACTTAGGAGCTACGGAAAGTCCTTAACCCTGAAGCACGTAGGTGATAAAGCTACATTACGACAAAAATTGCGTAAAACTGTATTGTTCAGCAATATAATTATAAAAACAAATCAATAAAATTATTGTTAATGAATTCGAAAAAACCAATGATTTGTATTTCTCATAATTATATGTATGTAAATTTGAATTTGTACGCTCTAATGCAAAACACGCTAAACTAATCATCAACATCCCATGTACTTACCTATGTTTACAAATAAACAATTTTCAATTTTTGAATTTTGAAAATTTTATTAAATTTTTAATCTTTTTCTGTCCGAAATATTGCATCACGTTCATTTGAACTAACACTAATTTCATCATAAATGTCCCCATGCACATTGTATATTATATCTCACATTTGACAAAAATACCTAGCTTTTTTGTACTTTATGGAGCGACAGGTTTGTTAGGCTGTTGTCAAATTATCGGCAGGTCAGATGATACTGCCTTACTTATACAGAGAGGAAAAAAGTACTTTCGACCCTAAACCCACGTGTAGGGTAATTGATGTAGATTCCAATAAATATACACACTATGTATAGGTTTATTTTTTTTAACTTTAATTAAAATAGGTAGCGTAGTTAGGTAGCATCAATATATCAGGATACTTACACAATTGTTTTTACAAGCAATTTGTCCTGGGTTCTGTTTGGTCATGGTCACCCCATTAGAAAGAGACACACTCCCATCGGGTGCTCTCTCGCTCGGACCGGTTTTTGCGCCATAGTGCACAGTCTAGTTAGTAGAATACATTACAATGTCTTTGCCTGAAACGGAACTTAAATATTTCGTCACTGGCAGCACTCGCTCTGCCTTGTCAATGTCAAGTAAAGTTCATGAAATGAACTGTCATAAAACTCATAAATTATTGTAAACATTGATTGCTTCTCGTGTAAACTCGTGTTTATTTTTATTTAATTTCGTTATTATGGTGACGAATAATAACCAATATTAAACAGACAGACAGCTGCAAACCACAATTTCAAAAGCACAATATCCTCACACTTACCTGTTTATACATCTTAGAAGTATGCAAATTTGTGCGACATCACCCAGAATTTTATACTACCCGGAAAGATATACAAAATAAGTACAGCTTACGACACAAAAATAGATTAAATTTACCTACATCCAATTTAAAAATACATTCGTCCGGTCCACTAGTTATGTCAATAAAAATATATAATAACTTACCAAAAACAATCAAAGATGAAAAGAAAACAAATCTATTTATAAACAAATTAAAGAACTTTCTTCATTCCAAATGCTACTACACTATAAAAGAGTACAACGATGATAAATTAATAAAAAGATAATGTAAGAAATTAAAATAAATTAACGTCTATAGATAGGGATAAGCCCCTCTACCTATACGTTTACATACACACACACACACACACACACACACACAAACTCATATACTCACATACACACACACATATAATAACACACGCACACATTCAAAACATTTTTATATTATTTTAGAAATAGTTTTATGAAAGTATTTTAGATATAAAAATTGTAATTTTAGCAATAAGCTGCATATCTCTCCAACTTCTTTAAGCTGTGCCCTACCGGGTTCATAATGATTCTAGCGCATAAATGTACCACCTGTATTTGACTTATGGAATGCTAATAAAGAATTGAGTATTGAGTATTGGTGATCTATGAACTGGTGATCCATTATGATCATACATAATGAACAAATCCTTATCCGTAGCTCTGCAAGAGCGATAATTTATAAAGTGTGAATGAAATAGGGTATTACACCTTTTTTTGAAAACTGTTTTAAATTAATCCTTAGATAAGAATGAACCAGTAGAATTTTTATAAAACCGAAAAACGCCTTAAAAGCTATTTTTTTTTATGATTTTTAATTTTCGCGCGGAAACGGCTCGTGACGTCACTCCGAGAGTATACCCTATACCCACCTTTTTACTTATAATATCATTGCCTATACCTATGTAAAATGTACTCTGTGAAGTACACAATCTCGATGTTTGTCGTGCTTTGTGTTATTTTGAAATTTTGCAAGGTATTATCACGTTAGTGGACTTTTATCCCTTATTATATTAATATCGCATCATGGAAGACGGTTTTGTGAAAGCAGAAAGTACAAATTGGCGTACAATATGGCGGATAGCGTTTTAAACATTTAAAATATAGATTAAAAAAGACGATTGTTCAAATTGAATTATAAAATTTACATTGCATTTTTATGAATAAATACTAACGTTTCTCGTTTACTTTTTTCAAAATCTATCATAAACATACACTTTTATATATTTTTTTATATGGTGTAAAATACCCTATTGAGAGTGTATCGTATAAAATGCAAAAATAAAAATACAAAGGTTTTCTGTAAAAATTACCAATTGTCTTTTTATTTGTTTGACATTATTCTCTTCTTTTTAAAAAATTGGCAGAACCGAAGACACTAAACTATTGTCTATTTCTATTCTTAACATCCACCTCTCTTGAATGGAAAAAATCCGGCATGTGTCTTCAGGTTCTTCACCCAGGGCCCATAATAAAGGTTTTGTAAGCATGTTGGCGATCTGCTTCTCCGAACTTACGTGTCGGATATCAATACTTCCCTCTTGGATGCAGTCTCTGATAAAGAATGCTCTTAATCTGATATGTTTCGTCCTTTGGTGAAACTCTGGAGGGTTGCTAGCTATCTTGATAGCTGACTCATCGTCCACACACAGATATGCTCGACAATCATGTCCTGTAATATCTTTGAGAATGCGTTTCAGCATTGGTTTCAGCCATATTATCTCTCTAGCGGTCTCACTTGCGGCGTAAATCTCCGCTTCCGTCGAGGTTATGGCTACAACATTTTGTCGCTTGCTATTCCATGAGATGGCACCTCCAGCAAACATACAAAGAATGCCTGAGGTCGATCTTCCAGTGTTGACATCTCCTCCATGATCAGCGTCACTATAGCACTTGAGGTCAGATCCACAATCTGGTTTGTACTTAATGCTTTGATCAATAGTGCCTTTGATATAGCGCATAATCCGTTTTACAATCTGCACATCATTATTGGTTGGACTGTTTAGATTGTGAGATGCCACTGATACGGCATAGGCTATGTCTGACCTTGTGCCAGTCATTAAATAAGCAAGAGCTCCAACTGCTTGGCGATATGGGAACGTATTAACTTTGACATCTTGGTCTAAATTCATCGCCTTTTCATCTTCTGCCTTTAGTATTGGAGTTGCTACTGGTTTGCATTCCTGCATCCCAAACCTCTCCAGCACACGCCTGGCATACGTTTTTTTGGTGAAGCAGTATTGAGCTGTCCGATTGTCTCACTATTTCCATGCCGAGAAAATAGCTGGCAGGTTTGGTTGTGAGTTTAAATCGCATCCTCATTTCGTCTAGGAAATACTTCGTCTCATTTTCGCTGGTAGACGCTAACAGACCATCGTCAACATATAGGGCCAGGATAATCCTTTCTCCCCCGACAGAAGCGGAGATTTATGCCGCAAGTGAGACCGCTAGAGAGATAATATGGCTGAAACGCATTCTCAAATGATTGGCGGAATTATGGGCTGGAAAAAATATTTTATCCGATCTCAACAACGCGTATAGAAGAACTGCTGAAACGCAGGTAAAATCACATTTTATACTCATAATAATGTAATGTGTGTATTTCAAGGTTCAATATGTAGTATAAACCCATAAAAATATAATTTTAAAGTACATTCATGAATTTGACGTTGTGTTTACAAAACACATCGAAATGTAGCGCGATCTTATAATTTTGATAATATTTGTTAATATTATCAAAATTATAAGAAATCACTGATCTGTGGGATCAATTTGTATCAAGGTATTCTGAAATAATTAATTATTTCTAAATCATTATTATATTGCATTGCAAATGTTTATTTGTTTTTATTTAATTGTTCTAGGCAGTGGCTGATCAAGCGTTCCAAAGCATTTCAGTTGACGACTGGAAATTTAAAGTCAAAAAGAAAATAGAAAAAGATTATTTTCGAAGGGGGCAAATATCATAAACCAGATGAAAGCAGAAGCAGTGACACATCAGAAGAATTTAATCATAATCATCAGAGCCATCAGAATTTTAGTAAAAGCTTACACCAGGCATGAGTGAAGATTTTTTTGGACGAGAAGTACCTACCTATATGAAAACAATTTTATTCTGATTAAAAAAATAATTCAATTTTTTTTAGTTTTTGTTTTGATTAGTAACATTTTTTTAAGCTTAGCTAGAGGCGAAATTGGATTTGTAGGACACAATCTACTCAAACTAGCAAAGCATCCAACTTGTCACCGTGATTGAAACCCTAATGATTTGATCTGGGGTCTTCTAAAACATACAATAATTATTGCCTCACCCAATGTGAGATCAGTTGTCATCAAGGTATGAAATACTTACCAAATAATAATATTTTTTGCAGTTGCAAATCTCATATTGTAAATTTTATGTTCCAGTCCATGGCTGAAGCTTTTCAGGATTTTTTTTTCTTAAAACTCCATTTTCTATACACTTTAAACACAATAATTATTATTCATATAAATATTTTCAACTTAACTATGTACACACTTAATATTTAATACGTCCATGAGCCTACTTGGTAAATTACACAATCTACGAGAGTCGAACACGCTGTAGACGTCATTCTTTTTCTTGTGTCTTGTTTGCGTTATTATTCTCAAGAAATCTAACACAGTTTAAATGAAATAAAACCTAGTTTTCATAAATGAAATGGGAGACTTTGTTCTAAGAAGTTAAAAAAAAAAGTATTATTCAATCGACTTAAAAAATACAAATATGGGTGTAAAGTCAACGGCAAAAGTAAGTAGATGATGAATTGAGTTTATAACTTTTGGAGTCAAAGCTGATCACGAATAATTGGCAACAGTACCTACTAGTACTAAATGTGTGGTATAATTTACAATCACTTTTGAATCACTTTGACGCCATGCCACACAGTTCTGATGCGAACTCCGTTCATTAGAATTGATCGATTTTCTGATTTTGATCATCTACTTTTGCTGTTGACTGTACCTATGTGTATTGTTCATGTTCTTGTACATCTATTGGTGTTTTATCAAATTATTTTTCATTGTTGTGCTCTAAGATAATATCGTAAACCAGTGTATGATTGACAATTAAAGTTTTTAAGTATTATCTACTTACTATTTAGGCCTAGAGTAGGTAATGCGCTTTGTAAGGCGGGTGTTTCCGTGTTTGCTGGAACTAATTAAATATTAACCCTAGAGAATATACCGCCCGCATAACAGAACGCATTGACTTCTTTAAACAGAAGGTACATAAATGTGTACATGGTCAAGCCGTCAACGTTAACTGCAAAACTTTTGGCTGAAGTGGCTACGGAGTTCACATGGTTGCTTAGCGTCTCAAATCCAATCTGCTATAGAATTGCGTTGCTTCCACAGTTTTTAACAACAGGGTCTACCCATCTACTTCATAAAACAGGTAGTACTACGGATCCAAACAATATTATAGGCCGATCACTTGTCTACCAACGGTCTATAAACTGCCAACAAATTGCAACTGATGAAGTTATTGGAGATCACTGAAAGCTTCAGTAATTTCATCAGAGGCGGGATTGTGGATTCCCAGAGCATAAAGCTCTCGGATTCTATAAACCTAAGGTCACTCTCCGCAATGGATTTCCACAACGGAGACCTACAAATACTTGGGTATGTCAGAGGCGTTAGGCATCAACGTTGCTGACATGAAACATTCATTACAGGTGCGTTTCTTTGGCCGCCTGAACAAAGTACTGAAAAGTGTTTTGTCGGGCAGCAATATGGTGCGGGCCTTTAATTGTTGGGTCATGCCAGTGTTGATGTACTCCTTTGGTATACTCAAGTGGACTCAGACTGAACAAGACGCCTTGGTTGGGAGAGTCCGCACACTGCTCCTCGCAAATCGCATGCACCACCCACGGTCATCGGTAATGAGGTTATATATCCCGCGAAACTGTGGGGGTCGAGGCTTCTTGAATGCTAAGACCCTCCATAATCGCGAAGTATTTAACCTCAGGGAGTACTTTCTCCAAGTTGACGTGGGGATGCACCGAGATGTGGTGGTAAAGATAACTGGCTTAAACCTGTCGTGCTAAGAGTCAAGGACCGCATGGATGTATGGCAAAGCAAGGAGCTACACGGACGCTACTATTGGGCCATTCATAGGCCCGATGTAGATCTCTTAGCGTCCGTGGCCTGGTTATTACAACGTGAAAATGGTCGTGTCACATTATACTGGGATCGATATATCATCACTGACAGGACTATTGTAGGCAATAAGCCTGATTTAGTGATGATAGATCGATCAGAGCTACGGGCAGTGATTGTTGATGTCACTATCCCTCATGACGAGAACCTCGTGAAAGCCGAAAAAGAAAAATAAATAAAATATTTGGACCTAGCGCACGAGGTTGTCGACATGTGGGAAGTGGACTCGGCAATCGTGACAGCCAACGGCTTAATAGCCAAGAACCTCGACCAACACCTCAGGAGGCTCTCGTTAGGCGTCTGGGTCAAGGGTTTGATTCAAAGAGCGGTACTTCTCGACACGGCGCGTGTCGTGAGGTGGGTCCTCTCTCTGGAACCATAACCACCGGCAGCCTGGACCTTGTTCCCGATGAGCCGGTTGGGGACTATTTTTATATTTTTGAATGTATTTTTATATAGTATACTAGCTGCCCGGACAGACTTCGTTCTATCAAAAGTAAATTAATTAAGGTAATTCCCGAGTTTAGGAACAGTTTTTTTTTTTACTTATTATTTATGTTTTACACCTTTTGAACCTTCCCTGGACTTCCACAAACATTTCAAGATCAAAATCAGCCAAATCGGTCAAGCCGTTTTCATGCTATGTTTCATTTTTATATATATAGATATACAACTAGCGACCCGCCCCGGCTTCGCACGGGTGCATAATTACTGCATGTATTATACATATAAACCTTCCTCTTGAATCACTCTATCTATTAAAAAAACTGCATCAAAATCCGTTGCGTAGTTTTAAAGATCTAAGCATACATAGGGACAGACAGACAGACAGCGGGAAGTGACTTTGTTTTATACTATGTAGTGATATGTAACAAAAACCCTGTCCGATCCCTAAGACTATTATTCGGTATCGTACTGCGAACACATATACGTAGCCATTAAATGGATTTGAGATTTTTTTTTTTCCAATTAAAAATAAACACTGACCGCTCCTCAAAGTTCACGTACTTACTACCTACAGCCTATGCGAGACGGTTCATGAACTGTACCACGAATACGCCTTTATTGGATCTGACAGGGGTTTTATAGTAGGTAAGTAGGTATATGAGAATGAAATAATAATACAATGATAATTGGGTGGGACAATAACTCGCACACCGTCTTCTGATCCCAAACTAGGCAGAGCCTGTGCTATAGCAACCAGACAACTGATAAACATACTTATTTATTTATAAATACATACTTACTATAAATAAAATACACCCAGACACAACAAATGATCGTGCTCATCACACAAAGATTGGTCCTGGGTGAGAACCAAACCCACGACCTCTGGTTTAGCAGTCAGGGTCACTAACCACTAGACCAACCGGTCCGCCTTAAATTATATTCTTATCCATGGCCAGAATAAGCAGAAGTCTGGCATGTAGCTACTGATGCAGAGGCGCCGACTTTTGTTATATTTTACAGATACCGACATACCGTATGTCGGTATCTGTAAAATATAACGAAAGTCGGTAGGTATCTGTAAAATACTATGCAGGGTTAGCAAATAATAAACTTGAACAATAATCTACAATATTGTATACTTCCGTCTCGCTAGAGGACTAAGAGCGAAGCTTGTTTTGGTTTAGCTTACGTAACTGAAACAGTTTTTCATTCCTACTTGTGTACAGGCTGCTAACTACGTAAACTAAGCTATGTGCTTGAAATGAAGGGCTATCAGCAATCAGAACTTGAATAAAATTAGAATATATCGTCTTTGGATTAGTAGGTACTGACATGAGTCAGTATTTATTATCTAATCTTTTTTTTCCCTAGTTATCAACTTGTTGAACTTGTTGAACTTTTCTCATGGATAATATTTATGGCGAGCACGTCCCTCAACTTTATTATGTGTTCTCAATCAATGTTCTCAGTCAACATGGTATAAACTAAAATGTGTT
This sequence comes from Plusia festucae, assembly GCA_950381575.1. NCBI lineage: Eukaryota > Metazoa > Arthropoda > Insecta > Lepidoptera > Noctuidae > Plusia > Plusia festucae. The sequence goes on from OX494450.1 coordinate 5,027,523, forward strand.
TAAAAACTGGATTTTTCACCCCCATAAATGAAGATGCGCACTAGTAAACGCAACCGGTCCCATGAATTCCCAGGAACCTATAAAAATCCAGCCATACTAAAATGAACTTTTTTTCGACGTTGCCATCTCATACATAAAATAATAATAATCTCATAAAATTATGAAATAAGTAATAATACATTTTACACATAAAATTATGAAAAAAAATCAGGTAACCTATCGCGTAGAATAAAAGAACAGAATAAAATTAAAACTTATGTAAAACCATTTACGTCTTTATTCGATTGGAGCGTCGATGATACTTCTACATAAATAGAGGTAAATAATCAGGTTGATATCTAGGGAGAGCAGACAGACAGCAAATAAAATTATTTGCATTTCGCCACAAACGATATAATCGAGTCGACGATGGTTAAGAAAAAAAGGCCCATCACCATACCACGATCTCATAATAAATTATTTAGATACCTACAGTAGGTAAACCGGTTGAACTTTGCTACTTGTTCTCGATTCTGTCATTGACTTGTAGAGATCATGTTCACTATGGTTTATCGGCCTGTGCGAGCGAGACTCGTTCACTCATTCGGAGCACACAACTCGGCTTACTAAGGAAGGCCAATATTAAATTTGTTTGAAAATAATGAAATTAATATCCAATTCATTATTAAAATATATTGTAAATACTCTGTGTAGCAACCCTACAGAGCATGACTTTTTATCTTTACAGTCTTAATTGCGTTATTTAAGACATTTGTTGATAAAACCACCTACCTATCTATGAGGTTGGTTTATTGTGATCTAGTGAGTCGGTGTTGTTAGTGGTGATCGTATTATTTTTCTACCACATAAGTAATTAAATTCAAGTGCAAGTGAAAAATAAATATGATAGTAAACAATGTGGTTACCACTGGCCCGGCACATAAGGTGCCTAGTCATTTGTCCTTTGCCCAATACGCAATAGACAAATTAAAAGATATATGCCAAGGCAAAGATGCTGTTGCTGTGGTAAGAAAAACCTTTCTAGATTTTTATTGTAGGTATGTAAATAATTAAATAAGACCTTTCGTTATAGATTCAAGTTTTATTTTATTTAGAACCTAAGAAACAAACGGTTCGCACTCCTGATTAGTCCTGATTATCTAAGTAACTTGCTTTAATCCTAAGTAGCTTGACGATCTTGCGGTCATGGTTCATGCATGACACAAAATTTGATAACACAATTGTTTTGTACCTACATTTGAGCCAGGTGAATATAATGCCAGGTGAGTTATGAAACTGACTCAACTGACTCAACGACCTGTCTACTATCGTTTACGAAACAACTAAACACATTGAACTGAAGTACCTATAGTTCTATCGAAGGCAATTGTTAATAAACTAAAATAAAACTTCTCATAACACCGACGTAGGTGTGCCAATGTTAGGAATTAATTTCGGTAATGAAACATTTTTGGGTGAATGAATATATCATAAGTTCTGAAGCCTTGATCTTCTATTAACTTTGATAAAAATACTTGCATTTTACGGGATCATAGGTACCTACTAGGTCAATAAGACAGTATGTAGGTATATAGGAGAGGAGGTAACCGACGTAATCACGTAACATTAGAACTGCCTTGAAAACATACCTTTTTCAATTTTGCTGATTACGCAGAAAACCCAAGATTGTAATATTTGTGCTTTATTTATCCAGTTTTTCAAATTGAAAGACGTAGACAGAAGTTCAATAAGTAGGTACCTACTTACGACTAAGGCAAGAACAACATAGTCACGTCTCTTAGTACACGACCTTGACAGCAAAAACTTGGTTAAATAAAACAATTAACAATGTGTCTCGGAGGTTGCTACTTAACATCGGTAGGTAAAGACTTTTCCTTAATGCTCACAACGCGTAGTAGGCGCTCTTTGTACCTCAGCTGAATTATGATATTAAGTACCTATGACTAGACCATGAACAATTCCTATCATAATGCCTATGCCACGATAATTTGTATTTTCGTCGCATGGTCAAGATCAAGTACTAGGTACTAGTAGGAATGTCGCCACTACTACACAGACTGGCCTTTTTTCTTTTGGAACAATCACGTAATATACTTAGAAAGAGGACAGCCTTATATGTTTTAACATCAAACCTTATTCATAAAGACCCATTAAAACCAACCCTTTATTCGAATTATCATGCACTTTAAAATACCCTAAGTTCAAAGTGCAAATAGATTGTTACAACAACTGATAAGTACTATCGGGCATAGATACGTTTGTCCTACTCAGCTCTAATGGGCCTGCTGTTTCAAAATCTACTTTTTTGACTCGGTAGAAACAAACCGTTGTTAGTCGTTTCTTTACGAAAAGAAGAAGATAAGATAGATTAACTTACGACCTCGAGAAACGAAGAGATTTTATCGATTTAATATTTTTGTATGAACTTTTACACTTTACTACTTTACTTACGTTTTGGTTCTCCACAACTATTAAATAAATAAACTTTCAATATTCCTCTTAAATATCCTAGAAATTCTATGTAATCTCCTTTATCCACCGTTTCGTAGAACTGCTCTAAAAAGCAACTCAGCCTTTCCCAGGCTTTAGTAGTATAGTGCCAATATCATGTGTTGTCACCATCTACTTTTCCGTATAGGTGTTAAGTTATATACCACACACAATTTCTGTTTGTTATGTTCATTGTATAGCATCATGTACTTACCTAGTGCTTACCTCATAATATTGTAAATCTAGTCGTATGTTATTATTGTATTTAACCTATGCATTTATGTAACAATTGTTGGTGAACCAATAAAATGAGGATCAGAACAACAATCTCGTGGCTGTTATACTGTTCCATATTTTAATCATGCATCATCATTTTAGTCATCATTCACCTGCAGCAGTTCATTACTCCGGGCTGCAGGCCTCCCCTCTTTATTTTCGTTTTCACTGTCCTGAGTGTCCATCATCCAATTGCATCCTTTTTTTAGATGATTTATACTCGGACCAATGTGGCCTTTTGGTCTGTTCTGAGATAAAATCCAATAATATTTTTAATTTTGATTGGTTTTTAAATTGTAATCAGATAAATGCTGACACTGGTCACAAAATCACCTGTAAACAAATACTACAAGAGACTGTTAATGTTGCGAACGGCCTCAAGAAGTTGGGAGTGAAAAAAGGCGATGTAATCGCACTGTGCAGTGAAAACAGGGACGAGTTCTTCCCGATCGCTCTGGCGGTGTTGTGTTGTGGTGCCACCATTACTACGCTTAATGTATTATACACGAAAGGTATCATCAACTTATGCATTCGAAAACTTATATCGAGCCAGAATTATATGCTTTAAGAACCTAAACCTTAAGAAAAATAAAAATCTTGCAATAGAAAACCTAAAAACATTTTACAAAAAAAAATTAACAAATACTCCAAATTAAAAAAATACCTGACAATATCACGAAATAATTGGGCTCGTGTACCGACAAGTAGCTCAAACTTAATTATAATGAAATGATATGGTTGCCAATGCCATACATCTTTAAAAATCATAATTAGGTCACATTATGACATACACAAGTCTTAGTGCTAAATACTGTTTATTTTCAGATGAAATGACGCACGTACTAAACATATCTCGACCAAAAATAATATTCTCTTCAGAAATAGGATTAAAAAGAAATATCGAGCCCATGAAATCAGTGTCGAGTATCGAAAAAATTATTCAAATTAATGGCAAGCCGATCTTGAGCGGCGTCATCGAATACAAAAATGTGGGAGTCTACGTGAACCCTGATGAATTTGAGCCAGTTGATGTGCAGGGTTGGACTGACGTGGCCTACATACTATACTCCTCTGGAACCACTGGTTTGCCAAAGGGAGTCATGCTTACACACTTCAACGTGTTGTACTCGGCTCTCAGCTTTGAGTAAGTAATATCCAATGCGTTGTTTATTCGTAACGAGGTCAAGACTGTCTACATAACTTCATGAGTATTTGAAACTATTCCAGGTCAGAACAGGACCCACAGAACACAGTATTACTAACGATAGTGCCATGGTATCACGCGTACGGCCTGATGTCATCTATTAACTACATATTAATAAGGAGAGTGTTGGTGTACCTAAATGGATTCAACCCTGTCAAATATTTAAGTTCGATTCAGGACTACAAGGTACATACAAATTTGGATAATAAGTATAAAGGTGAAAAAAATAATTTTAACAACCGGACTCTTAAACTAGTTAATGGGTTACGAGATCGAAGTGACTTTTTGTAAACCTGAAAAGATAATTGTACACATTCTATATGTGGTATGGAACTTTATTCAACCTAGTAAAAAATTATAGGTGACTGCGTTGGCGGCTGTTCCCCCCATAGTGGTGTTCTTGGCTAAGGCTCCCATAGTGGAGAAATTCGACCTATCTTCTATAACAGTGGTCTGGTGCGGCGCCGCTCCACTCTCCTCAGAAACTATTGACCTGGCTTTAAAACGGTATAGTTGAATTTTCATTCTTTGAGCTGAGTATTATATTATTACTAGCTGACCTATTATAAAAAATAGATATTGGTCGATTGTCAGACCTACCCGAATACCAACATATTTTTGTATATATGGTAAGACATTATAGTAATTTTCCTATTTTATATCGCAACAGGGCAACGTTGGCGGCCTAATATAAAGTTTAAGCCGCGCTCGCATCGTTTGACTGTGGATAGGTGACCATTTGTAAACATACTGGGACTTCTGAGGTCGGGACCAACCCGATTGAATACGTCGTTACGTGGATCTTTGACAGTCCTCTATTACTAAACTGTTTTCCCAGAAATGGATTTTGGAGGTCATGCTCTATGTAAAATACCTACGTTAATCAGCTAAATCTGGTAAGACCTGTAGCCGACCCCAACATAGCTTGGGAATAGGATAGGCAGATGATCTTAGAACGCTGCAATTGCCTTGCTCTACCGAGGAAAGGACATCACTGTTGAGCATTGTGTTTTATATTATGGAATGCAATAAAGTAATGAGTACCTATTAAGTATATCTTACTTATTAACTTCAGCAACAACTTAAAAATAAACAACTACCTTATCTACTACCACTACTATCAAGATTGAATTGTTTACATTTTGTCTATAGAATGCGTAACTGCAAGGGAATATTCCAAGCGTACGGCATGACAGAAACGTCACTAGCAGCTACTAAGGACATCGATGACGATCAGATAAAGAGGAAGCCTGGGAGTGGAGGATATCCTCTACCAGGAGTAAAGATTAAGGTAAATACTGGTCATATACCTACGTATATATATATAAAGGTATCTAAGTAATATATACATATATGTATTATAATGTTTTGTTAATAATGAAATCGCCAAAATAACAATAAACAGCTTCCGTAAGACATTCTTGAGCTTATTCCATCATTCGCGGGTAATTCAAAATTATAAATAAAAAATCCGTTCCATTATTCACACTATATCTTCACCGTGTGTGGTGAACATAAACATCCAAACTTTGAACGGGTAATGGAATATGTATGCTTTGATTCACAGGTTGTAGACATAGAAACTCATAAAAAGTTGGGCCCGAATCAAAATGGTGAGATCTGTATCAAGGGCCCGATCATTATGAAAGGTTATGCTGGAAACGAGGAGGCTACCCGCGCCATGTTTGATGAAGAGGGATACATGAGGACCGGGGATGTTGGCTACTACGACAAAGACGGCTGCTTCTTCATTGTCGATAGACTAAAGGAACTTATCAAATACAAGGGTCACCAGGTAAAAAAGTCCGTCGGCTAATCAACAGTAAATTTTATTATACATAATATACGAATCTTGAATTTCTTTCATAGACCCTCGTATCAACATTTTCACAAGGAAATCTTAGATACGGAGTATATTAAAACCGAACGTTATTAAAATAATCCACGGCAATTTATGACCCGTTATCTACTTGCTATATTAAAATACACAAACATAAAACCACTATTAGATACGATACAGTTTCGTAATCATATAATATCCGTAGTTCGTGTGATTATTATTTAGCAGCTCAAGGTTAGGCTCGAAGACTTATTTATTGAATGAAAATGGAAAAAAATAGGATATATTATAAGAATAAAATTTGGCCAGCATGCACAAGTCTGCCTAATCAGGGTTAAGTTAGAAAAACACTATATTTTTATAGTAAGATCAAAATTGTTGTAACCATAATCGAATTATCCGTATTTATGCAGTATTCCTAGGATTTCTGTGAAAACTCGAATTTATTATCAACTAGCTTCTGCCCGCGACTTCGTACGCGGATCCTGTTGCTTATGCCAGCGACAACAGGGTCGTCAAAATAAAAGATCTGAAACGTCTGATGTCAAATTCTAAGAGCCCGGGGACGGGGAAACAACGTGATGCGCGAGACGATTCGAGACCCTCCAGATCTTTCATTTTTGTAAGATAGCAGGAAATGCCCATCAGAACTTTTGCTCACGATCAGCTGTCAGTCGCGCATCATATTCTTCACTGGTCTCTAGAGATCTGGATGTAGATGCGTAAATGCGATGAGAATGCAGGCGTGCTTCGCGATCCGAAGAGATTTCCACGGAGCGAGTTGCAGCCTGATCTTCCCGAACAGCATCAAGTCTCTCTCGAGGCCCTTCGTTAGATTCTTGGGATCTTATGATCCTCAATCTTTTAGCTCCTTTGGAACAGAGGGAAAGATTTGACCTCTTTCATCATGGTTATAGTTTTATTGTGGAGATACCTGATCAATTAAAATCTAAGTGACTACAAAGTAAATTAAACGCTCAAATAACATAAATAAAGTATCAGCCCGAAGGCATATAATTATATTCGATAAAAAAAAAGAAAAAAAAAATGGGAGTTTTGGCCAGTTGAGTCGAATTATAAATGATATACCATCGTCATCGAAAATCAGTCCTAAAGGTTATGTTATTTAATAATTATACAGTGAAATTAATGATAGCTTTGATTTCCAAGTCAGATGTTTCAAATCTTCGATTTTTATAGTCAACAGGAAATCAAAAAAAAAATCACGTCATTCCTATATGTGTTATGGTGTAGCCGGGCTCGTGGAACTCGACAACAGGTGTTCCAGATCTTCAATTTTTATACGTCAATTGAGAGTGCTCATCAGGCTGAACAACTCTTGCTAAGACGTCATTCCTATATGTGTTATGGTGTAGCCGGGCTCTTGGAGTTCCACAACAGGTGTTCCAGATATTCAATTTTTATACGTCAACAGAGAGTGCTCATCAGGCTGAACAACTCTTGCTAAGACGTCATTCCTATATGTGCTATGGTGTAGTCGGGCTCTTGGAGTTCCACAACAGGTGTTCCAGATCATTAATTTTTATACGTCAACAGAGAGTGCTCATCAAGCTGAACAACTCTTGCTAAGACGTCATTCCTAAATGTGTTATGGTGTAGCCGGGCTCTTGGAGTTCCACAACAGGTGTTCCAGATCTTCAATTTTTATACGTCAACTGAGAGTGCTCATCAGGCTGAACAACTCTGCTGAGACGTCATTCCTATATGTGTTATGGTGTAGCTGGGCTCTTGGAGTTCCACATTAGGTGTTCCAGATCTTCAAATTTATTCTCTCAGCAGAAAATGCTCATCACGTGGAACAATTTTTGCTATGGTACCATTTTTGTATCTCTTATAGTTTAGCTGGTCTGTTGCGGTTCTGCATCAGGTGTTCAAATTTCCAAGATAAATTATAGCCTATATGTTGCCCAGACTTAATACCTATACAACAAAAAAAAAATCATTCAAATCCGTCCAGTAGTTCCGAAGATTAGCGTGTACAAACAAACAGACAAACAGACATCAGATAAACAGACAGAATTTTTTTTTTTGATTCGTGCTCCATAACTGTTTGTAAACCCCCCTCAATTATAATTTTTTTAATATATTCAATGTACAGACACAGTTTTTTTACTGTTTTAGTATATGTATAGATTAATGTAATAATGTAATGTTTTCAGCGTCTCTATTTTTTATACTCAAACTAAGCTAACCTTTGTCTCGGGTATCTTGGGATCAATTATTATCAAAGCTTCTAGCATACAATCATGAATAGCTATCGGTTTTCGTAAGAGCCACTTTATCGCCGGTAGCATTATGGGCTTTTTAATAGTTTGCTTTAATATTTTTAACACCCGGCGAAATAAGATGGTAGTTTAGTAGGTAGGTAGTACATAAGTTTACCCTCAAACGGAGGGATCGATTATGGTTTTGTTTAAAAAAATAAATTATCAAGATGGTTTTAGTAAACTTAATTATTTAAAAAAAAAATTCTGGTTTTAATAAAAAATAGCAGCTGTTATAAGTATACCTGTTTTAGGGTTTTTTAATTTTCAATTTATTGTAGGTGGCTCCAGCTGCGGTGGAGAGCGTGGTTCTGGGCCACCCCGGTGTGGCGGAGTGCGGCGTGGTGGGCGCGCCAGACGAGCAGGTCGGCGAGCTCACCACTGCCTTCGTCGTCAGGCGACCCGGCGCCACCGTCACGGAGAAGGAACTGCTCAACTTCACTAATGCACGCGTAAGTATCACTCACATGGATAAAAGTTATGTAAAAGGTAGAAAATTCAAAAAGTCTAGGCAAATATATGGAACATTTGTGTAGGATTGCCGTGATTAAAGCCACATTTATTATAACACTAGCTTCTGCCCGCGACTTCGTCTGCGTGGACTTCAGAATTGGGTCCAAAAAGAAATTAAAAATGTGAAAGTAATTAAAAATGGAAAAATTTTCACCCGAGTTATAGCTTGCGCTGTAATAGAGAAAAATACCAAATTTCAAAGCTTTCTGTCCACAGCTTAGCTCGTAAACAATTTTAAATTTTACTTCGGGTACTATTTAAGTAGGTAATCGGGATAAAAGTTAGCCTATGTTCTTTTCCATGTCAAAGGCTACATGCATTCCAAATTTCACTAAAATCCGTTTTGCCGTTTTTGCGTGATTGAGTAACAAACATCCAAATTCCAAACATCTAAACATCCAAACATCCACACTATCACATTTATAATATTATATAATATATATATAGTAGGATCTGGATTTATTCCCTCTACTCAGTAATTTGTTGTTAAATAGGTTTCAAAGCTTGAAAATAGTTAATAGGCACTGATTGGACTAATTGTTTCGTTAACCAGTTGTCGGCGGTTTCGCGGCTGCACGGCGGCGTTATATTCGTCGATGACATTCCTAAGAACCCCTCTGGTAAGATCCTCAGACGAGCGCTCAAACAAAAACTATGCGAGAAAAGCAAAAGCAAATTGTAAAGGCGTTACCTAAAGATACTATGGAAGAAGATTGAAGATTTGATATTTGTATACTTATCTACTTATTGAAATAGGTATGAAGTTTGTTACGATTGTTGTTAACTATTTGTGGTGATTATTTTATTAAATCTATACTCAAATATAACTTTTTATACTTTATTGTGACTTTATGTAGGTTACATTTCAATTTAGGTCGGACGAATTAATGTTTGAGATGAAACCTATGGATCTGGCTATATTGGGTAAATATGTGTATAGGTTAGTCCCTGAAATCAAAAGATCGCTTTTATTTAATAGGTTACTTAAATGTTGGTAAGTATTATTTATTATGTGTTTACTTTCCACAACATTTTCTTTAGTGACACCTCCTTCAGACAAATAAAAAAGTATTTATTGGTCTAAGAGCAACACATCCATAATCATAAATGTTTAGGTAGGTATTATACCTACTACGTATTAGATTAGATTATATTAAAAACATACATTATAAACAGATTAGATACTTAGTTACGATTATAGGTCCATGGTTACGAGGTTGTACCGATATCTAGTTGCTATGATATTGTCAGTATTGTCGCCTTACTGAGGGTTAGACTCTAGACCATTAGTGGTGCCTTGAGTTCGATTCTTTGGAATATTTAAAGGTACTTACAAGAATCAAAACTGCTTTATTTGTGATGATTTCGTTTATCGAAGCATTTGACTTTGGTTATAACTTGTTCCGAATTTACAAGGTTATATTACATGTGTGGCGATCTCCTTGAATCGATGTCTAACAGAGCAGACCGCAGTCACGCAGAACAGGATCTGTAATGAGAAGTATATAAGAGACACGACACGACATGACCTTAAACTCCACGATTGATATTCAATGATAATTATGTAAAAAATATTTTACAGGAATTATTATTTGTTTAGTATACTTTATTAAATACAGCGTGTAACAAAAACCCTGTCCGATCCCTGAGAGTATTATTCGGTATCGTACTGCGAACAAATATACGTATTCTTTAATGGATTTAAATACAAATAAAAACTGATCCAAGGCAACAGCTGAACAACTGACCGCTCCTCAAAGGTCTCGTACCTACTTACTACCTACAGTTTGGTGTCAAAGAAGCCGCCTATGCGAGACGGTTCATGAACTACCACGAATACGCCTTTATTGGATCTGACAGGGGTTTTGTTACATGTTGTATACTTATATTCCTATCCTGTAAATACATGTATACCTAATATGCCGTTTTAACCCGACTGAGTACGTATTTCCGCATATTTTTCTAAACCTGTAACCCAATCTCTTAAATTATAATGTCATATCAAACGTTATCAATCTAGTTATGCAAATTTTCTCTGTGGACTCATATGGAGTGTCCCATAGCGACAATTTCATATCCATTATAAGAATGATTGATTGGTGGGTAGGAAACAATGGCAGCGAGTACACTACACTACGTCAGCTGTCCCCGCGCGAGGACAACAATCCAATTAGCTCTAATGGATCAACTCCCCGAGCTGCCCTGCTTGTCGGCTCGCAAAATTGGACAATTTATGTACGCTTGGGGGACATGTAACTAAGTGAGTAAAATGTCCTACCTCATCATCCACGGATCTTTAAAAAAACAATAAATAATAATAAATATAATAAATATCTTGGGACAATCTTACACACGGTCATCTGATCCCAAACTAGGCAGAGCCTGTACTATGGTAACCAGACAACTGATAAACATACTTATATATTTCTAAATACATACATATTATAGAGAAATAACACCCAGACACAGAACAAATGATCGTGCTCATCACACAAAGATTTGTCCTGGGTGGGAATCGAACCCACGACCTCCGGCTTAGCAGTCAGGGTCACTAACCACTAGACCAACAGGCCCGTCAAACTTACAAACAATACTTGCTTGATGACCCAAGGCTAGCTACCTTTTACACAGAACTCGATAGCTTTTTTTGCGATAGCTTACAGTATAATTTAACTGCTGACCGGTGTTTCACAGACAGGCGCCAGTACCTGCCCGCTTATTTCCCGGCTGTTTTATGGCCTCTCGAATGTTAATTTATATCAAGCATCATAAACTTCAGATCGGCCTGCTTTGTTTACATTCAACAAGCCTTGTTGTTTATTTAGTATTTTTCTTAGGATTTAATTGCCTATTTAACATATTTCAGCTATGTTTACGAATTAATGTCACAATAGAAACTGCGCCGAGAAAATAAAGAATAAGACGTCCATGACGTTATAGAGACTTGATAGACCTACTCGGAGTCGGGTCTATCAGGCGACTCTACTACATACTACTAGATATTCAAAAAATATTACACACGTATTTTGTCGTTGGTCTCGTAAATAAATAATTACGAAGATACAGTGAATTGAAAATTCGCGTGTCCTACAATTTTTGCTGACGATGTGACGTTACAAGCCTCTACTCCAGAAGTTTAAACGCTTTTTTCTGTCTAGCATTTTCCCAAGCTATTTTGGGTTCAAGTATGTTGGGTCGGTAGCTGAATACGGTTTTTTACATGGAGCGACTGCCTATCTGACCTCCACAACCCATTGCTGGGTAATACTGTATCCTCTTAAACTGGATTTCAGAATTGTAATGACCAATGGCTTAACGTACTTTCCGAGACACGGAGGGATCTCGGTATATGTACTTATGTTTACAAATGGTCACCCATCTACGGACCAAACCCGGCCAGTGCGGCTTAACCTATACTATCGGTCAAACCGTACGGCTTATACCTACCTACTTGGCCACGAGCCCGAGTTAAAACGCTTTTTGTTTGACAATTTTTTTTTTTTTTTTAATTTTATTTATTATTATTATTTCTTATGTAAGAAAAAGAAATGCGTTGAATATTTTTTGAATATCTTACTGATGGACTAAATATATATATACTTTTTATACCCAGTCTATTACCCTATTAAACTGTTTTCAGGTATCTTTAAATTCTATACTTACTCAGAAATAATTCGTTATCTAGAGCTAACTCTTCGCAGATAAGTTTTTACACCTTACCTACATATTATGTCGCATTAACTTGTCGCTAAAGAAGATATTATGATCGCGATAATTAATTGCTAGCTCATGTCGGTAATAGATGATACTATAACTTTTGAAATTAGATTCGGTACATATACCGACGAGCTACGCGATGCGAAGTGGATAAGGCGCCGCGCCGTACATTATCATCGCTCGCTAAATAGTGGTAGTGATTCGATCGAGGTGATATTCATCATTAATTAATTATAGGATTAACTCTCTAGAATATAATAGAAGATTGCGAAACAGATAAATTAATAATACCACAACCTCATAATGAAATGTACAAAAGGAACATGTATTTTACCAGTATAAAAAATTAGTACCTGGATCACCGAGCTTTGCTCGTTTTTTTTTGGTAGTGTGTTTTTAGAAGTATGAATAATATTTTCGATCTTACCGACATAATAATAAAAAAATATGAACTGGTTATTTAATTAAAAAATCACGAGTGAAATTAGTTTAATATTTTATTAGAAACAAATACTTAGTTTTTTACAACTTATCAATGAATTACAAATAACATTAAAATTAAAGAAATATATTATTACTCGCCAACATATTGTCAGGAGGATTCATTTTTTTCAGGTTATGTGTAAGTTGATTACTGAAAACATGGATAAAATTTAAATTTCTGAAAATGAATCGTAGATCGATCTATCGTCCCCGAAACCCCCTGTATACTCAATTTCATGAAAGTCGTTGGAACCGTTTCCGAGATTGTGATTATGTATAATATATCGCGTCGTCATATTATTCACTTGGATAGAGGTTTGATTATTCACAAATAACATTATAAATAAAAAGTCCAAGTAAAAATTTTCTCATCCGTAAACAAATTTTTTCTGTGACCTCCTTTGGCGTACCGCTTCAGTACCTAGTTGTTTCGATTTTACTACCCTATTCTTTTAATATCAGTTAAGAAATGACCAGTCGTCTCTTATAGGCTGCAAGTCCTAAGTCATTTTTTAAAATACGTGACATGGTTCTAGGTGCTATCTTCATCTCCCAAGATAAAATCTTACAGGATTTCTTCGAATTCTTTCGCACCTTCGAATATTTTTACAACCTTTATCGTACAAATACTGCGTGGACGGCCTGATCTTCTTCTGTCACCAACAGAGGAGGTCTCATTGTACCTACATTTAATAGCCCGGAACACAAACATTTTACTAATACCAATAGGTATGGAGAGTTAAAAAATTGCATTTGGCTCCATAATGCATTGTGTAATGCAATCACAGCGATTCTCGACTCGACTCCTCTTTATCACCCCATGACCCCACTCCATTTTAATATCGCAAAATATTGTACAATGTATTGGCGCCAAAATGAGAAAACACAACGATCAATTATATAAAAATGACAGATTCCAAATTCAAATGTAATATTTTGTTTATTTTTAATTGTATCAGTATTGATGGCCGTATATTATACAAGAATTGTTCGTTTAAAGATTTAAGATTACTGAAAACACGGATAAAACGACATTTTCTGAAAATGAATCCTAGCTAGATCGATTTAACGCCCCCGAATCTCCCCGCATACAAAATTTCATGAAAATCGTTGGAGCCGTTTCCGAGATCCGGATTATATATATACAAGAATTGCTCGTTTAAAGATATTTAATCATTAATCACTTGCCCTGTAAAATAGGATCACTCAAGCTAAAGAGTTTTCAAAATGTAGTTAAAAGACTTCTTATTGAACACTGTTTCAATAGAGCAAACAAAATAGAAACAAAAAAAAATATATTTTTATTTGCTCTATTGTGTTTTGTGTTCTATTGCATGCCTATGTAGATAAATTGTGCAGAGCTTCAAAACTTATATAAAGACCATACACTGTAACCACAATTAGTGCAATAAAGATTATTATTAGGTAGATAACAGTTTTATTTCTGTGGTCGGGAGTAAACGTACCTTCTGCGAATGGAATCTGCACGGAATGATAACACAGCTCTACTAACAAAATGTTTTTGAACTTTTGAAGATTATGCAATTTATTCTGATAGTTTTAGAATAACTAGTGGTCGCCCAATGGTCGAAATTCGACCTTATAATATAAATTTAAATTGTGAGTGACTTAATATACATTATTAAAATATAATATTCAAACATTATTAAGGTTCTACTGTCGAAAACTAAACTACTATAACCACACATTTGACCAAGACTGTTATTTGCCAATTTATTTTTTGAACAAATTATATGAAATTAAAAGGAAGTAAAATAAAGAATATCTATTTAAAAAATGTTTATTAAAAGAAAACATGCTATAAGAGGAAAATACATATAAAAATACATATCCATTTAGAGCATATTTTATCGCATATTGCAAACTTCTCTGCAAACAATGTTTTTTGTAAAACCTCTTTTATCGTTTGCTAAATGTCCTTGGCCGTTATATTCGGATATATAAAAACTTAAACCACTTATTTATGTCAATGTCAGTAAGCAGTCAATGAAAAACAAAACAAACATGTGTGTGTGAAATGCATGGTAGTGTGGGTAATGTTTTATTTATTGATTTAATGTACTTTATAAGCATTATTATTGAAAAATATTAGCGTTCTCCACTTCTCCTACACATAAACTATAAGTGTGCCAAATTTTATGCTCCTGCGTCCGCGCAATTTTCGTAAAAAGGGGTCCAAAGTTTTGGCATCACGTATTAATATATAGATTAAGAAAGTACATATAACTTTGAAAAAGTCACATCTTGCGCGTGAAGACAAAAGAATGAGACTGAAATTTTAAGATGCGCGCGCATCATTTAACGCAAAGTTCACAGGTTTGCATGTAACCTTAGATCTTAGCCTGAGATGGAGAACTCCCATGTAACGCAGTTCACAGGTTTGTATAGGCGGTAACCATGGCAAAATTGGTAAGTAGCTTGTTGCCATGTGTGCTGTGTGACCAAATTTCGTTATTTTGAAGTACGATTTACTATCCTCCTCCATAAAGGTTATTTATCTATTATTTATCAAGGTTGTGATAACTCCTTGCAATGATAAAGAGAGATGAAATGAAAAAGAGAGTAAAAATTTAAGATGCACGAACACCATCACGAAAACCGACGAGTTTTTAAATTTTTACTTACTACATTGAGTACGTTTGTAGAATTTAGGGTTAGTTGAGTAGGGTTATGTATTATTTCTATTGTTAGTGTTGTTTTTTTCTGATAAGCAACGTAGGATAAGCGAAAGATAAAAATTAAAACAAAAATTATCTCGTTGCGTCAAGTAAGTATAACTTCTAACGCGTGTACACACAATCACACATACACTTTTTTTTCTAGAAATAAATGTAGCCTATGTACTCAATAAGGGATAATACTTAATTCAGGGATAATAACTTTTAAATATATTTTTTTAACTGGGTTGTTTGTTTTTAAATGCTGTATATTTCGCAGGCAATTTGAAACCACGATTAGAAATCTTAAGTGGCCAGAAAGGGTTCAGTGGCCAAAGCCGGGTCATCAGCCCTATAAGTATCTGCGTGATACATGTACCGTAAGCTTAAAAATAATTTGTAGAATTATTATAAATTTTACCCACCAATACATTTGTTTGGTGAGAATTTCCTTGTTTCTAATAAATTTACTTTCTTGTAGCTTTCAATTACTTTCTGGTATTGGCCTATATCCATTTTCAGGCGAAAATTTTCACTGTTTAAATTCTTGATCTCAAGATGTGCACTTTTTAACTCTAATAAAGAGAATTAAAATGTTAAAATATTAAAGCTGTTCTTTAACCCATGATATCCTCTGTATTTTGGTGAGTTAAATTTAACAAGTATACTGTATTTCATATGCGTTTTCATAATTAAACTGTTTGAATCATGGACCTTATTTGAAATTTTGAATATACAGGGTGGAATTTTGTAATGCCAACCTGAAGGGAAAATATTGTCCATACTGTATTGTGTAATCATTATTTTATTTAATAAAAAACGGAATAAAACTGCATTCATATGTTTGAAAATAGGCTTTGTACAGCCGGGAATCGAACGGCTAAAATGCAAAAAACACCCTGGACTTTTATGGCATCAATCATAAGAAATCGATTCTCATTAGCTAAGGACTACTAAACCATTGTTAATTATTAGTACTTGCCTGAGCGAAAACTTAAATATAAATTTATAAAAAAATTGAAAGCACTTTTAATAAGGCCGTAGCCCATGTCACATAATGTCGCGTGACCTATTTCAACACACTTCTCTGGCTTCGTTTATACTCATTCACCCACAGTTATGCCTAGGTATCCCCTATCCGATTATGATATGCTAAACATAATCAGATCATATAACTGTACTTCAAGAAAGTCGTCGGCCGCAATTCATTAAATATCAAACTTCGTATACTTACAATAGTTTAATCAATAACAAAAACTGAACAAATTAGTAACCTCCCCTTCAATCAATCAACTTGGATCTAAACGGGCCTATAAACTTGCAACCATGTGCCTACGAATCCGATCATTTGACTGCTAGGCCACCACGACACTGACTTGGATACCAAAGTGAAAACACAGATTCGAATATTTAAAAAAAAGAATATAATTTGTACTTTTAAACAGTACGAGGCATTAATCTTTAGTGTGTTAGGTTAATTTGTTACATTTTAACCAATGGATAAATATTGTAACTAATGGTGTCAAAACGCGTTTTCTCGAAAATGTTTAGTCTATCAAAAGGTCATATAAGTTGGAGAGATAATTATTTAAGCATTACTTAGAATAAAAATTGATAAATAAACTTGTTCTACCGAAATTTGAATCCATTAGTTAGGATATTTAACCATTGGTTGAGTTAACTCGGGATTAAAACACTGGGCCTAAGTCGGTTAAAAAAGAATAATCTACTATTATCCTCAGACCAATAAAATACTTTTTTATTGGTTTATTCAAACAAAATAATATTTAACACAAAACCCGAGAGGGGTCATGGCTTTTGTGTTATACATTATTTTGTTTAAGTTAAACAGTTCAATACTTGGTCCAATATTTTCTTAATTAAGTAGAATTGAGTTACAGTACCTAATTTAGGTCTTGGAACAGTAATAAAAAAAACAACTTATACTCGTCAGTAGGTAACAAAAATATTTATCTTATATTTAAAATATGGTAGTTTTGTATATCATGAGAAATACTGACTTAAGTATATCTTCAAAGAGCATAGAAGTGGCTCGTCGGTGGTTGGTAGCTTTCGTAAATCTGTGACGTGTAGTTGATCGGTTTAGCGAATAGCGCGGGAGTCAGCGGCCAGCGCGGCGGGCGTGCACGTTAGCCGCGCCCGCTGTCGCGCTGTCGGGATAGCAGCCGCTCCACAGCCGGCCGCCGCCGCCGCACTCACTCCACCCGACCGCGGATGCTACACGCGCCACTCGCGAATATATTTATATTATAATTTTTAGTCCAAAACAGTCTCTCGCACAGAACCATGTAGCGATAGCAGGATGTCGGTTTGTGGTCAGAGTGGTCAAACGGAGGAGGATAGCGCCTCGGAGGAGGTCGGAGCACAGGCGACACGCGACATTTATAAGCAGAAACCTGCAAGTAAAGTGGTGCGCGTGCTGACGGTGCTGGCGTACCTGCTATCGGTGTCGCTGGCCGCGATCCTGCTCTCAGTGTACTACATCTGTGTGTGGAAATCGCCAGACCTGCCGCTGGACGCTACGCTTAACGAAACTGGAGAAATGAGTGCACAACGCTCCAACAGCACTGACTATCGACAAGAACCGCATGCTTCCTCTGCACCAGATTATTTAACAGCTTCAAATCATATTTACGGTAAGTGTATTAAGTTAGCGTATATATTTAAAAGCAAATCGTTCAATTCCAATTACGGTGACAACTTTTAAGATTCAGAGTTAAAGAGTAAACTTTTATAATTCAAACCGGACGCTAGGATATAATATTATGTTGGTGAGGTACCATTGTTTAGGAATAGGGCGTCACGTGTCTATTAATTACTTAATTGGGTGAATTCACTTTAATTACTTAATTGAGAGGGATCGTCGGGTGCACCGTCCCGCGCAACGCACAGCGCGCGGCGGTTTCGACATACCGGACATGTACATCGTATATTGCCTGCGAACAGTGGTTGGCTAATTTATATGTATAAATCATAAATCACTCTTATATGGTATATGTGTGTATAAAATTTGATCAGACCGTCTGGTACCAGGCTAAGAATAAATCAAGACATTATTCTGTGGGTGGCGATGGAGGTGTATCAGGTATAAATTGCATCCACCTGTATACACACAATTTAAATTTTTCTTTAAAAAAGCTTTTTAGATCAAGGTATACGAATACGATATTATAAACTATGACTGACTGATAGGAGGATATCACATCAAATGTTCTGGTTTCCACGAAATGTAAGCTTTTAAGCGTAAATTCCGGGGATTTGCAATCATTCACGCGAGAACATATTAATTTTCCTCTGGTATCTGGTATTTACTCAGTTCTGTCTCGTGCGTGATCATTTATTTACGTCTCTGTTACTGTTACTGTTACTAAAACTTTTTCTGTATTTCTTTTACTTAACTACGATTAATATTCTTATATAAACTGTACCTACTGTACTGTTAAAACTAATACATTAATACCTATGTATTAATGTATTAGTTTTAAGTCTCTTCTTTTTAGACTTAAGGCAAATTTAGTTACATTTGTAATTGTTTTGAGTATCTGTTTTGCTCTAATGTACCTTCTAAAGAAGTAGTTAATATATCTACTACGCATAAGCATTCATTACGTAAGTTGTAACTAAGTATAAGAAACTAAATATGTTCTAAATAGTACTGACGCTGAGTTCTTCAAGAAGCCATATTACGCATTATAATCCAGAATAAAGGAGTTTGTTTAGTAAAAGTTGCAAGGTCAATCTCAGAAACTCTACAACTCAACTGTGAACATTTAATAGAATGATTTTGATGTAAAATTTTCCGTCGTGTATTTTCTCCGAAATCGGGATATTGGGCAATAATCGTGGTTGACCTGCACAAAAATTACATAGACCTGAGAAATATGTACACTCATTAATCGGTATTAGAATTGCTTAAATCAATAAACATGTAACTTGAGTAATAGTTCATTATGTAGCACCATGTGTAGACCGATACAATTTGCTTTTAACTTTTGACCCTTAAGGAGTTTTACCTTCAATCATCAGTTCACCTGAATAACCCCAAAGAAAGCAACTTTTATTCGTCCCCTGTCGTCTGAGAATCGATACGGGTCTAAGAATCGATCGATACAGGAGAAGATGTGATATGAGTGGCCCTCTCCAGATTTGTTAAATAGGGCAGAAAAACGTTTGCCGCATCAGCTAGTGTGCACATAAAAATTGTGGTTTGACCTCGATTTCCCAGGGCTCCCATCATCAGATCCTGACTTGGTGACTATGGGAGCAGCTCACGAGCCTAATCTATCGAAAATTTGCACAACCGGTCCACAGTTAATATTTTATTAAATTATTATTCTTCAATCTAACCGTTAAGGATTTCTACCTTCCATCATCAGCTGATCATCATGAGGTGGTAACCCAGATGCGAATACGTGAATAGCATAAGAAAAAACATGAAACTCGTAATACGTGTTATATAATATAATACATGTTACGTAATAAGTTGAGGTTTAGGTACTTTTATTTCCCTGAGATGCCATGATCAGATCCTGACATGGTGACAATGGGATCACCTCGGTAGAAAGTATAACCTTTCAAACAGAAAAAGAATTTTGAAATTCTGTCCACAATTTATTGACGGAGATATCGGTGGACATACATAAAAAAAAAAAACAAAAATACATACTGTGGGACATGTATAATAAAGCCTCCTCCTTCTGAAAGACTGTTAATTACAAAGTATCTAATACTTTAATAAGTATTAGATACTTTCTAATGGATTTAGTAATAATAATAGACTGTAGGTATATCTGTGGCATTCCTGAGGGTAATCCATAAAATACAAAGTCCATAATTACAGTTGACGAAACTAAGTAAATTTATAAAAAGGTGTGATCATAACTATTTTCTATTTAATGAACTTTTTAAAGGCTTGTTAATTTATAAACCAATACTTCTACATATTTAAATGATTCAAAAGCAAACTGTAATGATGATGCAAAATATATCCCCTACTTATTAATAACCTTCTAATGCAGAACGAATCTCTCGTTTCTATGAAAGGCTGTTAAGATCTTTACACGTGTATTTGTATCTACTGGAATCCTTAAAATAGCTACAGCTTAAAACATAAGAGAACGTTGCAAGCAGTCGTTCCTCTGGATATGTACATCTTTGAAACTAAAAACGACCTACAATTGAAAACCGGACAAGTGCGAGTCTGACTCGTGTGCCGAGGGTTCTGGTTCTGTGATTTTTTTTTGTGATCGTCACGGTTAATTCTCCAAAAACAAACGTAACAAACATACATTTTTTTTGCCCCATACGTGTACGATTCTGTTAAATTTCCCACTATACTTAATCAAAATATAAGTTTAGATTGTAAAAGGTTTTTTTATGATACAAAACTTTATTTCCGACGTTAGACCTACCATCATGTCAAATTTTGTGATTGTAGGTCGACGGGAAGTAGGTACTCTACAGGTTTCCAGATACTCGGAAATGTAAGGCAAAGCTACAGAAATGGCTGCATTTTTCCTTGCATTGCATTTTATTATATAGTTTCAATATAATAACACCGCGCCTTTCTGATAAAAATATCTTGATAGACAGACGGACATCCAAATGGTCCTTTAAGAGTTCCTTTTAAGGCACGGAAACCTAGAAACAGTGTAAAACTAACTAAAGAGTAAGAATTAAGTATACCATCGTGAGAATTAAGTTACATACGCAATCAGGTAAATTTCCATTTAGGAATAAATCGCAGGGTGAATAAGACCGAGCTAATCCTATGTCAATTAGCTAATTAAAGAAATTAGGTGTTCTTTTTATGTAATTGACTTCTATTAATTCTTTTTTAAGATTAATTAATATACAATTATGAATAAATCTCATTACTGAGCACGCATTTCGAAAAAGCTTCTTGCATACCGTCTTTAATGTTGTATTATCTAATCTGTCATACGGTGATACTACAAAGAAAATGGGTTGCATCTAGATCATTCAGGAAGCTTCCGCAGAATCTGGTAAGACAAAAATCCCATCATATTCAAAATCGGAGAAGAGTGTGTTGAAGAATGCATACAATCCAGTCGCCAAAGTGAAGCTCAACTGTGTGGTGCGGTGTTGTCTATTTATTATAGTCATTAGACCGAGGTAACGGCGGCTCGCCAAAAATCACATCCCAAAATCAACTATAAAAGTCTTTATGAAGAAAACTTGCGGCGATGAAAGTCGAAGATATTAGGCATACAAAACTAAAAAAACGAAAAAGAATTAGTAATATTTGAAATGTACTTAGTTTATTATTAGGTATCTTTTACGTATGAATGGTTAATAAAAAAGTGAGGTAAAGTTTATTCATGAAGCTCTACAACAATAAGAACTAGTATTACCTGACCTGGCTGATCTATATCTATGTATATATAAAATTGCTTGTATACGATTGTGCAGAATCTGCAATTTCTCTTTTAAGCAGCTATCAATTGGCTTAATTTGCTGCTTACATTAACATGTTTCGCGATGTTATAATACACCCACTTGACCATCGCACATCCGTACATATTCGGTATTACACGAAGGGTTTCCTGTAATCCAATTAGCTTAACCCAATTGTGTCCAAAACTGAACATCAATTACCTCATTCTATTGACTTTTATGTTGGCATTGTGAATATTTAGTGCGTATTTAATTAGTGTCCAATAAACCAACGGTTTGGCATTTTTTATTGTTTTACATAAATTACAATTAGATAAATGGAATGTCTTGTGGTGTAAAATACAGCTATCCATGTTAATGGTGTAATGTAATGGCTTGACTTTTTAATTGATGTGGTACTTACTTACACCACATTATATTATTATTATACAAATTCGCATTTTCGAAAGTAAAAAAAGGAATGTTTTGTTTAATAGCACTGTTTTGTTATACTAAATATTTGGTAGGTATGTCAAGTTCAGTTGCATCTCGCCATAAGCTCTATTCCATCATGCACGACTACAGAAATACAAACTTTCATAATTTACGTTATTGAGAACGACGTTCCACGACATGCAACCTTTTTACGAGGTCTACAGCAGTTGGCCGGAGCGCAGGATGTGACTGCTTCACCAGACATTATTTATTTCAATGTAATTGAATTTATCTAATCTAAAATTTAAAATTCTCGTGTGTCTCTAAAGTTTAAAATGGCTCGACCGATTTTCGTGAATTTTTGTTTTTTATTATTAATGTGTAGTTTGCATGCCGTGTGGTAGGTTCTAGTTAATGGACCTACCTACCTACACACCAATAATTGTAAAAAAATATGTACCAATATGCGAACGAATAAATGATTTGATTTAAATCCCCTATTGTCCTTTACCTAGCTCTAGCTCCTGTAGCTTTACCACACTAAACTACAATTTGTGTTCTATAGATTCATCCAGCCTCTTGTCTTGGTTTCCAAGGCAAGGTACCTATGTACCTAAGCAGCGCAGGCACTAACTGCAGACACTTAATAATAATAATACCGGCCTATAAATGTCCCCTTGCTGGGCACTGGCCTCTCTTCTCATATAAAAAAGGAACGAGCATTGATCACATGCGGGTTGGCGATTTCAGATTCCAATTTTCGGAATCCAGGTTTCCTAATGATGTTTTCCTTTACAGATTATCAACGACGTCTTAGAATAATCAAGAAAGTACATTGGAAAAGTCTCATTTTTACTTGCTTGTAGTGGGTTAAATTCGAACCCACAGCCTTGTGCACGACAATGCGTTCATTGAACCGATTAACACTAGGCCACTACGACATTTGCCTGTGTTCTATTATTTGCGCGATACCTATGCTTAGAAACCAGTTATTCAAATTGTTTTCAGTCGTTTTGTTCAGTTTCAGACTGAACTTTAAAACGGCAGTCTCTATGTAAGGAATAAGGACTAATTATTTAGGCATTTAGAAAAACATTTAATTTCAATGGAATATACCTTTGATCGTCCCCTTCTTCTATATCCACGTTGCTGCTAAAAATCTTCCTTACAATATTATCCTAACCCCTTCTCATCTTATGTGGTTACACCATGATAACCGGATACCTATACGAAAAATTATATTCAATTAAATATGAGATGAAAAGTTTATGTTTCTACAAGCATTGGTGAACTCCGGATATGTATGCCGGGGGTTCATCGTCATAATGTATGGTCATCGTTATCGTCATCGTTATAATGAATGGAAAGAACGTAGGACTCAAAATTGATATAATTATGTAGTAGATAGTAATTTATCGGATTATCAATTGCAAACAGATTTCGCTGATTTATTTTGCGCATCTTTGGGATATGGTTTGTCCATTTTTAGGGTTCCGTACCTCAAAAGGACAAAACGGAACCCTTATAGGATCACTTTGTTGTCCGTCCGTCCGTCTGTCAAGACCGGAACCCTCGGTGTGCGAGTCCGACTCGCACTTGGCCGGCTTTTTTTTTTAATATCCGCTAGCACGAGCTTCCATGTGACACCATGTCATATATCTAAAGTAAAACTAAAGCATAGGCATCAGCTTTCGACTACGAGCGACTTTCATAAACTACGAATTTCTAAGATGGTCTGAAGAGGTATATAAATATAGCAAATTGTAACAAGTATTTCCCCGTCAAATTAAATACGTCAAAGTAAATAACAAGTACAAATCAAACCTTCCAACTAACCTTTAAACCCACTTCTAAAGAGGAAATTACCATATACAAATGCGTGACGCATTCTTAAAAAAAAACTTTAGGGATTGCAGAAAATAAGAGAAGAGTTGCATAATTATTATTGATCTCGGCGGAGCGGCGCGCGCCCGTGCCCCGGCAGCGCGCGCCAGCCGCGGCCGGCGGGCGCCCGCCCCGTGCCCGGCGCCCCGCCGCGTCACGCGCCGCCCTCCGAACACTTCACTCGCTGTCACAATAACGTGTCACTATTCTCGTAAATTAACTTCGTTTGCTTGTCATCATCCTCGCTCTCACTCGAAATAAATAACGAGGTGCAAACCCTTATCAACCGGCACGGGTGTGTGTGACGTTCTCTAATGATGTACTTTAGCGAACACAGTGACAGCTAGTTTTTAACAAGTTGTATAATTTTGTACATATATTGAAAATAAAATAAAGCTTTAAGTATGTATTAAAACAATAAAAGTTCAGGGACGGTTCTATGACAGACGATTCGCGATCGTATGGCTACGTCACAGAAACTGGAATAGATTTACGTATACCGGGGCGTGAAATTAAAGGATAAACAAATGAATTCCGAAGCGAGCGCCATAATAATGAAACAGCAGTCGGCATCAGGAGGTGTCAAGCGGCAGACACGGTCGGCGTGACCCGGCACGGAAACGCGGCCGCGGCGCATCAGGAACTGGGCCATATCAATAAGCGTGGCCCACTTACCTGGATAGTGTAGCCGGCGCGGCAGTGCAGCGGGGGCCAGCGGCGGCGATGTCGGGCAAGTCGTGTACCTCGGGCAGCGTGCGCTCGTGCGGCGGCTCCGTGCGGCTGGGCACGACAGCCGGCCACGAGCTGGTGCTGGACGCGCTGTACGAGCGCAAGCGGGACAAGAAGAGCGTTCGCGTGCTCACCGTCATCGTATACGTGTTCTGCGTGTCGCTGGCGGCAATCATGCTCTCGCTCTACTACGTATTCTTCTGGGAGCCCAAGGACGCGCAGTACGCGCAACGCAAGGTGTTACACACAGTAGAGCAGCAAACCAGCACCACACCATTGCCCACATGCTTTATGCCCCTCACTGGTACGTCACGTGACCGACACGCTTCCCTCTCGCTCCTCAAACATTGTTATCCTATCTTAACATGAACAACAAAGAGCAACAAAACGAATTTTAGCGTCGTTATAAGAAGTACCCGTAAGTTTTAATACCCAGCTTTGTGTAACACGTGTGACTAACCTGATTCATTATCTTTTAACAAATTAATTAGTTTCAAACTTGGCTTACAATACTAATGGTTATAATTATTTCAGTCTTGCTCTAATGTAAGATGTAAACACCACCAGAAGTTACTACAGGTAAAGGTGATTACAGCTCTATTTCTAGCGGAGCACCGTTTAAATGGCTTGTAAATAAGCACCTACGCAATGATTACATTGTTTAAAGCACAGCAATATATTAGACTAAAACACTTAGTATCTAGTGTGTACGGCGTTTGCCTATGTGTTATTGGAATTTGAATCGAATTGGTGGTTATCAAAGTTTTGGTCAGTCATAAAATACGAAAAAGTAATTTTGACAAACACTTCAAATCTTTGAACTACTACTATTATTCAGTATTTATACTACGCTTGCAGCAGAGTTTTATGCTTTCAGTTTTTCCTGTAAATACTGAAAGTAAAGATGCACTGATCTTACCAAAGGGGTTTAAGAATCCAAAAGGGGTGAAGAGTACTCTGGTTTAGACAAATTTAATTATATTATGATACCGGCCTGTAAACGTCCCACTGCTGGGCACAGCTTAGGCCTCTTCCCATATAGAGAAGGGATGAGCATTGATATACTATTAATATAAAACCTGACAAGTGCGAGTCGAACACACCAACCGCGGGTTCCATATAAACACAATGTTTTATGATTTAATTGCAAATGTATAGTTTTCAGACTTTCTGCTGGTAGGTGCATAATATAAAATACCTACTGTATGGAATACAAAATGAAAATCGTCTCTATACCAGCTGTACTCTTCACCCTTTTAAATTAATACTCATCCTACTAATATTATAAATGTGAAAGTGTGGATGTTTGTTACTCAATCACGCAAAAACGGCTGAACGGATTCGGCTGAAATTTGGCATGCAGGTAGCCATTGAAATGGAAAAGAACATAGGCTACCTTTTATTCCGATTCCTAAAGAAGTTCCAGAAGGAAAATTGAAAATTCTTTACTACTAGACAGCTTTGAAAATTTAGTATTTTTCTCTATTACAGCGCACACGATAACACGGGTGAAAAATGTATTCCATTTTTTTACTTTCACTTTTTCATTTCTTTTTGGACCCAATTCTGAAGTCCACACAGACGAAGTCGCGGGCAGAAGCTAGTACTTAATATTTTATTACACTCCATAAGTTTATACGAAGGTGTTAAATTAACAGTTTTAAAAGTGCGTCATGGACCCTGTAGGACACGGCAAAATAACTAGAAGTTTACTTAAAACTTAGTATACACTTAGCATGAACAAAACATAGTTAACCAAATTATTAAAAAAGACAACCAAATCTAGTTTATTTTATTATGTGCAAACTCTTATTATCTAGGTACCATTTATTTAAAAAGACATCTTAATTATTATTTTACAATAGGTTTTTATGTTAAGATGTTAATTATATCTATCTATATCAATCACTAAAATTCATAATATTTTTTTAAAGTGTAACAGCAGAAGAGTATTATTTATTTATTTTATAAAAGTACCTAAAAGTATGTAATAGGTATACAGGATTAATTTAAAAGGAATGCGTATAGTTCAGTTTTATGCACCTGATTACCTCGTTGAATATACGCACTGCTTTTAAATTAATCCTGTATTAAGTAGTATAAGATGGCCACTAGGAAGACGCAGCCGCCGATGAGGTACCAAGTACTTGCCTAGGTCTCTCTCTGAAATATTACTGGACCAAATTCAAAAATTATTTTACTAATAGAATCCTAAATTATGTAGGTAACTGCTGTACCTACTGAGTAACAAAGGCTACTAGGTAAAATAAACAGCTCATGACCCCTGTATTAGGTTATACCTACGCATACTATCATTATTAATGTCTCGACTGTCATTTCAAAGCGTCTAGCTAGCAAACTTTTTAACGATAATAATGACGGCCGGCGCGTAAAATTTACGAGGTATTAAATACGCTGTAAATTAACACATTATAGACTTTGAAGCATGGATCGCCCCACTTACTAACTCATTATTACTCATTTGCAACTGAGTCGTTAAACTTGTCGTATATAAATTAATGCAAGCCTACCTACCGACGTAGGTTTTAAGGTATTGAGACTTTAAGGCCCAGTTTTTTGAACCCGAGTTAACTCAACCAATGGTTAAATATGCTAACTAATGGTTCAAAAAACTGGGCCTAAGCCGAAACTATCAGCCTGTCCTACTAACTGCAGGGTCAAGCATCTTCTCATATAGAGTACCTTAATGACGACCTTCAATATTAGGTATAAATGTTGCATAAGTCGGAACCTAACTATTTCTATAATTAAGTACATAAATCACACCTTGACAAAGATAGCAAGATCTAACTACTTACTTCTACTTTAACTTCTAGGTACAATTTGTGAACTATAAGTACACAAATAAGTAAATCTGTGACTTTTACTAACGTTACTGTGTTCCTATATACCTATTCGTAAACGTAGATACCTGCACACACCTAAAATCAAGACGATCGACGGCTCATGTCGATATTTGAGTGTTCGGCGTTCATGCAGCGCCTCCAGCAGTTACTCTAAATATAGCCGTTGGCAGTCACAATAACCCGCTCTCGGTTATTCACTGATCATGTTTATCACATATAAATTACAAACTGTTTCTACCGAATTGCCCAGAATAGCCGCACTGCGCAACGTGTAGCATACCCGCGATGTACTTAGGTCAAACGTTACAGTTACAAAATACGAATCTTGACCTGTATTTCCTTAATACCATAATTATGTTACAAATGAACTAAAGAGGAAGGAGATGGAAGACCGATGATAACATGTAGATTAACTCTTGATTTATACTTAGCTCAGTCGCAGAAGGTTTTACAAACATCAAAATCACGTATGAGATCACAAAAAGCACCCAGTCTTAAAGTCAGTATTTTTTAATAATTTTTTATCAATTTATTTTTACCTATGCGGAGGTCAAACCCATAGCACGTAGCGTTACCTTTAAGACGCGGCGCGCAAAACAAGAAGCAGTAAACAAAAAATATAATTGTCTGTAAGCAAAAAATAAGTTTCTTGAAGGGTGTCAGTAGACAGAATAGGCCGTGATCGATTCTGCTGCCTTTCTAAACCACGTTACATATAAGTACGCTAAAATCTAAATGTTGATACTATAAACACTGTGATCTAATAATAACGCTGAATGCATCCAATGGACGTATCTTAAATATTTATAAAATTCTGAAGGTCCATGTTTTTCCAGTGTATGTACAAATAAGTATAAACAATTATTTCATCTAAACTTCGTAAATCTTTGCAATACAACGTCTTACTCAATATGATGGTAGGTAAACCAAATATTTAATGCATCCACAAAACATAATGAGTCATTGAGGAATAGCTAAACATACGCCATCTTTAGGGTTTCGTACCCCAAAAGGAAAAAAAAGCCTAGGAACCCTTAAAGTGTAATTGTTGTACGTTTGTCTGTTCGTACGTCCGTCTGTCTGTCTGTCCAGACCATTTATCTCGGGAATGCGTGGAAGTATCGTGATGATATTATTAAAACCATATATATGCCAGTCTATAGTGTATTGATGCTATGAAGAAAATCAATCTAAAAAAAGATAAGGCCGTATAAACCGCAAAAACACGTATATTTCGTCACTCGCAAGGGAATCGAAATGTATGGAGTTATAGGTACTTATCGTAGACTTAGAACTACGAAATTTAGAAAGAAGAATCGGAAAACTATACATTTGTTATTAAATTTAACAAAGCATTTAGTCGTTGTACGGAACCCGCGGTGGGCGAGCCCGACATGCACTTGTCCGGGGTTTCATTTTAATACTCATTGCTGACAGACCCGCAAGATATTTTATTTCCATTACGATCAACCCAGCAGGGCATAGCATAGGTTTAGGGAACCCTACCCTACCCTCTTATATGGGGCTATGACTAGAATAATGTCTACAAAACGCATATTATACACAAATTCAGTGGTATCTACAACTAACACTACCTAATTTATTCGAATGTTACCCGCTTACTGAATAGACCCGTAAAGTCAGGAAGATAAACATATACTTATTTTATTATTTTACTTTTTCTAGGAGGAGGCGATTCCTCAGTAAATGCCGACGACATTCGCTCACCACAGGACAACATCACCAGTGGTTATAGTGACGAGAGCGCGTCCACCGAGCAGATGGACGTGGCGCTGAACACGACCGGCCTGCCCGACACCACGCCACTCAACGGGACTTCAGATGACATTGGCCCCCTCGACGACACAGACAGCATTACATGACACATGTACATCAGCAAACGTGACTAAAACACATGAAGATTAACGCTTCTCTTTACCTTAATCGAGGTGTAAAATTGCAGCATTATGATACGTGCTAGTCAGTAATTGTTTAGAATTAATGAACCAATTAAATGTCCTGTGTACCTACAACGCGCTCCTGGTAAAACACTCATTTATTACACCCCTATATATCTAACAAACAGAAATTTATAATGCCAATAACGGAAACTCCATTAAAAAATAACACCAGTAGCTAATCTGAACTAGCTGAGCTGTCGTATAGGTTAAGATTAAACAAGATGTTGGCGCCAATGTCATTGGAAGGCTGAACAAAAATACCAATTAATTTGTAAGAAATTCAAATTGATGTAGGTGTGTACTTAACGGTTAATGGCTAGCTCAAACTCAATTCAAAGCTATTAATATTATTATTTTTTGTAAAAGCTGTCAATAGGAAAGAATTGGCATCCGTAGCCGATAGACTGAATTACAATATTTACAATTAACCAATGTCATCTACACTAATATTATAAAGAGGAAAACTTTGTTTGTTTGGTTGTAAGGAATAGGCTCAAAAATTACTGGACCGATTTTAAAAATTCTTTCACCATACGAAAGCTACATTATCCACGAGTAACATAGGCTTATTTTATTTTGAAAAAGATAGGGTTCCGTAAGATATTTGGGTTTTTCGGACACAAGGTGTAAAAAATCAACCAGTAAAGTTACTTATTTTGCGTACGCTGACTAAACTATAAAATATAGAACCATAAAATGTTCTGATTAATTGTAGATCTTATAAATATCTACAAAAAAATTCGCGACACACTATACCTATCTATGTTGAGTGAGGCACAACAACCATTTTTTTATTTAAAAATCTTGTCTTACATAAAAGTGGATAACTGAACAGGACCACACACCATCATGTGTGTATATAGTAAATAACAGCCA
The DNA here is from genome assembly GCA_950381575.1 of Plusia festucae. Taxonomy (NCBI): domain Eukaryota; kingdom Metazoa; phylum Arthropoda; class Insecta; order Lepidoptera; family Noctuidae; genus Plusia; species Plusia festucae. The sequence continues at coordinate 5,058,178 of OX494450.1, forward strand.
GCTAGCCATAACCAATAGTGAGTTAGATATAATAATATGTATGTAATAAAATTATTTATTGTTTAATGGCTTAATAAGGTTTGTATTACATTAAATGTACCAAAGTGTGTAGGTATTAGAAAAACGCCTAATTTTAATTTATTTATACTAAGATTTATAGAATTATTTTAATCTAGATTGTTCATTAGTTGTAATAGTTAAGTCAATAAGTAGAGGTACATAATTGTAGCCTTTGCAGGCAAATGTATGTATGTTGTGTTGTCATAAAAGTCTTTGATAATAATGTAGTATTTCTTTTCAATAAATCATCCACCATAATTTCCAACCAGGAATACCAAGATATTTAAGGTAATCTATACCGCCCATATGGCTAGCATCGTTGCCCCGATTGCCCCACTGACCAAGGTAAAAACCAGCCCAAACCAGCCCTAGGGTGAAACGAGGTGTCAACAAGACGCTTGGATAAGTCTTTGAAAAGAATTTGTTAAACTAAGTAGTGTTATCTATGACAACATACAAGTATACATATATAAACAGCTATTCAAGTTTACCTATAGGTACGAGTAATTTACACGTGAATACCAAGAATGAAAGCATCTAACCCAATGAAACGTTTTATCCCAAAGGTCCCACTTTGCTAGGATGGGCCAGGCCATATCTACTCTAACGAATAAAAAATAAAAATGCAGTGCTAAGGTATATTTACAGTTATTTATTCATTATTAATATAAATTTAACATATTATTATTTAGTATCGCCGGTGACGTACATGTGCACAGACTTGTCTGAGCGCGCCACGCGTGCGGCCCGCGCGGTGCCGAGCAGAGCTGCGACGCGCGGCAGGTCGTACTGGCAGAACATCACCGTCACCGTCATGTTGCACTCGCTGCCGCCGAACTTGTTCTGATTCACCTCCTGTTGCATCACACACATTTACAACTCAGTTGGTGGCCCAGCATACTAATTTATAAATATATGATGCGTACATGAATTTATGTATGATAAGACAACTAATTACTTAGTTGTTAGAGACACTACATAGGCATAAAATGTTTTGTCTCTAACACTACTTAATTTTCTTTTGGTTAATTTCGAGTACCAACATAATAATAAAAATACTTATTACTTATTTGTAATTTTCAGAAAGTACGAAGTAAGTTCATCATCACACATAGCAATTTAAATGCAGATAAAAAGTTAGTCAATCCATGTTAAATACGGTATTCAGCTTAATCCGGTAAGACTGAAAGCGGATCCCCAACATAGCTTGGGAACAGGCAATGCAGATGATGAGTCATATAGGTTGAGAGGCTTATTTGGCCTTCTGGCTTCTACCCTGCAGTGAGCTAGGGATGGCTATCCAATGTATAATAAGTTTATGTTCGATACGCAATCTATTTGTCTATATAAACAAAAACTACTTAGGGAGTAAGAGTAACTAAATACTATGTTTAGTGTTTATATCTAAGGCATTCCACAGTGGAACGTTTCGGCTATTGCGCCGCGCCTTAAACGGCAACCCTGTACATCTCCCAACATGCTAACAAATAAGATTATGTTAAAATAATTAAATTATATATTATTAGAGAGAAAAATGGAAGGAAGAAAGGGAGGCCTTTGCCCTGCAGTGGGACAGTTCAGGCTCAAAATAAAATAAATAAAATTATTAGAGTGAATTAGCATCGGGACATACTTACCTATAAAGGTTTTTATGAAGTTTATGAAATTATTTATTTTAATTAATTTGATCAAATAAAGAGATCAAAATTATAATTAAAGGGCTATAATAAAAACCAAAAAAAAATTTTTTTTATATTACCTGCATCAAGTTACACATTTCTGAAAAGAATTGTGGATACGTAGGTGGCTGGTAGAAGATGATGTGTCGTATGCCTTTTATTCTAAATCTCCTGAAGAAATGAACTCGTTCTGAGTACAACATGAAATGCGCTTCCGTGTGAAAGAACATGTCCCTTGCTCGTGCTATTTTAGCATCCTGGAAAAAAGTAATAAACTTTATTCTTACAGTTTTTAAATTTCATAGCCCATAAAACTATTACGGAAACCCGCTTTTTTAATTATATTTATGGATGTATGAGATAAGACTACATTTCGTCTGTGGTCTGCCTTATAAGTTATAGGTATCGTAATTGCAACAGCCATTTACATTATTTGTAAGTGTTTTCCAAACATCTGATGATGACAAAACATACTAAAGTAACATACTAATAAGCACTAAACAAAAAGCTTTCACAGAAGGCAATGTATTCTGTTAACTTTTACCACACTCCTTCACTTCTCTTATTCTTATGTTAATATGTGGACATTGGAGTGGGTTACATGTTTGTGCATTTAGTTTTAAGGATTTTCTGGTATTTTCTCTAGCATGTAACTGTTTTGTGTCCCTAATAAAATAAAATAAAATGTTGGTCAAGTGGTTAGTGACCCTGACTGCTAAACTGGGGGTCGTGGGTTGGATTCCCACCTACGACAAATCTTTGTGTGATGAGCACGATCATTTGTTCTGTGTCTGGGTGTTATTTATCAATATAAATAATAATAATATAATAAACAAAAAATTATAGATCCTACAATGATTTCATTTTATAATTACCTTCGAGTATTCACATATCTGGACAAAACCAATGTCTTCTTTTTTGAAGTAGTTCCTTAACTGAACATAGTCAAAGTAACTTGGTACATATATGAGGGTGTGGCTCATCAGTGTGTCGCGCTGTTTCGGCAATATCTCTTTTATGAAATACTGAAACCGTGCTTCCACTGACTCTAAAGGGTTAGCTGCAGTAAATCTGCAAAAGAGTAGTTTTTTTAAAATAAGGGCTTTTACATGTGGACAGTGTATATAGCAAATGTAGTGTGTGCGGGTCCTAAATAATTTAGGTAGGTATTGGGTTAGGTAGGTTATATCATCCTACTGGAGTTGCGCAGAGCTTGCGTAAGTAATCCCGCGGCTCCAGCAAAGGCAAGGCCTCCGGGTTGTTTTTGTCGGTGCAAGTCCGACATATACCCACGCTGTGCCCTCAGCGTGCGTTTCACACCGCCAAAAAAAAAAGTAGTTAATATCATCATCTACCTAGCCTTTTCTCAAACTATGTGAAATCGCTGATTACCGTATTTTATTTGGAGCGACTGGCTATCAGACCTCCACAACCTATTTAATTGGATAACATGGTAGTATCCCATACCAAGACTGAATTAATTATAATGACTTAACAACCGTCAAGGATCAACGTACGACAGTCGGAAACTACGGCTTAACATTCCGAGACAAGGAAAAAAAATAAACAAAACACTTGCCTGTGAAAGATCTGAGGAACTTGTACTAATACCTGCTGTATACTCCCGATTTCGACAGGATTTTCCACTAACACTTTTCCTGAATAATTATAGCATTTTTTGTTTATCACTGACTTAATCTCTGGTAATGCTACTGAAGAAAACAGTAGAGTTTGTCTGTAAAAACAAAAAGATTAAACTAGAGTTTTAAATCTTAAAGTTAATATATTTATTTATTAATTTGGTAACCAGTTAAATAATCTAACCTGTAATACTTGGCCCATCCATTGACTGCCCAAGACCTGACTCTAGAAAAATCAGTGCCATGAGTCTTCTTTGGCTGTAAATGAAAATGCTCAAGAACATGCAGCAGGTGGTCCCAGTTTTGCATAAGGAAGACATCTGTCTGATCCATCACAAGTAATTCTATGGAGGCAAGGAAGTCATAATCCCGATCCTCTTCTCCTTCGGCGCCTACTATCATGCGAAGCCCTAGAGGTGATGTCACTATGATATCAGATGAATAGAAATCTGTGTAAAGCTGTAACCAATAATTATAATGTCTGTTTATGGTAATTATAGTAAAGGCTGTATAATAAATAATTACATTTCAAAGTTCTGCTAGGCAAACCAACCTTCAAAGTCTTTTTTGTAACTGTCATCCCCAGTCTAAATGTATCTTCAGTGTTGCCACTAAACATAAGCTCATAGTCTTCAGGCTTGGGGTTTTTTCGAGGCATTATCAGTTCACCACCTGTGAAGTCATCCCCAAATCTCTTCTTATTAACTACTTCTCCAGCTTCTTTGGGAACCAAAATGTCTATTAAAGTTTTGACAACTCTGTAAGCAGCATCTTTGAATGGCACCATAATCAGAACCTGCAAAATGAAATAGAGGTTAATAAGGATAGCCATCAGCAAGGATAGCAGATAGATCATGAAAAATTAGCCAAATTTACAAAACTATTATTTAGGCTGACAGTACATACCTTTGGTCTGACTAAACCTTGATCTCTATAGTCATCTGATGGGTCATTCTTTTTCGATAGTTTAGCATTATGATGAAAAATCTTAGTTCTTGTTTTGAGCATGTGATTAACTGCATGAAGACAGTATATATAACGAATTTCATCAGCATTACTAAATGTTCTATGAGGGTAATATAAATCGTGATAGTTGTTAATGAGTGAAAACAGTTCCCTCTGTAATGGTGTGAATACTTCAGTTAGTTCCAAGTCTCTTTTCACTAAGTTTGTCTTGTTAGCTGACACTATGTTGCCATGTATTTGTGATTTGATATTTAACTGATGAAAGTCTACTTTACTGACTAGTGTGGGTACCATTCCTGTAGTAGCAAATGTCTTTTCTTCTAATAGGGAAACTTTTGCTTTAACTTTTTTTGAGAGTGTTTCTATAGGTTTTGGTATTACTATGTTCAGATTTCCTAACACAGGCCATATTTTATGAGAAGTTTCCACATTAGGTGGTATATTTGTCAGAGATACAAGTAGTTCATCAGATAAGTCATATTGGAGATGTGTTGTAAAGATGTCAGCTGATAAATCATCATCTTCAGTTTCATTGTCCGATGGCACCTGGAAAATATTATGGTAAAGACAATATACAAACAATGAACACAACTATATCTAATTATTCAAGAGGCAAAAAACCCAAACAAATTCTAATATTTAGTCATTTGTAATTTAACAATAATAATATCATAGAGCAGGAGTGAATGGCCCCTGGTAGGTGCCCCATCTCATATTAGAGTATAGTTCTCAACAAGGCCTCTGCGTGTTGGACCTGTGTCCCCATGTAAGCCTTTCAAAAGACCGGGTCTCTTCTCTTGAAGCTATCCCATGATTTAAAAAGAGATACAAATAATAATAATAATATTAATACCTTTGCAATTTCTATTTTTTCCTGATCATCACTATCGTCTCCACTGGCACTTTCCATTTCATCACTATCCTTACTAACTGGATGGTCACCACCACCCATGTCTCCATCGTCGTCGATCTCGCTTTCACTACTACTCTCATCGTCACTACCTGCTGAAGGCTTTTTTCTTTTGTTACTAAAACACGACACCAACTGGTTGTAAGGATCTTCCTCTTCTTCGCTTTCAGAATAAGCCATTTTTTGCTGCAATTTCTCCTCCATTTTTCTCTTCTTCTCGAGCTCTTCTTCAATCTTCTGTGCATTTTTATATCTATTAAAAAGAGCCTTCTTATTGACAACTCTCTCCTCGGTTGCTTTTTTCTTTTTATTATTTGGTTTATGTCCACCTTTTTTCTTTGAAAAGAACTTTTTGCTCTTCTTCATAATAAATCTTTAAAAGAACTACAATATTAGATGAATTAATTCAAATTGCACGAGAACGTAAATAACCTCAATTTTATGTTTATATTCCTCCCTCTGGCACGCTCTGGCAGATGCAACCAACGAGCAACTAACAGTGACGTTGACAGATGTCAATTTATCATCTTTTTTTTTTTTTTTTTTTTTTTGGCAACTTGTAACAACATTACTGCCAGTGTCGAGTTTAGAGAAGTACACATAATAAATTAGGCAAGTTAAAAAGGGCGAAAATTACAAGATTAATATAATGTAACAAAAATCAAAAGACAGGTTTTACAGTTAATAAAAATATATAGGTATATAGCAATTTATCATCTTCCCACACTATTCCACAGATCTCTACCAGTCAGCTGTCCTGTCATCACAGAATCTACGACGAGAATACTATTAGAGCAATAGCGCACTAGCGACCTGGCATCGCGGCCACGACGCGCGGCCGGCCGCAGGGGTTGCGATTTGCAACGCGGCCAATTCCGCGGCTACGATCGTCAGATGCACATACAGCGCACTTCAAAATGGACGTTGAGGAAATAGCAGTGCTTTTGTATCTTATAAGTAAGAAGCGGAAAAAGAAAAGGAAAAAATATTGGGTTCATCCCTTGCTACGTGAAAGGCGAACAAAGGGATTATTTCATACTTATTTCACCGACCTTCAGCAATATGATGACAAGTTCTTTAATTATTTGCGGATGAGCAAGGCTTCGTTTGAAGAACTGTTAAGAAAATTAAGTCCATCAATCACCGGCACTGTAACTAAATTTCGGCCGCCGCGACTAGTGCGCGCACACTGGTGATTTAACTGCAATACAATTGATCTCAGTGGCCGCAGCGGCCAGCGACTGAACACGGGCCGCAAATGCGTCGCTCCGATCTCGCTGGCCGCTGCGGCTTGGTGTGGCCGCTGGCCGCGTGCGGCCAGGTGCGCTTGCTCTATGGCGATTTCATACTAATGTATCTATCTCGATGGCCGCCGCGACCTGGCCGCTGCGGCCTAGCCGCTAGTGCGCTATTGCTCTTAGTCAAAATTGAACTAAAGCGGCTGCGGGCCTGTCATGGCTGTCATTCATAACCCACACAGTACTCCTCTCTCTCTTCTGCCTTAAAAAGCGTAAACGTACTTTATTTTACGTCAAAAACTATGTCATAGAATTTGTATAACCCAAAGACATTGTAATGTTGTTGTAAACTATGCCATAGAATTTGTATAACCCAAAGACATTGTAATGTTAATTGCTGTGATACGAATTCCGTAGGACGTAGGTCGTATGACAACAACATTTTAGATTTCGCCTCAAAAACAGAAAAATATTCTGTTTTCCTTTGTTAATAATAATATTTTGAGCGTTAATAAAAACTACAAATGTGTGAAGATACCGAAAATGTATCAAGGAAAACATGGGCTCGCTCTTTAGAACCAGTCACAAAGGTAAATATAAATAAACATCCAGTTATAATAGTTTAGTTTTACACATTGTTTTTTAATCATAACATATTTTCAGATTGGTTACATGGATGGAGCATCTGACAGTCAAAGTGCTGTCTTTCAACAAAGTTTTGATCTAGGTTATGAACAAGGCCTAAATTTTGGACTAGAAATAGGTTTCAAAGATGCCATTTCAAGGTAACAAGATGCCTGTCTTAGTCTCAGGTTTAATTTTTATATAATAATGTACATTATATATTTCATTATAGGTTTCAGCCTGATGATGTTGCTTATCAACAACCACTAGATCAATGTAAACTAAATTGCCAGATTTGTTTAAATGGTGTGAACTCTCAAGAAAACATTGGCAATTTGTACAACATCCAAAAAGAGAAGAACTATGATCACTTACAGAAATGGAAATAAAAATTAGACGAAAGAATCTTAATCAATTATTATTCTTATTATAATATTAATGTTACTTATATTTCAATTATTAAATAATGTATTTATTTATAATCTTGGTTTTTTCTCTGGTGGTGGCTTCATGTTTTCCTGTTTGATTTCTGTTTTGATCTCAACATGTCCTTGCAGGCCTCCATTAGTCAGGTCTGAGCTGCTGGGGTCTATGGGCTCCTGTTTTATTGTGATGTTGTTTACATTTCCATCCACAGCTTTATCACTACCCTTGTCATTTGAGTTTTCAGTCTTCACTGTAACCCCATTAGCCTGAAATTTTAAACATATTATAAATTTTTCATAATTAACTGATGATTGATATGTTGTACTTTTTATTGACTAATGTAGTTTGGGAAAATAAACTAGAAAAAATATATAATTATTTATTTGTATTTTTTTTCTGCTGCATTGTTTATTTTAAAAGACAATCATGTTGTATAAAATAAAAAAGTGCTCTGTACAAGCCATTGATTGATTGATTGTACATTCAACTAAGATAAGATTTAAATATGAATTAAAAATCAGTGTTTAGTATGTACACTGATTTTTTATTCTTTTTTTTGTAATGATTGAGATATAAGTACAGCAAAAGATATTACACACTGAAATAATTTAGCTAAAATAAACAATCATAGTTAACCTGGCTGGGAGCTTGATTGATAGGCAGTGGAAACTGCCTCACCAACTCTCCTAGTAACATATCTACCCTCTGCCGCTGAAACAGTGTGGAGGGCTCCTCTTTGGGAGTGCTGCTCACATCTTTAGATGAGGATTGGTTACTGTTGAATGGACTTAAACCTGAACAAAGTATAATTAAAAAAATGTAACAAAGATTGGAAATGTTTAATGGTTATCTTTATTTATTTATTCTTACCAGGTTTGGTTGCTTTAAAATCCCACCAATATCCTTTACTAGGATGGTACCTTGAATATGACATTGTTTCTTCAAATGAACACTGGAGATGATGAACTGCTGATAGCTGTGAAGAGTAAATAATTAACACAAGAGGTTGTCAATTAGATAATTATAAAAGATGGTCAGTACTTTCATAACACTGCCTAAAATATAAACATAATAGTTTTACTTACCAGTCTTGAATTTAGAACACTGGCTAAGTCAGGTGCTTGATACACAATGCCAGCTATAATGTAATAATCCGCTAGAGGAATAGCTTGGGTAGGACTATGTCTATGTTGTTTGCGTATTACATATAAAATAGGATCTTGCACATGCAGTAATATGTATTCCAGACCTGTCATGTTTCTGAAGGAAAAATTCAAACATACAACTTTAATAAAATTTTAGACAGTCAACAAATGAAACTGAAACCACAAATCTATTTTGGGTGTTACAACATCTATTGTAAATAAAATATTTATTATTTATTTAGATTAGAAATGAATGATAATACTTACTGCAGTTGATCCATACTAAGACGCTGCATCTTAACAATCTCATTATTACAAGTACGATCAAAAAACGGATTGGATCTTTCAGAGAAATAATCCATTATGTTAGACGGACTTAATAATGGGATCCATGCAGAGTCGTGCCACGAGACACCTAATGGATTTTCATTAGCTATTGGTAAGCTTCCGATCCGACCAGGCATCATTTTGAGTAGGTAAATTCACTTTACCTTGTTCTTGCACAAGACGTGTGGTAGACTCAATATTTTATTATAAAACTATAAAAATTCTGTGAAACAAATTTAATAGGTCACTTGCCGGTAGTTCAATTGAATCTAATATTGTAAATAAATAAAAAATACATACACGATACAGAATAATAATCAGTTCTCAACTCAAGCTTAATTCACAAGATCTTAATCTGCGGTTCTCAATAGTCTCAATCAGAGAGAATGTAATCAAATAATCACTAGTTCACTGATCACTGCGTTTCTATAATTTATAATAATTTTATTTTGACATTTAGTTGGACCTCAAACTGTCTGACGTCTGTCATTTTTTTTTTTTTTTTTTTTATAAATTAGTTCCTGACGGAACAGGCTAAGGTCTGAGACCATGCTGCCTAGTCATCAGTTAGCATTTTTCTTGAGTAGGGTAGATCCAGTTCAATTCATCAGTTTATTTTATATTTATCCTTTTATGTAATTCCAGTTGTCATTGGTATTTATCCATAAGTAATCAAATCCAGGTAAATTCATCAGTTTCTTGAAACGAACAAGGCGCCAAATCCCACCCAACCCAAATCAATCCGTTATACATTGCACTTCCCCCCACCGTTCACTGCACCATTCACAAATACATACAACCACTATTTCATAATTACAACCAATTTTGAGGCACTTCAACAATATATAACAAATTAATTCAAATTAAATAAGATTTGGCGCCCTGCTCGTTTCAAGGTTCCCCCGTTTTTTTTCTGACGTCTGTCATTTTAACACCTTGGTTTTTTTTAGCACATGCCTTATTATATAAACTCCGATCACGAGTTCTTGATCTGAGGCAATAGAATCAGTTGGTAGCACTATAATAAAAAATAATAAATTCTTTATTTGCTGAAAATATGGAACAATCAGGTATTATATATTATAGTATTATTTGGTCACAACTCATCTAAGTTCACGACATATTTACAACAACACAAATTTTTAAAAGCAAAATAAGTACGTAGATAAAAGCTTTGAAATGTTTTGAAAGCATGTATCCTTTTTAAATAATGTAATGAAAGATCATGTAGTTGATTTAAAGAAAACGTTTAGTTCTTTTTTATAATTTATGAGCACTTCAGTTTCCAATGTTATCAATAATTAATAGACCATCCTCTAATAAGGCTAGTCGCACACATGCGGTTTCCAGATTAGGTTTCCTAATCAAGGATTCAGAATCGGAATTCCATGAGACTAGCGGACACGTCTAGTTTTTTTATTCGAAATTTTATTACCTTCACATTTTGTTACCTACGACGCATCGCGCCAGTTCACTATTTTTGACGGGCCTGTTGGTCTAGTGGTTAGTGACCCTGACTGCTAAGCCGGAGGTCGTGGGTTCGATTCCCACCCAGGACAAATCTTTGTGTGATGAGCACGATCATTTGTTCTGTGTCTGGGTGTTATTTATCTATAATATGTATGTATTTAGAAATATATAAGTATGTACATCAGTTGTCTGGTTACCATAGTACAGGCTCTGCCTAGTTTGGGATCAAATGGCCGTGTGTGAGCTGTGTCCCAAGATATTATATTATATATTATACTATTCGTTACTATATGGTCGCTGTATCTTGGCGAGCCTAAAAAGCGATACAAGAGACTGTCATTTCTTTTTCACCCACTGTTCATGTGTTCTTGCATCACACACAAACTGTTTTATATCTCTTTTCAAGTTCGCCAAGATTCTTCGGCCGTATTGTACGAAGCTCGCGCGGATCTAAATGGACATTTCTGTGCTCAGGTCGGTGAACAAAAATGTCACGCCGCGCGCCGCTACGTGTGCGCATCTCTTAGATGAGTTAATCTGAGGCATCTATACCTTCATGATCTGAGGCACATCTCCATATCCGTGGACTCTCCATGGACTTGATAGAAGAGACAAAAAAGGTCCTTCCTAGAGTTCAATCAGTCTCTGTGACAAAAGTCCCCCGTGAGCGTAAGGCCTTATAGTCTCTGAAGCAATATTACATTTGAAATATAATTTAAGGTGATACCTCCGATGTGGCCCGCGAAATTCAAATTTTCATGTGTTTTTTGCAATTTGCTTATCAGTGACAAGTTGTAATTTGATCAAAATATGATTCGCGACAATAACAAATATAACTTCAAATATAAGAATGATTAAAACGTTCGCTCCATTCGCTCGCACAAAGAATAATTGAAAATGAGTTAGATTTCGGAAATTTTACTTACTTTAGATTAATGTTTGTGAGAATGAATGGAGCACATATTATGATCATTTTTATATTTAAAATTATACTTGTTATTGTCGCGAATCGAATTTTGATCAATTTACAACTTGTCACTGATAAGCAAATTGCAAAAAACACATGAAAATTTGAATTTCGCGGGCCACATCGGAGGTATCACCTTAAATATTTTTTTTTTACCTTGGTTATTTTATTCAACATTATTTCTAATATGACTAGGAATAAATTTATTTTGTAATAATTGTTTTTGTGTATAGCGCCATCTGTAGAGTGTTTAATTTACTAACTTTGTTTGTAGTTTGGAGGTTATTGTATAAATTCGCGGACAAGTGTATCTATAATAAGTTCCCAGCTCAGTTCCCTTTCCCAGATAATAAAAGGTACCTGGGACTTTAGTGTCTGACATTCATCAAAAATCATCAAAATATGTAGAACAAACATAACATTTGTCTAAACAATTTATACGTCTGTTTGTGTATAATCATGTCATTGTTTCTTGGCACACCTTGTATTAATTTCGTTTCAAGTGCTATCTCTATTTAACCACATAGGTTTAGTATTTATAACAACGTAGAGGAGTGCTCAGAACAGCTTTAGCCCCAGGCAAAAATAGGACAAAAAATGGAGAACCACATTAGGTGCTATGAAGATATAGCTGCAGAGGTTTTTGATACTGAAAATATAGTGACTGATTCATCATCTGATCAGGTAAATATTACTTGTTTGTGGTCGTAAATTCAAAGTACACACTAATGGATAGTAATATAACGCTAACGTGTTCAATAATTTACAGGTTGATGTGGAGTCTATGATACTGAAGATATATAAGCAATTTGAAAAATCTGCTGAAATTGAGCCCGAATTTCCTGTTGTAAGGAAAAGAGTTCATGCTCAATTATTGAAAGATTATCTTAGAAAACTGCCAACCAACTATGAGTGCTTAGATGCTAGTAGAACATGGATCGTATATTGGATTTTACACAGTTTGTGGTTGCTCAATGATATGCCTGATGCAGAAACATTATCAGATGCAGTTTACTTTTTAAATTTATGCCAACATGAAGAAGGTGGCTATGGTGGTGGCCCAGGACAATATCCTCACCTTGGAACAACTTATGCTGCTGTGAATGCCCTTAGTATCATAGGAACTGAAGAAGCTTACAACTCTCTGGATAGAAGCAGTCTACAGAAGTTTTTATGGACTGTTAGAGATGTTGATGGATCATTTGCCCTTCACAAGGGCGGGGAACAAGATATAAGAGGCGCTTACTGTGCAGTTAGCATAGCTAAAATTACTAACACATATACAGATGCCTTATTTGATAAAACAGCTGAGTGGATAATAAGTTGTCAGACTTATGAAGGGGGATTTGCTGGTTGTCCAGGTATGGAAGCACATGGAGGATATGCATTCTGTGGTATTGCATCACTAGCACTGTTAAATAAGACACACCTCTGTGACATTGATGCATTACTAAGGTGGTGTGTAAACCGGCAGATGCGTGTTGAGGGAGGTTTTCAAGGGAGGACTAACAAGCTAGTTGATGGCTGTTATTCATTTTGGCAAGGTGCTGCGTTTCCCATCATCAGTGCCATTCTTTCACAAGGTAATAAAATGCTAATAAATTAATAAGATATAAATATTACAAAAATAAGTGTTGTTGATTTATAAATTGATTAATATTGTTTCAGAAAACAAACAGTTAATTGAAACAGTCCTTTTCAATCAAGGTGCACTGCAAGAGTACATCATTGTTTGTTGTCAAGCTTTACCTAGTGGTGGTTTTATTGATAAACCTGGCAAGTAAGTATGATCACTACTGTCAATAATAAATTGTGTATTTACAGAGATTTAATAATAAAACTTCCATAATAGTAGTACTTAGCATGACTACATCAAAACAATGGGATGGATCTGTTTCTTAGGTATAAGTAGTGTTTGTAAATTTCACATAAAAAAGCACTTTTAATTTGCATTTAGCTCACTGATACTACAGATTCTCTGAATCAAGTTTTGAAGATAATTAATTATTTAATTATGGATTTACAATGAGGTCTATGAATGTTTTGAGTAAGTATCATTTCATAATGCATATTGTATTGTTTCAGGCATAGAGACATTTACCACACTTGTTATGCCCTCAGTGGACTATCTGTGGCACAACATGGCACCGGGGCTGGTGACCCTTATGTTGTTGGTAGACCCAGCAATGAGCTCAACAGAATACATCCTTTGTATAATGTGGCACCGCATCTCGCCTATAATGCTGTCCATTACTTCATAAGACATCCTCCACCAGTCAAAGACAAAAATTAATTATTTTTTACAATCTCTCAAAATCAAATCTATTTACAATGTTTGTGAAAATAAGTTCAATAGTAAATGGCTTCACTGTGACTGATCATCCATACTGATACTATAAATGTAGAATTAACTCTCCCCGCCCATCTGTTATGCTTTCACAGCTAAACTACTGAATTGATTATAATAAAACCTACTTGTTGCTGCAATAACTGACAAAGACAAGCTAAAGCTAGGTTTTGATACAAAACAGTGTCATGATATTACCCAAAGTTATCACATTTAATTTTGTGATTGCATATTTAAATAAATATGTAAACATGAATTTATTATTATATACATATTTGCAAGAAGTTTATACCTACGACACATTTTATCATTCCCTGTCCAATGTAGATTCTTGTCACAGTTCTTTTCTAGGCAAGCTTTAGTAAATTGGGTTAAATAAGAGAATTATAAAACTGCATTTTATTATGCTAATTAATTTATTTCGTCGTTTTGATTAATAAAATTGGAACTATTACAGGATATTTCTCTTTAACCTTAATCATATCTGAATTCATAATGTCACCTATCAGTTATAGGTACATAAGGGAACAAATATCAATCATTAACAATTTTTGTGATAGAGATAAACTTTAGAGCTACATAATTGTTATTTATATATTTGGTTTAAGTTGAAGGACAGTTGTTTCAATTACACTAACACAAACTCCTCAGATTCAATGTCGGTATCACTATCTTGTATATTAGGAGTGACCCAGTTTTGCTCTGTTTCATAGATAGAATACCTTATATTAGGATAGTTCATAACATTACTACAAGATCCATTATTTAGAGTAAATATAGGGTATTCAAAATTTGCAGATACACCTTGTGGGACTAGGAATGATTGAATTATATTGATAAATGTTTCCAAGTCATGTTGCGTAGCTAGATAAAAGCCTATGCAACATGATGGATCCATTTTACTAAGAGGCATTTTTCTTGGTGACCTACAATGAAATGACTGCAAAGAAAAGTTAGGCTGCCAGACATCCACCATTTCTTGACAATAATGTGGATCTAAGTGGATCAATCTATCATCTTGGTAACCAACAAAATATAATGAATGTTTAGGTCTTCCTCCGATTATACCTATACAGAAATCTAGTGTAAGTAGTGATGTAAGACAAGGGCCATATATGGGATTGAATTTATCAGACCCCAATTTTACAGGAACTAAAAGAATAAGTGATTTCCAAGAACCATTGGGTAATCTACACAATGAATATACATCCTGAATATATATAGTTGAATCTTGAGCAACATAAACTTCTATATTATCAAACTCATAATTTTCTTTTGAAGCAGCAGACATAACTGCCTTTAAGCAGTGAGCTACAGAAGCAGGACCATACCAGTCTCCTGGTTTCTTCCCCAATGCTTCTCCCAGACTTACCATCTGGTGTATGGATAGAGGACTATTTGCTGATGATTTATCGCCAAACCATTTAATTATAATGCGATGGAGACAGTCCTCTTGGAATTCTCTAGCATTTTGTATAGCTTTTTCAGGAGACCATCTCCATGAACGCCCAAGAAAATGGCACACCAGAGCCTGCGCCAGCAACATTTGCCCACTACGCAGCATGCATCCCCAGCCACAGTCAGTAGTAAATGATGAACCTGACATTGTTGGAAATTCTCTTCTGTAAGTCATCCAAATCTTGCTTATGAAGTCAGATTTAAAGCCTTCAATACCTTCGCCATATATTTGCTCCATAGGTTCATGTGCTGTAGCCTCAGTGCCAATTTCCGTAGACGATTCCAGTGATCCAGTTGGGCTTAGTTTTCGGTGGTAACATCGGCCTAACAACCACACTGGAGATTCTTTCGAAAAACTCGTTTTTAATTTCACTGTCCATCCAAACTTTACGTTATTCCACATGGATAGAAGGCGGGATTCAACTTTTCCTTTGAGATCGAGAAATTCTTCCGAGCCATCACGAGCATTTGAGGCCGCTGCTTTATTTCCGTCAACTTTAGTCGCGGATGTATTCGGCCTTATACTTTCAGGGGAATTTAATTCGGAATTATGGACAACGATGCTACTAGAGCCGTTCATTATCTCACATTTGTACCATAACTAATGTTACAGTTATTATTATTGCAACCCAATGTTTACTGACTAGTCAGCAATACGTTCTTTTGTATTATAGTAATATTCAGTCTCCATAATCAACGTTTTTATGTAGTCTTAAGATAACAGATTGATTATAAAATTATCTTAAGTAATAGCTGCACATGAATGACAACAACTTCAAGCAAATTATTCTATTTTATCAGTATTTTCTTTATTGAAAGACATCACGAGAAAAAGTACACACAATCACCTAACAAGTCACACAATCAATGACATTATGACAAATTGACAAGTTGACAACTTGATGACGGACTGAAGCTCAAAATGACAGTAATTAGCACAGACTAAGTATTATGTAGGAATACGAAGTAAACTAAACACTACACCTTAAACATACACAGTCATGCCCGAAATAAGCACAAAAGCTTGCTTGTAAAGAGCAAGTGCTAGTTAGAAGCGTATATAAACAAACGCTAGGCATGGTTGGTTAGCGATTATCAATGAAAAAGGTATGCTTGTGTCGAGCATGCTTATAAGCATGCTACTTTCGAACACGTGTATCTGTACCTTAAAAGCCCATGGCATTCATGATAATCCGTGAAAAATAGGACATACAAGAATAATAATAACTTTATTTTAGAATCTCCAGACTGGTTGTTACGCCGATGTTACCACTGAAAGCTAAGCCCAGCTGGATCACTGAGGAATCGTCTACAGAAATTTATTCTTGGGCCATAGTTACTAAGTCAAAGCGGTTAACGTGCTGTTACGTGTAGGGTCAAGAGTGGCTTTAACTCTTTCTACTTGCTTTTACTTTTAAGTAAAGACCTGTTAAATGGATTAAAACGTATATTCTAACACTACTCGGTGACTCTCAGAACACATAAAGATTTGGCAACCCGGGATTTTTGAACAAAATTCTGCGTTGTGCCGTTATATTTCGTTTGGACGTAGAGAATAACCTCCTTGTTTCATTCATAATAATTATGACTATGAAGAAGGCGTGCTTGCTTAAAGCGTGCCTATTTTGAGCATGTGTATCCGTACCTTAACTCGCATATGTATTCTGTGTTCATCTCTATTGTGTGGTGTTCACTAAATATTGGAATAATGCTAATAATAATATCTTGGGACAAGCTCACACACGGACATCTGATCCCAAACTAGGCAGAGCCTGTACTATGGCAACCAGACACCTGATAAACATACTTATATATTTCTAAATACATACATATTATAGATAAATAACACCCAGACACAGAACAAATGATCGTGCTCATCACACAAACATTTGTCCTGGGTGGGAATCGAACCCACGACCTCCGGCTTAGCAGTCAGTAACCACTAGACCAACAGGCCAGTCAAATGCTAATACCTACCTGCTGATTTTATAATCGTGATTCCTTTTTTGCTTCACTACTTTCCATATTTAGTTTCCTTCATCTATTCATGTTTTGTAAGCTTCGAATGATATTTTAATAGACCCGTTTTCCCCCCGAAGGGTAGAAAACGGATATTTAGGTTTCAGCCGGAGCTTGACCCACTTGTGAGATTACCCCCCCGAATTTTACGCGGTTGCAGTGTGAATCTACCCTCAGATACCTAACATTTGATCACGCGATCTGTCATGGTCGTCGACGCGATCGCCGGTTAGTGGTTAGCTTGTCAGTACTCTCACAAGCCGGCTAGAAATAAAATTTTAGTGGGTCAAGCTCCGGCTGAAACCTAAATATCCGTTTTCTACCCTTCGGGGGGAAAACGGGTCTATTTAGGTGTTCGAGCCTTCGCTTGACCCACTTGTGAGAAGTGTTTACATTCTGCCGGCGATGGCAAGACGTACTGTGTGGTGTATGTGATTAGACTGGTGTAATAAAACACTGTTATGGTAGTTATTCCTTTCTAATTAAGTAATTGACAATGAAACATTCAAATCACAATGGCTTAAACGATGCGCTCAAGCGATCTTGGTTATTATGGGGCGATTTATAAGAAATCAATTTGAAATAATGTTTTAAAAATGTGTCTTTACTTTTCCAGTTACCCCTTTGAAGAACTTCATCTAAATCCATATTTGCATTCATCCAATTGTCGGTATTCACTGCCGCTCTGAAGCTACCAGGAGAGGTTGCAATATCTGCAAGTTTAAATAAGTTTCGAAGCCAGCCTGCTATTACTGTTCGGGACGCTTCTTTGACTGTCCCTCTCGTAGTGATGAATAGACGAGTAGTTTTGTTAGACCTGCGAGGTATTCCCATAGAAATCAACTTTTTTAACCAAAATACTGCATTTGTTTTTATTCCTTGAGAGCTATTTTCCTCTAATCTCCATCCTGATTGTCTAAACGTGGGTCGATCGGTCTTCGACCCGAACAGAGGCCAAAAGATGAGGTAATTTTCGTGCATTTCTAAGCAGTCTGGGCTTATGTCAAGAAGTGTCAAGTCATGTACCCTTCGACCTGACATAAGAAGCAGCAAGGCCGCCACATGTCGGGATACCTGGTAAAGACTATTTACGTCAAATTCGTAGCCGTTCAAACAGTCTATTAATTGACTTACGTCCCATGTTCGGATTTTGGGTGGCGGCGGATGGCTCGCAAAAATTGCTTTTAAAGTTTGTCTTACTAGTGGGTGGTTACTGAGACGTTTACTATTCTCTGGATTAGAAAATGAGGTGACCACTGATTTGTGTAAGGCGATTGATCTTGCTGCTAGCTTAACGTCTTTGTGCAAGTAACAGATGAATTTTGCAATGTCTTCAGGTTTCGGGTCATCAAAGGTGACGTTCTCGCGACTGGCCCAAGACCTCCATCTCGACCAGGCTGGGCAGTAGGTCTTTAAAGTCGATCTTCGCCAAGATAGTTCCAGTAGCCTTTTATTTTCTTCTGGCCATGATGCTACAAGTCTACCCCAGCCCGTACCTTCCAGACCTGCAAACACATGTCTTTTATAGCCAGTGGTGGTTTCCCTGTCCGTAGGTCCGTTAGGTTGTTGTATAAGTCCGGAATCGTGAGCGGCTGGCAAAGAGATATTTGTTTCAGTTCGGCCTTCCAAAATGTCCTTTCCCATTTCGGAGCTACTAGGTAATACAATCCCGATGAGCGGGCTAAATGTCGAAGAACGCGCGGAATCAGAGCTGGCGGAGGAAACAGCCAACCTATCCTGAAATTCCAATACCGGCTGAAAGCATCGACAAATAGGCACTTTTTGTCTCGCGCATCTTCGCTTACATAGCAGGGAACCACTGCTGATCGAGCACTCGCAAATAGGTCCACATCCGGTTTTCCCCACATATTGAAAATGTGTTGACAAATTTCCGGACTCAGCGACCATTCTGGTAGGTCTACCCACCTCGATAGACTGTCCGCTGACAAATTGTATTTGCCGGGTAGGTAACGTGCCACCATATTGATCCTGTGTATTTGAGCAAGACTGAAAATCATTTGAGTGATACGTAGGAGACCTGGTGATTTGGTCCCTCCCTGCTTGGTGATGTATGCCACTACCGACCGATTGTCTGATTGGATCATAGCTGTTTGGCCTTGAAGTAGGTGGCCCCTTCGTTTCAAGACTTCGAACACCGCCCAGAGTTCCTTTCTGTTGCTGTGCCACTTTGTCTGATTTTTGTTCCAATGGCCTTTCAGCTTGGAGCTTCCTATTGTCGCCCCCCACCCCTTTTTTGCAGCGTCGGTCGTAATAAAGGTTGTTGCTCCTTTTTGGTGAATAGGGGACTGCCGAGCTATATTCTTTAGCCACCACCTCATTTCTTCTACGACATGGCTTGGCAATGTAAACTTCTTGTGTTTTTCTCCTAATGGCAACTTGTTCGCTGCAACCTGAATAGGTCGACAATGCAGTCTTCCTAGGGGGACGATTGAGGACGCAAAGTTCAGATTTCCGAGCAGGACCTTGGCTTGCCACCAAGTCCAGTATTGATTTCCTAGCATTTCTACGATTAGATCCGTGCACTTTAGAATTTTGCTTTCGGGCAATCGTTTTATGTTTTGTTCGGTGTCCCATATGATACCGAGATATTCCACTATTCTGGTTGGAGAAAGGGCGGATTTCTTGTAGTTTATGCACCAACCCATCTCTAATAGGTGGCTCTGGACATACCGGGACTGCTGGTTTAATATGAATGGATCTTGGTGCAGCAAGAGAAAGTCGTCCAGGTATACAATGATTCTGATGCCTCTCTCCCTGAAACAGTTTGCAACCCAATTCGTTATTTTTGAAAAAATGTAGGGAGCTGTGGCAAGTCCGAAGGGTAGACACGTCATTTCATATATAGTTCCTTCAAAATTCAGGGCTAGAAAGCGTCTATGTTGCTCAATGATAGGAACATGAAAGTAGGCTTGCGCCAAATCGATTTTGACCATGTAATCTGAACCATTTATACACGATGGTATTTTATAATGGTTGATTAGTTTAAATTTTGGCGGGTTAAGGTACTTGTTAAGTAACCTAAGGTTAAATATTGGCCTATTTGACCCGTCAGCTTTCTTCCTCAAGAACATAGGAGAAACAAACCCGGAGTCGTGTGAGCACCGTTTGATAGCCCCGCAAATAAGCATCTTCTCAATCTCAACCTTCATCTGCGGTGAGGTTTTGATGCGAAGTCTATCACTACTGACATTGTCAAATTTTTTGAGAGGAGGTGTGCAGACGAATGGTATTTTATAGCCCGAGAGGATTGACAGTATTACTTGCGGGGCTCCCAAAGACTGCCATTTATGAAGATGTTCGCTTACCTGGCCTGCTTTGAAACTAGATGATTTATTATGTTCTGGGTTTTTCTTCAAATCTAGGTTTCTTTGATTTCCCAGATACGCCGGACGACGTGGTTGGTCGCTTCCTGGACTGTTCTGAGTAACGAAAGTTAGACCTTCTCTCATTGAATCTAGGCGATTCCTTCCTTTCCCGGTTATTGGAGGTTTTATGCAATGTATTTGGTTTTGGAGTGCGAACCGGGAGTTGCTTTCGAGAAGGAAAAAACTTGCTCGCACCCCCCTGCTCCTTGACTAGTTCCCTCAACTGCGGTTCCGAGAATAGGTGCGTGTTAGATGGTGGGATGGCATGAAGCAGTTCATTCAGAGTCTTGTTATATGGTTTGTACACCGACCTCCGCTGTTGGATAATGTCTGCTCTTCTGCCACATACATATTGCAATAATGAGTCTGAGGTTCGACGGAATGCGGAGTCAGACGCTAGAAAATTTTTACTGATGTACGATTTTGTCTCTAAAGATGCTTTATTGTATATTTCTTGGAATTGACTTCTCTGCTGTAAGAGCCCATGCGTGATTGCACCTAAACACGCGTCCATTTTTTCCAATAATGTCACTGTTTTCCAATTGGGAGTGAATGTTGCAAGGTTACTATTTGTTTTGAGGCTGGTGAAGACGGGTGTAGCTTGAAATTGTTTCTGTACGTCGGCGTACCGGATGTTTTGCCATGCGGCATCACCAAGTCTTTGGCAATGTGACCCTTGTTTCGCCAAGCTTTCATCAGCAGTTCCAACCTTTGCCTCGGACTCTTTCGTATCTGGGGCGAAATCGTAAAAGTTTTCTTCTTCTCGTTCCGAAGATGTCTGTGAACCCGGATTAACTATGTCCGGTGCTACCCAATTATCGGATTGACATTCCTCACCATCAGATTCTGCAACAGAGTCTTCTGCATAGTCAGATCTGCCTTTGAACTTAGAAGTCTGGTTCGTTTCTCTGATCGCCATCAAAATCTGGCTAAGCATTTTATTCTGTGTAGCCATAAAGTCTTGGATGTCTGATTTTGGTTCCGGGCTAGGCGATATTTTCCCTGACTGCGTAGAGGAGCGGACTAAAGAAACCGAAGGGGAAGGTGTCGTTGATGGCTTTTGGTTTTTTAGTATTTGCGCCGCTTCCTTTTGCGAAATCAGTTGGCATTTAATGACTGACAGGTGGTTTGCGAAATCGTTATATGCATCCGTTGGATGAACCTTCTTCATCGTTGCAAAAGGTGAATAAATGAGAGCTCTCCCTAGCGGCCATCTAAGTAGAATTCTTTTGATTCGCCTATATGTGCGCTCACTGAGTGAAGTGCTGCCATAAGCTAATGCAAGTTGAGTTGTAGGAATTGCAAAACGCAAACGGTTTTCATCATCTGATGAAATATTGTCGCTAAACAAGTCTTCATATGATACGCAATTTACTTCCCAGGACCTCCAGTTGTCGGGGTAGACTGTGTCGAGGGCTTCGACAATTTTGTAGAAAAAATCAGCTTCGTCCGGCGGCGGGTCCCAGCAAGCTAGCTCGCCCAGTGTTGTGCGGTCCATGATCTGAAATGATCAAGGCCCCCGGGTTAGCTGACGCCACAAAACAACGTAAATTGTTGACATTATTATATCAGCTGGTTAGTGTCGGCTGTTTAGTAGACATGTCAGCTGGTTAGTGTCGGCTGTTTAGTCGACATGTCAGCTGGTTAGTGTCGGCTGACGAACCGACATCGGTCGCGGGTCCTGTGTCCGCTATAGGATCATTAGATATTCAGGCAGATATCATAGTGTCGCCTGTGCAGTCGACAGTCAGAGTAACACTGCTGTGTCGGCTGTCATCCTGATGCGTGCGAATCTTTATCGAATCACATCGGAGGCGCATAATTATGGTACCTCTTAATGATTTCTACACGAGTCTGCCGTCCGGGGACCGGGCATTCGTTGAAATCAAAGGCATAGTGTAATCAAAATCACCAATACTTAGCTCAGAAGAATTACAAAATGTATTACTCTTACCTTGGTTTATCACGATTTGTGCGGTCTTCTAAAACAATGAAGCACGATATTCACTGCACAAAAGTACTTTATTAAATTATTTATTATATAATTGTATTAAATTATAATTTACTAACTTTGTGATTTTCACACTGCGCACGCGGTAAAATTCGAAGACGTACTGACAAGCTAACCACTAACCGGCGATCGCGTCGACGACCATGACAGATCGCGTGATCAAATGTTAGGTATCTGAGGGTAGATTCACACTGCAACCGCGTAAAATTCGGGGGGGTAATCTCACAAGTGGGTCAAGCGAAGGCTCGAACACCTAAATATGTACGTATTTGTCTTCATTTATAACTTTAAATAATATACATATATGATAGCTATGGTTTAATTTTTTGTTATTTTTCCATCTTTCCATAATCCTAGCCAATATCCCAAATTCCTTTTCCTAAATTCATTATAATTTCTACCATAAGTTTCTCCATTTTTGTTAGTGGCACTGCGCAAATGGCGGCTTGCTATTACCTATAAATATTTTTAGTAAAAAAAAAAAAATGTATGTCAGTTTCTGTAATTCTGACGTTTCAGTTTCACGGCATTTCACGGTTTCACAATTTGACATTCAGTCAGTTCAGAACTCAGGTTCAGGACTTCACCGGACTTCAGAAGTCTCATTTAACTCAGATTTGAGTTATTCATCAAAGATACCTAAATATCGACGATCAATAATTTTAAGTGCATCTTAACAAAATATATTGTCTGTATCGCAATTAAAATTCAAACCAGGAAGTTCATAGATTATGTGAAAAAAATTGATACAGTACTTTTGGCAACTATGAATTCTGACGAATCTACTATGATGGACTCAAAACCACAAAACATTATGAAAATGGAAGAATATAATGCTATTGTAGAAGATTTCAATAAACTTACATCGTACAGCCGCATGTCTGAAAACGAATTGAAGAAAAAGTACAAACAGTTAGTAGTAAATTATTAAATTAAATAGACCTTAATTTATACTTGCTCTGATTATAAAAATAATTTCAAGAAATATGCTCCAGTTTGTTAATAGTAAGTTTATTTAATTTGCAGCATATCATCATCTACTGTTGGCAGCATTATATCTTTATTAGTACAGAGATCAATGAAGCACAGTTACAGAAAATCTCCTGTAATTTCTAGCAAATACCAAGAATTCTATGAGGGTCTGATGAGAGAAAAAAATAAAGAAAATGTTATAATACAGTAAAGTACCTACCTATTATATTTATATTTCCATTTTGTGTCACTAATCCTAAAATTTTGAACTATTGTATGGATATCTTTACACAGAAAACTCTCAGTTCATTCATAATTTAAAGCTTTCTATTTTAAATAGATAAATTTCTCCCCTCCACATAGAACAAATGGTCATGCTGTTAACAAAAAATTTTCCAGAGTGCAAATTACATAATTACTCTGTTTTTGCAGTCAGGATCACTAACTATGAGACTAACAGGCCAATTGAGTATATATGTAAATAAACAAGCTGATCCAGCAAGCATCGTTTAGCCAACTTAATTTTTGTCCAAAAAATAAATATTCTGGAGATGGCCTACCTTATCACCTAGTGGTATAAAAAATAGCCTATGATTCTCAAAATTGACCAAATTTACATATAAATATCAAAATAGGTATAGCTGTTGCAGATGAGTTTGGTAACAAACACTGTGACGCAAGATTATAAATATAAATTATTTAAAAATCTGAAACAACTGCACCATATTAAATGAATTCTTATACAAATGATATTTAGTACTGCTTCTTAACGTCATGTAAGCAAAGCTTTATTATAAAAACAAGTATTAAGTACAGTTCCCATTCCTCTACAGGCTATCTGATTGTCAAGGAATAAGTCCTGCACTGTTTGCAAGGTCCCTTCTTCAGGGTGTGTACTCAGATTCATCTATGGCAAAAAAGTGCATAAAAGACACAACTTTAATTGAAGAAAAGGATTTGGCATATCAAGTTTTTATGGTAACATCATAAATTAACACATATAAATTTTATACTCAATCAAACTCCACATAGTTTTAAATTGGTAAATTGCATTTTACAGGGTATCATAAATGACAACCAGTATGGCCCTTATGCAGACATAATAAAACAGTAAGCAAAACACTATTATACCTTAGATCAATCTAGACTTATTCTAAGACACATAATTATATTATGTCATGATTTCAGGTCAATAGGTTTGGAATATGAGTTAAGATTGGAAAGAGAATTGAGATTAATGAACATCACATTTTCTGATGAAAATGTACTGAGGTCAAGAGGATATGATAAAACACCAGATTTTAAATTAGATGTCCCTATAGCAGTGGATGGGTTTATTGTAAACTGGGTTGAAAGCAAAGCCCTCTTTGGAGATGAAGAAAACCATTCAGGCTATTTAAAGGAACAACTGTCAAGTTATTGGAACAGATTTGGGCCAGGCTTGGTCATATATTGGTTTGGATACTTGGAAACTCTAGACTCTACCCCTGAAGTCAACAGCATGTTTATATTGCGAACCAGCTTTCCAGATAAAAATAGTATTACTCAATATAAGATGGATATTTAAGTCTAACAATATAAAATAAAGAAGTCAAGGTACTTACGACATAAAAATGTTTTATTTATAATATTTTCAAATATCTTTTACAGTTATAGTCATATTATTTTTCCTTAGTAGGTAGTAATGGTAGTAGTAATTGTTGGTAAAAAATAATGATCATGAGTCAAAACTAAGTTATAATTCATTTAAGTACCTATTCAAATATAAAAGTGTCGAATCAATTTTCGGGTTCCTTGACAGCTCAGTTAAAATTGGCATTAATTACCTATATTTATATTGCTGCTACAACTAATAATAAAAATGCATTTTGCGAGATAATTATTGTATTGTTCAGTATAGAACCCAGTGTTGCTAGATGCCTGGAACCTTTTATCTCTAGTTGAAATCCTCATGCTAACTTAAAATCTGTTGATTCTGTATAATCAAATAACCAAATAGAATAATAATCATCGTTATCATTGCTTCTTTTGAAAAACAAGGGATAAGTACTAAGGTGATAAGGTTTTTTGCATATTGAATAAAGATAAACACTGATTAATAACATTGCCGTTTTATTTTTGTACGTACAAACTGTACCTACATAGTAAAGTACAAAACTTATTAATAATTTTAGCCAACAATACCTATATTATCAAAATACAAACATTTGCAATATAACTCGAGTAATAATTTATTACTGTAGGTTAAACTTGAATTTAGGTATTTGTTTGTTTTCGTGTGTCTACAGAGATAATTCTTCCCAGCACTTCCAACTGAAAGATCTGTATTGCAAAATGTACAGAAAGCAAAATAATCAATCACCTTTATCACTAGGTCTCAACCACGCCATAAAAGAAGAACCTTGGAAGGTTCTTCTTCCATCCAGTTCCGATTAAACTTTAGCATCACTCTGGGTTTTGAATATGCCATGGTTCACAAAATCACCATCAACCATCAATATTAAATTAAATAAAAGTTTGTACCTAACTTATTATGTATTGTCATATTTTCGCACCTTGGTTCTTGGAGAGAACGCAAAAATCTTTGGGGGACTCCCCCGAGTAAAGCGAGGCAAACTAATAATGCTGCCATTCTAAAAATTTACGTAAAAAAATTGTGAAAAAAAATAATTAGCCTTATACAATAAAATCAGACAATGGATTAGTACTGTGTACAATTGTAACGTGGTGTATATGTCATTTATTTTGCTTTCTGTTTTATAGTTGATGATGGTAATTACAATTCTATGAAGGAATGTAAAGGTGTCATGTTTAAACCTAATATCTAGAAACATTTCTTTTCATAGTTTAAATTAGTTTAGTAAGATATTTGTAGATAGTTTACAAACGTGGCCACGATGCAGGTGGCATAATATATTATTGTACTTTAAAACCCTCAATAAATAAATTCTTCTTCGTCGTTACAGGTTACACTCTTTACAGAGCGGTCGTGGTCATCAGGTCGCGACTTCAGTAGAGGCAGATGTTATTCGCTTCACGATCATTTGCCATTTCTCTCTGCTTGCGGACAACCTGTTGCACTCGTTCAAGGAGCCACCCACAGCAGACTTCACTTGGTCGGTCCATCTCATGGGTGACCTCCCTCGCCCTCTGGTGCCCTCTACCTTACCCTGTACCACAAGGCGTTCGATGGAGTCATTTACAATAAATAAATAAAGATAAAAAATATCTATATGATGAGACAAATCGCTTGCCCTTTTTAAAATAAATGGGCTATTAGAATTTCTTATAAATTTCTTTATTCTAGTGGGTAAATTTTATATAAGTTCCACAGTTATGAGTTTGAATATAATATGTAATCGATTAAGTGGTTGTAAATGTAAATAAAGATTTGGTCTGGCAACTGGCAACATTGTTAACGTAATGGTCAATTTTTTTAACCTTGTGCATGAACATTTTTAATTTTTGCATTACAAAACTACAATTTATTGATTGTGAGTTGAACGTGATAAAAGACTATTAAAAATGGTCGTAGGAGCATTTCCAATTGCAAAACTATCGGCATTATTGATAAAACAAATAAGTAAACCCATTGCCAATATTTGCAAAGAACGAGCCAAAAATAATCCATTTTTTAGGACTTATGTTTGTATGCCTCCAGCGCAATGTAAGTTTGGTTTACTGTTTTATTGTTATTGTAAAGATATAGTTTCCTTGCTTGCTATAAACCTGTAATTCTAGTTAGTACTATTTTTGTGTCGTAACCAACGAAAAAATACAATACATAATTTGGTTGATGCTGTCATGTTCCTAGGTAGAAAAGACGATTTGCTGAACAATGTATACCTCGTATCTTTCAGTCTATAACTGGTGTGAAGTAAAAGCAAAAATGTGGATTCTAAACTTGGGAAAGCCTGTTAATATACCAGTTCTCAGTCAAGAAATGGCTATAGAACTTGGAGCTAACCTACTTGGTGAATCTGTAATTTTTGTGATTGGAGCTGGTTTATTATTGTTTGAGTATAACAGGTAAATATAGTTCAGTAATTTTTGTAAATATTGATAACTACGAAATATTATAATGAGCTTCCAATCATTGCAGGCAGAGTAAAAAAGAAACAGCAAAAGAAGCTAAGAGAGAAGAAGAAACTAAACACATTGCTGATACAATAACTGATTTGTACTTCACTGTTCAAAGGCAGCAAACACAACTCAGAGAAATGGAGAGGATTATTTATTCTATAAGTAAGAATTCACTACTGACTCAATACATTTATAAAATAAGATCATGAGATTCTTAGCTAACTTTTAATTAATTTGGTTTTAGGTGGAAAGAAGCCAACAACTCCACCTCCTACTTTACCAAAGGAGCCACCGGTGTTGACACCACCAACAACACCACCTTCTGAATCATCAACACCCCAGAATTGTGGCTATGATAGATATGACAGTGTTATTGTTACTGCTACACCCTACCCTAATAATGGTTTGATACTACAGTCTCTTAACTATATTCAAATGGATGCCTTTAGTGCTTTGTTCCCTAATAACAACGAAAATAATGTTGTGGTTGACGAAGACAAGGTCACAACTGAAGAAAAAGCATTTAATTCAAAAAGAGAGTCAGCAATACTTTCGTCAGCATTATACAATATAGAAAATAATTTTAGAAGTTTGTTTTGAATTCTGTGATAACTGTATATAATACTAACCTGGTATGAAAAAAGTGGAGTTTGTAGTAGATCTTTCTGCCAGTTATTTTGAAAACTTTTCTTTGTGTTTACGGAATCATGCAGTAAATGTGATAGCAAAAGTATGTTAGAAATGATATGATTACCTTAAAATGGGATCAATAGAAATGATTTTGGAGTGTATAAAGACAACTTTGGAGTCGCAGGCATATGATTTAACATTAAAACTGCTTTCATATAGTGTTTTATAGTTAACGAGTCCATTGTTGTCATTATATTTAACCTGAAAAATGTAAACTGGAATCCTTTATTCACCCCATTTTACCTAGTACTGTTATATTTAATATTTTTTAAATGGGACAGTATTTATGTTAGCTGGATCAATTAGTAATTAATTGCATACTTGATATGATGTTCATTACCAGATAATATTCAACTCACTGGTTATATACAGGTTCACATTTCCCCATAGTAGAGTATGGTTTTCTATTGTATGTTGTCACAAAAGCAAATGCATTCAAATGAACTGCCGTTATCTATAAATAGGATTCGTTTCATACTTGTCATTAGTGGTACTCGAAACTAAGTTTGTTTTTGTATATTTTAGCATTTAAGTACCTGAATAAATAACTGTTTAAAACAGAAATAAAGTAGGCATCAAGATGTAAGTAAAACATGAGTATTATTTTATAATTTATTATTCAAGCCACTCTTTCATATAATTACAATCTTGAGGTGTAATGAGACCTGTGGAGGCACATTTATCTATTAGGGGACACACTCCACATGGCACTTGCACAAGTCCTGGCGCTGGTATAAGTGGTTCTACAGCACGGTAGACTTTGCTACCATCTGGGTATACACTACTCTCAGCCTTTCCATCGTACACTAAAGTATTTAAGATTGTGATAACATCTTCCACATCAAGTTGAACCTGAAATAACAAAAACAAATGGTAACAATATTTAGATTATCAATTGGTGACCAGTAGTATTGATAATCATTTACAATGAAGTGTACATTATTACTATGCATTTTGTTGTTTACCATATTTATAATTATTTAAGTTTAAATTTATTTGCTTACAAAGATAATATATGAGTTATATATATGTAATTATATTTCATGTTGTTAGAACAATAAACACATAAAATTAATATGTGACTCACTTTACTTATTCCTAAATCAGTAATATATTTTTGAACTTCAGCAGCAGTGGCATATGTCTGAGTCCTGCCAACAATTGGTCCTCGGGGGTTGTTTTTCATTTTGTCAGATCTCTGACTTAAGAATCTGTAGCATTGGACATTAAGTATATCTACAAACTCCGATTCAAAATCTTGATCTTGGTACCAAGCCCCTCCTGATATAGATCTGTCTGGTTCCAAATTATATAGCATATAAACCTTCTTTTTAGAGGCCTGAAAATTAAATTAATGAATAAACAAAACTGCTCATATTAACAAAATAATCAAGTATCACTTTTTCAGTCAGCTAATTGACCTAGTGTAATTGAAAAAGATAATAATCACTTCTGATAACTGTACTAGAAGCAAGAAGTGGTTTGATAGGAAATGACTAAGTTAGATATTACATTATAACTGCAACATAGCTAAGTATTAATTTTTAATTGCTTTGTATATTACCTACATTAACACATTTTACAGCTTTGATGAGTTTCTTACTCTCTAGATTTTTCAATACTTTAGTTAGTTGAGTATTGGCTAGGTTAGACCGGACTCTGATCTCTCTTATCCATATACCCTTATTCCCAGCCTCTTCAATTAAA
Source organism: Plusia festucae (assembly GCA_950381575.1). Taxonomy (NCBI): domain Eukaryota; kingdom Metazoa; phylum Arthropoda; class Insecta; order Lepidoptera; family Noctuidae; genus Plusia; species Plusia festucae. The sequence continues at coordinate 5,088,303 of OX494450.1, forward strand.
TTAAATACAACTTTTTCTTCATTATCTGCTCCTTTCACAGCTTGTTTACTAGCTTGAGCTTTTAATCTGAATAAAATAATAATAATTAAATGTAGCACACAATATTCAATTCAATTCTTTATTGCACTCCATAAGTTTTTACAAAGGTGTTAAATTAACAGTTTTAAAAGTACATTATGGACCCTGTAGGGCAAGGCAAAAAAACTAGAAATTTACTTAAAACTTAAATATTATTTTGAAGTAGTTAATATTTAACATGTGTTAAAATGTTGTATCAATAATAATATTATACAAGAATATTTAAGTTTCAACAAGCTAATGAAGTTAGATACTTTAAGAGTCAAACATAATATTTATAATTGATATCTTACCGATAGATCAAGGATCCGTTTTGATTAAATAAATCAAAGTATTCTTGTTGTAAAAGTTCATTGATAGCAGTTACCAGGTCAGCGGAAGATATTTCTGGTATTGCTGCGGTTATATCCTGATGGGATATGCCTTTTGGATTTTTCTTAGCTACATTTAATATTTTTTCTTTCAATTGTTCATCCGTTTTAACGCTCATTTTAAGAGTAATAATTGGTATGTCTTAAGACCTTACAAAATCCAAACACCAAATTAAGTACAAAGCACTTTTCCGAGTAACATACAAAAATCTGAATTACTTTGATCAAGAACTCAGCATCAGCAACATGCACGCAAATAAAATGAAATTAAACAGCTGTCAATTCAAGTCAATTGTCACTTTTGACATAGAATAGAGGTTACAGTGTTGCCTAATACATTACAATGTCTTTGTCTTTGGTTGCCTCAGTGTTTCACTGAGGTGTTTCAGTTCAGATCTCAGAATAATAACTAAACAGATTAGAATTTAGACCACAGATGTATGGAGGGTAGAGGCTAGGTTAGAGTACATTACAATGTCTTTGGGCTAGGTAGAAAATTAAAAAACGTGTATAGCTAACGTAAGGAGGCTATATAAAACAGTTCCAAAAGCTTCCAGAATGGCGCTGGTAGACAAAGAAGCTGTGCAAAGAAGTATGCCGTTATCTGAACTGTAAAACCCTCGTAAAACCTGTCCTTTTTCTCTGATTATTGATAAATATTCATCTCGTAATTCTCCTTTTTTTTTTTTTTTTTCCTTTGTTCTTTGTGCAATGCTCAAGACTTGACGCTGGCAGAAATGTTTTAACTAATTGCCACAATAAAAAAAAAAACTCAAACATGACAGATTTACACTGCTACCAACATAGCTTCAAACCTCTTAGTTCAGTAATCAGTTGATCCCGTTGAACGTTGAACTCATACATAACCGATCCAGTGTTACCAAGATTTCCGCCGAAATTTAGGAGGAAACAGAGTCAAAATGGGGATTTTTAGGGCAAAATTTTTTAAGCGTATTTTTAAGGACTGAAAAAGACTGTAGTTAAAAAAAAACAATTGGAATAGAATTAAATTTTAAAATCACTCGTGTGGGTTCGTCATCATTCGGTCGGTCATATTGTGAAGTCTAATAGCCTGACATTGAAGACATTTATGTTTTACTTGGTTATTTCCTGAGTCCATATTTGTACATTTAACGATATAAGAACGCTGACGGACAATAAATCAAAGGAATTTTACTTGAGGATTTACACTACGGGGTGTTTAGCGAGTATTTTAGAATAAACATGGGGGAAATCTTGCTAAGAGGTTGGCAATACTGTGCTCGGAATTTTACTAGTGCTTACTATTTTGTTGTTACAAAATAATAATACCAATTTGACCAGAAAACGAAATTAGAAAACGTTGAATCCAAACGATATGTAGAAAGAACTAAAATGAAAAAAATATCCCTAAAAACGATTCTTTTCTTTCTATTGAGTAGTTTAGCAGTAATTTATATGTACTCTCAAGTAAATAATATTAAAAAAAATGTACCTGATAAACTGCCGCTTCTGTCTAAGTAAGTAAAACTATGGTAACAGTTTATTTATTGAATAACTTAATGAGATTTAAAAAATATTAATGATAACATGTCAAATTAATGTAAACCCTTTATTTTTAAGGAGTACGAAGAATAGAGAGAACGGTAACGGGGAGGTTGAACGAGTAGTGTTATCATTCGTAGTTTGCGACTCGAGATTTAACGAGTCTTTGAACGTCGTTAAATCCGCACTGTTGTTTACTAGAGTGCGAATACATTTTGTGATATTCGCCGACGACAGCCTTAGACCTAAATTCAATGAAACATTGACGAAGTGGAAGCATATCACAAACAATCAGTTAGAATTTGAATTACATAAAGTAACATTTCCTAAGGAACATGAACAAGACTGGATGAACCTGTTCAGTAAATGTGCAGCCCAACGTTTGTTTATACCTGTAAGTATGGCCTAACTTTTCTATACCTAGTATGAAAATACTTCGTTGGATTTGTCTTTTAATAATAAATAATAATTATATTTATTCAGTAAATAATCATTACACCAAGTTACATTTCCTTAATAGACTAACAGTTAAGACTTAATACTGTTGAAACATTGTAGCCAGCCATGTTCAGATCTAACTTTGTTATGCATACCAGAGTGCCCTCTCGATAACATAGTAGTATAAAACTGTAGACGGTCAGTGAGTCATCTTAGGCTCACTATGAGCAGCAAAGAAAAAATAAAGCAGTAAAAAAATTTTTTTGGTGACAAAAAATTTCAATAATTTTTTTTTCGGAAATATCCTAATTTAATTCCAGTATCGGGTTAACCTTAAAGTCCTCCCTCCATAGTCCCCTAAGGCTACACTCCAACCCTGTAGACTTGTTTCAATTTTATGAACAAATGCTAGATATTATTTTTTTTTACATTTTTTCTTGTTGTAATGCAATCTTGTTTAGACTAAAATAAATCTTAAATAACTTATTTTATGTTGTTGTTGTTGTTGTTGTTGTTGATGTTCAATGAACAGACTGGTGTGCAAGGTTGCAGGTTCGAACCCAGTACGCAGGAGCTAATGATTTTTTTTTTCAAAGTTATGTGTACCTAGTTGTTTCCCGTAGCTCTGGCATCAGTTCATATTTATTTTTCTGGCAAAAAACATAGCCATTGTCACATTCCAGTGGTGCCAGAATTTTGTAAACAAGTCCCTTCTTTGTTACAAATATACAACAAAATATTATATCCTCTTTATTATTTTATTAGTTTAGATTGATGTCTTCATTATTCTAAGACATCATTGATGGGTGAAGTAAAACAATGTGAGAAAAACTACATTCCAAACATCTTAATTGCAAACATGCAATGAGCAAGCATGCTGATCAATGCTTGTTCCTTTTTCTATATGAGAAGAGGCTCACCAATATAATAATGTCTCCCTTTATTATAATAATTAGAATTATAAATTATGTATACTGAGTTATTTGTACATCAGATCATCATCAAATAGAATTGATTTCATAGTATTTCTATTTCAGAAGCTAATACCTCACATAGATGCTATGATATATGTTGACACTGATACATTGTTCCTGGGTCCAGTGGAAGAACTGTGGCAGTTTTTCACCAAGTTCAACAATATACAGATATCTGCAATGACATTAGAGGATGATAACCCCAATATCTCATGGTATCCAAGATTTGCTAAACATCCGTTTTATGGAAAATATGGTAGGTGACTTTCAATACCTCAAGATACAACAATCTTAACGATGTAAATCTTATCTAGGTAGTTTTCTAAGCAGATTACAGTTGAAAAGCGGCAATTTAATAGAGAAGTTACATATTAAACAAATTATTTATTCCGGTATTTTTACTTAATTACCTGTTGGTATTTTAAATAATGTGCAGGTGATTAGGTGAGGTCAGTTCTTATCACAGTGGTGTTTCTATTAGTATTTAAAGCATCTTAATGACCTCACTCAGAGTGTAGGTATTAAATTTTTTAATAATTAGTATTATTCAGTCTTGATTTTGAGTCATCTCCTCTAAACACACAGATCTTAAGTAGGCAGGTACAAAAGTAGAATCAGCAATTGAAAAAAGTTTGTTCCTTATTTTTTAGGTCTCAACTCAGGAGTGATGATGATGAATTTGACGAGGATGAGATCTTTCGGCTGGGTTGACTATGTCACACCAATCATGCTCAAATGGAAACTTTATATACCATGGGGTGATCAGGTATGTTTTTGTTATTATAATTTATGTACACATTCAGTTTTCATAGGACATAACATTTGAACAAATAAGTACAAAGGTACTTTACTGCTTATTTCTTTTAGTAAGATATGGTGGACAGCAGTGTGTAGGAGATAGCCGGAAATAATATAAGAAAGAGTTTGTTATTCATCCTAATTTATTTTATCACCTTCAAAGTATGCTCCTTCAGAAACAATACAGTTAATTAAGCCAACGAATAATCCAATCATCAAAACATTTTTTGATGTATGGATTCGTCCGGCTCCCCCCGCGTGGGCGTCGTTTATAGCGACAAAAGTAGCCTATAGCCTTCCTCAATAAATGGGCTATCGAACACTGAAAGATTTTCTCAAATCGGCCCAGTAGTGCCTGAGATTAGCGTGTTCAACCGAACAAACAAACTCTTCAGCTTTATAATATTAGTAGGATAGAGACCTATAGATCGGCTTGTAACGTCATACGACATTCCAAATCGATGTATCGTCGTAAGTTTTCATTATTGTAAAGAAAATAAAAAAAAATACTTAGGTATGTGTTCATTATTTTTCATTTATGTTACCTAATGGAATAATTTTATTTGAGTCAACAACTCTATTGAAATTCAAATTATTATTGCAATTAGGATTTTTACAATCACTTTTACACGTCACTTATTTGTGCTCGCTGGAGTCGACAGTTCCTAATTCAACTTGTGACGTCACAAGCTCCCACTCCTGCACTTGAACGCGACATATCTTTGTATTATTTTATAGCTATGAAAAAAGATAAAAATAAATCTTCTGCCTAGCCTTTTCCCAAGCTATGTTGGGGTCGGCTTCCAGTCTTACCGGATTTAGCTGAATACCGTGTTTTACGTGGAGCGACTGCCTATCTGACCTCCCCAACCTATTGCTAGGTAATACAGTATTTATTTATTCCAAAGTAAGACTGGTTGTCAGAATTTTAATGACTTAATGACTATCAAAGATCACTGTATGACAGTCGGGACCAACGGCTTAACGTGCTTTCCGAGGCACGGAGGGGTCTCGATATGTTTACAAATGGTCACCCATCCACGGACCAACCGCTGCGAGCGCGGCTTAACCGTTATTATCGGTTACACTTAGCCAGAGATAAAAATAAGTATGTAATCTTTTTCGATTGTCTAACTTACTTGGACTAAGATTCTTACTTTTCGAACCTTTAAAACCTTAATCCAGCGTAAATGCTGTGAGTGTTAGGTTTGTTCGAGAATTTATTTTTATCACGGGAGTACAAATCTGTTAATATTTATTCCATAGGATATAATAAACATAATATTCCATTACCACGAGAGCGCGGTGCACGTGCTGTCGTGTCGCTACAACTACCGCTCGGACCAGTGTATGTACGGCGACGCCTGCGCGGACGCCACAGCGCGCGGCATCTACCTGCTGCACGGCAGCCGCAAGGCCTTCCACAACAATAAGCAACCAGCTTTCCAGGTACATACTTGCACATATTCATTTATTTATTATTAGAATAAAGAAAGAAAAACAAGAACAGGCATTACTCGCGCCACATGCGACGCATAAAATAAAAAAAGAAAATGTTTTAAGAATTTAATACATTAGATTGACATTATGTCGAAACATTACATTTGGCTCTAGATGCGCTATTCATTATAAGAATACAATGTCTTATAAGATTCTTGTTGTTTCAGGCAATGTATCAATCAATTGATGAATATGTAGTAGGCACAGACCCTTCACAGTCTCTTCTCAAGAATATGGACAATTATTTCGCTCTGGCATCCCCGTCCAACTGCGGTAACCAAAAGGATGCTTTCCTCAAAGTACCAACTAGAACACTAAGTAACTTATATCCAGTACCTGTCAGATAGCCTTGAAGTTTCTTAGGATATGGGTATAAGGTTAGATATATTTAATTATAATATCATGTTATCAGGGTTTTACTTTATTCAGGTCTGTTATGTCACAAACACTAGACTATAAATGTATTATTTATTTATTTTTATAGCACAACTTTATGAGAGATGTCATGTACTTTGAAAACTGCGTTGCTACTCAGAGCGACAAAGGTTTATGCATTATGTTTAAACCCAATAGACTGTCAAATACTCAAATTTATTCGTAAGTCAGTCTGTCGTATCGTAAATCGTATGTCGATACCTCCAATACAAATTGTGCAAAGATTTTTCTATTTAAGAACCAAAGTATCCTTACATAGACACATACCTAAAAAGAGAATAATAAAAAGTTTACGCATTTAAATGTTAGACGTAAGCCAATTAAATTACTTTATACGTACAAGCAAACGAACAAAGTAAGATGAATTTATTATAAATACAATTATTTTGCATTGTATATATTGATGTTGGTAACACTACACATTGTACTTGTTCCGTTACGTTAGTGGCGATGATTATTATCACACACAGTATAGCCAGCAACCAAAACTTTAATCACTGATTTCTAAAATAGCAACACAATAATAATAATATGGTCAATTTATGTATAATTTTAAAGTATTTGTAATAAATTCTTAATAAACAAATAATTTTCGCGAATTTTACCTTGAACTAAAAATGTGATATTTGACCTTTTTTTGTGATTTAATCGACAGCGTTAAGCTCTTGTTTAAAATGATTATTACAATACTTCAAAGGTCGTGCCATATACCATGCGTGTTTTCGAGTATGTAAATAATGTATTTGTTGACATCCGATATGAATATTGGTATCTACAAATACTTAGGTAATCACTTAAACTCCAGTCACCCACAACAAGTTGTGTTGTTAGTGTTGTACCTACATTCAAATGTACTGTGATTAAAAAGTGTTAAACAAACTTAAATATTAATGTTTATTTAATTACAATGGAAAGCTGCTCTCTTTTATTATGTATCGTAATACTCTTATAATTGATGTGACGTTTAATGTACTTAAGGATAAGGTGTGGATTTACTTAAATAACGTCAGCCATTACGCGAAATGGCGTAATGTTGTTTTTATACCAATTTGTTACTATAATAGTATTGAATCTGCCTCATATTAATATTAAGATAAATATTTTACTTTCATAATTCTATCAAATAAATGTTTTTTTATTTAAAAGTTGGTTTTGTGTTTTTCATAAACTGCCGAGCGATTCCGAAAATGACCAAACTCACCTCACCTCTCACACTCACTTCACTGCTTACATCACTTGTACTTTTCACCGTATTCTGAAACTGCACTCTAGTTCAAGTGATGTCGAAATCTCAGGTGAAAAGTTTAGAGGTGGGCTTAGACGGGTCTAGCTTTAGTAACATCAAATAAACCTTAATTTCGGAATACGAAATCTAGTTTTCACCGACGAATTCGCCGTGACTTTGTCTAATGTATTTTCGGAATCGACGGGCATGTCCCAAAGTCTCCGTAACAAGAAATGTGCAGCCTAGTGCGGTCTAGGCTTTAATTTGCCTGTCGGCTATATAGATAACGTCATACATGAAGCAGAGTACCTACTACAGATTTGGGATTGTGGCTCCACAATAGTTTTTTTTTGTATATAATTACCTGTATGAGTGTCACGTGTTTTCTTTCGTCTCGTAAACAAATAATTACGAAGGTACTGTAATAAATATTTGCGTGATCTCACTCGGGTCTACAATTTTATTATGCTAACGCTATGTGGTTACAAGCCCCCACTCTTGAACTTTACAACGCTTCATCTTTGTTTATTTTTATGGTTTTAATAAAGCAAAAAGTAAAAAAAAACGAGTAAAATATTTTCAAACGGACAGGCTAAATAGATTTTTACTTTTGATGCTTATTAGGTATAGTACCCTTGTACGTGTCTTGGTATGTAATAATGTAGTACGCCACACCAATTACGCATAAGGTACTTATTACGGACATACATAGAAATGAATAAACTTAGCCATTGTTTGACATATTATGGGATTTTTAGGAAGTTTATCAAAATGAATACAAGATATATATTTTATCACTTTTATTAGTCGCTTATTAGGTACATATTAACAATTCCAAAAATGACGCAGGTAATTAATTACACTATCTATCACTTAGTTAATAGTACAAATTAATATGTTTGTATGTAAATGTGATTAATAATAATTATTATTAATTCATGGCATGGTCCAAAATTTACAAAAGCATAATAATAGTAGTGATTTCCCTATTTGAATTTATTTTGAACGGATTTTATAGCGACTTCAATTTACTCATTCCATTCTACTCGTTCCGTTCTTCACCGTGATTCAAAGCAATCTAAACGTCTGGAATATACAGGCTTATTTTAAAAGGAGTGCGTCTATTCAACGAGGTAATCAGGTGCTTAAAACTGAACAACTTTTCCCACCACCTTATTATCTCGTTGAACATACGCACACCTTTTAAATAATCCTGTATAAATAACTTAATTTAAAACAGATAAATAAATATCAAATTAAAAAATATTTATATTTACGTTCTAAATTATAATAAACTATCTAAGAAGTAAGATATAATTGGCTGTTATCTATACCTACTTAAATTAGGAGATTCTGGCGGGCACCTCAAAGCAAATAATCTTTTCTTCGGCGTCTGAATTTTCTCGCAATTCCCATTGCACTCGCACACTAATCGAGGGATAGAACTCTAATATCGGGAAAGAGTCTTTGTAAGTATATTTAGTTCCTTTCTTAAGAGGACAGGAAGCCTTTTCTCCATTTTCTAAAAATATTTTGTCGCAAATTGGCTGTCCGTCGACACCGACGAACGGCAACGAAACGCCGAACACCTCCGCACTGACTTTGTTCACCACAGCAGGTAAGTCCTTATCTGTAAGATATTATAGTTTCCAATTAGTGAGTTGTTAATGTTAAATGTAGGTCTTTGACGCCAACGCAGATTCAACATTCAATTTTTTTTTATTTTAACATCCTCCGTGGTTTGATCAAATCCTAGCGGAACATTTTACTATAACAAAACACCACTCGTCTGGTTGTAGGACTAGGTACGTAGTTCTCACCTGGAGTGAAGGTAATTGTGATTTCTTGATTAGTTCCTTTCTTGAGGCGGCAGGGCTGCTTTTTGCATGATAACAACTGCACATTTTCACTGAGGTTTTCGAAGTTTTTGCCTGGAAATACAGAAAAAATAACTTTATTTCAATTCAGTTGACTACTTGAGAATTCATCTTGATTTTATCTTTGGTCTAACAAGTTGCATGGGTACCTATAGAGTCAGTTGATGCAAGAGAAACATAGTTTATTTTAGAAATAATAATGTTTTGGGTTCTTGCTTACTTTTATGATTTTGTAAGATACACTAAATACCTTAAATGGTAATTTGCATACTAATAGACAAAAAATACAAATTGTTAGGTAAGTGCTGGTCTGCTCTTTCCCATTTTTTTGGGGTAAGTGAAACTGTCGGCATATTTTTTTTCTTTTAAATAGGTACTAGCAGTGTGGGTCGCACATTACTCGTTAACCCCTCGTGCTAAGCTAAGATGCTTGTGTTACGAGTGGGTTCACGTCGGTAGTGTAATGGGTGGGATTCGAACCGGCAACCATATAATCGCAAGTCCGACGCCCTAGCCATTAGGCTACCGCCGCCGCGCCGCTTCAAATGTATTTAATCCAATAAGACCTCGATACTATTAAACTAGAGCCTAGAAAAGAAAATATTGAAAAAAAAAAAACGAATTTGGAGTAAGAGAAACATAAAGCCAGTCAGCCATAAGTCACAGGGGTTTTCAGCCTAAAAACTTAGCCGTTTTTATTAAATTATGCAAATTTAAATATATTGACAACCAAATTATTAAATTGTTTTTGGAATACAAGAAATACAAAATATTACTACTACAGTCAAACTATTAAATAACAAAATATATTTTTTTAAATACCTACAACCACTTTCACTTTCGATTTCATCTGAGTTAATTTGATTTAGTTCCCGATGTTTCAACGACTTTGCAAGTGTCATGGTCACGAGTAGACTGAGGTGTGTGCTAATTTTTATTTTTATTAAAACTAGCGTCAGAAACAAAAGGAAGTCAAATTTACCTACTACTCATACACAACTAATGCAAGTGATAACCATAAGGAAGTCATTGTGCGTGACCCTGGTCTTAACATTGAATACAAATGATTGTTATGTAAACAAATATTAACGAAAATATTTGAGGGTTTAATAAATGTACAACTTTATGTTTACTACTAAGTCACTAGGATGCTCCGAGAATAGAATTCTCCCTGCTAGGTGTCTAAGAAGCAGAAAGTCAAAGCTAGTAGCTTATTATTGTACTCTGTGCTGCTAGGGGTCCCGGTAATTTGCAATGCGTTCCTGCTCGGTTCCTAGTTGAAATAGAAAAGTATAGCACTTTGGCTTCAGCTTGTTAGAGTCCAGGCCCGGGAAACTGCTATTTTTATGCAGAGGATCCAGTCCTCTGGGTAAAAGTCTGAGGTAAAAGTAGCTGAGTTGCAGCCATTTTCTTAAAAGTTCATTCATTCCCTGTATGTAAAATGTACTCTGTGCCCGAACTGTAGTTCGATTTGACGTATAAAACTAAGGATTTCGGACTTGTCAAGTACCCGCGAAGGTTTGATCACTCATCACTACGATCAACGTATTTGTCTTATGCTGTGTACACATTAACGAAATGAAACGGTGATCGCCGTTTAGTTTTGCAGCTATCTAGCTTGAGGTCGAAGTTTGCGTCCTGCAGAGGACAAGCATCTTTACGACCTACAGATATTTGTTTCGAGGTCAGCTAATAATAGATTGTGTCAAAGGTTAAAACGATTACTTATAATGCTTTTTATATCTTACCAAATATTCTAATCCATATATGTGACAGTAACTTTATTCACGGCAAGACCGCTCAACCTCTTTTGATAAAGTTTCTTATGGGAAAGCTTGAATCCCAAACCAGGAATATGCCGACATAACCAACACCCACGCAACCGGAGTCGCGGGTAGTTAGTTGATAGGTGTGATCAAACAAAGAGAAAGATCGAATTATTCTGAAACTGACCCGACATCCTAACCCGGTCGCAGGTTAGGTTAGGAACTTGAAAAAAATAATAATATTTGTTCCGAACGTTACCCTCTTCCTAACCTGACCCGATGTATTGTTCCTATCATAACTCGAATTGCGAAATGGTAGATTTCCCTCTCCTCTTTCTTAGAATATAAGGTAGGTACCTATGTGTCAAATCAGAGTTTGTTTTTATCAGGGAATCTAGGAAATATAAGGAAAAAAAAAGGGAATAAATTAAAGATGTACAGTTGCAAAAGCGGCGGTAACCTAATGGCTAAGGCGTTTGACTTGCGGTTATGTGGTTGCGGGCTTGCGGGTTCGAATCCCACCCATTGTACTTACTACCGTCGGGCATAGCATGAGTGTTAACAGACTTAGTAATGTGCGAACCACATTGCTAGTACCTAAGCAAAAAGGAATAAAAGTATCATTTTTCTGTGGCTCCTCAGTTTGGCTCTATAAAATTGCTATCTGTGCTAACAATTTGATGATTTTCTCTCTATTCATTTCTTGAAAAGACTTTTTCTAAATCTAGCTCTATAGGTCACGGTTTGGGTTCTACGATCTGTATCAAGTATTACCTAATCTCAACTAACTTGTCTGTACTACGTAATCAATGCGCGTGAAGTGGTGTAAAACCGGCTGATAATATTACCCAATCAGTTCGCCGAGTAGAGACGATGTAACGGATTTTAATGATATTACGAATGCATAAAAAATAAATGTTCTTTGAGAAAAAAGCAATGTAATTAGAGCCTACCCTTTGTTATCTAGGTCAACCGCCTCGTTGGTCTAGTGATCACAAGCGCAATAACGGCGCACGGGGTCTTGGACTCGAATCCCGGGTCGGGCCGAAATAGTTACTTACTGGGTTTTTCTTCTTGGAAATAGTCAGTACCGGTTCGGAGTCGGTTTGTTTATTTGTCATTGTGTAGTATTGTAGTAGTGTCACAGTTTAGTAACTACGTAGAATTGTAAATAGGTACGTACCCACTTAAAAAGTTCTTTATAGCCGAAATATATATATTTTTTTATTATCATCGTAAAGTAAATATGGGCTTATTATAGGTACATATATATTATAATAACTTTTACTTATGTGGAATGAGATAAGCTTGCAAATAATTTCACTTGGCGTACCTATCTATTGGCAATTACCCGCCGCGTGAGGCCGTGAGTCACGTAAAGCAAGTTCACTAAATATAAATCATGGTTTTTACGTTGTGGAAATAAGTTCAAATAGCATTAAATCAATGAACGTATGGTCTGTCTTAATGTGGTATAATTTATTGTGCTTGTAAGTAAGTAAGATAATGACAGAAGCTATTCACTCGACGCAAATGTGTATGTGCATCAACAACAATTATAAATAACTGATTAGGTATTGTTCGAACATTGGGTTAATTCTTAGCTTAAATTAACGTTGTCTGTAAGAAACTATTAAATTATTATACTCTTAAGGACCTACCTATGTAGTACCGTTCCTCTACCTTGTAGGTACACGGATATCTAAGTCGGATTAGGGTAAATACGCCAATTTTCGACAAAAACTGCACATTTTCAGCTTGCTTTCATTTAAAAGATAATTAAGTGCCAATTTTAACACTTGACTTGCAACCTTTGTTCATATTTTACACGTACAAACCATTAACTTACTCAATATTCGCACACTGATCATCGAAACGTCAAGTTCGTGGTTAACGTGGATTACTTGAGCTGCTGTGCATACTCCACACTAGGGGAATATCAATGAGATTTTACCAAATTTAGGTAGGTATATTACAACGGTAAGACATTTCTTTTCCTTTATTAAACTTAAAAGTTAGTTTTACTATATATATTATAAAATAGTTTTTTCAACCGTATGCTTATTATTTTAAGGGAAAAATGAAAAATGGGAGGGCCAATAGAATACCAGTTTCTTGATTGAAGTTTAGGATACCAGACTTGGTTTATTTAATGGTGAGCCTTCCGTGTAAAATATCGTCTAGAGGTCTCATAGGTACTTATTGTGTCGATACCTACGTAGCCGTCCAACATAGACGTAGATCTAGAAACAGTTTCAAGTTCACAAACTGGTTGTTGCATAGTACTTCTCTAACCAGTTCGTTAACTGCAAGTACTTTGCAACACTCTTGTTCAACAAAAACAGATAGGTATTATAGTTATAAAACTACTCACCTATATACCTACTTGTCCTCTCTACAAACACTAGATTGTGGTTTTGCCGTATTAAATAAATCAAGTTCATCATATCTGTGGTTTTTTCCTTTCAATTAATGTGCTTACATCATTGACTATCTATAATATACCTACTACTTACTGTACAATCTCACAGCGCTATTGTGTACTTGGTCAAAAATAAATATTGCTAAATTAGTCTCTAGTAAATAGGTACTACGGGTGCCTATAAAAAGTTGGAAAACCGGTTTTATTTTAGCAAGTTGTAATTGCATGTTTCTAGAAGTTAAATGATTGAAGGGCGTTTTTTATTCCGGTTTCGAGGCAAAACAAGTTTCGGAACTTCTTATTTCCATGGATGTGCAAAACAAGACAAACAATAATACCGGCCAATAAACTTCCCACTGCTGGGCACGGGCCTCTTCCTAATCTTCCTATATAGAGAAGGGATGAGCATTGATCACACGCTTGCTCATTGCAGGTTGGCGATTCAGATTCCAATTTCATGGAATCCAGGTTTACTCTCGATGTTCGATCCCCGGACGGGTTCAATGTAGAAAATAACACAATTCTAAATTTTTCGGGTCTGGGACTCTGGGTGTTGGTGTTACCTTCGTTGTCCTTTTTTTTTTTATTTATTAAGTATATTCTATAATTTCAACAACATTAAACATAAGCTTACCTATTAATTACTTACATAAATTTATTTTATACCTAGTTGACTGAGAAATAAAAAGCTATTCATGGTGACCATAAAAAGTTTTTTTATAATTCATTGTGAACCGCGAAATCAATTCTCTAGGTGTTTTGACAATAGTGGTGTGAATGATTGGCAATGACCAAATCGAATTTACATTGAATGTGCAAATCTGGATTAGGTAGGTACCTAGTTGTTACTACAACAACGACGTCACTCATTGAGGTGTATGTTTAAGCACCATGACACCACAAATAGTAAATTATTATAGATATTTTAATAGGTACTTTTTTCATTTTAATTTAATTTCATAATTCTTATAGAACTTCGTATGAACAACAGGTTTCATTCTGCAAAGAGTATCTCAAACCGCAACCGCATGTTTAATGGTACGATTTTACCAAAATGCCAAGCACTTTGCATTCAAGGCGGATCAGGATTCATGGCAGACTATAATACGTGAATAGAATAGTCAGAGGATATAAAAAAAGATACATTATTTATTTTCAACTCGAAAAACATTCAATAAATAAATAAATACCCATTAAAAATAATAAAGTCCCTGGCTTTGTTATTTCAATGATGTTGACATCAAAAGAAAATATTTGAAAAAATAATTATTTTTTCATTAAATATTTTCTTTAAGTAGAAGTAGAAGTAAAACCTACTAAGTAGTTACATAAATATCGCCTGGTTTGTTGGTCTAGTGGTTAGTGATCCTGATTGCTAAGCCGGAGGTCGTGGGTTCATTTCCCACCCAGGACAAATCTTTGTGTGATGAGCACGATAATTTTAGCGTGTCTGGGTGTTATAAATTATCTATAATATTTATATAATCAAGTCAAACATCAAACATGGATCATAACCCCTAAGGTTTCTCTCGTTTTTCTACAACAAAGAACCGAATCGTCAGTGCGCTAAAAAAATTTTGTATGCACAAGAACGTATCGCGGTTATCGTGCTCTGAATGTTAGTAAGTAGGAGTACATGAACAGTCCTACAATAATACTAACAAAATTAAAATTATAAAAACGCAGGTGTAGGCCAGAACAAAGAAGAGACAAACATGAATTGGTATTCAAAAGAGGATTCAAATATTACATGAATAGGATATCATGCCGTGGCAGTTAGTCGGTTACGTGATCAAACAAATAATAAATTAGAATAAATGAAGTAAACATCTGTATTTTATTACAGCCCAAATAGGACACTCATGGAAATTCCCAAGACGACATTAAAGTCCTATCAAAAATCGTAACCGCTCTCTTTCTATTTATTATATGGACAAACGGAAAATCAATGGAAACGAACTCAATAAAGATCGATTTTTTTATCATATTAGTTTATTTGATAAAAAAGTCTAAACAAGTATACAATTATATAACTGCGTGAATTTGAGCGTCAAAGTTCTATTGCTGGCGGCTTTTCTTGCAAGCTTAGTTCGTAAATAAAATATGAATTAAAATGTGTAACTCCAACATACAAGAAAGAGAATGGCACTATCTTTATTCATAATCAAATAATTACAATATCTTACTTGACACTACAAGAAAAAGAAGTGTACCTATTGTAGTTATTTCTGCAATTATTGTGAAAACAATAAGGTACACCTAAATATACTTTAAGTTATGTTTGTAAGGTGATACAATAGAGTAATTTAATTGGCGTTTTACTGCGTTACAGAACGAGATTTTAAGGATGATGTTTTTGACCCGCATTATTTGTTAACTAATAAAAAATAAAGTATTTTAGAAACAACAGTTTTTAAGAAATGTCTTTCAGGTGCTTCTGATTTGCTATCCTTCAGCACGGAACATTAGCCTAAGGAGATTTCTAGACGAGTGCAAATCGGATGGGCCGCGTTCTACGATGGGAAGCTGGCCGACATGAGGTGACGAATTCCAACCAAAGTGTCTAATACTCCCACTAAATCAAAATACAAGATGAAGTTCGTAACGTGAATGTTTGAAAAAAAACGTGAACCAAAGTTTGCCAAAGTTCGGGACGTCGGAAAGATGGGGAAGTTGATATTGCAACAACGAATCTGAAATGGAGCTGGGAAGTTTACATCTTTAGACAGCATTTCTACAATCGTTATCGCTGATCGAATCGCTCAAATGTATAAAAGTGACAAGTCTAAGACCCAGTTTTTTGATCCCGAGTTAACTCAACCAATGGTTAAATATGCTAACTAATGGTTTCAAACTTCGGTAGAACGCATTTATTCCTCAATTTTTATTATAACAAATGGTTAAATAACTATCTTTCCAAATTATGGAGGGCCTTAGTCACGCGTGACTTACCATTTACAAAAATACATAAATATAATTTCCGTAAATGTCATTTTTAAGCGATTTCCATCACCGTAAAAGCTTGAAGTGTATCTTGTCTAAGGGGGCTGGTTATTCACATTACCAAACTAGTAGATGCATCAGATGACACCTCATTATTTTCTGATCCAATTTATAAAGTAAATCTGCAGAGATTTGTTGATAAACATTCAGCCTGTATTAAAACATAATTATATGTATGTTTCACATCAATGAAGTTGACAATCAGATACTTAAGCCATTGGGATGCGAGTATGCTAATGTATAAACGTAGTTAGTAACTTAGTTGTGCTTCCTCGGTCATGGCTAACTAGTCCAGTGCCAACTTCAATTACCTATTAAGACAATAATTGCAGCAACAGAATTGCTCGCATCTTGTCAGTAGATTATAAGAACAATTGAATGAAACGGTTTTTTTCCACATTCAACGCTAACTTTTGTATCCATGGTGTGAATCAACACATCTTACTTATATTTTTATTTCCATACATTTTCCATAAGGTAAAGACTGCAATGACTGCAACATAATTACCTATGTGCATTTTATGTACTATTAAGTATGTAGTACCTGCCTACTTACATATTCTCAAATCTGTGACTTTGTGAAGATTGCCACCTTACAGTTACTATTAAGAAATTATTTTAGAACATCCTTAAATTTTAGCACTATCATTTTGATGGTGGATTGGATATCGGTTGAACTTTCGGCAAAAAGAACAAGGGCGTCTGCAAACCTAAGGTCAGACCTTACCTACCTACCTAGGTAGGTACCATGTTCAATTTTAAATGTAGCTGCTGATGTTACGCTTATGATTTCTGAAAGGACCGTCGTCGTAGGATCGATGATACAGTAACAACTTCATATTATCTTTACTGATTAGTGACCAAAATGATATCTTTAACTTCTTGAATGATAAAAAGGTAAATTATCAAAAATGACTCCCACGCGCTTCACAATTTTGTTCCCAACGACTCTAAAGCGATAAATATTTACAAAGCATAAAATAAAATCGCTTCCGCTGTCTGTACGCTTAGATCTTATAAATAACGGAGTACAGAGGTGAAAACTATAAAAATCATACAACTAAATAGAGAATATTCTCCTTTTTTGAAGTTCTACAAAATACAAACAGAATAACATAGATATTAGGGAGGCAATCAAAGAATTACTGAAAAATTTAAATCTTATTCGTAAAATAAGATTCTTAGAATAAACTGTCAAGCCTGAATCTAATTTATGGTCTTGCTATAAATAACAAAAAATAATTTGACGTCATATTTAATAAATACCATTTTTATTATAAGTAACTTTTTTGCAACGTGAAACTGTGATTGTACCTATATTTTTTCGTACAAATAAACAATATTTAAAATGTAAGTAATAGTATATTTATAATGTCGATATACAGTATACTTAGGTATCTGAAATGCGATTATATGATAAATTTAATTATAACTTTAAAATTATTTTAGAGTTACAATAATTTGTGATTTAATACTGTAATTTTGTATCGTTCTAAAATTTTATTCGTGCGTTTATCCTATTAAACCTTAAACCTCTTTTTTTTATTCCTTCTGTGATCTTTAGTTTTTTTTTTTAAATAATTATTAAATTCGGTAGGTCGGTAGTGGACGATAATTTTACGTGATAACGTCATTTAAAAAGAAATCATTAATTATAAATCGCATACTGTCTCACGCCTAAATCATGCCCCTTTTTAGGGTTCCGTAGTGACCGTAGCCAAATGGCAAAAAATGCAACCCTTATAGATGTGTCATGTCTGACTATGTGTCCTACGGATGGACACACAGGCATGGCGAATCTGTCAGACACTTTTTTCCGAAACTATAAGAAATAAACTTGGTAAGTAGACCGCATTAAGATTTTCACACAAAAATAGGAAAAATAAACAATATTTTTTTATGGTTCCCAATATTAGAACTGAAACTCAACATTTCAGCAAACCCTACGAATACATACATGTGGTGTACGTAAGTAACTTCTAAAATAAGAGAATGATAAAACTAAAAAAAAATATGATGTAAGTACATTACCATGTAAACTTCCACCGAAATTTGGTTGAACGAGATCTAGTAAGTTGTAGTTTTTTTTTATACGTCATAAATCGTGAACCTCAATTTACCTTACATTTAATCAACACAACAAACTACAAGAACTTTTATAATAGTTACTTGCTGCTACGGAACTCTTCATGGGCGAGTCCAACTCGCACTTGGTCGCTTTTTTTATTTTAAACTATTCAAATAAATGTAGGTATGGTAAGTACCTATCTACATATTTTTTTTTAATAGTTTTTTATACCTACCCTTCGTTTATATTTTTTATTCATTTATAATGTATTTATACCAAAGGGTTGATTTGTACAATTTGAGACTGATTAATTATTTATTAGTTTTACCTTACATAACTAACCAATTACGAATTTAAATGTGAGTCAGCGTTTTATATACTTGCTATACCTACACTATTTCCTATGGAGCTGTTGGGAACAAAGCTACTACGTATTATCTAGTTACATATTTGTTCTACAAATGGAGCCCTTGAGAACAAATCCCTTTTTTCCAGAGAAAAATAGTTTTGGAGCACATGGGAATTAGCCAAAAGTCTGAGAAAAGGTTTAACTAGGTAGGTACCTACTCAGAACTCCTTAGTAGATCTGAAGTTTTTATGACCAATAGGTACCTACGTACCTATACGTGGTATGCATGATAATTTATGGCTTCAAGATGAACATAGAAGCGCAAAAAACCAATTACAATAAAATATCCTATAGTTCGAAGAAGTTACCACGCAGTAAAAGAGATCATAAATATTGAAAGGTAATCTTATTTTACATGCACTATTTGCCTCAATTTTATAGCTTATCTTAAATCGAAAGTTAATCGAAATCGCCTTCAAGTTCTATACTTTATTTCTATCATGTTTTTGTTTTAGTATATTAAGGTACAACTTGTACACGATTGTGAAGTACGTACGTAGTAACCTACAACGTAGTTAGTTTTAGAAGAATACTTTTAAAATTCCACATTCAGCATGTCAAAAAAAGTTTCACAAAGTAAGCTCATTTTTTTATTTACAGTAAATAGTTTTTATCTATTTATTATACTTACCTAGAATGTAGCTGCTTATGATTGTAAACAGAATTATTTATTTACTAGCTGTTGCCCGCGGCTTCGCTCGCGCGTAAAGTAAAGAGTAAGTAGTATTAACCTTTTGAACGCCAATCACTTCTATACAAGTTCGAGATTTTCGTGCCCTCAGCGCCACTACTTGATTAGAAGTAATAATAGTATAAAATAAATTTACGACTTTTACAAGACCTTCTATTTTGTTTTTATGGAAAATTGCCCTGTTATAAGCCATATTTTTAACTTTTTCACACTTAATAAGTTCTTGTTTGTTTTATATTCAATAGAAAGTAAAACGCCAGAAAATATTTTAATGCCCCCAACGCCAAGTACTTGATATAAAGTAAGCCAGTGATGGGACACGATGAAAACCTCGCTATATTTCATCTCGTCGAAACGATCATAATATACTATTATTGCAAGTAAATGACGTGAATAAATAATATTTTATAAATATTGTAAAGTATAAACTACGTTTTATTCACCTTATTCAAGAAAAAATAGGTTTTCTAATCATTGTCGATAGTGAAACACCGTTTGAAAGACCCATCCTTACAAAGAGGCTAGTTGTCAGTGCGCACAACGCCACGAACTTGTATAGAAGTAAATCTGTGACGTCATAAGCGGACGGGTTTCAAGGTCATAGTGACTTTGTGCATTTTAGTGTAGTGCAATGTTTACATCTGGCGTTGGCGCACGGTGTTGTTATAAAAAATGAGTGACGGTGAATATAACGAATTATTGCGAGTTTTATTTTGTTTCTTTTTGAGTAGATTCATCATAAGAAAAAGTTTGTGAATAATCAGAATTTTGAAATAGTTCGTCGTCTTGACATTCCGTTAAGTTGTCAACTTCCGTTTCAGGAATGTACTTCCATTTTCTATTAGTTTCTAAAAACAAGAAAAATCATTGCTAGTATTTTGCGACACTTATACCTACCATTAAAAAAAGATCTGTAACATCTGCGTAAAACAGTCACTTACCCTCCATTTTAATTAAAAAAAAAAACACGTGGAGAACCACGTATCTAGCTTCTATTGATTTTATTCGTTGTAAGTAAACGAAATAAATTATGCATGAATCGGTTGAGGTTATACACGTGTAACTACCACAGTGAATAGAAAAAAGGATCGACATCTAGACATCCTTATATCAGAAAGGATTTTGACGTGCCTCGAGCGCCAACGACTTATTATGAAGTAAAGGATTACATTTGGACACAAATAGGGATGTGCCTTCTAGAACTCACGTCTAATAAATTTACAATTCTTTTCTTTTATTATGGTAAATATATCCAGGTTTTCATATTTATTTTTTTATGAAATGAAACAAAATATGAAAATACGGTATCAGTTTTTATTTAGCTTCGTAAATTGGTGAATAAACGTTAATTTCAACTTATAATATTATTTATCGATAGGACATTAATCCCATCCCTACGTTTAACTATAGATACGTTATACATTTGTAGCGTGGCGCTGGAGGACACATCGCGTATTATATAGATGGGCGGCCAAAAGGTTAAAGGTAGATGTATTCTGGGATTTTCAAAGTAAGGAGAATGTATAAAATTTTTCATCTAATATTATGGCGTTAAAATAATAATAAAAGTAAAGTAAGTAGCAAGAGCATTTGTGTTATGGAATCGGAGACAAAAAAGGTACCATAAACACCCAGACTCAAGACAATGTATAAAAGTGATTTTCTACATGGACCTGTCCGGGGATCGAACCTGGAACCTTAGAGCTGGCGACACCTTAAAAACCGGAGTGAACGCCACTCGACCACGTGAGTCGTCATTATAGATATGTCTTAGATGGTCATTATCGTATCTATTTATCTTTTCATCCGTCTATCTTTGAGAATACTGAACTTCACATACCAACTATTTCAGCCCTTATTTCACCCCCTTAGAGGGTAGATTTTAGAAATCTACCCTCTAATTATTGGGGGTTATTAACCTCTAATATTATACATCTATATTGTATTTCTTTATATATAAGAAATACATCTTATTTATTTCTAACTTGTATGAAATTGAATGTGTCTATCTTTGAAAACGACACAATTCATATGCCTACAAACTTCCAACCCTTTTTTCACCCTCTTAGGGGTGATGATTTTTAAAATCGCTGAAATCGTCATTATTTATTTCTATCCAGAAACCCGTATACGAAATTTCATGTGTCTATCATTGAAAATACCGAACTTCCCATAAAAACTTTCAACCCCTATTTCACCCCCTTAGGGGATAGATTTCCAAAAGAAAAGTAGCCTATAGGTAGCCTTCCTCAATAAGTGGGCTATCTAACAGTGAAAGAATTTTTCAAATCGGACCAGTACTTCCTGAGATTAGCGCGTTCAAACAAACAAACTCTTCAGCTTTATAATATTAATATTAGTATAGATAAATAATTATAGTATCTTAGCCGTGTGCAGCGCCCCTTATTGAACTCCACTGCGGGTGACGTAACCTACGACAAACTTATTATTTGCGGTTGGTACAGTATTCGGGTCTAGGGATCGAACCGCAAAATTAAGTTGGTTTTTTATTGTATATACTTTTCCGGGATAAAAACTACCCAGTGTGGTGCCCAGGATATTAAAGAACAATTATACCAAGTTTCATCGAAATCGAACCGGTAGTTTTTGCGTGATGCCTGAACAAACAGACAGACAGACAGACAAAAATTTTTTTAATCACATTTTTGGGTTCGGTGTCGGTCTAGTAACACACCCCGCCATTACTTTTTTTGATATTTTCAATGTACAGAATTTTCACTTCTACAGATTTATTATAAGTATAGATAGATGATTTTCAGTTTCTCTTGGAGTAATTTTACACTGTCTTGACAATGGACAATTTACACATAGGTGCACGAGTTATTGATGGCCACAGTTGATGGTCAATAATATTAAACATATTAAACCATACTGGTATCAGCAAATAAGACGCAAAGAAAAAGGTTTTTGTTGCTAAGTTTTTCAGTCAAAAATAGGTTGACCATTTGTTATTTACAGATCGCATGAATTTATACAATACCAATATGTCCCTATAAATCATAAACTCTGTTCTTTTATTAGTTTTGTTTTGGTCAAATAAAAAAAAAACAAATCAAAGGTCGTCTTAATAAAATGATTGTTATTAAAATTATGATTCGTAAAATACTAGAAATAGAATACTAATATCTACAAATAGAAGAAAACAAAACACAAGAACCGAGTAGAGTAGGAAGATAGATATCTTCCGCCAGGGGCCACACTTCTAACAATGAGAGGCCATAGGTCAAGCTAATAATGTAACTTAATTATCAATACAGTTTGCTTAATCTTAGTACCTAGGTACGTAATACTGCGTTGTTATACGACGGGGCAAATCTCATCATGCTTCGTACTATTGCATTGTTTAATTTGTAACTAATAACTATCTGTAACATGAGAAAATGGTGTGTATCGCTGTATCACTCATAGTCTGAATATAATGCAGCGAAGATGTTTAACACTACGCAACTACCTACCTACTTGACAGAATCAAATAGATCTTATTTATAAAATTAGTTTAAAATACCTCTTTAACTAGGCAAGAACCTATCTAGTTATCATCGAACACCGAAAAAAAATTTCCGAATTAGAATTGGTATAAGTATCTATATCTAGTGCTTACTTATTTAGTAAAATAGACAACAGGTAATTGCAGCACAACTTATTTCAGAATTAGGTAGAGCCTACCTGACCTGAATTGAGCTAGTTAACGGTCCACACAAAGACATCGTAATGTTGGACATTAAAAACAATAACAATATGTTTTCTGTGAAGTCATAAAGAGAAGAAAGCGGGTCGAGTTCTAATGGTCTTAAGTAAAGCAAGGCTCACCTTTACATTGCTGCACGTTAGTGGCGGCGGCGACCGCAAGCACGCAGAAACTCACAACTATCCGGAGTGACACCATTGTTGCGTCTGGTTGCGCTTACGACTGTTTGTCAGTGTCGGGTCGCGACGAAGGCTGGAGGTGGACAGCGTTATGCCGATGCCGGCCAGACTCGGATAAGTTAGCGACTGCCGCGGAGCTGCGATCACACTACTATATTGCGCGAGAGGAGTGCGCCCGACTGACCGCAGCAAATACACTCGTGCAAAGTACTAAGTGTAAAATAAGTTGGCGGGGATCATGTCTGCCAATATATAGTGGAGGGCAGGTTCGTTATACCTGCACAGATGTCTACAGAATTTATGAGTTATGCAGATGAAGATGGGTGATATTGAGCATCGATAATAAATAATTAAAAACAAAAATTAACAGCTGTTTGAACATGAAGCATTTGAAACTAATTCAAACCTTATTAATCGAAGTCAATCTGTTCTGAGAATTTCTGCATTTTCGAAAATAGGTTGATAAGTTCTTATATCTAAGGTTCTACAAGATGGCTTATGATTTGTGGTAGGTAGGTACTAGTGAAACTATGTAGAAGGGCAATGTGTAAATCGGGTAGGTAACAACATATGGCTCTGAATGCTGTAAAGGGTACATGCAGTGAAAGGGGCGGACTTTTTTATACTCACTTGTAAATAATATTCGATTTAATTAACTCAGTTTAAAAGCTGAAGTCGACTGGATGCAGAGGCGGATCAAATGTTGAGAGTGCCGTAGGCAAACACCTCATCGGCGGCCCCTATAGCGGTCATCCATACAAATATTTATAAATGCGAAAGTTTGGATGGAGGGAAGTTTGATGTCAAAACGGTTAAACAGATCTCAGTGAAATGTCATCAACAGCCTGAAGACGTCCACTGCTCAACATAGGCCTCCCCCTTAGACCTCCATTTTGACCGACAACTCGCCAATTGCATCCATCGGTTGCCCGTAACTCTCACGATGTCGTCGGCCCACCTAGTGGGAGGCCTACCAACACTTTGTCTTCCAGTCCGTGGTCTCCACTCTAGAACTTTTCTTCCCCAACGGCTGTCGGTTTGTCGAGCGATGTGGGCTGCCCATTACCACTTCAGCTTGCAAATCTTACGAGCTACGTCAACAACTCTAGTTCTTTGGCGAATATCCTCGGGTGAAATGTAACAACACAGAATGAAGCAGTAATAACTGCATATTTTTTTTAGTTCAAAAATATCCGCGTGCGCACTCCTTTAAAATCACAGCACATGCCTACTTTGCTTTAAGATAATACGCCACTGATGGATGTCCACTTTATCTCTCTTGGATAGATTATACCTTCTTGTGTTACAAATAGACCCTTTCGTTAGACACACAAGAAGATCGAAATGGCGATGTAATGGATAGATTGTGTGAAAGATGATATGAGATAGAAAGGAGTGCATGCTGAGATGACGAGTAGTAGGGATGAATGGAAAAAGAAAAGATGATAGTTACGTATGGTTTACATGGTGGCTTTTAATTCATTGGTAAAAGAAATACTTACCATAATTTGATATAAGTGATGTGGTTATTAGGTGTAATTTTTATGATAAACATAAAATCTCACCGCTTTATTGTACATAGCGATAAATAGGATTGAACGCGGATTTGTTGTGAAAAACTCGTTAGAGTGATACAACAACGAGGGTCGCCATACCTGACTGTATTTTAATACAACTATTAAATTCAAATTACTCCGGTAACCACATAGTTTTTTGTGTCATGGTAAGCTTCTTTAATAAAACGTTAGTAAGAGTTGGATAGGTATCCATTATTCCTACTCATACAATGGGTACACACAGTACTATTTCTTTCTTAGTAATCAATTTTAATTTAAACGATCTTTTTATTTTAGAGTCCGATTCCATAGATTTCGTTAGTAAATAAATTAACTTAATGCTCATGTTACTAGGTGCATGGAGGCTGTACAAAACATTAATAAAAGGACAGTCAAATTTGCCCGCAATAACTCTCTGGAGCCTTATAGAGCTGTTGCTTCTCTGCAGAAACATAATCCTCTGCAGAAACATAATTCAGCCAACATAATCCTCAATGTATTGCTAAATTGGACCCGAAGAGCATTGTTAGTCCTCTGCGTATAACTCGCCCAGAAAGATTGCACGGGTAAAAGGTCTGACAATAATATGAAAAAAGTTCAAAAAGCGTTCTTTTTATTTCACTCGTGCAGGGTGCAATACGCCGCATATTACTTTTTCTGCCAACCCTCTTCGTTCCCATTCTACATCAAGATCATCCTTTAAGTTGGTATTGACAATATTGCCAACATACTTAAATTGTTGAACACTATTTAAGACACCTCCATTCAATTTAAACATTATCATTTACATTATCCCTATTCTAAATCTTTTATCTTTTACAGCTTCCTCGATTACTATTAGAAGACCCAGGCTGCCTCCAGCTAGAGAAGGCTACCTAGTCTTTGAGTATGGTAAATTTAAATAAATGTCCTTGGTTACTTTTACGAATGCACCAAAATTGTTTAAATAATACAATTGTTAACAAAATAGTCAGTCTTTTTATTCATTATGATAAAGTATAAAAACGAAAATTAAATTTTCAGGAATATAAAATAGCTACGTAGATGAAATAATGAATATAAAAATCCTTATTTTAAGTAGATTTGATCGATGTATTGTTAACTGTAACAATATATAAAAATCCCAGTTTGGAGAAATCTAATTTAAAATATAGCTTCTATTTCTTGAT
The DNA here is from genome assembly GCA_950381575.1 of Plusia festucae. Classification (NCBI taxonomy): domain Eukaryota; kingdom Metazoa; phylum Arthropoda; class Insecta; order Lepidoptera; family Noctuidae; genus Plusia; species Plusia festucae. The sequence goes on from OX494450.1 coordinate 5,114,495, forward strand.
CATATATTATAGATTCGTCATAACTGCTGTTGACAAGCGAAATTAAATAATCGCAAGTAAAATTCGTTAAACGCTGATCAAATCGCTCAAATTTATTAAAATGTCTGATCGACAATAAATGTAATTTTCATAAATTTAATCTTAATCGCTATTCATCATTAAGATTTCGGGCATTCATTCGATATGACTAATATAGATAAGTTTCAAGAAATTTATACCATTATTTTCTTTAATGACCAAGAATAACGTGACCTAACTAACCTTTAGTTAGGTGACCACATTGTGAAACTTTTGTACTAGTTTTAGTATTTAGTGACTACTCTTCAGTCTGATATAAGTAATTCGAAACAACAGTTTTAGAATAAATAAGTACAGCACGTTTTAATTGGTTCGGCTCGCTGGTTTTAATTTATGGCTGGAAGAAGACGTGATGTTGGTGTCAGGGTTTATAGTTGGTCACAACTCTCAAATATTGACGCAGCACCTTTTGCAATGGACTCTGCGTCTGGACGAGCACCGAATAGCACAACACTTGATTTCCAAATTCATTTTCAATCCTCCATCGCAGATAGCCTCTCTGGTTCTGTAAAGATATGAAAATTACTAGATTTTAAATCTACTTTAATTTTTTTTAATAATACTATTCTGGTGGACTTATTACCTGTTGGCTGTTGCAGGTATATTGCGCCCTTCGATAATTATTTATTATTGATGAAGGCCCGCTAGCTAAGGCTAGCTAGCAAAACTTACCAAGGAAATATCAATGACAAAAAAATTTATACGTTTATATAAATCTGGCTATATAAAATCAAGGTTATGTAACACAAACTTCTTGTTTTCAAACTATGTAGGAACCTTTTTATTTGTTTCTATAGATAAATTGAGTTCGGAATTTTCAGTTTGTAATTTGGCCCCGTCATAGAGTTAATAAGTAAAGGTCCCCTTCGTAGCGCCTTTTTCATATCATAACTCGTCTATACGAGTGTTATATATTTATCATAGATGCATGCAAAACTTATTGCTTACATCACTAATGAAAATGAAATGAATGTGAGAAATCGGCTATTCTGAATGAAGTTGATAGGATTAATTCGCAGCCAGAACTGTCAGTAGGACTGATTTGAGCTCAAGGGATCATAATTCTCACAATTTAATTGACCGTTGTGCACTGTGTGTTACTGATGCACGTTATTTTATTCGTTTGTGTGTTTAGTATTGGTAAATAGATAAGAAAACTGGTTATGGGTTTGTTCTTTATTGTTATTTTTGAAAGGAAACAAGAATTTATCAGAGAACGAATCTGTGTTCTTCGAAGGCTAACATGTTGCATACTTTGGTGATTTATTCCAAAGCAGCTGTAGTAAAATAAAAAAAAAACAGAAAACGCATTTAATTCTTTGAAATCACTATTGATGAATCTCATTATTAGAAATACAATGATAATAAGTTACACTTAGCTGCATGAGTTCTTGACGATTGTTTGATGTTGCATTAAATATTAAGATATAAGATCCTAATTGGAAAAATACAATCCGAAAAAAGCATTAATATCGTAAGTATTATAACAACCTTGGCCGTGTTAAAACATGCAAGTGGGTAAACCTAAATATTGGCTACAATGTATCACAATACAAAGAGCTCCGTCCATAATTAAATATTCAGCAATGATCATGGTGATCAACAACACGAATGCAGTAAACAGGTATTAAATTCACGATAGATTGATTATAATTCTAAACATAACAACTTTTTGTGGAGTTGACGTTGAAGGAAACCTTCACGAGACGCGAGTTTAATGATCCTGTACTATGAAGTCATATCCAGTGACTGTCATCAGGTATATGTATTTACTTCTGTATCTCTTTCATCATATTTCCAAACTGTGTTGGTGACGGTTTCCTACTAAGTATGCCAATTGTAATCTGGATACCATTGGCTAAAAAGGTCACATGATAAGTCTAAAAGAAATAAGTTTCTTTGCAGCTACCTAAAGAAAGAAATTAAAATGAATAACTTGAGAAATGAGACCCAATAATCAGGCTTCTACGACTGTGTCGATTGTGGCCACAGAATACGTTTATGTTAGATTAGTTGCAAAAATCAAATATTAGGTAGTAGTAGTAGGATTACATATTTAGTATTTACCAATGCAATACTGGTCGGCACTGACATCACGCTGGTGAAGGAGGTCACAGTGTCCGTCGTAACCGGGCAGTCGTAGATCTCACACCGCTCTGAAAATTTAACATACAAACATTGGTATAGACGAAACCCTAGGATCGAATAAAGGTCATAACCAAACCTTTCTTCAATTAAGTACACATTATTTTAAGTAAATAGGTGGTGACAGTTTAGAACTGGAAATATTTTTTAAGGTTTTTGGACCGGCAATATTATTTCACATGGCATTGAATTAGTTTATACGATGCGTGGTTTTTTGAAATGAATGAAATTACCGCATTTTTTGGGAAGAATTTCAGACACTGCCCCATCGAAACTCTCCATGAGGCTACATGAGACACCACGAGTACGAGAGTGAGGACGGTGTGCTCGTGTCACCTCGTCTTCCCTCGCCTCACATCACTTTCGCTCCACTTGGGTTCGGTTTTTCAAACCGCGAGTCATAGAATATAGTGTAGCAGACGTAACGGGAAACTGAATAAAGCAAGATTGTGTATGGCTAGCTAGAGTCTAGATGGGACATGAGAGTCTGGATGGGTCATAATGTAATTTTATTTCTACAAGTCTAATCAGTGTAGGTCTAATCAGTTGGAAACAATGGTAGAAAAATGACCCTATCAGAATACCAGCGCTCCGACATTCCATGTCGTAGCTTTGTGCTGAGATAGGTTATAGGATAGATTTGTTCTCGTACAGGTTTCACACGTATTTTTTATTCCTTTCTAACTTTTTTATTTAAGTCTTTACCTGTGCGAAGTTCCAAATAAAACAATTTTATTTCCTTCTTTCTTTCTAAATTACTTATTCACCATTAATATCATCAGTTTACATAGGTTTAGGAGTGTAAGACATTCTTTTGTTATATTATGGACTAGCTGTTGCCCGCGGCTTCGCTCGCGCGTAAAGTAAAGAGTAGTATTAAAGGTAGATGTATTCTGTGATTTTCAAAGTAAGGAGAATGTATAAATTTTTTTATCTAATATTATGGCGTTAAAATAAGTTTAAAAGTAAAGTAAGTAGCAAAAGCATTTGTGTTATGGAATCGGAGACAAAAAAGGTACCATAAACACCCAGACTCCAGACTATGTATAAAAGTGATTTTCTACATGGACCCGTCCGGGGATCGAACCTGGAACCTTAGAGCTGGCGACACCTTAAAAACCGGAGTGAACGCCACTCGACCACGGGAGTCGTCATTATAGATATATATAGATATAGATAAGATAGTGACGATCTAAGACATATATATATGTCTTAGATCGTCACTATCTTATCTATTTATCTTTTCATCTGTCTATCTTTGAGAATACTGAACTTCACATACCAACTATTTCAGCCCTTATTTCACCCCCTTAGAGGGTAGATTTCTAAAATCTCGGAAATACATCTTATTTATCTCTAACTAATAACCCTTTTATGAAATTGAATGTGTCTATCTTTGAAAACGACACAATTCATATGCCTACAAACTTCCAACCCCTTTTTCACCCTCTTAGGGGGATGGTTTTTAAAATCGCTGAAATCGTGTTTATTTATTTCTATCCAGAAACCCGTATACGAAATTTCATGTGTCTATCATTGAAAATACCGAACTTCCCATAAAAACTTTCAACCCCTATTTCACCTCCTTAGGGGGTAGATTTCTAAAATCTTGGAAATACATCTTATTTATTTCTAACTAATAACCCTTGTATGAAATTGAATGTGTCTATCTTTGAAAACGACACAATTCATATGCCTACAAACTTCCAAACCCTTTTTCACCCTCTTAGGGGATGATTTTTAAAATCGCTGAAATACATCTTTATTTATTTCTATTCAGAAACCCGTATACGATATTTCATGTGTCTATCATTGAAAATACCGAACTTCCCATACAAACTTTCAACCCCTATTTCACCCCCTTAGGGGATAGATTTCCAAAAGAAAAGTAGCCTATAGCCTTCCTCAATAAGTGGACTATCTAACAGTGAAAGAATTTTTCAAATCGGACCCGTACTTCCTGAGTTTAGCGCGTTCAAACAAACAAACTCTTCAGCTTTATAATATAATGTATATGTATAATATATATAAAGTATAAATAAATAATTATAGTATCTTAGCCGTGTCACAGATTAATAAATAGTTACTTGGCCGTGTGCAGCGCCCCTTATTGAACTCCACTGCGGGTGACGTAACCTACGACAAACTTATTATTTGCGGTTGGTACAGTATTCGGGTCTAGGGATCGAACCGCAAAATTAAGTTTGTTTTTTTTTGTATATACTTTTCCGGGATAAAAACTACCCAGTGTGGTGCCCAGGATATTAAAGAACAATTATACTAAGTTTCATCGAAATCGAACCGGTAGTTTTTGCGTGATGCCTGAACAAACAGACAGACAGACAGACAGACAGACAGACCGACAGACAGACAGACAAAAAAATTTTTAATCACATTTTTGGGTTCGGTGTCGGTCTAGTAACACACCCCGCTATTAATTTTTTTGATATTTTCAATGTACAGAATTTTCACTTCTACAGATTTATTATAAGTATAGATGTGCCTCTGTCACTTTAATTACTTAGACCAGTTAGACCTTAAAGCATGGTTTTGAGATTTCCCTTTTCCATTTTTTTTTGTTGTAAGGGAAAGACTTTGGTCTTACTTTTCCAACTGTTTTGGGGTAGGCTTACAGGTTACAGTCGTAGATAAACAGATTGAAGAATAGCTAGGTAACTTTTTATTGTTTACACCGCATCATTATGTATCTAATGCATGAAGATGCACGTAGAGTGAGATACCTACCTATGTAAGGCTACGTTCCAACTTTATTAATATTCTCGCAACATGCTCCACGCTGGTTCCGGTCCATTGCAAAAATGTTCTTGTCCTTAGGCTAACTAAGTACAAGACTAACAGTTTATTTAACCGACCAAAATGCAACATAGCCTGGGAAACGAAAAAGCTGGAGGAGCCAGTTTATAAAAAAAAAACAACTGCAAAGTTATGCCGGATTCTAATCTCAACTATGTTTGTTTTGTGTTGTGTGTGTCCGCCCGCACTTGATTTATGAGTGTTTAAATGATTAACAAAAGTAGTAACAACGGATTATTTTATTTTAGCCAAAATTTTAATGAGTAATATTCTCCTCACTCTTTCGATTTTGATTAGGTACCTACCTATTGTAAATTTACGAGTGACTAATGGAATTTCTTACTTTATCTAGTTCTCATTGCATTTAACTTTTATTATAATTCGATATAACTATATTAAACGTATTTTTTTCCTGTAATTGAACAAAATAGGTTGGTACTTATTTCGAGGAAAAGAGGAAAATTGTGTAGGTACGTACTATAATAAAAAAAATACCTAATACATATAATACTCACCAGGACTAACTTGCGTTTTCAAGTTTATATGGTTAATGTTAATCACTACATCTTGATCTAGGTTGCGCGAGACAAAATCTGCAATAATTGAAATTAAAACACACTGTTTAAAAATACAAGATAAAAGCAAATGCCCTCGTCATTGTGACCTCGCTATTATTCTTATTTTTTTCTTTATAAACATGCATATTATGATGACATAGAGCGAAAAAACGTCTTTTATATTATTCGGCATCCTAAAATTCAAGATCAAATCGGGTTTCGGGGTCAGATGTTTTTATTATTTGTTGTAAATAATTAGGCCTGTTGTTAAGCTTATGTGAGCATTTAAGTTTTGAAGAGAAGATAAAGAATCATGTAGCATTGGTAACAATAACACAGACGCTTGACGTTTCACAAACATTCAATTGGGATAAAAAATTGGTAAGTATTTAGAAGCAACTCCATACAATTGTATAAATCATACCACGGGTGGCAGTGAGAGATGGAGCGTTTTAGTAGGTAGGTACTACGGACTAGGCCAATCGTACGATTTTAATTTTTGTAAAGCTATTAGGCCACGTACCACAAAACACAAATACTCTAGGCGAGCCACATACCGGCATAGAAGTCCAAGCTTACAGGTACATCTTCACCCAAGGTGACGTAGCAAGGCAGCTTCTGGCCGCACCCGTCAATATTCACAGCCAGCGGCTGATCAAGAGTTCTGACCGCCTTAGGCTAATAATCAGGACGCGCCCTCACCATGTGTGTTACGGTCGGCAACAGTAGTATATTACTTACTTTTGTCATTGTTTGTAAAAAAGTTAACATGATTCGTAGTCATACTACTTATAAAAGTTTGCAGATCGATCTGCAAACGAAACTACTAACCAGCTTCTCTTCACAATTTCGCCATTAACAAGCTTTATCTCAAACATATTTTTAGATAGAAATCTTTTTTGATTTTTTTTTTTTTCAATTCATTTTCGTCTTCATTGCAGATCGTTGGCGTCGCTACTATAGGGCTAGTGTTAGACGGAGAAACGGAGAATGAACAAACCGCGGTAGAGGGACCAGGGCACGACGAGTAGATAGCAAAGGACCTTCATTGTTGTACTTTGTTTATATATTCATATCATTCTTGTTAACCGACTCGCAGCATGGGTTTTAAATTTTAACCTGTATAATAAACATACCTACTGTGATGACCATCATTTGTTTTTTGAAGTACCTACTAGATTTATAGAGCTATCGATAATCTTGCGAAGATACGATTTCATCGCGCCCCCCCGATCCTCGCGCCCTAGGCTGCAGCCTAATTAACCTAAGGGTTAAACAGGCCCTGTTCACAGCCTTCAGTTCGTATGCAGACCCTGTCAACGGGACGTCAGAATATTATAATTATTATCATCTTATCGCAGGGTCAACAGACGGTGATGTTCCTTGTTTGCGTGTGTCTGTGTGTCGCTAAGCAGAAAAGTGTTACGCATAGGTTGAATTATATTAAATTAAATATATCTAGCGTATATCCAGGTCGAAATAAAGGGAATTGTGTTTTGTTGGAGGTAGATACTTCGATATTATACAAATACAGATCTATGAGGAATATTATAGCGCAGGCTGAACCACTGGTAATTTTAATACTTATCTTCCTGACTTCTATGTGGATTGTACCTAACATGTGGATGTTTAAAAGATTTTGCGGACTGTAGACAGTTCATTCAACTCTTCCGAATTAGTAGTTTTGTATGGTGTTTCAGAAGTCTCACGTACCGGTAAGGCAACTACTGGACCAAATTTCAACGGCTTGAAAATTCATTAATGGTTTAGCTGTTATGTTCAATTGTGGTTGTGCTGTGACAATTTTATGTTCTTAATATCGCTCTAGAAAAAACAACTTATTAACTCGGCGTAATTGGCGTAATTGGCTTGTTTACGGAATTTGTTCAATAAATATTAAGGTTAATTTATGGTTGCGCCTCGGTGCATCAAGGAGCATAGGCCTTATTTATGGCAAGAATTAATTAAATATTACCAAGTGGTCCCACTGTATTTCGGTCAAACCCACAATCTCTAACCTCAAACGCTATTCACGCGGTGTCTAGCGACTACGACACGGCCGGCAGTTATCATATAGTAGGAAGTAGGTACGGCTAGCGGCTCCAACAATAGGTTTTATTTGTTGTTACAAAAATAATATATTGTTATCTAAGATAACTAATGATATAATATGTGTCCATTTCAAATCTATTTATATACAGTGAACTAGACTGAAATGCTCTACTCTAATTTTTAAAACATAATATTGATAAGTCATCAATTGTATGCCAATTACTATCATTATAATAACATAACCTACCTAATAGATAGGTACCTAGTATATAGGTAGGTAGGTAAGTAGGTAGTTAGCCTGTACTTATTGTTTAAATAGTTTATTTTGTTGGACACTGAAATTTCAGTTCTAGGTATATTTAAAATATTATTTTATTTTCCCTTTTATCCAACTTTTGACAACTGTATAGGTACAGGTTGTAAGGGGAGCGCCGAGAGCTGAATACATAACATAATATAAAACGAAGACATGAGATAGTATTCTTGATCTACTTATGATGGTGGGAAAGAAAAAAAAGATCCGGATGAAAATATATATATTTTTGACAAGGTTCTATTGTTATTGCTCAATTCCACTATTATAGTACAGCTCAATGAAACGAAAATATTATTAGTAATAAAATATAACACGCGCGCGAATTATCTCTAGCGCGGTCATTGACCCGGGCATCAGCTGATTTTGACTTTGCGTTTCTCTGCTAGTTGTTTTTTTATTTATATTTTTTTATTACATTTTTGTTTCATTTAGCTGCAAGTACGTAGTAACTACTGATAATATGGTGAAGCGTTAAGTTAAAAAAAAAAAACCACCAATAGGTACATATATAACTAATGATATGGGTCCATTGCAAATCTATTTTTACAGTGAACTACTGTAGAATTCGTACAAATGACTTCATCAGGCATCAAATTATAAACAAAAAATAAAAACAATTTAATAAGCACAGCTTCATCCTCAGTAAAACACGTCGAACAGCTAAAAAAAAATATGACTAACTGATTGAAAAAATATACTTATAATATAAGTATAGTAAGTACTGAGTAGGAAGTGTTTGTCTCTTGTCAGGTACAAAGATCGCTACTCGGTTTAGTTTTATCAGATAGCTGGATTTAATAATTATGCTTTTCATGAAGTAAGTATTTGAACATGTTTATAGAACGTACTTCATATGCAGGTAGAGTAGGTATATCATTAGGAGTACGTATAGCTCCATGTAAAAAATAGATCTATGTAAAAGATAGATTTATGTACAACGTAGCTCTATGTAAAAGATACCTCTATGTAAAAAATAGCTCTGTAATACATAGCTCTGTGTGAATCATAGCTCTATGTCAAAGGTACTATGTAATACATTGCTCTATGTAAACCAGTGGCCTGTGTAAAACATAGCATTACTCTATGTAAAACATAGCTCTATGTAAAACGTATACTCTATGTAAAACAAAGCTCTATGTAAAATGTAGCTCCAACTAAAACAAGACTGGGTAGAACATAAATCTATGTAAAACACAGCTCTATGTTAAAGATAACTCTATGTAAATCATAGGTCGATATAAACTTTATAAACATATCTCTATCTAAAACATTACTCACTGTAAAACTGCTTTTAAAACTTATCGCCTAAAAAAAGAAAGAGGGGTTGAAGTTTATAAGGAGTTTGTCATTTTCAAAGATGAAAATACACATAGAGGCTTCTGGTTAGATAGAAATAAACACGTATACGTTTTTAGAAATCGAAAGAGGGTGAAATAGTGGTTGGATATGTTTATTCAAAATTAGTCAGGTATGCATATTTACACGTCTCTGGTTATTATTAAACAAGTCGGTCCCGCTTTTCTTACGCTTTGATCTTATAAACTAGGTACGCAACGGATTTTAATAAAGTATTTAGCAATAGTTATAGTGTTTCAAGAGGAAGATTTTTTGTATAAATACCTATGACATTATTACAATGCCACCAGTGTGAAGCCTGAGCGGTACCGCTAGTAGCTATTATTCTCAATCTCTACATAGGTATCAAGGAATTTTTCCTTTTTTTATTCATAAATTACGTGATAATTTTAGATAAACAGTACCTATATATTTTTTGTAGCATAGTTCCATTAAAATAATTACTCAATTTATTATACCTAGTTCCTGTTTTTCATTAAATGCTTGAATTAAAGATTAATTAAAGATATGGTCCTGTCACGTCGTCTTAGTATCGTCACCGTGTCACGTTCTGATAATAGAATTAATATGCAATGATTAATGACAAATGTTTTACAATGATTATTCATTAATCTATGACGTCGCGTAGGTGCGTTCCCATGTTAAAGATATTGGTACCTAAATCAACGTATCTACTTACCCACGTCTTAAACTATTTTCCATGTCAAACAAGAATTACTAATCAAATTAAATCAAAGTATCTACACTGATAAAATTTAAGTTATAAAAGGATTTGACATAATAAACACTCTGATTTATATAATACTATATGGAATACTAATCTTTGTTATTAAGATTGCCATTCAATAATTTGCGCATTATACGTGATGTATGTAGGTAACTCATATACTTTAACTACTATCAGGTTAAAGTGGCATTACTAGAATTTTCTATTAGGGTTATAACAAAAAATGCAATAGGCATTAATTTAAAACTTCGTGGAAATTACCTCACGTTCTGGTCATTTTCCTTTTTTGAAGGTTTCATAGTTTTTAGGTACTTAATGATCTAAAGGACTGGACTATCAAATTACTATTTAATGATCTCAATTTTCAAAATAGCAAGTTAACGGCTAATCCGGTAAGGGAGGGCACTAGGACATTGATATATTTAAAACACTATGCAGCTTACAGCTACAGCTTACAGGCTTACAGCGCACTTTACAGCTTGCAAGTTTAGTTCGGAATTAAAATAAGAGGCAACATGAGCTGCTGGAATGTTCTACCTATTTACCATATGAGTTTTGAAATTCCTATCTTACTACTTGATATTTTTTTACACAATTGAAGACTTTGCGTTTAGAAGTGCTATTGCATGTGCTTAGTTTAGTGGTTCCCTTCCGGTCCTTATCTTCATGTCTGGGTAAGTTGTACTTTCCCTAAAGACTCGCTTGCCAAAATCAGATCTCCCTGACTACCCATCTTCCCAGAGACGGTGGGATGAGCCCCGTGGATGAGCTGATCTGCAGAGTTCACGATGGTGTTACTGCTGCTGTTGAAAAACTCAAACGGCGAAAATAACATAACGTCATTTGATGGTTATATTTTCGCAGTTTGAAGTTTTGAACTGCCGACTGGCAGTTAAATATTCGAGCCGGTTGAGGTTGAAACACTTGGACCGAGTGCACACATGGTTTTCAAAGATCTGGCCAAAAGCCTCGTTGGCACTTTGCGTGACCCAAGGGGCTGGCTTTTACCTCGGACAGAGAATAAGCAGCCAGCTTTTTGAGCACCTTTCCGGTCGACAGCGATGCGGACGAATATTTTGACGCCATTTTTTAGTTTTTAATTCGTTTTTAGTTCTGTTTTAATTTTCATAATTATGACGGTTGTTTATATTCAAAATCATTATTTCTCTAAATAAAGACATCATCTTAGTTCCTAGTTCCTTAGGCACAATTCCATTATTTTTTCACCTACTTTTATATCTGCAGCTTTATTTTGAGAATTTCATATCACATTACAAAATTAGGCTACAAAATTACCCTTCGAATGATGTGGTATTAATAAAAAATTACAAAGACGCCATATTTAAGATAAGTAAATTATATTTTGATTGATTTTAGTGATTAAACTAACACACCAATCATTATCAACCATGGCAAAAGTAAGTGTACCTACGCGGAATCATTGCTTGTTTGTTCTATGAAATTTATTAATGGAGTTTATCATATATTGAACAATAAGAGAGTATTTTTCTGATTGGATTCAAGAAGAGGGACAAGAGAATGACATTTATAAAAGAAACAATGCTTACCGCAATCTTCAAATATGACAGATGAGGACACGGAAACAAAGGCAATCTGCAGCACAAATGACACTGTTATAAACATATCTAAGTATTTCGATTAACAAAATTCACTGTGGTATTATTATAGAATGAAAGTTTTGCTACTAAATTAAACATATCGAGGACGGATAGGCCCACCGATTATCAACTCAGATAACATTGACACGGGCCCGAGTAAGAATTTAATTGCATCGAAATTAGGTACCTACGATGATTAATTATCATTAATTAATAAAATCTCTGTACCTTTGTTTGCTTGCACATGCATTTATTATAGCCATTATAGGTACAAATTGTATATAGGATTCCGTTACGAATAATAAAACGCTTCTCACACGATTATAAGTGCGAAAGTTTTTATACAGCTCCGACCTTGCAACAAATTATTGTACTTATTAATATTTTAGTTACTAATTATCATACTGACGCAAATTGAAGGTCAAAAACCACCAAACTACAAGCCTTTTTAACGAAGTAGCTTACAAGTGCAGTCTCTTCTTTAAATCGAGTCAAACGCATGAGACGGAAATAGAATGAAGATCAAAAACAGTTTAAACTCGTAGTTACAGGCTAAACACAAGTCTTGCGCCCATCTATAATTATTATGTTTTGCATTATGTATCAGTAGAACTGTGGTCTGTGATCTGTGGTCAGTAGAACTAAATATTCTTATAACAACGAAAAATTTACGCCCTCATGAATACTTCGCAGATGGTTTTCAGATTTTACGAGGCATGCACAGCGTACCTGTCACTCGATCAGCTAACAGACCAAGAAGGAGACAGATGCGTCGTCCCATGCGTCCGTTCTCAGAAGGAGTGAGGTGCAGACCTTTTGTTCCCACACCTAGAAGGGGTCTGCCAGGACTTGAGCCCAGCCGGAATCGAGCAGAGAATGCACAAGTGATTCCACGACTCCGGCCAAGGCAGAGACGGGACCGGGGTGTTTTTGGTCGGTGAAAGTCTGACATATCCCCACGTCGCGCCCTCGGCGTGGATTGAAAGCATAAGCTTTGACCCCGAAAAAAAAAAATCATGCGCAGCGCACGGCTTCATCGCATGATTCGCAGGTCAAGCCGCACTCGCCGCGGTTGGCCCGTAGATGGGTGACCATCTGTGCCTCAGAAAGCACGGCTATTGTTCCCCACTGTACTACAGTGATATTTTACATTTTTGTCAACCAGTTTTAGTATGGCATACTGTGTTACCTAGTAAAATGGGTTGTGGATATCAAAAAGGCAGTCGCTCCTTGTAAAATATGGTATTCAGCTAAATCTGAAAGCCGACCCAAACCAATTTGGAAAAAGGTTAGACTGGTAATTTAGGCAGAGCTACGTGGAGCGGTGAGAAGCAGCACCGTTACAACGAGTGTGACTGGTACGTGACGTAAGGGTGATTGTAATTCCAGAACAAATTTTCCATATCATCAATATACGTATAAAGGCTTACAGGAATCTGGGTTTTGTATTAAGGCAGTATCAAGGATTCACCAACGTTACAGTAGTCAAGGTCCTGTAAGACGCAATGCTCAGAAGTCATTTAGAGCACTGTGCTGTTATATGGGCCACGCATGAGGTTATACAAGGTTACGTTGGAGCGAGGACAAAATCCTTACCCTTAAATGTACCCCACGGCCCACCCTATTTGTACTAGGGATTGTCGGGAGAGTAGGTATACACCACAGAAATATTTTTATTTTATTTTTAAGGTAAATATACATCTTTAGTAAAATTGTGAAAATAGTTCGAGGTCTATATTGTGTTAGGGCCGAGTCACACCGGAATGGCAGCGGTCAGCACCGACGCGGCGAGGACATTCAGTGTAAAATAATTTTAAACTTTAACTACATAATTATAAGTCCAGTATCGCTTGAAAAGCTTGAAAAGGTCGCGAGGCCGCCCGCGGTGACGCGAGCGGCCGCGCGCCTTGTTGGTGTTTCCGCCCGCGGCTGCGCGCTCCTATACGATACCAGGCGCGCGGGGTCTGGCGGCCGCTGCCATTTCGGTGTGACTCGGGGCTTATCCAGGATTTCTACAGCGATTAAGTCTGTGTGTTCCGGATCGCTACGTTTAAAGACGACGGTGCCCGCTTTTGGAGGTGGTGCTTACAGCAAGAAGTATCTTCCTCGCAAATTGCCTAGGAGACCCGAAAAATTTTGACTAATAGACTAGATGTTTTCGCAGATAGCGAGAATTCATTCTGTAGGAACTTATTATTTTTAAACTATGTTACAATCTATAATATAATAAAAATGAATTGCCAAAAGTGCATAACTTTCAAAAGAGATACCCATTATTATCAGAAAAAGGTTTTTAACTATCGCATTAGGAATATAGGTTGATACTCAGGTGTGATAAATGTCATTCCCCAAATGAATACTATAATATCTCATCAGGACCTCCCTCAAGGTCTGTATTTTACATACAAGGAAAGATTCTTGGATATTTTCAAAGATCTCACTGTTTTCATCACGATTTAGAAGGAAACTCCTGATAAATATTTCTAAATTTTATAACAATTACCATTCTCGCACTTTTATAGTCTATCTTGATTTGTGTAAATGATTTATTTTTCGCTTCTCTGTGGTCACTTGTCATCGGTCAGCCGCTTGGTCAGCCGTCAGCGGAGGCCGGAGGATTTATTTTGACGTTTCACGTTAGGTTATTGACATAGTGGATTGTGTACAAAAAATATTTACTTTTTTATATTAAAGTACTAATATAGCCCTCAATAAAAAGTTATTGATCAATAGATTGTGAAGTTAATTCGATATGTTAAAAAAAATGTTGCGAATTGTAAGGTATAATGACAGAAACCACTTGAATGGCTCGTTGAGGTTATGTCATAAAATCAGCAAACAAACTAAAGAAAAGCCGCCTCCGAAGCTGGCTCCGGACGTTGTCAACTACGTAAACAGCTTACCAGAATACAAAAATATTAAAGAAAAAATACCCAGAACTTTACTCAGAAAGTACAAAACACCAGAAAGTATGTACCTGATTAACCAAGAAACTGCAAAATACATTGTTAACACAATAAAAGATCACCTAAGCGACAACTCACCCTTGGTTGAAGTGAATCCTGGTTTCGGGTTTTTAAGTGAAGAATTATTAAGATGTCAAATGAAACCTATTTTTATGTATGAAATGTCGAGTCAATTTGCCAGTAACTTAACTGTAAGTTATTTCTCTGCATACACATAATGCTTATGACTAGACCGACATTTTTATTATTCAATTATAAAAAATGGATATTGAATTACAGACTATACAAGAAAAATATCCTGGAAGAGTAACATTTAAAATAGCTGATTTCTTTGGGATGTGGAAGTTAGCATTTAAGGACAAATTAGACCAAGGAAACAGAATTCAAGAATTACTGGGTGATTTGTACACAAATGATACTGGTATGTATTATATCATGTATCTAATGTGAAAGTTCAAAACATTTAAAATGAATTGTATGAATTGTCAAATGATGTACCAATTATTATTTTATGTTCCAGATCGTGTAGTAAAAATTATTGGTTCTATGCCAGGATTATCTTTTGTAAAGCATTTAATAAATAATATAATATTTTACAATACAAACAATCAACTTGGGAAACCTGATCTATTCATCACAATGCCGGGACATCACTATGAAGTATGCATGCATACATAATTTTTTATTATTTCTTGAGGAACAAATATCACATAATTGAATACTTTAGTTTCTTACAGATAATGAAGTACAGTATAAAAAGCAAAGGTCGATACCAACACTTTTCCAAATGCTTTTTGATAACAAGGTACTGACAACTGTACCAAAAGTGCACTTTTTGCCTTGGACATACAACTCATACAGTAAAAAAAGTTCATTGGTGGGTTGATCATTATAAATCTTTTAATAAAAATAATGTTATTTTCTTGTGTTTAGCATATTGCACTCTTTTTTTCTTAGATGGATGAACACAGACTGTTGTTAGTAAATATCACACAAAAAGACAAGTTGCCATGTCCACCCCAGTATTTACCTTTGCTGTGGTATTTCTTCAAGCCACATATGTTTTCAAAATCTACAAGGATTATACCAATGTTAGAGTAAGTATTAAGAATATTCTAAATGTTATAAAAGAGTTTATTTTTTAGAGTTGATTTTTAGTTTTCCCTTTCTGTAAAACTACCTATATTTTATTGCAAATGAAGATATTTGATTTGGATATATATTTTATATACCATTTGACTGTATGCAATAACTTAAAATTATTACTTTTAAGTAATATCTAGAAAAATGTTACAATTTAGACTTACCAATAGATTTCTTTGGGTATTATTTGCTATCCTCAGTATAGAGTATTTTCCCTCCTGGTGGCATTAAAAAAAATCCACCCTTTAATTATCTCTTATATTACTCTTATATATAAAATTCTCTTGTCGCGATGTTTGTTGCCAAACTTTTCCGAAACGGCTGGATCGATTTGTATGAAATTTTGTGTGCATATTGTGTAGGTCTGAGAATCGGCCAACATCTATGTTTCACACCCCCTTTATGGGAATTAGGCTCTGTAACCTTCAGTATTTGATATTAATTTCAATAGGTACCTATTGGAGGTATAGAACCCTAAAAAGTAAAAAACTACAACCCGACTACATAAAAAAGTCGTCTCAAAAGGACGCGATGTTACGATTGTAGATACAGATACTTGTGTCGACCGAAATTATAAAAAAACATCATAATCTGGCTGGTCACAAAATAGCGAATCATTTTCAGACAGTGGATACCAGGTTGCGGAGTTTGGCTTATTACTGGCCAAGATCCTCCGGATACAAACAAAGAGTTGGCTCCAGGAAAGGATGACGCCAAATTACCCCACATGACGATATTTACAGAATTTGGGGACTTAAATCTAGGACAAAAAATTACCGTATTCAAGAAGTAAGTAATACTTAAATTTGAGGTACATTACATCTATAGCTAATTATACTTGCTAGACTGAAATACTGGTTTAATCAGTACTTTTAAACTAACATTATTAAAACAAATAATTATGTTCGTATGATGGTAACGAATATACTCAAAAACTATAACCATTAGGATACTACATTATCCCTGACTATTATGGGCTATATTTATTACAAAAAAAAAATGAGGATCGCGGGTAGAGCCGCGGCCAACAGCTAGTGTTGTATAAATCAGTTCATGATATTATGTCCAGTCCACTCTCATATAGGAATTTACTTATTAATAATAATACCGGCCTATAAACGTCCCACTGCTGGTTACAGGCATCTTCCCATGTAGAGAAGGAATGAGCATTGATCACCATGCTTGCTCATTGCGGGTTGGTGATTTCAGATACAGGAATTTACGTAAAACGTTTTAAATATTCGTGTGCCCAAATACGATTTACGGGTTCCTATTAGGTCCCGAAAAACCGCCGAGTTCACTTGGTTGGTGATTATAATTCCTGTTTTTATAAATAGTATGTACTTACAAAATATACTATATTTGCTACGTCTAGCAGGTACATCTTGTTCAATAAAAAAGTTCTCTTGAAACCATTGGCAGAGAATAAGTATTGACTAAGCTACAGTTCCTTATTATTCTTATCATAAGTATTTGGTTTCAGATTTATATCTTGGCCAGAATTTGAACAATGTCAGTTTAGAAATACGATGGAAAATAACTTACCAAAGTTCATTACAAACCTCGATGATGACGACAAGGAAAATATAGGCACGCATATAGAAGACATAGAACACTCGGATGCGGAAAATGAAACAGAACATGTTTAATAAAACCACTCTTTAGAAGGATATAAGTCTCATTATTTACACTTTATTAAACAATGCCTTTATGTTTGCTACGAGTAAACGATCGTAGTATTAACAAAACATGTGGATAGGTACATTCGGCGGTTGAATGTAGTAAAATAATTTACAATAATTTTTTGAAAATTTAATGGTTTTAAATAAATTATTTATTATAATATTAAATTGTTATTTAAATACTGACAAAAATATACTCCTAGCAAGAGTTCACTTGTTAGGTTTGAAGTAATTATTTTTAAGTAGATAATCCTTTCTGATTTATAGAAATCGTCTTATGTTACATAAATTAATTAGTGCCTCACTCGAAGTAGGTAGGTACAACATAATATAATTTCAGTACAAATATGATATATCATCAGTGCTTTAAAGAAATAACTTCCTCATTGTGTTAAAACTTGTAATTGCATACTCTTCTACATAAATTTACAAATTTATACATGATCCACATTATATACAAATATAATAAATCAATTACAACAAATATTGCTTTAATTGGCTTAAATTTTCATGAACAATTTTAACAACAATAGTGTCAGATAGACGAAAACTTAATGTCGAATTCAAAACAATTAAGGACGGGTCTTGATTTAAACTTGCACATTATGACGTAAACCAAACGTACAAAAATTATTAAATCATATTATTTGTTTCAAAAATTGCTCTTTTTAGTCATATTGTGCAAGTGCTAAATATAACAGCTAATAAGAGGTACAAATACCTACTACGCTAAAAGTCTAGTGCAAAGATCAATTGCAATAATTTCAATTTCATACATAAATATTATTATTAAAATATTACAAATTATACTTACATACACCACCACCCTATTTACATAATTATAAATGTATGTAATACTTATTATTATTAAGTACAATTTAATAAATTAAGGGATAATAATTGTGTTGTTATAAATTTTGGAAATGTTTATCATTGTAAGACTTGTGAGTGTTTGATTTAGGAGTAATATAATTTAATGTCGGGATATCAACTGCTTGTTTGTTTTTCATGGAAAATTTATTCTGTGCCGCTTTTTGTATATTAGAATTTGTATGAACGTTGAAACTTATTGTGTTTAAACCATTTTGAGGTTTCGCACTGGGGCTGGAAATAAAGTCTGTCCATTCGTCGTCTTCGGCAAACGCTGGCGGTATCTTAGAGTGTGACTGCTGCTGTTTGGGTTTACTCGATACAAACTCACCCCATCCGTCGTCGTCAGACGATTGATTAACAACCGTTGTTTTATGAGTGTGTACTGGAGAGGCTCCTTTGCTAAGACCACTTACACTCAAATCAGTTTTCAACGAATGCAATGTTTCCACAGGATTAAATCTGGACAAGTCCTGTAAGTCTATACCAGGACTAGGCCAGTTTATTTGGGAATAACTTTCCAAAGATAATGGTTGCAGTATTTGTCCAGGCGTTCGTTGATTTTGTGGGTTCACTGCACTAAAACCGGCAGGAGTGGGCTGCAGAAGACTAGGTTGAATTTGTGATCCAGATAATGAACTCTTGTTGGTGAAGTCAGTAGTATTTGAGATGTAGCCCACATTCGGTGGTAAAACTTCGCTTGGTCTTTGCATTGCTGCAAATGATATGTTGTCAGACTTAATATTATTATTTTTTGGAGATCTATCGTTAAAGTCTGTAAATTCATCTGCCGGTGTTTGATTAGCTGTATATCCGAAAGTTGTCTTGAAATCATTTGCTGCACTGTTAGATGGCTGTGCAGATTGAAAAGTATCAAAATCGTCATCAAAATCATTAATTTCAGGCTTTTCTGCTTCTGCAAAAATTTCATCAGTTTTTTCATTGAGATCATTCAAATGTTCAGACTTATTAATATAATCAGCGTCGATTTGTGACAGTGTTGGTTCAACACTCCCTTGTTTTTCCGTAGACTGTGTTGAAATTGACACAAAATCTGAGAAATCATCATAAGCCACTTTAACTTCACCAGGATCAGGCCAATTTAGTGTAGGCATTGAAGGTTCTACTTTGATAGGTTGTAGTAAGTTTGTTTGATAGGCAATGTTCGCTATAGGTAAAGTTGTGGCTATTTCCATCTTCTTCTCTTGAGGAATTTCGGATTGGTTTATAGATGCTGGTAGGGAAGCAGAGTCAGTAGTGCTCTTAAAATCTTGGAATTCCCAGTATTCGCTGCTATTTTCTGAACTTGTTTCAGGAGGACAATTGTCATTTTGTTTGGCAGAATTATCTATCTGAGTGTTATTATCTGTTCCAACAGGTTGTGGCAAGAGAACTCCGGGATTACGGTCGTAATGTATTGTTTTAGACCTAGGTATTTCTGAGTCAGTTGGTGTAAAAATGTGAGTGTCGGGTAAGCTTATTTGTCGTATTGGCTGTACACCAAGTGTACTTGAATATATCTTATCAGATTTTGAAGATGTGGCAGCTTCAAATACATCTAAGTCAGTTGGTCTCGGCGTTATGTTTGAATTTTCGTTTTCGGTGTTACAAGCTGAAAAAGGGAAAGCAAACATTAACTTCACTAGGTTTTGAATGATGACAATTAAAACCCCTGGTTACTAAGAGATTGACGGGCCTGTTGGTCTATTAGCGACTATTGGTTAGTGACCCTGACTGCTAAGCCGGAGGTTGTGGGTTCGATCCTCACCCAGGACAGATTTTTGTGCCATTAGCACGATCATATTTTGTTCTGCGTCTGTATCTATAATTTGTATGTATTTACAAATATATAAGGATGGTTATCAGTTGTCTGGTTGCCATAGTACAGGCTCTGCTTAGTTTGGGGTCAGACGGCCGTGGAGTTGTAAAAGAAAAAACAAACTTAAACTAAGAGAGTATTCGTATTAACATGATTACCCGGTTAGGTAATTCCCGGTTTACTTAGTAAAATGGTATGGTAGCAGTGCCGACTGCATGAAAGTTCGCGCCACAAACATAACACGTTACAAGTGTACATACACATATTTTATATAATAACTACCAATATCATCAACATCTTACCAATTTTATTGTAGTCCTTATTCAAGCAACTTACCATGTGAAAGTAATTCAGATATCTTGAGGGTGGAATGGTTATGAGCCATTTGGTCTAGGGTAGCCATGAGGTGTTCAAGGTCAAGGAGTAGGGCTTCGGCATAGGTGACTATAGGAATAGGATGAAGCAGATAATATACAGGTGGATGTTATTGATCCAAGTGCAAGACATGCAAAAGAATTACCATGGTGAGTTATTATTATTTAAGCTTTTTTTTTTCAAATATTCACAATGTTTTGGTTCAATAACAGTAACAATAAGATCATATGTCTGGCATTACAACTGGACTGTGCGTAACTTGCGTGTTGTTTTACTAAATTGCAGCATGTGCCAATTACACAATTTTAATTGAGGTTGAATCATTATGTCATCTTGTTAGTACATTATGAAAACAGACTCATGTGAACTTACATTCTTGACCATCAGATGTGAAGGGATCTGACCAAGTTGTTGGTTTGTTGACTGTTTTCTCAGCCACAACTTCACTTGGAGATGCATTAGAAGGAGCAGAAGCTTGTTTCTGTGGTTGAAGAGGAGCATTGCTCAAGTTTGCAGCATATTTAGGCATGTGACTGCTCCATTTTGGTCCAAAGAGCTGGAAAAACACAGATGACCATAGTATTAATCCTAGATTAAGTAAATAATTTGCTATCTGAGAACACATAATATACATCACTCATATTCATTACTAATCTGTGAGATAAATCAATGCTAGAGAAAGTGATATTGATTGACAGGCTAAACAAAGTATCTCAAGGTCTAACAAATTTAAAATAATATATTTTTTAGTCTGTATGAAAGTATTAGTCACTTGTGTTAGTTTATATATTATTTATGTAGTAATTCAATTTAGAAACGCAGAGTCTTATTAGTCATCATAGTCATATTGTCAGCTCAACTACTCTTAATGAAATCTTTTAACTAAATGAAAAGAGCTAAAGATAAAGTTTTTTTTTGTGTAATATTTTTTCAAAACACCACAAGTAATTTATTAAAACCAAAAACTGTCAGTCCTGGAAGTAAGCATAGTCATTCAGATTTTTTTTAAGAATTATTGTATAATAACTGTTCTTTATTGTTATTTGTATTTATACATTCATGTGTAGCAATTACTCATGAGGTTAAAGTGTTTCCTTTCTATTTCTTATTAATTTACAACTTTGATCATACTTACAATATTTCGGGAGTCAATACATAAAGCCTTCAAGAGTGTTTTCTGTCCCAATGAATTGTTCCAGTTCACAATATACGGTTGTCTTTCATCAGTCTGCATTAGATGACCCCATGTTTCACTTAGTAATGATTCTAGTTTACATTCAGTCCCTACAGTGGTATTTGATATCTCTTCCTGAAACACCGAACTTAAGACTTTACTTATACTCTCCATAATTTGGTGTTCATTATCTGAAGATTGTAAATTCAGGAAGGATAGTTCTTGACAATCTTCTTCAGGTGCAACATTTGTTCCGCTTTTCACAGCTGATGATTTGAAGTCTTCAAAATCTTCAAAGTCACTATCTAAATTACTTTCTTCCTTCTTGATTCCACTCATAACCTGGTCAGTATCACAAATAGTTTCCAACGATGGCTCTACAGTGTGAAATTGATTTTCATCAAAGTTTGCTGTAAAATTTCCAAACTCTGACTCATTTGTTTCAGCATTCTCCCATGGATTTGAACTGTCTACCACAGAAGCAATATTATTTTTAGTATTGACAAATTTAAAATCATCAAAATCTCCAAAATCATCATCTATATTAGATTCATTTGATGAAATATTAAGCTCCTTCAGTGATTGTGTATGTAATTCTGGATGCTCTTCTGAATTTTTGAATGTTTCTAAAATGCTCGGTGTTGCAACAAGTTGTATTGGAGACTTTTTATCCTTAGACTCTGATAAGGTAATATCCAGTGCATCTGCATTTAATTCACATTTTGTAGTTACTTCACTAAATCCTTCCACAATTTCTTCATCAACATCAACTTGTTTGGTGTCATCAACAGGATCATTAACATTTTCGCAGGATGATACATTAGTACTTTGACTACTATTATTAGAACTACATGGAATGTTTAAATCTTTAAAGCTATCAGCAATCTGTTCACTAGTTTCATTTTCATCACCATTATCGTCAATAACAGTTACTATTTCCTCATCTAATTTCAAATTTAAATCTTCTATATTTGTATCTTCTTCACATTTTAATTTGTTTTCATTAATATCACTAGGTCCGAACACGTCTCTGCTGGAATTACTTTGTTCTGTTTCTCTACTATGTTCATATTCTATAAATATTTCCTTGTGAACTTGATGGTCAATATTTTTTGTAATCTCACGTTCTTTGATCTCTAGTGGTTTATTATCTGGTGAAGGTTGGTAATGGTTAAAGGAGGAGAAGTTTCCATAATTATAATCATTATTTACATCATCATCCTCTTCTTGTGATACTGAAATAATACAAGTAAATTCTACATTGCATGGTTAGACATATAATAAACAGTTATCAGTCTTGATAGACAGCTTACAAGTGAGTAGATTGGACAGGAACAATAGCTTAAAAAAACAATGACTATAAAGGATAGCCACATAAACTTATGATTTCATGTTATATACATATGCAATTGTTAAATAAGAAATTCCAACGAGATACAAAAGAAATTCTACTCATTATTCATTAATTAAGATACAAGAAATGTTTTGATGTCATGAAGAAGATATAACTTTCACAGATATTCAACGTAAGAATTAAAACAAAGTAAGAAGTAAAACTTACAGTTGTAGGATAAGTCGAAATCTTCAGTGTCTTTGTCGTCCTCGCACTGCTCAGGTGGTGGAGGAGTGCTACAAACTAGTGGAGGAATCGACATTCTTTAAACAAGAAAAACTTATCAAGGCTGTAGGGTAACTCTTTTACATTAGTCTAAACACATTTCACGGAACTGATACACTGCCTATAATACTTTATACATATTATAGAAAACTGACGAATTAAAGATTATGGACAGCTGTTTAGTTAATGGTAATTGACAAAAATTTGCTACGATGAAATGCAACTGATTAGGAAAGCTGACATCTGTCTGTCATACTTAACTGGCATCCATTTTTAATACTCGTTCGTAAATTTGGAATCCTGTATTTTCAGTTTATAAAGATGATATTCTCGTTTGAATTCTGACGTTTAAGACCTTGCGCACATGGGGGACTTTTGTCTGCGTTACAAAAAAAAATGTCTGCGGCGACACTCGTGCCACCCAAGTGGAATGCGCGCACGGGAGACGACTGTGACAAAACTGTTGAAATCAAGCAGTGTAAGGTTGAAATGGATACTATTACTTTTTTTTGTTAGAATTTCATTTTACCAAAAACTATTGACGGTGTCTATTTTGCTATGTGCATTACTTGCGTAGATAAAGCTTTTGATTAATTTTATATCATCGGAGTATCACGTGTAAACGGCATTACTATAATCTATATTTTTTTATTTTAGCAACTTAAATAAAGAATTAATTATGAATTAACGAATAAAATATTAAATTTTGACTGATCAATTTTATCAACAACAAAAAAATCTAAGTAACAAAGATTTTATATTTAATTTTTATTCACACATTCGGTTTCCAAGAATATAGGTAATTTTTAGTTCACGGTAAAATGGTGAATACTATTTACTCTAATTGTATCAATCTACTGTTATTTGATATTCTCAATACTGTATTAATTGAATCCGACCTGACAGCACTGAGAGCTGGGTAAGACATTTTTATCTTCCGTTCGCGCACTGCTATGAAAACTGATCAAAATCTGCAGGCGCGGTGACAGTTTAAAAAAGTCACGTCACTATGTGGGCGCATCTCCATTTATATCAAAAATCAAAAAACATATGGAACAAAAAAAAATCAATTACATAAATCAATTACGTTAACAGCTACATTAGTTAGGAAAACGGTGTCGCAACTGTTAGCGCCCATCTCCGAGATGGGGACAGCAGTGTTCCAACGTTTAACTAAAACAGTATGTACTTAATTTAATAAAAGGTATTCAAAAAATTACAAAATATTGAGATCGTTATAAAAACTTAAAATTAAATGTGATGTGTTTCCGTATTTGTGTGTGTGTGTATGGTATGTGATGTGTGTATGGTGTGTGATGTGTGGTGTGTTGTGTGTATGTGTGGTGTGTGATGTGTGTGTGTGTGTGTGTGTAGAGTGTGTGTGTAAATGCGTAATATCCATGGACTTGATAGTCCATGTGGGACTTTCTTAGTTCGTAGGCGTTGCACGTTGGGACATATGTAGCTCGTAGATATTGGGACATTCGTAGCTCGTAGTTGTTAGGACATTCGTAGCTCGTAGGCGTTGGGACAGTCGCAGCTCGTAGGCGCTGGGACATTCGTAGCTCGTAGGCTTTGGGACATTCGTAGCTCATAGAGCTTTGAATATTTGTAGCTTGTGGATGTTGGGGCATTTAGCTAAATAATATTATTATTTGGTTCAGGTACCTACCTACTAATAAAAAAACACTCAACTCGATCGTTTGCTGTAGAAAACTTTTTGATATTACGTACTCATATTTAATTACTAAGACATTTAGTAAAAATTAAATTGTATTAAAATAGATTAAATTCCTTTTTTTTAATCCATGCATGGGTTGTCTGGAAGAAATCACTATTAGTGCATCATCATTCTAGGATATAATGATACATGTAAAATAAGAACAGTGTGAACAGTAAGTAGGTACAGAGGGCGGTCTTATCACATTCTCTTGTACGCTAAATTTCAAAGTATTTTGCCCATTGCTCTACCCACGGCCCTTCTCTATCTATCTTATAGAATTTGAAAATATTGACTACCTACGCAGTAAAAAAGTTACATACTGCATTTTTTGTATAATCTGCTGTACTCAGTGCTTCTGCCACTTCTGCCAGTGATAATCTGTAGTCGGCAGCGGCACCGGGTTAGTTAGTTTCGTTCGTGTTGGTCAGAAAGCTAAAGCAAATAAAATCTTACGTTAAAACCTCTTACTCTAACAGTGACGGCCAAAAATAAATGTAAATTTGTTACTAAATAAATTTCGAATATTTTACTTTACACGACATCTGACTAAATTGCAGGTAAATAAATTTTATCTTATCAAACTATAATGTGACTGATAAATGGAGGATGTTGGTTTTAAGCTAAATAACTAGTTTCATATCACGACATTTAGTAATATGATATGCTGATAGCACTTTAGGAGCTTTTATGCAGGTTTTTCCAATAGGATTTTAGCTTAAAATTACTTTTGAGCGAAAGGACTGTCAATAACCTTTGACATGTGTCATTGCTTACGTGTCAGCTCGTACCTTCATTTTGTTATAAATTTCCAAGTCTTTCTTTTACAGTTAGTTTTTTACTGCTTTCATAATTTCGTTTAAACTGTGGTTCGTATTTAATATATCTTAGACTGTATTATAAATACATTTAAATATTTGCAGTTAGCTTTTTTTAAAAGTAGTTTGACTCGAAGCAAGTGTTAAATTAAATGCATCGTAATACTGGTGTAGATATTTAGTGATTCCTGTTAAACATTGTAACATTAAGGATGTAAATAAAGAAATGGGAACACTAAATAGGTATTTAAAAAGAACATTAGCTTAATACTTGTTTTACTTCAGGAGGTAGGCGCGTGCGGCAGATCCAATGGAGCTGCAAGCACTGCTAGTACTGTGTGGGGTGGGAGTGGCCGGTCTCGCCATGCTGCTGCTTATGGGGCTGTTCTCAGCCTCAGGCACCAGCTATGAAGAAGCTATAGCTCAGCAGCGGAGAGCCACCACTGAACTACTTGCTCTTGCTGAAAGTAAAAACAAACCTAAAAAGAAAGAAAAGAAAGCTAATAAGAAGGTATTAAGATGGATTCTTATTTATGTACTACTATGACATTTATTACCATATTTTATTAGACACATATGTTTTGTAAATTATTGTGTGTGGTTAAAAAAATACCAATGTAGTCAAGGGTATAATAATAATAATAATAAAATGTGTCATATTTTAGTTAGCAAAGAAAGAAAAGAACAAGGAAAGTGCAGTGGGCATGACAGGCAGTGAGGTGGAGAGTGAGGCACCGGCTGAGAGTGGAGTAGAAGATGACGCCATTCCTGTTCCTAAGGGACATGTTGAGTTTTCTTCATCTGTAGTAGTAGATGTGCCGCGGGACACACCACCAAATGTGAAGGTGAGATTTCAAATTGGCACATATCACAAAAATAGCCTACGATACACATATCTTATGCATACCTATAAAGATATAATATTAATTTGTTGTTTTTGTATGAGTAAGCATTTCATAGGTGAAAATAAATTCCTTTGTCTATACTACACTCATCATAAGCTATTGTCAGTTGCATAATGTTACATATTACATCTTGCTTGCTTAAGATTTGCATTCTTCTCTATCTCTTTTGGTACAGCACTGAGCTGACCATGTAAATTTCAACCTACAGTAAGTACCTATTACTTACACAAATCGTAACATTGCATGATATCTTGTGAAAGAAATTGGACCTTTATCAAGTAATTTGTTATGATAGCATAAAAATTCTGTTTTAGTGATAATTATTAAAATAACGAGATCTTAAATGTAATTGGCAACAAGTTCATATTAGGTATGCAAAATATTGGTATATAATTATATGGCTGATGTTATATGTGATGTACATGTGTAAAGGTAATTTTAATATTTTGCTTTGAAAATGTAAATTGTTCTGGTTTAATGTGTCACTTTAAATATACTCTGCTAAAGCATAGGAACATCAGCACTAGGGGCCTTTAACATACCAGGTGGAATTTTTAATGCTACCGGGAAGAAAAATCTCTTAATACAGGAGATAGCAAATTATTCTCTAAGGAAGCATTCCTTCATTTTTAAAAGGAAATAGAACTGCATTCATGTATGTTTCAAAATACCCTTTTTTTACTAATGGGCGTCAAATGGATTAATTAAACATAAAAGACACGTATTTTTTTATTTATAAACAATTAATGACAAAAAAATACAGTGAACGGAAATGAAAAAAAGAAAGAAAAAAATGAAAAAAAACGCGTAACGTCACGACGTCCCATCTAGGTATAGTAAAATTTTCACTTAGCGTGACGTCACGAGCCCCCACTCCTGAACAGAACTTTTAGTGTAACTAAAATATTTTATTGATTGGCAAAAGAATATTACGTGTTTATTAATTTTATTTTAATACCCAGTCATCACGCTTATTGTAGCATGGATTTGACTGAAAACACATTGGGTTTATAAATATTGGTAACAGGAATACTACGTTACTAATAATTAATTACGTCTCTCATTCTGCCATATTTTATGACTGTTGACCGGGAATTTTGTATAGAAATAGTTTCAATACACGGAGTCAGTTTCAGGCTTAATAAAACGATTAAGGTTAATAGCTCTCGCTTATATAGCATGTTGTGGTCAACAGTCTACAAAAATATGTTTGCGAAAAGACTGAAGGGTCATATCCACTATTCTCAAATGCCAATAGCTACTGCTTGGGTTATATATCTTTCAAGAGTGCTAAAGTAAATAATGTAGATATTTGTAAGAAGATATGCCAATTGTGTGGAGGGTAGTCTACTACAGGTACAACACTGTCTGTACAGATCCGCAAACGCGGCAAGGATCCTAAAGTAAAGCCGATACTACTAAATAAAGAGGATCCGAGTTGCGTTAGTGATCCTAGTACGCTGCCAGAAAACTTGACCACTACTGTTGCCAACCACTTTGAGGAAATGCATCCCAAAGACGAGTTTGAATTGATGCATTCAACACTTATAGCAGAAAAAGTGAGTTTGCTGCACCAAAGCACATACTAATATGTCTATGTCGTCGTTGTTGTTGTACAATTTGTTCAGTGTTTATTAACTATAGAAAAGCTACCTGCATATCGCTATATGTGTCAGTTGTGGCTCAGTAGAGTAGATCATCAAACTTTATTGACGTTTAGTTTTAATGTTGTAAAGTCTTTTGTCCTAATTCAATATTTTTGCACATATTAAAACGTAAAACATAGTCTAAAATCTAAGCTTTAGAAGTTGCTAGCATGCATGTGACGTCCTTTATATTGCTTTACCTCCATTGTAATATCGCTCGTCTGAATTCTTTCTCGTTATAATGTGTTCAACTCATTTTCATTATTGACACCATTAAGCATGTGGCGGCATTATATTCATGTCAGTAAAACCTTTTGTGTCTCCATTTTATGTCGTGACTGCATTGTAACGTTGTAACCTTGATCTATGCACGCGAGCATGATTTAAAACTTGACGACATGTTTGTATGTAAAACCTGGTAACAGCATGTGACAGTGCATAGAAATTTGACCGTAGCAATACCGAGATGTGTTTGTTATTAGGCTCCCGAGAAAGTGGAGGATGTTTCGGAGAAGAAGGAGACCAAGGTGACAAAAGCACCGAAGGCAAGCAAAGCTGTTGCCAAGGCCCCAGTTGCACCTTTTGAAATCGTCAAGGAGGAAGTCACTCGGGAACGACACAACAGCGGCGAATCCGCAAAGGAACAGCGCAAGGGTAATTTTATTTTAAAAGCAGCGTGCAATAACTTTTTTATTAGTATTACTTGGAATGGACCACATTTATGGTAGTAATTGTAATATCATAGGCAAGAAGGCTGAAAAGAAGCCTGTTGAGGAAGTGGCTGAAGTCGTACGTGAGGAGGTGGTTCCTCCGCTGAACGCGCCTCAGCCCAGCGAGTTGACGACCGACAAGCTGCTGAAGCAAGCGCTGGTGAATGCACCGCCGCCCGCCGCCTCGCCGCCGCCCAAGAACAAGAAGAAGAAACCGGAGCCGAACGTACTCTCGCTAATGGGTGAGTCTACGAGATTATACTCTTCTGCTAATAAAGCGAAAAAAAAACTAAAATTTTGCAAGCCATGAGTTATTCCTTTTTCCTTACAAAACATCTCTCGCTTATGAGTTTTTGTAGTTTTTGTTTCATGTTGTTAAATGTATGAAACAGAGCATATTATATTATTATGTAAACCAACCAAAACCCAATCTGATGTTTTAGCAGAATACTTGTATTTTATATGTAGAGATGGCATATAATATGATAGTGGATAATATAAATATAACTCTCTTGTTAAGATTAACTAATAATAGAATTACTTAACGACCCTGAAAATCATATGACTGACTGATTTGTCGGCGAAGAGTATGTGATTGTTCACATAATATGTAAAAACCAACCACTTCGATCATGGCTTTATGATTATTACTGATTAATACCTAAGCTTTACCACGAGGCCCTCAAGTTTACAAGTTATTATTTTCCTTAGAACAGAGTGTACTCATATGGGTTTGTTGTTAGCAGCGGGCGACAGCGGCGGTGTTAACGTGGGGGAGCTGGTGCGCGTTGTGCGCGAAGCGGCTTTGTCCCGTACTGAAATACAGATCCTTACCGACGCATTGCTCAACAAGCACCACGATCCGCTGCCCGAGCATTCTGAATGGACAGAGGTACATATTTTGTGGATGGTGTGGAGCCTCCACCACCTTCATCTGAACTCTTTATTCGTAATCAAAGCTCCAAATTACTATCCCCAAGTATTTACTGATGTGTCGAGATTTATTTTTATATGCAGAAATCTTGATATAATTTTTCTTTTTGTTAACAAAAACTACTGAATTTTGTAGTAAGTTACAACTAAGTCCTGAGTATTACATAACAGAAAATGTATTAGGTCATTAATGTCATGTGTAAACGCAACAAAGTGGAGGTGTTCCAGCATCGGCGATAAAGAACTCGTGTCAAAGTCAGGGACGTGAGCATGACTAAAGTCACACACTGGTGACCCTTACACATGTGCTGATAAGCTAAAGTTTATCGCTTCGAAACTAATTTATTAAACAATACAATGAAGATCGAGACCTAGACCGCTTTGATAATATTTAGCAAGTTATGCAATACTTTTATATTTGATTTGTTTCAAAGTCTGTATTTTGCAATAAAGATTTAGAAGAAAAAGAGAGTGCCAATAGCAATAGCTCAGAAACTCCTTAACGTTCTAGACCTAATAAGTCGTGTATTTATCTTTGTAAACGTGGTTTAAATATCCTATTTATGTGTCAGGGCCCCAACGATCCCATACAAAAGTTGAAGAAGCAGCTTGCCGACAAGGAGAAAGCTTTAGCCGACGAACTCGAAGCGTCGCAGGCACTGCACGCTAAATTGAAGGAGCTCAGGTAAGAAAGAGTAAAAAAAAGGTATATCATGTATTATGCCGGCTGTACACTCTAGAAGTGCTCGTTCTCGAGAATGAGTTTACGAGGGAGAGTTCCAGGTGGAGTGTCTTTTCGAGAAAGAGGGTTTCTACTGGATCTGGGGGTGTTCTTAATTTTGATAAGCTAACATGAGTAAACCGATCAAGCAAAGTATGTTAATGGGTCAAATAAATGTGTTTTTTCTTGACCCATTAACATAGACATAAATGTATAAGTTTAAATTCTTGATTTTCCTTTTTTTTATTTAACGTTTTAGACTATAGTAAATATCGATTGATGCTAAAAAGCATAGGATGTTTTTTTCCGATTTCAGCCTTTTCGTTTCCCGGGTGTACAAAGCGTTAATTTAAATTTAAGCTTCTTTTTAAAAATAAGAGAATGTTTCTGTGTATAATTTTCCATCATCAGTATTTATAGTTCTTTCCCCTTAGGTTTAAAAACTTCCTACTCGTATAGTAATGTGTGTGGTGCGTTGTGTAGAGGCACGCTGAACAGCGAGCGCACGCGCGCGGCGGGCGCGGCGCGGCTGGCGGAGCAGGCGGCGGCGGGCGCGCGCGCCGAGCTGCACACGCAGCAGGCGCGTCTGCAGCGCCTGCTCGACGACAACCACCAGCTGGCGCAGGAGAAGCTCATGGTGACTATTCTACACACACTTTTTACTCCTCATAAATACTGCTCATAATGATTTGAAATACTGTTTCGTCCTCGACTCCAGCTCAAAAAAGTGACGTGAAACCCAAAGAAATAAACGCTTTTTTAGGAATCGACTTTGCTTTTCTTTAAGGAAAAGAAAAGTAAAGTCGATTCCTAACAAAATACCATCCAAACTATTATTAAGCTGATCATTTTCATTGTTCATTTTTATGGGTTGCTAAGCATTATATCTAATATGATCGAGCATTTCCGTAGTACTCTGCATAAATAAATATGATATTCACACCCATTTCTTTAGCAACCTTTCGTTAGCAAAAAAAGGTTTTTCTGCTTACTTATTTAGTCTGAGTATAAAAATTTGTCTCACCTGCCTTAATTAACCTCGATTTTCACTTACCTCACAAGTCTTAGCACATATTATAATACCGACCTATAAATGTCCCACTGCTGGGCACTCGCTCACTGCGGGTTCTCAGCACATACTGAATGTTGACAAAATGAATGTTGGTAAGCGTATAACTCAAGAATTGCTGGACCAATTCGGCTATTTTTTTTGTATGTTTAAATTTTATAAAAAAAAAATGACGTGAACACTCAAAAAACGTTACATTTATTAATTAATTTTTACTATTATTTTTTGCCAGAACGAAGTCTGTCCGGGCAGCTAGTGCTAGTACGTTAATAGAACCCAAAAGTTCAGGCAGTCTCAATGTTCCATTATTTTGTAATTATAAGTTCGTTTGTTTGTCTATAGCTTCAATCAAAACTGAGCGCGGAGGGTGAAGTGCAAGCTCAGCGCGTGCAGATGGAGTTGCATATTCAGAGGCTTTCTGAGGTAAAAATAATTTAAATTTAATTGGTTGTACATCCAAAATGGTTTTTAAAACTTACGGTCTCATGGTTGATGATATGTTTAAATATTGTAATATATGACCTATTTGGTCATCTTTTGTAAATAGACCGTCGGCTAGCTCGTGCTAATTTACTAATTTACCAGACGGTAAAGTTAAATAAAAATATGTGTGTGTACCAGAGTACACAGGTAAGAAGTGAAACTTCTTTATTTTCTAATCGTTTTTTGTTTTATTTTTAAATTATTATTTAATTTATATTTTTTATTGTTTTTAGAATTCAATCAAAATCAAAAATGTTTTTATTTCTAGTAAACCTAAAATAGGCGCTTTAGAAACGTTAACTTTAAAAACTACTGACTCTAGGTGCGCGGTTCCAAAGTGTCATTCCTATGGAGAAGAACCGGCAAGAAACTCCATAAGTTACTCTTTTAAAAAAAATATATATTGTATACAATAGATCATGGAATATGTGCGTCAATAATGCTAGGAACATAAAAAAAAATACTTATTAATTATAACAATGAAATCTTTCCTAGTAACGGAAGAAAGCAAAAGCAATTCTATTCAATAAGTTCCTTACGCTGTTGACGCATTCACAAGTATTAATGATAATTATTAAAACTATAACGTAAAAAAAAAGCAATACGGAAAAATAAAAAAAATAAAAATTGTTACATACCATAATATGTACCTAGTCAATAAATCAACCCTAACAGGAATGTCAAAGCATGTCATGTGCCTTCTAGAAATACAGGCGTAGATGGAACTGTGTAAGTAAACAAGCTGAATTTAGAGACCACCAGGGAAGCCACATGTGCAGAAGTTACAATATCCACCCGCTTTTGTCTGCTACATAGTCCCCAATTTTATAATAAGCTCTTTTCAAGAGAATTGATTTAATACACGTTTTGAATTTCTTACCAGGCAGATTAGTAATAGCTTCTGGCAGTTTATTATAAAATCGTATTGAATTCCCTAGAAAAGCTGCCTCGCAATTAATAATGTTCACTAGATTTACAGTCATATTTATTAATACTTGCTAATTTTAACAGATTTATATACATTCACTGATACTTACAATCAAAAAGTGAGGTTAACCTCAAATAAATATTAAAATCATGCTCATACGTGTTGAATTTATAAAACGAAATATATAATCACTCTCACTTTTCTTGTTAATTCACTTAAATTTGAACAAGTCTTTTTATTTTATCACTTTCAAATTAATATATTGTTATTCTTTTTTCAAACCAAACTTCAAAACTAATATATTGTTGTTATTATTATCATATATTACATTATATTCTTTACGTCACTATACTAAACTTCGATAAAAAAAGCAACATGGCGCGTAACCGAAAAACGTGACGATTTTCATCACGTGACTTTCTCCCATACGTCGATAAAGAAGTTTCACTTCAACAAAAATAGTTGTATTATTTTCATTTATTCCGAGCCTGATTTTATTTCGGTATGAGTCCGAGTTCGGTATGACGCGTGTTGATGCTAAATGTTGCCTCATGTCCGCCATAATAAAATGCACTGAAGATCGTGTACTGCCCCTATGTGCTAGGTCATAGAACGTGTGTGGCGCGAAAGGCACGTGCGTTGCGTGCGGGGCGTAGTCGAATGCACGATCATCTTTTTAAATGTAGTGTACTTAAGTAACGTTTGTGTCGTCCAGGCGGAAGCGGCGCTACTGGCGCAACTGGCTGCGCTGCAGGGCGAGCTGAATGCGCACGCGCTGGAGGCGGGGCAGCTGCGCATGGAGGCCGCCGCCGCGCGCGACTCCTGCGTCATGGCGCAGCAGCACGCCGCAGACCTCGCGCAGCAGCTGCAGGTGGGTACATGTTGTACAGCAGGCGAGCTGCACGCGCACGCGCTGGAGGCGGGGCAGCTGCGCATGGAGGCCGCCGCCGCGCGCGACTCCTGCGTCATGGCGCAGCAGCACGCCGCAGACCTCGCGCAGCAGCTGCAGGTGGGTACATGTTGTACAGCAGGCGAGCTGCACGCGCACGCGCTGGAGGCGGGGCAGCTGCGCATGGAGGCCGCCGCCGCGCGCGACTCCTGCGTCATGGCGCAGCAGCACGCCGCAGACCTCGCGCAGCAGCTGCAGGTGGGTACATGTTGTACAGCAGGCGAGCTGCACGCGCACGCGCTGGAGGCGGGGCAGCTGCGCATGGAGGCCGCCGCCGCGCGCGACTCCTGCGTCATGGCGCAGCAGCACGCCGCAGACCTCGCGCAGCAGCTGCAGGTGGGTACATGTTGTACAGCAGGCGAGCTGCACGCGCACGCGCTGGAGGCGGGGCAGCTGCGCATGGAGGCCGCCGCCGCGCGCGACTCCTGCGTCATGGCGCAGCAGCACGCCGCAGACCTCGCGCAGCAGCTGCAGGTGGGTACATGTTGTACAGCAGGCGAGCTGCACGCGCACGCGCTGGAGGCGGGGCAGCTGCGCATGGAGGCCGCCGCCGCGCGCGACTCCTGCGTCATGGCGCAGCAGCACGCCGCAGACCTCGCGCAGCAGCTGCAGGTGGGTACATGTTGTACAGCAGGCGAGCTGCACGCGCACGCGCTGGAGGCGGGGCAGCTGCGCATGGAGGCCGCCGCCGCGCGCGACTCCTGCGTCATGGCGCAGCAGCACGCCGCAGACCTCGCGCAGCAGCTGCAGGTGGGTACATGTTGTACAGCAGGCGAGCTGCACGCGCACGCGCTGGAGGCGGGGCAGCTGCGCATGGAGGCCGCCGCCGCGCGCGACTCCTGCGTCATGGCGCAGCAGCACGCCGCAGACCTCGCGCAGCAGCTGCAGGTGGGTACATGTTGTACAGCAGGCGAGCTGCACGCGCACGCGCTGGAGGCGGGGCAGCTGCGCATGGAGGCCGCCGCCGCGCGCGACTCCTGCGTCATGGCGCAGCAGCACGCCGCAGACCTCGCGCAGCAGCTGCAGGTGGGTACATGTTGTACAGCAGGCGAGCTGCACGCGCACGCGCTGGAGGCGGGGCAGCTGCGCATGGAGGCCGCCGCCGCGCGCGACTCCTGCGTCATGGCGCAGCAGCACGCCGCAGACCTCGCGCAGCAGCTGCAGGTGGGTACATGTTGTACAGCAGGCGAGCTGCACGCGCACGCGCTGGAGGCGGGGCAGCTGCGCATGGAGGCCGCCGCCGCGCGCGACTCCTGCGTCATGGCGCAGCAGCACGCCGCAGACCTCGCGCAGCAGCTGCAGGTGGGTACATGTTGTACAGCAGGCGAGCTGCACGCGCACGCGCTGGAGGCGGCTGAGCTTACCGGACATACGACCCTCCCACGTTGAGCCGTAACAATATGTGGCAATGCGTACATAGTATGCATACATATTTATATCAATGACTTCTAAAGGCGATGTGTTTCTCGTTGGTCTCTATATTATATTTGTTTGTCTACAGGAGGCTAATCGCGCGTTTAGTGAACTTGATCAGCAACGTCAGCTTGCAGTACACAGCGAGCAGCGCGCGCAGCAGGAACTGAGACAGGTGCAGGAAAGGCTTAACGGTACGAACACAACTCAATTATCCACACAGCATGGCATCTGTAACATCCTTCCTTTATGATATTTAATCAACTATTGATGTTACTTTCATAGGCATGGCAGACCTTCAAAATGAGGTTCAGAGATTGGCGAATCATGCCCAGACTGTCGAAAGCAATGCCGATAAAATTAAAGAAGAATCTGATAATCAAATTCAACAGGTAATTTATCCTTATATACTTAGCTAAATTCTGCAATGTAGTTATGTATTATAAATAAAAGTCACTGATATAAATTTCATTTGCAGTTATCGAGCGAAATTGCGTCGCTGCGAGAGCAGTTGGTTACCCGAGAGACTGAACTAGCTGAAATTAAGCAGATGAAAGCGACGACGCCCACTCAGAACGGGCTGCCCGCCTCCAACGCTAACGATCAACTCAAGGTTTGTCTTCGATAGATTAAATGTATATTTTAACCTTTCTGATTCCTGTTTCCGGTGTGCGTGCTATCTGTTTCCTGACAGCAATTTTGGTTCAAATTTCTTTTTTCTGTATACAAGATTGCGCTTTAATATTATTTGCTATAGCGCTTTGTTTCATAATGTATAATGACTAGCAAAAAAAGGCACTGTAAACGTTTTAGTGGACGGATAGATTTTGAAACTATTACACACTTAACAAAACATGAGTCTGTCACTTTGAAACGTGTTAAAGTACTTGCCAAGTAATCTTGAGTATTTTAGACATATACATGTGGTCACATATTGATTGTGCCATACATTTAGTACTAGCAAACTCTAGTAACATATTCATGCAGTGGTAAAAGTGGCATTGGTTATTTATTATGCATAATAAATAGTAATAAATAACCAATGCCACTAATTCTTTTCATGAAATCATCGAAGTTGTCCCAATTTGACAAATGGAAATGTTGCTAAATATTTGTAAAGCACTGACCATAGCTTAGTAAATTTGTGTCCGTGCGGGTGACGGGAGACGTTACTATCTCCGAATAAGATGAATGACGCTCTTGTCAGTTGACCCACGTACTGCGCGCACGTGTTTACCCTCGCTGGCTTCTCCCCATCACCCGAAGACAGGGAGCGTCACGTATTATTTTGCCGAGCTGTAATAATTATGATGATTATGACGAAACAATAATTATATTTATGATCACATCAGGCGGCGGAACTGGCCAAGGTGGAGAGTATAGTGGAGTCCCTGCGACACGAGCTGGCGGCGGCGCAGCGCGGCAGCCGCGACCAGCGCGACCAGATCGCGCGTCTGCAGGACCAGCTGCTGCAGTACCAGGAGAAGAACAATGTGAGCACTTACACCAACCTCTATGACACACACTGACATCTTGGACGAGGGATACTTATTAACAACTTAGATCATAGACCAAATACTGGTGTTCACTTTCGTTTCAGACTCTTACCTCCGAATACTGGAACGCTAGTTAACTTTAAGATGGTCTTAAATACCAATCTGTGGATACTTTACGTTTAAAGTGACAGAGACAGCATCAGACTTAATGGCGTCTTAAAACTGATATTTTTTTCAGTGTTCAGCCACTAGCTTTGGAAAAAGTCAACCAAGTGTGTTTTTGTGCCTTCCCTTGTCACTCTTTTATTCAATAACATTTGTTAAGCCGTTAAGTGTTACAATTGTCAAGCTCTTGTGTTCAGTTCAATATATCCCTCGCTCAAAATATCAGGCTGTATAATCAACTTAAGATAGTTAAAGAAGTGTTTTTACAACACGTATACTTCCACAAACATATAATTTTATTAACGACGATAAAATAATAAGGTTTTATATTAATATACTAAATACTAACTGCATTTGATATATTTTTTAATGTTAACTTTTCGTTAACACCGTTAATTAATAATTATCATAACAAAGCATTAATAAGGTTTGACTCGTCCCGCTTAGGAATTGCGAACTAAAAACTGGAAAGTAATGGAGGCGTTACAATCTGCCGAAAAGTCCCTTCAGATGAAATCGGCAAGTGCGTTGCCGGCCCAAGACTCAGTGCGCGTAAGTGCCCGCTTTATCCTACAGTACATACACAGGAGCCCTGAGTGACCAAGCCACACTAGCATGTACATACATACATCTTTGGCCGGCTTCGCTTTGTTGTATTATTTTTTGCTGTATTGCTTTCGGCAAACAACTTGACTTCTGACTTTGAATGCGCGGAAATCGATTTGGCGCAAAGAGATGACGTTTATTTTACTTACACGTTATTGGTGGTGTAATGACGTGTCCGTGTTACCGAATGCGCTTGCGTGATGTTATTCCTATTATGGTGCTTTAAGTTCAAGTTGTTTATCGATAACTATACTAGATGTGCATTTCTTTATGATTTAATGTAAATAAACTATGAAAGAAAACAATTACATTATAGAATGTAGTAAATAAGACAATCCAACTCTTAAAGTATTGGTTGTCTTAACAATACAATCTATTTCGATTTAACTACCAACCCCATAATTTATTTGTGTATGTATAACACTTCACACACACATACATAATATAATAATGTATAGTGTTCAGACTTTATTTGTAGTATAAAGGATATTACTTGACATAATATTTGTGTTGTAGGCGGAAATAAAACAAACGTTTTTACTATAAAATAAACTAGCAGTAAACATTTAATATTATTTATTTATATAATTTTATTTAAAAAATAATAAGTTTGAATTTTACCAGCAGATAAATGCCTTCCTATATATAGTATTGCATGCTGTCGTAGATTTAAATGTATCCTGTAAACCGTTATAGCGTAGTCGCTATTATTCAATTTTGTAACTATTATTATATTATTATTCTATAGTTAATTATAAAAAAATATTGTGGAAGTGGAACACCAATTTTGTAAAAGCATTTTTGATAAGTGCGCTTTTACTTGCCTTTAACTTAACTTTACTTTAAGTAAAATTTTACAATCTAAATTGCAAGCTTGCTTTTCGATTCGTAATAATATACTAAATTTATTCACAATTTTACAAGGTAGGCTTACATACCTAAGTATTCGTAAACCTAAAAATGTTGAAAGCGCCACTTAGTAGACCTCTGGCATCCAAGCTATGATTGATATTGAAAGTTGTGGAAAGGGTGCCAGGGCTCTCCCGCTATCAATGACAGCGGTCCTCGTAATATAGGTAATGGAGTTGTGATCATTTGTACGTAGGATGCCATAGCGAAGGCGCAGGAGGCGCAGTACAAGGAGGTGGCGAGCGTGCTGCGCGCGGCGTGGGCGGGCGGTGACGCGCGCCTGGCGCCCGGCGCCGCCTGGCTGCAAGCCTTCGCCGACGCCCTGCGAGCGCACCTCCAAGCTCCCGCGCCCGCGCCCGCGTCCGCGCCCGCCTCCGCCCCCGCCCCCGCCGACGACGAGCGGCTCCAGGACCTCATCCAGCAAAATGAATACTCACAAGCCCTCGTCGACAAATACAAGAGAATAATTGATGACACTGTAAGTGGCTTACCCCGAGTACTGAAAACACGAATTAACTTTAAGACGTTCTTATGTCATATTACACCTTAGTGCGAGAGTATGATGTTTCAGTAATTGACTTCGACCGCATGGACCCGGGCTAGCTGTCCAGAACAGAAATCACATATGCTAACTTTTGCTCTAATACTGTATAAGCTAAATTTTAAAGTGAAATACTTTCTACTTCTACTTCTTTCTTGAAGTAGAAATAGTTTAGTTTTTTAGTTAGTTACATTAGTTTCTATACTGACTTTGTATAACAGGAGGGAGTGTTGAGCCGCCTACAACAGAACGTGACGTTAGAAGAGCAGAGATGGGCGCAACAGCTGGCCGACAAACAACGCGAGCTCGACGATCTCAGGCAGCGTACTGTGTTACAGGTATGTCCCAAAATCAGACTGTTACAATAATTCTTGCAAGACATTTCATTCTTAAGCTATTATTAATAACTAGCGGTATCACGCGGTTTCACCCGCGTCCGCGTTTCCGTACATATTTCTTTTTTGTACATTTGTAATTTTTTTAATACTTAGTTATTATTGCTATTCGCGACGGTTACTAATACAACAAATAAAGAATCATGAAAATTGGTCCACCTGTTCTCAAGTTATAAGTGCTGTAACAAACCTAGCTTTTTTTTTTAAATATAAATAATATTGTCTTATCATGTACATTCTAATACTGACCCATATTCAATGGTCAATGATAAATAAAGTATGTAGCAGTATTCGGTACTTGAAATGTAAGCAACAAATATGAAACGGCTGCCTGCACACAAACTGCTTCAACCTGTAACCGCATGGTAAAAGAACAACAACTTATTGGTTGTTGGACTGCGACAAGCAGTCAAAACAAAAATCCAACGGGTGGTAAACGCAAGCTATTGCTCTAGCAGTACGTGTACAGGCGGATTTATTATTAATAACAAAAAAAAATCAGCTTATAATCAATCTAATGAGGTTTAATATGCTATTTATATTCGCTTAGAGCTATAATAGTGTTAATGGCTTAATATATTGTATTGCAATTTACTATTTTTATGTAGGAACCTCTGGCGTTTGCATACTCCTGCATAGAAAAGTCATTGCCCGCGATCGTAGAGGAGGTACAGATTACACTGATCGTTGTGTTCGCACTGTGTGCTTTTGTGTTCCTATGTCGCGGTTACAAACATGTTTTGTGGTTATTTCTTTTGGTTCACTACCGGAGCTATACGTTGTTATGTTTTGAGTGGACTTATTTTTTTGTCATGTAATAATAGAATGTTAGAAGTACCTGACTATTGAGAATATTTAGCATGACAAAAAATATTTATTTGTTTATTTTCCCTATAATTGTTAATCAATGTTATCCAATAATCATTGTTTATCCTTGAAAGATCTTGATAAGGATTCGATTATGTTATAATAATAAAACATTTTCTTACTACTCTTATAATGATTGTCGAATGCATCTGCATTTTTGGTGATGGTGAACATTAATTTATATTTAAATATTTAATTGTATGAACGTTTTTCACAGATGCAAAAGAAAATAGATACCTTACAGGAAGAACTACATCAGGCGAAAGGTTCCAATC
The DNA here is from genome assembly GCA_950381575.1 of Plusia festucae. Taxonomy (NCBI): domain Eukaryota; kingdom Metazoa; phylum Arthropoda; class Insecta; order Lepidoptera; family Noctuidae; genus Plusia; species Plusia festucae. The sequence goes on from OX494450.1 coordinate 5,155,355, forward strand.
ACAATCACACTTTCGCTGATGCGGAGCGCCTTGCCGAGGTTAGTGTACAATTAATATTGTAAACAAGAATATAAAGTGCGATTTCACCAGGAACATTGAACTAACATTTCCGTTTGAAATTCCGTTTCTAATTTTTTACCCAAACTCCGTTTGTTAAAAGTAATTTGTAGCATTGAACTCGGTTAGCCGCGTGAACCGAGATTAGCATTTAACTAATCTCGTTCATATGCATTCGCCAAATCGACCCTACGAGTCTTGCATTCCTTTTTGTACCATTTAGAATTACTCTCTTAAAACGCATAAGATGACCAACACAATACTAGTAATAAGAGTGAATGTTCTGACTCTATCGTCCATTCTTTACAGGAAAGACTCATCGCTGGTTTATCCGATAAACACAATGTAGATGTTAGCAATGGACCATTACAGGTAACTATAAATTCCAAGTAAAGTTAGATTAGCGGTGATAAACAAGTATCGATGTAATCTAGAGTTAATTCCTATTACAAGCCTAGATAAATAGCAACAATAATATCCTCATAAAATCACACACAACATTATTGAAGTACAAGATAAAACTTATTTAAGTTAAGTAAATACTCGTTTAAAATTTATATTTAAGCAAATCTTCTTCCTGTTACCCAACCCTCAGATTTCATGGAACATGCATCAGTTATATTAGGTGTCATCAATAATTCAAAGTTAGAAACTATTAAATTTTAACATATTTATTTATTAAATTGCCACGCATCGCATACCATGTATCGATAAAAATAATCTGTGATTGTGTAGTGAATTCTGTTACAGATGGGACTCAATGAAAAATAACAAGAGGCAAGTTAATGCGAGATGTATCGAGGTGTCATTCCTGCCCAGTGCGTGCGTACGCACAGGTAATATCGACGCGAAGACGACGCCGACGCGTTGCCGCTCAGATGTATGTTACTATTAATCGATATTGGTAATTTTATTATAAGAGACTCGCAAACTAACGCTCAGAATGTAATGTTCCAAATTAATTATACTCGACATACAATCGCAGTGATCGTCCAAACAAATTATTATTAACGAAAAATTGCCATTAACTTATGTTGATGTTTACGTTTTATTAGTACTTTACAAAATAAGTGTACTTTTCTCGTACTTCCCAATAATTTAAATGCTGTTCAATCTTCATGATACTTTCATATTTATAAGGGAAGTGGTAACTAGGCAGCGAAGTAGTTGGCAGCAACACTGACCATTTATATGCACAGGATTTCCTCTTGCCAACTTTTCCTAAATAAGTAACCGACTAATAAAGTGGCAGCATATTATAATGGCAGTCATTTTATCTAAAACATATTTTCTTTTAATGGTATATCGGCACTAGCTCCAATGGTATATTATACTTTACGTCCTTAAAATTAGTATTAGCGGAGAAAATACGCTTGAATTTATTTCATTCAGTGTGACTGGAATTAATTCAGAAGCGTTATACCGCCTAATTGATTGGGAAGATTTCAATTATATTCATTAATTTAATTGAAAACTATGCCATAACACTTATTTTGCAAACTAATGTTAAAGCTTATCAACAGTAGACTGTTGACAAGTTGTAGCACAAAACGCCTTTTAAATTGTATTAGTTATTTTGGGACTGTATAGGCAATACGATAATTTTATAGTAAATAGAGTAACTGCTTCATCTTTGTATCATATTCAATCGTGGATACAAACGGTTTGTTTATTTGCCTGATCAAAAGATATTATGTTTTGAAGTTTGATTGTGATGTTTAAAATAAAATCAATCCATTGTGGCAATTGAGCAATATTGATGATCTTGATAAATATTTATGTGTTTTAATTCTAGTTAGCATATAAAAAAACAATTTTATATCATGGAAATAAACAAAAAAAATGTGACGTGCGATTGTATAATTAAAATTCCCATATTCCTAATTCTGGTATACCCTATTTTTAATTTTCCGAATTATCAATTTTCTATTCTTAATAATTTTAAGGAATGTTATTTACTCTTTAGAATTATATCATTATTTATAAATATTTTTTTTTATCTAGCGCATAATCATTTTTGTCAGTGCCTTAGGGTAAGATTTGAATTTAAAATGCTGACTGTTTTATTTCTAGTAATAAATAAATCAAATGCTTGTTAACGTTAAGATCTATAATTGAAGTTATTTTTACGTTATTTTTATCAATTTCAATAGTGCTCGATGAGTGTAGTGAATCACTGTGTCAAATGTTCAATACGATACATGTTGAACACCCGTATCTGCGACTCTTTGGTGCTTTTCTTTATAAGTGGAATCCAATATAAGCTTTATTAATATGTTAATTTTAAAACAAAATAAATTTGTACCGTGTTGACTTGAATTGTATGTTTCGACAAATATTGACGTGAATGTGTTAGACGTGAATTTTCGACCAGTGTTTAAAATAAAAGGGTAAATGAGATCGCAGCAACGGAGTCGGCGGATACGGGTCACACATATAGTAGTAGAAATAATATTATGAAATCTAATTGTATTATACGTAAGCCACTTTGTATGATAATAGAAAGACATCAAATAAACTATTTCCTAATTTATACGTCTTTTTTATTTATAAGAAGTATCAACTACCGGTGGGCGAATCTGCGAGGTCGATCCCTTAATGGGGAAAACATGGTATAACTTGCTCATCCAGTTTTATATTTGAACTTAAAGGTGATATGAAATTAAATCATATAAAACACATTTGCTCAGAAGAAGCATTTATTGTTATAATTAACTTCATACAAAAATACCCTTATCTATTTATACATATCACCCACTAAGTATAACAAGAGAGATAATAGTTGCTTAGCTTGAAACAAAATAATTGCACAGACTCATTAGTTTACTTACAAAAACTTAATTAACTATATTCATAGATTAGATAATAGTCGCTATCTTTGCTATCAGAGTCATTTACCGAATGTCAATACCCTTTCACCACCTGGACACTTCTACCTGGCTGCGATTGCCTCACATAAGATTATCTTCATGAAAACTCAAAGCGTCACGCACTGCGCCTCAAGGTATGATGGTGTCCAGCCAACACGACATCTATTATATACCTTGAATTTATTCCAGGATAGTTAAATTTGAACAGCACACAATAAATACATTACTTTCATAGTGGAAAAAATAACAACTTTTGTAGGGTGGTGAGACCTAAAAAGTTTACATAAAGGTTAATAATTTACTGGTGGTAGGTTCGTTAAATAAGGTGTAAGTGGTCACCTTAATAATATTGTCTGAGAAGCGTGGCTTCCAACTACAATGCGAAGTTCATGCACATATTTTTGTGAGTATTAAACTATTGAGACCATAGTAACACATAAACCTAAACTCATTGCTACATTTTAGAATAAGCACCTAAATATGAGTCACAATTCGGACAGTAATGATGGGCTTTCTTGAATGTTTTCATCAGATATGGTATTGCAGCGAGGCAGCACAGTGAACACCAACTGCAAGAAAATTATTTTGATTACTAAAATTTACACTTTTTTTTCTAGTAAAACCAGTTTGTGAATGCACTGCAGCACAATATTTTTTTTGCAAAGCTTCTACAGGTGTAGTAGGTACCTAGAAGTTACTCGAACATACTTAAAATTATTTATTAAAAGTACTTACAGTGTAAAACCAAAAACAAAACCAGCGAGCATGTGTGTTTTTTTCGTATTTTCATATTTCACTTTAGTAAGTACCCTTTCTTCGCATTTGTGGCAGATATAGAACATGGGTTTATTCTTGAGAGTTGGCTGCACGATAATGGTTTGAACTCTCGGTTGGTTCGTCACCGTTCCGTCCAGAGAGTCGTATGGCGGCGGCGGCTCCCTGTGAAACGTCACTGTCTCCGATGGTACAGAAAGCACTGCTGTAGCAGAGTCACTTGCTGGATTCACACCATTATTCATATCCATGTTATGGAATTAAGTACTAATAAACGATATTGTGCTTCGTATAATAATACCATATTGATTGCCATTGACGCCGAAAATTTACGCCGTTATCATTAGTAAATGCTGCTATCTTATCACTTAAGATATTTCAGTACTAACAGATAGGTAGTTGATTCTAATTTCCATTGCGTCCTTTTTACTATTTTTCAAACTCAAACTTATAAAACGTCATTTTTCCTCATATAAAGTAACATTTAGCTACAAACACTGCAAGAATGCAGTGAATAAAAATTTATATAGTAGACAGCATGTCGTTTATAATAATTTGACAGTGTTAGGACCTTTATTTTAAAAGCACTAAGGTTCATTATTGTAACTGACAACAATGTCAAGAATATGCGGTCTTTCTTACCTAAATAGGTATATGATGAGTCAGACATAAGTAGATTATGAGATACCATGTTGGATTGTCATATCGTACCAAAACAACATGTTTCTGTAGGTATTCAAGAGTGGTTACGGAGTAGGTATTTATTAAAAAAATTTGATAATTAAATTAATCGCATTCATCAAAAATGCTTTTACAATCAAACATAAACATGAAGAGAATTAAAAAAAATTGTAGGTACTTATGTAGTTTTTAATTTAATGGACTTTACATGTTTTTTGTTAAAATTTATTTTTCTCCCCAGTTGAGATAATTGTGTACAATTTTTCAAGACGAAAAGAAAACCAATAGATTATAGTTTAAATACATTAACATATAATTATAAACAGTGATATAACATCATACAATCAATGGGTAGGTGTGTTACAATATACCCTTCAAAATGGAGTAAGTATATAATATAATTTAGCTTTGTTTACATCCCTGCCTACCAGTTCGGAAAATTAAGTTACAAAATAAAAAAGGTGCACTGATTCTTACGTCTTTTGTTTTCATAAATTGCTACGTATATAATATTATGTATTCATAAAATGTTCTTTCTACAGTTTTCTCAATTAATCATAATTTATAACTCAGTCTAATATCAGTCACGAAGTTAATAATGTTGTTAATATTTCTTTTTATGTATATGTTTCGTATTTTTAACTGTTATACATATTTTACCAGCATAATTTTATTTAAACTACAATAAATTACCTTTTAGAGTTCACCAAAACATTTTATTATTATTAGGCTCTTAAATAACATATATAAAAAAATGGATGGAATGCATTTATACTAGCAGTGAAAAATATACGAAAACACTATTATGTGGATACCTAGTTGTACCATAATAAAATTAAATATTAGAACGCTTCTGAAAATCTGATATAAATAATAATAAAAACTTAATCTACATCTAAGTCAGAACAATTTATTATTACAACCAAAACCTAGTTTAGCTACCAACAGTGAGATGCATAATGCTTCTTGTTATTATCTGCAACACAAAAAAATAAATGTATATGGCAGGTAATTTTAACAATTCAAAGAACTGAGCTGCATTTTTTATCTTCCAAGAACAAAAAACAAATTCAGCCCACAATTATACAAAGCGGGTGAGACTTTAATTGACAAATTCAAATATGTAGCATGCCTCAATAAAGGTGGGTGGCTAATAATTTCAATGGTTTTTTTTTCCAATATGTCTCTGACAGGATGAGGTTTGTATGTTTCATCCCAACCACATGTATAATTTTACTCTAAAACATAAATATACTATAAGAAAAAATATTGCTCATTTTGCACAACATCAACAATGTCGAAATATAATGCAAGAACATGTTAAAATTTCATAATAAATTGATAGATTACATGTGAAGTAGATGTGAATCAAGACTTGAATGTATTCTTATAACAAATAGGTGATTCACAAGCAATAAAAAATATTGGAAAGACAGTTGATAATAGCACTCTGCAATTAAGGAGCTCATGTTGCATATTAATGGCACCATAATTGCTTAACAGCTTACAAAATTTAATATTTTTTGATTTTCAGCTTTACATTTCACAATACTTCAATATCATCAGCCTTCCGCCAACTGATTAACACTTGCTACTTTTACCAATAAAAGTATTGCAGTTGGGGCAGTAATGCTCGGCATCCTTGAATGTATCAAAACAGTATGGGACGAGGCCGAGACAGCAGAGAGAGCAAACCCTGAAACACAAAATGTTATCATTTAAAATTGATAATATACATACTTATTGCATAAGTATTTTCCTCAAAACCTTTTATCAAATATTTTCCTTATAGATTTAAGAAAAGATCTAGTTAAAAAAGTTGTTACATTAATATCATAGAAACACTAATTGAATAGTACTAACTGGATCATATTATCTATTTAACCATCATATAATAAAATCCTGAATAAAAATTTATGGTGCTAAGTGGAAAACTTAAGATTGGCTCAACCAACACGGCAATTTTTTTTTATGTTCCTTAAGGCACACAGAAAGTTGTAATAATAGAAACAATGTACTGGAAAAACTTACGTGGGTGAAACCGCGGGGACACAGCTAGTTATGTTTACAATAATTATTTTTATCGCAACTACAAAGTACATTGACATAATATTTTGAGAACCAGAGAAGTATAATAAAAACTTCCATGGTGGTTGGGTATTAATTTAATTACAGACTAAATGATTTTACTTACATTGTAATTACACATATAGATCCCGCGACCAGATGAGTATGCCATGCCGTTGTGTATGTCACTCTTGTGGTCACAATCTTGCCACAGTTGAAGCAAGTTATTGTTGCTGGTTCAGTACCGACCGCCGGCGGCAGAACGATCCCGACGGGAACAGGCGGCGGTGGCATGGGTCCCATGTCACCAGCCTGAGGTTGCGTGTTCGTGATTGTTATGGTGGGGTGCGGGTACACCCCCGGAGCTGTAAACTGTTTTGGTTGTGGATGCGGATACGCGCTTGTTGCAGCAGTGAAGGGCTCTCCTCCAGGCGCCACGAAGCCATATTGTGGATTACCGACAACAGCCGAGTACGGTGGTGGAAGATCTTCAGGCGCTGTCGCCTGGACGCCTGGCACTTGATTACTGGTCATTGTAAATTTTCTTAGCAGGTGCGGCTGCCGGTACCCTAGCTGCGGTGGTTTAATAACTAAATAAGTACACGTAAACTAAAATTTTTATCTAATTTTCTTTATTGTTAGTGATGCACAAAATTTCCAAGATAGATAAAACATAACATGACGTCATATGTCAATGTCAGTCATCAGGTGCTTTGTGCTTTGAAAAACAAAGTGTAAAATTGATTCGGATACACACACCGTAGGAACCCAAAGATAAAAATATATTATAATATAAATAATACTCTTAAAAAAACAAATATATATATATATATTTATATTATAATCTTTAGAGTATAGAGTATGAATGAGCTAACATAATTTTATTGTGCAAGATATCTAGAACATGTTGAAAACTTCGCGCAGATCAATTTCGATACAAATCGAGGTACTTTTGCTGCCATTACAGCTTAAGTCTACAGCACAATTTTTTTAAATGGGACCTTTATTACTTATAATACGAATGTGGCCTATCATTTAATGGAGTTTTTTTATTTGGAAAAAAGTTTCAGCCCTTTTTATAGATGTTGTGTAAAAATATAAATGAGAACTTAAAATGGGCACAGAATTTTCTTGTGACTAGCCTTTTGGTGTGTCCGACGACAGACTATGCAGTCTGTCGTCGGACACACCAAAAGGCTTAATTTGTACCAACATCCATAATTTTGGTACCTATAGTCTGACAGCATCATAGTGCAGTAAATAGGTGCTTCAGGTAGTGCTTCAGGTAGTACTCCGGATAAAAAAAACAGAGTATAGGTGCACCCTGCACTTAAACTCTGTTTTTTAATCCACCTAAATTGACAAGTGCAAATGTCAAAATGGACATAAAAAAGCACGTCTAAATTTGTACTATATATTTGTTCACTCCAATCACCTTTTTACTTATAATATCATTGACTCCAATCCTTTATTCCTTAGTCTGAGCTCCAATCAGGCAACTCCAACTCGTAAAACATCGAAATCTCAAATGACGATGTTTCGGCGAAAAAAGCTCGGAAGGTTTCGTTCGTTAACGCTTAAATTTAATTTTAGATAATTCTTGTTTCCCATTATATTTATATACGTTTGTTAAATACTAAAAGAACCTACTCATGTTCACAATAAATTATTGATTGAAAAACTCCACTGAAAAAAAAATGTACATTTTATTTAGAAAATAATTTGGGGCCAGGGGGCCTCCACTCCTTTGCTGCCCCGAGGCCACCAGACCTCTAAATCCGGCCCCGAAGAGGACACATGCAGCTACGTGCATGCAGAATTCGAGAACCGCGTGCCTTACCCACCCTCTTCCCTAAATTAAGCTAGCCCGATCCGGCTTAGCAATAAAAATATATCCTACTAGCTTCTGCCCGCGACTTCGTACGCAGATCCTGTTGCTTATGCCAGCGACAACAGGGTCGTCAAAATAAAAGATCTGAAACGTCTGATGTCAAATTCTAAGAGCCCGGGGACGGGAAAACAACGTGATGCGCGAGACGATTCGAGACCCTCCAGATCTTTCATTTTTGTAAGATAGCAGGAAATGCCCATCAGAACTTTTGCTCACGATCAGCTGTCAGTCGCGCATCATATTCTTCACTGGTCTCTAGAGACCTGGATGTAGATGCGTAAATGCGATGAGAATGCAGGCGTGCTTCGCGATCCGAAGAGATTTCCACGGAGCGAGTTGCAGCCTGATCTTCTCGAACAGCATCAAGTCTCTCTCGACGCCCTTCGTTAGATTCTTGGGATCTTATTATCCTCAATCTTTTAGCTCCTTTGGAACATTGGGAAAGATTTGACCTCTTTCATCATGGTTATAGTTTTATTGTGAAGATACCTGATCAATTAAAATCTAAGTGACTGCAAAGTAAATTAAACGCTCAAATGACATAAGCCCGAAGGCATATAATTATATTCGATAAAAAAAATGAAAAAAAATTTGGAGTTTTGGCCAGTTGAGTCGAATTATAAATGATATACCATCGTCATCGAAAATCAGTCCTAAAGGTTATGTTATTTTATAATTATACAGTGAAATTAATGATAGCTTTGATTTCCAAGTCAGATGTTTCAAATCTTCGATTTTTATAAGTCAACAGGGAATGTCCATCAGACCGAACCACTTTTGCTAAGACGTCATTCCTATATGTGTTATGGTGTAGCCGGGCTCGTGGAGTTCGACAACAGGTGTTCCAGCCCGTCGATTCCGAAAATACATTAGACAAAGTCACGGCGAATTCGTCGGTGAAAACTAGATTTCGTATTCCGAAATTAAGGTTTATTTGATGTTACTAAAGCTAGACCCGTCTAAGCCCACCTCTAAACTTTTCACCTGAGATTTCGACATCACTTGAACTTGAGTGCAGTTTCAGAATACGGTGAAAAGTACAAGTGATGTAAGCAGTGAAGTGAGTGTGAGAGGTGAGGTGAGTTTGGTCATTTTCGGAATCGCTCGGCAGATCTTAAATTTTTATACGTCAACAGAGAGTGCTCATCAGGCTGAACAACTCTTGCTAAGACGTCATTCCTATATGTGTTATGGTGTAGCCGGGCTCTTGGAGTTCCACAACAGGTGTTCCAGATATTCAATTTTTATACGTCAACAGAGAGTGCTCATAAGGCTGAACAACTCTTGCTAAGATGTCATTCCTATATGTGCTATGGTGTAGCCGGGCTCTTGGAGTTCCACAACAGGTGTTCCAGATCTTCAATTTTTATACGTCAACAGAGAGTGCTCATCAAGCTGAACAACTCTTGCTAAGACGTCATCCCTAAATGTGTTATGGTGTAGCCGGGCTCTTGGAGTTCCTCAACAGGTGTTCCAGATCTTCAATTTTTATACGTCAACAGAGAGTGCTCATCAGGCTGAACAACTTTTGCTAAGACGTCATTCCTATATGTGTTATGGTGTAGCCGGGCTCTTGGAGTTCCACAACAGGTGTTCCAGATCTTCAATTTTTATACGTCAACTGAGAGTGCTCATCAGGCTGAACAACTCTGCTGAGACGTCATTCCTATATGTGTTATGGTGTAGCTGGGCTCTTGGAGTTCCACATTAGGTGTTCCAGATCTTCAAATCTATTCTCTTAGCAGAAAATGCTCATCACGTGGAACAATTTTTGCTATGGTACCATTTTTGTATCTCTTATAGTTTAGCTGGTCTGTTGCGATTCTGCATCAGGTGTTCAAATTTCCAAGATAAATTATAGCCTATATGTTGCCCAGACTTAATACCTATACAACAAAAAAAAAATCATTCAAATCCGTCCAGTAGTTCCGAAGATTAGCGTGTACAAACAAACAGACAAACAGACAAACAGACATACAGACATACAGACAAACAGACAGAATTTTTTTTTTGGATTCGAGTCCTCCATAACTGTTTGTAAACCCCCCTCAATTATTATTTTTTTAATATATTCAATGTACAGACACAGTTTTTTTACTGTTTTATTATATGTATAGATAATATATATTTTTCTTTTTTAGGATTTCGTATCACAAAAGAAAAAAACGGAACCCTTATAGGATCACTCTGTTGTCCATCCGTCTTTCAAAACGCTTTTTCTCAGGAGGTATCAAGCAGAATTTATATACTGTCCCTTGAAGTTGTGAAAAAATGAAACTTCTAAGCCAACGCAATCAATAGATACAGCCGTTTATGCCGAAAATTTCCGCAAATATCGACACTCGCAAGGGAATCAAAACCTACAGGGTACTTCCCGTGAACTTAGAATCTCGAAATTTGGTACAAAGCAACGTATTATAGCACAGATATATATAAAAAATATTTTTAATAATTTTAAAGTTAGGCTTGTACGGAACCCTCGGTGCGCGAGTCCGACTCGCAATTGGCCGGTTTTTTTATAAAATTAAAAATTTAATCCAGCCCTCGCTTGCTGTTTGCCTTAAGATTGTTAGCAACGCCCTGAAACGAGGTCCTAACCCGACAGGGGTTCCCTTAGTGAACGTTGAGGCCCTTACGGTTACGCCAAAAGTCCGATGAAGTAGTCATACGCTGCGGCCAGGCTAACTGGGGTAACCTCTTAAAAAAAAAGCGTGCTCCGCAGTGGAGCAGCGCCCTAACATCCACTGTGAACACGGACACGCTACGTATGTAAAACCGCAAACGCTAACTGCTCAGCTCTTATTATTATTATTACTTGAAGCCTTGATAAATATTGTTTATTACTTGAATTAAATTAGAAACCATAACGTAGGGTAGGTACTTATTATGTTTATTTGAAGAGTTTTTAGGAAATTGCGATGTTTGATACCTAACATGATTAATTGTACCCTAGTTCCGTATAAACTATATCTGTATGCATAACCAATATGAATGAAAATTCAACAATGTACACAGGAGAAACTTTCCTTGTAACGTAATTCCAAACACCGAAATTCGATATCGTAAATAGTAGGTCCTCTGATACGTCTGCGGTGGTGGTGGAAGATGTTGGGTAACAGTTCTCAGGCCTGTTACGCTGGCGACGTCGCCGCCGGCCTAGTGAAGTGAACGTACCTGACACTCGCGCGCGCACTCTCCGCTCACGAATTAACGAAATATCAACAACACTAACCCACAATATTTCACAAAAACAAATTTTGTAATTATAACACCCGTTTACAGCCTGTAATAGTAACCTGAAACAGTAAAGTGTTGTGTTTGTGCGAGCGCCATCTACCAATTACAGCAATTATAAATTACCATATATTTAGGTAATGTTTATTATTTTTAAGTTATTTTCATGATCTATCTCATTTATTGATATAAGTATGTTTTTTTACTTCTACATTTTTCTTGTTACTGGAGATTTTTTTTACGGTAGTGTATTACAGTCTTTCTATTTAGTGCTAAATATTCATGCATGATCAAATATACAGTTATGTACCTGCACCTTAAAATGGCTTTAAACTACTTTCCTGTTTAGAAACAAAAAGGATGGTTTAATTTCCTCCCATGGATTTCACGCCATCATGATAATACAATCAAAATGTGTTACTTATTTATATATAAACTCAGGATATAAACAAATAAATAAATAAAAATAAAGGTACTTAAAAACCAAAACGGTATCTAATATTTTCAAATTAAACAGTATCTGGATACCTAGGCCTGGGTAGGTACACCTTTCTTGTCCCTTGACATTTAGAATAAGTAGGTAAAGATACACCACATAAATTAAGTACAAGTATGGGACCCGGTAACTTATTCCCTATTTATTTAAATTAAGCTTTATAATTATGTAACTAAAAGTCTTATCATGTCTGCTTTATCAAAATGTTATGTCGTTGACGTAACTCGAGTTTTCCGGGAAAGTAGAGTTATGATCAAATCGCTTAGGCTTTCTTGGAAGTAAACAGATTGCCAATAGCGCTACGTTATACTTACAAGATCTATTGCTCTTTTCTTAAACCGGCTACATAATAAGTATCTATTTCCTTGAGGTCATGAGCTTGGCTGCTGAAGAGAGATTGCTTGATTACACTCAAAGGTCAATAGAAATATAAACATGGAGCTTATTAAAAGATTTGAATTTGGTTTTTAGTGGTAGGGCCTAATTTATCCACATATGTGATGTCCAAAATAATGTATTTAATATAACTACTACAAACAACGATATTTGGGCTATAAAACTGGGCCCCATATACTATATACCAAGTTACGTTGAACTTCACGGGTTCTTTTAAAATGTAATAAAAGTGTGTTCTAATAAATGCCCAATATCTTTATCTTTGGTACAACACTTCATGTCACAGTTCAAGCAGGCCAAAGTATAATTTCCAGGTATCAATGCTAATAACAAATGACTTTACTGCATTATAATTGATTACAGACAAATTAAAAATAAAACTACTTTAATTGCACGAGTTTAACGCACTCAAAGGCAGGTACACAATACGTTTAGACATTCTGGTTTAAAAACTAAACCCCCGAATCGATTATAATGAAAATCTATTATACGGGACCACCTATCCATTACAGAAACATTATTTAATGTATGGAATGTATTAAGACATTAAATGTATGGAAATGTCATTTGATTTCGACGAGTCACGTGACTTAGAATTATCACTTTCATACATTTGAGCGATTCGATCCGCATTAACGATTGTAGAAATGTACCTTGTCTAAGGGGGCTGGCGCTCTTAAGTTCAGATGTGAGAGCCTGTGACGTCATAAGTATGTGACGTGGCGAGCCCCCACCCCCTTAAATTAAATTCGCTGTTTATAAGTATATTCGTTATTTCGAAAAAAAAAAACACAAACAAAACCAATATTATTTCATTATCTAGAAACAGGACACTGCATAAAAAATATCTATATTCCTGTTTATACCTCATTAAATGCAGCAGACGATATCAACAAAACTGTTTAATTGCAAAATTCCATTGCTATAAACCATTTAGTTGATTATTTTGGGCGAAATTGAAGGGAAACGACGTGTTGAAATGTGAAAAAAGTTATATCTAAGTAACATCTGATCGTCGACTTTGATCGGAGGTGCTGGGGTCTCTTCCGTTTGGCGCAAAACCGTGAGGAGCACCAAAAGTTAACGGCCAACCTCCGGGAACGGAGAGGCACTATAGCAAATGCACAGACGATCTTTTTTCTTGCTTGGATAGCCGAGAGGTTTAGGTGTAGGGCACTGTGGTGTGGGTTCGATCCCCGCATGGGACAAAAATTCGTGACCGATATCTTTTTACAGACTGCGTGTTCTTTGCACATATATTGTGTAGGCGTTAGTTCAATGTATAATCTTATAGGATTATTCCTTATAGAATTTATTCAATTAATTGGTGCATTGGTAAGTACCGATGTCTCTACAGTAGAGCCGTTATGTTTACTTACCACTTCTCTAGTCATAAAGCAGAGCCTCAACATTCGACATTAGTATATTGAAGTGTTAAGCAAATAATGTCATCATATGATCTTCGAAGTGTCTCTAGAAAAATAAAAACTGATGAACCTTGAAGCAAGGACAGAGTTACATATTCTTATCAAGTTTAATAACAAAATATTAATTTGGCTCATATTTTTGGATTTTTCACTTCATTGAGAAGTACTTCTTTGAGTAATGTTTATTACAATTTGTTGGTGCTACGAAATACACTACACCACATCCTCGTTGCCTTCATAGAACTTTCCATAAGCACATCGAAAGTCTTTTACATTATATTCTTTTGCTTAGCACAGGAGGCAATAAATGAAGGCTATAAGGAAGGGAGACAATAATCTGTAGTTAGGCCTACTTCCTGGTTCCATAGTACCGGGTAGTTGGGTCCATAAATCTAATAGTTTCGAGCTACTTCCTGCATTTAGGGACATTATGATCTTATGATGTAACCCGGTCTGAAGTCACGGTGTATCTAGCGTTACGTTACCTCTGTTCCGGGGTCTGTATACTATATGAACACCTTTTATGGTTCATTAAAAGAACAAAAAAACATTTTTTTTGTCATTCTCAAAATATAATGATCCGCAAAACTAAATATGTATCAATCGCAAAAAATATACATGAATAATAGAATGTGTTTTGAGGTAATAAATACTTTGTTTATAAGTGATACAAAACATAAACAAGAAAAAAAAAAAACAAATTAAATTGTGCCTGAAACTCGTTGATGTCTTTTCTAAGGTGAAAGCAAATTACATCATTTGTTGCTAATTTTTTGAAGTTTACTCTAGAAATTTAAGCAAGCAATGGTTAACTGTGTAAAGCAATTAAAAAACATATAATTAAATTTATTTTAATTTTTAACTTTGTTAGAAATTTTCATTGTCCAGGAATGTTACAAAAGTCAATGTCGACTATACTTACAGGAGCATTGTAGGTTGGTTGAGTTGGTAGTTTATATATTGTAAAGGTACTTAAAAATGAAGTTAAAGAACCATGTTTTTTTGCTAGAAGGTACTAGATTCCGACCGAGTCCAAAAATTGAGTCTATCTCCGTAATAGTCGGCTGAAACAATGTTTGATGTTTGTGGCATACAAGCAAAAAGTTCTTACATAACCAGGTTAGGTAACTTTGAAAGTCTGCTCCTGTAAAGGTGTAAATCACCCACAATTGATGACGGCCTAAAACTCGAATTGTATGACATAGACGTCTTATACGTAATAGCAGATGACAGTTGTATATGTCTGCGGTCAACTATTCTATAGAAAGAAAGAGGAACTTCGTTTTGACATCGTTGATGGTATCGTGAATACCTCAATAAGCATATGAATGCTGTATTCAATCCACAACATCTGCATTCATTTTTAAGGACTGTATTACTTACTCTACTTAATAAATCATCGTAATGGCGTCAGTCTGTTAATAATGATAATTTTATACTAAGAAATATTTATTTCTTATAAACTTATTTATTACGATAACATAATAACTTATCTGCATAATTTATCAATGCTGTACATAATTTAGTTTATGTAATAAAACACTTGTTAGTATCTTGGTGTTATGTAGAGCAGGTACCTATTATGTTACAGAAAGGGAACCTGAGAGGCGCGCATGACTGAGATTTAGGTAGTGTTGGTATAGATTAGCGAGTGAAAGTGTACGTTGAATAATATCGAGAGCGTCTCGCTCGGGTCGGCCGCGACACCCGTAAGGCTGGCTCCACAAATTGGTTCAAACTTAGGTTCCAACATATTGTAATACAAACAAATCACATTAAGAAAAAGAGTCGACACAGGTATTGAGCTAACAATATTTTCTATTAGCTTAGATTAGAATCGATTGAAAATGACAGTATACTATCATGTTGATGATCAGGAATTTGATTATTTCATATTTATTTAATTATTGATGTATCTAAATGGCCGAGGAAAACACAAGATCGGTTGTACATTTGAATAATTCTGACTTAAAGTAATTTATCAACAAAAATACATTGTTTTTACAAATCTTGTCAATATAACTTGCTTGTTACCATCGTCTTAATACACGCATTGGCCTGGTGTTGGGCCCATAGTGTGGGCCAACGTTGGATGCCAGCTTAAGTCTACACCAAAGAGTAAAGTAATATATGTGACTCGATACTCTACTGTGCATGCACATACTAGAGCATGCTATGAACAGTGTGAACCATAGATTACATACGTCACAGAATCGACTTCCTAACTTCGTCATTCTCGTCATACACTGACGTAACATTTGTTTACCCGGAATTCAAACAAGTGACACGCGATACCGTAACTCTAAAATAGGCTTCCATGTTAACTAGCGTTACGTATGTGAATATAGATATGTACAAATTTAATAAACATGCAGCGAGTTTGCGAGGAAGTAGGCAATAAATGAAGATAATTAAAACCGTAAACAGTCTGTATATACCACATCTATGGCTAATTGTTCTGGACATATACGAGCGTAAAATCATTGTAAAATGCCCAACAGACATACTTAACAAAAGATTAAGCTGTCTTACCTTTAAGTAGTTTTTACCTATTTCAAAAAACTTAAAATTTAATAAGCACCGTATTTTCAACTTCATTACAAAATTTATTCAATGTAGGTAGTAAAAATAGTGTCAATAAAAACAATTTAAAACCATGTTTCTTCTTCTCGCAGTAATTTTCAATTTAATTGTTTGATAGGCTTTGTGGTTAAATAATAATTAGTAGTCAATTCAGATAAATCAGTATTAAGACTGAAATGTGTAACTAAATATTTACAATACTATTTATTTGCATCTTAAATGTCTGTATTATTTGAAATGTAATCTAACAAACTTATGTGCATTATCTCTGTTTCTTTTTAATAAGCTTTAATCTGTAATATTGTTACAGGAATCAGTATAAACAAAGAACATTGAACAAGAAACAATGCGTCGATAGACAATAGGAACATACAAAAACTGTCTGTGGTAGTGATTATTGTGATAAGTGAATAAAAGTCTTTGTGAACATGCACGTGCGCTGGTGGCGCGCGGTGCTGCTCTGCGCGTGCGCGCTGATTGTGCGCAGTGACGCGCTGCCGCCCGCTACTCTGGGCGACGTCGTGGCTAACGCTGCCACCAGCCTCAACTCCATGAAGGTTGGTATAGTCTCATATATTATTTGTCAGATAATATTCTCCCCGTTTCTGATGAACTGATTTAAACAAACAAGAATTAATATTAATAATATTTCGGGACACCTCAGACACGGTCATCTGAACCCTAACTAGGCAGAGTCTGTAATATGGTGACCAGACAACTGATAAGTTACATACTTATATATTTCTAAATACATAAGTACATAATATAGATAAATTACACCCAGACACAGAACAAATGATCATGCCTAGCAGTCAGGGTCACTGACCACTAGACCAACAGGCCAGCCTATTGATAATAAAGACAAAGGAAAAAAAACTGCTTTTTTCAATGCGAAGATCTTACAGAAGTCTTACAGAGCATCTCGATATAGTCTACAAAAACAATTCCGCCTTAAATCCAGTAAAAGCGAACGGAGAAGCACGTGTAACGGCAGGAGTCTGGCACGGCTTCGTTTTCCCCAAGGCCCTCGCGCCTGCTACCGTCTAGTTCATCTAGAACATGCGTATTTCTACCAGATCAAAATACAAATTAGCCGCAGATTATGTACCTCCTTACTATTTATATACTCCTCGTATGAGAAAATGCGTGATAAGTTGATAACCTATTTCCCTGTTTTTATTGTGTGGGGGAAAAAATTAAAATTTTATAAACTGCAGTAATCTGGAATAAAGCCCGCTAGCCAGTCTGGCAGGAAAATCTAGTTCAGAGCACTAAAATAGATCTCTGAGCTAATAATAGTATCATCATTAAGCATTGCACACTCTACCGACGCGTTACAGAATGCCAATGAGATACCTTATTACATTAAGAAATCGATACGTTAGGTCTTAATACCCCATTAGAAGGGGAGCAATGTGTTGGAAACGTCTAAAGAATATTAACGGATGCTTGTGTAGATCCTTGTAATACAGGTTAGTATAGAGATTGTAATAAATTGTTGAAAATTCTTAAATTTACCCAGGATATGACATTTTCAGGCTGGTATCATATGATACCAGCCTGAAAATGTCATATCCTGGGTAAATGTCTCTTCACTTTTTTAATAAGCTTATTAGCAATGTGGGACATGTAAGTAGCACTTTACTTATAGTCGATACTGCAGTCTTGTGCCACATAAACATTTTTTTCTTTCTTTCTATTACTAGTAATCTTATTAACCCCTCGTGATGAGCCAAATGCGTTATAAGTGGACTAAAGTCGTCGGTAGTGCACTGAGTCGGTTTCTAACCGGCAACCACGTGATCGCAAGACCGATACCCAAGCCATTTGGCTACCGCCGCTTAAATAATGAATTCCTAGATAGTATTTTAAAATATAGAGAAAGCACGCGCATTTCATTACATGCATAAATAAAAATAAGCTTTTGAATTCACCATTGTAATCCACTCTTGTTTTAAATAAAGAAATATCGTGGTTACGATATTATATAATTACTATGGTCAGTCATGACATTTCGAAAAGCACAATAAGAAATCCCATTAACTTGAAACCGTTTATTCTGGCAACATGGATGTTTTTGTTTCGACCTTTATGGTGACAGACTCACGACTGAACTGAATAAGGGTTACACAAGACTCTTCTGTGTAAACGAATCTTTACAATACGTGTTCAACCTTGCTCTGCATTAGAAAACGGACATTTTTAAATCCATACACGTTACTTTACAACATGCCATTACTGCTGTTATCCAAGGAATGTCCTAAACAGCGGTATCAATAGTTAAGTAACGAGAAGTGGTCCCGCATTTGTATAGTCCACTTTATGCACTTGGATTGCATAAGAGCCATCTCTGTCTATAAACCTTATCGTTTACAGTTACGTTTTATATTTAACAAATTGTCCCCCGGGACTTCGTTCGCTTGTTTTAGATTTTGGTGGGTTATCCCTTCACACTGGTGGGTGTTCTTTGTGCATGTGATTTGAATGTTTGTTAAACCCCCGCGACACAAGGATTAAATTGTTTACTGCGGGCGTCGTTTAAAAAAAAACAACAAAACCAAAACGCTGTGAATATATTCACCTTATTCCTTCATACATCATTTTCGCGTAACTATGACCATGCGTAAATGGTTACGCAGCCTACGCAACGGAAGCTCTAAAAAAGAATAAGTATTTTTCTTTCGAACATTTCTCGTAAATGTTCCGCTTCTATTGATCGTAGATCGATGTTTCTCGTTAAAAAGACTATCCAACACGAAAAAATTTTTTCAATTGAAACCAGTACTTCAAACAACTCTTCACCTTTATAACATTAGTATAGAAGTACCTATACATAAAAGAACACTCAGTGGCTTCGCGACTTCATAGCCGGGTGGTCTTTAAGTTATTACTTAATGACTGTTTATAATGAAATTTTCGTTCTTGAGGTCGTATTTTTACTGGCCAATAACTATACCTCTTTCGTTACTTATATTTTACAATTGAAATTGTGACTGATAATGTTAAAATCCCGGGATGACGATCGAGAAATTTAGTTTATGTAGTTACTGAAACATAAAAGTTTGGTAGCGAAATAGGATTGTTCATATCATTTGACTGAAGTCGACTTTATTTAGCTTCAAAACATTTAGTTATACCTATTTAGATTTCGATATCCTCATTATAACCGTCACGTTGCCATATCATATTCTAGGGAAATAGCGACCTGATTTCAAACATAAACTGCCAAACAACTGTCATCAAGTAAATAAGCACATCTATATTAATAATTTCGTTCAGGGGTACGGTAGACTCGATCGAAACCTTATATGAATAACAAAACATAAAAAAATATTGATTCTGAGTCGACAACATATATCCGCAAAATTCTGATTATGGAGAATTTCATTAAATTCTAATGATAAATGGCACTGACAAACAAAAAAACCGCAGTCGCCATCTTGGGTAATTAATAAGGCCGCGTTCCGTAACAGATAATTCTGCTTCGAAGTGATTCAAGGAGTTTATTATCATACAACCTCCTTGAAGTGATTACAGTGCTGACAGGGCGTATGACAGTTGCATGATAGTTGGGACCAGAATCGTTTCGGAACGCGATATATTATTTATTTCGCTTTTTTCACGTTCCGTTGCATAATATACGCCTCGCCAATTAACACATCGCGTGCGTCGCGCCAAAGAAGTAGCCATCACAAAGAACTGTGACTCATTTGACTGTGTAAAACGAAACGTTTATATTAATAACCCAAAATGTACTTATAAAATATATGTGTAGTCTGTAAGGTATATATCTATGGGCCTAAGTAGCCTGAAAATGCCGGCAACATTGAGTTAATCATAACAAAACTTAATACTTACTTTTCTTCAGTCGTTGACGTTTCGCGAAAATATTGTTTTTGAAACTTTTTTTATGATAAACTCTTTGTTATGTGTTCTTTCTTTAAACCTGAGATTGGCCAATTGCGATAACAACCATAGAAAAAAGAATACTAACCATAACAAAAATCAATGCTGTCAGTCAGCGGTAATTTTATTTCTTAATTACATATTATTATTATAGAAACGTCTTGCCGGAAACATTGATTGAATCATAACAAAACTTAATACTTTGCTTCAGTCATTGACGTTTCGCGAAAATATTGTTTTTGAAACTTTTATGATAAACTCTTTGTTATGTGTTCTTTCTTTAAACCTGAGATTGGCCAATTGAACCGATATTATAGAACCGATGACTACAGAATATTTACCTACATTGTGTATCATGAGTCACATTTAAACCGAGCGGAGCCGGGTTTTCATCTAGTATACATATAATACATGACTGTCTGTCTACATGTTGCACAATCTGTGTTTGCAATTTATGTTCGTAGTCAATATTCAATAACTGTTTTGTTATTCACGTGGTTGCAAACTTAAATACTCAGTGAGGCAAAAACAATTTCCATGAAAGTTTTGTTATTTTTCAGGAAATGAAATGTGTTATGCATAAATAAGTAAATAATTTATGTCAATCAGTCATCCAATTAAATCACATCTGAAAAAATTAAATGTACCTACTTATTACTATAATTATCTCACTTATTAGATTGAAATTTAAATTGATTCGTATGAGGTAAGTATATAATGGCGACTTATGTTAATAGGTATTAGAAATAAGTCTAATAATTCCAAAATACCTAGATTAACCGCCTAACCGCATGTTTTACTAAAATTTACTGAAATAACATGATTAGGTACTTAAGTACTCTACTGATGATTGCAAATATTTTAGATAATTTAATCCAATGATATTGTAAGTAAAAAGGTGTAGATAAGTTATAGGCGCTCAGCAAGCTCACCTTTTTACTTATAATATCATTGATTTAATCTATGTGACACACTTAATGTCCGTGTAGAATGATGCTTTATTTCGTATAATGACTTCCTCACTTACAAATATAATTTAATCCAAATGCAGTTTAATTTAATACAAATTGATGTTATTAAAAAACCTACAGAAAGTGAGACTTATTTAATATAATGTTTCAATAGCGAAATCGGTGTTGGAATGTATGTTAAAAATACTTTTTTATCTATAGGCATGTACCTATGTATCTTAAAATTGAAAATCATCTTTTCATACAAACATAAGTCACGTGACCTGTCGCTTTGTATGAAAATTTCATTTTCCATTTTAAGATTTCGACCTTTGTTCTTTGGGGAAAGATGTTCAGTTTTATGCACCTGATTACCTCGTTGAATATATGCACGTTTTTTAATTAATCCTGTATTTCTTTAAAAGGAGTTTAATTTTTCACGAAATAAAATGAAAACAAGAATACTTACAATCAATATTTATCAAACTTGCATGTATATATACTTGCAACTTTGTTAAATTAATCCCATTCACATTATTCCTGGAATACTGTTTTTGGTTACATAAAACCATTTCGATTTTACAACAAAAAAAAACGAAATGTTAATGTGTTTCGAAAGTACCTGCTATCAGGATTAAGATGACTGTGTGAATGACGTTTGTATAATAATTCAATAAAGAATCGTGGATGAGTCGGTTAGGGCGCGGCGCAATTTTAAGCTGCAAGTAATAAATAAACAAGTGGTATTTACGACAATTCTTCACAGTTTGGTAACAAGTGAAATCCTTTTATAAAGTTTATTGTAGCTTGATTGATTTCTTATGTATCACAAAGAGCTGAAAGTCATTGACGATGTATAAAATAAAGCCTTTTAATTATTTAGGCTTTTAATGAGATAGCTAGGTTCAAACTTTTACTTACGTTTTGTAGAGACGTTACCCAAAGCAAACATAGAGATGATAATTTTATACACAATAATTTAAAAAATATGTTACATACAATTTGTATTATAATATGTGAGAATTATGCAGTTTCAATAATATTTGTTACATGACATACCAAGTGTTAGGAAGCTCCTTAAAAATAATAGTTTTTTGTAGGTATTTCATATTTTTGTATTATAGGTACACACGGTTATACAGCTACATATTATGTTTTTATATTAAGTAGATTTATTTTCACGGATGATATCTGCCAAAATACTTTGTAAATTTAAACAAATTCAAAAGGGACTCGTCATTTTTTGTATTACTTTTATATTACATACTGCATTAAAGATGCGAAGATGCATTTAAAATGTCTAGCCAGACCAAAACCTTAACCATTACAATCAAGGGCGTAATAAATCCATTAACCTTCGTTCACTTTTTAAAGCATGCCATATTAACAAGCCAGACAATGCGTACCGCATTCATATGAAAATAAGATGAGCCGAATCATGAGCCTCGCAAGAACAATATATTTACATGGTATCACATCTTTATTATGTAATTTACATTAACAATTATTAACAAAAACTTGTTTTTAAGGCCCAATCAAGCTGTTGCAAGGGAATATAAAAATATCAATTTATGTTACTTTATGTATTTTTAAACGTGCAGGGATGTTACATAAATTTCATGTTTCTTTTTATGTAACAAACACATTTTTATATGTCTTTTCTTAATGATTCTAAAAGATATCATTGACAATCTGTAAAGGAAAACATCGTGACGAAACCTCGATTCCAAAATTGGAATACGGTATCGCCAACCGGCAATGAGAAAGCGCTCTGATCAATGCTTGTTCCTTTTTTGTATGAGTCTTGTGCTCGCAGTGAGACAGTTTTTTAAGCAACACTTAGTATTTACCTGAATCTATTATTATGAAAATTAGTTGTCAAATACTTCACTATTTACTGGCATTGATTCCTTGTTATGAATGACGAGCGTTACCTTTAGCATATTGGTCAACGTATTGAGAAGTTTCTGTTGAACTTATATTACAACATCGACACTACGAGATATACTATGCATGTAATAATTTGGAGAACTATTGTCAAAAATTAAAAAGTATATTTTATCGACTGCAGGTTCTATTAATTATTTATCTTTAGCTGTTGCCCCGACGCGACGTTGCTAAGATACATTATATGAACTGTAATGTTATTAGTAAATATATATTTGCCTTTTTTAATATTTGTTATCCTCAAAAAAAAAATTAAGAATACAACGATATCAGTGATTTCGTTCCGTTTGCAAGTGATGCTCCGTCAAATATCTCACAATTAATAGTTAGAAGATTATTTACGTGGTAATTATAGATAAGTATCTAAGTAAGTTATTAAATCACCATAATGTCGGCAACGTGGAGAGCACACCGGAACATGGCGAGATTGTTGCAATATGTAGGGGGAGAGTGGGAGGTGTACGTTTGGACCGTTTTACTAACCGGATGTGTTTGACGGCCGTCGCGGTGACGGGGTATTCCATATACCATGACCTTCCCGAGGTGTGTACTAGAAGCAAAAAATGTAGTAAAAATTCTTGTTTTGTATAAAATAAATAGTTTTTATTTCTTTTATGTATATATAGGTATCTCAGAACGCGCTTAAGAACTTTAACATGCTAATCTAAAAGAGTCTATGGGCGGTTCCAAAATAACATGCCTATAAATATAACATTTTAGGGAAAATTATTAGGGGTTTATCCCTGAAATATATCCATAAAATGTTGTTAAGTCATTTTAGCTCTTTGTACCTACATAAATCCATCAAAATTACTTACAATAATTACACTGACGGTGACTACTGAACCGACAGTAACTTGAGCGTGTTATTAATTATTAATTAAAATACGAATATTTCTTATATGTAATGTCAAAAAAAAAACAATCTTACGTATCGTTGGCATAATTGTTATTACTTATTTGGTAACATAAATTAATGGCACATGGATATACCTCATTGTATTGCGTGTCATTTCAATCAGGCGGTATTGTAGGTAAATGTCGCATGTTTGCGTGCGGTCTCGTGGGCAGGTGTCAATGATCACAGCAATCACACTTCAACTGAAATTGGTTTAATAAGTAAACGACCGTACTTAAACGCACGCGACGGGGTGATAATTATAGTTAAAGATGATAATTTTAGTTATGTAGAGACGTGTTAAAAAAAACTGCAAAACAATTATTTGGTGTTAAAATTATTTAAAAAAGTAATGTAGAATTGCATTTTTTTTATATATTATTAATAATAAAGATTTGGGATTACTTCTGTACACAAAGCTACCTACCTAAATTTTCGAGACTGGCCTCACAAAAAAGATTTTCACCGGACCGGAGAGTTTTAAAAAGAGAATCATATAATGATGCTATACTACGATGAAAAAAATTAACCTCATAATAATGACAACCCTATTAAATTAAAATACTAGTGATTAAAATGCTCTAGTTATCCAGAGCATTTACAGAACTGAATGGGAAACTGCAATGATTATTGAAGTGTGATCTTCCTTGCTACATACGTGCCACTTCAATGAATGGAGGTTGACTACTAGCAGCTGGAATCTGTATAGATCTATTGTGAGGCGAATAAGAAGAAGTTCTTATACATGTTCTTTATAACTATTTAATTGTTACTAGGTGACTGGAGCATGGCGACGATTATCGAGCACTGTCAGCGAGTCTGTAGGCTTGAAGCACGCTCTGCGGCGGCTGCAGGCGGTGCCAGCGAGGGCCGCGCGGCTGGTCCACGCTCTAGTGGACCGCATGCGGGTCGGTGGAGGCCCGCTCGTGTTCACGCAGCTCGGACCACTTCGCGGACGTAAGCTCGTCACCAGGACCACAGCGCAAACACCTTACTACAGCTTCAAGGGAATTAGGTAACACAACCAAAATGAATTATTATCTGTCATTCAAAAAGTTACATGTGACGTCCAGTAAGTAGAGCAATTTCTTAATTGAAATTAATCACGAATAATTGTAGACTGTCGTTTTGAAAAGCAAGACATTTTTGTATGACTGTAATTATATACTCGCAGCATGGGTATGCGAATCATAACTTGTATATAAGTCTAGAGATTAAAGCAATGGACAGCAGTTTAATTTTAAAATTAGCAAATTGGGCAATAATCTATTTTTCAACGGTCCCGTTTTTATGTAATTAAATATTATTAGACACTATGATGTCTTTCGTCTCGTTAATTTAATAGATAATTACGAAGGTACAGTGGAAGATAGAAAATAGCGAGACGTAACTCTGCCCCACATTTTTTTTAATGGTATACAAGTCCACACTTCACTTTCTTTACGTATGATAAAGGAAAAATAAATGTCAATTTTTTTTTATAAATATATGACATACTACTTAAATAGATTTTGGTTTTTCATACCCCGTATTGTTGTAAAAGGTACGCCCAGCCTCCTCGTGGCTCCCTTCGGTTCAGGCCGCCCGCGCCCCTGGAGCCCTGGACAGGAGTGAGGGACGCTCTGGAGGAGGGCGCCGTCTGCCCACACAGGTTCATGCTCTTCGACACCTACAAGGGCGACGAGGACTGCCTCTTCCTGAACGTGTACACGCCTGCGCTTCCGGATAAAATGTCTGGGTAAGTGAAGTCTCTAGGAAAACTAAGTATTTTATTTAAATAATCATTTATACAACAAAACCCCTGTCAGATTCAATAAAGACGTATTCGTGGTACAATTCATCTACCGTTTCGCATAGGCGGCTTCTTTCACACAGGTGCAGGTAGTAAGTACGTGAACTTTGAGGAGCGGTCAGTGTTGCTGTTGCCTTGGATCAGTTTTTATTTTGATTTAATTATTTTCAATTGGGAAAGAAAATTATCTCCAATCCATTTAATAGCTACGTATATGTGTTACGTACAGTACGATACCGAATAATACTCTCAAGGATCGGACAGGGTTTTTTTACATGTTTTAAAATTAATTTTGTTTATTAATTAGTTAGCATAGCTTTAATAACTTTTTTCCACATACGTTGTAAATATTCATTAAAACATATCGATTAGTTCTTATCAAGTACATGACAAATCTATAATTTAAATTTTACGTAGCGTCTGTAGAGTAGCTCTGAGTTCATATTCAGAAGAATATAGGATCTCAATTTCTGTTTTGTAAGATACAACCCGAAACTGGCGGTGATGGTTTGGATCCACGGCGGAGCATTCGCCATGGGCTCCGGCAACGCGTTCCTGTACGGGCCGGACCACCTCGTCGGCGCTGGAGTGGTGCTCGTCACCCTCAACTATCGCCTCGGGGCTCTGGGCTTTTTGAGCCTCGAAAATGAAGAAGTTTCTGGAAACATGGGCCTCAAGGTACGGTCTGCTTGGAAGGAACTTAAAATAATGTTCAAACCTTAAGTTTATTGGATAGCAGACTAACTATATTTATTTATTTATTTCTAGGAAAACATACAGCATAATCAATTACAATAACCAAAATAAAATAAAATAACACATAAAGCCAGTGAAGTTTTCACTAATATGTAATACATAGCTTTGTGGAGTGAACATACTTAACTACCAACTATTACTTATAACTAAGTATCAATTAAATAAGAACAACATACGTATATTGTTCTAATTCAACTGATAGGATGCAGTTATAATATTATTATTATATTTATGAAAATAAAATAGAAAGGGGAAAAAAAAACAACCTATTGGGGTGAACCTATAACTGATTTTACAGAATTTATATATGTTGTTAGCTTTGTGCCGAATACATCAATATGACTATATAATTTATTATGAATATCACATGCTCTAGCTATAAATCGGTTTTTACAATAATTTGTTCTGCATGTTGGGATATAAAACGTAGGTCTATGACGGGTATTACTGCGTGGACAATTAACAAATATGTTACACAATAAATACGGAGAATCAAGAAGATTATTTATAATTTTATACAATAATATTTGGTCCCTGTGTTCTCTACGTTGCTCAAGAGATACAATTCTGATATTCGATTTGAACTTGTATGTAATTCTTTTAACAAACTTATTCTGAATATTCTCTATTGCGTGACTATAAACATCATACTGAGGATTCCAAACGGACGAGGCATATTCTAATTGAGATCTTACAAATGAGTTAAAGAGCAAAATTAGGGTCTTTTCATGAACGAAATCAACACCCTGACGAAAGATAAAGCCTAGCATCTTGTAAGCTTTGTCTGTGATTTTTTCAACATGCTTATCGAACAACAGCTTACTATCCAATTGTACACCCAGGTCTCTCACCTCAGTAACACGCTTTATAGGTTTATTATTGATTTTGTAATCATACAATATTGTATTTTTTCTTCGACTAAATGAAATTATGCAACATTTTTCTATATTTAGATGTAAATTATTAATAAAACAGTACTCACTTAGATTAATTAAATCATTCTGTAAGCTAACACAGTCAGACTTTAATTCAATCACTTTGAAAATTTTTGCGTCATCCGCGTACAATAATATTTCCGACTCATGAATAAACTGTACGACATCGTTGATAAAAATATTAAAAAGCAATGGACCGAGATGAGAGCCCTGTGGCACACCAGAAGTTACAGGAACAAAATATATATATATATTGTAAATATCTACTAGTAAGCGGGTATTTTTTTTCACAACTGTACTTTACTAACGCCTTGTACGTTGTTTCAGTTATTTTTGCGCAAGTTTCATTTGGTTTACAAACATGTATACAGCTAGTGTATCGATACATATATTTGGCCGAACTTGTAACCACATACATAGCGTATAACAATGTTATAATGTGGATGTTCGCGGCGTTTCGTAATTCTTGGTCATGGTTTAAACATTCCGGCCAAGTTCGTAATATTTTTGACGCAACGAATTTTTAAATTAATTCTAAATTCATATAATTACCGACAAACCCCTGTTTTGTGGCTTAATTTTATGATACCTATTACTTTTGTCGCAAATGAGGAAGTTTCATATTGCCTTTATGACATAAGAATTGATTGCTGTACTCATAAAGATATTTTTTTAAGATTGATTGACAAGTAACTTATAAATGAAAATAATTTACTCATAACTTACGACATCGATAAATCGTTGATATCTTATTAAGTAACTTGTACTGTTGATTGACCTGTTGGTATTATGGTTAGTGACCCTGACTGTTAACCCGGTCGAGGGTTCGATTCTCAGGAAAACGCTTGTGATGAGAAAGATATGTACTTATTCAGAAATTGTATAAGTATGTTTATCAGCCGTCGGGTTTCCATAATACAGGCCCTGCCTAGTTTGATAGTCTATTATTATCATAGCTGATGCTTGTTTTATGTCAGGATCAAGTGATGGCGTTGAAGTGGGTGCGGGATAACATCGAGGCGTTCGGCGGCGACCCCGCGCGCGTCACTATCTTCGGCGAGTCGGCCGGCGCGGCCTCCGTGCATCTGCACATGCTGTCGCCCGCATCACAGGTTTGGAGACCATCGTTATTTAAATCTCAAATTAATGTTATGCCTACAACTTTGAGGTGTGGTAATATTGAAGCGGCGATAGCGTAATGGCACGGGTAATGGCTAGGGCATCGGACTTGCGATCGCGGGTTCGAATATCACCCATTACACGACCGTCGTGAACCCACTCGTAACATAAGCATTTAGCTAACCACGATAGGTTAACAAATATTGTGCGATCCACATTTTTTTTTTATCGGGTCGCAAAATGTTCATTCAGTAAATAGTTTTTTTTTTATTTTAGGACGCCTTTGGTCCCGTAATGTCATTAAGAGTTTTCACCATTAAGTTCATCAGTACCTAATTATCAATCAAAATATGGTGGCTTATTACGCCCACTAGGAATGTCTCTATGTCCAAACTTCCAAGATTACATGTAGGTACCTTGTAAGAAATAAATAAGAGCATGAAACGCTGCACTTGCACGCACTTCTATATTGCAATCAATTTAGCAATATTACCATACACCAGTTTTCTAATACCATGGCGGTCGTTAAGAAATACATATTCAACAGTTTATAATTACCCGGACGGACACAACTACAGATTATTGAGGTGTAGTGATATACAATCAAGTGTAGGTAGGTGTCGTTACGTAAGCAGATTAAAAAGATTACGTAAAGTATCGGATAAGAATTCAAGTCGTATAATACCCGACTCGAAACGAAACTCTAAATTATTTTATTAAAATAATTTCTTCAAAACGGTATCGTGCAAAAAAGTAGTACAAACGGCTATTTCTACATAAAGAACCCAACTCATAAATATGCGCAAATAGACATAAAACAATAATACTTATATACAATAGACGCATTCCTTTGAAAATTAGAACATTGTTATTGTTTATCCTGCATACGTGAGTATGTTTGCACTGAAGACATCTGCGAAGTAGGTTGGTAAACCCAACTACAAACTATATTATTAAACGAGGAAACAGCATTAGAACTAATTATAAATAACTATTAACACATGCGCGTTTACATCTCATTTTTTTAATCGTTTGATCAATATACAGGAAATAGAACGTTAGTTAAATGACGGCAAAAATCTAATTTAACAGACTTACTTGCAATCACTGAAAACGGACGATTGTATTTCACCGTTAAAGTACAGTAACTTAAAACTGGTACTTGCCTGGGTTCAGACCTGCAACCATATGCATGCGAATCCAGTCATTGAACCACTAGGTCACTACGAAATTAGAAAGGTCTTGTAATAGGTAACAATATCCTGTGACTATACGCAAAAAACAGATTATTTGCTTATCTATTTTGAGTTCGAACTGGAGTTTTTTTTTTATTTTTAATATGAAAATGATCAAATTTTCAAAGAGCGATAAACCTTTATTTAGGGGTCAGCCTTTCGATCTACACCCTACTTCCGTTAACTCAGTGCTCTACCACTCCCCACAATCAAATTTATCACTTTTTTGTTATTTTTAAGTTTAAGATACCAATATTTATTTCTGTAGGGTTTGTTCCACGCTGCCATAGCGCAAAGCGGCGTGGCTCTCGCACCGTGGGCGCTGGCGCAGGAGCCGCGCGCGCGCGCCTTCGAGCTCGGCAGGGAGCTCGGCATCGACACCAACAGCACTGCTGAACTGCTAGGTGAGTTGTTATAAGAACCTTGCTGTTATCACTATCGAAGCACATATTATTATCACTTCTGATACGTTGTAGTATATTATTAATGAATAGATATACAATAAATGGACAACAGGATTTGTTTTTTCTGAATATGCATGAAATTATTCCATTGAAGTCTTATTTTTCTGTAGTTTTCCAGGTAAAATTAGAATTATACTGAGCCTAATTTTACCTTGATATATTTTTTATATATGGATATAATAGTACCTACCTAATATTATGTGACAGGTTACCTACGCGCGACGCCGAGTGAGTTGCTGGTAAAAGCGGGTGCTCGGCTAGCCAGCGCGCCGGGCAAGTCAGCCGACCTGCAAAGCACAGTGGCTCTACCCTTCTTACCAGCGCTGGAGGCCGAGGGCCCTGACGCCTTTCTCACTCGGCCCCCCTCCGAGACTCTCCCCGGAGCAGACGTGCCCTTCCTTACAGGCTACAACGCACAAGAAGGCATTATATTATTCCGTCGTAAGTTTCCATTTTGCAATAAAATTTTCTATAGGTATTAGTTGCTGGACAAATTTGTGGTTTCCAACAAACGTTTTCCTTCTTAACGAGGTAGGTATTACCCACACTCAAGTTGATATCTCAGCAACTTATGAGTTGGGCTTGGATTTTGATGAGGGAATTATTTTGGACATTCGACAAGCTAAATGTATGTACATATTGCAAGCTTTATCAAAAATCATAATACGATAACTTAGGTACAACACACTTCGAAATGAAAATCATTGATTGACTAGTACTTGGTTGATATACTAAATATTTCTTCATAAATACCAAAATATTAGGCAAGAATAATTAAGGTCCTTTCTAATTAAGGTCCTGTGGCAACTGGTCAGCAATGCAGGACATCTAACCCAATTTAGATGTCCTGCATTGCTTTAAGCAATATTTGGCTTTAATTGCGGTTAGCTACGTTTACCTCGTTGATATTAAATACAAATTAGTTGGTGGTTAAACATTTTGCAAACCAAGTGAACGGAACTTGTCGCATGTGAAGGCCCTTTACTAAGTCTTACAATTTCAAAACGACTACGAACATACTACAGCCAAATAAGAAGATGACTTATTCAATAAATAATTACATTCCACACATCTGTTTTCTAGTAATATGTACGTAACATATGCTTTTTATTCATCGGATGAAATCGACTGACTATTAGCTCGTAGCCTCTCGAAACGTTGACGTGTAATTACGTAATTAATTACTAAGTGACTCTTAAGATATAAGGGCAATCAGGGCAGTGCGCATTTTATCTTCGGATTTCCTACTTGTAATTGTTGAGGATTTCTCAAAGGATGCCGTTATAGGTTCAAATGATCGTAGCGTAGTAGTAGATAGATCGTATCGTAGGTAATATGTCTACATTCCTCATGTTCTCAAATCTGATCTATAGACTTGCGATTTGACGAGTTCAAAGGTTCAAACTCCACTGTTTCATAATGATTCCTGAGGTTTTCACGACTTTAAGGTTAAAAAATAAAAATCACTCTGTCAATAATAGTTAATTTCTACGCACAGATGGTTTCATTTTGCAATTAACATCAATACTCAAGCCTACGGTCCCTTAAAAAGGCAATAAATAAAATCATACTTTTGTGTCTATGCAATTTAAAAATACAGCCATTTATGTTATTTTTCCTTTACATGTCCGAGTTACTGAAAACGTACTTCCTCAAACAGCCATTTATGCGGTTTTAAATTTAAATTTAGTTTCTACCGAAAGCTAGTGAAATGAATGCGTTTCTGCACTTTGGAGAAAATCGGTTTACTCACGCGCATTCTCGCAATAATTATTCGTCTCACGGAAGTTATTATAAGGTGATACACATTATGGTCATGTTCGAGTGCTAATCTATGAACGAGTAATCCTACGCAACCTTCATTTTACAGATTTCACTATCATTAGCGACGTTTTGGTTTCACAATAATAAAACGTTACGAAAGGTTACTCAAGAAAAAATACGAATATTGATTTAAGTAAGTGCCTAGAGTTTTTGAAAAAAATATTTTCTCGGAGGATTTTACTGCAATAAACGATATGCATGAAATTAGTAATATATGAATTCATCGATTTGTACGTAAGTTAGTGCAGTTTTAATTAGATACTTTTCTGTATAATTAAAACCTGATTAAAACAAACATTATTTTGGTTTGTTTAAGCTATCATAAAAAAAGTGATTAAGATCAAAACGGCAAATGATTGTTGAAGTAGATAACAAAAACCAACTCCAAAAGTACTACATCCAGTTTATGATAACAAAAAGCTAAGCTGATCGAAAACCATAAACAGTTATTTATGTTACCGAAATTAAAAGTATAACACAAACTATTGACAAAAGTCGATTAACGATAGTTAAAATCGTAAAGAGCATATGTTTCGTTATGTACCTAATCTGCGACATTACGTAACATTCTAACTGTGTTCAAAGATACCGACCGAGTGCACGCTGACCGGCAAACTGGCTCGTTACTCGTATTTACATAATAAAATAACATGCGATCATATTCGCTATGTGCTACTTTCCCACATGCACTTGGCAGCTCCTTCGAAACAGTATGACACACTCTCAAGCTAAAGTGACGTTTTGAGCTTACTCATAATTGCCTTTATAATTTTTATGAAGTTATAAAACTATTATTGCATAGCTCTGAAGGAAATATGTTGCTACGACCCTGACGTCTGTCTGGTCCAATGCAGTGGTCCTTTAACGTCACAAAGTATTTTCAAAATGCGTGGGATGATGAATCTACATTACGTCCGTTATTCATTGGAATTTCGAATTTAGTGCGTGATGTGAAGTATCACTCTTACAAAGACGTCTCTCAATAGTAATAGATTACTCATGGTACCATAGTACGTATACGTATGCTTACGTAGAGCCAACCGCATTGGGATTTTATTAAAGGAAACTTAAATTTTAAATAGGATATTCCTACAGATCACAGTAATTACGGAGAACATATTTAGGAGGCTTATTATCAAATAAAGAATACATTATTGTTTTGATCATGCTTGATAACTAGTTTCTGGTATTACATAATGTCGCAATATGTTACTTAACAAGCAGGCGGATCACGGATGAAGTCACAGAGTATTACCTGGCCATATATTTTTACATTCGAGAATATTCTAAGGTTCCGGTATCAAGTCCGGTGTACCAATTATAAATGTGCCATATGAAATATTTAACCCTGCTAACACCCGAATACTGAAAAGCAAATTAAGTTAAACTCGTTCCTAAATGTCTATTTGTCGATTTTATGTGACAGAGACAGCATGCGACCTAATGGCAGCTTCAAACTGATTGACGATCAGTATTCAAGACGATTCAGTATTCAAGCATAAAACTCCTGGCGACATCTTAATAAAAATCTTAATTGTTTTTAGATATCTTATCTTTCTAGGTACTTAAGTACATTTACCAACATACACCATTTTTCTTAAAAAAAAAAAAATTCAATTCAATTCTTACCTGTCTAGAACAGCTGTTACAAAATATGGGTTCTATATTGGTTATTTAAATAAAAATCTTAAAAAATTAAGTAAACAAAATTGACCCTGAAATCATTTAACGTCGGATTGGCAATATCATTAGTCACCGCTAAAGGATGTCACTAAATACATTGGAAGGCCTTAATTTCGAAACAGCGAAACATTCTTAGAAATAAATGGTGCAAATGGCAATGGTGATTGCCTGTATACAGGTTCTTTACCACTCTTTCCAAAATTCCAGGTCTGCAGCGTTATCCTAAGCTGCTGAGCGAGTTAGAGAACGAGTTCCGTCGCGTGGTACCGCCAGGACTGCTCGGCCACAACGAGACCCTCACTGACAAGATATCTGACTCCATCAGAACTTTTTACTTTCAACAGCGACCCGTTGACACCAGGAATGTTAACAACCTCATTGATGTAAGATTAACAATTAGAATTTATAATTTTGTACACAGATGACATGAATGCCTTTGACCTTCCGAATGACTTTCAGACAGAAATTGTTGTTTGTCAATGACCTTCCCTATTCTAAATTATGTATTTGAATTAGTCTTCGGTTTCGTATAATTATGTTATAGGTACATTGTATATTTCTGTCTAGTTTCTAATATGTACATGCACTCAAAAATGCTTGCCAAATTTAACTATTTATTCATGTTGGTATATTGATTAACTTACAAAAATAGTAAACATTTATAAAATTGTGGTAACTAGTTTAGTATAAGTATTTATCAATTATGAACATAATTACTCAGCCTTCAAGTAATTACGTATATTTTACGATATTCCCATTTATGTCATAAAGGAACATATATCTTTTTGTTTAGTTATTTACAGATGTAATGTTCCTGCGACCAGTTTTGGAAACAGTACGTCAGCAAGTAGAGAGTAACCGCACGAGTCCGACCTACTTGTATCGGTTTGCGTTCGACGGCGCCCTCGGACTGTTCAAGCGTATGTTGGGCATCACGCATCCAGGAGCCTGCCACGGCGACGAGATGGGATACTTGTTCTATTTCTCTAGGCTGAACTACAGACTGGATGACGATTCACCTGAGTTAGCAGTTTCGCGACGAATGGTACAAATGTGGACGAACTTTGCTAAAACCGGGTAAGTTAAAACTACGAATACTTAATCTTCACTTTTTACAGCCTGTATTAGATCGCAATGCTGGGCATAACTGTTCACTTTCTTCTTCAAGGCAGTTCGCTCTACTTTTTTCTGCTACTCTACCTACCCTACCTAGGTATTAAAGGAAACAATTATCAAGTAAATATGTTACATGCGCAACTCTCATTCTTTTAACTTCCACATGTTAAAATAGGTATAGTATCATGAATAAAACATCACATATTATCAACAATCAATTTTATAGAGCTATTCATTCACATTAAATATGTTTGTTAAGAACTAGATATACCTATAAATTATTTAGTCGTCATACATAAATGCATGAGTGCTTCGTGAAATAGATATTTGGAAATGTTGTCGTAGCTTTCGTCATAAATTCACTATGTATGGGATGACTTTTTCAGATTGCGCAATCGTAAATTTTATTTAGAGGAGGGAGTGACATTAATCTTAGTAGGATTATTTGTATTTGTACCTTTCTTTAATTTTTATTACCATATTGTGTTTTGTTTGCATCGATATGTTTTAGAAACCCAACGCCACCTGTGGACTACGAGTCAGTGGTGGACTTCATGTGGCCAAAAGTTAATAACACGGAACATATCAGCTATCTGGACATCGATGGCAACTTCACCGTCAAGACGGACCCGGAGACGAAGAGAGTAGAGTTCTGGAACCGGCTTTACGAACTCTATGCAGACAAAGAAACAAACACTAATACAACCGTAGTTAGCGAGTGAAACAGAACCATTGTGAACATTGTGTTCCAAGTGATTTAAACCTGGTGGTTCAGTGCACTGTGTCTGTCGTACAGATACTAACCTATGTAATAGTGCCAAAATGTGAAAGGACACTTAAAGAATAGTGATTGACCGTTATCAGTATGCGAACTTTAAAAATGACAGTTAAGGGACAGTTTGACAAAACTTAGTCTTTATTTATAGCGTAAATATTTATAGCGTAAACGAGTCATTTTATTCCATAGGACAATGGTTACTAACTTACTAACAAAGGCTTATTCCAATTCTAAGAAAGGAAATGGAAAAACAGCTGCTTCTCGGAACTTACTCTAATACGATGTAAATATTAGAAGATTATTTTTGTCACTGAACACTTTCGTATATCGAAATCTTAAATCCTTACTAATGTAGGTAATAAGAAACAATTGGATATAAATTGTTTAGGAAATGAAAATTGATTTACAGAATGTGTTTTTCATTAATTCCTCACCAAATTACTCTTCCTTACTTTCCATACATAAACGTCACCGTAACAACCATCTGGCCTAGCTTTGTCATCAAGTACTCCTGAACTTTGTGTAGGTATTACTTTTATGATGGACCATATTGTCGGGTAAGGAGACAGTTTTAAAACTATGTATTTCCTACGATGGGAATTATTGCTTCATAACGAAAACTACGAAATTAAATTGAATAACACACAGCGGAAAATGACATCTGCAAATTTTAATGAGTAATTATTTCTTAGTTTCCTCATATAATATGTATGACATCCGTAGCCCTTTGAGCAACCTATATAAGACAGTTTGGACGGAAGGAAGATCAGTCTGAATATACATTCAGTTGAGTAACCGCCGTAGCGTTCCACATTGCAATAAAGTTTAGTTACTGTACTGCATCAGAATGTATAAGAAGGCGAGTAACCTGGTCAGCGTGAGGAGGCGTTTTAACAACGAGCCCCAAAATGGTCTCCAATTAAATGGGTAAGTGCTCTCAGAGTATATTATGAGAACAACTTATGGGTTTAGTCCTTTAAGTTCTGTTCCTTACTTCAGCAGTTAAGCAGAAAGAATGATTTCAAAATTATTAATTTGTTGGAAAACAGAGCCTAGCTAGCTTGAAAAATATGGATGGATGGGTTTCTACTTTCTGGAGTTAACATAATATAAGTCAAACCATGGTCAAACCATATCTGTTTCTAAAACCTTTGTCTCGAGCTTTAATATTTTAGAAGTACTTTGTTCCATTATCTATCGACCCTTTTCCCAAGCAATATTGAGGTCGACTTCCATGTTGCCGCATTTCGCTGAATACCATATTTTAAGACTGCCCATCTGACCTCCTCAACCTATTTTACTGGGTAATACAGAACAGTTTTTCCACACTTTAAAGTTACCTAATAATTAACATTTTTGCAGAAAAAATGCAACCAGCAAGGTTTACAAGAGCGTATTGGAGTTGGTGGGGAACACGCCTCTCGTGAAGCTGAATAAAGTGCCAAAGGATCATGGACTGTCATGTGAAATTTGTTAGTATCATACATTTTTAGCAAATTCGATAAACAAGTAATTTCAAACATATTACGGAAGTAAAGGATTTAAATTGATAACACTCACCCTAATTTTTACAGACGCTAAATGTGAATTCATGAATCCAAGCGGCTCTATCAAAGATAGGATCGCGTTGTCCATGATGCAAGACGCACGTATAAGGGGACTCGTCAACGATCAATCTGAATTTGTGGAAGCTACTTCTGGAAACACGGGCATAGGCATTGCGTTCAATGCTGCTCTTATGGGTAAGTTTAGTTTAAAAACCTTCGTAAATGTATGTGAACGGGGTAAGCAAAAAAGACGCTGGCGAGATGATATCAATCGCTTTTTCCCGGATGGGTGGGAAGCGGCTCAAGACCGAGGGGCCTGGAGCAGGTTGGGGGATACATTTGCCCAGCAGTGGTACACCTAAAAGGTTAAATAAAAGAAATTGTATAGAGCAAATGTGTGTTTAATATATGTATAATTTATCACAATATACCAGGATATTCACGTACATAACTTATATTAGAAGTATTATTTTATTAGCGATCATAACTAAAGTTATCTGTCGATTTTTTTAGAAAACAAATGTATAATTGTGACACAAGATAAGAACTCGTCGGAAAAAGTAAATACCATGCGTTTACTTGGAGCTGAAGTTATTCAGACTAAAAATGGGAATTTGGAAATTTCGATCGCTCGCCAACTGAAGAATGAAAATCCTGACACTGTAGTCATGCTGAATCAAGTAAGTACAATACAAACGCAGTCCTAAAAATCACTTCACATATATCTAATTGAACTCTTGCTAAATAAACTTAACTCTACAAACCATAACATCCTTAATTAAATTTTGATATTGATACGCTGTAAACCATGTTTAAATGAAGTACAATTTACTCTCAACTATTTCCAACTTTTATTGATATCTTACTAAATATACCCCATATTTCAGTTCAATAACGAAGTTAACCCAAGAACTCACTACGAGAATACTGGTGAAGAGATAGTGTCAGCATTAGGTGACGTGGATATGATTGTGTTGGGAGCTGGCACAGGCGGAACTCTGACAGGCGTTGGCAAAAGGCTGAAGGAAAAGAACCCAAAGTGCATACTGGTTGCTGCCGAACCCGACGGCTCCATCATGATCAACAAGCACGGCCAACCTCATTCATTTTTGGTAAGCGTGCGACTAAATAACTGTGATGCAGTTGACAAACAGCTGCACCTTAGATTTATGCCTAGTCAGTAGCCTGATTAAACCTCTAATGTTAAACTCTGTGTGTAATACCGTAGGGCATAGAACTCCCTTTTAATGATTTTGCATAATGACAAATAATAATAAAGCATGTTGTTATAGGTGGAAGGTATAGGCGGAACGTGGGTTCCGATTGTTTTGGATAAGACCCTAGTTGACCACGTCGAGGTAGTGACTGATCAGGAAGCTTTCTTGATGTCTCGAGAACTAGCGAAGAAGGAGGGAATGCTTTGTGGTAATTGCCTAAATTATTCAGTACATCTTGATCAATTTATCAAGTACAAGTTACTTGATCTTTAACATTCTAATAATTATTATAATAACTTCCGTGAGACGAATTCATAATTATTTAAGGATTCAACGGTTTACTCACGCGCATTCTCGGGATCGCCGGCGGCGGTGTCGCGAGTCGAACTCGACTCGAACTCGACTCGCGACACCGCCGCCGCCGCGTCAGCTCATGATTAAGGACTCCTATTGAGTCTGAAACTAGTCGGGCGATCCCGAGAATGCGCGTGAGTAAACCGTTGAATCCTTAAATAATTATATATTCTAATAATTGCTTTTAGGTGGTAGCAGTGGATCAGCTATGTCAGCAGCAATCAAGGCTGCAAAAGCTTTGAATATCGGCGAAGGAAAGCGAGTGGTCGTCATCCTACCTGACGGAATTCGCAACTATATGTCCAAGTTTGTTAGCGACCAATGGATGGAGGCCCACGGTTTCATGGAACCCCCTGAAAATACCATGAAGTAAATTAATAGTTTATTTTCTTATTTATAACTAGCTGTTGCCCGCGGCTTCGCTCGCGCGTAAAATAAAGAGTAGTATTAAAGGTAGATGGATGTATTCTGTGATTTTCAAAGTAAGGAGTATGAATAAAATTTTTCATAAAATATTATGGCGTTAAAATAATAATTAACGTAAAGTAAGTAGTAAAAGCATTTGTGTTATGGAATCTGAGACAACGAAGATACCATAAACACCCAGACTCAAGACAATTTACATATAAAAGTTATTTTCTACATGGACCTGTCCGGGGATCGAACCTGGGACCTTAGAGCTGGCGACACCTTAAAAACCGGAGTGAAAGCCACTCGACCACGGGGGTCGTCATTATAGATATGTCTTAGATGGGCGTTATCTTATCTACTTATCTTTTCATCTGTCTATCTTTGAGAATACCGAACTTCACATACCAACTATTTCAGCCCCTATTTCACCCCCTTAGAGGGTAGATTCCTAAAAGGCTAAAATCACGGAAATACATCTTATTTATTTCTAACTAATAACCCTTGTATGAAATTAAATGTGTCTATCTTTGAAAACGACACAATTCATGTACCTACAAACTTCCAACCCCTATTTCACTGTCTTAGGGGTATGATTTTTAAAATCGCTGAAATACATCTTTATTTATTTCTATCCTGAAACCCGTATACAAAATTTCATGTGTCAATCATTGAAAATACCGAACTTCCCATACAAACTTTCAACCCCTATTGCACCCCCTTAGAGGGTAGATTTCTAAAATCTCGGAAATACGTCTTATTTATTTCTAACTAATAACCCTTGTATGAAATTAAACGTGTCTATCTTTGAAAACGACACAATTCATATACCTACAAACTTCCAGCCCCTATTTCACCCTCTTAAGGGGACGATTTTCAAAATTGCTGAAATACGTCTTCATTTATCTCTAACCAGAAACCCGTATACCAAATTTCATGTGTCTATCATTGAAAATACCGAACTTCCCATACAAACTTTCAACCCCTATTTCACCCCCTTAGGGGATAGATTTCCAAAAGGAAAATAGCCTATAGTCCTCAATAAGTGGACTATCTAACAGTGAAAGAATTTTTCAGATCGGATCAGTACTTTCCGAGATTAGCGCGTTCAAAGAAACAAAAAAACAAACAAACAAACAAACTCTTCAGCTTTATAATATTAGTAGGTATAGATAATAATGACCAGATCAAAAGCTGGAACATGCGCTATATCCTGTAAGTATATTTATTTATGCCAGCTTAGCAGTTTGTCATCAGATCTCGTCACACACAGGCATTAATCAGTAGTGGATGCGAGATTCAAATACCGTCCGTTCAGTTTAATAAAGACAAAAATATGAATAAAGTAACCTTGATGACCTAGCTGTACCCGCGACGTTGTTCGCGCTGATCAGTCGTAATAGGTATGCATGTGAAAAATATTTTTGACTGACTGAATCACTGAATGCGCTTTAGATGGCTCAAGTCGCCTGATACGGGTATTTGACAATTTGGTTTCTTTTATGTAAGTCGCAGAAATTGCGGGATTTAGATGATGGACTTATCAACTAACTGACTATGAACTTCACCTGTTTAACAGTAAAGTGTGATTGTAAAAACTTTATGCATTTTTGTTTGTCTCGATCAGGCATCAAAAATTACATGAGCAGCAAGCTATCTAAAAAATTAAGCCATGTAAAAAATTACAAACTAAAAAATAATACAAAACACAAAAAGGGTTAGCTCGATATATTCGTACTTCTGTAAGAAAGTCGGTTCTAGAAATAAAAAACAAAATATGTAGTAACATAAGGATTTGAACACGCAGCAAGATATTTCACATTTCCTATCGTATAACCACCGAGCTGTTTAATACTACTGTAAGCACCTTAAATAGTTATTCATACTTCAATAAACTGATCGCTATGGCAACGTTATTTTCGCCATGGTTACTTTTTTGTTTATATGTCAAAGATTACGTGTACAGATGAATGGAGATTATGTAAATTTAGAGTTTGATCCCTATTTAATATGGACGACCATATTGATGAGAGCTCATCCTAAATTGGACTTTGTGTCGCCGATATCGCTTTCTATTGATTCAAATGTACATAACTTTTTTGTTTATGAACCGATTTCGATGAAACCAAAACTAAGTTATACCTCAAGTTACGTATAATTTTTTTATATAAACTGTGTCTGCATGGGATTCATAGATTTTACGTGATGTGCGCACAAACAAACATATAAACAGACAAACAGACAAACAGACAAAAATTTCAAAAGTGATGGAAATGGGTTCTGTTAGTTATCTTTTCACACGCTGGCTATTTTTTTTTTCAATATCTTCAATGTACAAAAATGACTTTTCTACAGATTTATTATATGTATAGATTAAAATGTGATTGGAGAATCACTAAATACACCTCGTTGTACCAAACGAGGATTTGGTCCTTATGTTAGTCGGTTTTTTATACCTGCTAAACCTGTTCTATGTAATTATTTCAGATGGTGGAAAAATCCAATAACCGATTTGAATTTGACCCGCTCGTACCCTAAACTGAATAAAAACAGCAGTTGCGAGCAAGCACTGGAGGCTATGAAGGTTAACAACGTCAACATCGCTGTCATCGTCGATAACATTGGGTGAATAAATATACTTGTCCGATTAAAAAAAAACAAAAAAAAATGTATGCGCAAGTTTCCGATTTAATTTCACTAGGTTCCAAAATTCATTGTTATTTTTTCTATTATTTCCAGCCATTTTGTGGGAGCTGTTTCCAAGGACAGTCTTCGCAACAGGGCCACCAACCCCACCAAGCTGCCGGGCAAGGACTGCCTGGAGTTTGACTTCACTGACCCCGTCACTGATCACCTCGACAAACACGTTTACACTTTAGCAGACAACGATGAAAAGGGAAAGCCTACGATTGGTCTCTTATCCCGAATGTTGGATATTGCGCCTTTCGTGATTATTGGGAAGAAAGGTTACGATATCAGTGGTCAGTAACTACAACACTAATGGCAAACACAAGTTAACTTTAAGATGATCTTAATGTAGTAACATCTGACGCTACTTTACGCCTTAGAGCGACGGAGACTGCAGAGACTTAAATTTATCACTTATAAAATTTCGTTTCAACCCCTATTCATCTGCGTAGCCTTTTTCGAAGCAGGGAGATGTTGGGGCCGGCTTCCAGTCTAACGGGATTTAGTTTAATACCGTATTTCGTTTCAGCTATAAACTTTTATAACGCCGCTAAGACGGTCTAACAATTATTCTCTTTTTTCAGCCTTCTTCGTAGCCAGCGGTGTGGTGACAGGAGACGACATCCTTGAATATATTTATGAGCACAACCAACCTTGCAACGAACTATAAACTTAGCAGAGCTCATAAAAAAAAAACTTTTTTACAAGTGCTATAATAAAGTATCTACATACCTATATTTTATGTTCACAATAACCATATTTATGCTTTTTCTCAAATATATTATATTTATTTTTTAAATATGTCATTTTTTTTCACCCAACCTAACCCCTGTTTGGGCTGCGGCAGCTATCTTGTGTGACACAAAGCATTTATCCTAGAGTCTTCCGGCAATACCGACTCTTCCTTTATTACTTAGCTAATTAAATTGCCGCAGTTTACATATCCATACCTTCTGATATTTAATGTCATAGGTAATATATTTAAGTTTCGATACTGTGTTACCTTTTACCTACCGTCTTAAACTAAGCGTTCCAATTTCTGGCTGTTTTGACAGTTTCGTAGTCTCACTCTCATAAATAATTGTTAATTAGTAAAATCACATGAATTTTATACGATGTGTGCTGTGGATTACATTCTAATTATTTTTTGCAACAGCTTAGTCGTCAGTTGCTAATGATTTAGGTAAAGTACTTAACCGTTACTACCCCATCCCCTTCCTTATATCAAGCTGGCCCAAGCAGGCCTATCTGGCAATAATACAGTTCTTCTTAAATAATTTAAACCTATCTCCAGCACTCTTTCTGTTTGCCTAATTAAGTCGAGGTCCGAATGACCCAACCTCTAAGGGGGTACCTTAAGTAGACGTTGTTAACGTAGTAAGTTTTTCTACTGCTCTGACTGGAGGCTGTTATAGGCTTCGACAAAAAGTCCGATGAGTCAGGCTAAGTACTTACCTTTTTTTAAGTGTTGTAAAGTTGAAGATACCAAATATCTTACAATAGCTGCATCGATCTATCTTGTATAATTATCTATACAGGAATAATCTTATGTTTGTATGAAAAGATGATTTGCAATTTTAAGATTTCGACCTATGTTCCTTCGGGAAAGTTGTTCAGTTTTATGTACCTGATTACCTCGTTGGATATCCGCACTCCTTTTAAATTAATTCTGTATAAAAAAGTACTCTGTGATCTTTTATCTACTTCTTTATAATAATACATACTTATAATACATACCTTCATTACTTTTTATATCTTGAATCAGTGTTTGATGAAGTAATGAAGTATTAAATGTAAATATACTTATTAGAAGAATAATATTTTAAATTATATTAAATGAGATTCCTATTAAAAATGTCGTAAAACCTTTAAACCGTAAATTTTTAATAATATTTATCTAACATATAAATATTACAATCCAGATCATTGCCTTACAGTTTTAAAAACGAGTGTAGCTATAATAGTTTTGCTCCTTACGTTAATCGAGCAAGAATGTACAAGAAAGCGAGTAACTTGGTAAGCGTGAGGAGGCGTTTTGACAAGGGGCCCCGGAGTAACTCAGATTTCGCGTAAGTTTTGTGCAGGCGTTGTGATTTACCCGATTCCAATTTTTTTATTCTCTTAACATTTTATTAATTTACAAGGGAAGGCAGATTGAACAGAAGAAGAAAGAAAATACATAAAAAATCTTGTACTAGTGTAAATTTGTGTAGCTCTGAAAGGGTTATGTTATATTATTTTTTGTATCATCAGGATTTTTATACTTAGGTACC
This sequence comes from Plusia festucae, assembly GCA_950381575.1. Lineage (NCBI taxonomy): Eukaryota > Metazoa > Arthropoda > Insecta > Lepidoptera > Noctuidae > Plusia > Plusia festucae. The sequence continues at coordinate 5,199,721 of OX494450.1, forward strand.
TACATACTTAGATATGATTTAATTTGCAGCAAAGGACCCGTGATCACCGCTTAGTAACTAAGTGGTTTAGTTTATCGCCATTCGTTCATGTCCCAATTTCATCGGTATTATTTTAACCGACTTCAAAAGGAGACTCAATTCTACTTTACGTTCTTTGTATATTTGTTACGCGATAAACCTGACAGTTGATTTTTAAATTAAAAAAAATAATGAAATAACAAGTATCAAAATGATATTGCGTATTTCGTACTTTCCTGTTTATTTTGTTACAAATATTGAAGTCGGTTTTTTTTTATAAGTTAGTTAATAATTGATTACAAATTAATAATGTAATCAAATTATCTATCTAAATGAGTAAACTATTGATACGACATAATTCTAGATACCTTCTTATTTAATACCTACCGATAATTAACATTTAAAAGGTTTATTTCGGATCGATAAATACTCTTTTACGAAAAGACTACCTGGATCAAAACAAATGGTTTTCCTGGTAAGTCGAGACGAGAACGAGAAATACTAGGTTATTTAATAACTTATCAAAACTGAATATCGAACTTTGAGAGACCTTGATAGCAATTAATGACCGTAGGTTGGGCTTCCCTTATCTTAGCTCTGAAATCACATACAAATCAAATAAGCAGAATTACCCAGCGTTGATAAAATTACACTTGTCTATAGGTGATAAATAACAGATAAACCTACCTATTGAGTTGTTTGATAAAACGACATCAAACTTTTTGAGTAGGTTATCATTAATAAAATCTCGGTACAGGTGCGAGTATTTATTTATTAACGTACATACAAAAAAACGTACGTCCCAAAAAGCGGCTGTTGAGAAACCCCTTAAAATACCAAATTGTATAACGTTCTAATTAAATTAGGACTGCAAAAAAAAAACTGTTAAATTACGTAAAAAAAAACATTTTAAAAGCACATCTTGTTTCAGAGTTCTAAGTAACAACAAGGTATATAACAGCATCTTGGAACTTGTCGGGAATACGCCTCTTGTAAAATTGAGTAAGGTCCCAAAAGATCATGGGTTAGCATGCGAAATTTGTAAGTAGCAGATTCTTTTCAGTCATCTTAGATCCAACAGGGCATCGCATTACAAAATTCTTTGTTTCAGATGCAAAATGTGAATATTTTAATCCAGGTGGCTCTATCAAAGATAGGATTGCGTTGTCCATGATCCAAGATGCACGTAAGGTAGGATCAGTTGTAAATGACAAGAGTGAATTTGTGGAGCCGTCGTCTGGGAACACCGGTATTGGCATTGCATTAAATGCCGCACTCATGGGTAAACATTAACTCATATTATTGACCTGATCTTTTCTCATGCTGAGTTACTTACAATAAACAAGATAAATAGAAAAAAACTACATTGAATAGAATTTCCTTGATCAAAGAATTGGTAAAGATAAAAAGTAAAGTATTGCCTACACAACATCACGCATTGAATATCATTTTATTTTATAATAATTTCTAAGCTGACACATTTTATCTGTACAGAAATAATTTTTTCGCCATCTATCATTCACGTTTCTTCGTATCAAATGCATTATATAATTATTTCGACGTTTAATATTTGTTAATGAATAGATTTGACGCGATCTGATCAGATTTGTACCAACAATAATCTTATTAATCTGAATATACTTATATATCTTCCTAGATAATAAATGTATTGTTGTAACTGAAGATAAAAATTCTTCGGAAAAAGCGAACACCATGCGTTTGCTAGGAGCTGAAGTAATTCAGACCAAAACTAAAGATTTAGAAATTGCTTTAGCTGGCCAACTGAAGGACAAAAATACCGAAACCGTGATTATGTTGAACCAGGTAACCATAACGACGCTGAAGGTGTATTGCTGATGCAGAATATAATAATGAATCTATTGCTAATGCATTTCAGTTTGATAATGACGTCAATCCAAGAACTCACTACGAAGGAACAGGTGTAGAGATCTTGTCAGCTTTAGGAGACGTGGATATGGTGGTAATAGGTGCAGGCACTGGTGGCACCATGACCGGTGTAGGTCAAAGATTGAAGGAGCAAAACCCTAACTGTATTCTAGTAGTGGCAGAACCAGATGGCTCCATCAAGGTCAACTCCAATGGGAAAGCGCATCCATATTTGGTTGGTATTGTGTTAAAAAAAATTAAAGATGTAGAGCTATTTACTTAGTTTTTAGAGCTAGACTGCGTTAAAGCGGCAAAAAAAATACATTAGAATTTCTTTAAAGGAGCAGGTAAGTATAAAATTAAACTTCAATTCACGGAAGTCAATCCAGTCAAACAGCAAACAAGCGTATTTTCATAATATGAACATTAAATTACATTACCGTTATATGCTTCAATTAATTATGCACATTCTTGTAGGTGGAAGGAATCGGGGGAGATACTGTGCCGATAGTGCTAGATAAATCTTTAGTTGATCACATCGAAGTGGTGACAGACAAAGAGTCTTTTTTAATGGCGCGAGAGCTGGCGAAGAAGGAAGGTCTACTATGTGGTAATGATATTACTTACACATAAATAAAATATAATTTGGGTCAATAAATATCTCCCGATCATTATTATCTATGGCTTGATGACAATCTGAATCATTGTGTAATCAAGAACACCGAACTTTGGAACAATTAAAACTAGTTTGATGATGATTTATTAAACAAATTGTTGATTAACACGATATGGAGTAAGTATAATTGTAAAACTGAAGGACTTTGTCCAAGAAACAGACCATGTAGGTACCTACTTAAAATTAAACAGACAACAGCCGTTTTATTTAATTTGCTTTTTTGTCGTTCAAGTCTATCTTTTTCCAACACTTCTTATTTTAATCAGGACAAATGTAAGTAAAAAGGTATCTTGACTTCCTTCTCCACTAACTTGAATTTTTTTAATAGGTGGAAGTGGCGGGACCGCCATGTCAGCAGCTATTAAGGCCGCCAAAGCGCTGAACTTTGGCCCCGGCAAGCGAGTGGTAGTTATCTTGCCAGACGGCATTCGCAACTATATGTCCAAGTTTGTCAGTGATCCCTGGATGGAAGCCCAAGGTTTCATGGAGCCTCCTGCACATACAATGAAGTAAGGAACATTTAGCTATTCAAAGAAATTTTCACTTTCAAGGGCTAAATAGTAGAATGGTAGTAAATATGAATGGAAATCCGTTAACGCTATTCACAAATTTTACATTTTTTTCTAGGTGGTGGAACAAGCCCGTTATGGATCTCAGTTTACTTAAGTCTTACCCTAAGTTGGATAAAGCCAGCACCTGTAAACAAGCCCTGGAGGCCATGCAATTAAATAATATCAGCATCGCTGTTATCGTCGATAATATTGGGTAACATAACATTTTTTTTGACAACCTTTTTATTCTTATAAAACATCTTATAGTCAACATACTTTTAATACTTTGTAAATCGAGTAATTATAGGAACTCAACTCAAATTTAAATAGAGAAAATTCTAAATTCTAGGCACTTCGTGGGCGTCATTTCCAAGGACAGTCTTCGAAATAGGGCCACAAATCCTACTCGGCTTCCGGGCCAAGAAAGCGAAGAGTTTGACTTCGAAGATCTGGTGACCAACAACCTCGACAAGAACGTCTTCAAGTTGGCTATTAACAATGACAAGAAGAAGCCGACGATTGGTCTCCTCTCGCGTATACTGGACATCACTCCCTACGTCATTATCGGGAATAAGGGATCTGATCTCAGCACACCAGAACAAGGCAAGCCTATACAACTGCTATCTGTAGCCTAATTGACGACTAAAGGTCACCAAACAAAAGAAACGCTATGTTACCTTCATGGAGGTTTATCACCAAAAGATTACTATAGTACCTATTATACTTAAATAGATAACTAGCTGTCTATTGCTGCGTCTTATTGCTACCCATAGTATAGTAAGAACATAAACAACAGATAAAGCTACTGTACTTTTAATCTACGTAAATAGTTATTGAATTGCTTTTTATCAGGAAAAATAATCAAACTATCGGTTTCAAGACTATCAGTCACACATTCTAGTCATAGCGTTAAACATACTCTTTTTAATGTTTTAATATGTTTTAATGTTTTAATTCATTCTATTCCGCCTGATATGAAAAAACCTTATTTTAAAGAAATTCGATGTTCGAAAATGCATTGATTGTAACTGACTCGCTACGATGACTTACACATCACATTATCGTATGACCCGCTATTACAAACCAAAGTTATTACGTTTTGATCCAACCATAAAGTAGCAAAATAGAGCTCCCAAAGGAATGGACTGATTTTGATGGAGTTTATTTTTCCTGTTTCATATTTATCTAGTTTATTTCAAAAGGTACTTAGAGTAAAATCGTATGTGTTTATAAGTATTAGTAACTGAAGTTTTAAGGTAATATTATTACTGAAGCACAATTGTTTCAGAATTCTTTGTTCCGAGCGGTGTAGTGACTGGGGACGATGTTCTGGACTACATACAAGAAAACAGTCAATCTCTTAACTAAGCGAAGAAACACTCAAATTTTAATCATGCACGATTTTTGAGTAACATCGCTCAACAAAATATATTTACTTACTTGTAATAATCCCCTACAAAACATAATTATTTACTTAAACCTAATCGAATTTATGCACTATTGATATGAAATGGATATTCCTATTTGATGATTCCTATATGGCAAATCTGTTGTTTGGTCTGTCTGCTATGTTTGATCCGTAAGCAAATTGGTCACCTATATTAGAAATAACACTGAATAAATTATTTAAAACCAAACGTTTTTTATTAATTAGACACAATTTTTGCCAATCGATAGACCAAGTCGGATGGCGGGATGACGTTGACTCTTCCATGAAAACTGGAGACTCACAGCCCTAGACAGAGAGATGTGAAAGGATGCATACGATCCTTATGTGGCTTAAAAACTACAGACAGCTGTGTACCGCATTTTAAAAAATTAAAATTGTTGACATTACCGGCCTTGTACATTTTGGAAACTACAATATTTGTTAAATTAAATCCTGAAATATTTAGTAAATTATCAATAGTGAATAAAAACCCAGTACGATCTCAATACCAAAATAAAATATGTAATATTATATGTAAGACATCTTTAATGCACAAGAGTTTCTTTGGTGTAGCTCCAAAAGTATACAATAAATTGCCGGATTCAATAAAAACATTGCCATTGTTAAAATTTAAAAAAGTGCTTAACAAATTTTTAGTTGAAAAGTGTTACTATAGTTTAGAAGAATTTTTTAATGATAAATAAGTTAATGTGTTTTACCGTATACCTTCTTTACTTTTGTTTTCCCCTCTATTTGTATGCCTTGCAGGCAAAACATAGCGCTCTTTTATAATTTTAAGATCTTTTATGTATTTTTCACCTATGTTTAACAAATAATAAATGATTTGATTTGATTTGATTTGATTTGAGGGTAGAAAGGACTTTTTCCAGCTGTGGGAAAGAAATGTATCCATTTATATATATTTTAGTGTGTGAACAACGTCGTTGTACTAAATATTTTCGTAAATGGACGGGTGCAATACTGTTCTATAGTTATTTATATATAACTCTTGCAAAAAGATTTAAAGTGTATTCTAATAGAAGAATAACAAAAATATTTTTGTCATTCTTCAATTACCTTAGCTATCTAGCCACCCCATAATAATTAAACCTAGATAGAAACTGCAAAGGCTTTTAGAAAACTTAATTAGCGAAACGGTAATTAAAAGAAATGCCATAACGATATACCTATAGGCAGAAAATATAATTGAAGAAACGAATTCAGCGTAAATTTCTATGAAATATTTCAGAAGTAACATTGAATTGTGTAGGTATCTACTTAATACATATTTTATGAATATTATTTGATATTTCCTCTATACATAAATAGGTAGGTAGGTATTAAATTATGATGAGCGTAACCTTGCGGCACTATAGACCAAGAAACTGAAACTGATCTCTGTATTAAAACTACTTTCTAAAAACTATTTCTAAATAAGAAGAAGACATGGCAAGTATATTAAGTTATATTTTTCAGTAAATTGTCAAGTGTACTTTGTTGGGAAAAAAGATCATTACCTAAAACAAAAACCTTTTAAAGTTTATGCTACTTTAGGTAAAATCGAGATAATTTATAAATATTATTTTTATTGTTAAAGCAATGCCTCTGGTAAAGGTCATTAGGTACATTTTTCAAAGTTAATGCTCCTAAGCAAACTAGGTAAGCACTTAGGTACCTACATAGCTACTTTTACTTCAAGCTAATACACTATTTAGAAAAGCAATCGGAGCATTTAAGAAATCAAAGTTAATAACTGTAGTAGCGATACTAAGGTATACCTGCATATACTGAATGATCTTTGTGATAAGAAAAACATTATCAACATTTTGATTTGTGATAAAAAATACATTATCGAACATATATTGCTATAAATTGAAACAGGCTTGTACATATTCTATAAGTCCTAAGGTATCCTTGCGGACAGTCAGTCTGTCGGTTCCAAGTTTTATACTTGAGTTTATTCCAAGTTTACTGCTTAACAAGAACGGATTGCACAATGCAAGCCAATGGCCAGTGAGTAGAGAAGTAAAAAAAACATTTCTTAAATAAACGAGGACTAATAATACACGCAACTTCAATAGTTAGATTTGTTCAATTATTAAAAGTGTTTAAGACTTTTTTTCCAAATACTATTCCCAGAACTTATAAACACAGTGTTGAATAATTTCGTTAGGTGTGCCTATTATCTGAAAATGAAAACAATCACAATACATGACCGGTAAATATACATAAATTAACATTCTTCATTAAAATATTATTTACAGAACGCAAAAAGTATACGACAACATCCTGCAATGTATCGGTAATACACCAATCGTCAAATTAAATCGAATACCAGATAGTTACGGCCTAGAATGTGATATATGTAAGTAGTGCATAATTATGTATATTATCATAACATTTTCTAATTATGTAAAATAATCCCATCTGCGTAAGAATTTTTAGGTTTTTTTTAATGTTTTAAACTCGTCCATTTGATGTCAACTTTGACTGTAACATCAGTGAGTAAATAACTAGTAGCAATATAATTAATAATTACAAGAAGAAATGTCGCAAAAAAAATCGAATTAGTCTTCAAATTATTTGAACGACAATCTCATCTCCAGATAACAATATTTATAGACCTTGTTTATTCTCGTGATTAAATCAATCTTATTTGTATTAAATATCAGTCATATATGTACTACGTTAATAAAATCTAAGTTTCTGTTTTTTAAATTAAATCTATTTACTAGTAAGTTACGGTGTACCTGGTCTATATCGTTACGTTTATAATGAGATACGATAGATTTGTGACGCTTAACGTTAATTAATAATTATAAAAATGATAAAAATGACACTCCATTAACCTTTTGAATTTCAAATCAGTGGAAAACATTGAAAGTGCATTCAACACAAATTTTAACAAGGGATAATGATTAAAACAAAAACTACACAATTAGACTAAGTAGTCGAATAAATAATTAAAATACTAGTAGCTACTCGTACAAATAAGTAAAATACTAGTAAGGACATATTACTTACATCTCAAAAAGAAATAAACAGAAGATTTACCTAGAATTAATTAAATATTGCTAATAAAGGAACATCTGTCCTAGATGCAAAATGCGAGTTTGTAAACCCTGGAGGGTCATTAAAAGACCGGATTTCTTACACTATGGTGCAGGATGCAAAGAAGTCAGGCCGCATCAAACCTGACACCAGACTCGTGGAACCCACGTCTGGCAACACTGGCATCGGGGTGTCCCTCACTGCCGCAGTTTCTGGTAACTATTCCTTATCATACATACACATAGAATTGTGATATAGAAAGTTTTGTTGCCTAAATTATCTTCGGTCAGGAACAGATAAAATTCCGGCGTTGGGCGCCAATAAAGTATGCGGTTTGTAACTCCTCATTCCATAAGGTATATTATTATTTTATATTGGCTTACATTGTGCTCGAGTATGCGGTTTGTAACTCCTCATTCCATAAGGTATATTATTATTTTATATTGGCTTACATTGTGCTCGATATACATAATTCACTATACATACATTCTGAGTTAATACATGATTTACATTACATGACAATTACATTAACATATGCAGGTACTCCCGACAGGCTTTAACAGAGCGAAATGATGCAATCCAAAGCCTATAACGTTAGGAACTTGTTAGTTATTTATAACGCAAGGCCAAGGCAAATTACTCGCATACAAAACGCACATAAACTGTACAGCTATAACAATATTTTTCTAGGCATTGATTGCACTATCGTAACTCCCGATAAGAATTCCGATGAGAAAATGAGTACGATGAACTTGCTTGGTGCGGAAATCATACAGACCCCGGCTATGGCGCACATCGACGACCCTGAGAACTTCATGGCTGTCATTAAACGCATATTAGAGGAAGATCCCAACGCTATTTCTATGGATCAGGTGAAAACTTTAGAATGACAATCAAATCTGTATCGTAACATCTTAAAGTTATCGACATTTCCAGAGAAATCACTTAGGTAGGTACATGAACCCTCTCCCTTCGGACCACTAACCTCAGGTACTTGCTCTCTCGGGAACCCTCGTCTTCGGCAACACTATCCTGAACACTATGCTTGTTCCCGAGGACAGGGTTCACGAGGGGGAGGGTTTTTGATAGAGAGGGTTCTTTATTTAACTAACCTACTTTTAATATGATTTACTACGTAAATCGTCTTTTCAACGTAAGTTTATGGTTTGAAAATTGCTGTGTGTAGTTACTAAAAAAGAAAACGATTTTCAGTTCCTTCTAAGTATAAAGATTTTAGCCTATCACTAAGGTCCTTATTCGTTGACATTCCAGTATTCAAACCAGATCAATCCGCTGACGCATTACGATTATACTGCCGAAGAGATCCTGGATGCTCTGGGAACTGTCGATATGTTTGTCATGGGAGCTGGCACCGGAGGCACAGTCACCGGCGTTGGTCGCAAACTGAAGGAAAAATGTCCCAACTGTATCATCGTCACTGTCGACCCACAAGGCTCCATCATTTACGGCAAAGGCGAACCGCAACTATACTTCGTAAGGAAATTTATTATTTTTAAGCTCTCATATTTACCTACTTATTTAGGTGGGCTAGTGAAGTGATTTCCCTCAAGTGGAAGCTAACTGACATGACTAATGATCCCATAGTATACAGAAGCACGGCAAAATCTATAAAGTAAAAAATATTATTCTAGCTGTTATTTCGTCTATTTAGGTACTTCTTATCTCATGACCTTTGAATCGTTATCCGTAGCTCCGTCAGTACACTCCGTAACAAAGTACCTATTATAATTAGATCGTAACGTAGATACCTTCTTAGGTAAGTACAATATTTTATCATAACAATAAAAAGTTAAAAATCACTTTGTAAACACTTAACGGCACCGGAAAAGCGAACAAAGTAATGCTTATAAAATACGATCCATTCCATTCATATCCATGCATGTTTCTTCTAAAGTCTATGTTATAAATGTTTTTCAGGTTGAAGGCATCGGAGGAGATTTTATACCCGAAGTATTAGATAAAAGTGTCATCGATAGAGTTATTAAGCCTAATGACTACCAATCGTTTAACATGGCAAGAGAGATTATTAGGAAGGAGGGCTTACTTTGCGGTACGTCAAAATTAATAAGCACTTACCAATCATACAGGCCTAGGCACCCAGCAGTGGAATAAAAAGTACCTTTCTCAAGCTGCAACTCAACTTTCAAGGATTTAATAAAAATCTTGATTCAAGACTGAATTAATTAAACATTCTTCGCTACGTTAGTAATTCTAGATACTTAAATATGTATGTATAGGTTTCTTGTTTTTTTTATTAATTTTCATGACTTTACATTATAGGTGGAAGTAGTGGGGCCATTACGTATTCAGCGATACAAGCCGCTAAAGATTATAAGCTAGGTCCTGGCAAGAAAGTAGTAGTGATCCTTCCGGACGGAATCCGCAACTACATGACCAAATTCGTGTGCGATCAGTGGATGGAGGCTCATCTCTTTAAGGAACCCCCTGAGAGGGATTTTCCGTACGTATCTACTTACCTATTGTTAAATTTTATTAATTAGAGGAATCCTCTATTCTAAAAAACTTTGGCCCATGCTTGGATGGAGTTTAAAAATGGTAGCTTTGTATTGCATATCCAATTAATCACCAATTAATCCATCCGTTAGTCACGGCCAATCTTAAATTACCAACGAAAATTATTACTTCTAAAACGGTTATTGAGACTATGTTGTTTTTCAGATGGTGGAGCAGATCTATTTCTAATTTACATACCGATTCTTTGATACCATCCGTAACGGAAAACAGGTCATGCAAAGATGCTTTATTTGCTATGGGACATAAAAGCCGGTTGGCTTTCGTCGTAAACAAAGATGGGTATGTACCTATTTTCTTAAAGAAAGAAGTAAAAAAAGCGAGGCTTGCACTTTTCACGAAAGATGAAACTTAATCCACGCACGAATTCAAACAACATACCATACTTGAGAACTCAAAATCCCTTGGACTCTACCTACACTTTTATCCTCACTCGAGGTTAAAAATAATGAATGATTTCCGTTAATTGTGTCTACGTTTGCACCTACGGGTACCGAATTTCTTTACCAGATGTTCTACGTTAAAACATATTGGTTGCGTTAAGATGAAATACATCGTAGTTCTATAAATAGCAATGAATAGAAATTAACATTACAATGTTACGATTACGAACGGAGCGCGCCTGCGACTGTAGCGCCCGCGCCGCCATTCGTCTTCAAGCAACAAGCAAGTGAGCGACTCAATTTATTAAATTACCTATATTAATTACAAGAAGAGGAAAATTCCACGTCCTCTTCATATGGCGACCGTGACAGGATAGCCCATGTTATCACAAATCGAAAGGGTTTTTGAACTTATCTTACAATAGCATTACTGTCTGAAATCCTCACAATATCTTTGAGTTGACGTCCTTACCTCTTACAACAAATTTTAAATATATTCCGTACAGCTTGAGACAAGCATTTGTGTGATCCTCAATATCTTGTTCCAAGTCTGGGTGTTCTTCGTGCATGTGATTTGAATGTTTGTGAAATCCCCGCGACACAAGGATTAAATTTCTTAGTACGGGCGACGTTTTTTAAAAATATAAAAAACAGCTGCATCCTTTCCTTAGTCACTTCAAATCCATAATGAGGTCTTCAACCTTATTTATAATCAGTCAGTTTTTATCGTTGTTAATTACCTAAGAACCTAGGTACCTTTTGATATATAAGTACTTATTTGTTAATTCTGTATAACACGTGGTGGTTTTATTCACTTGGTTTTCAGATTCCTCCAAGGTGTTGTGTCCAAGGACAGTTTAAGATCTGACGCTACAAATCCGAAACACAAAGGTAGTCTTGATTTTAACGATGTGGTCATCAAGCACATTATGAAGAAACACTACGTGATCATTGAGAACAGAGGCAACCCGACAGTTGGGTTGGCGTCTAGAATGCTGGACATAGCACCGTTCATAGTTGTCGTAGAGGAATATGCTCAAGGCGATAAGAAAGGTAGACATCGATACCAGTGTCCGTACTAAATTATACATTTAAAAATAACCTAGAAAGTAATAGGAGCGCGATCAAGTAAAGAGGCGCCAATGTGGTGCTTGCCTAGGATGCTCTCGATATTTTTTAATCCGCCTTTGTCGTCAGGATAAAAATAAGTAACTGAAATTGTGCTAGAGTAATGAGAAAAATATGCTCTTTGTAGACTGTATCGGTTAAAAGAGAAAGAAAGAAAGAAAAAAAAAAGAGTGTACCTACAATTAGAAGAATAGGTATTGCAACGACATATAAATAAAAAAAATCGTTTATAAAGTACGAAACGAAATCGAACATTATAAGTATCAACAAATAAGTAATATACCAACAAGTATTAGGTCTAAATATATTTATTTTTAAGTACCTATAGGTATGTTTTAAGTATGACTGTGAATGGATAGGTATACAAGTAGAGGGAGTCCAAAAAAGATATGGATTTATTGTGTGAAAAATGATACTATGAGATAGAAAGGAGTGCATGCCGCGATGACTGACAAGTAAGAGATGAATGGAAGAAAAATACGCATTGCGCCGATGCCATATGAATGAGATAAGGGCAGGGAGATGATACCTACTGATGATAGTTTTCTATTACAGGTAAGATACCAAAAGGTATTTTGACATCAGACATCGTCCTGGATTATATTATCAAGCATCAAGATCACATTTAGAGATAAAATATGGAAAACCGACATATTTCTTAAATCTACCTAATCTTAGTCTTAGCTAACCTACCTAACACAGATCTATTTATTAAAATGTTTTACCTGATAAAAATAAAATTGTACTTTCGTAGTAGCCTAACTAATAAATACAAGAAACGGAAAAAATGCTTAGCGTTTTAATTGCTTTTAGAGCATGGTTCTTCTTGGATTAAACACCTGCCTTGCCCCGCATCAGGAAAGTGCCCCGCGCGCATACAAAATAAATATTATTAAACAATAATGTAAAAAAAGAGTTTCATTCAAGCAGCAGTATAGTCGCTACGTAGAAAAAAAACAGTCAAGTGCGAGTCAGACTCGCGCTCGAAGGCTCCATTATACAGGGTGGAATTTTTAAGTGCCTCCTGGAAAGTACCTACTCTAAATGCTGGAAATAGCAAATTATGTTCAAGGGAAACATTTCTTTATTTTTTTTAATAAATAAAACTGCAACCATTTATTTTTGAAAATATGCATAATGTAGCAATGCAGCTAAAATGAATAAGTCAATCATAATAAAATAATTATTTCTAAGAAACATGGTCAATTAAAGGAAAGGAAAATCATAAAAACTAAATTTTAAAATTAAGTGGGCCACTCTCAAAAAGTCCAAGTGGGTAAAATAAAACACTTTTTTAGTGTAAAATGTAGCCCGGGGAAAGCCTCGAGACGCTTTACTGTAACTGTACCTACCTACCTATATTTTATTTCTGTGTACTGAGATTGGTAAGTGATATACCTACAAGCATTTGATACTAAGCAAAATCTGAGCCTTTGTACATTTGTTGTCTGAGGTATTGTTTTATTATTGTCTGTATAAAACAAATGAAATAAATGGTATTAGGTACCAAAAATAAAATAATAAACAAAACATACATCCAATCAAGAGCCTTAAGGATAGTTACTGGGGCTATGAAATCTAGTCCTATAAATGCTTTACAGGTTGAATGCAATAAACCTTTTCTTAGTCTGAGACGTCAGTTTCTTGCTGATCGTCTTTTTTTCCGTGTTTTGCAACTTTCAGGTAGTCCAGTAATTTATAAACTTCAGGCTCTCTTCGAACTTATAGAGTCATCAAACTACTGGCAAAACAAATCACTTCCATGCTTAGTTAAAAGTTACATTCGGTTTAAGTCGTTTCATGCTCCAACCCATCGATCCCTGAAACTTGGTTTATTTGATTGTAAATACAAAGCCCTAACAAACAAACCCACGGTAAAATTCATTCTCAATATTGATAAACACAATTGCTAACGCATGTTTTAATTCCAAAATTAAAAATAAGTAGAAGCAAGCTTACTCTAAAACCCTGGATCACTCCTGGTCTAATACGGTGTATAAAGCACCGAGACAATTTACATGCAGCCTCACGAAAACATCCAAATGATGAACTGAAACGATTAATTTATTCAAGATATCGTAATTTCTGCAATAATTTGTTACATAAACTAAAAACTGCTCATAATAGTCAAGAAATTCGCGAAAGTAGTAACGATCCAAAAAAGCTCTGGAAAACTTTAAAATCTATTTACAACCCTAACACAAAAAGAGACGACTCAACCCAATTAATAATAAACCCAAAAGACCCAGAAGAATCACTAAACAAATGTAACTCCTATTTCACCTCGCTTGGAAAAAATCTATCCGACTGCATTCTAACAAAGCTCTCCGAAACAGAAGAGTCTTTATCTAACAAATATAAATCTAACACAACTTTCTCTCACTCCTTTTTCTTCCACCCAACAGACGAGTCTGAAATAAAACAATTTATACTGCAACTTAAATCGAGCAGCGCCACCGGACCCGATGGAATAAGCGTTCGAATAATACAGAAAATTAGATCTGCTCTTTTAATTCCTCTCACTCATATTTTCAATCTCAGTTTAGAAAACGGCGAATTCCCTGATCGATGGAAAGTAGCATCTATTAGACCAATACATAAGAGTGGTCCCAGGGACACACCGGAGAATTACCGACCCATTGCACTCCTATGCGTACTCTCAAAGGTCCTCGAAAAAATTGTAAATAAGCGCTTAGTTAACTATCTGGAAGAACACAAGCTAATCTCAGACAGACAGTTCGGCTTTAGGAGAGGTAAGTCCACAGAGGATGCGGCGACCATGGTGACAAACTTAGTAGCAAATCACATAGAAAATGGAGAACAAAGTATGGGGGTATTTCTAGACTTAGCAAAAGCTTTCGATACAATATCGACAAGTTTACTGCTAAAAAAGCTAGAAGGAGTAGGAATAAGAGGAAACGCACTTGAATGGTTTAAAAGCTATCTCACTAACCGCAAACAGCAGATTAAAGTAGGTGAATACCTAAGCGGTCTGCTCCCAATTAATTTTGGAATACCGCAGGGCAGTATATTAGGTCCAACTCTCTTCGCGTTGTACATGAACGATATACTTAATATCTCAATGCCTCAAGCTGACATTGTGTCGTATGCCGATGATACGGCCGTAATTTTCCACGCGAAAACCTGGGAACAAGTATATGCCCTCGCAGAGAATGGCCTACTAATTGTTGCAGAGGTGCTTCACAAAAATCTTTTGACGCTTAACGTTAAAAAAACTAAAATAATCACGTTCAACAAAACTACAGTCACAAGTCCACCACGCCATTTAACGCTAAAATTCCACACTTGCCGCAACAATAGCCGGCCTTCCGAAAACTGCTCCTGTGCCACCATCGACCGCAATCACTCTGTTAAATACTTAGGTATCACTCTAGATGAGAACTTATCTTTCAAACCCCACATACAACTACTTTCTGGCCGAATAAGAAAACTAATCTTTGTTATGAAGAAACTGCGTGACTGCGCTCCCTTTGACACACTGCGTATAGTATATCTTAGCCTATGTCAGTCAGTCCTCCAATACGGTATCTGTATGGGCGGCTGGGAAAACCACATTCATGGAACTAGAGAGAGCACAAAGAGCTGTAATTAAAGTAATGTTAAATAAACCTTTCCGGTACCCAACAGACTTACTATTCAATGAACTTTCTGTGCTCCGCGTAAGACAACTATACATCTTTAACGCCACCCTTCACGCATACAATAGCTTTAAAAAACGCTCAGACTATCGAGATTTAGTGTCTAAACGTGTCTTATATATTCCCCTTCCTGAGTTAAAAAGCCTTCTAGCAAGACGGTGCCCCCAATATTCACATTTACATACTTTTAATAAAGTTTGCAAACGTTGTAACATCAGGGGCCTTAATGAAAACAAGTGCAAAAAACTTATAAAAGAATGGCTGATGTCATTATCTTATGAAGAGACCGAAGAAATACTCTCCTAACACACACACACAAACACACACACACACTCACTCTCACACACACACACACACACACAACACATGCACCACACCTATTTCCTTTCTTCTTATCTTTTCTCTTATTATATAACAAAAACTTTTTTATTATTACCTAATTAATTTAAGCATTGTATGGCAGAAAAAAAAAATGTATAATATTTTTTTCACCTAATTTGTATTTTTACCTTTTTGTATTTTGTGCTCTGAATTATGTTTGTCTTCTTCTCACAATACCTACCAAATGAAAAAGATTTGAATGTATCCTCCACACTCTGGCCCCCAAGATACAAGCTTTGGCTTAGTTTGGGGACCACTGTTAACAACCATGTAAACACTAAAATTGGGCAAAATTGCCTCAAGTATAATAATTAGAATGCGACTGGGGCATACTACATGTCCAGCCATTTGGCTCGTTTTAAAATTATCA
This sequence comes from Plusia festucae, assembly GCA_950381575.1. Taxonomy (NCBI): domain Eukaryota; kingdom Metazoa; phylum Arthropoda; class Insecta; order Lepidoptera; family Noctuidae; genus Plusia; species Plusia festucae. The sequence continues at coordinate 5,215,807 of OX494450.1, forward strand.
GTAGTCCAAAATGTGAGTGTGGGTTTGAAGTGGGGGACCTGGATCATATTTTCTTTGCCTGTAATAGATTTGACCGTTCCTCCTTTATAAATAGTTTAATTTCCCTCCGTGTTCCTTTCCCTACATCTATAAAATCTTTACTTGTATCCAATAGCCCAACATTGTATTCCGTTATTTCCAAATATATTCTATGTAATAATATTAAGTTGTAAAATTATTATCTTTATTAGTTTATATTATCTAGTACGTAGCCTTTAGCTCTTTCTCGGTTTATTTTCTTTATTTCTTTATTTTTCCTTGTTATAGTCGTAGATTTATTTACCTCTCTTGATCCTATTTCCAAATTTTAAATGATTGTAAATACCTTTAAAACATTCCGTTTCCCTACCTTTGTAAATACAAATATCTCACCTACAACAAGATAAAGAATCCTGAGAAGAATCAAATAAAACTTGAAAATGGCAGGTGCATCTATGTGTGAGCCCAAATTCTCCCTATCTCAAGTAGGAGAGAAGAAAAAAAAAAAAACAATACATATGAAAGAAAGAAAAAAGAATTCTTAAGAAAATCAGGTACCAAATCCATAAACCATGCGCACTTCTTATTGTTCAATCGACAGAAGATCCGCAGTTCGGCACTTCCGACTTCCGCAGTGAACCGATTACTGCACTAGTGCACACTTGCACTATAGTATAGTATTTGGTACTAGCTTCTGCCCGCGACTTCGTACGCGGATCCTGTTGCTTATGCCAGCGACAACAGGGTCGTCAAAATAAAAGATCTGAACCGTCTGATGTCAAATTCTAAGAGCCCGGGGACGGGAAAACAACGTGATGCGCGAGACGATTCGAGACCCTCCAGATCTTTCATTTTTGTAAGATAGCAGGAAATGCCCATCAGAACTTTTGCTCACGATCAGCTGTCAGTCGCGCATCATATTCTTCACTGGTCTCTAGAGACCTGGATGTAGATGCGTAAATGCGATGAGAATGCAGGCGTGCTTCGCGATCCGAAGAGATTTCCACGGAGCGAGTTGCAGCCTGATCTTCCCGAACAGCATCAAGTCTCTCTCGACGCCCTTCGTTAGATTCTTGGGATCTTATGATCCTCAATCTTTTAGCTCCTTTGGAACAGAGGGAAAGATTTGACCTCTTTCATCATGGTTATAGTTTTATTGTGAAGATACCTGATCAATTAAAATCTAAGTGACTACAAAGTAAATTAAACGCTCAAATAACATAAGCCCGAAGGCATAATTATATTCGATAAAAAAAATGAAAAAAAATTGGGAGTTTTGGCCAGTTGAGTCGAATTATAAATGATATACCATCGTCATCGAAAGTCAGTCCTAAAGGTTATGTTATTTTATAATTATACAGTAAAATTAATGATAGCTTTGATTTCCAAGTCAGATGTTTCAAATCTTCGATTTTTATAAGTCAACAGGGAATGCCCATCAGACCTAACCACTTTTACTAAGACGTCATTCCTATATGTGTTATGGTGTAGCCGGGCTCGTGGAGTTCGACAACAGGTGTTCCAGATCTTCAATTTTTATACGTCAACAGAGAGTGCTCATCAGGCTGAACAACTCTTGCTAAGACGTCATTCCTATATGTATTATGGTGTAGCCGGGCTCTTGGAGTTCCACAACAGGTGTTCCAGATATTAAATTTTTATACGTCAACAGAGAGTGCTCATCAGACTGAACAACTCTCGCTAAGATATCATTCCTATATGTGCTATGGTGTAGCCGGGCTCTTGGAGTTGCACAACAGGTGTTCCAGACCTTCAATTTTTATACGTCAACAGAGAGTGCTCATCAAGCTGAACAACTCTTGCTAAGACGTCATTCCTAAATGTGTTATGGTGTAGCCGGGCTCTTGGAGTTCCTCAACAGGTGTTCCAGATCTTCAATTTTTATACGTCAACAGAGACTGCTCATCAGGCTGAACAACTTTTGCTAAGACGTCATTCCTATATGTGTTATAGCCGTGTGGTGTAGCCGGGCTCTTGGAGTTCCACAACAGGTGTTCCAGATCTTCAATTTTTATACGTCAACTGAGAGTGCTCATCAGGCTGAACAACTCTGCTGAGACGTCATTCCTATATGTGTTATGGTGTAGCTGGGCTCTTGGAGTTCCACATTAGGTGTTCCAGATCTTCAAATTTATTCTCTCAGCAGAAAATGCTCATCACGTGGAACGATTTTTGCTATGGTACCATTTTTGTATCTCTTATAGTTTAGCTGGTCTGTTGCGGTTCTGCATCAGGTGTTCAAATTTCCAAGATAAATTATAGCCTATATGTTGCCCAGACTTAATACCTATACAACAAAAAAAAAATCATTCAAATCCGTCCAGTAAATCCGAAGATTAGCGTGTACAAACAAACAGACAAACAGACAGAATTTTTTTTTTGGATTCGTGCTCCATAACTGTTTGTAAACCCCCTCAATTTTTTTTTTTTTTTAAATATATTCAATGTACAGACACAGTTTTTTTACTGTTTTATTATATGTATAGAAGATAGATTACCGTGCTTGCACAGACAGCAGAACACAATACTCTAGAGTCTAGAGTCTAGACTCTAGTCGAGTTCAGTAGTCGGAGATTACTGTTAAGTGAGCAACAGTCCAAGTACGCAGGCACGGTAATACGGTAATACTATCTATACAGTATTGTAACTCGGCCGCAAAATAGAAATAAATGCCTACAGCCGCGCGCTACGTAAACATGCGTTAGGGCTGCCCGTCTCCAGCAATTTAATTACATTTGCCTACTTTCTGTTTCTTCTATTTAGTTTTGTGATTGTAAATATCCTTTTTTTTTATATAAATAAATGAAATACTTTGTATATTGAATAGGAAGTGTTCAATAAAAAAGGTACCTACCGTATCATGATTCATTCCGAACAGCATATAACTACCTATTTCACTCGTCTCAATAACTTTCCGTTACTCTATTCGCTTTATTTATTAATCCAAACACCTTTTTTTCGTGAGATAAAAGGAAATACTTATCCATTAAAAAGACACACATTATGTACCTACCTACCTACTAGTAAGTAAAATTATTTTATAGTCTTACCTTTCAGAGTTTCCAGGTAATTTAAAAAAACTTATGTCTGGATGCGTTATTGACGAATTCATACAACCAAAAACAGCACAATATTTCCTACTCGTCATATTAACTGATTTTAGGAGAAAAAATCGCGCGGTTATTGTTAAAAAAACAACACACCATCCGTTCGACACTGCGGTACAGCCGTGACTATCGGCGTCGCGAGCGCACTCCAAGATCGAGGCGCGTAGGTATAGCTCGCGTTTCGTCCGTTTGTATGAAGTTGGAATACTGTATAGATAGTATTACCGTGACGCAGGTGACAGTTCAGCACACAGTCAGGCCTCCGTCACTCCATGTACTTGCGCGCTATAATTACCTACCGCTCGGCCGAGCGGTCTCGGGCCGTTTGCGAACCAAATTCAGTGAGGTTTTCGCAAGCGAAGCGCACGCACGTTGTTAATGATAATTGTAATAGTTCTATTTGTTCGTAAGTAGTGGTGAAACTGATTACCGCTTCGACTTGCCAACTGAAAACGCCTTAACATATATATCGGGTTATTTACTTTTTAAATGTAGCAAGAAGCATACCTGTCCTGGCTTTGTTGCTGAATTACAGAAAATTCCCGATTTAAATGATTCTACAAATAGATTGTTTATCCATTTTAAAGCATTCAACAAAAATCGTCTTTTTACGGAAAGTTAAAAGTGCCAACAGATGCGTTTCATCATTAATATTATGTAAGAAAACTTGAGACTATGTTTATTCATTATTTTGAAAAAATATGAAACAAAGTAACCGGGTAGTACCTACTCTTTATGAAATTTTAAATAATATACATTTTGATTCTCTCTGCCCTTGTTTTCTAAAACAATATCTCATAAAACTTTTTATAAGATTCAGGATTTTTTCTACACTAAAATTTAATAACCGAGAATTTAGAAAGGGTAAGAAATTTATACAAAAATATATAAAAATAAAAATCATGTACCTAACGTTTAAAGATTTTTTTTATTTTACCTACACCCTGATGCACGGTCAGAACCAATTTATAAAAAAATATATTTTAGAAACAATACAATTTTAAGCTGCCACATATACCTAAGTCAGAACATCTTCACAGTTCTCAAAAATATGACACAAAAAGTTATGTAAATTTAATTTTTTCGAAGCGGCTGCCCTGCGATTGCTGTGGGATCGCGCGGTGCAAAGCAATCACAACTGTACGCTTGGGCATTTAGGCACATTTTAGCATGCAGCGGTTGCTAACGCGACGGAGTAGGCTCTTATAGCAGTAGGTATTGGAAATTTTCTACTGAGTGAAGCATCTGTTACGTAGTAACTATTTAGTAATCTGTGACACAGTGACAGATCACAGAAGTGAGCACTGAGCCCGAGTGAGATAGATAGTGAGTTTGAGATTGTCATTGCTCATTCCATTCGGGCTTCGGCTGAATTCGGCTCATTCATTGGCTCATTGCTGATCGCGTTAACCGGCTTTGATCAAGTTGCGTACAGCTACCTAGTTCATCCAGTGTATTTTAGTAAACTTCTCGTCTCGCGGTCATAAATTAATTGGATAGATTTATAGTTGATTAGCGCAGCAGCGTGGCAAGTGAAGTGTCGTGATTACACTGATTACAGAAATTCTTAGTGACAGATAGAATAACACCTGTAGCATTTATTTTTAGTTACAATCGGGTCTTATTTTCTATTAGCAATAAATCCTCAAGTTTTTAATAAGAAAGTCCAATAAGTCCGATTTCTAAAAAAAATATACAAAATGACAAACCATGTGGAGGTAAACAATAAAGAAAATGGTGAAAGGAAATACTTTAACCTCAAGGAAATGCCGCACATTGTTAAAGCTCTGTAAGTACAAATACAAACTTTGGAATTGTCAATTAAAAAACATTAAAAAATAATTTTACATTATATTTTTCCAGCGATAGAAATCAGAAAATTCATCCAGACATCCTGAATGCGATTGGGAACACTCCACTAGTGAAACTTACAAAGATACCCAAAGATGAAGGAATAAAATGTGAAATGTGTAAGTACTCAGTAATATAAGGAGCTACTAACTTTATTGTAATTTAAGTAACTTTTATTAAGTATTAAATATTATTAAGTTTTATTTTATTAAGCTTAACAATTATGTAAGTAAACTATTTATTTCCAACAACTTTGTAAAACAGATGCAAAATGTGAGTTTTTGAACCCGGGTGGCTCTGTAAAAGACCGTATTGCCCACCGCATGGTGATTGATGCTGAGAAAAAAGGAATATTGAAGCCCGGAAAGTCTGTTATAGTGGAGCCTACTTCTGGAAACACTGGCATAGGTTTGGCTCTAGCTGCTGCTGTCAGAGGTATATATTTTAAGTTACTCTAAGAATAAACTATTAACATATATTTCATGAATATAAAACTACTTGTATCTTATTGATGAGTTAAAGTCAAATATAAACAAATAATTTTAAATATGGTAACAAAACTTATATTCGTATATTAAATATTATTGTATGTTAAACTAATATTACTTATATGTATATAAATATTTAGTAATTTTAAAGTAAATACGTAATTATTATTTTTGCAGGATACAAATGTATAATCGTATTGCCAGAAAAAATGTCAGATGAGAAGGTTAACACCCTGATAGCACTGGGAGCGGAGATCATCAGGACTCCCACTGAGGCAGCATGGGATGATCCCGCCAGCAACATTATGGTAGCACACAGACTTGCTAAAGAAATCCCTGATGCAGTTATTTTAGACCAGGTACCATATGAAATTTTTTTTTTCAGTATTGATAGAAACAGCTCTATTTTCACCTTCATAACATTTTTTTTCTATTGAATATTTGTTAGGCCAGCAAAATTTTAATACTCTCGTTAGGTAGGTTTTGTTACAAATTTTTATTATATTCTAACATTACATATCCTTTATAATAAAAAATGCAATGAACATTATTGACAAACAACTGAATATGTAGTTTTGTTTGATATAGTACAACAACCCCTGCAACCCTCTCGCACATTTTGATGGTACTGCTGAAGAGATCCTGTGGTCTCTTGACGATGATGTAGACATGGTGGTGATGGGTGCGGGCACCAGCGGCACCATCTCTGGCGTGGGCCACAAGATCAAGGAGCGCTGTCCTCGTTGCGTGGTGGTTGGCGTTGACCCTTATGGCTCCATACTCGCCCAGCCGGAGGAGATGAATAATACAGAAGTGCAGATGTATGAGGTAAGCATTGTTATATATTTTCCATAGCCTTTTTCGAGCCCGAATAATTTCCAAAAGACCAGTACTTCTGAAGTTTCCAAACCTTTTTGTTTGTCATTTCAAGGTCTTTTTGGAGTTCAATGTAGTTGGTAAACGAGTAGAAACACAAATACAAAACGTATAAAAAATCAAATGAATTTTCTTACTTTATTGACATTCGTTAAAATACCGTTTCCAGATAAAGAAATTTAATTTATAATCCGTCCGTTACTATGAAGTAGCCATTGAGAAGTAGCAAATCGATAATACATACACCTAAACCTACAGCATAACTAATTCTTAATTTTTAAAAAAGTTGCATGCGTATTTTTTAACTCAGATGTACACTATATTGAATTATTGGTTGTCTTATTTTTCTTAATGTTTATTTATATACAGCGTGTAACAAAACCCCTGTCCGATCCAATAAAGGCGTATTCGTGGTACAGTTCATGAACCGTCTCGCATAGGCGGCTTCTGTGACACAAAACTGTAGGTAGTAAGTACGTGAACTTTGAGGATCGGTCAGTGTTGTTGTTGCCTTGGATCAGTTTTTATTTTTATTTAATTATTTTCAATTGGGAAAAATAATAATCTCCAATACATTTAATGGCTACGTATATGTGCTCGCAGTACGATACCGAATAATACTCACAGGGATCGGACAGGGTTTTTGTTACACGCTGTATATAAATAAATCATTATAACGCAAAAGTAGATACATAATGTATCTAGAGTTCCAGACTAGCTGGCCCGGCTACCCTTATTACCTAGGGGTAAAAGAAATAGTTTTCGACCTTTTCTCAGATCTACCAAGTATGAACGAAATGTTTCATTAAAATCGGTCAAGCCGTTTCAGACGAGTTTGGTTACTTACACTCATACGAAACTTTAATATATACATACAATAAATTTGGAAAATTACACAATCAGTGAAAATGCGCAAAAAAGGCGGTGATTTTAGCTGTTGAATGAGGAACTCCCGCACTAAAGCCCGTAGGTATTAGGCAAGCACGTGTCGAGAGTCCCCGTAAAAATTGTGTTCACAAAGATCACCATCCGTGATTGATATGTGGATATCATGTTGCAAAATACGAGCATACAATATGCATTGAACATTATAATATATTATATTAACATTAATAATGTGTTATTGTGTCCTTCAATAAAGCATTATGTAATTTATCTGTGTCAAACTACACATCTCATTATTATTTATCAGATACCACTTATCAAGAAAAAAACATGGTCAAATATACCAGTAGAAACTAGTTAAAATTGTAAATAAAAAATGTTTAAACGCTTCGAGGTAAATGTATAAAGCAATCAATTGGGCACGCACGAAAGTATATACCTAAAGTGTTTATATGATATGGTACGCTTACACCGCCACAATACACCATAGTTCACCATAAACTAAAGTAAACTTACGCGCTACGCTACGCGGCTACGTGTACTATGAGTACCTATTTCCTTACTTCCTTATAGGAGTATTTAAATGTGGCACATTAACCCCCAAATAATGAAACGCTAATTAACTTTAAGATGTGCTTAAATGTCTATCTGTCGCTACTTCACACCTTAAAGTGACAGACAGCATGAGACATAACGGCGGCTTCAAACTGATTGACGTTTCAGTATTCGGCCATAATTGCGTCATTTTATTATAATCGGTCAAGTGGTTTAGGAGTCCATTGAGGACAAACATTGTGACACGAGATTTATATATATTAAGATAAGATAGTGCATGATATAGTAGAGGAACACTGATAATGCTAGATATTTCTATTGTGATGTTGTAAATAAACACATAATTTAGTAGTATATTTAGTATGAGCATGGCACCTGTGCTAAGCCGAGGTGGGTCGCTGGTGCATTATAAGAAAGTGACATTGTGCAACAGTCAAAGATTTGCGTCATAGAATTTCGCTTTTCACGAGGCGCGGTGGGTATAGGTATTCTTGATATGTTGAGATTACTTCAAACAGTGCGCTGATAAAACTCATTGTTTTTGTTACACTTCATGACGCTTAGGTTCAACTTAGCCTAATCAGTGGTTATGAAAATATTATTAATTCCAGTAGTCTGATGCACACTTACATCATCCGGTCGTTGAACACTTGGTCAGAATTCGTTGTAAACACGCCGATATGGATGTTTTATTATTGACACGAATCGCCTGTTTATGCTCAGCTGGTCAAGCATGTTGTCAATAACAAAAGTATGTAAAAGAAATTACCTATAACTATTCGTTTTTTTAAGGAATGCTGTTGTTTTCACGTACGTTTAAAAACCACCTTAGACAAAATATAAAATAAAGGGGAGGTACCTCCTACTGCTCTACTTGGAAAATTCTAGTTTAAAAGCTAAAAGAAAAGCTTTTTATCAGTATTTATGATTATTTAATTTTAGATCTCGTTATATTTGTCCTAAAGGTAGAGGGCATAGGCTACGACTTCCTGCCGCGAGCTCTCGACCGCGGAGTCATCGACAAATGGGTGAAGACCGAGGACCAGGCGTCTTTGGCAATGGCGCGCAGACTAATAAAAGACGAGGGATTACTTTGCGGTAATATCATTATTTGGTTTTAACTTTAGAGACAGTCTCTATCAGTGTTGTTATGGATATCCATATCCGTAACCGAAACTATCGGATATCCGTAATAAAAAAATATCCTTAACCGTAACTGAATCCGTAATAAAAGTTTTGGATAGTTTCGGATAGGGCGGAGTCCTAAATACTACACTCGTACGAATTAACTGTGCACTCCGCTGGAATGCGACACCTCTCGCACTACCTAATAACGTCACAGCGCGAGGTGCACAGCTAATTCGTACGGGTTATACTTTATAAGTTTATAGTAAATATCAGAGTTGTTATGGATATCCATATCCGTAACCGAAACTATCGGATCATCCGAAATAATTTAATATCCATAACCGTAACCGAAACCGATATTATTTTTTACCAATATCCATATCCGGATCCGAAATTATAAATCCATAACATCCCTAGTCCCTATTTACCTATCTGCTAGCTTTCGCCCGCGTTGATGTCATTTATCGCGCCAAAAATAGTCTTGTCTTTACTGCGTGTTCAACCTAACTCTATAGTAAACATCTCAACCAGTCGTGTGGTTTAACCGTAACAAACAGAATTACTTTCGCCTTTTTAATATTAGTACTTTTTTATACGTATTATAGTAATTAAACATTAAAGTATTGTTTGACGACCTCCGTGGTCGAGTGGCGTACACACCGGTTCTCAAGGTGACGTCAGCTCTGAGGTCCCGGGTTCGATCCCCGGACGGGTCAATGTAGAAAATCACTTTTCTACATTGCCTCGGGTCTGGGTGTTTGTGGTACCTTCGTTGTATCTGGATTCCATAACACAAGTGCTTTAGCTACTTACTTTGGATTCGGAGCAATGTATGTGATGTTGTCCACATTTATTTATTTATTATTATTATGTTTGGAGGCTTTGTTGCTTATCATCATCTACAAGTCTTTTTTATGCACCTAGCCGTCTTTTTCATCAATAAACCTTTTGCACATGTTAGCTATTCCAGTGAATTCTAAACGGCTACTTATTTGTCTTCCGACCTTATACCTTCGAGGTGCTATATGGTTTGTTCTTTATAGGGGGCAGCAGCGGATCAGCCATGTGGGGTGCCATACAGGCGGCCCGCTCTCTGAAGGAGGGCCAAAAGTGTGTCGTGTTGCTGCCTGACAACATTAGGAACTATATGACCAAGTTCATATCGGACCAATGGATGGAAGCCAGGAGTTTCCAACCACTAGTGAAGAAGGAACACCTCCCGTAAGAATCTGTCATTTTTTTTTTGTAATCTATGTTCTGGACTCACGTCTGCTTGTGTGCCGTAAGGATTACAATTTGTTAGCCAAGTGCCCGATTCCTCGTTCTATTTTTTTTAGTAGTGTGAATAAATTACCGCTTTTACCCAACAGTTGCTTTCTAGCCAACATTTATGTTTTTAAACAGGTATTTGATCATCATTTAAACAATATGAAAATATGTAGCGATATTTAAGTTCTTCACAAATATGGCAATCGGAATGCTCTCGCTTTTTGATAAGTTTAGATTATTTCGTTTTCGCTACTATCGTTTGTTTGCGTCGCATGATTATCGTCTCGCCATCGTTGTACAAACATAGTTATGTAATGTGTTGCAATAAGCGTGTGTTGACTCATTCGTTGCTAGAACCCTTTAATCTCTGATCTCGAACCATGCTTATTAAAAGCAGCTTTTGTTTTATAAATATTTTCCACTTATTATATACATCGAAGGAGTTATTGCAATAAAAATTAAACAACATTAAGATAAGAATTAACGACAACACACAGCTTGTTAGTAACAAGCTGTGTGTTGTAATAGAAAAATATTTTTTAATAGGCATTTCAGTCCCACTGATGGGCAAATGTCTCTCCTTCCAAATCTCTCTGTGATGCGTCAGTTTTTGATACGTAGTACATTAAAACTCAATGGCTCCTACCCCCATATTCCTGGGGGTTCTTCCTCTAGGCCTGCTGCAATGTCTGTTGTTGGCGTTGTTGCGTTCAGAGGGCAGAAGACATCGCGGCACAATTAATTCTTACAACCAATGCAATTTCTAAAATTCTCTTAAGTTTTGCTTTTAGTTGTAACCAATTTTTTATAGTTTTAGAGTTCCGTACCCAAAGGGTAAAAAACAACCCTATTACTAAGACTCCGCTGTCTGTCGGTCCCTCCCTCTATCGCCGCGAATAACCACGATAGCTAGATAGTTGAAATATTCACAAATTATGTATGGCTGTTGCCTCTATAACAAGAAATAATAAAATCAAAATAAAATTATTATTTAAGAGGGTTAACAGGTACGCACGTGAAATTTTCACAAAATACTTAATTGTATATTTACTTTAAGAATAATAATAAAATTAAAAAATATTTAGGGGGATTTACTCTCATACTACAAAAGTGATTTTTTTGCCGCTTTTTATGGATAGAAAATGGTACGGAACCCTTTGTGTACAAGACGGACTCGCACGTGGCCGGTTTTTTATTATTATATAAGCTATAGTAGGTACCTTGAATCTTCGGTAGGTACTTAGGTATTTAACTTAACTGATTTATTACCAACCACCCGTAATAAATATTGCACAAAATTGTTAATATTGACCTTCCTTCCTGATAAACTATCAGTTTTGCTTAAATTACGCTATTATATATCATTTTACGTCAACAATAATTGCTCAGTGTCACAGATGTTATCGTGTTTTTAAGCACATGTTTTACGATAACGGAATTATATGCTCTGAAAACAATAAGGAAAGGAATGGTCTGAGGATGTCTAATGGATGATAGCTTAATTATCAATTAATTGGATATAGCAGTCAGTAGGTGTGTACTTTATTTCTTGCCAAATCGAATAACCAAAGAACTTTTACTATGTGATATTCGGATCAGTAGTAACCTACAATTAAAAGATTCCAAGTTACTTGTTGGGCCCTCTGCACCAGCGGCGGCGGCGTGCCTTAGGACAACAACAACAACAAGTTACTTATTTTATTCTACCTTTATTTTCTTTACCAGCTTTCATCAGCTGCCTTTTATTTATTTATTTTTAATACTTTTAACCTAATTTCATCAATATTAGTTTAGTCAAGTTTTAATTGTATTTGCGTATGACTTATGATTTCCCATTACTGTGCATAATATCGAAAACTTTTTTAATGAAACATTTAGAATTCACAATAAATTAAGTTCGGTTAAACGTTACAACTAGCTTCCTGAAAATCTTTATAAATAATCCTAATTTTAAATCTCATTCTTAGATGGTGGAGCAAACCAGTGACACAAGATATAGTGCAGCCCATCAAGAGCATATCGCACAGCAGCACGCCATCAGAGGCTCTTGCCACTTTGAAGGAAAGCAGGGCGTCTGTGCTAACTGTCGTCGATAATAAAGGGTGAGCTCTATACCAACTATGGTGTACTGACGTACACCTTACCTGTACCCGCAGGGCTACCGGGCTGCAGTTAGCGCGGCAGCAATCATTAGGAAATTGGGGAATTTAGTTTTTGGTAAATTAGTAATTGAGAAAAAGAGAAGAAAGTATGGTAGGTATGGGTTAGCATGAGATATAATAATAGTTTTGTCTAACTTGTTTAATCTAACCTTAGTAAGTATTAACCCTTGTAGAAATACTCTCTCTGTGATTTGTGGCATCAATCATATTCATCATAATTATCACAGTTAGAAAAAGAAGAGTCGGCAAAAGTAACTATTAAACACATAATCCATTGCACATTTTGGGCAAACCAATTATGTCTAAATTAAGGGGTTGTAGTACGTTTAATATCAGTGTCCTGCGATGTCAGCCTTCGTCTTACAGGGAAGCATACAATATTAGACATAGGGCTTTGAGGCATAGGTACTCACTAGTGTAATGAGTTTTACATAGTTGTAAGTACAATTATTTATGAAAATAATTCTTGACAGCGTCCGCCAATTTAACATCTGACATACCCAAACCTAAACATGTCAAAATTTTCTGGATTAACTCTAAATATTAGATGAGTGTATCTAATGCTTTTCCTCTTTCTATGCCTAACATTATATACATACATAGTAATATATTTTTTCGATCAATTGTTGAAAGAAGAATCTGCAATCGACAAATGACAAAGTTAATTCGCACACAATTCAGCACTGACGAGAAATGCTATGCCTTGCCTTGCGTAGCGTTACCTGAAACTTTAATACCATTATCAGTGAATTATATATGGTACCTGTATATTATCTACTACTATGCTTTGAGTTAGCAAAATAAAGTATTTTGATACTTAATATGTAGACACATAGTCATTGTTATTTTTAAATATGTGCCAACTTATTTTTTATTATTAATTTAGTTCCACAGTATTTACCTACCCCTTTGTTCTAGATCTGTATTGGGTGTGTTCACTGCGGACAATGCTCGCCGAAGGCTAGCCAACTTGTCGGGCTCCACATCAGAAAGTCTTGACAAGTTTACCGTGAAAAAGTTTTATAAAGTGGACCTCTCTCACAAACCGACTTTAGGTTTGGTCTCGCGAATGCTCGACATAGCACCTTACGTCGTTGTGGTGAAGTCAGGTATACCATTAACGCATTTTTACTGTGTATATAACATATCTTATTTTTGAATTTGCGGATAGCAGAGTGGTAGTTTAGGTCCCCACGCTAATTAGCAATGTGCGCGACGTGCATGGTGCGGGTTCGATCCCCGTATAGGACAAGCATTTGTGTCATCCACAAAATGCTTGTTCAAGTATGGGTGTCTTTGCGCATGTGATTTATTGTTTGTAAAACTCCCCACGGCACAAATATTCAAATCCTAAGTGCTGGAAACTTTTTAGTTCATGAATAAAATATTACAAAACTTACAATTTTCTATCTTATCAGTATTTTTACCTCGAGACTATACTGCGGTAATTGTGTAAATTAGATACAAGACTTGTAACCCTCCAAAGATTGATTCCACCATTTTTTTGTACCTATTTGAAATGATTTAGAAATCCACAAATTTTTTTTCGTATAATTAATGCAGTTTATTACTCTACAGATGCATCTTCGAAAACTGTGAGCTCTATCGGTTTGTTGAGCTCGGAAGATTTACTGTTACGTATCTCGACGGAAAACAAATATACCAATGGTAACTAAAAATCGCCTGGAACAATATCTACTCATTCAATACAGATAATTTACCTGAAGAAGATTTTTAATGTTTACGACATAGTGTCCTTAGCAGTAACAAACCATATCAGTGGTGATATGAAACTGTAAAAAGTTAATCAATAATGTGACGAATTTAATAGCTGTTGACTTGTAAATTTTTGTATATAAATATAAGCGGGAAAGGCTAAATAGGCTGGTAAATTAATATTTAAATCATAAGGTAAAAATAATGTTTATACTGAAGGTCACAGTGACATGATATTTATTAAAAATATTAATTAGACAGTATTATGTGCTTCTGTTTCACAAAAGAAACCCAAATGTCATCAAACTGATGTTATTATTAAAATATGATAATCACAATGCATTTATTATGTATTCTACATTTAGTAATTACACAGAATGCATTTGATTATTTACTAGACAGAAAATAAGTGAAAACATTCTCTGAGTGATGTTTTTATTCCGGTAATGAATAAATGATTTTAGATTACATTATGATGTATTTATTTCAAAGTATAATGTACTAGAAATAAGAATACCCTTGTCATTATTCAAACCACTATAGGTCTGAAGGGTGCTGGGTTTATTCATCAAAATAAGAAACATCACATTTCACACTGATCAACATATATTCAGTTTTTTCTATTAACACTATGTTTTTCTAAGGTGACGGAGATGATTGTTTGGCATTAGCTGCAAGTATAGCCCCAGGAGCAGGATACGGACGCATCTGGTACAAAGAACCTGAGGCAGTGGTGTCAACTCCTGTCTTGGCATAGGTGTCTAATCCAGAACTCCACTTTCCTCTCGGAATGTCAGAATAAGACGCGGGATCCATAGGGTCTAAGTCATTGTCTTTAAGCCTTTGCCTCTTATTCCTGTGATGAGTGTGTTCCCTATCTTTTTCTTTGCGCTCTTGTCTCTTTTCTTTATGCAACTGTTGAGGCACTTCTTGATCAGAAGCTTCACTGCTGTCATCACTTTCGTCTCCTTCCTTAAGTAATCTCTCTTCTCGTAAATGTGCTGCACTCTCAGTAGGCAATGCACGCGGGTGGGCTGGTGGCATCCAACTCACCATGTTATTGTGGACATTCCAATAGTAATGCTGGCCAAATCCTTCATCATATACTTCTTCCCAGCCTGGTGGTAATGGCCACAATTCTAAGGCTTTCTTTTTAAATTCCAAATAGACTTCACTAGGAACCAACTTTCCTGATTTCCATCTTTTGACACAGTACTTAGAGCATTCATGATAGATATTACTTTTATTTGGACAGCCCTTATGACCCTTTATAGGGTCGACATTTACGCCCTCTATTCCTTCCCAGAAGTTTTCCTTATTCACTCTTTCTTCAAGTTTATTATCATAATCTTCTGCTATAATTTCTTCATTGGCCGGAACAGGAGACCCATCTTTATTAGGTTCTAATTCAGACGCTGCTTTAATAATTCCTCTTTTCGCAAGACGCGCAGCTAATGCTGGTGGAAGAGGCATGTTATTATTGTTATTTAAAAAATAATGATGTTATGAATCTCAATGTGTGGGTGAATAAATCCAGCCTCTTCCTTCTTACAGATAACACGAACAGCATCAATCGAGAAGCACAAAACTTCGAATATTACCCTACGTATCGTTTAGACAATCCAAAATAAATGTATTTTGTCAATCTACAATGTTGAATTCAATTCAAAATTCAATTAAAATCAATGCACAGAGTACTTTTTTTAACCATAATACAATTTTACAATAACAACCTGAGTTGATCTTATCAACTCAAAACTTCAGAGTTCAGACAGAAAATCAGGTGTACAAGTCGAGTCGTCAAGTCAAGCACGCACGCAATACGCAGCACAGATACGCAGAATAAATATGCAACCACAGACTAATAATGACTGACTACTTACGAGGTGCTTACGAGTACGCATCCCTAGCATTGACCTAATAAATAATATCTCTCTATCTCTCTCTCTATAAATCTAAAATAATTTATCTACTATAAAATCTCTCAATGATCCTATCCTAAAAGCAACAAAAACATAGGTTCCAATTTCTTTCTGCCCGAGTTTACGCCTAAAGGTACATGCTCAAAACTAGCATGGAAGCATGCTAGTAATGCATTAAGGTACAGATACCCATGCTCGAAATAAGCATAGAGCATACTTGTAATGAGCAAGTGCTAGTTAGAAGCTTGTGAACACAAACGTTTCTAGAAAATGGCATGCTTATTCATTTGAATGGCATGGTAGTTTCAAGCTTGTCAATATGGTATGTCTTTGAGTTTATTAGTAGCATCAGTATCTGTAGTCTGTACCTTTAATCGATCGGTTTTGTTTAGTGATGTACTAACCAATTATTGAAACTCATGACTTTTTCTCACTACAGTACGTCGCCCTAGTGCTTGTTTGTCCTATCTACCATTGGTTAAATTTTACAGGAGAAGAGTTTTTTGCTTTATTTCTTTTAGAAAACTACGATTATTGATCTGAAGGTTTTTCTTAATACTCGAGTTACCTATGAATTGATAGTATAACTTTCATATAAGATAGTAATTAATTATAACCAATTTAACAGGTTTTTGTGTGGAGATAGAACAAACATGCACAAATATAATTATGAATGTGGACTTAGAACATTACCTCATTAGAGATAGGACAAAGGACTGTTCGGTTTTTGAGTGCTTATTTGTTCTATGTGCCAGATTGTATATACAGGCTGATTTTAAGACAATTTCTTCCAAAATGTGATTTAGATATATAATAATTTTATTAAAATGGGTGCCAAGAAACCAAGATGGCGCCGACGACAACTTGCAAATTTTTCGTCATGGGTGTCATTTTCATGGTTCCTGAGGTCGCTGAAAACGATTATGTGGTCGAAATTAAAACCCAAGATGGCGCCGACGACAATTTGCAGATTTTTCGTCATGGGTGTCATTTTCGTGGTACCCGAGGTCGCTAAAAACGATTAAGGGGTCATTTCAGAACCCAAGATGGCGCCGAGGAAAAATTGTAAATTTTTCTTCATGGGTGTCATTTTCATGGTTCATGGGGTCCCTTAAAACGATTATGGGGTCTAAATTAGAATCCAAGATGGCGCCGACGACAATTTGCAAATTTTTCGTCATGGGTGTCATTTTCGTGGTACCTGAGGTCGCTAAAAACGATTATGGGGTCGAAATTAGAACCCAACACATTAACACCCATGACGAGAATTATGCAAATTTTCCTCCATTATCGTTTTTAGTGACCTCATGAACCAAATTAGCATATTTTCCTCGGCGCCATCTTGGGTTCTAATTTCGACCCCATAATCGTTTTTAGCGACCGCAGGAACCATGAAAATAACACCCATGATGAAAAATTAACAAATTTTCCTCGGCGCCATCTTGGGTTTTAATTTCGACCACATAATCGTTTTCAGCGACCTCAGGAACCATGAAAATGACACCCATGACGAAAAATTTGCAAATTGTCGTCGGCGCCATCTTGGTTTCTTGGCGCCCATTTTAATAAAATTATTTTATATTTATTATAACAAAAAGAACTAAACTGACACAAAATAGCCCTGAAAGTTTTCTCCCGAACTACTAACACGGTAGTGTATGCAGTTCGGAAGCGCCCCTCCCACGATTGCCACGGCATGCGTCGCCACGCCAGAAATTGGTTTTACGTGCGGCTATAGATATTTCACATCAAAAACAACAAACCGAGAACCAGTCCTATCCTTCTGCATCTAGAAAGACGCATCACGCTATTAAGATTGCACTCTAGGATTTTTAAAAACTCGGAGGATTTTTAAAATGTTAAAAAAACAACAGCCTGTTTCAAATTCATAACGGAATCGAGTGTAAAATTATAAAGTACTTAATGCTCAATTTGCGGCTGCGTCTGCTCACGTTCTCTTTTATAATATGTTCTAGACATGATTTTTCAATGTCTAGATCAGTTTAAGAACTAAAAACAACTCAATTTTTATAATTTTTGTGTTATTTTCTGGATCAACAACGTGACTCTTCCGATGTCTCCAGCCAAAGTGACAAATCAAACAAAATGTCGGACATGGCACCGCGGGCTGTGATTGGTCGATTGAGTGGACATAGAACATTCAAGCACTCAACGTCTCTTACGATGTCGGATTTAAAACAAAAACTGGACATAGGACAAACAAGCACAAATTTTAAGTACCGTGTCATGTCACAAATAAAATTTAATTGATAGGTTTGTTGTTTTATGAGAAAAAAGTTTAAAATTTTATTTAACCAGCCGCACTGAAATTTAAATCTTAAAAGAACTGCATTTAAAGTTAATTTTCGAAAAATTTGGTGGATAGAACAAAAAAGCACTGAGGCGACGAGTAGTTACTAGTTGGTCTACTTGGAAGCGACATTTAGATAAATAAAATTGATGCTAATAATAATTTACGACTTTCCTGAGTTCATGTATTAGCAGCCACCGGATCAGATAAGTTACTGGCACTTGAGACGCTTTATCAATAACTAACTTTTGCTCGCGGCTCCACCTACGTGAGTGCGGTTATCGCGTCAAAAAGTAGCCTAAAGCCTTCCTCAATAAATGGGCAATCCAACACTGAAATAATTTTTCAAAAAGGATTATGTGATCAGCGCGTTCAACCAAACAAAATGTTCAGCTTTATAATATTATTAGTATTGATTACAATATTACTTACAATAAAACAAATAAAGCTACGACGGGTGCTTTAATAATTTTCATTTAATACATAATAATATGTAACATAATTATGTTATGTAATTAGACCACTTTTAGAATATTATGAATTGTTCCAAAGCAAAAAATACACCAGCACATTCTTGAATTCTGAAAAGAAAAAACGGATATCAAAATATAACATAAATGCAATGTACTTACTTAGACTTCTCACAGCTTTTCCGTATTATAAAATCTTTACTACAACATGAATGACTAGCGTAAATAAAATATACTAAGTAAGTTCTAAATAATAACTAAAACTACGAAACACACAAACATTATTGTGAACCAAACTACGAAAATTACCAGCAATAGAAAGAACTATGTAGAATAATATAACCCAGAAGTAAGGATTTTCAAGGTTGCAATATTACCTACTTTATCTACTCGCATTTCTATCGCACTCATAATCACCTTTTTAAGATTTTGACTTTAATCATAATCACGCAATCTACTTTTAATTAATTGCTATTTAGTTTACCTAACATCTACATTACATTACAAGGCAAGCGGCAAATGTTTACCGAATAGCAGTTCATGCGATGGCCTTGAAGAACGGAAGTAATTATCACCTGATAATAGATGTCTTCACTCACCACTGGCGACGGATGTGTCACTGCGAGACACCTTTGTAGGAAGCACGGCATCATGAAATTCTCCAGAATGCACCAGTTTTGAATCCGACTTATCTTCATTTGATATGAAAGGACTCACAACGTCCATTTCATCAGAACTTTGTTTAGATAAAGTTACCGTTTTCGGATTTGAATTAATTCCAGATTTATCAACATTTTCTGGATCTTCTTCTTTCGATACAGTAGTAGTGTCAAAGTTTCCTGTTCTACCATCTTCTACGGGAGCGATTTCAGTACCTTCAGCGTTGTCTTTTAAGGCATCTACAAGTTCTGGCTGATGTTCTACTACTTGATCATTTAGAGGCAATTCTTTAACGGAATCAA
This sequence comes from Plusia festucae, assembly GCA_950381575.1. NCBI lineage: Eukaryota > Metazoa > Arthropoda > Insecta > Lepidoptera > Noctuidae > Plusia > Plusia festucae. Next base: position 5,235,548 of record OX494450.1, read on the forward strand.
CATCTTCACTTAACTTTCCACTGTTGTTGCTAGGAGGGGAGATAGACTGTATAGCATCTTCTCGTTTTAACTGCTTTCGTCGTTCACTAATTTTATCGTTGCCCAAAGGGTGTAAATTAATGGATGATGGCGGGCTACTGTCAAGAGAGAGGTCCATGGAAGTTAGTTGACTTTCATCTCTACTTAAATAATTACCTCCTTCGGGAACAATATGAATATTCAAGATAGTTTTATTTTTATTTGGATCATTATCCATCTCAAGCGACGGTATTGAAGGATTACTAGCAGCTAAAGAGTTTGTAGAAATGGTTTTATTAGAAGTAAGCTTATTTCTAACCAAGAATCCTCTAACATGAGCCTGAATTACAGTTGCAGCACTGGACAACGTAGAAGAATCATCAGTGGACAGTGAAAGGGATTTTTCTTCATTAACTGTTTGCAATACTGTATCCATTCTAGTAAGACCATGAGACCTTCTATCCATATTCAAACCACTTTTTACAGGAAATTCGCATTCAACCTGGAATATAAATTTGAACTTAATTATTGTATTAAAACATCACTACTCTACCTTAAATGAATTCCCATACCTTTGTTTTATCATCTTGGTCTAAAAAAATTGTTTCGTCAATAGCTGCAGCATCGTCGTCGAACGTAGAATTTCTACTCTTGAACATAAACGTACGAAATACTTTTTGAATTGTTATTGCTGCAGTTTCCAAGTCCATATTAGTATCTTGATGACTAATTTGCGGGTTTTCACCAAGTTTTGTTGTTGTGGAATCTTTATTGTCATCGATATCGTTACTTACATCATTAGATACAATAGTAGAGTTGTCAACATGATCAATGTTATCATCTTGATTCTGCTCAAGTGTATTAACATGGACATTTTCATCATTAGAAATATTTGGGTCTGCTTCAATATTGTTGTTCGCTTGAAATTCTTTAACTGCAGCTGGCTTTGCAGGATTGGAAAGGTCCTCGACTGAAGCATTATCCCTTAGAACTACCTTATTGGAGTCCTGACTTATGAATGTAGCTGTAGTTACATCAGAGTCGGTGTCAGTCGCCGATAACGTTTCAAGTAAGTCTGAATTTATTAAGGGACTTTGCAGTTCTATAGCAGGTGATTCTTGAAACCTCACTGTAATAGTACTGATTTCCGGATTATTTTGGCTGTCCAAGATTTCAATAGCTGACTGTTCATTTTCTTTAAGATTGTTTGTATGGTCAGTATTAATGCCTTCCAGTGGTTGCCGGATTGAAGAAATAGTTTGAGTATCATTTGTCTCGTGTATTTTTTCTTCATCTAATACCAGATCATCTTGTTTAATTTCTGATGTTGAGATATTCGTTGCATCATTAACATCTTTTAAATCAGAGTTCTGACTACATAATTTTAATCTTGAATTTTCTATTGTTGTGCCATCTTCACTATTAGATTCTACTTCTTGCTGATCTGATTCTTTCTCAATGTCTATTTCACTTGAAATGATAACGGTTTCGTCAACAGTACGTGTTAAATTTTCATTAGAACCAACATCACTCATTTCTAAAGATTTTAATTTAGACATTTCATCTGCATTTGTTTTTGGTTCATCTTCCGTAGGTTCTGCTATATTATCAACAGTTTTAATAGCCGTCGATAGATCATTGACAATTTCAGTTTTGGTATCTACAAGCTCGTTTGTTGGCAATTCCGCTATAGTTTCGCCATCTCCTGTTTCTGTTGTGGACTCTAACGCAATTATTTCATTCGCTGGAATAGTTTCAATCTTATTAGTACTTTCCATCCCATCTTCTTCTCTTTTAACATCGTCATTTATAATATTGGCATCGTTAATGGTTGGAATATTTGTAAGATCGGGCTCATGAGAAATTTCAATTTCTGATGAAATAGCCGGTTCTTGATTATGTATTATTTGAGTTTTAGGTCCCGTAGTAGGTGTTTGTTGGAGAGCGTCCGTCTCATTGGAAGGTGCACTTGTTTCGGGACTTTTGCTAAGTTGTAATAATTCATTGTCATATTGTTGTCTTCGCTTTGCTGCTCGTTGCCGAACCTTTTCTTGGGCTTTTGCAATTTTTTCTTGTAGTGATAATGTTTTTTTTGGTTCTGCAAAAGAATTATTATTATTTACGTTTTGTGAAGGTATGGCCCGTCATGGTAGAATATAGGTAGCGCAATTTCTTTAATGCAAGTATTATGTGTAGCTTGGTATCTTTAAAGATATTCAGATATACCAACCTACAGGTACTACATTCAGATTGAGACAGTGCTCTCGGCCGAGTATTCGGTACGTGTAAACATATTTGCGCTATGTTTATACGTACCGAGTACTCGGCCAAGAGCACTGTCTCGTCCGTTTGCTCGGTAGGTGTGATCAAGGCATAAGGCAGAGGCACGTGCCTAGGGGCACGAGATTAAAAAGGGCATACGCCATATAAATTATCCAGATTGATCAACGACTCTGACCTACATAATTGTCATAAAATATATTTTAAAAAGTCCATACAGTTGAAGATGGCCGCTAGAGGGGCGACGATGATGTGCTTGCCTAAGGTTCAATCAACATTTAAATAGATCAGACTCTGGCTACATTAATATTACATGTTAGAAGTTATACATAACAATATGCGAAGCTATTAAACGTATACTGTGTGAGCTTTTATTTTTTTACATACCACCTATACCTAACTGATTGTGTAGACACCTACATATTTTTTTATATAAAATTACGATTTCATCAACACTGAAATTCAGTTTTGATATAATAAGGGTTCAGATTTGAAACAAATATTATTGACATTCGGGGATCGAACCCGCACGTCGTCCAGTGGTACAGTTGGGAAGTGATTTAGAGCACTCCTTTTGTAGCTGTCCACTTACTTCGGTGACCGATTTTTTGGTTTGAGAAATATATAGAACGTATCGATTGCAATCAATAACGCTACGTTCACGTCCTACAAGAAATCGGTCAGAAATCAATTCAGAATCGGCCCGATTATCTGCAGTCCTACAAAGTCTGTCGTGGGCCATGTCGCCCACCATTTGATAAGCCTGGGCGGGCTATCAGCAACGAAGTCCAGCACCTTCAAATAGTTACACCTCCTTCGCAGCTACCTCTGCTATTGCTTGTTACGCTTATCTTGAAATACTTAATTTCTCATTTCATTCATATTATTTCGTAACATAAATCAAGGATAATTTTTGAGAAATGTGTGCATGTAGTTTGATTACAATTTGTTTATTGTATATACATAGAAATTTCATAGAATAATAAAAAAAATATCCATCATGGTAACTTATCATTTCTATTATGTCAATTAAGATAAACAAGAAAAAAAACGTTAACGTAACGGTTAGACTGTTGCAAAGTATAACAGTCATCATAAACCTGTGATCGATCATTTCTCTGATCTGAAACTCACCCACCCAGCTTTATATTTTGTACCAAATCCATAATACCCTACTTGCTTATAAAATGCGCAGGAACTAACTAGAAGGCAATTAAATAAACTTTCATACCAACTTAAAGCTATTGTTATTGAATGTGGCTGCATTTATCTAAAATATAAAATTCTCGTGTCACAGTTTTCGTTGCCATACTCCTCCGAAACGGTTCGACCGATTTGTATGAAATTTTGTGTGCATATCGGGTAGGTCTGAGAATCGGCCAACATCTATTTTTCACACCCCTAAGTGATAGGGGTGGCCCTCTCCAGATTTTTTTAATATGGCAGAACAAAGTTTGCCGGGACAGCTAGTAATCTATAAAACTTAAATTAAAAATACACAACGCTGTCCCAAAGCGTAAATTTAATAAGGTATATGCGTCTTCGCATAACACAACTTTTGCACTTTTTTAGGAAGACTTCTACACTGTGGAAAATGTACTGCCAAGTTGTATATACGAATCGTATCTCTATTCACCCAACCACTACCAAATATTAGGTGCAAATTGCAATTATATAAATTTTGGGATACTTCTAAACATACGCTTTCAAAGTTTAAGGTAAAAATGGAAACAACATTTGTCATTTACGTTGTATTCGACACACTCCACAGCATACAATGACAATCGATATTTTTATCATCGCGGCAGGTGGTATAAAACTATAAACGTATCAATTAAAATTAGCTTAGCAATCTTGATCAAGCAACACCCGTTATATATGGCGAAAGAAGACACAGCAGATTTAAAAGATTTCTAGTACCTAACAAGTTATTAATGGTCCTTAATTAACAATAGGTGGAAAAACTTACGAGGGCCATCTCTAATCTCCAGTAAATGCTGTAAATGTCCAGCGCAGAATCCATAAATATCGGTTGGATTATTTTTAAGCACCTCTCTTGTTAAACCTTCCATTAACTCCACCAGGCCCGCAGGCATTTTTGGAGGTGAGGGTCTGTAGTACACTCTTGAATTAGTTAGTCTCATTTTGATGTTACTATGGGCAATTTTGTCGTATCTTTAGCACTATGGAGTTTAAGAACTTTTACTGTAAATTTGCTCTTTACCGTAACGGAGCGTGTGGAAGATTAAATGAAAGTGAGAGTTCGACGTGGTATTCACCGCAGAACCCTGCAATGTTTGGCCTGTGGTAGTCATAGTAATGTACTAACTTGAACTTGAATCATTGCGTCACTGTATCGATTTCCTGATACGGGTTCAACGAACGTACTTAGTGTTTAATAACAAAATTGCTTTAACATTCACGACTGATCTTTAATTTCAGACATTACAATGGTCTACCTGGGGTACTATATGAATGTGTTAGCAAAATAAAATGAGTCGATAGGTACTTATGAATGGCACATGATAACTAAAAAGGAATGCTAAGCGCTCGATAAATCACTTTGGGCCTCATTTATAAATGAAAAACTGAGTAATGTGAAAATTTCTTGTGTATTTCCAATGTAGTTAGCGCAAGTGAGTAATCACTAGGGGAACGGTATCTCCTGCGGACAGGGGAGACGGTAAGACGGCGAGCGAGCGAGCGAGGCCGGCGCTTACTACTAACCGCCGCGGGGCGCCTACGCTTACATTATGTTTACTTAAAGAATTCAATTCATGTGAGTCAACTTTTTTATTTCCATACTGTGTTCTATAATAGTAATTTATATAAGATCATATATAATTTTTGCAATGTTAATACATTTTACATAACAAACATCTCCATAGTGTACATACATACACACGCAGTAGCGCTATGTCGCGGCGCGTATCGGTATATACAGAGGCGCGGGCGCGAGGGCCGAGCCGAGCCGAGCCGAGCCGCCCGCAGCGCTCTACAAGTGATGATAGAAAAAATTAATTGCTACAATAATATCATACAAATTAATGACTATTCCCTTACAAATTATTATATCTACTTTTAGCATTGTTCTACTCCAATATAATCCAAATTAACTTTTTAGTTTTACCGAGCTGTATGCATGATACATGAATAGTCTCCAGTTCGCTCAGACCGATTTTGCCCAAATAAAGTGTTCCTCTCCCGCAGCTATGTATAGAAATCACACTGCTATAAATTTATAATAAATAAATGCCTATTTACACTATGTAACTATACAAAATGATAGTACGACGAAATTACATTATTGAATCGAGCTTCTAATTTAAATGAAAATTTCATACAACGATCTACGGGCGCGGGGCGAGACGGCGAGACCGAACTCAGCCGCGCCGCGACGTCCCGCGTACACTAAACAAATTACATTTTAAATTTTTCTTATTCATTTTTTGTACAATCATATTCAGCCACAAGCTGGGTGCCCGATTAATACATTTATCGGTGATCCGAAATGCGTTACAATCGATCATGCATCAATAATACATACAACTTTAACTTATTTAAACAATTTAACAATATTAAAAAAATCCTAAAGTAAACTAGAGACCTATGTAAACGTATATAAAATAGTAATAATCATTATGACAGTGCATCGGGATGCGGACATATTAACATTTAGCACTATTAGTAATTTGTAGTCGCACGGAACACGAGTCGAGCCGCAAGGCGAGCCGAGGCCAGGCGTTGCGGCCCGGCGGCGCTCGCGAGCGAACCGAACCCACGCGGACATCGGCGCAGCGGCCGGCTTCGACCGGTAGAGGTATTAAAAATTAATAACGTCATTAACAAAAATGTAATCGAATAGAAAATATCAATACATAGCTGAAAACAAATTCAATCGCATTATTCTAGGTCGTGGAGGGAGGTGTGGTCGGGATCACTTGGCGAGCGCGGGCGCTCCGGCCGCGGCCTGCCGCTTGCTGCTCAGCTCCAGCTCGCCCAGCCGCTTCCACAGCTCGTCGCGCTCCTTCTCGCGCTTCTTCTCTCTGCAACAACACCACCACACCAGCGTTACCAACTGCCCTGCACGTAGTCGTCGCTAGTGCACTGCTTATATTAAACTGAATGAAAGACTTACTTCTGCCGTTCCGCCTTATAGCTAGCAGTGAGCTCATCGAAGAGCTTGGAATTCATCTCCATGAAGGTCTTGAGAACGTTGTAGACGAGTGCCACGATGGTCTGGTTCCAGTGCTCCTTACTGATCCGGTACAACGCGGGGAACATTATAGGCATTATCACGTGATTATTCTCTTCCATCAGCGACATTATATATTCGTTGTTCCAAAAATAGAGTGCTCTTTCAGCCACCTGAAAGTTACAATATTACTTTTAGTATATTAGACGCCACACATACGATTAAACACTTTCTGTGTTCTAAAAAGGGAAATATAATATCTGAATGTCTTAATAACTATGATCCAATGTAATATGTATATGTTATCCAATATATTATAGAAGATGAACAAAAGTTTTTAATTACACCATCATTTCATTAGCTGCATATTTTTCAATTTTGATGCAAACAGGTGTAATTATCAACAGAATGGTTCGCACACAATACCATATTTATCTGACTACAGATTATCTCAGTTACATACTAGACTAAATGTGCCTCGCGGTTTTCACTCGCCTTGCTTTTCTTTTAAGGCAAGTAACATGACGTAAAATAACCTAACTAACCTAGCTAATAACCTCTCGCGAGAAGTGGACTATATCATGGGCTAATCAAACAAGAAAAAACTGTTTAGCTTTATTTTATAAGTGTAGATATCTAGTAAGAATTTATATAGCAATCATTGTTGTAAACATGTAGTTAGCTCTCTACAACGTCAATTAACTATAATTATGTTTTCTTATGTCATTAGTAGGTACATATCCTATAGTAAATTGCTAATTAACGAGAAATCAATGATCTGATGATGAAAATCTCTTAAACATACTATAACTTTATTTGATGAATTTTATATTTGTATGGTAAATATTTTGAAAAAGTTTATAGAAAAAAAAAACACTGTCCTAGAAAATATGAAATCCTTTTGTATATTAAATAAATAGTCACTCAATACAGTGACAATTACTGAATGCGTCATCGGGTTATGTGAGTAGCGCGTGGCAAGTTACACACTATGAAACGAGAACAAGTAAGCAACAAATACAACTTACTTGAAAATGTGGACTGGAAACACATTTAGCTATTTGTCTGAACAACGGTTCCTGTATTTTGACGAATTGAGCTGGCTCAATTACATCCAATATCTCCTCAATTTCACCCAAGAACATGACCTGAAAACGAAATTTACTAATTATTAAAAATACAAAGTACCTACCACTTAAAGAAACCATCATACACAAAGTGACATTATACACGGATACACTAATTATTTTGCATAAGTATGGAATATTTTACTAAAAGTAGGTAAATCGTAATTTACCTCTTTTTGTGAACATGTTTTGGGCCAAAACTTGAGTAGGCCACGCACGACGTGTTCCGTGAGAGTGGCGTCCTTCTCCAGGAACTGCACCACGCAGTAGGCGAGCTGCGCGTGGTACAGGGACAGACACTTCACCTTGTGCAGTGGCAGCAGCACCTTCACCAGGAATTGTTTATGCTCACTCTTCAGTGGAAGTGCAAATCCATTGATTATACTGTAATGTAACAACAAATTCACGCATTATATATACATCCTTCTTTTTTTAACCGACCTATTAGGTTGCAACTACTGACCTTCCCAATATTTCCAAGAGCTCGCCAACACCATTAAAATGTTCCGTTTCATAAACAAATCGTAGGAATATATTGTTAATCTGCTTTCGTATGAAGGCTCGCAATCCCAAGAACTTGCCGTAGATGCGATGCAGCACCGTTTTTAAGAAGTCGCGCTCGCGCGGGTCTTCAGAATCAAACAAATCTAAAAGCTAGAAAAGAAAACAAAGTTATAACTTTACTTTAAGCCGAGGTGCATTAGCAATATTAGCATCTAAGAGTTTGAAGAACCTGATACCTATTTTCTACACATAATTGGTAGGATGTATTTACTAAAACCTTGAGTGTTTGTTTATACCTATGTAGTAATTACTTGTAAATTAATTGCTAATAGAAAGGAAACATATTGATCCTCTGGCAGGACTCAAACCCGCGATTCAACGCTCCAGTTGCTTTGCCAAGTAAGCTACAGAGGTCACAGCCCGAGACTTCAGATTTCTCCTGTCTATTATGATACACGACAAAGGGCGACGTGTGCGACATCTGAGCAATTCAATATTCAATTGGTTGGCAAAGCAATTGATGCGTTAAACTTGTATTGAGAGGTTATTTTTTTTTACTTTCTATTTTAATATGTGGTAGGTATCTATATATACTTAGGTAAATATAAACAGCATTGTTAGCAAAGGTTCAGCAAACTAAGCCAGTTATAAGGGAATTCAAATACAATGTTAAGGTCAATTATCCGATGTGTAGGGTCAATCAACCACACCTTAAACGTGACCTTTTATTTTATAACCTTCATATCGTGATTGTTTGCATAAACCAAGGTGAGAAAGTGAGAATTAAGCTTTCAGATATCTAAGTGCTCGTAAAGATATACGAATCATAATCCGAAACATGATCTCCGAAACGTGATCTCCGAGAACTTTAAAAACGATTCTAAACATTTGCGTGAAATTTTAAAATAAAACCCTTTAAAAATAACCGTATACATTGGGTTGTTATTCAAAATATGAATTTAATAAGGGACTATGATGATTATTATTACTACCTACATAACGTCAGACAGGCTCTGGTCGTATTTAAATTACCTATATTAGAGAGGCCATAAAAGCAATTAAAAAATCGTGGAATCATCAAGAAAGTCCATGGTCACTCTTAATTTGTAATATGTAATCAATAGAATGGTTATGAGAATTCTTCAACTGGTCAAACACAGTCAGTCGGTCATTCAATTGGTCGGTAATAGAATCGTTTCAAATACTTATATGGATGATTGCACCATGTCCGAAGCACAATCACGAGTGACGTCGGTTCGTGTAATTTCCGCGTGCTGGCGACGGCATGCACTACGACAGGAGCGTAGATAAAGCCCACTAAATCACGTAGCAACAGTCGCTGACATTAAAAGCCCTAATACAAAAAACCGATATTTAACGGGTTTATGCATGGTAAAAAAGGGAAAAGAGAAAATAAACATATGTTATTTAAGAACGATTCTTATCGTCGACGAGCCTTGAAGTTACTTCCAAGTGCTTACTAAAATATGCATGACGTGTTTATAATTTTGAATCAATCACACTATTTTCAGTTTTGAAATGACATGAATCGAACAAAAATTTTCGCGAATCTTTTACCTGTTTCGGATAATTACTTGTCCTCTACATATATCATATAACAGTCATATTACAGTTAATACATCCAACACAAACATACGGCCAATTAGGTTAAGTACCTGATTTAGTTATCAGATTTGATCAGATCACAATGATAAAAGTTTATTCTATCCTTTTTTTACATGGAGCAACTTTAGTTACAAAGTATTTTTATGAATTACTAGTGGACCACTCTGGCTTCACACGGTTAGTAAATGCCTGTAATTATGGATTAAAACCTTCCACTTGAATCACTTGTCTATTGCTGAAAACTGCATTAAAATTTGTTGCGTTGTTTAATAGATCTAAGCGTACAGACAGTGGGAGCGACTTTGTTTTATACTTTGTAAATATTATCATGATAAACATAGCTTTGAGTATATGCAAGTTTTGTGATCTTCAAATTGCTATAAGACTGTATACTTCATGACATCTATTAAATTTTCCTTCACCCACGTCATGTACTGAACTATAATAAGACACACAAGGAAGCACACTCAAACTTCTAACCACTCAAACAAAAATTAAATCAATAAAAAGACTGGGCAGTCTCGAAAAATTGTTTTTCGATGAGATCAACTGCATATTACTACATGGCTACTAAAATAAAACAATTATCGGCGGCAAATGTAACATTTACATTGAAGTTTGGAACAAATTAATGAACTTGTGTGTAGAATATATTATTATGATGAATGTATTATATGTGTTTAGAGTGCCGCACTTCATAAAATTGTTACGTTATAGACAAATACTTTGTCGATATTGTTCGTTCTAGGGCTCTGTACTATTCATATGTTATAAAGTGAGACACTTCAAAGTACTTGAAACCTAACTAGTGGCTCATACCAATAACACGGGTTTAAGCAAGTATTCACGCAGATTACAAAAATAGCTCATTAATTTTGATTTCTGAGGTTTACGCAAATTTTAGACACCAATGGTCACAGGCAGACTGACTTATGCCCGTGACCATAACACCTGCGAAGGCGTTGAAATGTCGGGAACAAAAATCAAAATAAACCGCGATAAAGTCCGTCTAGAAAGTAGTTTCATTTCAAGTATTAAGACACACTAAAAGGTCATCGTAGACTTTGTTGGTTAAAGCTTTGGCTGTGGCTAGAATTGTTCATTACGAATAGCTTTATGTTATTATTATCTAGTGATGAATGGAAATGATTTGCTAAGTTAACAAAAAACATAAGAAAACTAAGCTATGATGATTTATTCAATAAAGTTCCTGTCAGTAACAACGAAAGTTACATTACACTTATAACTTAACTTGATATAAATAAAGTCGTATATTGCAACTCGAACTGTACTGAGATGAGAGCTCTACCTATTTAGACAATTGAGATTACAAATACATGAAAAAATATACATAAATATTAAAATTAAGTGCAAACATTATTTACCTGCAGTACAAATTTCTGGTCAATAACTTTCTTGCCAATAGTTGGTTGAAAGTCAGTCGACTCAAGGAAGCGCAGAAAGAATTCGTAGACTAGTTGAAGATGCGGCCAAGAGGCCTCCAAAGTCGGATCATCTTCTTCAGGATCAAAGTCAGGATTTTCACTTGGCGGTAGAGTGCGGAATAAATTGGCCGATATCTGTAGTAAAAAATAACACAGTTACAAACAATGACCTCAAAGAAAAACCTTTAATAAAGCAATTGATGTCATAAACCATTATATTTATTAATTAAGACTCTTCTTTTTAGTCGCACCCAGTTAGTCTACTCATGAAATACCATGGCCACGGCAATATTACTCAACAATATGCCGAGAGTTTTACACATAGAGCCTGACGAACTTGCGATTGGAACAGGATTTTCGTAAAGCATACAAAAAGGTTTAAATGGTGGTAGAAGATGGAGATGTTATCAGATATATTCAAACATATCACTGTTTACATAAGAAGAGAAAGATCATGTCATTGCATAATTAACCTAACACAAAGAATACTATGTATGGATGCTCTTCTAGTTATCATAATAAGTGAATAACATTGTATGCAGTGACATTGTTACGACTTCAACATATTTTGCACTGTTCAAGACCAATTTATTAGCAGTAATACTCTAAAAACGTATTCAAGTATTCATTTCTGTGTTCAAACTGAACTCATCTTGCTACCTGACATTTTGACCTAGATACATAGGAATCACTAAGTGAGCAACACCTGGATGAAAATGTTTCAGTAAATTGAGTTTGATAATATTTTATCAAACAGCTCATTGGTAATCTTCATATATTGCCTTAGCTTGCTAAGTTTAATGATAGTGTAGTTGGAAGATGCTAATTTATATTTGTGTTTATACTCTAGATACAAGTAAATAATAACGGAAACTAAAGGTATCTAAAATCCTTTTGTAAGCAATTCCTTACATCAATAATTATAGTAGTGTCTAAAATGACCCATCTAAAGCAAAATCTATTTTTGCGCGCAGCTTCGCCCGCATGTATGTCGGTTATCGCAGATAAAAGTACAACCTATGTCCCTTCTTGGGATTCAAACTTACTTCATACAAATGTTCATCAAAATCCATAAAGCTATTCAATTATGAACAAATTGAATGATGGTAGCTTTAGGACGAAAAATATTTTATTATTATTGAAAATCTTAGCCAGAATTGCTATTTTCTAACACACTTGAGTTTATTGTCACATAATAATATTTATTGACAACTTTTCAATAATTTTAGATTAAAATTAAAAGATCAACCACCACTAGTGCCTGTAGTTTGTTTGTTTCTACATATTAACATGTAGAAGAGTAACAAGTCTGTAAACTCTTCATAATTATAATTCTGAATGGCATTCAATTGTTAGGGGTCAGTTTTCTGTAGCATTCAGTGAATGCTAGAAAAGTGACCCCTAACAATTAATAACAAGCATTGCATTGAGTATGGAAATAAGAGTGATGATACTAACATAAAATTTAAGGTAAGTCAATGAACAGGCTTTACCATTACCAATATTATGTGTTGAATTAAATATCTTTAAATTCATCAAATGATGCATTGAAACATAAATTAATTTCTTTCCTATTGTTTACAGATACATGTATATACAGATACATATATATAGATAGATCAGATATATATGATACATAGATAACATTATACTTTTTATATCTTTGTTCATATATTTTTCTCTATACTAGATATATTAAGTAGCAGTCATTTGTCAAATTAATTGTCATATTAAATTAGGTATTTAAGCTTTTCAGTTTTCACACACCAGAACAATGAACACCTTCTTGTCTATTTGAATATTCATATGAAGAAGTATCATTGTTATCAGTAGCAGTTTAAATAGATATTGTCAAAAACAAAGTTTATGCCATTACAACCTCAGAACATAGAAATCATACAAAGAATATTTTACTAAGCTTGAGATATCAATATACAAATTAGTTTACTTCAAAAAATTTTAAGTTTTGGTCAAATTCTGACAACTTCTTATTCACTTTACCTCAAAATTTTATTTAATAAATAATCTTCATGAACAACTTGTTATATTACATTTAATTATGATATTTAGATTTCTGACGAAATAGTGGGTATAACATGTTTTAATTTAGACAGTAAATAAGTTTTTTGAGTTTAATTATGTCAAGTATTATGTATAAATAGAAAGTAAAAAGCACAACTATATTATGACAAAATTAAATAACCAATTGCTGCACCATGAAACCAAATATTATAATATGATTATTAGAGGATCTGTTAACATTTAATAAGATCAAACCAAAGTTGTTGAAGTAGATTTTGCAACAACTTAGTTTCCTTTTGCTTGTGTTCTTAGGTTATCAAAAATAGGTCAACAGGCTAAACTACTTGAGCCTAACTACCCAATATTGTTGTATTTAAATATAAGGTTGTGTGTTCATACCATTTTTATAATCTCCGGGTAGACAGGTTCAGTGAGGACCCCACGACCACCAGTGATGTACTCTACAAGCTCATTGAGGGTTGCACGCTTGATCTCTTTCCCCTTTAGGTCAGCAACAGGATCCATGAAGTCAAATGCCACACAGCATTGTCTCAGTTTACGAATAAATAACTCTTCTTGCTCACTGCTCGGCACATCTGGAAACAATTTGATGTAAGGTTTAAATCTAAACATAATCTTCACATAAAAATTACATATTGTAATTATTTAAGAATCTAGTTAGAATTCTTGTACGATATATTTTTTATCAAATCTATCCTTATGAAATTTATTTTTCTATTAGTAAACAGAGTACAAGTACATAGGTTCAAAGGTCATCACAGGTTCACAACCTGAAGAATATACAATCTCAACATAGCCTATATTGAGGAATAAAAATTTAATATTTAGTACAGAGAAATATGGGGGCATTGACTTAAAAAGGAAATAACCGTTGTATTAGTGTAATTAAAGGCAATGTGTCAAAAGAGAAACATTGAAAAATGCTTTAAATGTATGCAATCTCTGTTTTTGGATAGTAATGAAAAAGGGAGACAAATATAAGTGTCTAAATTAAGATGTTTAGTTTATTGAACACAAGAATGCTAATAATTCACTATCAGATAAACACTTATCTATGAGCAAGCCACAAAAACGAAATGAAAATAAATTTATCCTTTAACCTAGAAAAATGTAATGCGTTTCCTATTATCTTATTAAAAGCTATCAAATAAGTATGTAGCTGTTATTATAAATAGGTGCAAGATTAGCTGGCAACTCTTAATGTTTCAAATTGAATTACATATAAATAGTACAGGTGAACTATTGTTGAATATTTGTATGAACCAATTTAATGCTCAAGGTAATGAAGTCTTTATAACAGACTAGTTGTGGCCTGCGGCTCTGCCTGTGGTCTTTATTTTTTTTCTGGGAAAAAATATAGCATGTTTCTTAAGGTTCATGTAGAATTCTTATGTTGAAAGATTTATTTTTTATTGGTCCAATAGATATAAAATTTATATTGTAACATATACAACAAACTTATAAAAATACAAATCTTTCCTCTTTATTATTTAAAATAAAAACTGGTCAAACAGAGGATTACATGTATTATTCTATTTTTAGAAATGGTACTAATATTGACAAACATTTTTGTATGATTGTTTGAATTTCCTAAAAGAAACAACTGTTTATTAATTCTCACACCATCTTACCTTGTAACAGAGGTTGTAAGGAATAAATATATCTATTGATCTAATTTTGGGCCCATCACCATTGTATTAGTTGAGATAGATTTAATCCACAGCTAACACATAAAAATTAATCCACTTGACCATGAATTGTTTACCTACCTTAGTACATGACAAACTTCTAGTGTAATGCTAGTAAATTAGGTTAACAGTGGTTAGGTATGTCTTCATATCATTACTACACCATGATCTTCACTTTTATATGGAATACACAATTTAACAGTGTATTCTTATCTATATCTAGCTTAGAACATGGACTTATTCTTTTTATAACTATAACAGTTTTTTTTAATGTAAACAAAATTATATCCTAACCTATTTACATAGTTCAACGAAAATCAAGGTAAAAGTTCAATGAACTGAAAAAAATATAATAAACCCATAAAATAAATAATAACATTAAGAAAAACACTAAAGCTACATATAGAACGGGAGACGCTAATAATCTGTACTGAAAACAGTAGACCCACCTTTGAGCAAGGGCAGTGCCTGCAGCTCAACATCTTGCGTGTTGCGGTATCGAGATGAGCCTTGAGACTTCTTGGTCTTTTTCTTCAGCGACCGCTTGGCGAAAGGGTCGATTCTGTCCACAAAAGTTCCCGAAGACATTTTGGTAATATAAAAGTGTCCCAAATGACGATAGGTAGACGGCGATCAATGCGAAAATTGTTTTGATTCAAGCAGAGTCATGATCTGGCCCAGTCCACGAGACGAACGCGCACTTTCCGTAGGATGCACAATATTAGAGCCTAAACAAACAATTCTTCGTCACACATGACGGTAATGGAGTGGTCACACTCAGGCCATTCTTTATACACTTCAAGATTCCACAACAGTTACGTAATTTAAAACCGTCTCTATCACTAAAATGACACAAATACAGAAAAGAATAATTCGATTCACAAATTTAGATTTATTTTCTGAGGCGTGTCACGAATAGCAGAAGGCAGAAGTCGCATATACATACAAGCCTCGTGTAATATCAGCCGGTCAGTCAATGACAATATATTTTCTAACAATAATCGCAAGAGATTTTTAATGATTTGCTTGTAATAACGCGTAAAACAGCGAATCAAAACGGTTATCGTCTTTCCTGGACGTAATCGGAAACTATAGCAGTGATGACACGGAGCAAAACTTAACACCAAAAATCTATCACCGTATTCTCGCCATCGCTCACCATCCGTTTCGACTCTAAAACAGGACGCATTTTAACGCTATGCACAAGATTATTTTGAGATGATGCACTTTCACAAGACTAATGAAACGTATATGCGACTTTTTTCACAACGTGAAGCGATCAATTTACAAAATTTGTAACTAAAAGATTAACATCACTGGTTTGCTGCGAAAACGCTACACTCATACAAAAGTACCTTCTTCTGAAAATAGATGGAGATAGAAAATGTTCAGTTAACCAGCCTCAGTACTTTTTATGATTATGGTATATTGCTGAAGCAATAATTAACTTTAAAATAAAGATTTTAATTAAAATTTACATATTTATTATCAATGAAGCTACAAAAGACTAAACTTTTCTAATTAGGTAATAAAGTCACTAAAATGTTTCTACGTGTTCCGGTTGTAGAACGCAGCCACAATACAGATAACCAAAACTTATATAAAATACATAAATAGACCATAGATTTTAGAGACAATAGAATTTACTAATAGCAAAATAATTATAAAATGGGAATACATGTTTCGTGGTTCATTATTATGGATAAACCGTAATAATTTATGTACGATCATTGATAATGATTACTTAATTGTAGTAAACTATTATTACAGCTAAGTTTTATACATAACAATTACACGTTTTTTTTGTAATCGGTAATGAGAATTTTAGATAAATTTATAAAATGAAATTACATTTAGTTTATTATATTAATTTTTATGCGAGTGTTGTGTGTACTTCAGTAGTCTTTGACTTTAGTTTTACTATTTCTCATCTATATTCTCTGTGGTTTATTATTCAGCTTTGGAAGAAAGTATAGCTTTCTAAAGATTTTCCGCGATTATTACATATTGTATCTACCTATTCAATATTTTGTGAAATATTGGTTTTCGTTTTAAAAGGATATAGAAATACAGTGTATTGTGAAGTGTATATAACATTTTGTAAATGTAAGGTGTCGGAGAAGGGTAATTAATTTAGAAAGCAACATGGAAGCGCTGACAGTTCCGCCATGAATGCAAAATAAATAGAAATTGTGAAGGTTTGAAACTTTTATATTTATTTATTGTTATTCATACGAACACCTATTGTTTTAGTTCGACATTAAAAACAAAGCATGACGTAACGAACATAATTTTGATTACGTCTCTCGTTCTCGCTTACAAAGACACTTCCAAAGAAAGTCAGCATTTGTGGGTTGTTGAATGTACATTGATATTATTTTTAAACAGTTTTACTTTTATTCCACGTATAGAGTACAGAATTACGATACTGGCATAAGTGTTCTGGTTATGAATATTGATGTTTTACTGCTTTATAGATAAATGGAGTATTGATTTTTTTCAACTGATTTCATTATTGAATTTTCAGAAGCTGGACGTCAGTCGGACTGGTTAGAAACTTCACGATGTTGAGAGGTGGGCGTGGAGGCCGTCACAGTCCAGAGCTGTACCCCCATACGCTGAAGTGTTCCAACGCCAGTGATACTAGTTCTGCCTACAGTGGAAGTGACACAATGACCTCAGTACACAGCTCTCTGGACATGGACATGGAGGTGGACCTGTCTGGTCTCCTTGAGTCCATTGTAGACTCTGATGAGGAGGAAGATTTAGAAGAGAGTATGGATAGTCTAACTGTGCGTGATGCTGTTAGGGAATGTCTTGAGAAAGATCCAAGTGAGAGGACAGATGATGATATTGAAATACTATTGGAGTTCACCCAACATTTGAAAGCATTTACTAATATGACACTGACTGTGCGTCGGGCTCTATGTGCAGTAATGGTATTTGCAGTTGTGGAGAAATCTGGAACTGTGGTCATGAATGATGGAGAAGAGCATGATTCATGGTCAGTTCTAATTAATGGGCATGTCAGCATTGAGCATCAAAATGGTGAAGTGGAGCACTTGAATGTTGGTGATAGCTTTGGAATGGCTGAAGCCACACTAGAGAAGCTATATCATAAAGGTGTGATGACTACAAAATGTGATGACTGTCAGTTTGTTTGCATTACTCAGACTGACTATTATCGAATATTACACCAAGGAGAAGAAAATATAAGAAGGCATGAGAATGAAAATGGCGTTGTAGTATTGGTAACTGAATACAGAGGAGCAGCAGGAGAGTCTGGGCGTCAACAGGGTCATGTTGTGATCCGTGGGACTCCAGAACAATTAATGCTGCAACTTATTGAGGACAACTCTCGTGATTCCACATATGTTGAGGACTTTCTGCTGACACACAGAACATTCATTGAGAGTCCTTTGGTTGTTGCAAAACAATTACTTGCCTGGTTCTCTGAACCATCTGTTCGAGATAAAGTGACCCGTGTTGTGCTGCTTTGGGTAAACAATCACTTTACTGACTTTGAAACGGATACCACCATGATGGAATTTCTTGAAAACTTTGAAATTGCATTAGAACATGAAAAAATGGAAAGTCAATTGAGGCTGCTAAATATAGCTTGTTCTGCAAAAGCTCGAACTAGAAGTGTTACATTATCTCGTCCTACCAGAGATGAACCTTTGAATTTTTCTATTCTGGGTGGATATGAGAGAGGATATGGCATATTTATTTTTAAGGTTGAAAAGCATTCTAAGGCTGAAGATGTTGGACTAAAGAGGGGTGATCAAGTCTTAGAAGTGAATGGTCAATCTTTCCAGCATGTCAGTCATGCAAAAGCAATGGAAATAATAACAGGATCAACACATTTAAGCATCACAGTTAAAAGTAATTTATTAGCTTTTAAACAAATGTTGTTAATGCCAGAAAATTCTCCAAGGCAGAGAGGCTGTACTAATAGAGTTCATTGGCAAACAGATCCCAGGGCAAGGCTGTCAACTGCAGATATTCTTAGTGATGATCCCATCACATTAACACCAGTGTTTCAATCTCCCACCAAAAAACCTCAGCAATTGAGCATCAAGAAGGAGCCTCAGAAGGGTTTCATGACTCTTGGACCCAAGCGAAAATTGCAGAAAGCTTTAATTAAAATGAATCTTCTTCCTAAGAACATAATCACTGATGGTTTACCTACAGATGACAGTATTCTTTCAAACTCTGAGTCCCTAAACAGAGCCAATACCAGTACATCATTTTACAATTCACACAGTAATCCTGATTTAATATCAATTTGTTTTGATGAATATCAATCATCAGATTATCCTGAACATGTACTCAAAGTATATAAATCTGATCAGACATGTAAATACTTATTGGTACACAAAGAAACAACAGCTAGGGAAGTAGTTATGTTAACTTTGCAGGAGTTTAGCATTACTGATCCAAGTTCAAACTTTTCACTGTGTGAGGTGTCTGTGGCTCAGGGAGGCATTATAAAACAACATCGCCTTCCAGACCAGTTGCAAAATCTTGCTGAACGTATTGGGCTTAGCTCTAGGTATTATCTTAAAACTAATGGCATCACTGAAAATCTGGTACCTGATGAAATGGCTCCTGAACTTCTTAGGGAAAGTGTTGTACATTTTCTTCAATTAAATGCAGTTGAGGTTGCGGTGCAACTGACATTACAAGATTTTTGTATCTTTCGACAGATTGAGAGTACTGAGTATGTTGATGATCTGTTTGAGCTAAAAAGCAGATATGGTACACCAATGTTATCGCAATTTGCTGAACTTGTCAACAAGGAAATGTTTTGGGTCGTCACAGAAGTAGTCAACGAACAGACTCTTGCACGCCGACAAAAAATTATAAAACAATTTATTAAAGTTGCGCGTCATTGTAAAGAATGCAAAAACTTCAATTCTATGTTTGCTATCATATCAGGATTGGGGCATGGTGCAGTTTCTAGATTAAGAATGACTTGGGAAAAGCTCCCAACAAAGTATTTAAAACTGTTCAATGATTTGCAAATGCTCATGGATCCTTCTAGAAATATGTCTAAATACAGACAGTTGGTTACTACTGAACAGGGAAGATCGCCAGTTATACCATTTTATCCAGTGGTTAAAAAAGATCTTACATTTATTCATTTGGGTAATGATACTAAAGTAGAAGGGATGGTTAATTTCGAAAAGTTGCGAATGATAGCTAAAGAAGTTAGAACCCTTACCAATATGTGCAGTGCTCCTTATGATCTACTTACTCTGTTAGAGTTGGGTAAGCAGCCGCCGTCAAACGCTATGGTTGCTTTAAATCAGCTTACTACTGGAGGTGTGCAGCAGGGCCAAGTGACAGTAAAGAGAAGGAAAAAATCTTCAAATGTACCAAATCCTAAAAAGATGTTTGAAGAAGCTCAAATGGTTCGACGTGTCAAGGCATATTTAAATCGAATGCATGTTGAAACTGATGAAGAACGACTTCACGCATTATCTCTAGAGTGTGAAGGGGCTGGGCCCGCCCCTGCGATTCCGCGACGACGACATCCATCACCATCTTTATCTACTACAAGTAGCGCATCTTCAGCCAGTGAGAGTAAAAAAAGTTTTGCCGGCAATAAATTCGGTACTGCTTCTCCTCAAGCAGTGAGGAAACTATTAGCTCTGTCTGAACCTGCCAAAACAAGACCACATCAACCTCGACCGCCACCTTCAGGACCCTCGCCTTGTTCGCATAGACGCGATGGTCCTGGTGCTGGAATTTGTTGCCCTCGAACAGCCCATGAAAGATCACACTCTGACACACCTACGCCTCTCCCGGTCGATCTGTCGGCCGAGAGCAGTAGTGTGACATCATTAGTTAACTTGCCGTTACGAAAGACTGGGTCAGCCACGTCGAGTGACAGCGGGCACGGGTCGTGCACGGCCGCCAGCTGCGCGCGGCCGGTGCCGCCGCCGCGCATCCCGCAGGCGCCGTACACGCTGGCCGCGCAGGTGGCTCGGCTCGAGCGGCTCAGCCGGGCGCACTCTCACGAGGGAGTTACGCGCCCTTATGATTATTATCACGATACGCATGACGACGACGACGACGATCAACAAGTATCTGCTGTTTAAAATTTTAAATACTCTTTAACTCAATGTCTATTTATATAGTTCCCTGTTTTGTAATCTCACATGATAAATAGAAAGCACGAGTTATGTGAATTCGTTTTAATATATTATTAAAATCATGTATGTACCCTTTACAACTAAGTCTAAAGACTGTATAATTATGTTAAGAAAATGTGCTAGTGTTATGTAAAATTCCATATTATAAGCTCCTAATTATTAATTACAATAATGTGACCCACCAGTTTCCAGTTTTATCTAGAGATGTTTGATGTATACCAATAATAGGTGACCTATTTTATAATAACGTTGGTATATCTACATTCCGTTATTTGTATATTATTATATTAGTTTTCATTATTTATAATTGTGAAACTTAGACCAAATAATAATTAATGTACCTTTTAACATTTATAATTGAAAATAATTTTGTAGTAGTATGTATTTTGTGGTAGCTTTGTGGACCAATAATGGGTTTGAAAATGCGTTTCTCATGGTCGTATCAAATTCTGTTAATATCATGATTTTTAATTATTATTATAATTATTGTAAATAATAAAAATATATTAATTAAATTCTCATAATTTATTTTCATTTACTTAACAATATATTTCTCTTTCATATTTACAAATTCGTTAAGTTCAACTGGCTGATTCAAATTGTGCAATATAGTCCAGTTCTAACGGATGTAAATTGGGAGCAGGAATAACGAGGCTATGGAGCGGCGGGCCGAGGTCAAAGGTTTGCATAGCGTCGAGTGACATCGCTGCTATCCGCTGATCAGCGGCTCCCACTCGAGAAAGTCCCACCGCTTTGCTGTTTTTGCTTATTCCTGTTTGTAATAGAAAAAGTTTGAATTATAGATAACATGAAAAAAATGGTCTAATGGCATAACACACGAAAATAAGGCTATTAGCATAAAGTTTCTGAGTGCGCGGTTACTCTAGCAGGCTCGTGCGGTCGAGCCGTAAAGAGAAGGCCCGAGACCGCGTGAGATTAATCTTGATCTGCGCTGAGCCTATAAAAATATATTCTGGCACAATGAAAATAAAAATGCGGGCATGTAACGAACTTAAATAATTGCTTACAGTTCACCATAACCTTTTTTACAAACAAAAACTCAAATAAAAATTTGCTCTACCTGTATTAGGTTTATTTTCAATAATTTGCACAAGTTGCACTGCCGCCTCCTGCACAGACATAAATTTCGGATCCATGTATTGTCGAACTTTCTTCGTCAAAGATTCTTCCGTTGGTTCTTTAACTTTAATATCTGAAATGAACACAAATACAGCCTAATAAATTCTTATTATGTGATAAATAAATGGTACCGAGGGGTCGGCAACCCTTTGAATCGGAAGAGTCAGTCAAAAATTTAAATTTACAACATTTCAATGGTTTTAGTCAGATTTTTTTTACGTTTGTGCAAACAAATTCAATGGGCGGGTTAGCTTTGAATGGTTTAGAGTGTTTGTATAGGCTCATAACTTGTAGGTTTAAGTTTCAAACATCACTCCATATTTTTATTTCTTAGTTGGCTTCTTTCTTTACTATGAATTAAATTCATGCAGAAGAATGTTTGCTTTAAAATAAATAATATTTGCGTCTGGAACTAAAGAGCCGCAACTTAACATCCAAAGACGGAAGAGCCGCATGTGGCTCGCGAGTTGCAGGTTGCCGACCCCTGGTCTAGTTCGATTTTCACCCAGTCCGTAGTGAGTCGAATAAATGCATCTGCAGACGTGTATATCTGCCTGAACCTATTTTTTTTAGAGAAACTTAGTAAGATGTGGTATAGGGTATATTCTCAGAATAATAACTAAAGTAAGGTATATTGAATTTTTTTGATGTCACAAAAACGCAAACGTTACAACTTTTCCTACTAAGACAATCCACGTCAGACACTCGGTACCCGACTATTTCCTTGGCGTAAATAAATCACCGAATTTCATGTAGAATTTCAGTCGGCCTGATAATCAGCTCTACAAAAAGTCTGACGTATGCAAGCACTCTTACCCGACCTTAGTGCCTATCCCTAAAAATATACACTTTGTATTAAATATATAGATAGCAAATAAACGTGGCTCTTTGAAAGAATTTGCTACGGGCCCCGCGCTTGCTTAATCCGCCACTGATCTAATGATATTTCACACTTCAAAATCAGTCACGCCATTTCGGCTACAATGAGGTCACAATGGCAAGAAAAAAATTATTATACACACCAAGAACAATAGCCTCTTGGTCTGTTGGTTAAAAAAATAGAATATTTCACTTTAGTTAATAATTATTTACCTAATAAGCAAAGCGTGTGTAAGTTCCTTGAATAATTTCCGACAATCTTTTCAAAGAAGCTATCTGGTTTCCATGTTTCAGTCCAATATGGTATTGAAACGGTCTCACCAAAGTTGTATAGTTGTAACCCACAACAGCTGACAGCATTCATTATTGAGGCATTATGTACTATCTGCAATTTCAATAATCTATTATTTTGAACCATACTAAAAATACATTAAACAAGTACCTGCCAGGTTTGAGTGCCACAGCTAACAATAACTTAGAATAACACTCGATAATCTGATATGCACTGCATTATGTTGTGCCTAATGGCTAGGGCGTCGGACTTGCGATCATGTGGTTGCGGGTTCGAATCCCACCCATTACACTACCGACGTGAACCCACTCGTAACACAAGCATCTTATTAGCTTAGCACGAGGGGTTAACGAGATTACTAGTAATGTGCGACCCACATTGCTAGTAACCTTTTTAAAAAAGAAAAAAAAAAATAATTTTTCATCTACACAGAAAAATATTATTTTTTTGGAAAAAATATATACATTCTTGTATTCAGTACTAATACTAATATTATAATGCTGAAGAGTGTGATTATTTAGTTGAACACACTAATCTCAGGAATTAATGGACTGATTTGAAAAAATATTTTTTTGTTTTATTGAGGCCATTTATTGAGGAACGTTAAAGGCTTTTAGCCGCAATAACTGACGCCCATGCGAGCAAAAAAAGCAAAAGTTTAATGGTTAAAACATGAGTTAGGTATTCTGAGAACTTTCTTATATCAACATGATCATCATCATAGGGCTCAAAATGCCTGCTCTGTATACATATTTTCTTGTAAATAAATACAAAATCGCACATACAACTATCAAAGAGATTTTGTTTATCAATATTGTTCATGGTACTGACAGGACATGTAAGTATCAAGTCTATTTCGAAATGTAAAAATATGTGGGCAAAATGTTTTTTTTTATAAGTTCATCACTATAACAATCTGCGTGGCAATCTGTAGCTGCGACTTGGTGCTTTATGACTATTGACAAGATCCAAAGATTAATTTTTATACAGGCAAATGTGTGCTTACCTGAGTTTTAACACCCATTTGTTTGGCTCTTAGCAACATGTCTGTGTGAGTTGTGGCCCCAAGAGGATCACCGACCACTAACAGAGCAACTTCTTTATCAGTAGCTTCTATTAGAATATCATCTATGCCACCTTCACATAATTCTCGGTCTGCCAGTACAAGTGGCCGACCATAATATTCTTCCTGTAATGGATCATTTCTATTATATACAATAAATTTTAAAGCATATTAATCATTATATGTCTTATTAATATCATAACATACTGGAATATTAAGTTATTCATCAAACAACATTTTAAAACATCATAAAAACAAAATATAATTAAATATACCAGTAAAATTTACTACAAATAGTATACATCAGCATATTAACTGTAAACAAATAATAAATATATATTATATTCACCAAAACATCCTTTCCGACTGTTAATATTGAAGTATAACCTTCCAATAAAACTTTATCACATTTTCGTATAATATCTAAACCTTTTACTGTAATATCTTTAGCGTCACCTAGGCCCAAGCCGATCAAATAGAACATGTCTAAGATACTGTTTTACTTGGGTTTAACTTATTTAAGTTATATTTCTACTTCTTAACACAAAGCATGGGCAGTTTCAAACTTTCAATACCAACAGTACATGAGTACAACACACACAACAGCAGTCAGTGAACAACAGAGAACACTATTGTCAAATTGACAGTAGGTGACACTTACATAAAAGTTGTTTGTATTTGTAAGGAATGCTACGAAAACGATTATATCATTGAAGAACTCAGTGGCAAAACTAATGTTTTGTAGAAAATAACTTGAAAAATGTTTTTGAAAGGATAAACATAATTTTAGATCAACTCAGTAAGTACTTCTTTGATATATAAAAAGCAAGTTAAATGTAGCTGAAATTTTCGGATTGACTATAAAATAAATTGATTCATGAGGGCGCCGGCGTAACCTAACCTAACTTGGTGGTATATTATACCACTTATAAATAATTTACCATTTACCACTACTACTTTATAAAATGATAAAATTGAGGCTCTTGATACATGCGCTTGCGCAGCCACGTTTTACATATTTTTTAAACGGCCAACCCTAACCATTCTTGTATCTGTCAAAAATATTGCAGTTTATTTTACACAAATTGTCATTGTTTGTTCTTCGCTTCGACAATAAACTTTGAATTTAATCAATTTAAATATGTTCCACGGCATTCAATAGAAGCATAAAATATTTTTCTTGGCATAATGATATCTAGAAAGGGACAAAAAGGTGTTAATGAGGGTGTGGTTGGGAAATATATAAAGAAAGATACTCCGCCAGACTTACCTAGTAAGTATCATGATATTATAAGCCTGGAAATGAAGGTTTATGCAACTCTTTGAACAATTGTAAATTTTCATTTTAGTTTCCAATTCTAAATATATGAGTTAAGAATATAGGGTTGATATATATATGGTTGCAAATTTCATTGCAGTAATAAATGTCTGGACTACTGGTCACATTAAAAGGCCGCGGAGTCAGCCTTTCGGTGCAAATGATGCCGTCTCTCAAAGCCATGAGAATAAATTTGGAAAGGCTCAGACCATGAGTGGCCATGCGGGCAAATATACACCTAGTGAGTCAGTCCCAAATTTAGCACACAGGTACTTGACGAGGAATTTCATAAATGATCTTTTATGCTTATTTTTCTCTAGTAGCTATGATGTTTATCAAAAGTAATTTTAATTGTACTATTACTAAGTTTTATTAATATTATTTATGTTATAGGTTTGCCAGTTTGTCAACTAGTGATACAGCAAGTACTTCAAATAGCTACAATTCTCAATATCTTTTAGATTCTAATGTGGTAATGAAACTTTTAGGAAACATTATAATATTACAGATTATTACATATTTATGAATTTTATAATGATTTTCTAGGCTTCACATGCAACTCTAAATGAAATAGATGACTCATTCAGCAGACAAACAAGTTACAGATATTACAGGCAACAAGAAGATCCAATATATCAAAATCAACAACAGGTATTGGTGTTTTTATTTATGCCATTTTCAAGTCATGAAAATCAAAATATTTTTAAATTACATAATATTTTTTACAATGCTTTGAAAAAGATTGCAGTAATATGGTAGATATGATGGCTTGGGAAAACCAAGTAGTACAATCAAAGCGAAGCCTTTTCCCACTAGTAGGCCATGTGGGGCTATGTGTTACCATAATAACCCATATTTTATGAATTACCAGGTATGTGTTTCAAGGGCAATCTATAAAAAATAAACAGTGGTATCTACTCAGATACCACTGTTTTTGTTTATACATTTCCAACTTTTTGAAAGTTGGAAAGTATAAACAAAAACAGTGAGAAAGTTGAGATTAAAAGTGTAGCAAGGCAACTCAACCCATACTACTGCTTCCTAAACATAGGCTTTTTAAATACAACTGTTTGCTATTTGCCTATGAAACAACTTCAATAAGTTGTTTAGGTCCCATATCAGCTGAGAGATTGGTGGTAAAATTATCAATAGAACTGAGTATAAAAAAACTTATTATATAAATAACTAAGTTTGACACACAAATAAGACTAATATTTAATTAATTTGAAAAGCTATATCTAGTCAATGGGCTGTCTGTAAATTTTAATGGATGAACTTCTTTCAACTGCAATTATAGTAATGAATTACTAAAATCAACCTTACTGCCTAGGAAATAAGGCTCAAATGTCCGTTTAAAGATTGTAAAGCAGTTATTAGTTTACAAGCACTTGTTTTAAGGCATGCAGCTATATATACGCACCCTAACCTGATATCAGGCATGTGTGTAATTGTGAGTTACAAAAAAATATTATTTTATTGAGTACATATTGTTCATTTTAAATATTTCAATTTTAATTTCATTTCCTCCTCATATGATGTAAACATTCTGGACTTGTTTTTTTTTACCTCAATTTAAATTCATAATCTTGCATTTTTTCAAACAGACAGGCAGACAGACAAATGATTTGCATTTAAATGATACAAGTATAGATATAGCACGGATTTAAATATAGCTACTTTTAATACTAGCTTTTGCTCGCGGCTCCACCCGCGTGAGAGTCGGTTACCGCGGCAAATTATAGCCTTCCTCAATAAGTGGGCTATCTAACAAGGAAATAATTTATCAAATCGGACCAGTAGTTCCTGATATTAGCGCGTTCAAACAAACAAACTCTTTAGCTTTATAATATTGGTAAAGATATGGTGTTAAGAGTCGTACATGTTTATACTAACAGTTTCATTTATTTTCTTCTTAGCTACTTTTGACCAAGCCGGTTTGTTTCTTTGGACTGCTATGGAATCTGTACTTATTTTCAACTAAGTATATCCTGCATATAGGAGTACGATGAAAAGACTTCTCGAACTCCGTATTTTTTTTTTGTTCTTCCACTTCTCGTATCTTCGCCGATCGCCTAGGTATATGGTCGTTGTACAAACTTAACGTGATGCTCATATTAAACAATATCTAAATCAGTGTGGTGTAATCTTTACATTTCGAAGTAATTAAGTACGAAATAAACGGCCAACTGCCAAGATTGTTAAACTTCTCATGGAAAAGTTTTCGTACAATCAGATCATCCCAGAAAAATAATAATTCTGGGATGATGATTTTTTCTAATGGATTCTGGTGAAGCTAATACCTAGTCGATAGCTGCAAAAAATATTGTTTTCTGAGGATTACGCGAAATTTAGACCTTGAAATAAAACTACTTTTAAAAGGATTATATCGCGATTTATTTTAGTTCCCGACGATTCGACGACCTTGCATGTGTCCTGGCAGGCTGTCTGCCCTACGATAGAATCTGTTTAAAGTAATTTTATTTCAACTGCAATAGGTATATATTTAACATGCAGGAAGTCCTAACTGTAGTTAAACTAAGTTGACATCATTTTCTGACGGTGACTTCATCAGGTCCAACAGCAAAAACAACAACAGTATGGATCAAGGGAATCAAGTATACCAAGATTGTCGTCCAATATGAGCCTGACACCAAGGCTGCATCCCCCATCGCCGCATTCGATTCGCCTTCATAACTACACAGATTGTAAGTAAACCTGCGTCTTGCAATAATGTCTCAATGTTATTCTAATAAATTGATTGGGCTAGCTTTAAATGTAACATGTTTTTGCAATTATAGCCTATGCTACAGCAAGCCAGTCTTCGCCGATTTACTCAAATTGTGTTAGTACGTCAGGTCTACCGTACAATAAAGCACATGGGAGTAAAATGATCTCAGGTACTCAAGGTATGTGAAGGACGTTTTCTGGATTTTCTGGTTTATTTGCTTATAGTCTTCATTAAAAAATACCGTTATAGGTTCGGATGAGTGTGATCTTCCCTTGCCTCCTGGATGGTCGGCCGACCGAACTCTACGCGGACGCCGCTACTACATGGATCACAACACACAGACGACTCATTGGACTCACCCTCTAGAAAGTGTGCCGCAACCTTGGCAAAGAGTTTCGACACCTCACCACGGAGTCTACTACTTTAAGTATGCGCTAGGTTACATAGCCAATTTAAGGATATGAATGATAATAGCCTGATAATAGTAAATATATGATGATGATAGCTCCTAGGCCCTTAGGAGACGATGCTAACATTTTCGTTATTTACTTACAGTGAAATTACCCATCAGACTACTTATGCACATCCTTGTTTAGTGGGTGGCTGCTATTTAGTAAGTCCGTATGTGCCTACCCTGGTGCCGCCATATTTGCTCGAGGAAATTCCGCACTGGCTCATCGTTTATTCTAAAGGTAATGCTTATTATTTTAGTTATTAGACCTTATTGGTAATTACGCTTAAAACTTCACGAATAGTACAATAGTTATCAGTATCCGTATATAGTATATATTGACTGCCTCGTTGGTCTAGTGGTCGCAAGCGCAACTGCCGTGAACGAGGTCTCGGGTTCGATTCCCGGGTCGAGCAAAAAATATTTACTGAGTTTATAAATTCTCAGTACCGCTCGGAGTCAGGAAGTGTGGCGATGTTTACATCCCCGTGCCTCGGAAAGCACGTAAAGCCGTTGGTCCTGCGCCTGATCCCTCTCCGGTTGTGTCGGTCAACCGTCCCATCAGACTATGAGAGTGAAGGAACAGAGAGTGCACCTGTGTTTGCGCACACACTTGTGCACTATAATATCTCCTGCGTACATGGCTGATCTCACTAGAGTTTGGCCGCCGAGGCCGAAATTCGGTCGGGAGATTATTATTAGTTATCAGTATCATTGTTGAGGCTGCTGGCTCAGACAAAAACTACGTTGTCGTTTTAAATTACGTAAGTAGGTACCTACCTACGAAACGGAAAGAGCTCTGATAAGCTGTCGCTCCTTGTAAAATACAGTATTCAACTAAATCCGGTAAGACTGTAAGCCGACCTCGACATAGCTTGGGAACACCCTAGGCAGATGATGATGATAATCGGAAATGTTTCATATAAATAACTTTAAAAAAAAAATTAAACCGACTTCAAAAACCAAAACAAAACTTAAAAGGCAACAAAAAGTGTAAAATAAACTTAGAACTATCTAAAATATTAATACAAAACTTGAAGTCATCTGTTAGAAGTCGGTGCCAAACTATATATACTCGTTATTTTTTATTTTATTATATTGTTGTTTGGCACCGACTTCAAACAGATGACTTCAAGTTTTGTATTAATATTTTAGATAGTTCTAAGTTTATTTTACACTTTTTGTTGCCTTTTAAGTTTTGTTTTGGTTTTTGAAGTCGGTTTAATTTTTTTTTTTAAAGTTATTTATTTTTTAATTTTTTGTGTTCATAATATTTATTAAGTATAATAATAGATCAATAATATTTTACAATAAATTCATTCAGCTTTTATATACCTAAGTAATATTTCACATCATAGGTATTTTATTTGAAACATAATAATATATTATTAAGTAAGTATTTCGCATTATGGGTAGACCAACTAAAAGTGCCTCTTGCATGAGGGAAAACAGAAATAAGGAAACTATTGATAAAAATAAGGAACGTTTATCGAAGATTTGCAAACGCAATGCTTAATCGCGGTCGAAGGAATCACCAGTGGTTCGTCAGACTAGATTATCACAGATGAGAAATTATCAAATTACATAAGTTCTCGTCTGTCACAGGAATCCGAAAGTGACAAAACTCATAGACTCAATCTTAGTCTTAATATTGTCCGTCCCCATTGAGACCCTCACCTAAGTGAGGGTCTCAATGGGGACGGACATTCGAGGCGCCTCGATAATCACCAACATTGTACCATAATTTACTATTATCACCAGCTCACCTTAGAATCGTTAAAAAATGTAAATGAGGGTCAATACATATTTATTATACAAAAAGAACCAACCCTTAACTCCTAAAAGTCAAGGTTTCTTCCATCATCAGCTCAGTATTTACCAAAAGCCTTGAGGTGATGACTACTGGACGTAAATACCTAAATAGGCTCAGTAGAATCATGAAACACGTTCGATATTCCTTTAAAATTTAAGGGTTTCCTTCGATTTAACTGGGATCCCATCATCAGATCCTGACTTGGTTACAATGGGACCACCTCGGGAGAATACTCTTTCGAATACAAAAAGAATTATAAAAATCGGTTCACAATTGACGGAGTAATCGGTGAACATACATAAAAAAAAAAAATAGTGACACGTCGAACATAATTATAACCTCCTCCTTTTTGAAGTCGGTTAAAAATGGGATGTTGACTGAGTTATGGACACGGCCGTTTATTGTACGTGAATACGTCTCGTCGATTATCTCTTGTTAAATGATGTATTTTTGTTTTCCAGCTGATCAAGAGCTTGATCACAAGTTACGTTGGAACATGTTCAGACTGAGTGAGCTGGACTGCTACTCTGATATGCTGACAAGACTCTATAAACAGGAGTTGCAACTCATTGTTATGAAGTACGAAAGATACAGGTAAACTAACATACTTCTATTTAAATGAAGCTTTTCAATGTGTTCCTAAGAAATTTACATCCAAAAAATTATGGGGCTTTTATCATCACTTTTGGGTCTAGTCTTTTTAGATAGGGTTGAACTGAAGACTGGTCTTATAACCTTTTTTAATAAATTTTTTTCAGGTCTGCTTTGCTGCAAGAAATTGAGAGACGGCGTCATGCTATTACCTACCATGCACACTCAAACTGTTGATCTTTCATCAACTTGCCTAATTGCACTGTGATCGTAAAACATTGTAGTTATGTAATAGCTAGGATTTAATTAATGTATTTGATATTTTAACTTTTACTGTGAATCATATTCCTAACTTCAAGATATTTGTTTTTATTAATTTAAGAAAATTTTATAATTTAAGACGCAATAAATTGGTGCCTTATAATAATGCCCCTGTAAATGGCCCACTGCTGGGCAAAGCATCATCCAAAGGCATGAGCTTTGGTGCCCTAATAAGTTTCAAATAAAAATATATTCTTTTTGTATGTTTTTTATTTATCTACAGAAGTAATTTATTGAGTCCAAATATGTATTCAACAAGTATTTACAGCTAGTTGCTACTGGTTCTCTTCAAGACTTTCATCATCATGTACCTTTTTGTTACTATCAGGCCTTACACCTTCTCCATCAATAATATCATACTCATCTACTTTTTTTAGACCACTTATTTTGTAAACCTTTGCATTCTTTATACCTAATGTATTAGCCCATGCTAGACCTGAAAGTATAAAGAAAACAATATTAAAATTAAAATTTCCTTTTAGTGTAGTTACATATAATATCTAATGATATTGCCTTTTAAAAACCTTACCTGGAGAAGCATTGTGTTCTTCGTCGGACTTGAGACCATGATAATGAGCCCAATCAGCCTTCCCTTTATATACACTGTACATGACTAAGCCAAAAGCATTCCAAGCTAACAAGCCATAGCCTATACTAAGGCGCCGTTTCCAAAGGATTGCTGTATCTTCTGGAATTGGTTTAGTTCTTTTCCGGACCCACCGGTGCCACCACTTGTGAATCATTTGTATTAATAGTTCAGTAGTTGTATAACATAATAAACAATAAGGTTATTTTAGTGATATCGAATTTTTAACGTGAACGTGAGTAACAACCTAAGTAATTAAGACTCTACAGTACACATTATGATATGCATTAACGAAATTCCCTTTTATGCAATAAAGAGAAGAGAACAATAAAATTTATTAATTTAATTTGCACGGTAAAATTAAACCATAATTTCATGAGTCTGTCAAGTGTCATGTCATGATGACATTCATGACAGTGGCTGACGGTTCACGGTTGTCAAAGTGTAAAAAATCATCAAAAATGAAAATCTTCGCTGTGAAAATGAAAATCAGCTGATCAACTAAGAACCTCTGGATCATCAATGAAGTATCTACTCAAAAAACAACCTTGAGAAAAAAACGTATAAATTATGTAAAGAAAAAAAATTTGTCTATGGAAACATTTTGAAATAAAAAACGGAAAGATTTGATGAAACCGCCTCTTTTGCTGCAGTAAAGTAAATGAAGTAAAGAAATACTAACGGTACACTGTACAGATTCCTTGTTCCTTGCGGCTGGATTTGTAAATTGAAACTTCTAACTAGGTACTAATTGTAATTTATTGTTGACTGTAAAACGTGAGTACCGATAGTACCAGACTCAATAACTACGGACTAATCTACTATATAAAAATAAGTCGGGTTTTCCTTCCTGACGCTATAACTCCAGAACGCACGAACCGATTTCCACGGTTTTGCATTCGTTGGAAAGGTCTCGGGCTCCGTGAGGTTTATAGAAAAGAAAATTCAGTAAATTCAATAAATTAAAAGAGAAAAGCAAGAAGGGAAAATATCGCGATTATTGACATTGAAAACGAATAAACAATGCGGTAACCTTGGTAACCTCGGTAAAATTTAAGTAGGTAGTTGCCATGACGACCAAATTTCGTTATTTTTAGTACGATTTACTATCCTTCAGATCCTCCTCCATAGAGGTTATCAATTAAATAAACAAGGTTGTCATAACTCCTTGCAATGATATTAAAACTCTTTTCTTTTTTAAATATCAGACTCGCAGACTTTTATGTTTTTTTTGTTTGTCTATTTGGTAAGTCTGAGAGTCGGTCGTAGGTTATAATTATGATAAACAGGATGGATTTTTATTGCCACCAGAAAGAAAGAGAGAAAGTACTCTAAATACATAGCAAATTAGACTCAATTTATTTTTGAAAAGAAATAAAGCTGCATTAAATAGATGTTTAAAAATACGCTTTGCGGACAGGGAATCGAATGGGCTAAAATTCGAAAAAATAGCACTGTGTACTTTTTGGCATCAATTAATCTATACAATAAAACAGTAAAAAAATCTGTGTCTATACATTGAAAATATTAAAAAAAAATTGAAAGGGTTTTACAAACAGATAAAGAGCACGAAACCAAAAAAAAATCTCTCTGTTTGCCTGTATTTCTGTTTGTCTGTCCGTTTTTTGTTGTATAGGTATTAAGTCTGGGTAACATATAGGCTATAATTTTATCTTGGAAATTTGAACACCTCATGCAGAACCGCAACAGACCAGCTAAACTATAAGAGATACAAAAATGGTACCAAAGCAAAAATTGTTCCACGTGATGAGCATTTTCTGCTGAGAGAATATTTGAAGATCTGGAATACGTGATGTGGAACTCCAAGAGCCCAGCTACAGTATAACACATATAGGAATGGCGTCTTAGCAAAAGTTGTACGGTCTGATGGGCATTCCCTGTTGACTTATAAAAATCGAAGATTTGAAACATCTGACTTGGAAATCAAAGCTATCACTAATTTCACTGTATAATTATAAAATAACATAACCTTTAGGACTGATTTTCGATGACGATGGTCCCTATATCATTTATAATTCGACTCTATAACTGGCCAAAACTCCAAATTTTTTTTAATTTTTTTTATCGTATATATTATATGCCTTCGGGCTTATGTTATTTGAGCGTTTAATTTACTTTGCAGTCACTTAGATTTTAATTGATCAGGTATCTTCACAATAAAACTATAACCATGATGAAAGAGGTCAAATCTTTCCCAATGTACCAAAGGAGCTAAAAGGTTGAGGATCATAAGATCCCAAGAATCTACCGAAGAGCGTCAGCTTCGGATCGCGAAGCACGCCTGCATTCTCATCGTATTTGCGCATCTACATCCACGTCTCTAGAAACCAGTGAAGAATATGATGCGCGACTGACCGCTGATCGTGAGGAAAAGTTCTGATGGGCATTTCCTGCTATCTTACAAAAATGAAAGATCTGGAGGGTCCCAAATCGTCTCGCGCATCACGTTGTTTTCCCGACCCCGGGCTCTTAGAATTTGACATCAGACGTTTCAGATCTTTTATTTTGACGACCCTGTTGTCGCTGGCATAAGTAACAGGATCCGCGTACGAAGTCGCGGGCAGAAGCTAGTCAGACATAAAATAAAAGAAGTTTGTGAGATTGTTAAATTTTAATTGAAGTAGCAGTAAATCAGTTATTATTTTAAATATAACAAGATTTGAGATACCTAACGATCCGAAATTAATGGAGTAAAATCTAAGGTAAAACATAAAATGAACATGTGAAGTACATACCTATTGAAAGCTTTTGGAAAACAATTAAAAATAGCCGTCTGT
Source organism: Plusia festucae (assembly GCA_950381575.1). Taxonomy (NCBI): domain Eukaryota; kingdom Metazoa; phylum Arthropoda; class Insecta; order Lepidoptera; family Noctuidae; genus Plusia; species Plusia festucae. The sequence goes on from OX494450.1 coordinate 5,270,615, forward strand.
TATTTATGCACCTAGTACCTACTATCTCTTTATATGACGCAACAACGCATCAAGTTCTTGCCTGCGGTAATGTTCTCGATTGGGTATCCTACTACCTACTACTTGAGGGCTGAATATAAATACAACTTAATATCTACATATATCATTCTTCGCTTGGAATAAATAACTTTAAGTGACTATCAAATTCATAGATTAGAAAACCAAAGTAACTGGTAATATCTCGAATAATTCTACCTTACTTTCGTATTGATCATCGACCGTTTCAGAAATAAACATCAATTGTCATTTCAACATGGGTAATAGGAAGTATTACAGTAACGATGCCGATTGCCTAGAATACAGTTGTCTTACGTGAGTACAAAGTACCCACCTAAATAGGTAGGTCTGTAAGTATTTTAGCTGCCTACATTCATCAACTTCCAACTAGTTGAACTAGTTAGGTAATTTACTAATTTTCATTTTAATTTATAGTCCTGCAAAACTTAACTTTCTTAAAATATATAAAACCTGTATGTTCATCATGTAGCTTAGACCAAAGATCAATTAGGAGACCAAACAGTATTTATCTACTTAATGTCAGTAAACCAATTGAAGCTTTATCACCAAGTCAAAAGAAAACAGCATTTATTTTATTTCCCCCTTTTCATCATGCTCTTGAGTCGTGGAATAGCTAAAAATAAAGTTGTTTTTGTAATGTAAGTAATTTAGACTTTATATCACTATACTCCGTAAAATATCGGCGTAGGCACATAGTTGATGAACAGGCAATAGATTTTTTTTAAGATTTAGCATTCAGTCATGCCCTGGGTACGCACAGCATTGTCAGTGGCAATGTACAGGTTCTCGCGTGTGCACTGGAACACGCTGGGGAGCTAATCACATGGGCCAGTTCTCTACACCGACTTCCCGGCCTAGAGTCGTACTACTAGACTAGAGTCGTACTACTAGAGTATGTCCTAAGCGCTATTGCTGGTATTCGAAGTGATGTATATATCAAATTGGCGTTTCTATCTAGGGAGAACTTTGGTAGCAGAATAATTGAGGTGTTAGGACTAAGTATTTCACCGAATATCCATGAAAGTTTCTTTTATACTGATATATCTAAGATATATTCTGGATTTACTACAGAATTATCCGAAAGTTAATATGCTAGTATGAAGCCTATTTCATAAAGTTGCATACATATTCTAACAGACGATCGTAAACCAAGGTCGAAGGTCATTTCATTGGCAGTGTTCGCGTTTCATGGTGCCATTTAGCTGACGTTTACATGAGGTTCTACGCAGTGCCTGGCACGGCAAGTTTGCTTACATACTTTGTTGAATATTCGTTATACATGGGTTGTCCCAAAAAGTTCAAATAAAAAAGAAAAAAAATGGGGAAAATAAAATATGTACACAGGTATCTACCTATGTGTATTCTGAATTTCTGACTGCATGAGATGGCATCAGCCTCAGGTGATTCTTTTACTTTTTGTATAAATAATTTGCCTACCAGTTGAGTGATTAGCATTAGGTACATTTGGATTTTATGATTGCTTTGACTTTGGACTAAAATAAGAACCGGAAGAGTAGGTTCAATCTTGTTTTTCCATGCCGATAAATAAAGATCTTAACTTCGTTTCTTTCAAATGATTGAAGCCCCATAACTTAAATATAGGTACTTCCTTTTGTAAATTACCTAACTACCAGATTACTATTTATTACAAAAAAAATATTTTTACCGAGATTTGAATAGTATTTATTTTGAAATGATAGTTTGCAATATCTGTACACGTCTCACCCAAGCTTGCTTTATATTTACTAAGTTGCAAACCTTCTCGAAGGTCGACACGGCACTGCTTTGTTTACGTCGGTGCCATGCGGGTCAAATCGTGGCTGTTACATTCAATCTTATAAGTTGATAAAAGTCTACACCTATGGGGAAGTCAAACAAAAAGTAAAAAATTAATATTTACAATAATAATTTGCATAAAATTAACAAAACTTTTGAATTTTTTTGTTTCCTGTCATAGAGCTAAATCGGAGCGCATCACCGCCTTGAGAAAACAATATGATGCATTTCTCGAAGAAGATCAGAAGCGGAAGAAACGTAACGAATACATATTAGGGAAGCTGGATAAAATGCGGTCCACTAATGCACTAGTGCCAGTACGTTCCAAGGTAAGTTTTAGGCAGTAGTTTTTGTAGGTACCTTAAATACTTCAATGAAATTATTTATAAAAATAATAATGTAATATTTTCAGGTTGATAACCACCTTTCGGAAGTACGAGATGTGGTTTATCATCCGGACAGTTCATCGACCCACAATTACCGATCTTCCGGCACGACTAGAAATTCTATATTCCCGGGTATTGAATCTAATAATAGCGAATCATATTTAATTCAAGAAATTAGCAAGAAATATATACTTATTCCAAAGAGTCAGTCTCTATTTATAGATAACGCTTTGCAACCTTTATTACTCAAGCAAAATCCAGACAGGCTGCTTCCTGTAGAGAATATCCCTGTTAAAGACGATCCCTGTAAAGCAAGCCCAGACGAAAATATCGATTGGAAAAGTAAATATGACATTTTGAATTTATTAGAGAACGAACAAAAGGAGTCTGTGAAATTCGATACGACAGTTGAAAGTGAGTTACAAGTTAACAAAGAAAGTTCAATGAATAACCCTCACCAGGAGCCTACTAATGATTATAGTAACATTATAAACACAGATGGCCAGCCATCACCATCAACCAAATTTTTAAACGAATTGTCGGAAAAAGACCTCCCTAATAATATTTTGGAATATGCTTCAAATTATAAGATTGAGAACAACGGTAAGGAGATCATTTGTCAAAATAAAGAAACGGTTAATAAAGGATATAATAACAGTGAGGAAGCTCTTACTACCAGTGATCCAAAAGCTATTGATAACAAATTAGAACAACTTAAACTAGACTACACAAATGCTGATGAAACGAACGCTACGCTCACATGCAGCCCAAATGCAGAAAGTAGTAACTATAAATCTAAACCCGATATTAATGTTAATCTCTCATCTATAGAGGCAGGTATTCCTCAAATTGAACAAGTTGATGAAACCTATACAGAAAATTCTAATAAAGAAACCGGGTATAGTATTGAAAATGATTCTGCGATGTATGCACAACATGTCTCTGAGGAACAAGATCTTAAAGATTCAGCACAAACTTTTATGTCAGAAAATCCGACACCAGCAATAGTTGCTACAGATATGAGGCAGGATACATCGTATACCGATGATGAAACCATAACCTATGGCAATCAGCTAGATCAAGTAGGTGTACAAAATTTTGATGACACAATGTATGAACAAAATGAAAATAATGAAAACGTGATTGATGACAGAAATACCGTAGATGTATCTGGAGCAATCGATGATTTTAATACAGAGCAAGCAGAAATGTTTTATACAGAATGTCCCGAAGTAAATACCGTGTATCCACCAGACCCGGAGCATCCACAACAACTTGAATTCAATTATTATGAGGGTAATGAAGCAGAAGAATATTCTACCGAATTGAATGATCAAATGGACGTTACTGAGAAATACGACCCTAGTTACGAACAGCAGTATGATAATGCTAATCAAGAATTAGAACATCAGCAGTACGAAGAGAAAAATCCATATCAGGAGCAGCAACATTCTGACCAGCAACTTTACGAACAACAATACGAGCAGCAGCCGGTGCTCCAAGAACATAAAAGTTACAACCAACCGCAGGCGGAATTAGATTTACAGCAATATGAGCAGCAATACTTAACTCAGCAAGAGGTTGAGCAAGTGTTAGATACTGAAGATGGTTACAGCCAAAAGCAACAAAAACTGGGGCTTGAAGGTCAATACGATAACGAATCACCTAGTCCTGTGAAGCAACTCGAAGAAACAGTCAATGTGTTGAAGTCAGAAGCCGGAGAAATATCAATATCGGAACAGCAGTTGATGGCCTGATAAAAAAAAAATACACATAAAGACACAAGCTTCCAGTGAATATTTTGTTTTCATATAATCTATACGAAATCAGATCACTTCCCGCGCAGACGGAGACAGTTTTTGTTAGCTTCCACTTATCATGCACCGATCGCCAATCAAATAATGATCGGTGTTGATAACAGGCAACAGGCGAGTCTTTGATTGTCCGCCTTCGAACACCGTAACCGGTGTCCCGTGGCGATGTTCTGTGAGGGCAACAAAGAGTTTCCACGTTTGCGCGACGCTTTCATGATTTACTGACGGTGATTTTTGCGTTTCTGCCTTCTAAATCAAGAGTTTCAGTTGGGATTTACGAAGGGAAAAAGATTTTATTTAAAAAAACGCAACAAAAATTATTTACAACTTCTTAAAAAGTAGTTTGTGATTAAAAATTACCCAGAGACTTCATGGGTTCTGCCAATTTGCGATACAAAGAATAGAATCTACTTGCAATGTTACTGTGTTTTCTGCCACAACTTTAGTGTTTTCTGCCACAACTTTAAATTTACATTAAATTATTTACGCGTTACCTTACGCTTTTTAAATGAAAATACCTCCTAGTCTTAACACATCTTTTTTATTTATAACATCTACAAAATACACCTAATTATTGGTTGATGAATTTAGCGAGACAAAGGCATTTTTTCCAGATCAGCTGCTTGTTCCGGGATTAGTGCTTCTTTGGGTTTCTTCCAGTGGAACTCCTCCCAAGGCAGTCTATCCAAACCTGTAGCCCAATGATGTATTCTACATCTGACATTTGCTTTCTCTGTTTTATTTATCTGAAATTTTAGTATTATTGTAAAAAAATTGGCTGACTACTTTGAGGTTTTTAATCTTTATTACACAAAAAATAGGGTCTAATAGGTTTCTCAAGTTTATATGGCTTCATTGGTGGGTCCAATAGGATCCAGTCCAATAGGTGGTGGAATAATAATCTAAAATTTAAAAGTCTAGGAGGAAGGTATTTCTTAAAAAAACTACTTTTTATTTACACTAGCATCCAAAGCTGAAAAGTTACTGAATTAGTGATTCAAATTGTTTATAACTACTACACAATATATACAGGTACTTACTGTAACGGTTATATAAAACTCTTTATCTTGTAGTGATAGATCTGGTCCTTTTATTTGTACCGGGGGCATTTCTATAGCATATTCTGGTACTATGAAACCAGACTTTCGAAATGAAGCACTTATGTGCCAAGGTTCCAGTGTCCATGGTTGCAATTTGTTCATAGTAATTTGTAACACTAATTTTGACAAGCAGCCAAGGGTCTACAACAAAGATCAGTAAAAGCACAATATTATTATTAAAAACACATGAATAATGATGGAAATAATTTATAATTTTCCTTTATAAACAAAATAGTTAATGGCCTTTGCCCTGCATTGGGACTGCAAGGGATATTTATTTTATGATACTGCTTAAAATTATGCATGTGTGTAAGTTCTAACAGTATAGACTGTTTTAAAATGTACAACACTAACCCTATGTACATAAGGTGAACTGTAGTTATTTTCAACTTTAGTTTCATTTTTCAAGGATTTATACTTTTCTAAGTTTTCAGGACTAGCATAGACAGCTAAGCCAGGCATAAGATAGTCACGGTAGGCTTGGTTTGGGCGCAATGACAGAACATCGCCCTTTACACCAACACCTGGAACACAATAAATCTGTATAACATTTTATATCTATAAAAAACTATTCATTATTTACAAATACTTTACAGGTGTATTGACATGTCTGTCATTATTTAATTCATACAACCAATGTTATCTTTATGATCGCATAAGGTTGAGATTTTTTTTTTACGAGACTAACTTTTAGAAGTACATACCATCAATAAATTGATTCAGAACAATTTTTATGTCAGGTTTCCTTATTCTATTTGTATCTTCAACTAAATCATATATAAAATGTCTTCCTCTCATTTTGATTGGTTTACCACCCTTTTTATGAAGAGGTATTGGGTGCTTTCTTTTTAATATGAAAGTGTTCTGAAAATATAAATTCAAAATACATTGAAAACTCATGATCAAAGCTCACCTTCAGATTATAAAAACATTGCGAAAAAAACAAAATTGAATACCAAGGATCTATCAAAAACAGAATTTCTGTAATAGTTTACTTTATAAAGTTAATTTATTTATTTTCATCTTTTATAATGTGAACATTTACCCTAGTTTGCTGATGACACAAATTTGGCCCTGCCGTTATGGCACTTTGGAAAAACGAGCGTAACGCCAACATGTTTATTATGAGCAGTAAAAAAGATCTTGAGACTGGAAAACTATAATAATTATATGTAACATGTACTCTGTTCTGGTAAATAATTATTTCCCAAGTTTCAGGTTAGAAAAGGTTACTTGGGGACACTTGGGGATTGACAAGACAAATGACAATTGACATTTGACAGAATCACAGGAATCACAGGATGACAGGACACAGTGACAATCACAGTCTCACAGAATATTTAGAGAATTAGAGATGCTACAGTACAATGCATCACACAAATGATCGTGCTCATAACACGAGATTTTTCCTGGGTGGGAATCGAACCCACGACCTCCGGCTTAGCAGTCAGAGTCACTAATCACACATGTTGCTAATGGTCTACAATTTTTTTATTTAAAATGAAAGAATATTTACAAACTTTCAAATGAAAATAACCAAAAAAAAACAATTATTTAAAAACTGAAAACAAGCTAATAGCAAGCCAAGCAAGTTAAAAAAAAGGGTTTCGTAACATCATAGAGATAGAAATACATCAGTACGTCATGACATCATCATCATTTCAGACCCCAATGAATTCTAGATTAGCCTGTTGGAATCGACCTGCATCCAGTGCTCCCTGTGACCTTTATCAGGTTGTCTGTCCACCGTGTCGTGTCGTCGGGTGGACGTCCTGCGCTGTGCTTGCTGGTATTAGGTTTATGCAAAACAAAATTGTTGAAGTAAAATGACTGGCATGCTTATTAGGTGGAATTATTAATGAAAAAGCATGCTAGTTTCGAGCATGTATATCTGTACCTTGAAAGATGTGGTTATACTGAGTTCTTGACCTGAGGGTTACACTCACTCTCACTCTAAGCCCTAAGCTCTCACTGTTTTAAATTTTAATCTATAAGCATAATAAATAGAGCCTATGGAGCTCCTATGGAGGGTACCTCTACCCTCCATGATAAAGCCTGAGCATAGAGCAATGCTATTATCGTCGTTAGTCGGTAGCGTAGATATGGCGTAGATAGAGATTTCTCTATCTACGGTCGGTAGTGATTATCTTCTCTCTGGTTAGTCGTAACGCCGGCAGCGCCGCAGATAAAAAAATAAGAACCCGCTGGCTTGCATCACCCGTGTTCTGTGGAACCCTATCGCTACGCTACGAAAGTTTTATTACTGTCTGTTTTTCTGGTTCTCGTTTGTGCTTGATTTGAGTGTGCATCTACAAATTGTTTTAGATATAAATTCGCTATTGATTAATAGTTAAAGGTGTCCGTAAAAATAGGTATAGATTGTATTCTGTAAGTACAATAAAATGGATGATGAAGCGAGTTCAGATTTGCAGGTAAGAATCTGTATATTTTATGGTTTCGTTTCCATGAGGTTAGAACGTTGTAGCGATTCAAAGTTAAGATGTACATGTTGTCCACCTACTTTTTCTGTACCGAGTACTCATTTTATGTTCTATTCTTGTAGAAGTGTCTATCCGACGGACCGATGGATACGGACGAAGGACCATTGATAAATGAAAATTCGAATGGTCTATCACATTTGTTAACGGAGGGAGAGTTCAACAGTGTCGAGGCAGCTGTGGACGAGTCATCGACATCGAATCAAGGTTTCCTCAATGCGGTGGAGCTGTCTGCGGGTAGCGTTGGCGACTACCTGGACAACAACACAGATGGGTTCAACACTGACCCTTTCGATGTGGGCGATAATGCAGTCACATTTCCCAGCGACTCGCTCAATAACGTGCTCACCGACGGCGACTCGCTTCTTAGTGACGCAGCATATAAGGCCTCCTCTGATACTGATGGTGATGTTACAGAAAGTCAGAAGGCGACGGTGGATACTGACTTTGAAGTCTCTAAAATATCTGATGCTGGCTATTCAATGCCAGCTGATGACATGACAGAAACCAAAACAGATGGATGTGCAGGTGATGAAGCTGAGTCTGTGGAGACTAAAGTTGAAGAAGAAACCTTGGATAGCACCCCGGTTGAGAAAATGGAAGAGACAACCGAAGATGAGGTAAGTTTATTTTTCTGTTCTCTTAAGAAATGGGGTTTCAACAATGCTTGTTTGTATTAATATTGTTTTGCTTTTGCCATATCTTCAGGGATATCTTTTCCTAATGAATTCCAAATCTGAACATCCTGTTTCAAACCTGGTTGAGAGTTGGTATAATAACTTTTTTGTGAAATCAGGGGACTTACTCCTGACTGCGTCAAGTTATTTATCAACCAAATTGAGATTGAATGTGAACTCTAGAATTCGACAATAGCGCTATATCGTGCAGTGGCATGAGTTGTTGAAACTGGATCAAGAATAACCTAAAAGAAAATCTGTCAGTAAATGTTGTAAGACATATTAAAAACCATATAGAAATGAAATAAACCAGACTTTATGATTACATAGTCCTATGTTTACAGCTAACGTTGTTTGGTTGTAACTTGATATTGATCTCAATTTGGTATGGTTTGGGAGTATCAAATCATGGTTGAATTGAGAACCCAATCAAAAACAGAACCAAACCAGTTTGGTAGTAAAGCCTGCAGGATAATAAACTTTTTATACCAAGTCTGATGTTAAAAACTAAACTTTGTCTAACACTTTAGTATTCTATCTTTCCCTAATTATACTATGGTACTTTAGAGGAGTCAGGTTTTAAGCTGCATTTCAGACTAATGAAGAGCTAAAGGATCTCTGATGTAGAACTCATTACCTTTCTCAGTATAAATTTATGAATTCATGTTGATTTTCTGTCAGTAACAACTATGAATTGTTCCCTTAGCATTTATCATATATGATGACATAACATCACATACACAAACTTATTTACATTCAAAGACTTGGCTATAATGTATGTTTCATAAATCCTTTGAAAAAGTCTGTTTTTTGTTAACTTTGTCTGTACTGTAATTTTCAAGAGGAAGTTTTGTCCAAACATAAATTCGTCTATATTATCCTTAAAAAAAACGGATTTATGTTATGAAACATAATACATAACATGATAACAATATTTATTTATTTAATAATATAATTATGATAACACACAAAGCATAGAAATACAACATAAGTAATAGAACAAAATTTAATGAACGAAGGAACTGCTTATTTCTTAAGTAATCTCTGCCAGCAGTCCCGCAAGAAGAGAGGTAGTTAATAATGGCAGTCAACTGTGTGCAACTTACATAGAAGAAAAAAAATACTATTAAATATATATACTTAAAGGTACATAAAACTCAATTATAGGGAGAGATAGTGTTCTATGCGTTTCTTGAAAAGAGGTAAGGAATTAGAGTCACAAATGCTAGTAGGAAGTGAGTTCCAGAGCCTTACTGTTTGAACAGTGAACGAGAAGGAATAGAACTCAGTAGAGTGGGATTGGAAATGTAAAAGAGTTTAGATGAATTGATATATTATTTTAAAATATTTATTATTCATAAAAAATAGCTTGGAATATCAAGGTACAATATAAAATCATTTATGTCATTTGTGTGTGGTTTAATTAATAAAAATTTGGATATTGGTGGTAAGGCACAGCTTGTGGGTAAGTAAATGAATCTTTCAGCAATTGGTTTGCTGCCATGCTGCACCATACTTGTACTGGAAGAAAAAAGTGATTTTCAAACACATCAAAATCCATATTATAATATAATATATATATTCTAATTTAAATAGTTATAGTTCGGTATTGAATAGTTTGGTTACTTAACATGGTATGAAATAGTCGCTCCTGGCTTAGATCTTTTAAACTATGTACTGGATTTTAATGCCATTTCAGTTCAGAAATAGATACAAGTGATTCAAGTGGAAGGGGAAGTATGCTGCCTTTGCCAAGATGGGGCGGGTCTGCTGATAAATATTTTCTTCATATTTATGAACATTTGCAATATTTTTGTGTCTAATACATACTTTTTCTGTTATCAGCAGATTACAACAGCACCAATAAAAGAAGAAGCTATAGAGGAAAATCACACTGAGGAAGTGGAGTCAGAAGATAAAAAAGAAGTATGTATTCTGTTTGTAACTTACCACCTGTTTCAAATAGGGTTTTCTATTTAATCTGTTCTCAAATTTCATGAGTGAAAATAATAAAAAGCAAAATTTCTGGTTCAAAATTGATTAAGTAAGCAGGAACTAGGATTTAATACGGTACAAGATGTAAAGATTAAGTAATCAAACTCTTTTCAGGTTGTTAATGATATTCCTGAAGAAGCCATAAAAACTGAAGTTGAAGTTAAGGAAGAAAATGCAGTTGAAGCTGATGTTTTAATTAAAGAAGAAAGTGCATGTGCTACGCCAACCAAAAAAGCTAACAAGGTATGTTAGGATTAATAGTGGAAATGTTAATACAGGTGGCCTCTTCAACCATACCGTATGGGAGTTGTCACATGACAAATTAATCATGGTCGAGTGTGAAAGATGTCTCCTTCAGTAACTCTCATCTCTCTATGTTTGTTTTTGCCTATCTCAATTTAAACTTATGATCACGAACTACTGATGTTAAGTAAAAAGTAGTTCGTATATTTTTTTTTTTACTTACTGGGGTAATAGATTTGATTCATAAAGAATATATATTTTTTTGTAAAATATACCCAAAGACTTTGTTTAAATAAAAGGTGGGAGGGGCTGAAGAAACTGAAGTAGTTTCAGAAGATGAATTACCTGAGGTTCAGAAACCCAGCATAAAAGATGCTGAGAATGTCTCAGACGATGAACTTCCCGGACCAAAACCTGCTGAACTTCCTGCTGACACCGAGGTATTTTATTTTGTTGCCTATCCTTGCAATAAGCTTGTGGTAGGTAGTTTACTCTTAAAGTAGTTTTCCTTAGAAAGGCGTTTTATGCGACATATGAAAGGAATCAGGCATGATATGATTCTGCTTACATTATTATAATACTTTACCTGTGCCAAATGCATATACAGAGGTATGTTTGAAGGAAATTTGTTTTTTTGTTACCTTCGAATCAGGCTAATCTTTTGTTTAAGGTCGTGTCAGAGGACGAATTGCCGGCTTCGAAGAAAGATTTAAAGGAGTCACGTAAAAGAAAAACTGAAGACGACCGGGACGGCTACGACCCTGGCTCACCGACATCGGAGAGTGAATCGTCTAACAAGAAACAAGCAGTCGCTAAGGTTTGCATTAAAATTTGTACTTAATTTCACAGATAAGCATTTTAATTTTACATTCTGAATACTCCTATACGTACTCTATACGTTTTTATTTGTTACTTAGAATGGAGAAAGTAAACCCATACCATCTGAGAAAAGATCGTCGATTGATGAAAAACCGAAAAAGAAGACACTGCCTGAGCTGGACAAATATTGGAAAGTGGTCAATGACGACCCCACCGACTTCACTGGCTGGACATACTTACTGCAATATGTTGACCAAGAGGTAACTAGAAATTATTATTTATTTACAAATCCATACTTTTATTGTCTATTTTTGTGCCAAACCAGTTAGGTAATCAAGCATAAAATTCACATAAATGTTTTACATTATAATATTAAAATGATGAAAACTCTCGCTAATCTTATTTGCTTTATGAAGCGATAAGATCTGAATCATATTGATGATTGGCAAGGGCCAACTGATTGACACCCCTAATACAACACGCACTGTAAAAGATAAACAGATGTTGATCACACCCCTGTCTTCCAGAGCGACGTGGAAGCCGCACGCGAGGCTTACGATGCCTTTCTGTCACACTACCCGTATTGTTACGGCTACTGGAGGAAATACGCCGACTACGAAAAACGTAAAGGAAGTAAAAAGAAATGCCTAGAAGTGAGTACCTCCCACTATAAAATTGATGCAATGTTTATAAATATATTAAAATTACTGGTGACTGGTAAGGCAGTACACCTAATGATCAGTCATATATGAATGTGTCTTAACACTTGGATTTTGAAATGTTTTAGTCTTAACTGGTATTTTGCAATTATTTTTTTTCCCAACAGTGCAACGAGCTCCACGATGTTCGTAAGGCAAAGTCGTCCGTTCGCACCGGAGAGTTCTATTACCATCACATAGATTTCGTTTTAGTGGTTCATTTTTTGTGGTGTATATTTTGTATTCTAGTGCATATATTTATTATACTTTGTACACGCATGATGTATTGTAATACTTTTACATGTATTATTATTTAAGTAAGTACTTAATGAGTGGTGGACATAATTAAGATTAAGGTTAACAACCGATCCATGGTAGCATGGAAGCGCTGCTGAACGTCATATTTAGCCATTGAATGGCGTTAGGAACGGAAGACTACGGCGAGTCGTCGACTGCTTCGTCAGCGCGTCGAATGCGAACAGGTGTAATATACCCAGACAAACATTTTATATACAATAGAGACGAGCGAGACGTTGCGTGTGCAGCCGCGCCGCGCCCTCGCCGCTCGACGCCCGCCTCCCGCACTCGACACGCAACGTATCGCTCGGACTATACAAAATTATATGTCACATAATATGCTATTCAATATTCCCTTGCTTCATGGTGTCGCCGTGAGCATGGCGACGCTTGCACACGCGCGGAACTCATTTGACACACGATCTTGTGTTTCAGGTTTTGGAAAGAGGCCTCAAAGCCATCCCATTGTCTGTGGATTTATGGATACACTTTTTAAATCATATAAAGGCAACAAGAACAGAAGATCATGCCTTCATTCGATCTCAGTATGAAAGGGCTATAGGTAATGTATTCGATACGAGTTGCTTAAGTTTAGACAAAAATATTTTTATTTATGTAAGCCACTTACAAGCACTTTTTGTAGTCAAGAAATGATGTCTATTCGAAAATGTTATTTCTACGGTGATGGATGGACAAGGCACTAATAAAAGCCATTGTGATGAGTACCTAATAAATGAAGAAGTAAATATTTCCAGTTTGGGAAGGGAGGTAATGCCCGTAATTTTAAATAGCTCAATTTGCAAATATATCGATCTGCGTACCCTATATTGAGTGACTCCAACTACTTTTCATACAATAACATTATTAGATGGAAGATGGCTGAGCAATATTTTATACAAACTTTTTAATTCCAGAGGCCTGTGGTCTAGAGTTTCGTTCAGATCGACTCTGGGAGTCGTACATCAAGTGGGAGGCTGAGAACGGATCTGCTCTTAACGTCACCAATATTTACGACCGACTATTGGCCACCCCCACACTCGGATACACTTCACATTTCGACAAGTTTGTACTATGTCCCTTTTTATGCTTCAATATCGTCCGTGGTAAATATGAACTATACAGTCTTAACCTGAAATATGCTACATGTTTATTTTGTATTGTTGATAACGATGCTAGTACAGAAGTCAGTGTCAAATACTTAGCACTAAAGGTATCATTATTTAAGTAGAAATATAAAAGTATTATTTATTTTATTAGTTGTTGTAAAATTAATAAGCAGTATATTGAACATTAGCACGTGCTTGCTTTAAAAACAGCTTATACTAATTCTTTAAAGCAGCTCACGACTTTCCAGCTTTTAGCATTAATGTGTTTAATATATTTAGCTGCAGTGGCTGACTACAAGTTATTATTTCTTAGTTTTCAGTGAAACGAATTACTCTTAGTGGTAAATCAAACGTTCATTATAAATACTGTGACTGTGATTGAATGAGAATTACTAAATATCCAGTTTAAGTTGCTGACTGATGACTAACTTACAGTATAAAGTTTTACAAAACTTCATGCAAACAACACATCTAGAAGCGGTGTTGTTTAGTCAAATGTATTGAATTGTCTAACAAATTGTTTGGGGAACCCGCCCTAAGTACAGTTTTATGTTGCTAAATGACGTGTCATTACTACTAGTGAAGCAGCTAACTAAGGAAGAATACAGTGTCACGTAATACCACCCCCATTACGGGCTTAATTTTTAAACATATGAATACTAGCCAGCGAGGATAGAAAAGCCGATTGTTATTTTAATTATTACTAATTGCGAATAATTCTTATTATACTAACATTAGCGTAAAGTGATTTCTGCAAAATTATTTAAAAGTTCCGTCCGAGTCGTAACTTTGGAAAATAAATATAATCTGTAAATCATTGAATAACCCTTACAAAATGTCTTTATTTAGCCCCGCATCGCTGGTTACCCCATTTAACCGATATTATTTGTGTAACTCTGGAAATAATGGCGGTAAAACTGAATTCATGTATCCTGTAATTAGGATTTAATATCATCATTTTACATGTACTTTTTTAAGCTCGATGGAGACGACATTTTCTATCTGACTACCTGGACATCTTTCAAAATATCACAGGGTAATCCAGACAATAATCCGGGAGTAATATTGTGTAAGATGCAGGGTATAAAGTTATAGTTGTCGTGCGCAGCTTCCAGGAGCACGTGATGTCGGAGCCGGTGGCGGGCGTGGTGACGCGCGCGGAGCTGGTGCGCCTGCGCGGCGAGGTGCGGGACGCCGCCGGCGCCGCGCCGCAGCTCGACCTGCCGCCCGGCGAGGACGAGCCGCTCGACCACGTCGTGAGTATATGGCTTTTCATTAACCTGCTGGAGACACCTATACAATTTATGGTCTGAGAAAATGGAGGGGCTTGTCAGACCTATAAGTGAGATAGGACAGCCCCGTTAAGGGTAATTACATGCCCTTTTATTAACCTGCTGGAAATACCCATAGATTTACTCTGGTCTGAGAATACGGAGAGGCGTCTCAGACGTATAAGAGAGCCCGACTAGGGATAACTAGTCCTTTTTTTAAACCTGGTGAAAGGATCATTAGAACTTCTGGTCTGAGAAACGGAGGGTATTAGACGTATAAGAAAGGTAGCGCAGCCTGACTAGTGAGATCACTCCGCCCTACAGAAGATTGCCTAGGTCTGAGAATAGAAAGTAAACTAAGACTTAAGTGTTTATTATAGGGGTTGCCCTCCAAATTTTTGCACAATGTTTGTCGCGTCTGCTAGTATAATTGTAAAAACTTATCTTTTTTTTTTAAGTAAACATATTCTGTTTAGTTTCAATCACATCATAATTGAGTATTTGCATATCTGCCAGTTTGTTTTTGATGAATTCAATCTTAATTTTTTCATTTTTTTTTTCTATACTTATAATATAAATTTTATTATTTACCTAGGCTTCCGAAGAAGAAGCACAAGCAATAAAGGAGCGCGTGATAGCGGCGCGGCGCAAAGTACACAAGACTACCGGAGAACAGGTCGCCGCCAGGTGGACCTTCGAGGAAGGCGTAAGTCACATCATTATTGAGTCTCTTATAAAGTTTCATCTGTAGTTGGTGTTCGCTGTTAGGTATCAAACACATATATTTCTCTGCATTTTATTCCGTTGTTAATTAATTACCTGTATTCCAGATAAAACGTCCATATTTCCACGTGAAGCCACTCGAACGATGCCAACTTAAGAACTGGAAGTCCTACTTAGAATGGGAGAAACAGCATGGCTCCCTGAAGAGAGCTCTGGTGCTGCACGAGCGGTGCCTCATCGCCTGCGCACTCTATGAAGAGTTCTGGATGAGGGTAAGTGCATATTTGGTACCTTTCTTGTGTATTACATAGTCTTATTGCCGTGACAAAAGTAAGATAGAGCTTGTCTTGTCATAAGAAAAAAGTAGCATGGCACTGATACGTCATTGCCTCTGATGTTATAATGTTGGCTCAAAGCAATGTAGGGCGTTTTGTCCTCTTGATTTATGCACGTTTTTAAATGGCCTTTTTCTTATCTTGAATGTGTTTTAATAAGTACGATTTTCACAGCTTATAAAGTTCCTTGAGGAGCGTGTGGAGACGAACCCCGAGCTGGTGGCGGTGGAGCGCGAAGTACTGGAGCGAGCGTGCACCGTGCACCATCTGGACAAGCCCGAGCTGCACCTGCACTGGGCACACTTCGAGGAGGTGCACGGCAATGCGGCGCGAGCGGCCGAGATCCTCGACCGCATCGAGAAGGCCTGTCCCTGCCTTGTGCAGATACAGTACAGGTGCTCCGAAATTATGACGTAACTTACTTATCTTTATACTACATGTTCAATGTTTATGTGGATGTCTTTTTAATTGGCTGGTAAGTAGTGGCTTTCAATGTCAAGTGTCGTATCACCCATATGTGCTTTTGTCAAATAGCTCTCAAAATATATCAGCTACTTGTGACAAGTCTTGAAATCCGAGAATGTGTGAATTGGGTGATCTTTGTCTTAGTCTGATATTACGACTTGCAGACGCGTGAACCTGGAGCGGCGGCGCGGCGACTACGACAAGTGCGCGCAGCTGTACGAGGGCTACATAGCGTCGGCCAAGAGCAAGGCGGTGGCGTCGGCGCTCAGCATCAAGTTCGCGCGCTTCCTGTTCCACGTGCGGCGCGAGCCGGGCGCCGCGCGCGCCGCGCTGGACGCCGCCGTGCTGCGCGACCCGCTCAACCCGCGCCTGCACGCGCAGCGCCTCGACCTCGCGCTGCACACGCCGCACACGCCCTACGCCGAACTCGACGGTACCGCATACTTACACCTGCGCTTGGTCTATTTCAATCCCGCCAATAGCGCCACAGTTAAAGTGCCCTGTTGTTGTTTAATAAAAAGATGTATCATCAAATCAAAAAGAAGAAAAGAAATATGATATCTATACTAGGTTTATAATCGGACCTGTCGATGTCGTGTAAAATGCTAAACAAGGACAAGGATTGATTGCGTATCCCGTCGACCCAGGCGCGCCTCATTGTCGTAGTTTGCATCTGTATAAGTTTTAATACAACTATACCATAATACAATTACACCATTCAAATTTGAAATATACGGAATCCTGATCTCCTTTATTGATTTACAGTATTTTCATGGTTTTGTTATCATCGATTATGCGCAGAGCTGGTGTCGTCATATGGACAGCAGGAAGGCGCGGAGGTGGAGGTGAGCGCCATGATGGCGTGGCGGCGGCGCGAGCTGGCCGAGGAGCTCGGCGACGCGGCCGCCGCCAGGGCTGCGCACGCGCATGCGCGAACACTCGCCAAGCACCTGCGCAAGCGCGCGCGGAAGGACAAGCACGACCCACCACCGCCACCAAAGTAAGTCCTAATACTACTGCGCGCAAACTCACTGTTTTACCGTGAAAAAACTTTTTAAGTTTGCTCAAAATATTTTATTACCAGACTAAATAAATGACTTTAATTATTGTGTGTACAGCAACGCAACAGTAGATTGTACCAAAAAGAAGGAGAGTGCCGTGGCGCCGGCCAGCAGCACGCCGACCACGAGCAGCAACTCGTACTACCAGGCGCCGGCGGGCGCGGCGTCGTACGAGCAGTCGTACGCGCAGCCCTACCAGCCGGCGTGGGGCTACCAGCAGCCGCCGGGCCCCTACCAGCACCACCCGCACCCCTGGCCGCAGTATCCCAACTACTACTAGCGCCCGCCGCCGCCCGCCGCACTGCCGGCAACATTCTTTAAGTTTTCTGACGAAGGCATCTCCGTTCGTTTTATATGCCGGTAGAAATTAGAATTTCTAGAATCCTGTTAAGACTGCAAAATCAATAGTGCCGGCCGACGCGAGCCGTTTATTGGCAATAAGTTCGATGTGATTCGTAGATAAATAAATTAAGGTTTTCAGAAAAAAAAATGTTTATTAACATAAACATAACAAACATCTGAGACATTCATTACTTATAATTTTTAGGAAATAAATATAATCTTCTCATTTCAACATGTTATTATTTCAATCCATCCATCAGTCTTCCTTTCCAAATACGAACCTGGCATGATTTTTCTTTAATTATATGATCATAATATACACGACGCTGTTCCACATACATAAATACATTGAAATTTTTCTACATTACAATATGAATAAAATTGTAGAAATATTTTTAGAACAACTAACTTTATTATGAAAAAGACTCATCATTTATCATTTAATTTTTTAACATCTGGATCGAATAAAATTTATGAAACAAATCCTATAGCCTATAGGATACCAAAATAAATTGATTTGCTCTATTTACAGTCAAGAACTTAACAAAGAAAGTTCATCACTACTTATTCGAATAAAATCGTATTCATTGAATGAACCATAAAACGCCGCAGTATACAGAGCACACAGTTTGTTTCTTATGAACGTGTTTATTCTAAAACGAACAAACTCCGTTTGTCGTAATCCGCTTCGACAGATTTAGATCACTTGTTATCATGAGCACGCAGCCTTGGCAGCCTTCACAGCTGTAAAAAAAAAGGAATTTTGTTAGAAATAAGTCAGTTTAGAAAATTTATAAAAAATATTAAAAAATGAGATGAGATTAAATTAATTCAATCAAGAACTAAGCAGGAGACGCATTGAGTGTGTATATGACAGTGCAGTGAAAGGGAGAGTTGGTAAAACTCAAATCTATACATGGATTAATTTAAAAGGAGGCCGCATATTCAACGAGGTAATCAGGTGCATAAAACTGAACAACTTTCCCCAAGGAACATAGGTTGAAATCTTAAAATTGAAAATGAACTTTTCATTCTAACTAACAGGTCCTGTGACCTTATGTCTGTATGAAAAGTTCAGTTCTGATTACCTCTTGAATATACGCACTCCTTTTAAATAAATCCCGTATATCAAGGATAATAATTAGAATTTCTAGTATTCATTTCAAATTACTGTGACGTGTGTGTGACGGATTATTGATATGGCCATTAGACATAAACAGCTGGACAACAAATGATAATTTATTGTGATGACGGTGATGCATGTTAAACGCGTTAACCTCAATTCGTAGCTACTTTTGCGTCCAGGTAAATGTTTGCTGACCTTCTCTTTCCTTCCGACGTAGTTTCTTGCGTCGTCGGTCGATGGCCGCGAGCTCCGCTTTCACCGAGTGGTACGCTTTGCGGAGATCTGCGAGGCGTGTTGTCAACACGTTTATACGTGTCTGACAGTCCCATGAAGGATCTGGAATACGTAACAAGTTGTAGGATGAGAAACTAGTGAGCTATCCCTCACCAAGCAGTCTAGAAAGATTCTGGCGGAATGGAATTAGGTATAAAGACATTATTAAGTCGATTGTAATGATTTGTTACCTAAGTCGACGTAGAAGTTGTACTTGAGCGGCGCGTGGTGGTGGTGATGCGGTGCGTCGTCGGTGTCGCGGCGCGTGCGGCGAGGTCGCTGGCGCGCGCTCGCCGAGCTCTCCGACGCCTTGCGGGAACGACGCCCGCCTGAACAACCATGCTCACTTAATATTTAAATCAGCAACAATACTTGTTGAACGGAATAGATTCACAAAAGGCCTAAAACAATAAAGTTCTAAAAATTAAAAAAAAAAGGATATCATAGCGTTAACCTTTCTTGATAAGGCTATCGTTTCCTTGTAGCAATAACTTGAAATTGTGTTTTGTTGCTTATTACAATCTACTTTGACTGCCTCGTTGGTCTGGTAGTCGGAAGCATTAGGTCTCAAGTTCTAATCCCAGGTTGAACTAAAATAGGTACTGGGAAATTGGGTATTTCTGGTTAGAAACACTCACTAGAAATCATAACAGACGGAGGGCCGTCTGTTATTACAGACGTAGTGAAGGACACCACAGCCAAATATCGATGAAAAAGGAAGCTGTGTCGGAATGCGGAAGGCGGAGGGCCGCGTGATGTGAAAATTGGGAGATCCCTATGTCCAGCAGAGGAAGGCGATAGGCTGAGTCAAGTGGAGGTCGGAGTTGCCGAACGAGAGAGGGAGGCTGCCTCCACCCACCCAATCCGCGCCCGACGCACTGGGCGCAGGAACAGGGCATATAACGCCCTGTTCCTACCACCGTAGACGGCCACGGGCGGCGGACTTGGGGAAGTCCGTCCGCCCAGCTGTAGGCCCGGGATCGAGGCGCGGTCGGAGTGTGCCGCGCCCCACTCATGGATTGGCAGGTGGGGGACTACACAGCCCCCCTCTCTCAGGAGCCGAGGACCGCACCCTAAAGCGGTCCGCCACTGCCGGGGTCGCGGATGAATGATTCATCGCTCCCGTAACCCCGGTAATAAAGTGGAGAGGCGTAACACCCGTGTGGGGTTTAGTCGGTAGTCAGCCGTTCTGGGTGGAGTCCGACACGCCCCGCCGCCTCCCCGGGCGGCGGAAGTCCTTAAATGGATTCCCCACACGCAAAAAAAAAAAAAAAAATTGGAGGTCGGAGTTAGGAAAAGTAATAGTGGTTACATCGCGTGCCTTAGAAAGCACGTAAATCTGTTGCGCCTGATCTCTCTCCGGTTGAGTCGATCTGCCGTTCCTTCGGACTATCGGAGTGAACCTATTAAGTTGGCCGATCTTTACAATTTTAAGTATTAAATGAATATAATAATATTACTGACCGTGACCCTTATCAACATCAAGACCAGCTGCATCGTTCATTCGGCTGTCGTCTTCATCCTCCTTACGTTCGGATGGACTGTCCCGTTCAGAAATACGCCGGTCCCTGCTAAACAAAATAAATATTATGAATAAATAATTTAACAATCATAGAAAGAGTCTACATGATAATATATAGTGATATACGAGGTAGCGGGCTGCGAAATAAAATTTACCCATTAACTATCTTATCAGTCATTTTCTGGCACAGTGAACAACTAAATCATTTTACAAAGCAACTATAATACAATTTTATGCTCCAAAATTTCATTTCATTTTTACTTCTAAATTGATGTTGTGACTAGGAAACAATCTTTGATACCTTTATTTTTGAATTCGTGTAACTTCTTGAAATTCGGTGTTTTGTAAATCTGATTGTGTTCAATAACTATTATATAAAATGCTGATGCTAAGGTATGAAAAGTGAAGATCCTGTTTAGTCTGCAGGTTAGATAATAAAAATATATTAGATACGTATTTTTTCTTTTTTAGAACAATAAAATTTGACAAAAGTTGACGTTACGTTATAAGTGTCCGAAAATAGTGGCCACAAATAACGTGACGAGCCCCTTAACTTAAATTTGCGATATTTATGTAGACATTCGTAATTTCTAGAAAGCAAAATTTACGTGTCTAATATTTTTACACCATCTTGATTTTTACACCAAGCAGACATTGAAAGAAAAGGAAAAACATATATATCCATAGTCTGCATGTGCGATGCCTATTATCTCGCTCTCGCAGCATGTGCGCGCGGTACCTGTGCGGCGGCGACATGTCGAGGCTGCTGTCGGGCGTGGTGGGCGGCGTGTTGTCCACGAGCGCGCGCCCGCGCCCCCAGCCCGCCGCCTCGCCCGCGCCCCCGCCCCCGCCTGCGCCCCCACCCGCTCCGCTCGCGCCGCGTCGCTCTTCTGACAACACAGTACATCCTTAAGCTATCGCGTTGGATATATAATATTATAAAATGACGTATTGGTGATTATCGTGGACTCTCTGTAAGATGATTTAATTTTGCTTAGCTTCATCATTTCCTCTACTTCAAAAAATACGGACTCCTGTATACCTTTTACACCTCTTCTTCAACCTCTAAAGGAGTAGATAACCGTTATTAATTAAAAATGAAAATTATTTTTGATCCCACTGAAGTTGATTTGCTACTTCACTCCTATGGAAGGACAATGGAAGAAACAACAGGTTATAATCTTGTGTAAAACTGTGCAAGGCATTATTTAGTGGAGCTCACTGTATCAGCTGGAAATATAGGGCGGTATAGATACCTTTCTGATGCTGGTGCGCGGGCGCGGAGGCGAAGGGCATGTGCAGTCGCTGGCGCGGCGGCGCGGGCTCGGCGTCGGGCGCGGGCGAGCCGGGGATGGTCTCCTCGCACAGCAGCAGCGAGATGCTGCCGTCCTCGTCGCGCCCGCCCGCCACCACCACGCTCGCACCTACACACTCACTTATATTTACAACACTCGTTACGACCGCGAGTGAACCTGAGAACCAAATCCTTCACTCCACTCAATCTTCACTCGTTACTTCAATAACCATACTTCAAAGCTACTTTGTAACTTATAACTGTGATGTCTTCATATATTAAATTATGTAAAAATAAGTTAAGAAAAACGTGAGAAAATGCGCTTTTAACAGTTAAAGAGAAGTGCAATATTAAAGTTGAATACATACTGTGTTTCCGCTCATTCTTGCATGCATCTTCCAACATGAGCAGTGACTCGCCAGCGCTCCACTCTCCGGGAGACTTGCCCGCATGCAATGCTCGCGCTCCTAGTGTCATACTAGCGCCAGCCGCGCCCACTATACTGGCAACTCCCGCCATGCTGGCCACGCCTCCCATACTGGCTGCGTTGGTTAAACTGGCCACGCCAGCGATACTGGCCATGTTTGCCAAAGTGCCCGCTGTGGCCGCCACGTTGGCGGGCTCGGAGCTGCCACCACTGCCGCCGCTGCCCCACTCGTCTACAGCTAGCTTGTCGATTATTAACCTAAGGCGAAATGTTTTGAATAAACAAGACAGCTAGTTTATAAGAAACAGCATGTAGTAAATAATTGAGATTTAATGTATATACAACATTGAACGCATTTCTTGAGGATACAAAGAAATTTCATTTTATCTGGTGGTACAAAAATGTATTTTACAATAAATACTTGCCTTCTATCCGAGTCGTCAGAGTCGCTGGAATCGGAGCGGTCATCGCTGGGGAAGGGTAGCGGCACAGTGGCCGCAGCCGCCGCCGCCGACTGATTGATCTGGCTCGACAGTTTCTGAATGGTATCACTCAACACTTTATTGTTCTTGCCAGGCACACTCAGCGGTAAGTCTGCTACACTCTTACGACGCTCCAGAATGTTCAACGGACTCTGCAGCCGCGGCACAACACTCTCGTCTGGCTTCACCTTTTTAATATCAAGTATGTTACGCTTCACATCGAGCAAATTAGATGGCTCACCAAATATCGTATCAACAGTCTCAGCAGTTTTCTTAATTGGTTCGATGATTTTAACAAGTGGTTTCGTGGTCTCTGGTTTTATAGGCTTAGGTTCAGGGGATATAGGTGATAATTTAGTCTCAGGCTTGAGTGGCTTTATCGTGTCGGTTTTAGGAGTGACGGGACGATCCTCTGTGGGTGGCGGAGACATAGACAGCCTTTTGGCGCTACTGATAGCTTTAAGTAACTTTTCAGCTATCTTTGGACCCTCAGACTGTAATAGGAACCCAGGCGGTGGTTCCGGCAGTACGTCGATCCTTGCCGGACTGTCTGGCTCAGATTTGTCTTCTTCCGTATCAATCAGAGGGCTAGACGGCGGCAATAGTTTTGAAATAGAAGGCTCCATCGGAATAGGATCTAACTTCTTATCAATTTTAACTTTGAGTACATTTTCTTTGGGCTCCATTACCGGTGTTGCAATAGGCAGGAGTTTGACTGGTTCCTCTTTCTTCGGCTTTTCAATTATATCTTCTTTATTTTCTTCTTTAGGGTTAGGCGATACAACACCAGTAATCGTGATTATAGGATTGGTAGTAATATGTATTGGAGCAAGTGGAGAATCTTGTTTCTTCTGTGGAGGTGGTGGTGTTCTAGGTGGCTCGGGAATGCTAATCATTATAGCTTGTTCCGTTGTTTCTATAACTTCGTCTTTTACTGGAGTCACTGGTTCAGGATCTTTTATCTCATCCTTAGCAATGGGTTCTGGAGTTTTCGGCTCCTCAATGACTGGTATTATTGGAGTTGGTTCTATTTCCTCCACTTTCATTGCCGTTATGTTTTCGGGTTCATCATCTGAAGACTGCTCGTCGTCAGCGGGACTATCAGGAGAATCATCAATGAGCTCTCTCAACTTTGATACCTTACTTTTCTTGGAATATGTTTCTTGATTTTTTGCCGGAGTGAACCCTTCGAAGGTCGGGCCTGAACTGCCGTCACCAGGGAAAGAGTCATCATCAAGTGAGAACAGTCCATCTTTGGAGTCGTCCTCGGGACTCTGTCGGCTTGCATCCCTGCTTGTGCCGAAATCTCTGAACGGCGACAAGGAAGGTGACCTCAAAGATGAAGGTCGCGGTCGCATGGGATCTTCTGATATCTCTTCACTCAAGGATTTTGATAGAGTGGAAGTATATTTACTTGGTGAAATATCATCGAATATGCGATGCGTGCGTTTCTTCTTCTCATCATGCAGTTCTAACTCAAATGGTTCGGGTTCTTTGAACTCGTAGACGTCTTCAGCCTGTTTGTCGACTTGAAGTGGTTCTGAGGACAGCGCACTTGTCTGTGCGGGTGTTAATGATGCATCTTTATCGGTCTCTTGTTTAACTGCGTCTTCAGGCTCTTGTTTTACAGTATGCAGTCCTTTCAGCTCAGAACGAATTTCGTTGAGGTCGTAGTCCCGGCCTTGATGGCTCGCCACGTTTGGCCGTGTCTTCTTGGCTGGAGACACTGATGTAGGCGTGGATACTGTCCTTACCGGTCTTTTGCGAGGCTTACTTGAACTACTGCTGTCACTAGACTTTATATCCTTAGACCTTGAGGGAGCTGAAAACAGAAATTAATTATATATATAAAAAAAGTACACATTGAAATTAAAATGTCGAAGTAGATTCAGCTTTCATACTTTTTGGATTAGATTTGTCGTCTGATGATTTCTTTGGAGGTCTCTTGACTTCATCGTCACTTTCCGAGTCACTGTCGGAATCAGATCGGGCTGATGATTCTATAAAAATAAAAAACATTTTATTTCATGAAACAAATTATTTTTTACACTGAATGTGCATTTATTTGCTTATGCATTACCTTCAGTCCTCTTGCTCCTGACACGCCTACTGATACTTGATCCCTGCAAAAACAGAAGTAGATGGTTTATTCAAATAAAATAATAGTTACGTGGTTTACTGAAACGTCAATCAGTTTGAAGCCGCCGTTTAGTCTCGTGCTGTCTCTGTCATTTTAAGGAGTAAGGTAGCGACAGATATACATTAAAAAACGTGTTAAAGTTAATTAGCGTTAGTATTCGGGGAATATAAAGTCATAATGAATCATTTTGGCTTTGCCGACTACAATCTGGATTCGCAACTATAGCAATGTAAAAAAATCCTTGTGACTTGCATCCTATAATCATTATTTTTTCCTTTCGAAGGCCTAAATGTCTAATACTAAACCTAGTCATCTATGCCTAGTCTCTCTAACTGTGTTTGCGACCACTTTCAGACTGGCAAGATCAAAATAATACGGATTTATTGCTTTAATCTCGTAATAGAAAAGCTTGTATACCTTTTTGTTACGTTGTTCATGTTGCGTGACATTGACGGCTATCCGCTGCGGCTTGATCCACTCGTCGTAGCGCGTGTTCCAGCCGGTGTAATGCACGCGCAGCATGCCTTCTGATGATATTTCTATCACCTTCGCTTCATATGTCACCTAGTGTCACAGTATATTCATAAACGTATTTATAAGAGTTAAATGTACAGACAGTACGAAGTTTCAAGTTGTAATTTTCATCACTACTACATTCTCCCGTTATCCAGTTCAGAAGTTTCAGTAGAAAATATAATTAAAGGATAATGTTTTTTTTTCTCTAGCTTTCCTAGTTCCACTGCTAGGCAAAAGCCATCCCCAAGTCTAAAACTAAACAAGTTATGAGTGTGGGTACATAAGTAAAGGAAGACCGAAAATGAGATGGAAGTTGCATGAAATATGATATAAGAAAGAAAACAGTGAATGCTTCGATGACAAGTAATTGAGAGGAATGGAAGGTAAACACGCATTGCGCCGACCCCATATGAATGGGATATGGGCAGAGAGATGATGATACAAGATGTTTTCACAGTTACCTTTGATTCAGACTGTGTAGGTCCATAGTATACTTTCAATTTGTCTCCCACTTGAGCTTTTACTTTAGATACACCACGAGTTGGTTCACTTGTTGAAGGCCTGTAAATAATAATTTAGTTTCTTTATTTTCCATGACTAGTTCACTGTTGTTTTATATGAAAAAAAAAAAAAACTATATGTAACATCTGTTGTATAGTTGGTAAATCGGCTGGCGCGCCTAAGCAGTAGTCGAGGGATCGAGTCCTGCTTGAGTATTGAATTTTTCCTTTTACTACTTTTTAATTACAAAATTCATTTACTTATTATTGCGTAGCAAATAAATAAATATATAAACTTACTCAGTATTCTTTCTCTTGCGCGGTCTCTTGCTGCTGTTGGAGGCGATCGTGTTGCCGCTGCTGGCCGAGTTCGCGCTCTGACTGCGGCGACTCTGCATCTTCTTTATGGGCCCGCATCTACACACACACCAGTACACTATGTTGAAAGATTTAAGGCGGACATGAAGCTACTTGGGCGTAGAATTCGTGCGTGTGTGCCGATTAGAGCAGCACCTTAATGGCTGGTTTACACAAAACCAATGAGCTGGCTGTCAGTCTTGATTTTAGCCTGAATGAACCCTTCGAAGGTCGGGCCTGAACTGCCGTCACCAGGGAAAGAGTCAACGCTGGCCTGGCCCGTTATGTTTACAGCCAATATGCTAATACTAATCCTAAAAGCCAATGCTGGCCGTATCAAAACTTATCCCTATGTGCATGGTTGGAGATGTGCCAGCTTATTCAATACCAAGCCAGCACTGGCTTCTAGTAGTTCAGTTCTAGTCGCGCGTAAACTTGGTGTAAACCAAACTTAACATCCACTGCACCCACGGACACGCTACGCATACTTTAATACTAATTCGCCTAAGTAACTTTTTAATTTAACTTACCTAGAGGCCCGTCCAGAACTGTCGCTATCAGTTGACGCGTGCGGTCGTCGTGAGGCTCGCGATGTGCTCCCACTTGTTCCTTCGCCTGCTAAACATAGTCATGTAGATTATTCAATCAAAATCAATCAAGTACATATTAGCAAAGAACTGGCAAATTGTTGTACTACACTCTGCACTTGTTTCAAACGTCACGTGTTTCACTACTTACTTTTAGACGACATCGGCCGTCTCTTCGGTGTCCGTTTTTCGTGGCTGTCCGTCCTCACAGGTGTAATCGTACGCCCCTTGGACTGCGAGCGAGGCTTAATAACGGTCTTCTCGTCGCTAGTAGAAGTCGAAGCTGAACTTTTCTCCTTTTCTTTTTCTTTCTCCTTTTCCCGTTCTTTTTCTCTGTCCTTTTCTTTTTCCTTCTCTTTCTCCTTTTCCCGCTCTTTTTCCTTTTCCTTCTCTCGTTCCTTTTCTCTTTCGCGTTCCTTTTCCTTTTCTCTTTCGCGTTCTTTTTCTTTTTCGCGTTCCTTTTCTTTTTCTCGTTCCTTTTCCTTTTCTCGTTCTTTTTCCTTATCCTTATCCACCCTGGTAACGCAAAGAATTGATATAAATAAGAACACACAAGATTAGATTATGGCAGAAAGCTTTAGTCTTAGCACCTATCGAAACATTAACATTTTAATGATTCGATAGAGTGCTGCTGTATGTTTGCAGTAATAACCAGTTTTACAATAGGATACTATGTTACCCAGATGATTGATTATGAAGGTCAGATAGTCAGTCGCTCCACATAAAATATGGTATTCAGCTGAATCCGGTAAGTCTGGAAGTCGATTCCAACATATCTTAAGGCATGGGAAAAGGCTAGTCTTAGCCACTTACTTGGGAGTGGTGATTATGAGTGGTTGGTTGTCCGCGCTGTCCTCTCCGTCGCTGGTACGCGCCTTCTCTTTCGCTTTTTCTACTCTCTCTGGTTTCTCCTCCTTTTCACTCTTTTCGCTCTTGTCTGTCTCACTTTTGTCGGAGTCTTTATCTTTGCGCTGAAATATAAAGCTTATTCAATTCCACGAACTTACGTAATCATACTCTATGGAGCAATCACAATCCAGATTAAAAAAAGTCGCGGTCGCGGATGAGCGAGCGGCCCGCCGGCGGCGCTAGTATTATGGTAGTGTACCTGTGGCGCGGGCGGCGTGGGCGTGGAGCAGCTGGAGGAGGAGGCGGGCGGCTGGCGGTCGCGGTCGCGGATGAGCGAGCGGCCCGCCGGCGGCGCTAGTATTATGGTAGTGTACCTGTGGCGCGGGCGGCGTGGGCGTGGAGCAGCTGGAGGAGGAGGCGGGCGGCTGGCGGTCGCGGTCGCGGATGAGCGAGCGGCCCGCCGGCGGCGCTAGTATTATGGTAGTGTACCTGTGGCGCGGGCGGCGTGGGCGTGGAGCAGCTGGAGGAGGAGGCGGGCGGCTGGCGGTCGCGGTCGCGGATGAGCGAGCGGCCCGCCGGCGGCGCTAGTATTATGGTAGTGTACCTGTGGCGCGGGCGGCGTGGGCGTGGAGCAGCTGGAGGAGGAGGCGGGCGGCTGGCGGTCGCGGTCGCGGATGAGCGAGCGGCCCGCCGGCGGCGCTAGTATTATGGTAGTGTACCTGTGGCGCGGGCGGCGTGGGCGTGGAGCAGCTGGAGGAGGAGGCGGGCGGCTGGCGGTCGCGGTCGCGGATGAGCGAGCGGCCCGCCGGCGGCGCTAGTATTATGGTAGTGTACCTGTGGCGCGGGCGGCGTGGGCGTGGAGCAGCTGGAGGAGGAGGCGGGCGGCTGGCGGTCGCGGTCGCGGATGAGCGAGCGGCCCGCCGGCGGCGCTAGTATTATGGTAGTGTACCTGTGGCGCGGGCGGCGTGGGCGTGGAGCAGCTGGAGGAGGAGGCGGGCGGCTGGCGGTCGCGGTCGCGGATGAGCGAGCGGCCCGCCGGCGGCGCTAGTATTATGGTAGTGTACCTGTGGCGCGGGCGGCGTGGGCGTGGAGCAGCTGGAGGAGGAGGCGGGCGGCTGGCGGTCGCGGTCGCGGATGAGCGAGCGGCCCGCCGGCGGCGCTAGTATTATGGTAGTGTACCTGTGGCGCGGGCGGCGTGGGCGTGGAGCAGCTGGAGGAGGAGGCGGGCGGCTGGCGGTCGCGGTCGCGGATGAGCGAGCGGCCCGCCGGCGGCGCTAGTATTATGGTAGTGTACCTGTGGCGCGGGCGGCGTGGGCGTGGAGCAGCTGGAGGAGGAGGCGGGCGGCTGGCGGTCGCGGTCGCGGATGAGCGAGCGGCCCGCCGGCGGCGCTAGTATTATGGTAGTGTACCTGTGGCGCGGGCGGCGTGGGCGTGGAGCAGCTGGAGGAGGAGGCGGGCGGCTGGCGGTCGCGGTCGCGGATGAGCGAGCGGCCCGCCGGCGGCGCTAGTATTATGGTAGTGTACCTGTGGCGCGGGCGGCGTGGGCGTGGAGCAGCTGGAGGAGGAGGCGGGCGGCTGGCGGTCGCGGTCGCGGATGAGCGAGCGGCCCGCCGGCGGTGTACGTGCGCCGCGAGGGTGCGCCACCAGCGTCACGCCAAGCTTGCGGTAGAAGTCCTCGTAGCTGTGCAGGAACCTACAAGAAAATCTCTACATCAGTAAGTCTGAGTGACGCCACTTCACGAGCACCTTCGCGAGCGAAACCGAACCGTAACGTTAAATTTCGGCTCTTGGCAACCACGACAAGCGGTTGCGACCAGCTCAGAGCGCGCTGCATAGTATTAATTTATTTGACGCAATGACTGATAGATTGCAAGTGAGTCGTGTAACAAGTGGAAAAGGTCCTCAAACGACACCAGTCGAGCGACGCGGTAGCCTCGGACGCAGAGTACCGTTTCGCGGGACATAAAACGTAACACTCAGAATATAACCCAACTTGTATCACAGCTGCAACGACAATGAGGTCGGTATGATTCGCGAGGACAGGTTCCCCAAAAGCCAAATAAGAATTAATTTGATTCTCCAACACAAATAAATGGCTAAAGAAACACACAAAAAAAATTATAACTAGGAAAATAAATTATGTACAACTTACTTTTTATAAGCTTGTTTACACAGATTTGTGATGCTTGTAGTGACTGGATGAAATCCCATTTTGTCGGCGATTGTTTTCCACTGATTTTGGTTGGTGACTCTATTGTAGCCGCCGAGTTTTTCTACAACCTAGTATAAAAAAACAATATTATATACCTTATTATTTCTACTAAATGATTATAACAATCATATTTGAACAACTTACTTTAAATAATCTATACAGATCTATATCCTTGTTGGCAATAGTAGGGTTTCTGTTGAGCGGTGTACCACGCTCGTCCATAAACTTGTATAGTTGTGCGACGAAGTGGTCTTTCTCTTCGCGCGGCTCATCGTCGGAACTCTGTTTTCGACAAAAAAAAATGGCAAGGATTTAGTTAACACATCAAATCAGAAAAGCCACCTGTCTACATCAGGGAACCCAACCGAGATTTCCTGACTTCATTTATTTTTATAAAATAATACCTATTAGTTAAATAAAAAAGTACTTTCTAGTGTGATTCGTAAACTGATTCAATGACATGGTGTCGTAAAAAGACAGATTAAACAAGCGTATATGTAATAATACTGTAGGTATGTAGGCTAGCGGTTTAATGAACGGATTTGTGTGCACAAGGCTGCATGTTCGTAACCATTAGATACAAATACAAATGTGTTTTCAAAGTTATATGTACTTTCTTAATTATTCCAAGATACTATTGAAAATCAGAGAAGCCCTGATTCCACAATCTGAAATCCAACATTAAGCAAGTGGGGTGATCAATGCTCCTTTTCTTCTCTATGCAAAGGGGGCGGTCCCTAGTAATGGGAAATTTATTTATTTAATTTTTTTAACAAAAACGACAAATGGTCAGTTACATCAGTTTTCCCATGCAGGATTTTGCACGCAGTTGTTAATTGGTAATATTTATATAATGTTTTGTTATGTAAAAGTATTAAATATTATTAACTCATTACTCACATCATCGGAAGTATTTCTGGGTTCGTTGAAGAGCGCGTCTCTGTCCCAGTGTGGTGGCAGCACTGCGTTGTTAAGATATTGCAGTGCGGCTTCCACTCCAGCCCACTCAAGTGGTGCACTGCCCTTCCGAAACTCCCGAGCTTCTTTCTTGGGTACTGTGTAGCTGTTGATGTGGAAAAAGCAACGAATTACGAGCATGATGTATAAAAAATATTATGTCTTATTATGTCTAGCATTCTCCCAAACTGTGTTGGCTTCCAGTTTCCAGCAATTGCCTATCTGACCTCCACAGCCCCTTCTACTGGGCAACACAGTATCCCATAGTAAGGCCGGTTGTTTATAAAACATCAATTATGTATATAAACATTTAGAATGTTATAAATATTAGTTTTTTTTTTCATTTGTTACTATAGTGATTTGTGGAGCTAAAACTTATTTGGGCTATATGTAGGCAGTGTTTATGAAGACTCACCAGATCCACATCAAATCATTACTACGATTTTGTGGGGCTTTGATTATAATGTTATTTACCAGATAGAATAGAATAAAAAACTAACTGGTAGATTGGTTCTTCGAATAAAATCGGAAATCTTTATTTAAAGAACTTATTATTAAGCAGATATACTAACTATCTGCCATCCTTGAATGATCGCACAAGGTAGTCCTCTTTGACCTTAATCTGTGCTGTGGGCGCTACGACGAGCGCTGGGAAGGCGGGCTGGTGCGGACGACGTCGTTCAGCGCCCCCTCCCGCCTCCACTAGCACCACACGACCAACGTGTGGCTCTACGTCGGCTTTGACTCGACGACCCGATCCTGACCCCTCACTCTCTTCAGACCTTACAAATATTAAAGGAAAACTATTGATTCTTTCTACTTTACACTAAATTGACATTAGATTACATTACTCAATACTTTTATGAGACAATTCAAGTCCAGCGACGCCATAATGCCTAAATTACGATTATAAAATTGAATGTTACGAAAGACGCCTTCGCCATGTCTCTTCCCGACTGTTGTTCGTTCTTTCGGTATTAGTGACGCCACTTAGCCATCGATACCGATTTTTGCTTGACACAAATAAGTTAATTTTTAAGGTATAGCGTAAAGTTGATGACAAATACTCTTTTAATATATTAGTAAAGGTAATAATTAAGTTGCTAAGCCCATTAATACCACAACTTTGCTATGTATATACATAAGGGTATCAGGGGGGGCAGTTAAGAAATGTCCACTACAGTGAGCTCTAAAAAAGTGACAGCTAAGTGATTCCATGAATCCTGATAGCAAATAAATTATTTGAATTTCTTTGTGAATTATTTGTACTTACTGTGCTCTTCCCCTCCTTCCCCGCCTGCCTGCTATGACAGGTGTAGAGAAGTGTTCTGGATGTGTGAGAGGCAACTGGTCCAGCGTTTCACTCTCGTTAAAATGCCGCCCGCTTTTAAGGCATAGCGCTGACCGTCGTAATGTTGTTATATCGCCATCATCAAAAACTAAATAAATAAAAATGTAAAATGGTGAGATAACTCAGAAACAATTCGTGTATTATATAAATTTCTTATGTTCGTAAGCAGCAACTGTAAATCTATTTCTTCAATATTGATTAAAATCGTTAACTTGACATACTAGTAGGGGAGCCCAAGAGGGGATTTCGGGATTTACTAAAGCGCGGCAGATTAATATACAGGGCGATACCTTGTATCCGCTTAATAACCTCCACCAAATATGAGCCCCATATATAAGGCACGGTAATACTATCTATACAGTATTGTAACTTCATACAAACGGACGAAACGCGAGCTATACCTACGCGCCTCGATCTCGGATTGCGCTCGCGACGCCGACAGTCACGGCTGTACCGCAGTGTCGAACGGATGGTGTGTTGTTTTTTTAACAATAACCGCGCGATTTTTTCTCCAAAAATCAGTTAATATGACGAATAGGAAATATTGTGCTGTTTTTGGTTGTATGAATTCGTCAATAACGCATCCAGACATAAGTTTTTTTAAATTACCTACCTGGAAACTGAAAGGTAAGACTACCTATAAAATAATTTTACTTACTAGTAGGTAGGTAGGTAGGTACATAATGTGTGTCTTTTTAATGGATAAGTATTTCCTTTTATCTCACGAAAAAAGGTGTTTGGATTAATAAATAAAGCGAATAGAGTAACGGAAAGTTATTGAGACGAGTGAAATAGGTAGTTATGCTGTTCTGAATGAATCATGATACGGTAGGTACCTTTTTATTAAATCTACCAATAAAAAAACAACACGCATTTTTATTGAACACTTCCTATTCAATATACAAAGTATTTCATTTATTTATATAAAAAGGATATTTACAATCACAAAACTAAATAGAAGAAACAGAAAGTAGGCAAATGTAATTAAATTGCTGGAGACGGGCAGCCCTAACGCATGTTTACGTAGCGCGCGGCTGTAGGCATTTATTTCTATTTTGCGGCCGAGTTACAATACTGTATAGATAGTATTACCGTGTATAAGGCCGCCCGTGAAGGATAAAGGATCAGATTAGTAAAAAAAAATTGATCATTAGAAATTGTCGAGCGCGTCAGATTAAGGTAGGGTGAGTTAATTACATGATAAAAAGTGTATATTCCACTAATCTGACAATTTGAGAGTGACGTAAAGAAAGGGGAGGGCAGCAAAGTTGTAAAAAAAAAAAACGTCATCTCGACATTCTCGAGCGTAGCCAAATTTTTTTTTATTTTGAAGAATATAATTTAAGGATAACGAAAAATATATAATCTGACGATTTCCGCAAGCCGAAATAATAAAAAATCGTCGATAAAGTTTAATGCGTGCAGCTGGGTGATGCCTATATTTCCCTCCACGTTTCTACTCCTCTCTCACTTTTTCTCTATCTATTACTCTCACACTCCGTCCCCACTCTGGATTTTATTGCTACGACGTCATTACAGATCACACACATAAAAAAATATTTTTTTTGGGCATTTTTTTTTTTATTATTTTCTTATAAATACAAGTATTCTACTTAAAAAAACATACACTTTTTTATTTGCATGCTATTTCCTGAGCTTTTCAATTAATTAGTTCAATAATTTAAAAAATAGTCAAACAAAAATTTCTTTTTGTCAGATTAGGCGAATCCCTTTAGATAATCGTCAGATTATGAAACAGCACGTCTAGAACATAAAGATGAACCATATATATCTTAATCTGACGCGCTTGAGTATTTCAAAATGGCGAATTTTTTTTGCACATTAAAATAATGGCCGCGAGTTTGCGTCAGATCAAAATCGTCAGATTATTGAATGAGAGCTTTTTTTTTGGTGCACTTAACACCCCCTTAGAAAACCTGACGCGCTCGATAATTTTTTTTTTTTTTTCATTTTTGACCCTTACGTACAACCACCCGCATCATGCAAATGATCAGATTAACATACGTACATTATTAAAAATACGTAGGACATTGATGCTATCAATATCTGACGCGCTCGAGTATGTCCATGCAACAGTATTTTTTTACATATTTAAAAATCTATAGCCGCTTCCCCCACCGATGAAAAGGTATTATTATATAACATTTTTTTCTTCTTATCATCTAAGCTTTGCAACCTAATAAGTCTCTATGACGCTCGAGTAAATCCCCATTTAGCATCGTCGCCTCCCCTACTATACTTTATTGCTACATATAAATAGCTCTGGTATTTCTGTCTCAACATTAATCATCAAAATTACAATGATTAAAGAATATACTTGTGTTATTTAACATCAAATTTAAATATATTATTTATTAGATTCATAAAAATATAATTAAATTACACTACTTAATAATCTTTTATCTGTTTACTTCCACCTAAAACCATCAACACAGGAAAATTAACCTAGTATGATAGCATGTAACACTTGTACACTTTGTCTCATTCTTAAAAGATATCACTCAGTTTTCTTGTAAGAAAACTCAATTATGAGTTAAGCTCAAGGTATGTAACATTTCAAATAATTGTATTTTACTGTGTGAAATGTGCAAAGAATTACGAAAATAGTGAAGGAAACGATTTAATCTTGTTTGTTCAAATAACTTTGTCTGTATCTATAAACACTCTTGAGAGAGTGGTCATGGTGGCTTCAATGGCATACTAGTCACAAATACATAATCATAATCATCATAATCATTTATTTATTGTTTGCCACAGGTTAAAACAAGTTCTTACAATTTGCATATTTGTACCACTGTAACATACCCATGGGGTGTACAATATTATTATTATATACCTTAGAAGAAATAAATCTAGATGGATATTCGGCCTGTACATACCAACAGTGTACTGGCTGCAGTCCTGTATCTTTGTGATGATGGCTTCCATGGCATCTTTCTTAGGGTCTTGCTTGACTTCCACTGTGCTCCCCACTCGCAGGGTGCCTTTTATCACATCATCATTCACTGTGATAGATCCACCACCAGCTTTAAGTGTTAACTACAAACAATAATAGTTCAATCATTAAACATGAACAAATAAAAATTACTTTGTACTGAAATATAATATTATGTTTAAAAAAACTACAGATTGAAGTGTGGTGTATACAATATACTTACTATAGTACATGACTATGGATTTGTAATACTTGTGTTCACTTCAGTGCCCAAGTTCTTCTTATTTCATAAATTATACTATTAAATACAATACTGCCAAATAAATAGGTAAACAGATGGTCTATGAATGAAAAGATCAATGATACAGAAAATATGTAATCTACAACTGAATGGCACATATAAGGCAACAAATTAATGCATGTATTTAAAATGTATAGCTTAACTTTAAGTTTACACATGGAATAACTATAGCTGGCACTTCATAATAATGATAGAATGCTTACCTTACACTTGATGTTCCTTACTACTTTCTTTATTTTGGCTTCACAGAAAGCACCTTTATATTTGGCACTAACATCAGTACCAACTGGCAAGAAGGGTGGGTCATCACCCTGCTAAACAACAACAACATAAGGTTAAAATTAAAACAGAGGCAGTCCAAGTTGTACAAGTCTATAGGTTCAGATAATTCTTACCATTTTATAAGATGTCTTGTATTGTTTGATATCAGCCAATTCTAAGACAAGAAAATAACAATCTGGATAAGAATACAGGATTATATATGTTATTCATAAATGAACAACTAGGTAGTTCATTTATTGAAATAAAAGGAGCAAATGCATTAATCACTTTAGGGCTAGAAGTAATTAACAATATGTTATTCCTAAAATTTCAGTGAAATGTGCTTTGTATAATTATTATGTTATGTATTGGGCAAAGTAGCACAACATGATTTTTATACCCATAGCTAGCTGTCAGACATGGTGGATATGAATACTTATAAACTTGCAGAGATTAACAACTCATACCCAAATATATAAAATGTTTAAGTAATACAAAGTGTTTAACTTTTATTTATCACAACAAGCAATGACTGACAACAAGCGTTATATTATGTAGAATGCGCGGCAAATAAAACACTGTGTGGTAATTATATCTAATCAAAGTTTAGACAGAGGTTACCTTTTTTACAAAAATTACTAAACCACACACACTAAAATGTCATATTGGAGATAATGCTAAGAATTATTTTAACAAAAACTCTTCAAAATCGACATCCATTTTCCTTCTTCGTGTTAAACTGACAAAGACAGCAGAAGAATAAATGCAGATGACATATATTACGTTTGAATGAACAGTATTGCCAGTTACTAAAAGACTGAAATCGATTACGATTAAAATGCACTTGTTTTTTTGTAGAGATGCATGACCTTATTTCGACTAACTAAGGCTATCTGTTTGTTTTGATGACATCTGTGGTGCCTGGATTGACACAAATGAACATTGAACACGTCAAACAAAAATAGTTTTGTGTTTTACGAAGATATGAAATGATGTTTTGAAAATGTATTTATTGACAGTCTCGCGATTTTGGAGTGCGTAGAAATTTATCAGGATAATTCGTATGAAAATTTTAGTGCATCGGCGAATTGCATTAATATATCAAAATGAAGGCTTTACTTGCAACTGTGATCAGTCTTGCACTAACGACTGTGGTTATCGGCAATGCCTATTACCAGAAGAAACAGTTTTATCCTTCGATAGTGTATCTTACGAATTCTAATCCTAGCATGGCTGTAAGTAAACTATAATTGAAACTTTCTGTTTATGAAACTTGTAGCTTGGTAACAGGTCTGTCACCATGTTTTAATTTATTAATACTATGTTTAGAATCTTATTAGACGGCCAGATTATCTCATCGTTGTTTTTTTTTCTGTAAAAAAAATTTACTTGCAGGTTATGTATTTGCAAGCCTTTATACTAGTTTTACTAGTAGGCAAACTTTTAAGGAAGATATTTTTTGGACAACTTCGTCCAGCAGAATTTGAGGTAAATGAGAACTTTGACATACCAATTAGTTGTGGAACTTAAATAGAATGTTTGTGGTGTCATAATGTTTTATGTTATTGTTTTTAGCATTTGATAGAAAGATCTTGGTATGCCATAACGGAGACATGTTTGGCATTCACTGTATTTAGAGATGACTTTAATCCAAAGTTTATTGCGCTGTTCACTCTGCTGTTGTTTCTAAAAGCATTCCATTGGCTCGCCGAAGATAGAGTTGACTATGTAAGTAATTGTATCTAATAATAGCTGAAAACAAAGAAGTTGTACACATTTTAGGTCCAATTAAAATTCCTGATTTCTATTTGGACCACAACATTATAAATGGGTACTAGTTTTATAATGTCATGTCTTAATATTATTTAACATAATTATGCTAATTTAAGGTTTGTAACTATAAGGCTACTTAAAAAACTTTTTCATCTTTGTAATTGATGCTATTTTGTACATTTGTAACTAAAATACTATTACTATTTGCACTCATTTATAATTATTTGTGAAAACAAATGACATTATGAAACTATTATAAAATAGAGTCAATGAGACAAACCTGTTTAACAATGATTATATCTTTATTCTTCTTCTTTAAGTGCCACTCCAATTAATGAAGGTCAGCTACCAGCTGCTGGAATCTATCTCTATCTTTTGCAAGGCAGAACAGTATCTTTATTACTTTTACATAATTGTTCGTAACCCCACTCAAAACAACACACTCATTACAGCCTTAATTTATATAATTAAATGTTCATTCTTGGATTTGAACCTAACTCCCTACCAAATTTTATCAAAATTGGTTATGTTCTTTAGTCACAAAAGCATAACAGACAGTATACTGTCATATATATTATGTGTATAGGAGTGGTACTTTTATATTAATATGGATGTTTCCTTTTCTTTAGATGGAGAGGAGTCCTGTGATTGGCTGGCTGTTCCATGTGAGGATACTAACCCTGTTGATGTTACTGGCTCATGCTGATTTCTACTTCATCCACCATGCCTACCAGTTTACTGCCTCCAAGGGACCATCAGTACAACTTGTGTTTGGTTTTGAGTACAGCATATTGATAATCATGATTGTTAATATTTTGATTAAGGTGAGTATTCTGGACAATCATCTAAATAAAAATAAGGATTAATAGTAATCATAATTAGGGGCTGCCTACTACACACATTCAAGTGGCTATAGAAAAACTAGACATTTTAACTTTCAATGTTTACATACTATGTCATAATAATTATTATACTTATAATAAATACACAATATAACATACTTTCACTCAAATATGTAAATTATACTTTAAGTACCTACTTGTAGTATGAGTATTTTAGATTTTAATTAATAATTATTTATGTATCATAATTTCTATCCACTAGTATGTCCTCCACGCCATTGACTCGCGCTGGGAAGCGCCATGGGAGAGCAAAGCGGCCGTGTTATTATACACCGAGCTGGCCATCAACTTCCTGAAGGTGCTGCTCTACATCGGGTTCGTGGCCGTCATGGTCAGGATCTACACGTTGCCGCTCTTCGCATTCCGACCCATGTATGAAACAATGAGGTGAGATTGCATTCATCTATTCTTCTGTACTAATATACGAAAGGAGAAAAGTTTTTTATAAAAGTTTAATGATACAATCTTGAATTATCTAGATGAGACTATGCTTTACTTTCAAATTATATGGCCTTGTAGGCAAAGCTGAGGGTAAGAGGCAGTTTAGAAACTTCCATGTTTTGTTAAACAAATAACGTGTTTGAGATTGTTGATCAGTATTGGTGAAGGTGCACAAAAAACAATTGAGTCATCATTTTTTTTTTTCAATAAAACGTAAAATAAAAGTTATGATGAGAATGCAAATTAACAACGATGTGCAGGGGTGATAGTAACTAAAATATATATATATATTGTCCTTTTAGAGATAAGACTTGATAAAAGTTGTATGTTGTTAATCTCAAAACCATCTATACAGAATTATTTTTTATGGAGTGCGTATATTCAACGAGGTAATCAGGTGCAAAACCGAACAACTTTTCCAATCGAATCTCAAATTTTTCATACAAACATGTCACGTGACCTGTCAATTTGTATGAATATTTCATTTTCAATTTTAACATTTCGACCTATGTTCCTTGGGGAAAGCTGTTCAGTTTTATGCACCTGATTACCTCGTAGAATATACGCACTCCATAAAAAATATCCTGTATTTATATAGTGTCCAGTTAAAACCATTCAAGGTGTATGTAAGGTAAAAGAAAAATCTTTTTATTGACGTTGTCATTTTCCAACATAAATCAAATGTCGAAGGTCAACCTTTATGTTTGTTTGCAGGAGTTTCAAGAAGGCCTACAATGATGTAGTGTTGTCTCGTCGAGCTATACGTAACATGAACACCCTGTATCCTGACGCGACTCCCGCTGAACTAGCTGCCGCTGATAACGAGTGCATCATCTGTCGAGAGGAAATGCACACTGGTAAGTGTTTTTTTTCCTCAGCATTGACTGGGCAAGTTATGGTGTAATGAAGCTGAGGTGATTGAATCTCACTAAAAGGCAAAGGTTTGTTTCACCCTGTAGTTATGGTAGATTATGCACTAGTAAGCCACATAGATATAAAAGTATATAATGACGGTCTCGTTGGTCGAAAGCACGACCTCCTTTACACAAGGTCGAGGATTCCAATCCCGGGTCGAGCTAAAAATTTTTACTATTTTTTCGGTTTAGAAATACTCAAATACTCAGTACTGCTCGGAGTCAGGGAATTAGGTCTGGTTGGTCCTGCGCCTGCTCTCTCTATGGCCGTGTTGGTCTGCCGTCCCATCGAACTATCAGAGTAAAGGAATAAAGTGCAACTGTATTGGTGCACATACTGATACAATAAAGTATGTCCTACGCAGATGATTAATCTCTATTCACTGAGGAGTACATTATAACAATACTCAATCGTAACACACCACGTCACACGTACTGAAAAGACTAAACACAGCAGAAACAGCTGTTTACTACTTTTTAATTAATGTAAACAGTGTGTAACATACATATACTAAACTCAGAGCTAAGAGAAAAGTTTCAATTTTAATATTGTTTTTTTTACGCATTGAGTACCTACCTAAGATATAATAAAAAAAATCCAATCGTATTTCATATAATGTATAGAGTAGGTAAATAGCTTGTTAATTAATTACGTGACAATTTGTTGTTTATCACTTCAGTTGCATATTTTTAAGATGCCTTTCAAATTATATTTTATCACACTGTTTCGTTCGTGACTTTATATTATTTTTTCAACACGTAATTTTCTTCGCTTTCTTTGATTTCGTGTTTAATATTAGATTTAGATATATATTTATTTATCTAAACGTTAACTTTTATTGCTTAAGTGGTAGTTTTACTCTAAGGTTGTTTAAATGGTAGAAGATACTACAACATACAATGAAATTATAAGTATGTATAAAAAAAGTTGTTTGGTAAAATTACAACGTAAATCAAAATATAATAACAGAGGCATCAGTTGAGACCGAAAGGTGACTCCAATATTCTACATATTTCATAACTATGTACGTATGTTGATAAAACCGATATGTATACATATTTATAAAACCGTAAGTTGTTATTCAATTCGTAGCATTCGTGTTGATAAAGTAGGTACAAGGTCGGTGAAACCTGAAATTGTGTGGTTTAATTATAAGACTTACGTTTTACAATTCGAATCATGTTCTAAGTGAGATGACCTCGAATATTGAGTTAAATTGGTAAATAAAAGTAAGTACATACCCCTGTGTCGTGTTTCCGTAGCTATAGTTATTTATATCAGTAAAAAATTTAAATAATAAGCCCTAATGTTCAGGTCCGCACCGTTAAGTCATGCCTTGATTGTGTTAGAATCAAGAGATTAAATCATCGATTTTGCAAAACTGTTTTAAAACTCGGGTCGAAGTTATTGTTATATTTGTACACATAATCGGCCGCCGAATACCTTTATAGCTTTGTCAAGAACTTAATCAGTATTTTATATTTTATTCGTATAAATGAGATTTAAAAGGATATAATATAAGGTAATAATATATGTACTAAACTATTAACAAATTTACAGTACCAATTATTTTATAATAATTCAAGTATATTTATTTGTATTGTAATTAAATAATTAGAAATCAAACAAAAACTTGGTTTGGGAGGAGGCTTTTGGCCCCAGTAGGCCTAGTAGTCGTATACAGTACAGGGGGCT
Source organism: Plusia festucae (assembly GCA_950381575.1). Taxonomy (NCBI): domain Eukaryota; kingdom Metazoa; phylum Arthropoda; class Insecta; order Lepidoptera; family Noctuidae; genus Plusia; species Plusia festucae. Next base: position 5,312,115 of record OX494450.1, read on the forward strand.
TAAAAAATAATAAACAGAGGAAAAGTACATAAGTACTGAAGATATATATTTTTTAAATAAAAAACGACGCCCGCACTATTGAATTTGATCCTTGTGTCGCGGGGGTTTCACAAAAATTCAAATCACATGCACAAAGAACACCCAGACTTGGAACAAGCTTTTATGTAAATATACTGTTCATTTGTGTGTGTTTCGATAATGAACATGGAAGATTATGTGTATAGGTGCAAAGAAGCTGCCGTGCAACCACATATTCCACGCGGCGTGCCTGCGGCTGTGGTTCCAGCGGCAGCAGACGTGCCCCACGTGCCGCCTCAACGTGCTGCGCGCGCCCGCGCCCGAGCCCGCCGCCGCGCCCCCCGCCGCGCCCCCGCCGCCGCCCGGGCCCGCGCCGCCGCCCTTCCCCAACATGCCGCCGCCGCCACGTAATACATACGTCACTATACTTATATTCCATTGAATAGTTACATTTAATGTGTGTGATGCAATTTTATTTTTTGATATCAATGAGGTCAGTTTAAAGTTAAGTCGAAGTTTGTGGGGTTGGAACTCTTGTCCCACGGCCGCCAACTTAAAAAGGGTTCTCAAAAAAAAATTGTTAACGTTTTTTGTTGCAAATAAGTTTATCAACTCACATAATTTCGCCTATAAATTTAGTGTGATTAAAATAAATATATTTGTTTCGGAACTTTTTACGCTGTTCATATTAATTTAGTGACATTGTATTTTTGTTTGGAAATTTAGATTTATTATACTTTTTGTATCGCTACAGCTATGATGGCGTGGGGCATGCCGCCACCACCTCCACCACGACCCGCCTCTCTCGCAAACCTGACCACCGCTGAATTGCAACGCATGGAAGGCAATGAACGCCGGAATATTGAGGCTCGACTACAGGTAATAAACACTATACTAACGAATATCACCTATTTCTATAACAAGGCTCGGACTAGGTATAAGTGTTAAAATCTATTTGATCCGTAAGGATCTACCTTACGGATCAAATAGATTTTAACACTTAATAAAAAAAAGGGAGCACGTATTTATTTTTACTTTTATTCTTATTGTTTTAAACCGCATTCATAAAGATGTCGATCGCGTGAAACAACCTTGAAGAGACGGTAGCCTAAAAGTTAGGGCGTCAGACTTGATGAGACTTGCTATCATGTGGCTGTCCGAAACCCACCACTACCGACGTGAACCCACTCGTAATCTCGGACCACAGAATATTTAATCCTACAATATTTTTTTTCTTGGTACAGTTACTTCGAGAAATACAAGCTATGCTGGATGCTTCGGTGCTACTTATGCAGCAATACTCTACAGTCGTGGCCAACTTACCACAGAACAACGCTACCGTCTCGACACAAACGGATATGTAAGTTCATCTGACATTAATTATTTCTATTTCATTGTGAGGCGAATTCATAATTTGGTTAGGTTAGGTTAGCTAGACTAATAAAGATGTGTTTCTGTCCTTATCGGCCATGACGTATTACAAGGTGGGAAATAAATAGTACTCTTAGATTTTCTTTGATTATTATTATTAGTTTCGCACGGATGTGACGCATATTTTTCTTATTATTTTAGAAATTATTGTTTTGTTTTTTTTTTATTTTATGCGTCGCATGTGGCGCGAATAAAGGCTTTTTACAAACCTTTAAAACAAATATTCTAAACCCGGGTTTGGAACAAAAATTGTATGTTACAAAAAAAATGTGTCAAGGTCTCTGGGACTTATACCTCTCGAATATCCTCGCCAATTACACAATTTATCTTCTAATTAAATGACCTGTTTCTTTAGTAAAATCGAGGAGGTGATCCCGGCTGCGTCGACGTCCCAGGTGAAGACAGAGCCGGACGTGGTGCCGACCACCTCGAGCTACAAGCAGCCGGCGGCCGTGCCCTCCACGAGCAAGGCCAACCTAACCGAGGACTCGAGTATGCAACCAGATACAAGTACAGACTCTAATAGGTAACTATTATTGCTAAATATTTTCGTTATTGCCCTTGTCAAGGTATTAAAGGGCCTTTTCACTATCGTTATGTCTCTCGTTCATGCTAATCGTTAAAAATAGCTAATTAACAGTCAAATTAATAATTGATTGGCTCATTTGAAATTAATCATTATTTGACTAGTTTTCTACGTTACGCTAGAATTATACACGGGACGAAGTCGCGGGTACAAGTTAAGCTGAACGCACACAGTCATAGGCGCGACGTACGAGCAAAACGAATTGGGGCTACCGCGTGTCAAAAATCCGCCAGATTGGTAGAAATTAACTGATAGACCTTATGCGACTCTGACGCCCCCAATTCGACTTTATGACAAAAACCAGTCAAAATCATTAAAAATTTACGGTTTTAGCAATTTTTCCTTTATCTGTGCTATAACACGTTGATTCGTACCAAATTTCAAGATTCTAAGTTCACGGGAAGTACCCTGTAGGTTTTGATTCTCTTGCGATTGTCGAAAATTTGTGGCATAAACGGCTGTATCTATTGATTGCGTTGGCTTAGAAGTTTCATTTTTTCAGCTCCAAGTTCTGTCTAGGTAGACATGAGCTTTTATAAATATTTACTTAGGTACATAATAGGTAAAACTACAAGTGTTCAATAATTAAGCAACTGTAACTTAACTTTCAGAGACAAGACTGATGCCGATGCTGATGAACTGAGGAGACGTCGACTGCAAAAATTCGCGATGGATAAATGAGCTTGTTAAAAACTATTTGTTTCGATTACCAATGTACTATTATTTAATGTACAAAGTGTTTCGGTATGTGTAAGCATTATCTATTCTAATCTGAAAATAAATGTATTTATGTTCTTGTAAATATAATGGGATATACACATGAATACATTACAACCATACTTTGCTTTCTTATCACATACTCTAGTTTGTTTTAAATAGGAGTAATAGAGTTATACTACGAATGCAGTTTAAGTATATGCTGCGTGGTGTGCGTGTTGTGATGAAATAAAACAATTTCTATATATTATATTCTATTATATAATTAGACTACAGTAATAGGTTTGGAGGTTTAGCAGTTGTATAAAGCATTTATGTATCCATAAACTTTGTTATTATAGTTTTCTAAAACTGGCATGCCGCCGAAGTAACGGCTAGAGTCGTAAAGCTTCAGGTCATTTTTGCTGTACCAGATGTTCTTCGTACCCTCAGTCCCATCAACATTCAGTGTGTTTAGTTCCAACACACCTAAATAATATTTCTGTCCATCTGTTTGTATACAATTTATGTATATTGGCTCAGGTAGGTCCTTTACATCTTCCTATGACAAAATTAACATATTATATTTATTAGTGACATGTATACATTAAGTACTTGGAAACAGGTAATAATTGTAATTAAATTATGTGTTATTTATGTATATCATCTTTTCAGTCTTTGAGTGCCCACTCAGCAACTCCCAAAAAATTTAGTGATAAGCAAGTATTTATATAAATCCTTAGCATAAAATAAAAACTGAATTAGAGATAGATGTTATGGTATATTATATCCATTGTGATATTATAGTATATTGCATCCTAAAGAGAACAGAACATTTACTTAAATTAAAAAGCAAACTACATGACTGTATTTCATGAATCTCTTTTACGAAATTACATGAGAAAACAAGGAATTAACCAAGGTGAGTGAAAACATCTATTCACTGGAAGTGCATTGATTAATTTGTTCCACAAACCAAATATTGAACTCAAGTTAAGTTTTTTTTATTTAGTTCTTGGGAATAGTAAATTAATACGTAATTGGAATTGGTTACATAACATACCCCATGTAGCTGCTTGGCATAGGCGCTGGCGACGGTAAATGCATGTGTCAAAGATCTCCCGAGGATTTGCTCCTGAGTCACTGGTGTCTCATAGATATTGTTAACCTCTGTGCTGTTGTAATGCAGCCATGTTGTGTGTGGGTGTCGCACACGTACGCTTGGACGGACGGCTGAAATATTAGAGCTTGTTTAACATCTACAAAAGTAAGTAACTTGTGTTCTTTAGTATACGGGATTCGGCGTGCTTATTGCGATTATGATGACATTCCAATTGGCCCACTTAAAGCTCATAACCAATGAGAAAGGCTAACCACTGAATACTGAAACGCTAATTAACTCTTATAGACTATATACCTTACATACCTAGGTATGTAAGGTCTGCACTACTGGTACATATCACAAAACATAGATGTTCTTAAATGTCTAGTTGTCGCTGAACTTCGAAGTTTCACACCTTAAAGTAATAGAGACAGCATGGGACTTAACGGTAGTTTCAAACTAATTGGCGTTTCAGTATTCGGCCGTAAGAGCTTTGAGTACATCATAAAGGTCAAAAAGATGTCGAAAACGTAACACAAACTCAAACTTGGCACACTGATCCTTTATATTTGCAGAACATAGGGTCTGTTTCGTATGATAGGAATTACATTAAATAAAAATAATAATCACCCTAGATATTATAATTATTACATCTGATCCCGAACCAGGCAGAGCCTGTATCATGACAACCAGACAACTATAAACGTAAATATTTATTTAGACCTTAACATACTTTAGATAAATATATTACACCCAGACTCAGAACATTTGATCATGCACATAACACAAAGATTTCCCCTGGGTGAAAATCGAACCCACAACCTCCAGTATAGCAATAAGGTTCACTAACATCTACATCAACAGTCAGTTGAATAAAAAGATTATGGGGATAAAATGTGTGGAATATGTCATAGTATTATTTACTTACGGTATTTGCTTGTCTCACTGTAAAAATGCTCAGTAGGCAATGTAACAGTATGCTTAACAGGATACAAATCAGGGATCTCTTTGAATGTTACATTATTTTCCAAATCATGTGCAACAGGTTTGTTACTTGTTACCAAGATATGAGACATATCCTGAAACTGTATCAGCTCATCTTCCTTGTCAAAGACAGTGTGGCTTTCAACATCATTTAGGACATATTTGGATTGACTGACTTCGGTGTCACTGCTCTTTTCAATCAGAGTCAGTAATCTGTTTGTGAGAATTTGGCTGAAAATAAAAAAAAAAAAGTTTTAAAAGAATCAGCTCTTCAGTTCATTGAAAAAATACTATTATTATAATAAAATTTAAAATAATTCAAAGAAAATATTTACTTTCGTCTCGTGTCAGTTATGCCAAGTATCCTGGGAAAATTGTATGCTGGACGATCTTTGTCCTTTATCTTCGGTAGCTTTTTTTGTTCACAATCAAAAACATTCGCAGCTAAAATAGCTTTTTTAATGTTTTCATGAATGGCTGCTGGTGCTGGCATCTCTGCCAGTTCCTCTATCTTAGGTGGGAGTTTGTTCTCTGCTATAATAGTTTTAGTTAGAACTTGAGCCTGTGAAATACCCTCCAATAGTACATTTGAGGTTTTCAAAGTGTAGCATGGCCTTGCTTTGTATTCTGGATGATTTTCATCAAGCGGTAGTGGTGGCTCAAAAGGTCCAACTATATTAACTCTGAAATCAAAGAATATACTGTCCTGAAAGACATGTTACAAGGAACATGAACATTGTATACAGTCATGTTCTCATGATATTACGAAGAGTTTAATGCTATATTATACATTTGCGATTTGTTTAAAAAGGAAATAAAGTGTGTTTTATGTCACCTTTCCCGCTCTTCATGCTTCTCTTTAACAAAATCCAGGGCATCTTCAACTTGTATGCCTTTAGCTTTTAAAATGTCTTCAACACCCGAGTCGATGGGTACTCGTTTGCCTTGGACGACCCAATGTTTCTTAAACATAAAACCAATGTGTTGTCGATTCAATACTTGTGATAGCCGCATTTTTCGTATTAAGAAAATAAGTTTTAAAAATAATAAGTTAACCTAAAACTCCTTCCCTATTGACAATTTGACAGATTAGTAAATGACAGCTGACACTTGACAGTTGACAGTACTATACACTTACTCAGTATTGCCAGTATAGTGCCACAGAGTATTTGTGTTCTGTGAGTACCACGAAACAGAAAATAGAGTGGTACAATCTGGTACAATACAACAATATAAACTGTAATAAATTCAGCTACGTAACTATCCGCTTAGGCACTTGATGCTGTGAAATTAATCGTTAACATACAAAGAGATACAGTCGTTTATGCCGCAAAAAACGCATATTTCCACACTCAAGGTATTAAAATGTACTTCCCATTGCCCGTCGTTATATACCTACCTACTTCAAGTACAGGGAAAAGTCTGAAACAATAAGTTTGTCTTTAAAACATAAAAAATATAGTCATTGTACGGAATTCTCGGACGGCGAATCTGATTCGCACTTGTCCGGTTTTTTGTATCATGTAACACACTTGCTGGTATTGAGCAGGTATAACCCTAGGGTGTCTTACATACATGCCTAACGAATCGGTGCCAACGACTCTTAATCGATCTTGAGCCTGGCAGTAGGTATTATCAAAGGACAATGAGCCAACCAACTTTAAAAATAAATAAACTGAAACATATAACGATTAACAACTGGCGAAACGTTCGTTGAGCCTATATGTACGCAGCATACTGCACAAGTATAATAACTACGTGTCTAGGTCCACTACATTTTATACGTCTCTTCTTTATGACTGTAGTAGGTACTTATAGATAGTTTGGTGCCATAGTAAGTATAATATGAGAGACTGCCTCGTTGGTATAGTCGCGACTGACGAGCACGAGGTACCTATCGTAGTCCGTATCCCGGGCTGGTCCAAAAATAGTTACTCGGCTTAGAAATTTTCAGTACTGCTCGGAGTCAGAAAGTGTGGCGATGTTTATACCCCCGTGCTTTGGAGAAGCACGTAAAGCCGTTGGTCTTGCGTCTGAAGATCTCTCTCCGGTCATGTCGGTCTGCACTCTGCCGTCCCATCGGTCTATGAGTTTGGAGAGAGTTCACCTGTGTCTGCACACACACTCGTGCACTATAATATCTCCTGGCTACCTACAGCTGATCTCACTAAATTGGCCACCGGGGCCGAATTTCGATCTGGAGTTTATTATTATTAATTAATTAATGAAGTATAACATAGAGTCCATAATAATGATAAATGTGAACATCACATACATTGCTTCGAATCCAATTAAGTAAGTAGCTAAAGCATTTGTGTTATGGAATCAGAAACAATGAAGGTACCACAAATACCCAGCCCGAGGCAGTATAGAAAAGTGTCTTTCTGCTTTGAATCGTCCGGGGATCGAACCCGGGACATCCGAGCTGGCGACACCTTGAAAACCGGTGTGTTAACGCCACTCGACCACAGAGGTCGTTAAGTTGAGAGAGTTTGTCGAAAACTGTTGTTTTGAAGAGCTTTGAGTGCGTTACAAATCAGTAGTGTGTTGGTAGTGTTTTTATTTTATATCTAAGAGAAGGCAATTTTTGCGAAGCTACTTTGATTAAACGGTCTCTCAGATTTATTAGATGACAAAGTCTGGTTAAGTGAAATGAGATTTATGGGAAATATCTACCTACTTAAATCTTTTTGGGATGTTCCAAAACAATTAAGTATAGGAATTTTATCTTTCGTAGTAGTTTTTTTTATTTAATATCTGTTAGATACCTCCCTATCCTTCATCTATCATTGTATACACCACAACTAAAACTTGTTGCCATAATTACATGTATACCTTCACATAATTCTCACAATAAGTTATCGTTGTCCCTGGTATACTCTTTACAGAGGCACGCCAACAAATGAAATGAAAAACAACATGTGATTTCGTAAATATATATATTTAATTTTATATCTTCCATCAATACATACAACGACACTTATACATTCAAAATTTGGCCGTAACTACAAATAGGTCTCACTTAATAATGGCGTCGCTTACATGTAAACGTGTAAAGATTATTAGCACATAAAACAGGAGCAAAATACAATATTATACTTATTCAACTGTAAAATTTACTATTATTAAACAGTAAAGGAGTACCTAAGTTACCTGGAGTCAGACCTATTAACTTTATTATACGGGGAAGACATCGTTTAAAATTCTGTATAGTTAAAACCGAGCGAACAGCACCGTGTAGTAGCAAGATAAAAAAGATTCACAAACTCAAACCTACCAACCTCATTGCACAAAACGAAACATGATCAAGTAGGTATTATATTGATGGAGGAGAGATATTTTACAAAATAAAACTTATCGACATATCTTCGGTGTACGCTAGGAGCTATAAAAATTGAAAATAATACAACTAATTTAATTTCATAACTAGTAAGACATTACAATCCCTTACCACGAGATCAGCGACAAGTTGACGTCACCCGGCGTTGCGATCGCACTTTCCATAGCGGATATAATAGTATTATTTACGTACATGTGAGCTTCTGTTGTCTGTTTGTTGATTGAATTGTAATGATATCACTGTTTTGGAAAACACTGGTCGATAAAAAATGTTAAATATTAAAATAACTTCGAAACATAGACACTTGAGAAGTCCCTTTGGTAATTTTGTCATATCCTTACCAATTGGTGGGACTCTAATAATCTTTGGACTAAAATCTCTGAATAAAAAATCGTTTTATGTCCGTCCACATTTTGACTACTCATTAATTTAATCGCAATATTGCAACAATTTGCGAATTAAACATACAACACTTAACAACTACTATAATATAATACCTAATTATTTTATAAAGTAACAAAATTAACTTATATTTACAGTTATCATTAAAGTTATAGTAAAATTTACTATTTTAGCACTAAGTTTTGATTATCTCGCTGAATTATGTTCATTTGTGTTATAAGAATTTAAATAAATTGACTTGTCGCACAGTTGTAGACGCTATCACATTGACTTTATAGTGGACAATAGAATGTAGTGCTCCGTAATACTGCGCTGAGTTCAACCGCGCGCGGCGAGCGATACTATCAAACCGAATACTTGCGAACCCAAATGAAACAACAAGTTATCCATAAGGCACCATTGGTTACATGGGTACATATACTTTATGAATGTAAGATATAACGTGAACTATAACATAGGACCTTTGCGGTGTTAGCCTTCATTAGTTGGTTAATATTAATTCCACTGGTGGCTGCGTATGAGATCAAATCCATTTTAATATTATGAAATTCTACAAATGAATATATAATCTTAATGATTGTTATAGGCTCTAGGCCTATTGTGTTAGCTAGTACTTTTTGATACAAACATATTTGAATCTGGTGTGGAAGGATTCCAGATCTATGGTCATTTATTACGGGTACAGTTGGCCACACATCAGTGGTTACAACTTAATTATAATCGGGCTTCTACTTTGAAGTATTACTCTTGCTAGGCTCTATTGCTGACGAGGTTTAACCACTGATGTGTGGTTGACTTGACGTCGTACAGGAGAAGACTGTGGGAGTCTGGAGTGAGAGTGGTGTTGCTAATACATGTCGGTCGGAGGTGTCGGAGGGGAGCAGTGCGGGGGGCGCGGGCGCGGCTTCGCTCAGTCCTCGTCTTTCTTCTCCATTTTAGGTTCGTACATTGCGTGCAGCTGTTCGGGCGATATTCTGAAATTGAAGCAATTTGTTAAATTAGTTCAAGTTTCACGAGCTTAAATAATAGACAAGCAAGGTTTGTAAGTAGATACCATGTTAAGCTTCTGCGCTACCATTTTCAAACTGTGTTTTCAGGTCGGCATTTGATCTCAACGGATGCAGCTGCATATTAGTATGTAGCTTACTTATTTAAAAGGTGCTAATGCTTAATAGAAGTTAACAGAGTTTAGAAGGGTCTAACGTCCAATATACTAAAATCCTTTTTTGTTACTAAGAGCTCAATAATTGTTGGAATAAGCCGTAGAAATGATATTACAAGGAAAGCACATGAGTGATCCGTCAAGTCAGCATCTGACTGGTAGTTTCAATCCAAAAAACTCTTCAGCTATTTATAGTTATATAAGTAATGTGTGACTGACCCGAGCAGGCTCTGCAGGTCGCACACGAAGCGGTAGACGTAGCGCTTGCCGGCCGTCTTGTGGATGATGTTCTTGTCGTAGTAGTAACGCAGCCCGCGGGACAGCTTCTCATAGTTCATCTTGGGCTTGTTCTTGCGGATGCCCCAGCGCCGAGCCACCTGCAGGAAGGTAATCGTTTTAAATCAAGACTCAATAAAAAAGAACTCTTGGAGCGTGTCGCCGGGGAGTTACATTTTTCCTTGCAAAAAGTGAGCAGATGAGGTAAAGTTTGGGTTCGGATTGTCTTTGATCTGTAACATTTGTTGATAGAAATCGCATTTATGATACCATACATACATACAAATGAATAGAATAGAATAACTTTGAATTACCCTTATGATTCATTTTCAAGCGCGCTTGCTCCGGTCTAGGTTATTGTCTTTGTTCCTAGATTATAATAATATCGGTCTATAAATGTGCCACTGCTGGCCACAGAGTTTTTCCTATTTAGGGACGGAATGAGCGTTTATCACCACGCTTGTTCATTGCGGGTTGGCGATTTCAGATTATTTTGGTAATCCAGATTTCCTCACGATGTTTTCCTTTACCGTTTGTCAATGGTGTCTTACAATAAGGTAAATACTTAAGAAGATAGTTACCTCATCGGGGTCGGTGAGCTTGAACTCCCATCCGTCGCCGGTCCACGAGATGAAGCCCTGGCAGCTCTTGTCTGTGAGGAGCTCGAGCAGGAACTGCCACAGTTGGATGGGCCCTGAACCTGCAAGCGTGGAACACAGTTGCTTTACGATATACGACTATTATGTGCAATATTAATGTGCCTCTATTTCAGTGATCACGTTGATTTTCGTGCATTAACTGTACAAGTGATTTATGAAGCTAATCTGGAATGTGAACTAAATAGCTTTCATTTCAGTGAGAAGTACTTCTAACTACAGCTTTATGCTGTTGCATACAGTGCATAGTGCTGGTGTTATAGACGGTATAATGTACAACCGTATATTTAGTACCTATATTTAGTATGAAACGCTTCTGTTGCGAAATTCAACGACCATTAAATTTGTCCTTAGCCCTATGAACTTACCCATTATTTTTTGTCAGTTACGAAAGGAACAAATACGATAATTAACTAAGGTAAGTAAATATATTGTTGAACCACGTACCGGTGAAGCAAGGTCCAGACGCAGGGTAAGCGAGCTTGTCCTGCGGGATCAGCGCATGCTGGTCGGCGGGCCATTCGTTCCACTCCGCGCACGCGCCGCCGTACTCTTGCACGTAGCCCTCGCCGTAGCCATCGCCGCCGTACCGACCACCGCCGCCTTGTAATCAAAACAACACTCTATTATGTATGGAACAAAGATGCAATTACAATGTCGATAGGAGATAGGTTGTGGTCTCTTAAAGCTCACCGCAACGGCACGCCGTCAACTGCTTGATGTTGATGTTATATACTTTATAGCCCAGGATTAAAGCTCTTATTTGAATGGCAAGATATTTGGTGCGATGGAAGTGCACCTAAGTATGGTAGCTGTGGTAAGTGTGTGAGTGATAAGCTATACATTAACTTTATTTGATAGCCAGGCACATAGTTTTGACATCGTAAATTATATTAAACGTAGTAAAGGTTGTCAGGATGTTTGAATAATTCACGCACTGATGATGCATTGAAATGATTCAATGGCCCCAGGATAAGTAATAATAATGAAGACAACAATAACATGATTAACTGAGGCTCCCAAATACACACATCAAAAGTGTCTAGGGATCAAGCATTTTTATGCGGATTTCTTGAGATTGAGATGTGGCTTTGTAATAAATTTATGATTTTATAAATTTATATGGATCCTTTTTGGTGCATTTCATAATTCGAATCAGGAACTGTGAATCAAATTCGAGTAAAAGATGAAAATCAGCTGTCAATATTTTCCCTATAAAAACATACAACGCATTGAAGACATTATTAGTGCTACTGTTTCCCTACTACTGATTAAAACCAACGTTATTATGGAGCGGCGACGTCATTTAAGCAGGGAAGAAATGCTCAGAGCCGTGGGAATGATAGAAGCTGGTTCCCGGCAACGTACTGTGGCTTTAGCTCTGAATACAAGTCAGAGTGTTATCAGTCGACTTTGGACACGTTACCGAAGCACTGGTACCGTGGCTGAGCGCCATGGAGGACGGTATCGCTGCACCACACGGAGACAAGACCGATACATTCAAATCTTAACTCGAAGAGCTCCAACAATAACCGCCATGATGTCAGCCGTGAGGCTTCATCACTCTTCAGGGAACTTAATTAGCGACCAAACAGTCAGAAACCGCTTGCATGAAGTGAACCTTCATTCCCGAAGACCGCTACGGGTACCACCTATAGCAATGCACAATCGTAGGATTCGATATCAATGGGCTCTTGAACACAGAAATTGGGCAGAAGAACAATGGCGTTTCGTGTGCTTTTCTGATGAGTCTCGTTTTGGTATGAGACCGGATACAAGACGTATACGACACTGGAGAACCCCTGGACGCCAACAGCGATTAAAATCCTGCCAGGAAGTCCATCCTTATAGTGGTGGAACCATCATGGTATGGGCGGGTATTTGGATCGGCGGAAGAACTGAGTTGATTTGGATCAGAAGCAACCTCAACGCTCAAATTTATGCTGAGACGATTGTATCAGACGTCATCGTTCCTCTACAAGTGCAAATCGGTCCCTTATTTCAGTTAATGCATGATAATGCACGACCGCACACCGCAAGAGTTGTAAGACAGACTCTCGCCGCAGCTAACATCAATGTCCTGCCCTGGCCTGCTCAGTCGCCAGACTTGAACCCGATTGAGCATGCATGGGATATGCTACAGAGAAGAGCTCTGCCGAATATGGAGGGTATCCAGTCGCAAGAAGACCTTTTTTTGTTGTTGCAACGAACATGGGCGGCCATTCCACAGCGTGATTTGGATGAACTCATTTTGAGTATGCCAAACCGATGTTCTTGTGTTGTTAGTGTTCGCGGTAGAAACACGGATTATTAATTGTTTAAGTTACCCAATAAAATTTTAAAGAAAACTGTTATTTCAGTCTTTTTTTCGAACTTTTGTGTTAGTGGTTCAAATGTCAAAAATCCCTTTATTAGGAAAATGGCAAATTTCTTTATTAATGCAAAGGTGACTTGGTTTATCGTTACTGTGACAAACGAAAACACTTTATTCGATGAATCCTTAAAGAAAATTTTAATTAATATCAATCAGGAGAAAAGTTATTGCAAAAATATATGTTGATCCCTAGACACTTTTGATGTGTGTATATACATACTACAGAGTTATCAATTTTAATCTTTGGTGAATATTACACAAGCAAAAATTATACTTTGGAACATACTAAATACATTTATTTTTAATTATCTCTTTTACAGATGGCAAAGTCTGGTGGCAAAATAAATATATAAAGGAATATTTTTTATCCAAATTTAATTTTTAAAACATCGAGGCGAAACATATATCCTGAAAACTTATATCTTTACTATCTTACGTAACCACTTTCAACGTGTTTTACTGTACCTATAACAATTAAAAATTAAGTACGTTTAAATAATTAACACTAATTAGTGTGAACACGCGTAAAAATCTTAGAGTAACACGATAACCACTAAATAATAACCACATGAAAGATTCAATTTAGTAAATGAGTGTGTTACTGTGAAACTATACACCGCATCAATTAAGTGACCGAGTCAGGCCGATGTCTTGTGATCTTCTTAATGAGGGATCGCCCATGTTTGTTTTAATTACGAAGCCGTGTGATTATAGCAATGTGGTTAGTTTGTTGCGCTTCGGGTTGGGTGCTTTTGGCAGTAAGTAACCTAAATTATCATATCGGAGATGATGTTTAAGATTTCGGTTTTGGTTATTTTGAGAGGTTTATTTTATAAAAATATTGGCAGCTATTTCTACCTTAAAAATTTAGTGCAATTGTGTATTACTGCAAATGCATAACTATAAAATGGTAGGCTATGCAAGGTAAGAAAGGTAGTACACCTACTACAAAAACTGATTTAGTTTTTTAACTTCACTTGCATTTATCTACACTTGATTATAATGCAGAGTCGTATAGGGTACCTACCACAAACTTTCAAATAACACACACAAAGACATAAGTGGCTTATGTAGCTCTATAAATTATGACTGAATGTCAATGCTCACCTCTGGGATAGGGCTTGGTGTAGGCATGTGGCTGGTACTTTTGCTCGTGTGTGAGCAACGGCTGGGGGTGCGCATGCGCATGGTGGTAGTACTCGTCGAGGTAGGGCTGCGCGGGCGGCGCGGACGGCGCGGGGTACTCCGGCGGGTAGTACTCGTCTAGCGGGGACGCTGCCGAGGGCGCCGGCGCGCCGCTCGCCTCCGAGTACCCGTACGTGTTGGTCTCGCGGGGCCCACCGGTCGTGTAGCCGCCTGAAACAATTAACATAATATTAGGAAAACAAATTACTTCCAGGAGCTGTTGTCAATTTTCGACTTATCGTTATAAACCTTATCGGTAATTTAATATCTACTTGCTAAGCGTTTCTCCTCGCTGTGAGAGCACCTTCTAAGCTAAGGCTAGTATTTTATCTAAAAGTTAATTACGTGACACATCATCCTCTTCCCAAAATAGTACCTATGCCTTTAAACTAGCAATAGAATTGTAGAGTCGCCTAGTATGACGTAGCAGTCTTGTTTTATATTAAGCGTTCATTCTGTTGGTATGAATGTCATATGGAACATATATTATGTAGGTATATGATATCTCAGTCAGACAAAATTTCCATTAAAAAATCAGTACAGCGTGCATATCGAGGCGTGTTGGCTCGGGCGCGGCGTACCGAAGCGCGTCGGTCGCGGTTCACGGCGCGCCCTTTGTTCTGCGCGTGCGCCGACGGACCCACACATAGCCCCCCTCCCACCACTACCCCCCATCACCTGCCCGACACCCTGGCCACGCAGTCACGATAACACCGACGGTTGAATTGAGGTTTGATTTAATTTGCAAATAACTACCTAACCAACAAGGAAATCGATTTCAAATAGGATATTTTGCGAGCATTGCAGGCAGGCGCTGCCGGTGTTGCGAAAATAGTATAAAGAATTAAGTACCCACTTAAGATTCAATGGACGCTTATATGTAAAACTTCATGGTATTTAACTCGAATTTACGTCTGCTCCATACGAGATATCGGTCGTTTAAGGTTAACATGTGATTATGATATTGAAAGGGAGATTACTAAAGATATCGTAATAATTTCAAGATTAAAATCAGCTAAATCGGTTCAGCCGTTCTCGAGTTTTAGCGAGACTCACGAACAGCAATTGATTTTTATATATATAGATATATAATATTAATTAGGCTTTTTTCCTTGGTCCTACGACTTTCTAGAATTGAGTGTCAAAATTATACTATGTATACTATATTAAACTCGAATTACGAACCACTGAGGGAGGAATATTTGTATATAATTATGTATGTACATTGCTGGGTACCGTTAATGAAAAACTTAATTTAATGTAGATATAGCTACAGATTTTATATTCCTACTTGTTTAAATATGGTCGTTATGGTCCGCTCTTATTCATCGACTCCGTCTAGCTGTGTGATTTTAAGAACAAAACAATGCGAAACATAACGCGGGTCAACGGTAAATCAATGATAACTTTGTTATTAATAACAACCTTATTGAAAAAGCAATAAGGTCCTAATCGACATGATTTATGACTACTGACGTTAGTAGTGTATGAAGGGCCATAGTTCGGTACTCGGCTTTGGGCGTTCGGCTCTCGCCGCTCGGGGTCAGCACTCGCTCATTGTCTGTTTGACCGACCGGTTCATCTCGCTGTTATCATAAATATTAAGTGGGCTCGTTCATGTCGGTACCGACACTGATTCGATAATAAAGTTGTTGCTAGAATGGATTATGACGTATTATGGCCATGATTGTTCCAGAGGAGAGGGCTACCTATTGACCCAGACATATTGTACAGTCGTCAGTTCATTTCGAAAACAATTCATTGATATAGCTTCAAAGTTCTGTTTTCTGGCGGAAAATTAGGTCGTAAATACCATAAGTTGAAACATACAATACTGATAAATTAACAATGTCACTAAATTTAGATACATATAAGGAAAATTTAAAGTCCATTCAATAACTTCTAAGTCGGTAAAGTGATATACGAAAATCAACCTTAATGCTTTGAGATAGAGTCGCTGTTAATATCGAAGTCTTACCTATTGTGCGATCGTTTATAAATACAATGTTTTATACAGAGACTATTAATGAAACGCTGGTATGTCCTGTGGCGAACTGTTTTTCAATTGGACCGATATGGTCTTCATGGTCGATACGTCTACAGTATGCAGGGAGATACCATAGACATACACATACGTAGTTAAAAACTATAATGTTACGGTTATATTATTATATTGACCCGATTGTATAAGGTATATTAAATCAAGCGGTTTAAGGCGCTTTTGTTGCTAGTCTACCTTCATTTGTTTGTAAAAATAATTATTAAAAAGGTTGTAGACCAATTGGTACTGCAAGGTTTATTTTTTCCCGATAGATATCTCGAAAAAGTGGCTCTACATCGGTTTACTTCAAGTTCTACCTTAGGAGTAGTCAAACGAAAAATTAAAAAAAAATGAGATATTACTAATTTATTATACCTATTTGTGCCTTATTTCTCAAACAACAAGCAACTAAAAATCTTGCAGTTTCCTATAAAATAAAAGTATAGAGTTCAAGGGAACAAAAGGAATTTCGTTTGAACTTAAAATACCTTACTTTTACTCCATAAAAAGACTAATATTTCTTCGTGGAGGTGAAAGTGCAAACTAAATGTATCTTTTTAACGAAACAAATGATGCATCAACGACACGAGTGTAAACAAATCACTACGTGTCACTTTGACGTTTTGGACAAATAGAAGAATTTTAATGAAGCAATTGTTCCCTTGGCGAAGGAATGAAGCTATAAATCCTGATGGAGTGTTGCCAGCGGGAAATAGTACTCTCGGGAGCGATATTGCGACCTTCACAGTTTTGGAATTTAACGTTCATTGTATTGTTCGTAAGTAGGTGTGTTTGTTGTTTGTATCTATAATACCTATTTTGAAGTTTTACGTACAATTTTTTTTTAAGATTACTTACATAATATCCGGTCGATATAATACGGATACAAGTTAAGGATGCTTTAATCAAGACAATAACATAATCTAATTCAAAATTATCAATGAGATGTAATAGATCACTTGTGAGATAGCCACACTGTATGAATCAATATAACATTAGCGCCTCACTATCAGAAAGGTATCGATTAAATTTGATATTTATGCTTCCGTAATAAGATACATGTGCAGATTAATTTGTTTTAATATTTATTATCAATATCCGTTACAACATCCGCTAAATGATTTTTAATTTTTTACGTCGTAATATCGTTCGATTTATGAGTAGAAGTTAGAATTCTCAGAATTAAAGACTAAGGTAACAATTGCGCGCTGCAGCATCACAGTTGAGCGAGATCGAGTCGTGGGGCGTGGAGGGGGGCGGGTGCGGGGGGCGGGGCGGGGCGGGGCGAGCCAATCGGGCGCGGCCACGCCCCGCGCGCCAACGCTCGGGTCGAAAGGTCGCCGCTTCGCACCGCCATTGGTCCCACACACAGATTTATTTCAAATACAAACAATATCTTATGAAGCAAATAGCTTGGACATGTCAAAATATCCGCAAGTTATTTATATAGAGCTTGAGTTATTGATTCAGTCTCGTTGCGTTACCTTGGAGGTCCTTACAAAGTCAAATGAGTACTAGGCTTTCATAAATAAGAGGGATTTGTTCTTTTAAGGAATATCTTAGGTTTAGAAAGACTCTACAGGCTAGTCATAGGTCGCTATCTCCATAAAACGTCTTTCTAACATTAGTACTTAGCTCTACTCTATGTTTATTTACCTTTTTGATATACCTATGCATATACGTAGATAAAACCCAATCCTTGTTTACTATATACATCCATTTGTTACGGTAAACTACACAATACTGTAAAAATCGGTATTATTAGAAAACTTATAGTAATTTTGGTACTAAATGGGGATGTAAGAATGCTCTACTTCAAATTCAACCGTAAAAAAAAATTGGAAACTTTTTTTGTTTACTAAACATTGAGTAATAAAAATATGCATGTCACTGCTATCAAAATTTCGCAATTTTATCATAATCGAATTACTGGACACAGATACACAGAAAAGTATCCTGAATTAGATAGGTAATCTGCGCTTGCGCACGACAAGTTTTATATCAACAGCTGTAGAATCACATCAAGGAATCTGTACTGTGGTGGTAATGAAACTTATTATTGTTATCTTCTAGAACCGTATGACATTGATAATGCATTATTTTAACAATAATTTGAAATGAAAGTAATTAAAGTGGGGCCGTCATGCGATTTTATCAAGTGTTAGTAGTCTGAGTCTTGTCCTCAGCACGTACGACAGTAACCTTAGACCTGGCGGCAGCTGCGACACGACTTGTCGCACTTTTTTACTTCTTATCTGCGACGAAACACGAGCCGAAAAGTTTAAGCCGTTTTTTTGTGGCGAGCACGCGCTGGCCTCACCATATGGTGTCCCGCCGACAGACTAAGGGCTTTTTGTTGCAATTTTTCATAACAGCACATAATTCTTATTAGAATACCCAGAAAACATCTCAATTATTCAAAGTACGCTATAAATTAAGTAGCTCTACATTTTACCGTTGGCCCATAATAATAATCTTCTATTTGGATTTAGTCGATTATATAATTCCCGTGCAAAGAGAATTGACTCTCTACACTCGAATGTATTTTATAATCACGCAGAGACGCATATCGCGCCAATTCCCATTTGGGAACGGAAGTCGAAATATGAATTTTTAAATTTAGAAGCAATGCGGTGCGCAGGTGAGCGCTGTGACAGGCGACGACATGCTGCCACCGCCCGGTGTTATGACATAAATAATTTGGCCTCATTAATTAATTAAAAATTTAAATAGTGTCAATTAACTGACTCTATATTCGAATATAGAGTCATTTAATTGCAACGTTGTTTTGCTTTTTAGATGCACATGAGACATTTCTAAAACAAGAGCTTAATTAAAAATGATCATAGAGTGAAATAGTTTATGTAACACCTAGGTAATAATTAGTTCGGTAACTTAATATTGTTACGTACGATACATCTTATTAATGTGCACATATTACATTACTTACAAGTGTTTTCTAAATATCTAACATTTCCTGCGCTACTAAAAAGTGAATAGCTAAGACAGGTGCACGTTAAAAAAATAAAATAATTTGTCAAAATACAGGACAGCATAGAAAAATTGTGAAAGAAAATAATAGTGGGAAAATGTACATTATTCTCGGATAAGAGGAAATGGCTGTCAACGAGAGGTGTTTAAATCAAATACAAAATTGGAACATCTTTCGGCGGGAAGTGTTAAATACCTACTTAAATTAAATTCACGACGCGTGAGCAATGGCGTCCCGAACAACATACGCATTGCATAAAATTACTGAGAAAAATATCTGTTTACTGAAAGTGATCGCTACAAAAACCATAATCTCGAATGAAATCGTAGATTTTTGTAATTTAAAATCGCAAGTTTATTCTTTCAGACTTTCTCAACTAATCAGTATTAACGAAGGTATACGTAGAGATTTAACATAACACGCATTGAGAAAAGCCCGCAAATGTAAGACGGCATAGAAGCATACATGACCTCAACTTGCGTTTAAAAATAAAGAGTCGCAATCGGTTTTCCTGCGAGCCACCGACGCGAAATCGACTAACACCAGATCCACCGATATTTATTACCAATAAAATAGCATGTAGCACGCCCGATAATAATTACACACACTTTTTTACTCACTATTTATACGTCGATTTTAAACAAAAAATAGGCATCACAGTTTCGTTTATAGTAACAAAAATAATGTGGGTTATACAATAATATCCGGCCGAATATTATGTTGATATTAATTTATAATCTGTCGCGGCAGATGGTGACTTAATGTCGTTGATTTTGATACATTTTTAACCGGTCTCTATAGATAAACTAATCAAGGGAACTTTTAAAATTCCACACTCGTATGCCTTAAGTAAAATAAATTGATTGACTAATAGGTGCACATGCCGATTGTGTTTAAAGACTCATAAATGATTCCTGGGAATCCGATAGTGGTTCAATAAAACCTTCGCAGCGCTCGGCAAATCGTTCAGCTATTACATTGTCTAGACTTAATAAAACATAGAGCTACCAACCGACACAGCTGGCCCGCTAACACGATCACACTCGGAGATTTAGAGAGCGTATCTACATTTACTGATGAAATTACATGAATGTACAGGATTTACCTTATTATTTATAGTAATTATAATTACCTCGTCACAGAGAGTTATGAATGACAACGTAATATTATGCAGATTTGTAAAGATTCATGTGAACATTGGTTAACGAGCAATTGTTCTTAATACTTGTTAGTAATTGTATTACGGACTACATGACATATTGCGTCAACGTTGATATTAAAAATGGCAAATCGCGTGCTCTATGCCGCGTCTACGGCGTTGGTTGTCGGTATGCGCGGCAGGTGCGCCGCCACCTGCGCACGCGCCGGCAGTCGTTACAAAAACCGTGCGCGAGCCACGAGGGGGGGTTGCACCACGTAAACACTCGCCGTCATACTTAGAACATAGCTGACATAAGGGAAGCCATTAAACCTGCCTCACAGTATTATTAATATACGTTTAAAAGCCGATTTAGTTAAGTCCAGCATTTGGAGGAAATAAATATCAAATTACATTGAGAATTAATTCGAAGTTACATTGTATTTTTTGCACTGCCGCGCAAATTGTGGTGCCTAGTACCAAAGGAGTACGATTTCACTTGAGAAATATTATTGTGTTAACTTATGAATTTAAAAATGTACCTAATAGTGAGCAGTGTTCTATAATTTTGTTTACTTAATTAACCCTAACGAAAATTATTAAAAATACGTATTTTTTTTATTTCAACAACTCAATTACTTAACTTTCAGTAACACTAAATACGTTGGGACATAATAACCAAATATTCTATCTATAAGGACATCTTAACGTTTAACCCAAGGGACTAGAGGTCATAAAACAAATAATTCTAATTATAAATCAAGTTCAATTTAAGATTGAAACAAATCAATGCGTTGTGTATAATTGTGTGATAGACATAAA
The DNA here is from genome assembly GCA_950381575.1 of Plusia festucae. Classification (NCBI taxonomy): domain Eukaryota; kingdom Metazoa; phylum Arthropoda; class Insecta; order Lepidoptera; family Noctuidae; genus Plusia; species Plusia festucae. Next base: position 5,333,320 of record OX494450.1, read on the forward strand.
GCTGCAGGCAGGATGTAGCGGCGCTACAGACGACGGAAGTGGCGGCGCGGGCGCATCAATGGCGACGTGACCTGCTGCTCGTGACGTCACACTCTTCACCTCTTACTTTAACGCGGTACATTCTGACATCTGTTTTGCTATTTTCATAGACTCGCAGAATAGTTGAGTGATCACATTAAAAAAATAGACTAAATGCGTCACTATTCGGTGGGGATAGAGGGACTGACAAAATCAACGTTTAATATGTAAATCGATAACTTATGCGTTGTGCAGCTCGTAGAAGATGAAACAGGGAAGCGGATACATCTGATGTCATATTCGTATTTCCTTGTTTCGTTAATGCCCAAACATCCTTTGTCCTGATACCACATAGATTTAGAACTACAACTGTTAGAACATGACGAAGTGATCTTAAATTTGAGATATTTCTTTACTGCCTAAAATATGATAAAAATGAAAATTTTAAACAATTCTAATGAAAACAGGAATGATTAAGCTCTGTGCTCTATTGAATCCAATTTCTAAGAAATACAGAAAGAAATTAAATTGAAAGCGTTCAAAAATTAGCGTAGATTACGGCGGGCGGCGGCCGGAAGTACCATATTAATTTATGAATGAACCCAGCTACGTGACGTCACTGAAGACTGCTGACGTCATCGGTCATGCATATTGTATTCATGTATAATATTCAGTTTGCAAATTTAAGGATGAAACTAGGAATGAATAAATTATGCCTAGAACCAAAATTATAGCCGAAATGAATCATAATCTGTAAATTTATTACTATGAAGTTTCGATCCAAAAAGAGGATGAAATATGTGATTTTAATGTCAAAGTCGTTATTTCATTCGATTATTTTTAATTAAGCAAAAATTATATGTATATCAATATTTCAGAATTTGTTGTCTCCAATGTAATTTTATGCTTAATGTTTAATGAAGTCGATCGAGTAGGTTTTTTGTATCTGCTAATGAATAAAGGTGGTTTGTAGGTATTTGTATAGGTTTATGATAAACTTTGGAATCGTGCACATGTTTCTTAGGTCACGGGGCAGCTGCGGCATTAGACAGGTGTTTCTAACGTGACAAGTTGTTTGTCGCCTTCTCACGCCACGCCTGGTATCTCTAGGCTTTACAATTTAAGGCACGATCACGAAATAATTACTCTTTATTAGACGTGTTCGTTAATAACTGCAGGAATTGATTTCATTTTTAATTCACTGTATGATTTTTGGGGCAAACTTAGCAACTGTGTTTAAGAACAGAATAAGAATATTTTAATGTGTGTTAAAAGATAATTAAGTTTTAATGGTAAAACATTCGCTCTTCTTTTTCCATATCTTTTTTGTAGAGCTCCTTTTACCCTTAGATCTCTATATCCTTATATCTTTATTTTCTCTGTTGAAGGAATTATTTCTTCTGGCAGTTTAAGAACACACAACTGTGTATGATAACAAATTAAGTATGCCAATATGTTCAGGCATAATAAATTAAAAATAATATTTTAATTATATTTTTAAATAATTTAAATGTATTCCGTGTTTGAATTTATTTTTAAAAATTTCTAGATGATATTAATTATAGATATTAGTTGGTAAGTACAGTTTACCATTTCCCTAAGCTATGAGTCACATAAAAATCTTCATTGTATTATTCTTAATACTCTTTTTATAATTTAAGTGGAATAGAGTTAATGTACAACTGTGTAGTTAAAATATTTGTCAGTCGTTTTACTTTTAAGTAATTAGGTTAAGAAGTCAACAAAGCTAAAGTTAATCAATCGTAATTGACTTCTAGTGAACCCATTAGTAACTAATAATGGCTAGTTTTAGCCTAGCTAACACGCTCTATAGTATGCACCGTAATAGGTGCTAACAAGTCTTAAGGCACTGCTTCGTTAGACTCCGTAAAACGAATACCTAACAATCAGTAAATCTGCCATCATCAGATATTTAGTATGCAAACACAATTTTTAATAAAATACAGATTTACGATGGCAACGACCTCTATAATGTTTGTTTAAAGATCGGATCACAATTCAAACGAGTGTCAAAGTGTCCGGCGGCGGGTGAATCGAGATTTCGATCACGTCAAATACGAGATTCGCGACGACCTGTAAAAGGAAGGAAGCGATTACTGAAAGGTGAGCGACCTGAACCGTTACCTCTAGAATGGCCACCATTTATGATCAGCCACCTTTTGTTGGAGCCATGGATGACAGACGACACGCCTCGACACCGATTACATCTGAAGCTATTGTATGAATATTCATACACGCTACGTGCTGTGCTTCACAAAATCATTATCCGACTTTCAATTAACGTTTATCAATGCGAATCAAGCGGTTTAGTGGACGATACAGCTATAAATTATTGACATAATTATTATGTTTTCCAACATTAATGGACGGGCGATTTCGTGTAGTATTTTATGGGGTCAATAAAAATAATTATAAACTTGATTTTCCTGTATTTGAACCATCAATTTACAAGGGCGTCTTAACTTTTAAGTTACACGTCAGTTCAATTGTAATTTTATATTAGTTTAAATGAATCGCGTGGTACGAGTCAGTTTTATTCAGTCTGGTTTATTGTAAGCAGTTGATCATCGCGTTAACAATGCTTTCACGTAATCTATGTATGCAAATGTAAGTTGTGTGACTATACTGCAAAGCTTTTTATGCGCGTCACGCGGCGGAAGCGCGCGAGGTGCGCCCGCGCACCCCCGCCGCCGGATCCAACATGGCGGCGGCGAAAGTGCTTCCGCTCCCAGCTTGAGAGTTCTCAATGAAGCTCTGCTTATTTATAACGTAAATGTGTTTATGATTGAAATATACATGCGTTACGCTTTTATAAAGATGCCATTTGTCAGCGTTCGTTTACCTTGCTCGCTTCCCGTCATAATGTGAAAAGTAAGTCTTGTACGTGTTAACAAAACATAAGAAAATCAGAAATCAATCATTGATTTGTATTTTATTATTATTTAAAAAATATTTAAGATGTCTATATAGACTTGTGTTCTTACTATTTTGTAAAGCAACGCAATGAGTATTAAATTAAAAAGTTTTTTTATTTTTTAAACGAAGAAAGAAATATTCCCTGATTTTACTTCACCGATATTTAAGTGCTTACCCATTTTTCTCATTTTATTATTATATATAATAATGTTTTATTACACAAATTTTAATGTTTGATAATTTCAATTATTTCCAATGTTTATTTTGTTACGTTTATCGTAACCGCAAACTTAATGAGTTCAGGCCATTGCAATTTAACTGTAGGAAATGTTCATTCTATGAGGAATATTATTGTTTAAATCATTGAAATTTAGAACGAATAAATACATAAAAAAAACAAAGTACTGATTTCTCTTTTTTTTAAATATCGTAAATTATCATAATGATGTAGAGCACAGTGTTTACCAACCTGTATTTATTAAGAAGGTAGGATCTCCACACATCGTATCCACTGTAGGATCATAGGCGAGCCTGGGCTGCTCCGCATAGTGTAGCTTGGCTGTATTGGGCACTGATTGTTCATAGCTCAGCCTGGCCACGCTGGCCAAGGCCTGTTCGTAATTCAGTCTCGTATTGTCTCTGGCCTCTGTTTCAGAATATGGTTTGTTCACTTTAGCACTGTAGTCTGTGAAGTTGAGTTTTGTTAACGTGGACATGGGGAGGTCCAGCGGCGCCGCGCACGCGGGCACGGCGGCTTCGCGCGGCGACTCGACCAGCAGCATGGCGGTCGCGCCGGTACCCGCACCACCAACCTCCACTACTGATCACCAACACATTACACTCCAACACTGATTTTAAAATCTTAGAAAAATATTAAAACCGAAAATAAAAATAATGTCTATTATTTCAATTTAAAACGCAATATTTCAATGATACTATTTGAATTCTCAAGCACTATTTAATAAAAAAATATTTCACAATGTTTAACCGATGAAATATTATTACGTTACAAGTGACAATTACGAGCTTTCAAGCAAGGAGCAGCATTCGTAGCACCCGCGTCGCGTCGCGCCTAATCTCCGACTGCGAGCCAGTGCGAGCTTTCGGGCGGATCGAGAGGGCGGCCGTGGAAAACGCAGCCGACGAGAGCCGAACATGCACGAAGCGCTACGAACGAACACGAGCCGCGACCTGTCGCGTCACCTGCTACACCACGACCAACTGTTGCGCGACCGTTGAGTTTTTTTTTCGCTAATCTTACTGATGGGTATCACGAAAATTAGCACGGACACCGCTCTCACAATATATACGAATATATTACACGATCAGATTAAGTGATTCCTATAGTGCAAGTAACAAATTGCATGTAAATTCGATTGATTTTAACTTTTGCATTTTAATTAAGCAAACTACATTTTAATGAAATCGCCATGCAAATAATATAAATAAACATTTAATAATAAATATTTCATTCTTATTACAATACCGTCGTTTTCCTGTTTGTTATCATTCAAGGAAAATGAGATCAAGAGTCGCTGTAGCGCAGAACGAAAACAATGTAGAGTCCCTTTTGTAGAGCACGTGAAATTGTTATCGTGGAACTGAGCAATTTACAGGATCACTGGCCAATGTACAACATACATTTTTGTTACAGTACAACATCCAACTAACGCACTTGATAGGCGACTTATCCCCGAATACTGAAACGTAATTAACTTTAACACGTTCTTAAATGTATATCTGTCGCTACTTCACACCTTAAAGTAAGAGAGACAGCATGAGACTTGACAGCGGTTTCAAACTGCTAGACGTTACAGTATTCGACTATTAGAATAAAAGAGTGCAATGTATGAAATTAGGATCATGCCAAATAAAAATATACTAGTTTTGTTAAAAATATAATGAATGCATCCTACTGACGCACGTCATTGTATTTTTTTCTAAGCCAAACGAAACTGCAGCAAACAAACTGCCTGAGTAATGTGAATAATCAAACAAGTGAAGTGAAATATAAACTTATTTTAGCTGCCAACTGACATACGTTTAAGCTAACTGATATATTTTGTGGTTTTTACACGATACCGAAACTAAACCTCATGTCGAGTGAGGCGATGCAATATTTAAATTATTGTTAGGTGTATTTAAAATGATTATGCCTAAGTGATTGGGCTTAAAAAAATGGATTTATGAAATTTTGCTCTGTATCTTTCATGACCTGCCAGTATGACTTTTTATTCTCACAGTGACGTTTTATAACGAGAAACGAGTAGGTAAAGATGACGCTAAACCTGAGAAAAAAACAGTTGGATTGTTTCGCAAATTCACTCGGTAAGGTAGGTATCATAATTACGTTATAATAATGACCATGACGCGTGCGGCCTTGACTATGATTCTCATTGTTTGATAGTACCACCGCGCAGACACCACACTTGAATTTTAAATTTAGAATACTTCCATTCTGTGAAACTATTGTTGTAAACTTTATGTAATACGTTACCTTTTTAAATTTATTATGATTTACGAGTTCGTAAACTGTAGTAAGTAATATGAATTTGAGTGATGATAATCTTTAAGAGATGCTGATATATACAATGGTATTTATGTATTTAGAATCCAACAATAGGGTATAGGGATATTCAATAGGGATAGTCAAAATTGCAGATCAAGAAAAAATTGAGAACAGATATTGATATTTGAATAGGCGCAGTAGCAAATACGCCTGAGTCTCCCTCCAGGATGTTGACAAAAGTTTCACTTTACATGATCCGAGACAGATGCGTTTATATGCGATATGATAGAATACGATTCGATGGGAGGGCACGAGCTAGTGGGCTGGCCCGAATCTGGGTCAAGTTACAGGGGGTGGGTACTAAGTTGGGGCACAAAAGGTAGTTAAGGGGCGATGGATCGTTCCGGGGCATAATAGGCACCTGAGCACGTGTTCCACCGGATACTGGAGGCTATTGTCTACTGGAGGAAGCGATTTCGACGCCGTCGGAAGATACGACGCCGATTTTTTGTTAGTATGCTGTGACGCGGGCCACAAATATAATGGTTGGTGCGTGATAAGGGAGAAAAGTAACCATAAAGCATCGCTGCCTAATTTGTCGCGAGACCACACAGCGTCACGTATACGTAAATGACTCACTGCTACTTAACATGACCTAGTAGTAAAGAACACATTAATTTTGGCGCCTGACGTTACTTCCTTTATTAAAAAAGGGGTAAATATGCAATCAACTAATATTTCATTTATAATAAAGTTATGACGTCACTACTTTGCATCTCTCAAAATAAACGACGAGTATCAAAACCTAAAGTACTCTCAACGTCGTATCGAGGCTCGGTATCAAGTAATCTATACATGTAGGTTCCCTGAAACTGGGAGAATAAGTCTGTAGAGCGAACGCGGAATGCAATTAGCGAGACGAGAGCACGCGAGACGCGCCTTCCACCGGGAAATAGCGCGGGAAATGAGTTTCCAATATTTGAATAAATTCGAAGGAAATAAACACACAGTGGATATTGTGATCGACGTTCAATTTCCCATCATGTAACACACTGCACCAGGAAATAGAACCGCAGAGAACGTGTTGCAAAAACAATATAATACAGATACAATATACGCACTACGCAGCGACTAATAATATACACAGAAATATTGTCTTAGTTATATTATATTTAATCTCTCTGCGTTTTACTCAAGTTAGTTTTACTGTTTTACGCCGCGAAAGAGTTGCATATGGCTCCAAAGTAGGCATTACAACGTGTCCTAAAGGCATCATGAAACAACCTATAACATACAATAATAACGTCAAGCTTGACTTTATGAGCTCATTGTCATTTTATAACAGGACATGCAAGCTCAAGGAGTCGGCATAAATAAAGACAATAATTACGTATGGCATCGGCGTAATATCGATCGCAAAAACCCGAACAGATGATATCGAAGACTACTCTGTCGCGGACAATCGATATTCACCAAGTAAGCTCCCCATTCTCAGCCGTGTTTAAATTTAAAAATACAATTTACTGAGGAATTCCCTGCTTTGAATTACATTATGTGTAAACAATAAAGCGCTCGGCCGCGGCAGGCGACGGAAGTACCAGATAAACAATCTTTTTTAGATAAAAACACTGAAAACCGTCCATAAATCTGTACGGCTCGGCAGCACTTCATCCAGAACTGTCGGAGACATAGCGACGGGCTTCAACGACTACTAACGGTTGCATATAATTATACCATCGCTGTCGATTGACAAACATGAAAGGTTTTTTTGGGTAACTTCTTAACCTTTGCACTAATTAAAAAGCGCAGCGCATCCGGTCGTGTCGATTATACGAACTGATTGAATTCTAATTTGAAATTCAATTTGTGTTCTCTATTAGTCAGTCTAAGTTTTTAAAATTTTATTTCCGGCCATTTAAGGATACAATATATTAGTTTGTGACATTCATTAAGTATAATTTGTTTTTATTTCGAATAGCGGCTATTACATTTAAAAGCCAATTTTACGAGATAGTGTTTGACGGCTATTATTTGGTGCTCGCATCGCGACAGTTTTTGTCACCGGCGCACTGTGCGTTAGACGATGCTACTTCGTGGGTTGTGTTTTAAATTGGAGCGAGCCCGGGACGTCACTTCCGGTACCAATAATTTATTTCTCTCGGCCTCCGTCATGTGTCGCGATGGCGCGTGATACGACATTTATCCACATTTATATTTGGAACGATTTCTGGGAACATTATGATTGTGACATATTCTTGTATGAGCCGCGACCTCGGGACTACATAGCTGTCCACATGTATTGATGTGTTAATATTATATTTGTCAGAGAGAATGCGTTGTTTGTAATTTGTAAATAAATATTTATTCATAAACTCTATGATTGATTTTATCATTAAACCAACAAATTGACATGACAAGGCATGACATGCCTAAATAAATATGCAAAAAATGGGGGAAAAAATGTTATCACCGGCTTTAGATTCGGACAAAAAGTGGTAAGTATGAATGAGCCATGGTGATACAGTGTTGTGACAGCGACGAGTGATATCTCAGGGGCAGTGTTGCGAAGGACAGTGCGCCCACGCCGTCCGGCATCAGCCCCGCTGCCCCCCACAGCCCCCCGACACCCCTGCTGGGGCTGATAACATATCGGGGCCACGTAACGCATTATCGCACTGCGCCGCCCGCTGTGCCCAGAAGGAGTTTAGCGCGATGTTATAAAACTACTGCTGTAAAAACGGATGATTATTGTTTGCTTTGAAACTGGTTTAGGTTTAGAACGTTCTGATAAAAAACCATTAAAGTTTATCATTTACAATTTCAACTTAACTATAGTATTAGGTACGTTTTATTTGAGGAGGGTAACGAAAAATTTGTGATTTACTCCTCCCCCGGAGTGCAATCAAGGCAACCTAAATGAGTCCGGGAGACAATTAAAGTTCGCACCACCTAATAACGGATAATGAAGACTCAGCAAATATTTGTTTTTGCGGGGGATTCCTACGATGAACGTACCACTGCCGCAAATAAGGCAATTAATTGAATTCGGCACATCAAAGGTGCCGCCGGCGGGCTTTGTCGGCGCCTCGAGACGCGCAAACTGCAGTAACCCAACACTTATATTGAGCCGTGTCTACCGACACTATGGGAACGCGCTGGATTCGCGAAACTCCTTCGCTCGCTATTCCCACACCCACACGCGGCAAGGACAAAAGCTAATACCGAAACCACCTGCAAATTGCTAAAACGAAGAGGTGTCGATTTACAAGAAAAAACCCTCATGATTTCAATACAACGCAACAATCAAAATGTTCCATGCTGCTATGTATTGTCTGAAATTATAAAGTTGCGTTCTTATCACGGTAGGTACGAACGATTCTGTGAAAAATTCCATGACTTATTTAAAATACACCCACACACGAGTGCATTTATACTTATTTATCACGAGAGTTAAACCAAACATTAAATTGAATTACATAAACCTACATAAGTCACAATCACACGTCATTTCTATTGACTGTCTCTCTGTTTTGGACCCGAAATTTAAAATAATAAATGAAACTTTTATTACGCCATGAATTTTTATCAATGCGTTCATCGGCTATATTAAAATAGCTGTAAAATGAATGCGATAAGGGCAGCTTTTGAATATTAAATCCCTTTGTGAGAACTGACCCTTGCTCTTTATACGAGTACAATAACATTGACAGGCAAATCAGATTTAGAATTCGAATCAAGGACACGTGGAAGAGGTGAAGAAAAAGGGCTGATTGAATGGGCACTTGGTGAGGACCCTTATTAAGGGCTCGTTGGAGAAGGGCCCCCAAGGGCTGCCGAGCGTTTGCAAGCACCCTATCAAAGAAACCCTTGCTCTTTTCGTGTGCCAACCCTTATGGGCTGATTTTTTTATTAACTTCTTACCTGCCTGCACTTGAATGGGTACTAAGGTGGGATTACATGTGTTTTGTAGTTGTACAATGAGCATACTCTACGGTCTATTAGGGTAAGCCGGCGAGTATCGATTTAAGTAAATGTTGAGAATGCGTTCAATTGCTAATAAAGCAGTTAAAAGAATGTTGACGTGTATTACATTAGTTCATTGGCAATGCGCAACACGAAATATTTCAAGAAATACTTCAGTATTTATCTAGTGGTGGACATGTATTTAATTTTAAAGCCATTAATTAGGAATGAAACGATTATTCAATGAAACCATAAAATAAAGCCTTGAGTTAAAAAGGTTAGTGCAAATAGATGTTAATAAATTACATCTAAGTGGCAGATACAATAAAACATAAATCATTAAACGTTATGTAATTATTCTAATTGACTCTATTTAATTGTGTTATTTTTTCTCTATTTATTACATCCCTTATTCGATTATAGTCCTTTGTATGAAATTTTCGTGGATCGAAATTTGAAAAGCTTGCGCACGTGCGCAGGAGTGTGTATCGGGTTGCACCGGAAGTACGCCAGTTGAAACACAATGGCGGCCGGATGTGGCTGCTCGAAACGACACGTATCTCTTTATTGATATCTTAGAAAGCTCAATATTTTTCTTGTCGACACTTCAGAACTATTGACAGTTATATAGTGAATGTAAATGATATTAGTTGTTCCGCAGTTGATTGTGGAGTTTCTCTTTAACGGGAATTAGAACAGGACTCGTGATTTGTGGAACTTTGTAAACGTAGGTACATTGATTTGTAGAGGGCTGAAGTTAAGACGTTGAAAGGCATTTGAGTTGTTTATAGTCATTGGGGTAAGTTATTATTCATGATTTTGTTATGTATTTACTGCTCCATTTAATGGCTATAGGAAAGCCACACATTATACCTGCATTACAGCTCTCAATGATGCTAAACAATTGCTTCAAAGCGATCCGACTCGATAGCCGCATTATTTGTTAGTGAATGGTTATTAAGCGTCGTAAATACCTTGCTTTATATTTTAACTACGGCTAACTACACCTCTATTACGCTAAAATATGTTTGTTAGAATGATATTTCATATTAATTAAATGCTTGCTTTTTTATCACCCCAATTATGTTTATTTAATAAAGCTGAATGATTTGTGTAGTAGGGTAAGGCTATCGGGTAGGGCGGGGCCACGGGTGATAAATCTGTGCGAGTAGCAGGACACATTCGCCTCGTTTACAGCACCATATTAACTGCCCATATCACTTTATAGAAATAAATCATTATGATTGGTTGCAACGTAACACGCCCGATATATTGCGTCTGCAACTCGTAAATGTACGCTAACAAGGATGACTGTTCTAACGGGGCCTGTTGCCGTACAGACTATATTATTTTAGTACTTGCTTATTGGAAACTGTTAAGGTATTAACGTTGTATATAGATTATGTGTAATCTACGTGCAATCAGCATTCATCGGTTCGTTTCAGACACAAGGATAAGTCTTGACACATGAAGATTCCGTTTTAGTTGAGTGCGTCGTGTCGCTGCGACAACTACCGGTGACCATGAATTTTTCAGTGCATTAGACATATTGTTTTAACTGTAAATTTTGCAACGTTGTTCCGAGGCGTACGTCCGGCGATTAGTGGCGAGTGCGCAACGCGAGGATGTGCCGGCGGGCGATCGCAGGCCCTTGCGACAGCACGGATGCCACGAAATTGCACCAGCACAACATTAACCATATACCCGCACGGTTTATTAATACGAGTGCAGTTGCAAAATATTGAATATATACGATGTGTTTTTGTGCGTTAACCTTCAGCTTTGTCGGCCCACTTGCATTAGTTTGCGTCGCTCGAGTTGACGCGAGGGCGCGTGAAATTTACCCGATGCAGAGCACCCGACGTACTGGCCATGCACTACCATGCTAACCCCTACTTCTCACTCTTTCTTATAGTTAAAAAAACCCAACTATCTACATACTATCGACTACAGGACTCACGTCTTCTTAAAGCAATTACTTGACAGTCTTTAAATTTCCATACAGCGTGAATAATTTTCTCAATGATATAGGAACTACTCTAATCATCAGATCATGGCAAAGGCAAAACTAGACAGTCTCTAACTCTTTCAGAACATAATTATGTATATAAATACATACACATCTAAAACGCCTAGGTTTTTAGTACAGTTGTTGGTGGTACTCACCACGCCACACCATGACCGGGTCCGGCTCGGTGGAGTCCCTAGAACGGGAGCTCGGGTGTAAGAACATAGCTTAACCAGAATCCAAACTCGCCATACTGAGTCACACACACTCTAGACACTTGCCACTTATCCTAAGGGATATTGCTCGAACACGACGAAGGAAACGAGAATCCTAATAAAATTAAAACGAAGACTTTTATTACTCAATAATTTAGAAAAAAAATATGAAAATAAATTGCAATCTCTGATTTACTTATCGGCTTGAAAGGAATTATTGGTATAGTTGAAGACACTGAACTTTCAGGTGCGTAGAGGAATAATGCGAGTGATGAGTATGAGCGTAGCAGCTGAAGACTGCGCGAGTTAGGCTGCGCGCGCGCACGCCCCGTGGTAGGGGCGATTGAACAATCTACTCTCAAACAGTACTTTACATCTACGTACGGACTTTAATTCACATTTCTACACATTAAACGTTCTTATTTCTTATCAATAAGTTTCGACAGTGATTACTTCGTAACCACCCATATTGTTTCAGACAATTATGTTCGCGTGTAAATATAAAAGAACAAAGTACACTTGCAATGTTAGACGATTTTCGCAAAACTATTTGTCTACACTCAGATTATAAAGGGAAAGATTTGTATTTATGTGTATATGATTGTAATGAATAAACTCAAAAACGAAAGTGCCGATTTCAAAAATTCTTTCACCTTTAGAAAGCTACATTCATACACTGAGTAACATAGGCTATATTTTTTACTAATTTAATTGGTACCGCGGGCGGAGTCACGGGGAACAGCTAGAAGTATATAAATAGACACTATTTCATTGTTTAGTAGCATCATTGTATTAATGATCAAGTAATTTATCTATCAGGGTGGGTTGTGATTTATGTCAGTCTAATTGAATGTAGGATTTCTGGCCTTGTTTTAATAACTGAAGCCTAGCATCCTATTTAGTAGAATGAAGTTTGCTTGCCGACCTTTAAACATGATAATAGATTTGTTTTGCTGTAGGTACCAACATGCGTAGAGAATGATAAAAATATTCATGCCGATTCTAGAATCCATCGAAGATTTTCCAGTTCAACTGCCGTATACACAAACAACAGAATATGTACTACAGTTTAGTTTGATTGACCTGTTGATGTAGTGGTTAGTGACCCTGACAGCTATGCCGGAGGTCGTAGGTTCGATTCCCACCCAGAACAAATCTTTATTTGATGAGCACGATCATTTGTTCTGTGTCAGGGTGTAATTTATCTGCATGCATTTATTGATAAATGTATAAGTATGTTTATTAGTAATCTGTTGTTTGGGATCAGATGACCGTGTGTGCGATATTATTATTTCATGTCACTAGACATACAAAAGTGAGTAGTTGGGTAACCTGTAACGGTTGGATAGTCGAAACTCGCGTGTATGTAAAACCTAGGATAATATATGTATAAAAATGTCACGTTTCAAATAGTGGCACAAGGTGTAAGACGTTCTGGCAGACCTCGGGTTGGCTGAAAGAGAGCGGAAAAACTGCGCCAAGGTCGCATTGCGCCATAACCAGCCGACTGGAAACCGTGTGTGATATGTTACTGTAAAACGTAAGTTTTTTTATCAACGATAGTTGTTTTTATAATTGAGTTAACTAGTCGAAACGGTATCAGTCTTAGGTCCGCGATCGCAGCAGTAAAAGTTATTGCCTTGGGGTTATTGTTGTTAATTAACGTTTTTACTGAAAATTGGTGTAATATGTACTTTGTTAGTTAGTTATTACTTATTTGGGTTCTGATTTTAATGTTTTATTTTGTAAGCATTTTGATTTGTGCTTATTACAAATACCATAAACTAGGATCTTGAAACTAAACTTGAAATTTTATGGCTGTCTTCCTAAACTATGTCTTTTGTGTAGCCGAAACGGTTCAGTAATATTTACGATAACCTGTCGTCGTTTATGCTTACCTAAATAGCAATATATCCCGTCCATCATTTAGCGTAAATTGGTGATGAGGCCGGTACAGACCACCCGGTCTAACGATGACCAGAGGACATCTTGTCTCTTCGTTAATTTATTATTTCAGTAGCTGAACATCGCGGCAGCAGTCAAAACATCCCGCGCCGATGATTTATTACGCAATAAACACCACGTTTTATATCTAATGGAAATGAGCTTTTACCCGTGAGATTACGCAGCCACCCCCGATTGTAAATTTGATTAATTATAATATACGTTCTAACTACACCTTAATACTCTAACCGAAGTTCTTCTTCGCTGTTGGTCCGTTTGTAAAATGTTATAGTTTTATCTATCTTAAGGAGCTAAACCCAGATTGTGGGTTCTTTACTACACAAATAAAACTACTTTATTGTTTAAAATGTTGAGTTTCTTTTGAAGACGGTAGTTAATGATATTGACAATGCTACCGTTACATTATATATTATTCTGAATGAATTTTATTTTTATTTTCGTGTGTAAAATATAATTGCATCAATTTTAAATTTATAGAAGTCTACCCATACATAGTATGATATGTATGTAGTATCGCTGATAAGTTTCCCAGGAAACAACATACCTACACAAAGAGATAAACCATTTTACAACAGTTACACAATACAACGTAATATATTTTACTGCGATCAGTTTTATGTGTTTATTAACAATGTGATGCGAATTGAGGCAAATCACAATAGCGACGTTTAGTGTCTCGTTGAGTCAAAACAAATAATATAAAACGCTATCCGAAATAACTTCTGTTCGTTACGTTTATTTAGTAGAAATATTTTGAAAGTAGAGTTGGATAAAGGTTTTTATTTTCTCTTAACGTTTCCATTTATGTAGTATAAAAAGGTTTTTTTAAAGCCGACTTCTGAAGGGATGTAGCACAATATTTAGCGAGTGCGGTAATAAGATATTGACACTCGGAGTAATTTACACTTTTTTTTTTATTTATGGTTATGGGAAAAAATGGATTTCAATGATTGAATTAAGTGATATTGAACTGAACTTTTGTGAGCCGAGCCTGAACCTGACGTTGTTTTCACACAGTTTGGATAGATATTGCCTTTGGGTTACACCCTGTATATCATTAGGTAAATGACTAACTAGCTGAAGCCCGCGACTCCGCCCGCGTGGGTGTCGGTTATCGAGCAAAAAGTAGCCTATGTTCTTTCTCAGGATCTAACTATCTCTGTACCAAATTTCATTTATATCGGTTCAGTAGTTTAGGCGTGATTGCGTAACACACAAAATAGACTTACTTTCGCATTTATAACAATCGTTCGTAAGAATATAATTTTCTTTTTGCTTCAACTCTGTCCTTATGTCATTTTATATTCAAGAAGATGTAAATAAATAAGTGAATACATAAACTAGCGTAGTAAGGAAGCTGTCCTCGTGTTTATGGCGTCCAATAAACGTCAGTTGGTTTCTAGCCGCACATAATTGTCGGGTTATCGTCTGTGGTATAATGAGGCTCACTTTGCCGCGCACTTAACGCCAGTGCTTATCGCAAACGTATTATAACTGCTACTGCACAATTTGAATGATATTTCATAAATAATTGTTGATGGCGGTTTGTTAAAAAAATATTCGGAGGTTAAATTAAATCAAAATCAATTTTTGTATTGTTCTAATGATTAATTTGTGTCGTTCTTTGTAAGGTACGTAAGATTCTCAATAATAGATAGATGATAAAAAATAAGTATTTAATTTTTGACTTTGGTTATATGTCGGTAGGTATATGATGAAGTATCTACTAGTGTTTTTGTAATCAGAAATGAACTATAATATAATACAAAAAAGCGTTTATACTTAAAAAAAACTAGTTAGAATTAAAACTAACCAAACCTTGGAGTCGCTACGACACTGCTCCGTAGACTATCGTAGACCTCTCGTAGAACTAACTTACCTTAAGCTTACATGGATTTTTATCGCCTTTCTCCTTATATTTTCACATGAGGATATACATACAAGAAAATACCTTACAATAATGAGAAATAAAGTTCAAAATAGGTATTAAAAAACAATTGATAAATGACGGCCAACTGACCAAATTTTCTTTTAAACTTTAATTGACTTTTTTAATTGACCATTGTAGGTGCAAACAGCTTTAACTGAACGTTGGCTAACCAGAAAAGACAGTCTAGACAAAATAATCAACTTAAAGAGTTAGCCAAATAGATTACACTTTGTGGTCAGGTGTTCCTCATTCGTCTAATGTTCCGCTAGTGTTGTTCTCTTGTTGTGGGACACTCACCGGTATTGTTGTTGTTGTTGTAGTGATGTGCCGGCGGCGGGATGTTGTACTCGGGCAGCTCGGGCAGGCACACGTTGCTCTCGTACATGTTCGGCGGGACGTTGGCCAGCAACGAACGTTCCTTCTCCACGTCTATGGAACACATTACTTTGTGACTTTTTGCATATTGAGAGGATAAAGGAGACATTACCAACCAGTTAATTAGAAATCATTGTCATTGTACTTTACCATAATCGATTTAAATAGCATTTTAGGAGACTCTTGTTTCTCAACAAATTAATGGACTTAAAAATGATAACTATCATCATAGATTAGTGTGATTTAATGGGGATTAAACAGACAGGAAGAAGGGTACCATACCCGGTATACCAATAGCTACCTTTCTGGAGGATCTCGAGGTGTTCCCAGAGTATGTCGCCCATGAAGGCGGGGGCGCGGGCCACGAACTGCTCGCGACCCATCGCGCAGATGTCCTTGCCCTGCGTGCGTGCGAACTGCTGCAGCGCCACGCCTTCCAGCGAGAACTCCCGCGCTGCCCACCGCAGCCACGCCGCCACCGCTGCCTCGTTCCATTGCCGAGGATCTAGAGGAAACGAGAGGCGAATTTAGGCGAGTCATCATTTGAAAGTAAAATAAGATGGTCTTAAAAGGTCGCAGAAATTGTTATTCAAGAAATCAATTTAATGAATCATGTCATATTTTTTTCAATAATCATTACACAACCAATTAAAATTATTCATCATTTCAAGATATGCATAGGGCGTATAATATGAAATCAGGCCGCCAATGGCCCTGATTGGCGTGAGCTATCAAGTAGTAAAATGCACAATTGTAGCCGGATGGTGCAGGGCTGCAACACAACAATTAGCGGGGCAGCGAACCGGCCGGTTGCCTCACAGCGGAACTTGCCACATGCGCCGGAAGCTGCCCGACCTTGACGCCCCAATGTATGCACCGAGCAACCGCTGTCTTTGTACTGATTAAGGATTTCTATTGTGATGACCGATGAGTCGGTCTCCTAGCTTAATTATAGAAATCATCTGTTTAAAGAAGGTCCAAATCTTGCTTAGTATCAATAAATGGGGTGTTCTCTTACTTAGTTACTTCGAATTATTTTAGGCAATATCTCAAAACAATTAGAAGTAAAAAGTACTGATTAGTTGTTCTTTGTCAGTATGTAAACACGTCTTTTTTCTAAAGGGGAGAGTTACAAGTTGGTATTATTATATGACCAAAATACTTTTCAACTTTTCCTTCTTGTAGTTTAACAAGGACAAATAAATGAGGGAAAATTGGTGTTCATTAGGTAAGCTGATGCGTTATCAAAGAAATTCAGCATACCTTTCAAAGAGCGATCGATGCAATCAGTGTCCATTAAAAATGTTCTAACCAAGTAGGTTAACTACGAGAAAAACTCAATCAATACAAATGGAGTTATGTGTTACGATGTTATAAATTACTGTTGTACTCAGAACTTAAGTTTTTCCCTTCGAGGAGGGAGAGCTGTCTAATAATAAATAATTAGTTTAATTACAGCTTTTAGTCGGTCGGGACATAACGTTTAATGTTTGTGTAGAGCCGCGTCTGGCGAAAGCGTGTATCTTGACACTGCGATCTAACATGATCACATCAAAGTGAAATGACAACGTTTTCATTAGTATCGTGGTAAAATATTATTTAACTACGACGTTAATATGGCAACAACTTTATTTAAATATTTTTATTTGATGGCTTTTCCGTGTTTATCACTACTTGAAAGAAAATTATGATTTACTGCTTTTGTTCCAATCGTTTTCTCATATATTTATATGTGTTCGGTATAATTATCATTGTATGTAATTATTTTGATTTGATAATATATATGAATAGCTATAAAATATATAAAATAAAATTAAGAACTTTTAGCGTCGCAATTAAAACAATATGTTTGCTCAAATCAACTTATAAATACTTGGGATTCTCATGTACATTAATTGAAGTCCAGGTAGAACAAAGCCCGGTTCGTATGTTAATGGAGCAATTTCATTAACTACCGATGTTAAGATAACAGTCTGTCTCCGCGACTACAGGACGTCATTGCCAACGGAATCACTTTATGTTTAACGAGATCAACAAGATAGCACTAGCTCTCTGACTATAACCACTAAAACTAACATAAACTTTGATTTCGTATCCATTACGGGCTTATTTATATAACTTGTGTATGTAAAGTAGGCATTGTTGACGATAAAACGCGATGGATTGTAAAATGCATTTGTGTTGTTTGTGTCGTTTGTACTGTAGGTAGTGTTAACCTATTCTTGTTATAAAAACATAAATTATTTTTAACACTTATTTGACGCGTTCTTTTTAGTGATCACTTAAGTTGTTGGATTCAGTTAGTAACAATTAAATCTAACGTGCGAACTGTATGTGCAAATATTGTATGGTGTGGTCTAGCTCAAGATTTCTAAATTATCCAATAAACTAAACTGTATTTAAATGATTACTTAAACAAATTAATTAGAAATCGTGTTCAATCAACCACAGACCACTTGATGTGGAATAGCCTTTATTCCGAAGTATTTAGGTTGATTATTTTAACATTGATGAGTTAGTTCATATATTTTTATCTAAATATCCTCGTTTTACAACAAGTCTTGTGCGTTTAATTACAGTGAAATGTATTAGTGCAAATGCAACCAGTTTCTTTGCATCTTACGTAAAATTTAATGTTTTTAAGTTCATAATATTATCTCGACTGATTATAATTATTCATGATTCTCACATATGGAGAATGAAGAGAATAGGTACTTTTGTAATATATCTGTTTCATAAAATAAATTAGGAACTTTATAATATTTTTATGTTTGCGCTTAATTTTGTTGTAAATCGTTATTTTAGGTCTTTAAGTCATGTAAGAGTATTTTATTATTGAATTCATATTTTTTGCACAGGTGATAACCACAAAGACCTCTACCTACTACAAATTCTTGAATATCATATTATTCTCGTAATGACTTAAAGTTTTTAGGAGGGAAGCTTCTACATACAGATCGGTAACTAATTAATTTAATGAAGGATGTCCTAACCAACCTTCCTACATAAAGATCCCAAAACATTTAAAGAATCGATAACTACTCGATCCCACTTATTGTAAAAAGCAGTTTTACATATCGAGTACTGTAAAACTTTATCAATTTGGTTTTTATTACGCAATTTATTACGTTGAACAATTAAAGCGAATCATGTCGATTTGACAGAACGTGTACAACGGACGCACACATATTTAGAATTCTGATAACGTGTGTTATATGTACCAAGTTAAGGTCGCTCTGTTATTTGCCTTAATTTCTTGTTTATTGAAAAGGGCAATCAACACATAAAAGTTTCTTGTACCTACATAATAAAATGCGGATTAGAGCGACTGTTTTAAAACCACATGTTCAAAATTTATTTTATTATTTTTATAAAAACGTCGTTAATGAATAACTCATGTGACACAGGATTTCACAAACGTTCAGTTCAAGTTTTACCATTTTATATACTAATATTTTTTTGTCTCGTAATATGTACGTTACGTAGACAAATTCATTGATATAATGCAGATAATAATGATAAAAGATTTAGCGAGTGTTATTCACATCCTGCGCGTGATTTTGTTAGATGCGCGCGGGCACACCGGAAGCGCGAATAGACGCGGCGCAGACGCACGCACTTCCGCCGCCAGGGCATCGAACCCGCCACCTGTCCACAACTCGATCCTAGGCTAACATACGTTTCAAACCGAATGCAATTGCTGCAGTGACTAATTGGTGTTTTGCAATTACTTTTGCGTATTATGAACTGAAAACTTTAGTTCGATTAGTCAAATTATAATTATTGGATGTTTAGATTTTTATATTTTATGTAATATTATAATGTATGGTATTGTTGGTGTGAAAAAGGCTTGTCGTTATTAGCCACCAACATGGAGGTGTGTAGCCGGCGATGGCGGTCGCGACAGGGCGACGCGTCCGTCACATTACCATATGCAAATGATACCTTGTATTTATACGCTTTGTCAACTGTACGCTAACAGTTTTTGCTTGTAACCAGTATACACTTAAATATTGAACGAGGGAAAAACAAGACGGCTATCACAACATTCTTACGCGCTAACGACTTCACTTTACCATCTCGGTGACAAAAAATGTTGCGATTATTTGTCGCCCTTGTATACCAGACCACACTGCACGACGAATTTGCACTTGCGATGCACAGGTTTATGATGTAAAGACGATTTAAAAGATTCTATAATTTAACTTAGTAACTGAAGATTAATCACTTTTAATAGCTTACTTAAAAACAGGTGCATCGTATTAAAACGAACTAATAGTATTAAGAATAACATGCGATGATTTTTTCCCTCGGTCTCTCAGATCTTAGCGACTGAAGTCTAATATTAATATTAATGTGGTTTAATTGCCTTTTCTTCCTGACCATAAAGTGCTATTGCTGAACGCTACCAAATGAACCGGCGTTTACATTACTGAGAAATAAACCATTGCACCAATGTTTTCTTATTCCCTCTCTATGGAACACGACGAAATGTCTTTGTGTGAAATTATCTAAGCATTTACTGAACGTTAAACAGTAATTTGAGTATATTTTATAGCTCAACCTCCATCCGATGCTCACTTTAATTGTCTATAAACAAAAGTTAATTATTGGGACATAATGAACTCAGAATTAGATATGTAAATAAAACAGATATGAGTTTGGACTGGTTTCGAGAACACTTGTGTCTTGGCATTGAATATAACAGTGACATAATTTAAATGTAGCAGGGTTTATTGGACAGGATTGATTGATTTATTACGATGTTCGTCAATTTTGAAGACAAAATTTTGTACATAAGGAGATTTAAAATATTACAAATTTGGTTCACTTAATTTAAGTATCCGAAAGTCTATGTGTGTATAAATCTACATACTTTGTTAGAGTTACTATGCTTGTAGTCTTACCTTTAGGTACGCCGAGGCGCAGTTGCTCCTTCTCCCAAGAGGCGAAGGTAGCCTTAAGCGCCTCGGCCATCTTCTTGTTGGTGCCAGGCGTAAGCGGCGGCACCTGTGATGGGATGTCTGCAACAAACACAACCACTTTCTTAATACCGTCAAAATAATAAAATACTTCAAACACCTTCAAAAGATTTTTTCTAACTAAATATGTTAATTACACTAAATTCTTTTCAAAGATTCATTGAAGAGATAAGTTTAATAAAATAAATCACAAACATTGGGGAAACGAAATCAATTAACAAGGTACAAGGTACTGCATATTTCAAAAGTAATTCCTATTATAAAAAGTGGTATATACTAAGTCAAATTCTAGTATTTCAATCGCCACATACATAAATTTTAATTTTCAGTATATTTCATTACATTAAGAAATACCGTAACGCAATAAGTATCTACCATACAATTATGGCAGCTACCGAATTCACGTCTAATAGGAATACTACAATATTGTTAAGTGAACTTTCTCGTATACTAAAACAAGAGAATTTACTATGTAAACCGGTGTGGGGAAGAACATACAGAACTAATTATGGTTTGAAGTTTAGATTCTACGTTAGTCATTTGTTTTATATTTTTAATACAATTGAACAACCTCATCCAAAAGTAAAGATTTATAAAGATTTTCTTTCTCGCGCAGATCATCGTGGAAGCAATTTATTATTTAAATGTGCTCTTATAATCAGGTTTGTTCATATACATGGTCGCTAGATAGGATCTGTTTGCAATGAGTTATTCATAAGCCTAGGGGTATTTTAAAGCAGAAACACATTCGTATAGTTTCTACGAGTATTCTATAAACGATTTAGATCGTGGAAAGTTCAAACGTTTGTCCACCAAGATCATTATCAATCGGATTAATTACTTTATCTACGGCATTTATACAGAGCGCCGAAGAACAAATTAATAGCCAACTTTTTGAGACTTGATGGTTTCGAATAAAATAAATCAGAGATAAACAAGCAAGATTGAATTTGTTGAGTGAGTGTGGGTGAGTGTACGTGTGTATTTCTTGTGCGGGTTTGTAGGCTTCATTCATAAGTGCGCCAGGTTTGTTGCATCGGTGTGGGTGTGTGTGTCTGTGTGCGTGGTGCGCGCGCACCTGCCGACCAGTTCTGAGATGCGGAGATTTGTGCACCTCTCCCACGGTCGGTGCCCGCTCGGCCTCTGATCTGCTCTAGCTGAACCTCGTTCTGATATAATTTAAATTTTTCCCCGTGTTTGACGTTTTAGTTTCAATTAGAGCTCAAGAATTCGTATCATAATCACTTTTCAAATCAATAAAATCGGCTTTCATCTATTTCTGACCATTCTTAGCATTCGAGATGTGTTACAGCAACATTTTTCTGCGTTTTTAAATTATGTTTGTATGTTATGTATTCCAGTAGAATAATAATTATAAAAAAGTACAATAATCCTTCAGACATATTTAGAATATATTTCAAAGAACATTTTATTTCTCTAAAAAAGCTGCATCTTTTGCGTATACCATACAATATTAGTTACGTATACAGTATCTTCATAAACTCCACGTATAAGAAACACTGACATTGGTTTGCCAAAACTACTTACATCGATTACAACCAAACGTAATAAAGTACAGTCAGCATAACAATACGAAACCCCTTTTATTTTTCTTATGTCAGTCGATAATATAAAGTAGTGTCGGCTGTCGAAGGTGCAAGGTGGGTGAAGCGCCAGTGGTTGCGAATCACGCCAGCATTAATTGCGGCACTGCGGCACTCCGGCACTCATTGTGATTTACTCGCACTATATATCTCGCGCAGCTGCACTTGACTCACGATTACTGCGACGCATCTTTTTATACAAATGCTATGCTCAGATAGCCTTTGATTGCGCTGTGATTGCGACTTTGTTAGCGGAATTATTGTTATTATAGGTTGGAATAAATACGTATAGAGAAGTCTTAATTTACCTTGCCTTCTCCATTTACATACAAGAGGTTTTTGCCGTGAAGTAGACAATAAGTGAACGGATAATTATTTTAAAATAAGTTTGATGTTCAGTTATTTTTTGTCGATTGTAAAGTAGAGTAAATTAAATATAGGTAGGTATATATACTGAACGTGATAGTTATATCTACAGAAACAGATAATTATGGGCTTTATTCATTGAGGTTAAGTAACCTTATCTGGATGCATCCAATATATTTAGTATAAGCTAGTTGTCTTCATCGTAGTATGTGATATGAGCGTGTATAGAATGCATCGCATTTATCACACACCTGCGCTATATATCTGCACAAATATAATGCATGTAACTGATTGTGAGGCTTGCTAACTAGCCTCCGGTGCCTGTAATTGTAGAGAATCATCGCACACTAACTCATATTTTTCTCAATGAAAACAAAAAACACTATTTTTATTTTACGAACATCAAATCATTATAATTAATGACGTTACACATATTTTCACTTCAAACAACTACGTGAATAAAAGTAAGAATTTTTTTAAACTTATGTTCTTTAAAATTATTTTAAAAGTAATAGAAGAGTGTTGTCATCAAAAAGTTTTTAACACAAATATATGCACCGCCTCCGTGGTCGTTAACAGTCGAATGTTGGGATGGTACCAAGGTTATTTAAAAAAAAAGATGAAACAAACATTAATTCTGTTTGAGTGGTATAAAGTTTGCAATATTCGAGTGTCAAATACATTAGAAAATGTGAGCAAAACTCATCGGCTTACATTCCTAGCAAATAATTTGATGATAAGTACTGACAAATTTGATGTTCCAAAGGATATATACTTATGTTTGAAATATTAAAAAAATACTGATTATCTTTTATTTACAACGTTTATATGTGAATGTTATCATCGCTCTAATATTAATTTGTTGAGAGACGCTGTGACTTGGAATGTTTATTTATTTAATGTATGAGTATTTTGGATGTAATTGAGCTAAAGTTGACGAAGTCATTATAATTTAATTCTAATTTTGCAACCTGTCCTAGTAGTTGTACAAACCAGTGACCTGATATAATTCCTTTTACATTTATTTATTTTATATTTTTGAAGCTAATTGTAAATTTCTGAGGAGATAATGCCAGAAGGTGGTGGCACGAATAGCAGCCATGCTTGGCATTAAGATCAGGAATGGCATTCTGTGATGCACAAAAACTACTATGGCAAGACTTCCGTTTCCGTAATTAAAGTAATTAATCCGGAGTGATTTCGGCTTAATTGTCCTGTAGTTTCCGATGAGGCCCATCCGTTGTACGATACTGTTACTAATATGTTTCAAGTAGGTACATATATTATAACAAACAATTAAATGTATGAAAAAAACGTAATTACACATTGTATAACAAGAACTTACCCGCTTATTAAGTATTTAAACTTAAAATAAAGTTATATTTTACAACCTATAATTTTAGACATTGACACAACTTGCGACCAAAAATTTCGCAACATCAAAACAAAAACGGATCGTTTAATTTGAAAGCAATGTATCAAGTCATTGAGGTCTTGACAACAGAGGTTGTATGTCGAACGTTCTTGGGGTGAAGAGAATCGTGAATGGCGTAGATAAGTGTACAAAGCACCGGAGATGCGCCGGTTGCTCAGCCGTGGCCGAACAACCGAGGACGAGCGGCAACCTTCGGACTTTCGGCCATTCATTAGCTGGTCGCTTAGTTGATTGTTTTTGAATTAGGAATTTTTGCCAATACAAACCATCTACTCGAATCGATTGACTGTATTTCTAAGAACATTTATCAAATAATTAGAGGCCTGTATCATGCTACTGTACCTACATCATGATTTTTTAAAAGAGGTTAACCCTTTTCTTCTTTTTAAAATAATGTTCTCACTGTCACTTACTTGTGATAAACATTGCCGAAGTCAATTGTCACAATTCGTCTTTCACTTCATATTAAATACAATGAAGGAGTTTTATCATGCGTCAAATACAATAAAAGGCCTTTATATGTAATAAGTTAAACCGAATTAAATTTAATTCGCAAAAACTTTAACAAAGCATTCAACAGTGTTTTCTTTAGAATTCCAGCACATTTCACATTATGTAAATGGTAACGTAACAGGTGGGAGACAAGGGTTGTGAGGGGGAGCCGAACCGACACTTGTTGCGATCATGATATTCGAACCGTGGACGTTGAAAAACAAATAATAGCTTCATTGCGTTTCAGCGTTAAATAAAATAACTTATACTAGAATTATTAATGTTCTACGAATCTACTTCGAAATGATTGAGAGTTGTGCCCCTACAGCTGTGCTCTGCAGTTCCGCCTTTTTACTGGAAAGGGTCCCAGTTAAAAGGTGGTCACACAAAGATTTGTCCTGGGCGGGAATCGAACCCTCCTTAGCAGTCGACCTCCGGCTTAGCAGTCAGGGTCACTAACCACTAGACCAACAGGCCAGTCGTTGGTTGGAGTTATTCGTATTTCTGGCTGTATGGTGTAGTTTTCCTTATCTCGCGAGGAACACAAGTGATACATAACATATTCTTTATAGTTAGTCGATCTCCAATGTGGCGGCCGCCACAATAGCGACCCAGAACAAAAGCTCGCGCCATTTTTACCGAACCCATTGTTCACCGTTTGAACTTGGAACGTCGCGTGACGTAAACGGCGCGTGCGCCGGTTCGCATTCAAATAGCCTTCTTTTTGCTTATAATTATACTAAACGTTACTGCAAAGTGATTATTTTCGCTAAAAGCCCACATTAAACCCTTTTTTTTAAGTAATAGCATTATTTGCAAATGTAAGTAATCGCCAACTTCAAATTAGGTCGGTATAAATTACTTTGCATTTATGTAGAACACAGTTAAGACAAACATCGCGATTATTTTAAGTGTTTAGGTACAATTATATTGTCAATACGTTGTCTGTACATCTTTCTTATTACATCCATTACACTAGATATTATCGTGACCGTGGTAAACCAATTACTGTAAAATATACATTTTCAAAATTGACCATTTGCTTACCGATGTCACCCTTCTACTCATTCAAGCATGGAGGAGGGTTATGCCATAATGCGGTAAAATGTTATTGTTCAAACGGTTCCCTGCTCGCTGACGCAGAAAATGAACGTTTTGCGTACGAGTTGTATTTTTAATATGTTTAAATTCGTTATACAGGCTAAAGCTGTTCTAACTTTGTAACGCTCACTATAATCTCTCAGTTAATTTCAATGAACAACACGAGGCAAACTGACATGAGTACATTATATTTTCTATACCCGTTTGTTAACATTCTTAGTATGATATCAGAAATCCTCATCATTTTACCTTCCGAGGTGGAGAATCTAACAATGCTCTGTTATCTTTCAGTGATCTGTGGCGTTGATCACGAACGTAGGCGACGGACCTTTGCTCAATGACAGAGGCGGCGCGGCGGCCGCTGCGCGCGCGCATCATCTCATTGAGCGCGCACCGGATGGGCCAATCAGCGGCGTGAATGGACGCCCCCGCGTTGCGCTGCTGCTGCTCTGCGCGTTATTAGCTCCCGTACTAGATGCCACTGTTTCTTTGTTATGTCTGTAAATTGTTATGACTTTTTATGGTCCAGGGAATGTGTTGAGTCGTAAATCCGTTGTTTGGCTCATTGATAGTGGTATTGTTGGTGAGATGAGCGAGCGTGCCTCCTCAGCGCCTGCATCTGACCGGTTACATAGCTCAGCTCGTTAGCTCGGAGGTGACACGTCCGCTCGGACACACACGAGATGTTCACATTGCTCACTCCTGCCTCATGTTTGGACGGAAGTGTGCTGCTATTATTTTAGTTTGTAGCATTCGATTAACATTATCCGTTTATGAAATTAATTAACAGTTTCATTTAGGTGTTGGAACCCAAATAGTTTGAAAAAACAGTTGTTGTTTTAGAACTTACTTTCATCTAATTTTTATAGAAATTTAAATGTGAAATGTCTTTTTCGAAGCATTTATATGGGACACAACATACTCTCATTCAAGTATAAATGCTAATCCATATCGATGTATCGCACCCCGAGTGTGTCGCGGGTCGAGGCCGATTAGCAGCCAGTTTGTATACAAACATTGTTTCCAGTTCTCAGTTTATGAGCACGCAAGGTCTTTACTTTCAAGATCATCAGAGCATACGAGGATTCATAATTACGGTAATGGTTCGTCGAGTGTTGCTCAACAGCCCTAGCCGGCTGCCGGACACGCTACGTTTCAAAATTCAGTGATTGTTGATACTGTACTGAAGGAAATTGAACGTTGCGTTACTTGATGTCGCTTGTCAGATGTTTTAACCCTATGATACCTACGTCGCTTGCAAGATTTTTTTTTTTATACTTGTGATTACAATTATTTAAGGTTTATTCTGGAGACAAAGAAGTGATTGTAATATACATACTGAGATCTAGCTATATACAATAAGGTTTGTATTACTGACATTTAGTATCTGTAAAATACATATTAAACTTGACACGAATAGAAAAGTTAAAAGCTATTAAGTACATATTATTTTATTTAAATCTTAAAAGATGTATTCTATTCTGGAGGCTTCATATTCAGGCTAAACGTAGCGTTATTTGTGATTAAGAGCGACATTAATATTTTGTCCAAAACCTTGAAAATTTAAAATTACCTTAAACATTACTGTTCGACAAATGTCGTAATTTCGTGCATAAACGTTTCGATATTCTGTAAACATCGGTATGCTATAGGTAATAATTTAGAAAATGAACGTTTTCATATTTTTCTTTCGGTCACGGCGCGTTCACATTCGGGACAAGTGCACGCGAAACCGAGAGCGGTGCGCGTTGCGTCAGCACACATCGCCATTTTCATAAATACTCTTTTGACTGTGTTTGAAATTTGAATACAACTGTGGACTGCGGAACACATTGTAGGACATTTTGTTTCATTTTTTGTAATTGTAAGTCAGTGTCTGGGTTTTCATACATTTTGTAAAAATATTGTTAAGTTTTCGGTGACATCTTACCTTTTGGCTTATTGAAAGCTTTCATCATGACTTTGATTCCCATGCCTGCGATGGCCGCCGTGTCGCCTCGATGTTTGTCTGCTACGGTTTCTTCAAGTCCGAATCACAAGCCGGCAGCAGGCCGGTATTGTTTATTGTCTTTTGCACTTATATTATATTTACAAATATTTTAACACTATTTACTTAAAAATTAAATAAGATCAATAAATATCACACTGTTTCCGTTTTTACAGTTAGTCTTTTATCAGTCTAAACACTCTTCGCTATTTTTCATTTTGACGGTGATATTATTGTCACGTGCCGGGGAAAAAGTTCATTCTTATTTGATCACTGTTCATTGTTTATTGATATCACAAAGAAAGCAGCACCTGTTAATTAAGAAATTTTAACAATGATATTGTGTACTTGACTTGTTGTGCCTTTAGAGATGAATACGTAAACTGTTAAGATAATTTATAATTAATAACTGTGTTAGTTTTATCTGTTGCAACGGCAATAAATAATTGCGGAGTAGTAATTAAGAGATAAACGAAACAGTATAATAGTGCGTTTCTATGATAATTGTGTAAGTGACTAGGCTGTTAGAATTGTGGGGAGGTAGGATATACAAATAGTGGCAAACATTCCCACAGGTGCGTGGAACGATCCGATGCAGGCGCTTCCGGCCCGGTACCCCACTTACCCGGAGTGGTTCCCACCCTCGCGCCTGCCGCCCCGCTCGGCCCCGCACAACCCCGCGCTGCAACGGGGTTGTTCTCACGCAAACCACTAGCCCGAGACTCATTTTGCTAACTTAGTGTCGAAGTCAATTTAGTAACTACGTAAAGATAGTTAGTAGTCACTCAAAACAAATTTGGTTGGAGTGCCCTATACTGCTATAACCATATTCAAATGAAACTACCTACTGCTAAAATAATATTTTTTTGCACAATAAAAATTTACTCAATTATTGTTTTACATTGTTTTGTATAGATTTAATTTAAAATAATTTGTTTCCAGTTAATTATGTGAAAAGATATTTTCAAACTGTTCCGTAAGTATAGTAAGTTTTTTAAAATTCAAATACGTTCTCAACCTGTCCGACATGTAGTGAACATTCGGTAGTTATAATGAACCATAATTGTCTATGCTTATTTCGTGTGCGTGACCACGATATGGGTACAATTACAATAATGTTTACTACGAGAGCTCTAACGGAAAACGAGAACAAATTTTAGACATTACTTTTTAATAAACATAATTTTAATTTATACACGTTGTTTGAATATTAATTTATGTACAATTGATTTGACGCTACATCATGTGGGTATCAGAATTAATTTAATCATGCGATACGAGATAATCTCCCAATGTTTATGTTCATAATTTTCATACAAAACACACACAATGGGGTAACAAATAGGCGACACGAATTGATTATATTGGTACTTCGAACCCCATCGAGAGTACAAGGGTTAAGTACCAGTAAACATCTTCATTTCGCTTTATTAAAAAATATTCCGTGAAAAGGGGTCGAATTGTTATTAAAACACCCTTTGTATTCAGAGTGATTAATGTTAATCTACTAATAAGACGCTTTTCAATGAATTTTTAATGGTTCACACGGTCATAGAGCAACATTTTTAGAATTCTTTTCTCTAACACAAATTTAATCTGTAGATTATGCGGATAAAATTTAAATTCGCAGATCGCGTTATATGAATATGCAAAAACAATTTCACAATTAATTAATTTGTGACTAAGATATAAATATTAGGTTATCTTTATCAATATTTAGGATATTATTATTTTACGTCCATACAACTATACAAACAGGCATAGCATAGTCAATCTAACTTAGTAGCGATGGGGGCGACGAATTGTCCTTAATAAAAATCACATTTAGAAACATAACTGTCAAATTATTGGTCGTAGATTTTATTAGACAAATAGCACTTGAAATAATTTAACTGTTCGTAATGGCTGAAGCTTGAAACGTGTACATATGTGTATAAAGAATAAAATACAGAATTAAATTCGTTTGAGAAGCTGTTGGAAAATTTAGAGACGCTAGAAAATAGAGATCACAAGATTAAGGGATATCTAATTTGCCTCTGATCGGATCAATCAAATCGTATTATTCGCCCATCAAAAGATACTGCAATCCAGATCATTAAATCCAATAGGCCATAAAGCGAGAGAGAATTTCTATTGACGTTTGAGTTCCTTTGTGTCCAAGTAGTATTGAATAAGACTAGTTGGCTCGACCAATATTGGAGGACAATAGTCAAATAACGCGCAGTGGCTCACAACGGAGCGTAAGGCGAAAATTATGTTTATTAGACTTGTGTACGGTTCCTTATATTGACTAAGCACAGTTGGATCGTTGAATTTATAATTTTAAATACGGCAAAGTTTGACTTAACTTTATAAATAATGTAAGGATAAAGGTTTTTTATTTTATTTAAATGGCCTGGCATTAAAATAAAATAAAAAACTTGAATATAATTTTAAATAATTGAGACGTTTTTTATTTGTACTCTATGGTATCTACGAAGTCACAAGTAATCTGTAGGGTCATCCGTCTTAGTCCAACATATAATAATCTGTGCAGTATAATTGAGTGCGTCAGATGGTATCGTATCTATTACGGTGCAGTTAGTGCGTGTGTCTGTGCGGTTAATCGTGCGGTGTGAGCACAGATTGGCCGGGCTCGGGTCAACTAACTCGATTGTCGCGCCCAATTTGTCACCCCACGCCTCAATGACACCGACCGCATTACATTTGTCTCTTATTTGATATTGACTAGATTACATTTTGATCACGTTCTATGACACTAGATATTCCTTTGTTATATATAACGCTGGAAAAAATTGGGTTGCTAAAATGCGTTAGATTGAAAACAAGTGAAAAGAATTGGTTCTGTTTGGATCAAAGATATCGGAAAAATGGATGTTTAAGAACAAAAGATACAAATTGTTGGGACAGAAAAAGAGGCGACTCATAACCCACATACATGTGCTAATGAACAAAAGTTCCGAATGTCGTGAGACACTCATAGATGGTACCGTGGCTCAAGTCTGGCGGAGTTATGAAGCAAACATATTCAAGTGTTAGGTGTCAAGTCCATTGCGGAATGAACCCGCGGTCAAATAGGGTCACATCTTCGACCCCATCTTAATAGGAAAGTGGACACCCGCATATATCTGGACCGATAGAGACGGACACTAATTCGGTTGTAGATTTTAATATTTCTAAATTAAGTGGATTTACGATGACTGCGGGAGCTCAATCAGACAATGTAACGGTCTTTGAGTAAACCCAGTTTTGAAAGACGGGAATAGCAGCTTCATTTTTGGAATACATATTATGGTTTTACCAAAAAGTGGCAATGGAATTCATTTATTCAGTCACTAGCAACATTGTGATGCGTTCGAGAACTGGTTTGTTCCCGCGGCGCGTATCAATGCATGTTTTGATTTCGGCCAAAGTATTCGCGAGATTTTGCGCGGTTTTGCACGGATTGCGCGCGCATCAACAAACATGGCGACAATGGATGCTTCGGCGAATCGTGTGACGCGGGACGCACGATTCAAATGTGGAACAATGCGAGCTTGTATAACAAGAGCTAACAATTTGGCGGCTTGTTTATGTGAACAATAGCAATAGATTGTGCAGTTTGTGCGCAAGCAAGCTTTTATACTGTGTTTAGTGTTGCCACATAATATTGATTGTAACATTGTTAGAGTAAGCCAGAGTAAATATTTGCGTGCGATCAACGTAAATTCTTTCATTTTGGGTATTTTGCTTAGAATCGTAAATATGATTGTTTAGGATCCGTGTCTATTAGTTTGTTCTGGCTTGTAGTGTCGAGGCTGGGTCACGCGGGGCGCAAGTGATTTGACCTCCGACCGTTCAATTAAAACGTTATTACGGACCGTCTCGCTCGGCTCGCTCTGACTCCATATTGTATGACTGACTATTGTTGGGACACACATATTTGTTTTAAGAGCTTGTAGGTAGATACTAATAACTACTGTTGTGTATCCACTTTTGTGAGTGCATACTGATAGTTATTAGTTCGTACCGACTTGGAGTTGACCTGACAGACACTAAAGTGTCGTTTAATTAAAATAAGATTAGACGCATTTCCCTAAATGGTGCAAATAATAAGGTACTGTCAATATGTCTCGATCTGTATCTAAACTTATACACTAGGCTAACTATCATGATTAAAATTGCTTAATTTACTAAAAGCATAAGACTGCTTTTCCTAATTTGGTTACTCTGAGAAAAACTTTAGTACATAACTGTCCTGAGGTATGTAAAACTTGAGACCTTTTTTGCTTATTAAGAACTTCACGTAGAAATAAAGATAAATTCATTGCATTGACTGGCTGGCAATCTGTTTCGAAATTTGAAATGACTGTTACCATAGACAGGTCGTAATGAATGACTTTTCTGTCAGTCTTGTA
Source organism: Plusia festucae (assembly GCA_950381575.1). Lineage (NCBI taxonomy): Eukaryota > Metazoa > Arthropoda > Insecta > Lepidoptera > Noctuidae > Plusia > Plusia festucae. Next base: position 5,365,604 of record OX494450.1, read on the forward strand.
CATGAGTTTGAAACTAATACCTATTTGGTGCAACTGCAGATATTGTAAGCTGAGTTTCCTGTGGGAATATTACCAGTGATCGTTTGTTATACAATGATTGTTCAGCTTTGAAGGTCAAGAAAGTATTTTAGACAGGAATTTGGCACTGCCATTGAACTGCGAGGTTTTCCGGCACTATCTATCGGTAAAATAATTAATTGTTGTCATAAAATGGGTATCGTTAGGGTATTTCTGATGTGTGGGTGTTCCGCAGGTTGAAGGCGTGTGGACGCGAGGCGTGGGGCGGGCCGCAGACGATTGGCAAACACCTCCCAACGCCCACGCACGCGCCTCGCCACTCGCGAGAAAAATCTTCGCGAGGAAAACTCTGCGAGTTCCATATTCAAATTTTAGCGTATGTTTACAACACCCGGGCGTCAATATAGCCGTTCGATGCCTCGACAAAATGGCCTCTGCGGTTAAGATTATTGCTAACCGAAAGATAAATTTTCATTAAGAAAAAGGTTTTACTAAGTCATCATGCTTGTTAATTTAGTGGGCTATATGATGGTGAATATATAAATAATATTGAATTAGTTATAATAAAACACTAAACCGTAGATTTATTTATACTTTTGGATTCAATTTAGAAACATTATGTTAGGGACTTTAATAATATTATTTTATGTACCTTTTATAATAAGTATAATTTATATTGTTGTGCCCAACAGGGTCCATAATTGTTCCTAACGTTAGCTTTAAGCATACCTCCACCTCTGTATATTGAGCATTGAGTATTGACTTACAAGCACACAAAAAACATGTTATCGTTGAAAGTAAACCTATAATAACTTTGGCACAATTAACTTTTGGGAACGTAATAAAAATTCAAATTACAGTCTTCAACGGTTCGTTACGAAAAAGAAATATAAACGTGTTAATTAACCATTTAAATGGATGCATTTTCAGTAGTTTTGTATGTAAATTGTTTTGTTTATGGTTAAGTTCAGTGTCGCAAACACCATTTTATGTAACTCAATGTAAGCAGTTACATACGTAGGTACGATTAGAAACAAACATCGTTACTTTTCACGTGTGTAGTTTACAAATTTATTAAAATATATTTCCACGTCATTTATCCTACTCACTTAGTGTTGCATATAGGCCATCATAAATTTAAAATACTATTGAAACTAAAATACAAATACACTAATAATGAAACACGGCCTACTCTATTCATTCTGTATTAAATCTCCATTGAAAAATGGGGTAATTAAACCTTAAATTTATTAAAATTGCCACATGAATAAAAGTCAACACAAAAAATACTGGCCATTCATTTTTATGAACAATTGTGATCCTCGATTATACAACACAATCATTTTAAATTTCAACGGCATCCTTTTGTTGTTTACTGCCAGTTTGATGGTACTGGCAACACGGCTATTAAGCGACACTGTTACATACTTTTATTTAAGTAACTCTATTCAGTTTTTAGTAGCTCAAGAGTTACGATGCTCGTAAACTAATCTGTCACTAAAAGCTGGAACACGGAAGAATTAATTTTAATGTTGACAGTGGTGGGCTCCTCCGTTCAGATTTCCATTTCATCATTCAGAAAATTAGGTCGCATCGGAACTCTCGCCTGGCATTAGAGACTATTAACATCGTGTTAACGTTCTGTTAAAAATATCAATCCTCATAAAAACACAAATTTATTTTCGAATATTATAAAGTTTAACTAATTGACTGTCTAGATGTTTAAGTAATAAATGGATTTGTTATTACCCTTCATTAGTTAACTCGTTAAGACAAAACTCTACAAAATTACCCTAATTGTAGGACGACAGATGTTAAAACCCTTAACATGAAGGTACAGGAATATTATTCGCTCAGTTTTTAAACAAACGCATTTTTAACGACTCATAGCAGAACTTGATCGAATTTTATAAATTCGAGTTTCAAATAGCTTATAGAGACAATAGTTCTGGTTATATAAAGATAAATTGTGTTGTTGTGAACACCAGCCGAGCGCCAGGACCAAGGTTAAACCTGCGTGTAATGAACTTGCTTATGGCGTGTCCAACATAATAATAGGCACCTAAAAATATAAACTGTTCAGAGGAATTTAATAAATGACACTCCACAGTTTATACTTTGCCTAACTACATTAACTTTGTAACAATCGCTCAATGTACAACTCAGCGGGAAACACAATATATCTTTAAAAACCATCTGACGGTACAAGTTTTTTTATCTAGTGTTACAACATGGGATGAATATAAGAACACCCCTTGAATAAGCGTGAAAAATAAATTACAATCCTTAACTAAGTACAAAATATAATTTAATTACTAGCCCGGTCAGGCATATGACATACCTATCATATTAGACAAAAAATAAATAACTAGATACCAATAAAATATGGATGTCGATTTAAACAAGGAGGCAAGTAGTAATATGCTTTAAATTATTTATGAAGGCTCTACATCAATTGCTGATATTACGATTCAACGCAAGACCTAACATTGTAATATCAATAAGAAATTAGTTTGCATTGTAACTGGCACAAATACAAAAAAAAAACGAAATTTTAAGTGTTATGGTTATCAGTGTTCTTCGTTCAATTAAATATGTATGTAAATAGATTGCATATTTTCGAAAACTGCTCGTTTTGTTTTTGGAACATCTAGAGGGTGATTTGAATTTGAATGTAAAGCGTTCAGTTTAACGTTCCTTTGTGAGTCAGAGGGCACGGTTCGCTGGCTGCGAAAATTTGACGCTCGTACGTACACCTCGCGTCGCGGACGACCGACGCGAAACCTTTATGTATTTATATTTTAGGTACTTGAACACAAAGTACTCTTTTATCCCTTGCGAAACTACAGAAGGCCACCACTCTTATATTCAGCTTTTGTTTATCTTATTTTTAAACGTCTGAATTGAACTAAACAGCTATCATTTTATTTGATGTAGGTATTCACGTATCGAAAAGTTTTGTTCTAAATATAAAGAAATAATTGGGAAATCGATAAGTCATACGCTCGTTATATCAATAAATAAGTAGGTACGAGGAAAATACTTGTTTTTGTTCATTGCATCATGTCATGCTCTACAATGCCGAAATCGAATTTTTATTCACTGATACTGAAATATATAAATAATGTTATACTAACATGAAAAACTAAATAATATACTATTATGACAACATTTCTTTTTTTTTTTAACCAAATCAGTAGAGTTGTTAAGATTATGCAAAAAAAACACCAAATCCAAGTCCATTAGCATTTCCATTCATTACTAAGTATAACTGTTCCCAGTCCATTTCATACTAAACAAGCAATGGCATCAAGTGCGCCTGCGCTAGCCATCGAGTATAGAAATAAACCATAATAGTTACAATAAGGTTTTTGGCACGTGACTGTGGATTGCGAAAATGTTTACTTTGAACAACAAACTGTACTTCTCTGAAATTATCCTAAATTAACTCTAAATTTATATGAATAGGACTTTTAATATTATTTGTATGAGTTACAAGACATCATAACAGTTGCAAATAATTTTCAAATCGACGTTTATGAGAAATTTTTAATAAGATAGCTACCATAGCTTTTAATTTCTAAAACACCTTTTATTTAGGTACTCAGAAGGAAGAAAAACCAATTGAATTGCAAAATGTTACATGAAATGAAGTTAACTGGAAATTATGCAAAGCAACAGTTGAATAACTAAAAAAGTAAAATGGCAAAAATATACAAAAAGTGTGGCCGGACATATTGTTTTCCTGCACATCTTGTACGAGAGCCATCGAAAAGGTTTCTTTGATCCAAAAAGTCTAAAAAACCACAAGTAGGGGATTGTAAGACTGCCTCAAAATAAACACCTGTATCCGTTGCGCCAAAGTTTTTGTATTTTCACTCAGTCTTTAGCTCAAGCCCTAAGGACTGCTTCAGTATCAACCAGACAAAAATTAAAAATAAATTGTTCGGTTTTTAAACGTCTGTATAAAGTTGATTCTTAGTAGGCCTAAGATTCAAGAATTATTAAATTACAAACAAAACGTCAGTTACGAAATGTAAACAAAGGAAGTTAAATAATGTTTTTGTATTAAATTATTGAGCAGTTAAAGTTTAAAAAGTGAATGAATAATATCTTGAATATACTTTGAATGAAGTTGTTATCACACTAGTAGAGCGTGATAAGTATTTTGTCCAATTCATAGACGAACGAACAACAATGTGCTCCGTTATCTAAGTTTTTTTTTTCAGAACCGCGAAGTAGCTACTTAGAACCAGTATTCCAAGAACAAAGGTACGACGCGCAGTTTTTTAGGCGTAAATCAAGCGCGCGCTGTGCAATGTTAACTTTTCATTTGTTACTATCAATAGAAACAGCCAAAATATAGCATTATTGCAACATTAACATAATCGCTGAAGCGTTATGTTAACACCGCCTGAACTAAGTATGAATCATCGGGAATTTTCGTTGCACGATGGATTTAGTATCGAGCACGTAAATGAAAACACGACTAATTACTTAAAGGTACCCTAAATGGGTTCTGACGATGTTCTTATCTGGTCGCTATTGTTTAACACGCTTCTTTAATTCCCACGGTCGTCGGCAGCAAGCGACTGATAACGCGTACCTGCGGCGGTGCGGCGGAGTGGTGCCGATGCCGCCAGAGAAAACGCCTCGTGGAATTCTTACTATGTGCGTTAGCGGGAAAAAATGCTTGGTAATCAAGTAATTGAAATCCCTACAGGATTTATTAACCCGACGTAATAGCACACTAATTGTTCGCCTCAACCGTAGTCATCGTGGAAAGTTCTGAGACGAATGGCTACGGTGATTTATGTTCAGCGTTTTATTAGAACCATTTCTAAACAGTTTAGCTGCTAAGTGATTAGTAACTAGTTATTACATATCGTTATTTGCAAATATCTTAGTGGTAAACGTAAACTTTGAAATTATTTCGTAGTACACTAAAAGTGATTTACTGAGCAGTTAAAATATCATCCAACTAGTGTAACATAGCTTCTATGTTTACATCACAAGTAATTAGAGCAAAACAAAGACATATACTTAAAAATAAGAATAAATTATCACATAACCTATATATACTTTGACATATACTACTTCAAACCTTTTGTTATCCTTTGAAATGATCCGTTGAAGTTTGTTGTCGCAGTTATTATGTGTATATTAGTTGACAATATAAAGTATGTGCAGGTAACTATGTACTTAAACAATAAATACTATAAATATACAGTTTCGTATTCATCTCATGAGGTCAGAAATCGCATTGTTGAATTTAAATATTTAAATGGAACGGCATCAAACAAAGAGCAGGGCCGGGAGTCAAGTGCAAAATTCCCAGCGACCCACGCCCGTCGTGAGGACGGATTATATGTACTAGGTATATGAGCCGAATCCATTATCCAATGACGTTCACCAATTACCCATTTAATGCAATTTGGGCCACTGTAAAGTTGTCCAGGCCGAGTTCTCGTACATTCCCGGCGTCACTCACTCAAAAGCACCAATTAGAGATATCACTAGTGAGCAAACACTGTGTGGACACAGGTCGATCGCGAGCGTTCGAGTTCCGAACCGGTCATGTCAAAATAGGAGTTGTGTATCCAGAGTGCTCATGGCAAGGTGTGAGGGCGCGCGCGTGCGTCGCTGTGGCCGGCGACCGACTACTCGCGCTGAATGGGCGCTCGGCGGAGGGGCGAAGCTCGCACCGTCTCACTCCCAGCGAGCTTACGAAAATCACCAATTGCGACTGTCCCCTCATTAAACGAGGTAATTTCACATTACAACGACACACTTGTAGTTTCGATACGCGTCGAGCCGGCGCCGCGGGTGCACTAGATACCCGCTCCTCCGGGATATGACTCGGCTCACGGTGACGCGAAAGAGTACGAGGTTTTTTTTAACAGCTTCCGATCGAAGCTCCGGTACATCGTTAAGCATCCGGTGCCACCTGCTCGCACGCCACAAGAGACTGTGCGTTAGAAGGAGATGAAGTGATCGATCAGAACGCGGACCGGATGGCGGACTCGGTTATGAATGAATCTTCCGTCCCGCTCTCGCTGACGCGCTTGCGTAATGCAGTCTCGCTTCATCGCAGGTTGTCGCCGTAGAGGAAGTGAAAGGGTCGGGGGGCGTAGTAAATATTGCGCTCCGTGTATCCGTCGGGAGTATTTTCTAAAGGGCCTCGGTTTTTGTGGTACCATAAAGTGTAGTCCACCGTCTCCATTCATAGATTTGCACAGTCAGTACATAGAGACGGCACATTCCGAGGCATGTAACAAAGTTCACAACAATGTATGAAACTATAGCTCATCAACGAGTCATGCCTATACAATTAAATTGTAATCTGTGTACTAAATTGCATGATAATGTTGTGTAGCCAACAGGTAGGCAGGAAATGTTACAAATTGGCAGTAACATAGAGTTTCTCAATTGATTCTTGACTATGACAAATGAATGAAACTAAGGCAGGATGTTATGCAGGAGGCCTGTTGAGGGGCTTAATAAAGAACGACAGAGCTCCTTGTTGAGAAAAATTGTAGAGAACAGCGAAACTGATGAGAGTTTGGAGTATATTTGTGTTTGTCCGTAGGTGTGCCGACGTGTTCATTGTTCGCGGTATTGTTATCTGGTGGGTGCGCCCGCTCGGCCCGTGTCAATGTTTGGTCGTCATCGACAGCACGTGGAGGCCCTTTGATCACGGCAAATATTTTGACATCAGCTTAACGATACTAAGTATTTGAGATCTCATGTCAAAAGTAACAGGTAGAAGATTATGGATATAACAAAGAATAGAGATCTACGATTATGGATTTTGCTTACCTATTTCAATATAATGCTTATTCAATGTTTTTTTTGGTTCCTTTCTTCAGCCTCTCAAGATTGTTGTTCATTTATCGATCGAAGTTATGATATATCATGAACGTTTTAAAATGTCTCTACATTATGTCATAATATGCATGAAACAAAAATAAGGCCTTTCACTAAAACAAACAAAGGATGAGGTATCGTCATCGGGGTTCGAATGCTAAATAACAAGATTATTTGTTCAGTCTCAGGTTTTTGTTTGAAAAAAAAGCACAGACTAGACCTTATTATATGAGAGAAGGAGAGTTATTTGAGTGGCAAACTCTCTATATTTTTCATTTTGATTATCTTTAATAATAACTAAAAATTCTTTACATTTAGTTTTTCCTACAGGATGCATGAACAGGTATTTTACCATAATTTTAGCTAGAAACATGTCGAACAAAAACATGTATTGTTCTTATAACTGTTTATAGTACGTCAGTCTTCAAGTTCCTAATGTTAAATTTGGCCAGAAAATAACAAATATAGTATGTATAAGTGTTACTCTACTTTTCATTACATTGTATTGCACAAAGGAGCAAACCATAAACAAAGGGTAAATCAGATCAGTGCATTAAGTTCAAGTGCTTCTCGCCACAAATCAATGGGATCCCGTCGATGCATGTAACCTCTGAGCGCCAGGTGCTACGCGGGAAGTTGCCCCGCACGCCCCCGCACCCCCGCGGATCCCCGCATGCACCTCACACACACAAACACAAGAGGAAGTCCACACATACAAAGATAGTGACGTAAACATCAAATGTAGATGTGTGTTTCTGTAATTTATTAACTTGCATTTGCGTTTGCGCAGCTCGTTGCGCATGAAAAATGGCGGATATAAATATGAATTGAGTGGACGCTAATTCAAAGGTACAGTCATTTAAAATGCTTGTTCTGTGACGCCTGAAAAGGGCCGCCGAAAGCTTTCGATAACTTAGTTTGGTGAATTATTTATGGTCGACAAATGAAGGGTTTTTATTTTGAGAAACATACAGTGGGGAGCAAGGTTTATGAAGTTGTAACTACTTTGGATATGTTGATACGTTTAATTATGCTTTAACACTTGACAGAATACAAAATAAATTTTATATATGTAACTTAACATAAATTTAAAAACATACGTAAAGGGGACTTATTGTTATCACCAACATGGCTATCTGTTGCAGAAGATAAAACATGTCGGTTAAGTGTTACTCATCGAAGGAATGCTTTTAAAGCTTCGTGCATCTAACGTACAACATAGTATTGTGCACGTTCACCGCTCACAATGGAAATTATCAACAGGTAGCTAAGGCCTATACAATGTGTCCTTCCGGTATCCGATGACAGATCTTAAAATTCAATAATATACTCTATCCTGAAAATATAGAGTTGAAATTCCTTCGTGTAATAATAGTCAAATACTTGTTCTGCTCAAAATATTAGAGTTAGAAACAATTTATTTCATTTTGTAACTTGCTTGTTGTGGTTAAGGTGTATTTTTGAGTTGTAATAGGTTTTCAGTAAGGTTTGAGACTTACTTGCACTGCAGGGTTACCCATCATCCGGTGTAAGGTGATACCGTGGGGAAGTGAACACTAATTCGAGAAAAGGTTAACCCTCTATTATATTTGCATAATTAAACATAATATTATACATTTATTTGGACTATTCCAAGTTAAAAACAGTTATAGACCATTATGATTAAATTAAGAATCGCGTTTATGTCTTTTCAATGACGTTTCCGGTCTCAAACCATAGAGTAACATTTGTTACTTTTATGACGCGAGATAAGTGATGTTATCTATGGGATAATGTTATTGGAGCCTTTCAATATAAATTTAATATTTCAACATTGATCATACAATAAATTATAACGTTTTGTTAATTAATATTACGTAATAAATTCTCACAACATTATAACTATATCTATGATTATTTACACTTATATTTAATTAGTAAGAAGTTTAAATTGCTACAAAATAATTACAAACCTTTAGATGTTGATGCGATAAAAAATATTTGTGACTACGAATTAACATAAAGTACATCCAAAAAATCATTTAATGGATGCCAAGGTACAATCACGACGAAACTATAACCATAATTCAAATGTGAATAATAAAGTACTTCTGAATACCTACGTGGTTGTATTATGAGAAAAATTACACGCAACCGTATCTACTACATAAATCGTCCTGTATTAATTAAATATAATGGTTCACTGATACGTTTCTCTTCCCAACTGGCCACTGATCGAGAACTGGTTCTTTCTCCATCCATTAATTTATATTGCCCAAATTAAATTAACATAAAATCTTAACATTATCTATGGAATATTGGAACGTGTGTTGTCTTATCTAGAATTATTTCGTATTATCAACTTTTAAGTAAAACAAAGTTTAGATACGACCAATTCTTGTCATCAAATCTTAATGGATGAAAGTGAACTAAATCAGACAGTTGATCATCAACAAGCAGCCTCACAAACGCAAGCGGGTACTCGCTTACAATGCAGCTCATTGTGCGATTACACACCGACGCGGTCTAGACTTAAATAAAAAATAATCACAAACAGTAAATGTCGAACGGATCCATAAAAAGTTGAGTAAAAGGCGTCGAAAGAAGGCAGCGAATTTTGAAGCAAACAGGTTTAATGAGGGTCGAATTTAAATACGAAATAAAGCGGTTCCCACGGAGTCGGTCGCGGGAACGGAAGCCGCGCGATGTCGCGGCGACGCGGCGCGGCAGCGAGAAACGCGCGAGCTTCGCGCGACGCCTCCAGCCACCCTATTGCATATCGACACATATCAAGGTCGTATCGTACACTGGTGACATATCTAAAGCATGAACTTTGGAAGTCAACAACTAGATTCACTGTCTTACGGGTCATTTTACATAATTAGTATAGGCTCTGCCTAGTTTGGGATCAGATGGCCGTGTGTGAGCTGTCCCAAGATATTATTATTAATTTATAAAATAAATCGTGATGTCTATATATAAATCCAGATGTCAAAAAACTGAAAAGTATTCGTAGTTAGCGTATTTTACAGGTGGTTTAGAAATTAATCGGTTACTAGACGAATCTTATCAACCTTAGACTTTACTCATATTGAGAAATCTAGATATACAAAAGTTTGAAGCATAAATCTATTGAAACAAGATTATTTAGTGAGTACGGAGATCATGCAGGAACGTAATTGAGTATCGATATGCGATGGCTACTCCCGTGAAATCGATTCGATTAATAATCGTTTCTACATTTTTTTGTTCATATAATTTGATACGGTAAGCGGTAAATTATATCGTATGGCGCTCTGCAACCGGTAGCGGTTTAGCCTAAGATATTAATAATGTATATGGATACACAATTTATAGAACCTATAAAAACAGTTAGGTAAGGAATAATGTATCACGATTGCGCTATATCACAGCCGCTAGTTACTTGAAGTCTCTTAATTCGTCGTGGCAAAGAGTGTCTCATGAGATTTCCTTCGTGTCATTTTAGTTATGTTCGACGGTACCCAAAAAATATTCCATACATTATTGCGTTACTCAGTTTTTGTGTATGCTCAATTTTTTTTATGTATTAAAAATCTTCTTAACTTATTACTCTTTCGACTTAATTTATCGCCTAGAGAATATTTAAAATTATTTTTATATATTCTCTAGGCGATCATACAAATGTAAAAAAATGATGTTAGTCAACATGGTTTTTTTTTAATCTTTTGTAAAACATGTCATTTATCTCGTTAGCATTGACCCGTTCGTGGAAACATCGCAGAAAGACAATTTATGTATTTATTTTTCGAAATATACAATGTGTAAACATGGGCCGAGGTACGATCAGTGTTTGAGCTTGCTTTCGATAATGTCAACACATCTCAACGGAACTTGCTCCGCCGTCGTTGGTGCTTTACATAATCTACTTTTAAATCGTTCGCTACGTCCGACGACAAAGGAAATCTGCCTTCCGTTCATTCAAGTCTAAGTTGATTTACATAAATCTCCGCAGCTTTAACAGCTCGAGTGAGTGACGTGAAATACGTAACTCATTGACTGATTACTAATTATAAGTTATTAGTTCTCAAGTAATGCAATTACCGCGGTAATAGCAATTCTTTATTTATTACATGTGCTAACATCTGGCGAGGTAGCGAGTACCGCGACATGTCTATCGTGATGTATGAGTGTTGGTACAACAATGTGGCAACATGTCGGCTCATTGAGCACGGAGCGTCGTGAATGATACGCTCGCTGGCTAGAGCAGGGCGAGGTTGTTTGTCTTCAAAACTATGAATGAACGGCGACCCGTTCTACTTTACACCGGTCCACGTAACAGTGTCGCTGATCGCCGCTCGTTGTAGACCAACCCGTCTTGCCCTCCGGCACTCCGCCAATCTGCGAATGTTCGACCATTCAAATGTAGTTTTGGAAGTTATTGTAATGCTCTTAAAATAGCGTTCTCCGAACTATATTAGTTTACGCCGAAATCCGTCTTTGATATTAGAGGAAGTTGATATGATTCTTCTCAAATACAATATGTTGAATCGATTGAGTGGATTCGTTTCACTATTTCACTATTTATTTCATTTTGGTTTATACACAGCTTGTACTTTTAGGTCAACTTTTACGCAAACAACTTGGATCCTTCTCAGTTTGTCGTGCCCTTTTTGGGACGAAGAATCAACTCACATTTATTTTACGTTCCTTGGTATTTACGTTATGAGCCTTTTCCGTGAGTCACTCGTGAGATGTAACTTATTTCACAACACATAGTTCGTTGGTGTAGGCATAAGTCCAGTGTTTGGTGTGACAACAAGCCGGAATAACTCGTAGGCCTTAAAAGCTGGTGACGTGTGACTCATCTACATTGTGTATCTAATAATAAAAGTCCTAGAAAGCTATTGTTGTGGCTGAACAGTGTTGCACAATGTTATCTATTGTAAAACTATTGTTTTCGATAACGACCTTTTGATAAGAAGAGTTTATGGAAAAAACCGGACAACTTTTCTAATATAGTAAGAATATATCTTTATCATAAATAGTATCGACATTACTAACTCTAGAACAAAATGGCGTGTAATCTAGACATCTGCCATAAAAAATAATATAATTTACGTCATTGTAAAGACAAGAATATTTACCTTTTAACTTCTCTATTGACACAATTGAAAGAGTCAGGGGTTAAGAATTTACTATAATGAGGTATTATAATTATTTGTAACCTATTAACACATAGGTTTATAAAGGTAGACATGTTATGATATAATTGAATGGCATTACTTATTGTTTTTTGCGTTCCTTGCTTCTTGTAACTGACCTTTCATAGAAGGCATTCGACTAGATAACTTTGTTTGTTTAATTGTCTACAATAATAATATTAACACGGCCTAAATCGACTATATTTTAAATTGGTCGTATATTTATACAGGATTAATTTAAAGTATGTTTGTATGAAAAGTTGATGTTCAATTTTAAGATTTCGACCTATTATGTCCCTTGGGAAAAGTTGTTTAATTTTATTTACTTGATTACCACGTAAAATATACGCAACTCTTTCAAATTAATCCTGTATGTATTTCAAAATAGTTAAATCTAGTAATTTACATTTAATTCAAACATTTTATAGTTTGGTTTACCAGATTCTTGATATTTTTAGTAAACAAATATTAAAGTTAATTTTGAATAATAACAAGATAATAGTAATGGCTTTGTTAGTTCATAAGTTAAGATAAAATATGTTATAACATAGGATAACTAGTGAATCTGATTGTTTTCTTTCCAAAAGTTCTCAGAAAGAGAGTCAATACAGTGCACAGTCTTCTACTACTTAGTTTTTTGCACGTTACGTAGAATTGTGTCGTGTTTGCATGTTAGAGATTCATGTCGGTAAACATACGACCATAACACCAGAGGCGAGGTATTTTTAAACAATAAAACTCATAATTCAACCGGTCCGATACTTCAGCCGATTATTAGTTTGTAACTCTTAATGTTGCTTAACGTTTTCATCCAAACCACGAGTAATAAAACACATTGTTTATGTATCAAGATGGTAAGATACAGCATCAAACTAAATCTTTATCAATATGGTGATCGCTTACAATAACTTGCCCCCGTCGACAGCGATTTGTTTTACATAAAAACATTAAAAACATCTATTTTACTTCCGTTATATAGTTCGTTTACTCGGATACCGTAATTACGATTTTATTTTCTCATCATATGTTTGACATTAAACTAAACAAAAATATGTATGGATGGGCCTTGTAGAGTCTGCTGCGTTTTTAATTAAAGCATTCTTCGTAGAGTTATGTTCCTCAATGCGTCTTAATTTAGAGTATGTAGTACTTAATATAGTTGTAGTTAAGTAGTTATTGAGATGTGGAGATAGTGGTTGGATCGACGGACGGATTTTCGATAGCATCTTGAGTTAGGGCCGATACCATCGCTTGTCGGCCTCCGATGCATTGCCAGTATTGAATTGATTACCAATTAGAGCTACACGAGTCTTCACAGGAGCATTTAAACTTGACACAGGGACTGGCGGACTTATTAACGGTGACAGAACACTCAACAATAAGGTAAAGGTTATAGATACTTGTTAGTTGCAAGCATATATAACATTGCTTACTAGCGAGAGAACATAGCCATTATAAAGATGACTTGAATATTGAATTGGACATCTAATCGTGATTTAAACAAGATTTATAGCTCTTTTTTGATTCGACAACTTGTTACATCATAAATCTCATGTTCAAATAATTGTAACACTGTCAATAGAAAAAAGTTAGAATAAATAATGTTTAGGTATTTTGTTTTAGTTAAGTTCTCGTGGGAACGGTGATGTTCGCAGTTAATTAGTTAACATTCGATATGCTCTCCTGTCAGAGATTTTATGACCCTTGGCGAAGCTAGAGCATAATACGATGGAATTTCATAAGCTTGCTATTTTACATATATGGCCAAAAATCACACAGAAACAAACGGGTTGACGGCCTCATAGAATTATAATTATGTTTTTCGAATAGCTACTCATTTAAATAGGCATAATAATCAGAGTGATGTGATTTCAGATTACTATCACATGCGTGATCTGTGTGAGTTGTAGGCCGCACTCATTACCATATTCTGTCCATTAAATTCGATCGTTATTCTTTTCTAATCGCGGCCGGAGTGAGTTCGGTATCGCGGTCGACCGGTCTTCGGCGTTGCAACATTTTATATCTGATCTTGTCGGGCGTTTTAAGCGCCATCGTGAGAACATGTAGAGTAACCATTTTATTTTGTTTAACGTCCGAATGATCAAAGCGCATGTCGGACGCTTACGAAGTACAAACGAGAGGCGAGTCGTAGCGGTCACCGGTCGGCGCGCGGCGCTCGCAGACCGGGGCTCATCAACTAGACAGCATCGGTAAAAACGCTCGTTTGTGATAACTATAATAAATAGCTGCGGTTTCGGTTCGTACTGCATAAATTAGATCGATTAACCGCGTTTTATTTATCTCATATCGCGTGAGAAAAGATAATGAACGAAATTTAAACGAGAAAGTTTAAATATCTCAATCTTTGGATTGTGTCATCAAAACAAAATATGTGGCCGTGCGCCGAATTAAATTACTACCGATTACGAGCGATGCCATCGTTATCGAGTGTACAAAATCAGTTAGCGGGTAAAAATTACATTTACTGATTTTAAGGAGGCAACGGGCAGTAAATTGCGCAATTTAGTAAAAGTTATACGTGTAATTAACGGCGCGAGCAAAAACCGCAGACGTGAGTACACGTCGCCGTTCCGGGCCGGCACGGAGCCGGACGATGCCGCAGTAATGCCGCCGATGCCCATCTAGCGGCCATCACCGCACAAAGGCAAATCAACACGCCAATATACTTTTTTCAGAACATTGATGAGCTTACTTCTTGCTGTTCAATAAACATCGGTGGCATTTACAAGACAGATTTAAACGACCACCAAAGAGATGAATAACATAAAAGACTCGCGTTTATTATGAGCACATTTAAAAATAGTTCAGATCGAATATAAATCAAATATGTACACGTGTAAATGTCTTGAATTATAAACAACATAACACAAGTCAACAAGATCTGGCGTTAAAAATAAATCTCTTCGAAGCTACTTTCTTTGTAGATATGTTAGTATGGACATCTATGATCAAACGTCTTTCTGCCTGTACATGTAAAGAAGACTCGATACTTTACTGTTAGCCGGACGGCAGGAAACGTCCGGCGAAAAAACCTGATAGTCAGCATCTCCATAAGACACGAGAATCTTGCCTTCCGCTAATTATTTACGATATATTGCGTAACGGTGAAACGCCGGGAAGGAGTCAGGAAAAAAACACGCTCCACAGGATGCGAGACACACTCATACGCCTTACATTAGTCCATATCTAACCATAACACCTTATCATAAGGTCCATAACGCTCTGGCGATTAGGATCGCTTGGTCACTTTTAGAATATCTTTATTCATATTTCGAACGATCTCGATAAAGCTGAAATGGACCTCGATCGATTAGTGGGCACGTGAAAAACTGGACTCTGAGTCTTGCGCATTACAATCTGATTTTGTTTGTTGTGTGGCCACTGGTCCACCGGTCTGTTTATGCTGGCAGCGTAATTAAAGATACCATAGCAGGAACCAGGAAGAGTGTCGTACTATCTCAACAGTTAGCCGGAAATCGCTAGATCTGTGAGTTCATTCATAAATGAGAGGCCCGACGCGACAATGTTGTATGACAGGTTGGCGCACCGAGCCATACTGACTTCTATTTATACCATGTATAGACATACATTAGCGGAGCAACGCGTATTAAATAATTAAACATGAATGAAACGCAGCACTTAATTGAGTAGAAATGTGAACAAACATTATGTCAACTAGCCCACGCTCCGTTTTAGTTTCCACGGATAGATTTTGTTTAAACATGGTTTGGTATCGTAAAATAAACGTTTGAGGGAAAATTCATGTCAACCAAACATGTATGGGACACGCAGCCGAGAGATAGGTGCCGTGGACATTATCAGAACCAGTCTCGCTCAACAGGACGTTCCAAATTTAATTACTGGATTGGTGACCACAAAACCGCAATAATATTTACTGCTATAATTTACGCTAATATTTTAATATAAACTTATTATTTTGTCGTTCCAAGCTTGTTACGTTTTAATATCTTGCTTTACATACGTTTTTATTTTTGAACAGTACCAGTAAATGACATCTGACAATCAATAAAATCGCTTATTAATCAGTAAAAAATAGTTTCCGTCATTTGCTTTTACGGCAGTTACTTACTTCTTTTTTAATTAAGTACATGTTTTTAATTATATTTGTTACGTTTACACATACACTTTTTAAGAACACCATAAAAAGTAATCTGTTTTTTGTCCCTTTCTTAATTATTTTCCAATTTTGTCTCAAGTGTCTCATGTCAAAGCATTTGCTTTCTTCGCATTCAGGAAACATATTATTATAAATTCAGAAACTACTCAATAGGACCTCTTTAGTACAGTGTTATACGTATGGCGCCCTAAATATATATTTTTGATTTTCCGGTTTAAGCACATCAACTTAAAAATAAAGAATTTTTTATATTTTAATATTGAATTAAAACTCGCCGTTTGTTAGAAAAAAAAGTAAGCGAGTATAGACAAAGAGTAAAAGAGCGTCGGAGTCATAATGTAACAATTATAGTTTACATCGGAGACACAGGGGCGTCTCGACGGACGGGGGCAAAGGGCGAGATCTGATTGCTGTAATCGAGTTAAAGCGAGTGGACAACTAAACAAAAAGAGTAGGACAATTAGCAGGCGTGGGCGCGCTTCCGCTAACAGGACGTCTAACTTACTTACGGCATGATACTAAAAAGTTCAGTATGAACTTGTGATGCGACTTTGTTTTATATTTGTGGTGCTGGCTGTTTAGATTTTGAATTAAGAATTATTGAAATAAAACTACTTTTAAACGGATTCTATCGCGGTTTATTTTGATTTTAGTTCCCGACGTCTCGACGACTTTGCATTTGTTTTATTCCAATGTCTAACATTCGCCTAAACCTCAGAAAACAATATGTTAAGAATTATTGCCAAACTTTGTAACTCGTGCATTATCTTATTTTTCATAGCAATGTATTTTGAGAGAAGCGACTGCTAAAATGTAGAGTTTGGCTTTGGTTTGAATCAAAACTTAGACTGGGCTATTTTGGTTAGTAATTATGATACTGCTATTTTCTATAAAAGTAACTTCACTTGGTTTGTTAAGATAAAGTTTTAGTGGTTGTTCAACAGACAGGAACCTTCATATATATACAGTTGGAGAAAGTTACCCATTACGTACCTATAACCTTTAGCGGGAAATAGAAATCTATACTTGTAATTACATTTAATTAAATTACCTAATAGTTTACGGCTATCTTTTAAGATTTACTTTTCTGATTTATGAATATTTATTTAATTACTAGCTGTTGCCCGCGGCTTCGCTCGCGCGTAAAATAAAGAGTAGTATTAAAGGTAGATGGATGTATTCTGTGATTTTCAAAGTAAGGAGTATGAATAAAATTTTTCATAAAATATTATGGCGTTAAAATAATAATTATTAACGTTAAGTAAGTAGCAAAAGCATTTGTGTTATGGAATCTGAGACAATGAAGATACCATAAACACCCAGACTCAAGACAATTTATAGAAGTTATTTTCTACATGGACCTGTCCGGGGATCGAACCTGGGACCTTAGAGCTGGCGACACCTTAAAAACCGGAGTGAAAGCCACTCGACCACGGGGGTCGTCATTATAGATATATCTTAGATGGGCGTTATCTTATCTACTTATCTTTTCATCTGTCTATCTTTGAGAATACCGAACTTCACATACCAACTATTTCAGCCCCTATTTCACCCCCTTAGAGGGTAGATTCCTAAAAGGCTAAAATCACGGAAATACATCTTATTTATTTCTAACTAATAACCCTTGTATGAAATTAAATGTGTCTATCTTTGAAAACGACACAATTCATGTACCTACAAACTTCCAACCCCTATTTCACTGTCTTAGGGGTATGATTTTTAAAATCGCTGAAATAGATCTTTATTTATTTCTATCCTGAAACCCGTATACAAAATTTCATGTGTCAATCATTGAAAATACCGAACTTCCCATACAAACTTTCAACCCCTATTGCACCCCCTTAGAGGGTAGATTTCTAAAATCTCGGAAATACGTCTTATTTATTTCTAACTAATAACCCTTGTATGAAATTAAACGTGTCTATCTTTGAAAACGACACAATTCATATACCTACAAACTTCCAACCCCTATTTCACCCTCTTAAGGGAATGATTCATAATTGCTGAAATACATCTTCATTTATCTCTAACCCGAAACCCGTATACCAAATTTCATGTGTCTATCATTGAAAATACCGAACTTCCCATACAAACTTTCAACCCCTATTTCACCCCCTTAGGGGATAGATTTCCAAAAGAAAAATAGCCTATAGTCCTCAATAAGTGGACTATCTAACAGTGAAAGAATTTTTCAGATCGGATCAGTACTTCCTGAGATTAGCGCGTTCAAACAAACAAAAAAACAAACAAACTCTTCAGCTTTATAATATTAGTAGGTATAGATAATAATGACCAGATCAAAAGCTGGAACATGCGCTATATCCTGTAAGTATATTTATTTATGCCAGCTGCTAAAGCAAACTGCTAAAGTTTGCCATCAGATCTCGTCACACACAGGCATTAATCAGTAGTGGATGCGAGATTCAAATACCGTCCGTTCAGTTTAATAAAGACAAAAATATGAATAAAGTAACCTTGATGACCTAGCTGTACCCGCGACGTTGTTCGCGCTGATCAGTCGTAATAGGTATGCATGTGAAAAATATTTTTGACTGACTGAATCACTGAATGCGCTTTAGATGGCTCAAGTCGCCTGATACGGGTATTTGACAATTTGGTTTCTTTTATGTAAGTCGCAGAAATTGCGGGATTTAGATGATGGACTTATCAACTGACTGACTATGAACTTCACCTGTTTAACAGTAAAGAGTGATTGTAAAAACTTTATGCATTTTTGTTTGTCTCGATCAGGCATCAAAAATTACATGAGCAGCAAGCTATCTAAAAAATTAGCCATGTAAAAAATTACAAACTAAAAAATAATACAAAACACAAAAAGGGTTAGCTCGATATATTCGTACTTCTGTAAGAAAGTCGGTTCTAGAAATAAAAAACAAAATATGTAATAACATCAGGATTTGAACACGCAGCAATATATTTCACATTTCCTATCGTATAACCACAGAGCTGTTTAATACTGCTGTAAGCATCTTAAATAGTTATTCATACTTCAATAAACTGATCGCTATGGCAACGTTATTTTCGCCATGGTTACTTTTTTGTTTATATGTCAAAGATTACGTGTACAGATGAATGGAGATTATGTAAATTTAGAGTTTGATCCCTATTTAATATGGACGACCATATTGATGAGAGCTCATCCTAAATTGGACTTTGTGTCGCCGATATCGCTTTCTATTGATTCAAATGTACATAACTTTTTTGTTTATGAACCGATTTCGATGAAACCAAAACTAAGTAATACCTCAAGTTACGTATAATTTTTGTATATAAACATTGTCTGCATGGGATTCATAGATTTTACGTGATGTGCGCACAAACAAACATATAAACAGACAAACAGACAAACAGACAAACAGACAAAAATTTCAAAAGTAATGGAAATGGGTTCTGTTAGTTATCTTTTCACACGCTGGCTATTTTTTTTTCAATTTCTTCAATGTACAAAAATGTCTTTTCTACAGATTTATTATATGTATAGATGTGATTTCATGTTGAAAATCCAAGCATGGGATTAAAAATGAAGTTAAAATAACAAACAGGTCTGTACATTAAATTATGTATTTCTTGTTATTTTTTGCTAGATAAATGATTCGGATTATGGCGGTGTTCCATATGATAGCATTAGTCAAAGGACATGACAGAAACCCGTCAATAATTACACATTAACAGTGGATGTGGGCGACGGAAGCGGCGCGAGCCGGCGCCTGCGCACGTGAGACGATACACAAATTTGTACGAATTATGTACTCACGTGTTCCATTGATATTTGACGCATCGAGGTATAAGTGTCATGTTATAATTCAATACCGGAATGGTGTGAATATCATTAGTAAACATTTGTCTTCACCTTAGGTTAGCCTAGTTACAGCCATTAGAAATTCGAAATGTGAGATTATGTTTGTTATTTTTATAAGTTAATCAGCGATTAATGTTAGCAGGACACTGGCACACCATATTCCCGCGACAGGAAGTGCTCCGCCGGACGCGCATATCTAGCTACCTTATCTATCCCATTCTCTTTATAGATTTGTCATACTCCACCATCTCGCTCTCTCAGAACACTTCTGTCCCTGTTTATCTCATTAAACTTGAATAGCACTCTCCCGTTCTCTCCAGTATCATTCCACTCGCGCGTTGCGTAATGAGGCGGTCAAATTTTACTTTGTATGTTGACCGTTATAGTATTGCGGCGTCATCGAGCCGAGAGCCGAGAGTCGGCCACTCTCCGACTAGCTACTGTTTAATGATACGTCATTACTGGGAACCGACTCCACAGGTCATATTTTATAATAAAATTTCCGATGTTGTCTAAACTTTTATTTATATGTTCCGTTCTAAAAATGTATAAATAATGACAGAGTGGTACGGCTCGTGTAACGGCGACGGAGCAGAAGCTGTGGCCGCAACAAGAGCGGCTAGAAATCATCTCGGCGTCCGGCCATTCCGCCAGTTGCTGCGTTTTAATTATTAATGAAACCGGCCGCCGCGGGAAAGCCGCACTACGCCCGGCTCTGCTTCCGCTCACAACGTTGCGCTTCATTCATAAAACCAAACATCACAAGCTGAACGCATTAACTCTCATCCTTATTCATTGCAATATCACCTTTAACTTCAAGCGCAAAGAGTTTATTCTCCAATCGCGTGATGAGCACGGGCGACATTTATGCACTTAACAGTTTGCGCACAGAAATAGATATTGTAAAAAGTCGTAACTCAAAGCGAATGCATACGAAAGTGGTTTTTCCATCGATAGCAGAAAGTTGTTTTCCGTCTGAGGAAACGGTACCAATTAGACCTTATAAGGTGCTCACGTTCTCGGTTGATTTACTCGCTTGTCGTGAATGGGATGCGTTCTGTGGTCGGTGAGGTGCGAAGATCTAGTAGCCGGTGAATGGAGTGGCCGGCGTCCCCTGGCGGCCGGCAGCTCGCTCCGTGACCATATCCACGCCGCCTCGCCTAGCAACCATAGGAAAAACACCATCTCCCAACATTTCTTACAACATTCAATCCGAGAATCTAATCATTGCGTTTTCTATTAAGGAAACTAGGCGGTTATGGAAACTGCTGGTTGGAATGAATCGGTATTTAAGAGTCAAACTTATAAGGAGAGCTCCTCCTATATACTCAAATAAAAAGAGAAATCGTCAACATCCTGTGTTACTCCGAAAGTTATTACGATATAGACAAGTTCTACATTTCTGAAGCAATTCTTCGACAATTTGCACGAGTACAAGTTGTTTATACATTACATATTATATCGTGTATTTAATATATGCAGATTCAAAATTAGGCGTCGACTTCCAATTTCATGAATAGGATATGTTGCAACAACAGAGGAAGTCCAATAGACGGTAAAAATGGTTAATCAATGTTTCGAAACATGGTAAGACAGCATTTATACAAGACCGCTGCTGTATCATTATAGGTAAGTATATATGCACGAAAGCCGTTAATATTATGTAAGTGATGGCTTATTTATTGGTTCATACGTTAGCGTAGTACCTTAGTCAGTAACCTATGTGAATGGTTACTGGGAAATGAATGGTGTCGTCCAGCCGTCTACATTGCAAGTGCCTTAAGTATCTATCTAAGCTTGAAGATGTGTAACGGGATAGAAAGTGCCGCTAAATATATATTTAGACGTGAAGTTGCCAACTGAACTTATATAAATAAGGTTTATAACTTGCTTTACTACGCAATTTGTTTTTTAAACGATGCCCGCACTTAGTTATTTAATCATTGTGTCGCAGGGGTTTCACAAACATTCAAATCACATGCACAAAGAACACCCAGACTTGAGACAAGCATTTGTGGATCACACAAATGGTTGTCTCATGCGGGGATCGAACCCGCAGCACGTCGCGCAGTGGTAATTAGCGTGGTGACCTCACCTGCACGGATACCCGAGTAGTATCCGTGAAGGCTCTTTTGATTTCTGTGAGAACAACGGTAGCTATGTTAAAAAAAAGATTTATTAACTATAAAGACTGTAAAATTAACCTTTACACTCATACAAGATTATGTAAGTTTAAGGTTGATACAACGATTAAAAACGCATTATGAAGCTCATTGAGCTACGATCACGGTAGTCTCAAAGTTCTCAAACGAACCGATTCGATACCGAATCGAAATGAATGACGAATGATTTTCTCAGAACAAACATATCTAGGTTTTTAATTTATAACTATGTAACTTCAATTCAATGATGCTACAACAACGGGTGCAACTATGTGCATCATTACAAAGAACACAGTATGTAATTAATTCCTACTGGCGTATAATATTACAGACAATTTGTCAGACTGACGGACATCGCATCATTTCTTGGAAATAATCGATAAGTTCCCATTCAACATTTCGAGTATTTTGAAGGAACAAAAGGTTTCGGTGCCACACAGTCTGCAGCCACAAAAGAGCGTCGTTTTTTACAAATTTTTGGTACCTTAGAAATGCAACTTGCGAATTTGCTTTGCGAAATTACACTCTATTCAAAATGAAATAAGATAGATCTGAGAAATGTATTATTTTCGCTATAATGAGCAATGTTTTTGTGTTACCTGGCGTACAATATGGTGGCACTGCTCACCGGATATAGTGGGATCGTCCATGAATGGCGCGGGATAAAAAATCGTATTTACGATTATGCACGAGCGATTTGTCGCCGTCATCCGATACGAGGCGCGGACGCCGCCCGCCTCCCGTGATTACCGGATCACGTTACGCGGAAGATGTTAGAGGAAGCTCCTCATAATTGTACTATTTTGTCCTTTATTGCATATTGGATGTCTGTGTTAAGAGGTAGCAAGTTTACTTTAATGTTTTATTCGTCTGACTTACAATTATGCGTTACTTCTCTGTTGTTCTACATAATTTGGGCTTAGTAGCGGTTTCGCCCTTATCTTGCTCGCCCGAATCGGGCGAATGAACTACTTTTGATTTTGAATATTTTTTAGGGCCGGTTTCGCCCGAGACAAATTTAATAGCGGGCGAATCAGGTCAATTAAAATTCAGTAATGTACTATTCGCCCTAATACCATTATACCTCTGAAAAAATAAGTAGTACAGTCGAGCGCACCATGTACAAATATTTTTAAAAAGGATTTATTTAGGCTCATGTGTTCAGATTTTTATTTAATACTACCCACCCGTTCTGGATCCCATTTAAACCAATTGACTGACATAATAGGTATATACATTCTATTTTTATCAATAGCTTGTTTTGATTTTGATTTTCTTTTTATTTTGTTGAGTAGATAATATTAGACATACAGGAACCAGAGTCACCAACAGTTTTTTTTTTATTATAAGTAACAATTGTGTACGCAACTGTACTTTTGTATAAAATAAATGCTCATTCTTTGAGGTATAATGGTATTAGGGCGAATAGTACATTACTGAATTTTACTTGACCTGATTCGCCCGCTATTAAATTTGTCTCGGGCGAAACCGGCCCTAAAAAATATTCAAAATCAAAAGTAGTTCATTCGCCCGATTCGGGCGAGCAAGATTAGGGCGAAACCGCTACTAAGCCATAATTTGTGAGAACGAAAATAAAACTTTCAGTAAAAAAGTGCTAAAATTATTATTGTTTTTGATCTATATGTTTATGTACAGTGAAAGGAATATTAAGTCGATATTTCGCGAGCTGGGACATTTTTGCGTTTTGATTTGTATAAATACAGCAAGAGCCATACGTTTGGTATAATTCATCCCAGTTTCATGTACAGCAGTCATTAGTGAGTGCAGAACGTCCATAAACAACGTCCATTCACCTGTCCACTTCAATATTTTAAATTCAAGTTTTGTCACATACACTGCTTAATAAATGTCATCATGCTGTCGAAAGAACAAATCATGTAGTTTTTATTGAGACGGCTCAAGTGCTATAAGTAGCAACAAGCTTTTAAGCGTTTTATTATGTAGAAAATCAAATTTAACAAGACCGCTTTATTTTATTAATATTTTATTTGTCCACCATAAAAGTATACGGATCGGATGTTTATTTATGTGATCGCTAACAAAATGCCTTGTCATATCATCACAATATCTCATTTGGGTGCTTTCAACAAATCAACACATTATGCTTTCAAAATATTATGTGTGTCGTGGCGGCATAGCGGCAGCTTCGGCGCTCGCTCTCCATTTTCAAGAAATGATCAATCATAAAGCGCGAGGTGATTTTTCACGAGGACGTCTTCGTCGCGTTTGTTTTCCCAAAACACAAAATAACCGTCACAAAGTTTTAAATATAGTTTTTAACGGCGAAAATAACTGACTGTTGAAATAACGCGTCTCTCACCTGTTACACACTTCGATATATCTTTACGAAATCATTCAGCAAATTTATTCAACAGGATGCGTTACGAAACTTATTTTTAAGCTTTAATTATTAAATATTTATATCGTTGTTATCTTTTAGATTTTTAATTGACAATAATTACGATAAGTTGACAGACTTAACAGATTGTCGTCTTAATTAACTACAGGTATTGTGGAGGGAACTTCCGTCGTATTTGTTGTACAATTAATCCAATGTTAACGTATGTATACCATTTGTACGCACTAGAAATATTATAAGGTATATTATAAGGTAATATTAAAATTCAATATTGTCAATGTATATTTATCTAAGTACAGCAATAAAGATGCCAAGTTGTGGTGTTGAAAGAAAAAGTTAAAATATATGAAAATAGCTAAGTATCATGAAAATTACATTCCTGAATCAGATTACTTATCGTGTAGAAATACAACTTGACGAAGACTATTTGCTTTCCGAAATACAAAGTTTTAAATAAAACAAAGCTATAGTATACCAGGCTAGTTTATTCCACGTAGCATGAACAACAAAGCTTAGAGCCATATCAGGCCATAGAGCAAAGAGCATTTGACCGGAAATCGACAATGTCAAACAATTGTGTAGTTAAACACGATCTTCAAATATAGGTGTAGTTCTTAGTTCACTCTCAATGAGCGTTCTTCATCCCCGCTAATAGGTACAGCAGTGAATGAACCGATGACCGGTTTAGCCGTTTTCAATCCAGTTCATAACAAGTCACACGATTGGATTATCTAAAACCATTTTGTATGGCTGTAAATCTATGTAACGTTTTTATAGATAGTTTTTTTTAATGTTTATTGTGTGGCTGATTGAAATACGTTATATTATATTTATGTTATATAATACCTACCTTGTCAGCGGAGTCATGACGCCTGAGTTATTGGATTTTGATACATACCTGAAACAA
This sequence comes from Plusia festucae, assembly GCA_950381575.1. Classification (NCBI taxonomy): domain Eukaryota; kingdom Metazoa; phylum Arthropoda; class Insecta; order Lepidoptera; family Noctuidae; genus Plusia; species Plusia festucae. Next base: position 5,391,082 of record OX494450.1, read on the forward strand.
TAAAAATGATTAATGTATTGGTATAGTATATACATAGTATAAACATTTACAAGTTGTAGATAAATTACAGATTTTTTAGTTCACACGAACAAATCACACATTTAATTTACCAGCTTAATTTATACCAATTTCAACACTTCCATATTCAATTTGATAATTATCTTATGACATGAAAATGCTTGGAGACTTATTAAAAATCTCAAGCCCCAAAATTGCAATAACAGACAAGAAAGCAGAAATATATTATGTTGAAGAGACCTTTCAATAATATTAAGAACATTACATAACAAAAGATAATGTGTGATATCTGTAGTTACCCCAGTCCCGTTATTAAAAAGGGGTGATGATAATAAAATAACTGTCATCTTTTGACAGACGGAAGAGGCGTGGCCGTCAAACTACTTCCAATGGGAAGTCACGAACATCAGACGTAGATATTTGATACTTTAAACATACTTAAGTAAATACACAATAACCCTATAGTAAACTTGTTTTAATATACAGATAAACGGCCCCATCAACTTTATTCATATTAATATAGAGCAACAGAAAGGGGTTGAAGTTCACATGTAATATTAATTTTCATTTTGAAACTTTATTCGTCGTTTGTTTTTGCAAACGAGTGTAAAAATTAGTTATTTTGGACGTACTGATAAACATGATATTTAAAACTGTAAAGCGTTCAAACATTAGCATTTATAATTCGCGGTGTAATAACGTTCAATCCTATTCATTTATATTAAGTAAATTTTATTGTGAATAACTAATTCCTATCAGAAACACTAAACCTTTGAAGTAGGTAATACTGTCAAGTCTATATGATATACAGTTATTTACTTATATTATTATTATTTAGTTATACCTTAAGAATTTGTTTCAACTCGATAACGCGATAATCGTATTTTTATTTCTTATATTATTATTATTTCTTAAATCTTTTTGCATTTATTTGCCTCGAAGAACTTATAAAAATACTAGTCAAACCGCAGGGCACAACAAGTGGTGGATACGGCAGAGTTATGTGGAGCAAGTGATCTGTCTAACACCTAGTTTACAAGCAACGCTAACCGGAGTTATCTTATGAAAATTGTGTCGTAGGATGGATTTACCGATACATACTATCTATACAGCTTGCTAGGCTAATGGTTTTATGTTTAGAAACAGTAGGATATGCTGCATGTGTGCATGTAATGTATCTGGTAGCAATTAATGCAATGCGAAAAATTTGGTTAGAAATTATGAAGCTATTTTTATATAAAAGTATGCTTGTAGTCGACTCTACCTTTATTAAGACATTCTTAAATTATTTTTCGTAGATTAAGATGGAATGAATTCGCTAAAGAAAGGTTCTAAGTTACAATTATGAATTGACTTAAGTTCATGTGGAACTTATCTATAATAATAAAAGTTGTGTGAACTGCGAACAGAAATGTGTCCAAATATTATGCACCCGTATTGACAGATCTGTGCAGTTTCATCAAACATTATCTTTGTGTACTAATATCAATCTGTCGAATTGTTGCAAGATGACAGTTTGTGTGTTTATACAACCTCAGATTTATGAGGGGTGGCCAATTAACGAATGTCTACTGGTCACTTCAGACACAAGAAATACATTTAATAACATAGAACTTTTGACGACCTCCGTGGTCAAGTGGCGTACACACCGGTTTTCAAGGTTCGCCAGATCTGAGGTCCTGGGTTCTATCCCCGGACGGGTCAATGTAGAAAAGCACTTTTTTATATTGTCTCGGGTCTGAGTGTTTGTGGTAACTTCTTTGTCTCTGATTCCATAAAACCAGTGCTTTAGCTAGTTACTTTGGATTCGGAGCAATGTATGTGATGTTGTCCACAATATCAGTTGGGAAATGAATGGTTAAGAATTATGTTTATTGTTAAACAAATGTAAATTTTAATTGAAATTGGAATGCAAATGTTAGTGTAGTGCTACTGTCAGCGAGCGGGGAGCGCCGGGCGCCGGGAGCGAGTGTTCAGTTTCCAAACCCAACAGAAACAAGTTAAGCGAGTATATTTTATATGCTCTTCCGGCTATCAGTTTCAACACCAATACTAGTAACCATTTCTCACGCCAATTTGCTATTGCTTGACAAGTTGACAACTCCCAACTACCATTCACAAAACATAAAAATTAAACTATTTCCTAATTAAAACTATTAAAAAGTAGAGTCGACGATACACTCGCCCACTTCCGCATTGAGTTATTTGTGGCGGTTAACCCTTCACCGGCTATTAAGGGACTGTCGGGGTTAAATGAGACATTTTTCAAAGCGGGCCCGAATGCTGACGGGCTTAATGAGATGTCGCCACCGGTTATTTTCAGTCGTACACCGGTTTGAACTAGAAAAAAGAACACAAAACTACTGGAGATAATGAACCTTTCGTAGTCGTAATTGAAAACAAAAAGTCGATTTTGAGAAACGTGTATGTTCGTGGGTACTTATGCATGTGTGTCCATTGACATACACTCAGGGTTCGCGTGTGTGAGTGTATGTTTCTTGAATGATTCGTAAGTGGAGCGTAGATATTAGTCGGATGATCGGTCCTCGTGCCCACGTGTGTAGTTACGTGTCAGGCTCCATTGATTGCACGATGACGGTGTCCAACAGTCTGTGACGATTGCCACTGCAATCCAGCCTTATTTATTGCAGCTGTTTAACACATCGACTGATACGCTGAATTATTATTCGAGCAGTTTCAAAACGTGAAACAGATTTCATAGAACAATATTATAACTGCCACAAATGAAATATAAAATACATTTCAATAGTTGACCATCAGAATAACAGAATAAATTGGCGTCTCAAATTATAATGTTACATCAATTTTATCTTTATTAATTTATCAAAATGAATGGAGTAGCCTATTAATATAAAAACAATATGAAATATTAGAAGTGCTATCTCCTACTGTTAGAGATGTAATCTTTAAGATGATGTGTAGAGCTTCTCACGAGCCCAACGGAGGAGTACCACGAAACATGGCGGCTACATAATTAAGTACAATAATAATAAACAATCCATTAACGATTGAGCAATAGGAATATTTTGTAAGCGCTATTTGTAAGACATGTTTTGTAAATGATTGGTAGCCCCATAAACTTCACTGTTCTCTTTTCAAGGAAATAAGGTAAGCAGTGGTTTGTTGCGAAAGATATGCTAAAACCTTATTAAAATATTCTTACCATTTAATTATTTTTTTGAAAAAAGTAAATTAAGGTACATAAATGAGTAATTTCAAAGGTACGTGTCGCACTGACAACCTCTATTATCTTTTAATCATGTTTTAAGATCTAAAACAACAAAATTCCGTAAATTTTCGTATGGTCCAACTAAAATGTATCTAAACGTTTAGCAGTAACTTACAGTTATTGTATTGTACAAACACAGAACCTAACAACATCTTCCGTCGACACGCGTCGCTTGTGTAAGTATGGCTTATGTCCACCGTCAAAGAGGTTTCATATTACAAATCACATGAAGAATAGAAATGTATATAAAACGCGTTCTTTCGGACTATAGAGAACATGGTAAGGAGACAGGAAACTGTCACTGAGGTACTAATTTAGCCGGCCTCGTGGTAAGTTTCAGCTTATCTCAAGCTAAGAACTCGTTTTGCACGCCGTGGGAAACACGCTTACACGCGCAATAATCTACCTTGTTTTATATATAGGGCTGTGCCACCGCAATGAGACTAAACTACCAACGTCAACGTAATTTACCAATCAGAGCTTTCACATTTTGATTAAGATCATTTATCTTCACTTTGAATGCGGTTAATTCAACCACTGTCATTATTAACAATTAAAAGAGCCACTTACGCATAAATACCTCTATCAAATTCAATCGGTCCGTTTTTAAATTAGTCGTGATTTTCGGTGTCGATAAAATATTATTGTATTCTGGTAACCCTATCTGTAATCGCCGGTGGCAGCATCCCATTCATTGCTGTCGTTCATGTGTGTGCGTGTCGCGTGTGCATGTGTGCCCGTACGCATATGCTCCGAGCTACCGTTACCGTATGGACCTCGGATAAGTATCTACACCAAATTGTCTGTCTGTCGACCGGCACGGACAAATGATGACCTCTTTTTTATACTCTCGTTGTAACACGATTGTAATCAAAAAGCTTATTAATAATGTTGCGATCTCAATAAAGAGTGTACAATAATGAATGGCTGGCATTAAAAAAGAAAGAAAAAGAACAGTAGCTTGTCTCTGGTTTTATAAATTATTTTTGTTTCGATGAATGAGGTACTACAAAAGGTATTGTAAAAGGTTCAAAATAAAAAGCAGCTCTGTATGAGAGATGTATGTTTGGGAGAGGACATTCGTTTAAATGCATTGCCATGTCATCGGAGTAAAACGCAAATAAATTTTAAAAGCATTACGTATCCTGTGTGATAAATAACGCAGTCCCGGAGTCCCGTCAACGAACCCTTTCAGCGCAACACTTTACGAATGGTTTGCTTCTAACATACAGTAGGTGCACTTCTCAAACTTACATGAAATGTTGTGACTCGGAAAACTGGACTGATTTTAATTACCACCGTCAATATAAACCATAAACCGTGTTATTGAAATGAACCAACTTTATACGTATCGCGTTTCATTTATCTTTCATTAAATTTATTTTTCCTCTACCAATCGAACACTTTTCGCGTATCTACGTAAATATAAAGGATGTTAAAATATATTATTGTCGGTATAATGTCTAACTAGTTATTTATTTGCTTAATTTTAAATAAAAAAAAGTATACTTAAAAACAATAGATAGCAATTTAAAAATATCAAAACATCTATTACCTAATTATTACGATAAATATTAAGATATCGTGAAAAAAGGCTGAAATCGAATGCAAAAATATAACATTAGCAGCACACTTATAACTACTGTGTCTAGAATAATTCCATCTTTTTTTTAACCTGCACCCTCTATCCTAGAAAATAGTTCGGATTCGACGAAATGTTCCATTTTTAAGTAAGTACTGGCCATAGAGAAAATAAAACTAGGTAGAGATCGAGAAATAAACAATTTTCTGTACAAGAGTTATTAATTTAAAGTGGGGTTTCCAAGTAGATAATACAGGCTTAATGTAGCGAGATTGTGGCCGGTATCAATTTGTTTGCTCCCAATAGAAATAATCCGGAGTCTACACGAAAGATATTGTGAGCGGTCAACGGTCGTAATCACACGTAATAACCTGAGCAACTATATGTTTTAACTAGCGAATTACAGGCTGCAGTGTACAATGAGTCTTAGAATTTTTGTTCCAATTTGTGCTTTGTTTTTAAAGCGAACCTTTGAGGGTTCCGCACCTCAAAAGGAAAAAAACGGAACTTTTGTTGTCCGTTTGTCTATCCGTGAAGGTATCGAGTTGCAATTAAAACCACATATTTAAATCTACAGTTACTTGAAGCTGAAAATTAAACTTCTAAGTTAACGTAAAAACGGCCGATATAAAAACAAGGCAATTAAAATTCATAATTATAATACTTTCCGTTGACCTAGAAATTTGAAATTTGAAAAGTAATCTCGTCATATACAATACATTTGTAATAAAATCTTAAAATCTCTTGTTTTTTTACGGAACCCGCGGTGGACGAGTCGAAATCGCACTTGTCCGGTTTTTTATGCTATCGTGGCTGTTTTGGGTGAAGGTCAAAGTGTAAGTTGATTTCAAAGAAGTATCTTCGTGGATATATAATAAACGTATTACTGACATAGGCATGGGGATAAATAAATAAAAAAAAAACTATGAAAAACTTGTTACCTGAATATATCCAATGATTAGCTGTAGACCGATTTAGATTTATTTTTAATTACGTTTATACCTAAGTATTTAATAAAATATTATCGACGTATTTTATTACAATAATAAATAATAGTTTATTGGTGAATCATACCGTCAACCGGTCGTTATATTCGCTTAAAAATAAGTATATATCAGATCCATTTGTAGATAATATTTGTCATAATTACGCAATTTACTTGCATCTTAATTTGAATCTTATGAGTTATAAAATAACGTTTAAACTTTAAAGTACTTTGAGCGTTTCATGTGCGTGTTAACCATGTATTTGTTATGTACATGAGTGTTTTGCTATTTATCAATGCATCGACCGACAAAATCTAAATATCACTGGATGTCTGTGACTCATGCAGAAAACCAGCTTTGGATTATACTAATACTAAATTTACATACTAATTATTGTAGTTCCTTTGGTAAATTCACAAAAAATACAGCTGCTTCTGAATCAAATGTGTGTTTTTTACGGTTTTTATTAATTAACTAAGGAAACATATGTCTTCAATATAATATACTTAGGCAAAAAATTGGCAATATTTTGTATTTCTGTTGGTATAGCATAATGATTATTTCCTTCTATTAAAGTTTAACTAATATGATATAATTAGTCGGTTGTTTCATTTAATAATTATCTACTTATTAGATATTATTTACAACAATATCAAGCACAAATTCAACTGCTACAAATTTATTTGTTTGAACTTAGCAAGATGTAAATCTTATTTTCAACAATTTAATTATTAAAAAAAAAAACTGGCCAAATGCGAGACGACCTCGCTCACAAAGGGTTCCGTCAAAAAAATCACGTTTGCTGTATGGAATCCCCTAAAATTTTTATTTAAGTAATTCTGTATTTTAATATTTGTTGTTATAGAAGCAATTGGAATATATCGTCTGTGAAAATATCATTTTTCTAACTATCATGGTTCATGAGATACAGCTTAGTGACATACGAACAGACGGACGAACAGCGGTGTCTTAGTAATAGGGTTCCGTTTTACCTTTTGGATACGGAACCCTAAAAATCGTCAGTGTTTGAACGCAATTGTCAGTTGTTTTTAAAAAGTAAACGAAACTTACCAAGCTCAATAGAGGCGCGCTAACTCTAACTAATTTAGTAACGCCTGTTAACGAATCGAATCTCGCAATTTAATTGCTTACCACAGATTAATGTTAATCGACTGTAAGTTAATCGAAGTCGGTAGCCAATCTAATCTCTTTATGTAGCTACTGGCTTGGGTTAAGTAAACTTACAAATTTATCAATATAAAAAGTTTTTTTTTGTGTTTAGTGTTGTAGTTTATTAACAAAAATATTTCATAACGTGTTTCTTTCCAGAAAAAAAACTGTTTAAAATAAAAATAAACTTTCATAGTTGAAATAATTATGTTTGTAATCTTTGGTATATTTGAATTCTATACTCATCAGACAAAATACCAAAATACTAAGCTTAAAATAATAAAAAAAATAGTACAATTTATAAAAAAATCTTTAATTAATTATTTAAAACCCTTAAAAAATGGCGTCAAAATATTCATCCGCATGACTGACGACTGGAAACGCCTTGTTGACACTTCGGGTGACCCAAGCCCCAAGGGCTGTCTTTTACCTCGGTCAGAAAATAAGTATACCTAGGTACTCATCTGTGAGCAATATTCAGACTAAATACCTTCAACAGAAAGATCCGTGAAGTGCAAAAAAGAATATTTTTTAATCACACAAGTACCTCTAAGACAGTATTATACTTCAATTAGGAATAGGAAAGTGTTTAAGTTTTGCAATACATTTTAGTTGGCTACTGGCAATATTATCAGGCTGCAGTATAACTGCAGCCTGATAATATTGCCCATACGGGTTTATTTTGTTTTGCCATAGAGGGCAAAACAAGGACAAAATCGAAGCGTTAAAGGTTAACTAATGTATTAAATGTCACCTTATCGATTCTGTATTAATTCTTATACGGGTTAAGAAAATAAACTCGTCGGCAAATTTTTTGATCGAAAATACTTAAATTCATTTTTTTTTAATATTTTTATTATAGGTAGATAAGACAAGTAGTATATTTATACATATATACCATGCGGTAGCGTGCAGGAACGCTCATTGCAAAATTATAAAAAACATACTTATGTCGAAGGTACAGACAATGTATTATAATTAACTACCTACCTAAATGTCATCATTTAACAAATGTTGTATTGAATAGATTATGTAGCCATAATAAGGTGATAAACACGGCGACAATCTTAGCAAAGTCATGATTTCCCTAAAGCCCTACAATTCCAACTAAGCTTCATTCTTCGGCTGTTTTAATTATTCACAATCAGACATCTGTACCGACATTACAATAAACATTGCGTAAGCTTTTTCTACCTCGTTAAATGAATCCACATAAATCGAAGTGAACCCGGGCATTTGAGCTAGTGTTTAAATCTCGAGTAGATCATTGATCTCTATTGATCGAGAGATCGCCGGCAGTGGGAGGAGGCAGGCTCGGAACACCTGCCGCCCAAGTACTGTGGACCAGTGTTCACCAACACACTCACAGAACACCACCACAACCAAACAAACACAAACTAAATTAAACTCTATTCTAATAAGTATAAACTGCAATTTAGATCGATACTTAACGAGTTTAAGGCTGTTTTAGATTTGGTTTGGTACAGCCAACCTAGTCTGGTACAAATCTTGTTCAGATAATCTCCAACTACTTTTACTATAGGCAATGAGTTACTGCCGCCGACTTTAATAGAACCTTCACAATGCTATGTGATTTTATAACGACTGGAACCTCGATGCAGCAGAGTTTACCCGTTATATGGAAATTCTGAGTTGTAAAGTGCGTTGGTGAGTTTCGCTTTGTTCGCAACTTGCAGTAATTTTCCTAACGTAGTAAAAAACTTTTTTAAGTTTCTTTGTATTTCCTATGGACATTACTGATTTAGTTAGGTATAGAAAATCTTAATAATACACTACCTTTCGATCTTGATATAAATAACCTGACAGGCCAGAATATAACTTTTTCAAAAAAATAAATGCACAGATTCTTTTAAACGAGTTAAAATTTCAAATACCCATTACTATAAACCGCGACAACAAAGTGCATATAACGCAATTATTATGTACCTACGTTAATAAATTACTAAAACAAAATATGTAATTGCTGCTCTCTCTTCTAATATTATAATTTTCTCTTTTGCAAATAAAAATCTTTATTCTTACAGTTGAAAGAGGTTTCACTATCAGTTCTTTATTTAAATAAAGTATGTTCGTCGTTGGCTTTCTTTTTTATGCTGTAGAATTCATTAAACGAACCTACTGAATATAGGGGTATTTTATTTATCAAAAAGTAAGTGAAATTATTACATCTGTACAAACTTTTTAAAATATAGATTCAGTTGTGTATGTTTAATAATCAATGTAGGTATTTATAATCATTCTAAGACATCTTGACAAAAAGTGAAGGAAAACATGGTTAAAAAACCTGGATTCTAAAAATCTGAGTTACTCCCTAGTCGCGCCTAAAGAAGTTTTACTTCAAAAAATCTGCAATCGCCAACCCTCAGTGAGCAAGCGTGGTGATCAATGCTCATTCCTTCTCTATTTATTATGGGAAGAGGCCTGTTCCCATTAATGAGACGTATAAAGGCCAGTATTATGTTTTAATGTTAGAAGTTGAAATATTTGTCAGTAATTATTATTGACAGGAAGTCAGACTATAATTTCGCAATTTACATTAGGGTAATAATTACAATATTACCAAGACAGTAGCCTGTTTCTCGCCTAACCGCATTGCTTTCTACCGCAAACAGTGTATCTAAATTTGAATAAAATGCTTTACGATAATTGCTTTATCGGGGCTATTGATATTTATTTACGATAGCAAAGATTGTTAAAATAATTTGTATACACTATTAAACTTAAAATTATATCCAAATTTTTTACCATGTTTTATAATGGGAATGCAACTTTCCTAGTTAAAAACCAAACTCTCATAGCAATAAAATAGTTCATAACAATAAAAAATCATAAGGGATTATTTTTAGCATACATTTACTTTTTTTTGTTAAAAAGATTACTAGCGATGTGGGTCGCACATTACTAGTCATCTCATTAACCCCTCGTGCTAAGCTACGATGCTTGTGTTAAGAGTCGGTTCACAAATAGTGGTAATAGGTGGAATTCGAAAACGCTACGAGATGATCGCAAGTTCAACATTTGGATACCGCCGCTTTTCCTTAGCATGCAAGTAAATAAATTACGAAGTGTCCTAATACTAAACTATTTCATTGAAGTTTACTAAAATTTTCTAATACAAGCAACTGGATAACCCTCTCTAGACCTTTGACGGTACAGTGTGGCCAGTAAGAAATATGCATCTCTGGGTAAAATGCAGCTATGCAAATACGCGAGACTGGTCGCGGAATAATTATGAATAAACAGTGTTATTAGCTCATAACAGACCAATAAATTTAATATTCATTACTTACAGAGGTGTGTCTTGTGATACTACATGAGTCATACAGCTGCAGTGTGTGCAAATTATATTATATACTTACAATAAATAATAATATTAAGATTATTTTTTAAGATGTTTAAACGATGAACGAGTATCACCGAGAGTTCGAGAAAACACAAATAACAATATGTCGATAAAACTAGTATTCGAAGAGTCGCATAATGCATAGATAAAATCGCGCTCATGCGATACATTTCAAATAACCCTTTTTTATGATTGACTAACCAATATCTAACTGATCTACTTAGAGTACTTATACAAAAAAATTACGATAATTTTTTCCTCATGGACCATTTCATTAACTTTCATTTCAATCTATCTACAGTGTACACATTAAAAAGTCGATCATCACTGAGAACAAAGGGTACAAAATGAGATGGTAGCAATTTGTCGGCGACGCGCCGCGCGCCGTCGTGTTGATCGGGCTACAGATAACCATCGGGCACCACTCAAACCACAGTCGCCACTGAAACGCTACCAGAAGCGTGGCCAGTAGGCCATCAATAAAATAGATGATGATACTTTTAATTCGTAATTGGAGTTGAGATTTGAACGGTCTAGAGGATAAAGATTCAATTAATTTATTATTGTGCTAGGTATATATATTAGTATAGGTAGGTAAAGGTGCTTAATGCAAGAAAGTGTTAGCGAACTACAGTTTAATGCCCAATGAAGAGCTACAATCATTTCAAACTTATATAAGAAGGAGTAAGAATGTTAACAATAATAATACATATAAATCCAATACTTAGGTCAAGTTGTCAATTTCCAAGAACATTAGTTAAGCGCATATCGGTGGCTGATTAGCCGGACCCGAACCCCGGACCTCTCGTTCCCCGAAAGTGTCTGCGAGACGCGTGCGCCCGTTTGAAGTCAGCCGACAAAGGCGCCGCCCTCTTATCTCGCAAGAGACCGATTTTTTTCCAACAAAGTGACAATAATGGTCTTTGTGGTTGATAAATATAGATTTTTGTGTACTTCCTAGGAAATTCAGCGTTGGAGGTCGTGGTGCCTTGGAATGATTCACGTTTCCTTTCCATACGTTCCGGTAACTGGGGAGTTCTTTCCGGTTATCCTGTATCTAAAGTATAGCGAAACGAGCTGGTACGCAAGAAATCCCTTATTTTAGATATCTCTTATTACAGAAATACATCTATTCAAGTCAATGAATGAAGAAAGGGTTTGAGAACTTACATCATAGGTACCTAATTAATGAAAAAAAGTATATAAAATTAAGTTAACGCCCTAGTTACAGACTGGAATAGCTGCAACAATTTATCGTTGTATTACATTTATAAATTATATTGAGTAGTGTTGCATGGTAAAGCGAGAAATTCCATTATAAATATTACTTTCAGTGATGTAAGTAGATTAAAGATACATTCTTCAGACATGGAAGAGCTACAAGTTAACATTTACACAGCAGTGGGCTACCGTTGACAGGGAAGTTCTATTTTGACAGTAACACCAAGATGGCGGGCGCTGAGCTTGTTATTTAATTAGAGCCGCATTAATTTCGTAACAGCTACTTCCGCCGCGGGGGCGCGTCTACTATACCGGACTGTACTAAATAAATTCAATTATGATTTTATTGTTTATTCTTACGGCTTGAAAGACACCGAATAAATCTATGTATTTGAATACGAGAGGAACTTTTTTTTTTTTGGGAGTTGTCAAGTTTATAAAATACTTTGAGCAAAAACTATTGTTTATTTAAAGTTTTTGAATACAACTAAAAAGTTATACAAAACATAGCGTTATGGAAGAGCGCACAACTTAGATCAAAGCATTATTTTCGTATAGTTTGTGTTAAAGTAGTCCCAGCTAACTATTACTGACAAACGAACCAGAAGATAAGACTATTTATCAAATATAAGAAAAGGTACAACGATATTGTAATATAACGAGAACCTAAAATGTTATTACCCAAAGACGGACGCGAAATGTTAATTATTTGATGCTTAACTCAATGTTTAGATATTGCACTAAGTACTAACTCTATAATTATTCATTCTGTACATGATATATAAGTGTGGAAGTGTTATAATAAATTAATTTTCAATATTAGCAATACAAAAGTGTTTAGAAAACATAAAAAAGTAGAATTTTATATAATAAGAATTAAGTAATCAAAAATGTCCGAAATAACACGTATAGATCGCTGACATTAATATTGATGAATATTTTACTTTACTCTTTGAAAAACTCGAGCATAACTGTAATATCTACCATTCCATTTATATTAACTAGGTACATACATAATACCATACAGTGAACATATATTTAAAAGTTTAGGAAAATTTTCAGTCGCGTCACATCGTTCAATATGGCGACATCATTTAATGACTAACATTATTATGTACTAAAACAGTGTTTATTACTTATTATTTGATAGAGGATATTAAACACGCCCAACTACCGGTGTTATTTTAATTACAGGTTGGTAACGACTACCACCTCCTTTTAAGGAGCTAAAAATCTCTATTATAAAAGCCCACGTCACTCACTGACTCACTGACTCACTGACTCACTGATTCTGGAACGCTCGCACACTATGATAATTTTTAAAGAAAGAACACATAACAAAGAGTTTATCATAAAAAAGTTTCAAAAACAATATTTTCGCGAAACGTCAATGACTGAAGAAAAGTATTAAGTTTTGTTATGATTCAATCAATGTATAATACTTTACGCGCGAGCGAAGCCGCGGGCAACAGCTAGTATAAAATAAAAAACCTGACTAGATTTGGTGGATATTAAAAAAACTTTTAAATGTTTGAAACGCATATATACAGCATGTATTTCGTAGTTCTTATTAAGTTTTCTTAAGATTCTCGTAAACACGACTTATTGAGATTTTTTTAAAGGAAGTAAGTTTTAAGAACAGTTTTCCATTACTAACTGAAACAGAAATCATAAGTAGATAACGGTTTATATGTTTTAGAAACTAATCAAATCAAATACAACAAAACACGTATAACTTAAAGGTCATGGCCCATAATCCGACCCGGTTCAAAAATGTTTTTGTACAAAAACGAAAATGGTGGTAAATAATGCAGGCATAACCCACTTTTCATTATATGTAAAAAGAAAAAAATAATTCGTTGGAGAAATCTTGCAGCAGACCAATAAAAATTGGATAATAATTAGCTGCACCAGCGGTTTCGCCTGTCTGTAAATTATTTTATCCATGGAAACATGTCACTTGGATAAAAAGTATACTATGTCCGACTCCAAATCTAATATATCTCTACACGGCAATTTAATCAAAATCGGTTCAGTGGTTTAGACTTGAAAATGAAACAAACTTATTTTGCCATTGTTTTGTTAAATAAAAATATCATCACACATAAAGCAAACTCGATCGGTCAGGTAATAACACACGTATATTGCTGTCTCTGTCTTAACCACAAGTTATAAGTTAAGTTTTCATACTAGGTAGATTACATTTTTTTATTATTATTCTTTCATGATCCCCATAAGCCACAGTAATGCGCCACTTACCATTGAAAAGTATAATCATTTGTCTTTGATTCCCGCCATATTTTATTTCTGTACGCCGTGGGTATATTTTTCACACTAAATGGGCCATTACCTTTGACGGCTTCAAAAAACTTCAAGTTGATGGCTTCCATGCCATCATCAGACAGAAATCTGCCTCGTTGCTCTGCAGGGTGCGGGCCAGCTCCAACTCCATTCTGAAGACTATAGCATGGAGGTACGACTCGCCACTGTTTTGTGATATTGTTCGTAGATGCATCTCGAACAATGAGCTTGTCACTAAATATTAAGGTTACTAACATAGATATAAGATTTACTTACTAACCCACTATGGATGTAACTTGTCCGAAATAAAGATTATTTTATTTATTATTATTTTATTTATTAGTTCTTATAATCACTCATTTTTAACGGAAAACAAGAATAATTTCACTACATTTTCATTGGTTGAAAAATTTACACTCCAGAAGTTTTTTCTTGTTCAGGAGCACGTAGTCGTATGTCTATGTAATTGGGTTCAAGGAGTATCATTTGATATTATTGAGTGTACCTATTTACTAAAGGGTCTATTATGTTGTCACTTTAGAGCTCTCGGGCCTACAAGGGATCATGCCGCCAAATAGGAAGAACGATACAGATGTTCGGTTCTAGGTCACTTATGTAGGTAGCAAGCTATAGCAAGGTCAGTTGTAAGTATGATTGAAATCGTCTTTTATGTTTCGGGAGTCGATTATATCTATGTACTCAAAAAAACTTCTTTAGCCTACTGACAATAATTACTACTGCCAAAGTTTTGCTACAACACCGTCCCTTTTTTGTCTATGCATCGAATATCAACAATTCCAACTTCTTCCTTTACAGAAACTGAAGAATCGTCATGGTTGAGATACACTTAAAATATTCGGGTTTTCAGGCCAGGATTGTCTGAGCGTCCTTTGATGCAAGATCCAGATGTTTTGTAGGTCGTGCGCCAGCGCATAGCGTCAGCAAGGTCACGCGGTGTGGTAACTGCGTCCCTTTCCGCTCCAAAAATCACGCGAGTTATGCAAACTCCTTCATACAACGATCGCACGCGTTGCACACCCTATGCGTGTTGTTTTATCTATTGTTTTAATACACGATAAAAGAAATATAAATTACAAAAACATTGTTCATTTGTAATTCCAAATTAATATATATTTTTTAATAAGTATAAAAGAAATACATGATAAGTAAAACAAAAAGTACAGTCATGCTCTTCGCACAATACATCTTCTTCAAGAAAATTGTCATTTCACGTTTTACCGTTGCCTAATTGACGGTTATGTAATAATGACAACTGTCACCGTGACATCAGTGACATTAATTTCAAGTTTGGAATCTTTGCATTGTTGCGAGAGGCATGGCCAGTAATGTCTTTATGTAGAAGTTTTAATTGTAGTAGAAGTAATTGTTTGTGGTTAAAAGATTGCACATTATTTTATGCGAATTATTACACTCCCAATGGACTTGTGCATGGTGTATTTACGTTTGTACAAGGATAATAACTTCAAGTTTAACGGGAAAATGCTGGGGTCTGTACTTCTGTAGGTAAGGCAGAGTGATAACAATCACAATGTACTTTAGTACTACCATTCTCGTCTGGCTTAGTTTTATAACTTTAACATTATCCATGTTTCATCATCAACGGGAAAGCTGTCGCAGCAATATTTAATTCTGGCATATTCATTATAAATACATAAATAACATGTCAACCTAAAAAATAAAGGTATATCAAGCTTATATAAAAACCACAACGAAACGGTCGCTGTGAGGTATAATTAGTTTCACCATGTTTCATTATGACAGGCTGATTGAAAAAATCATAAGCCATAAAAAATTACACGTGAACCGGAAATGCAGATCGTAGACGGAGCGATCGCGGCCGGACGTGCGCTCGCGCAACTGGGTCAGTTTATTTCTGTTTTGGCGGGAACCTGGCCGGAAGGGACGCCATTGTGGATGCGCCGGGAAGCCCGGAAAACAGCCGGATTTCTAGCTAGTGAAATTTTACACGGCGACCGATGTAAACTGTAGCTAAATGATTGTGTCGCCTGCTGATACATCGCGGCTCGGGTTCCGTCGTTTTTCTCTGGAAGTAAATGTAGCTGAACCGTTTTAAGAGCTAATTTTGTTTTGATTCTTAGATCTCGATTCTAGAAAATGTAACGTTTTAGTTCCTAATGCGTTCCGACAGCAGGACGTGTTTCAAGCTACTGTTTCTTTTGTTTTACTATAATTAAAACTGCATAAAGCAATTAATCGATCCGTGACGCTGGGTTTCGTGTGAATTCGTAAGTATGGGGGTCATATTTACCCCACATGACGTCGATGCGGGCGTTCGCAATAACATTCCTTGCAAAGACTCGGTAAGGACTCTCAATTAAAATTAATTAAAGACAATTTAGCAATCCCTGAAAATAAATGGTCTCTTGACAATAAACGAGATTTATTAATTGGTCAAAGTTGTACGCTACTGTTAACGCGACGTAAATATTAGGGCAATTGTTTCTTGATGTGTTTCGTACGAATTGAACTTATTAACTAACCTACAGTTGGAGGCACAGATTTACAAAAAGTTTTTACTCGAAATTACTAAGTACGTGGACTTCATCCATACAGCTACCCTGACCATTTCCTACTCTCCTAGAGTAACATACCTAGCCTGCATGTTATCAGTTGTGTATGGCTGCGTATGCTAAAATGTTGGTACGTCGGCAGGCGAGGCGTGACAGGCAGGTGCGAGCCCCTGTTCCCACATTATCGAGTCCTCACTGCTCGATACCATCAGCCATTGCGAGTATACTTCTTTACTTTATATTTTCATAATTTGATGATAGTGCACATCACAGAATCGAGTTTGCTTACTTGAATCTTTATATAGTTTGTGAACGTCGTTGATAACTTAATTATTATGTTTCAGAAAGCAGAGTTTGTGGATTCCGTCTAATATGCATTCGAATATAAACTTTTAGATTTACCATCCAATTACATAATACATCCAGTTACTTAATGTGAGAAGTATATTAGAAATCTTTTTAAAGCAGTTTGGTATGGATATTGTAGAGCATAGCAACATAATTCTTGCATGTTAACAAAAAAAACTGTTCGAAACGTTTCGAAAACAGAGAAAAGTATTTGCGAAATGTTCCACTGGACATAATGATTGAATATTTACTAACAGTGATCACAATGCGATATGAATCACAATATTAGTCGAGCCGTGTTGGCGGGTGTTCCGCGAAGTTGCCTCGAAGGAAACATTTCAACATCACAGTGCGCATGCGTCAGAAACACACGAACTGTGGCGCTTGTCGCTACTTTGACTTACAGTAAAATATTGTAGTAATTGGTAACTAAAACTATGAGTTAAATTTTATATTTCAATAATAGTAACATACCGCGTAATTTTTTTTTATGTTTTATATTTAAAGCGACGGTATCCTTTTGGTTAGGGCGTCGGATTTTCGATCATAAGGTTGCCGTTTCGAATCCCCGCCATTGCACTAACAACATGCACATTAGCATGAGGAGCAGAACGAATACTAGTAATGAGCGATCCACATTGCTATTAACTCAAGGCTGATATAATTATGTCTTGTCTTTCCTTCCAAATGTAAGAAGTAATCTCTTAAGACACATATTTTATATCGATACAAACAATGAAGGTAATTTAAATAAATGCCGCGTTGAAAACAGTGTCGAGTTATCAAACATTTTTGAAAGCTCAATTTTTGAACAGATTTTGTCGATATTCGGCACGACCAGTGAGTCCCTGAATATTTTAGAAAAGCTCCATAAGAAAGCAAACAAAGTAGTATGTTTACTTGCTACTGTTAATTATGTATATGTTAATGTATAGCCTTATGCAATACCACATACATAATTACGGGGCTTTTAATGAGAGCTTTTAGCGGGCGCCACATTAGCTTGATAGAAGACACGCAATCTTCGTAAGGTCGTACAAGAAGGGTAAAGTATATTACTTAGTTATCTATATGCATGTATACATTTTATATGATCAAGGAATCAACACATTTTAGAGTATAATTTGTTGGTATTTTTGACAACTATGCTCCGTTTAATCAAAAATGCAATTATTTAAGAAAAACGATACAGTTTAACGAATAGGCATGTCCCAACAAAAACATTTTTATGTAAAATGTTGCCAAGACGAGACTATATGACTAGCACTGTCAAAAAGTTATCAGACTTCTAACTCTACACGCCCTAACTCTACAAGGCCTAACCTCAAAAATTCTACTCTAGTCAAAATATGTGGCTTGGCCGTTTCGCTACATGCACATGAGCGTAAGGTGGAAGATGTATTCACTGTTCATTACTTTTCTGATATACAGTATATCAGATCGTTCATGTAGTAACGAAAGGGCCAAGAGTCGGCCGGCGCGCGGCGTAGAGTTAGGGCGAGTAGAGTTAGAAGTTTGGCTCTTTGCATACAGTCATATATTAAATGCAAAGTATAAATCACTAAAACAGTTCCTGTGTGGTAAATAGTACGATAGTTTGCACAACGATAAGATGTAGTTTTTACAGTGCTTTAAATAAATTGCTTTCAAGTGATAGATTTAAACAATCTAGACAGAAGAGCAGTCGAAGTAGCAGCCGTTTTATAATTTTGTGCTTTTTCCCAATAATTAACCATTAAGAAAACATTGTGAGGAAATCTGAATTTCAACATTTTTAATCCGAACTTATCGCTCACTAAGGCCCAGTTTTTTTATCCTGAGTTAACTCAACCAATAGTTAAATATGCTAAGAATTGGTTTCAAACTTCGGTAGAACGTATTCATAAATTTAATTCTAACAAATTATTAATTAGTTAACTACACACTAGTTAACAACTTATTTGGCCATTTGATAAACTAACAATTGACGACAAAACGCGTTTTGAAACCATTAGTTAGCATATTTAACCATTAGTTGAGTTAACTTTGGATCTAAAAACTGGGCCTAAGTAAAATGCGAGCGTGGTGATCAATGATCGTTCCTGTTCTACATGAGATATAAGAGGCCCGTGCCCAGCAGTTGGACATTTACAGACCGGGGTTATTATTATACCGGTATTCAATTGTGTTGGTAACGGACTATTAACAGTCCTTTAGCTTGGGTGACGGAGAAAGCCATTACAAACTAGATTTCGGCATTACAAGACGTGCACAATGGTGGAAATCGTAGCGAATCCTGAATACGTTATTGTCTTAAGTTTTTATTTACTGCAACCCGGTGTTTCCTGCCTTTGTCACAACATTATTACGTTATCTACTTTGATTTCTTTGACATCTTTTGTTTTATTATTTATTTTATTTTTGTGTGAGGAAATAAAGTTTTCGAAGTGATGATATCAACGTCTCTAACATGTATCAATGTTGTAGTACCTAGAAACATCAGTAGAGACTATGGTAAATGTATTAAAACTATTTAAATCAAAAGTTTGTAGCTTGTTTCCATGGATCTATTTAATTTAAATTGTTTTAAAAAAGTGAACCTTTACTTCAAGCGCTGCTCTTCATATAAAACAGATAGTGTTAGTGTATGAATGATGCACAGTCGTCAAAATACTTCGACAAAATTATTGTATATTCTCAGAAGATTAAGACGAAAACTAACTGTTGCGAACGAGCGAGCAGTAAATTGCACTTAACAACGTATAAAATAAATTAAAGTGGTTTAAGAAGTCCTACTACAATTAAAACAACAGTTAACCCTTTAAATGAGGACGTGCAGGTAATTGGTAACAATCGCCAGCTAACCGGAGCGTTTAGCAGTAAGCTCATTAACAATAAATTAATCAATGCTAGGCGGTGCTCCGCCCCGGGGCTGACTGCTTGACGCCTCAGCAAAATCATCTACTATAGAATTATCGGTGATATCATTTATTACCATAAATTGATATCATAATGGGATTTTTAAATGTACTAGGGAGTTGTTGGTCGTGGTTTACCTTGCATAATTTCTCTCATTTTTATTAGAAGCAATTGTACAGGTAAGGCATTTGTTCGTAGTCGTGGGAATTGGTACCTAAAATACCAATAATATTAATTACCAATAGAGAAAAAAGGAAATAAGGTTTATGTAAGTACCTTATAAAAGGTGTGTACTGAGCAAACTGTTAAAAATATTAATCTTACCTACGGGTTATGAGAAGATTTACTTAAATAAAAGTACAGACGAAGAACACGCTTTTTACCGACTCTGAATGATTGGGAACTATAGCCATAGGTACTAAGGCTACACTGCGTTACTGCGTGAAGAAAGAACCTATTGCAACGAAAGCTTTGCTAAAACTATTATTAAAAATACTAACTTCTGCCCGCGACTTCTTTTGCGTGGACTTCAGAATTGGGTCTTCCCTCGGGAACTACTTAAGGAATCGGGATAAAAGGTAGCCAATGTTCTTTCCCATGTCAGGCTACATGCATGCCATATTTCATCCAAATCCGTTCAGCCATTTTTGCGTGATTGAGTAACAAACATCCAAACATCCACCCTTTCACATTTATAATATTAATAGGATTATCAAGTTTTCATCGAAATATTGTCTACATACTGTTCAATATAATTAAAGTATTTGTGGTCTCTTTTCATAAATAACAGTGAAATAAAATAATGCGTAATAATTGGCATCCACAGAAACTGATCTTATTGATATATTGAGATCGTATTCCGAATTGCTTGTAATTTATATTGATTTCGAGTCCATAAAAATATGGCTGTGATAATTTGCGTTCTTTACAATTATCTTACTATTACATATAATAATTACTAAGAAAAAATTAAAGGCTTATTATGGAATATAAAGGTTTAATGATATTCTGAAGAAATTGTATAATAATTTTCTCAGTTATCTATGAGTGAAGTGATATAAA
This sequence comes from Plusia festucae, assembly GCA_950381575.1. Taxonomy (NCBI): domain Eukaryota; kingdom Metazoa; phylum Arthropoda; class Insecta; order Lepidoptera; family Noctuidae; genus Plusia; species Plusia festucae. The sequence goes on from OX494450.1 coordinate 5,411,834, forward strand.
CAATACCTCGAAAGATATTGTTTGAATGATTTTATGGCGAAAATATGTCAAATATTTTATGAAGATATCAATTTGACGAGCCTGACTGCTAAGCCGGAGGTCGTGGGTTCGATTCCCACTCAGGACAAATCTTTGCTTGATGAGCACGATCGTTTGTTCTGTGCCTGGGTGTTAATTATCTATAATATACATATTATAGATAAATACTTTTATATTTCTAAATACACATACATGTATGTGTATTTAGAAATATAAAAGTATGTTTATCAGTTGTCTGGTTGACATAGTTGAAGTAGTACTAGGCTCTGCCTAGTTTGGGATCAGGCGACCGTGTTTGAGATGTCCGAATATATTTTTATTATATTATAATTCTGATATTGCAGCCCCCATTTATTGGAAGGGATTATTAAGATGGGAATAAACTACCCACGTAATGGTTTACTTCTTTAAGCGGTCAGGTGTAAATTTATAGTTTTTTTTAATAATATAAATACGCTATAAAATTTAAAGTGTGCCTCAACTAAATTTAAAATGACCATCAATAGCGTTTCACGTGAAATGTATCTAAACCCAATAATGGCTTGCTTTTACGCAAACTAAAAGTTAGTGACCTTTCGCTAGGAGGTGAACTTCATTAATCAACATCAAAGGGCAAAAACTCCCTTAGGCCCCTCCACAGAATTTAATTTTTGCTCCACTTTTATTGAACCCCAGCTCGGTCAGTGTAACTCACTTACAGTTAATTACGTAAGGTTTTTAAAACTTGCTCAAACAGTGGAGTTCAGACGTTCGTGCTTTTAAAATTAATTGTTCGTTTATTGGCTTTCAAGGAAAGTGGGGTTTTTAGAAAATACCTTTATTTACACGGGCTGAGTTGGTTGACAGTTTGTTATATTAAAATTTGATTATGCACATTGTTTGGGCATCGGTTTCATTTCATTACATCAAATTCATATTTCATAGTAAATATCTAATAATTATATGATTTTGCACATATCAGTACTCGAGACTGACATAAATAGATAAGAACTTTTATAGATGTACTAACTTAGAATGAAAAATTACAAAAACATCTCGATAAGATTAATACTAAGACTTATTCACGTGATTAACGAGACAAATTTCAAAACGATTCCTGTTTCAATCAAGTGTATCTACATAATATCTAACCTTGTCAGAAAATAGCTATGGACTACCCATCATTAGTCGGTTGGTGAAATTCTGGTGTTCACTTGTGAAATAAAAGTGCGTTGACTCATAAATTTATTTATTGATTGGGACTCCCAAGAATAAACCTTACCATATCCAAAGAATAAAAACAATATAAACTAAAACATAATACTTGATGAATATAAGCCTTCGTAAGTAAGCTCTATGAATACATGAAACTGCTAAAATATTAGGATTAGATCGTGAAATGTGCTTGTACTTTAAAAACGTAAAGATGGCAGGTAAGGGAGAGTCGTTTAGGAATTATCATCATCGTCTAATGTGCTTGTATTATTTCTATATAGCAAAATGAAATATAATAATAATACCGGCCTACAAATGTCCCACTGCAGGGCACAGCCCCCTTTCCAAATATAGAAGGAATGAGCATTGATCAATCACCACGTTTGCTCATTGCGGGTTGGCAATTTTTGATTGCAATTTTTTGTTATCCAGGTTTTCCTTCACCGTTTGTCAAAGATGACATAGAATGATTAACAAGTACATATAACTTTGGAAAAGGTCACATTGTTACTTGCATGAGTTCGAGCCTGCAACCATGTGTCCACGAATCCGGGCATTGAACAGCTATGCCACCACGACATATATTAGCAAGATGAAAGGTAGGTATGAGAAAATCGTATCGGAAAAGCAAATCTGTGATCTTTCTATTCTATATGGAACACGGCGCCAGTTATTTCATTGTTTGTATGGAATCTACTGCATTGAAATTGACACGATATGTGCTTGCAACCGTCTCAAGTCGAACAAATTAATGTTAAAGTCCATAATGCCTTATTTTTTTTTTATTATAATCCGTATTTTCATTCTTTGCATTTATTAACTGGCGAAGAACGAATCCGTTATCTTTAAAATCAAAGCAACAGCAACAAAAATATCATGAGATGTCATACCCACTCTCAATAAAAAAGTAGAGCAATTAGCTCGAATAATTTTAAACGAAAGGATGTTATCGATGTTTACCATTTCCTCTCTCTTGTATCTCAACAGACCTTTTGCCAATTTAAATGAATGAACATTTAAACATTACTGACATAATTTATTACAAAATTACGTCGGAAATAACGATTCTCTTCCTTCCTGTTTGTTAATGGCGCCTATAAACACTCTTACAAGTCTTTATTTTTATTAATGAGTGCCAATATGAATGAAAAGAAATTCAAACATTCAGCCTTCGTATATTGATAACTGGATTTTATTCTTGTTTTTTTTTAAATGGCTGGCCGGCGCCAGATCATGGTCACAAAACCTAGAGCCTTTTTATTGGAAAAGCGGAACTTTCTCAATAACGGACTACGGAGAGTAGCGTGCATGTGTGCGTATTTTGAGTATTTATAGTAAAACATGTTGAGGTGTGCGGCGGTGTGTGTGTTCAGGATCAGTGGCCGGCGCGCGCGCACCTGCCGCACGGTTCCCACGCTCCGCCGCCCGCGCCGCCCCCCTCCTGCGCCTGACGTCACATCCACATAAACAACGGTCCGCAAACCCAAGCTTGTTTTGTTTTTTGACGACAACATTCACCAATATTGTAGAATATCATAAATTTAAATAACTGATTAATTCATTGATAAGACGATACGATTATGCTATCAGCTATTTCATTTCTTTAATACTCATTAAGTGTATAGCCAAATGGAGTTGATAACCACAATGGGAACGGTGCGGGGTGTTCTATTTATATGTGAATTAAAAAGATAAATTATTGTAAATATCCGGTTGATTAAACCTTTATATCGCGATTATTATCTAAAGATGTGTTTCCGTTCTTAGAGCCGGGTACTTACGCCTATCTACCGAGCAAAAATAAGTATACCAATTTCTTATCTAAGTGTGATAAATAATTATTATTTAAGTATTTATTTTATTACATTTCCGTATTTATTTCTCGAGATATAGCAATTGTAGAAATTAAAAAAAAAAAATGTAAAAAAGTTAGTTACCATAATGTAATAAAAAAACTGATTTTAATTACTAAAACTATTAAATAAATATAGGTTTTTAATATTTTGATTCTTTTTGAAAACAAAATATTCTGATAAAAAAACAGTATTCTACAACGCCCTCTATCAATTTTTTCGTGTAACTTTAACGGCGATCATCACTGCCACCTAGCGGCGTTTTAACGAACTACGACGATAACCATTCGCTTGCTATAGCAACGTGTTTAAGCTTTCAAATGGGCTAACAGATGGCGCTACCTGCGAAAGTTTAAGCTAATCGTCAGAAAGCTTGGTGTATTTTTAACTTGTTTACAAAGCTTGCAAACAATTTTTAGACGAGTAACTGATACGAATTTTAGAATGTAAAGCTGAAGCGTTGATGGAAACATTAAATGAAATTATTTTTATTATTTCTGTAGCATTTAATGAAACCAGTAGATAATACAAATTAACAAAGAGGTGTACAGTGTATAAGATAAAAGTTATTAAAACAATGTTCAGTTGATCAATGATCTTAATTTAATGTGTTCTTATTGAGCTAAACAACTACAAACTAACATTAATTTTAAATTAATTTCTTGATACGTTATGTAGTTATTTAAGTTATAATTTGTTTTGGCTGATCTAGATTTATTTTCACGAAACTTGCATTAAAATTTTAGTTGAATGTGTTTATTAAACAAATGGCATACAATTTGATGAAAAATATGTTTACTTAGGTACAATTAGACAAATGATTATGTCTTACATTTTAAAATTAATTTCTGCTGAAGAATGTTTTTCTCTGTTCTAAGTAGGCACGTACAGTGCTGGTACTCATTTGCGGCAAGTTGGCAACATTTCAAACGTGTTTGGTATATCATAAACGAGTCTGCAATGAATTTATGGCTATTATAAATCATATTTTAAGGCACAAACTTTGGATTATTGCAGAAATTTATTATAACAAGAGATCTAGAGCGCACGCTGAGACTACTTATTTGATATCACAAAACTCATTTAATTAAATAATTTAAATGTGATATGAATATATTAAAATGAAGACATAAAATTATGTTTCTCTTCCCTAAAAAGAGACACATAAGTATACACTATATCCTAAGAACTCTACCATAGATTGCTACTTGAAAAAGTTTCTTTCATATTATATCATTCAATTATAAGGTTCAATATAACATTTTTCTTATCATTATAATACAATAAAAAAATAATTAAGGGCAAGTAGAGAAGCCTAGTTAATGTAGAGTCTTTAGCTAAGATTATTGATGGGCCTGCAAAGTTTAGTCTGCTAGGCAGAATGGTGAAAGATATGCAGTGGGATTGGCTACAAAACCTACGGAAACAAGAAAATTTTAATCTAACCTGACTTCATTTACGAGTAGGATAAAGTTTTGATACTAAGAAAAACACGAATACTTAGCTTCGTTCAATGCAAGCAAGTAGATAATATAAAACTTTAAACTAACGTCTAAAGTTATTCATGGCTCTATCGGGTTGAAAAACCTTCAATGGAGAGTCACCGTAATTTTTATTATTAAGTTAAATAAATTATGATTTTATATGTGCGTACAGTGTCGAGATATGAGATTAGTATGCAAAGTATACAGTAGGCTGGAGTAGCGAGGTGACGAACAGGGCATTAGGATGCGCGCACGCATGCATGGACGTGCGACGCATGCGCCGGCGCGGGTTCCAAATATAAATAAACTTATAACAAAAATGAAATAAAAAAAGGTTTTACCTGGCGGTAGCGGTTTATCAGGGGGCACGAACATTATCAAACTGCTCGTAGTACATCATATTTATGAATGAAGGTATCTTTATTATTTAGTGTGGAAATGCGCGGTCATAGATAAGGAAGTAAGTCCGCTTCATTGATTAAACTTTACAAGATATTATAATGATTATGAGTAAGATGTGGGCCTATCTTATCTTATTACCTAGATACGTTAAATAATATCAAAAATTTAAGCTGTAAGTATCTAATATTTCGATCTTGATCATGTAACTATGTTGTTATGAGATCATTTTCTCTTTTAGTGCTTTACATTACGATGATGTACTTTTTATTTATAGACAAGATGCAACGTCCTTCATTATAATCTCTAGTTAAAAATTTGTACTACACTTCTCCTATACAATTACAACAATAATTTTCGATAACTTGGGTGCAGGTATGTTACATACAAAATGTTTTCTACTTCTCCGGCATAATAAAATTTTGCCTAGGTTTGCGGAAAAAACTAATTCTAATGGTATTTTTTTTTATATCAGAGTTGGTTTTCAATTCAATTTAGAAGGAACCGAAACAATAATGATGATGCGATCAAAACAAAACCTGAAATCTAAATAAAATAATATTTTTCATTCAGTTTATTTATATTCAAATAATTTTTCGTGCCTTAAAGCGATCCTAGCTTCGCCCGATTGAAATCTAGCTGAAATATATTGCTAAAGTTCTACAAAGCAGTTAGTTATTGTATACCAAACCCTAAACGATAGTGGTCAAGCGTTGGCGGACAAATTAAACAACATGTCTGCCGACTGGTCGGCCCGAGGTACCAGGCGCGCAGAACACTCACAGAGCTTTCGCCTCTACGCCCATTCACTCACTACTTTTATGAATGAAACTACATTAGTGTGCGTACGCCGTTCCTCGGTTTGCCTGTATGTACACGTGTTTATTTGAGCCAACATGGTAGGCATTCATGAGAATTTTCTTGTGTCAACATCTACTCTGGCTTCGACAGAAATAGTTCGTAGCTTTGTGCTCGCAAAGTTGCAAACGCTTGCCAATCGTTTAAAATAATCCGCCTACAAGTAAGGTGGTCGGGTAAATAGCTTGCAAGTCGAGTAATGTTTACTCTCCACGTATATTTCAAGTAATTGTTGTACGCTTTAGTACGGCCACCCGAGCTTTTCTTACTTGAAAATATTATAAAGGAAAAGCATAAATATTCAACAGTAACTGTTTTCACACACATGTTTGTTTGGTTACATACCGTGAAAACGGTTTTAAACGTGCATGTTTGGTATTCTATTTCCCATATAATGTCCATAATAAGATAAATCAGATTAATATGAACTTGTCACCATTGATTATGGGGCACCATCTGACACGCAAGTGTACGAAGTCTCGACAATCCACATGTGTCGAGGCTATGTGAAATTATTACAAAATAAGATTGTGCAAGCTAACTTAAACTTTAATCTTCTATGCATGAAGATAGAAGTCACATTGCTGTGTTGAACCAGGTGACACTTGAAACTTGGTTTCAACTTCATCAAGCAGAAAAAGCCGCTTAGCACGCTATAATATAATGTTACATAATAATTATCGTTTTTATTATTCTTATCTACCTTTAATAGATAATAATATAATGACTTAAAATTAATAGTTATAACGTAAAAGTATATAGGTACTTAGAGCTATTTGAAGACGAGTCTTTATTATACTCATGTTTGTTGTTGACAAAAGAGAATTATGGAACAATGTCGAAAACGTCGTTAGAACAGCAATGTGCTTCAAAACAAATCTATTCCTAAACAGACAAATTAAGCAGAAATGACAAGCAACATTGTGGAGCCTAAAAGTTGTGTTTGTAAACTAAATGTTAAATAATAATTGTTTTCTACGTAACTGTATGTAACTTTAGTAGTTATGCGAGTAAAGTATACACAGCGCGTCGTAGTTTTGGCAACATCCTGTAGAGGGAACAACACGGGAGGGAAATGGACACCGCAACATCCGCAGTTGAGGTGACCAAGGCTCAATTGGGCTACAGCGATTTATTGCATTTTTATGGATTTATTAAACCAGGTCAAATATTATTAATTAGTTTAATTAGGATTAATTTAAAAGGAGGAAATTTATATGCAACGAGGTTATCATGTGCATAAAACTGAACAACTTTTTTAACTGTAATGCCACTACAAAATTATTGTATGTCTATATTATAATATAGGCAGGACAAATTGAAACTTTAATTTATTGCTAAGACCCGTAACTAACATAATTATGCCCACAATAAAATATTTTGAATTTGAATTTGGACTTTCCCCAAGAAACATAGGTTGAAATCTTAAAATGGAAAATTAATGAACTTTTCATGGGGAGAGACAGGTCACGTGACTTATGTTTGTGTGAAAATTGATTTTCAATTTACGCACTCCTTTTATCCTGTATAAATTATATTAATTAAGATAACCATTGATGACATTTAACTGTATTTAAAATATTGAAATAAAGTATATAACAACGATATAATTTTAAAAAGGTAGGTATATAATAACTTAATTCAGTAGGTTCCAAATAAAAAATATTATGTTTTTTGCAGGTATGTACCTACTATGTTATAATTATGATTTATTTATTTTACATTCTACCTATCTAATTTCTAATCTAAATTTAAATATTTAATAGTGAACTAGTTAATATTTTAGGCAGCCTCAAATATTCAAGACACTTACAAAAATACCACTCAAAACCACAACTAAGTTCACTGTATTACACTATACCTACTATACCTATAATTATATGGTTAGTACTAGCTGTTGCCCGCGGCTTCGCTCGCGCGTAAAGTAAAGCGTAGTATTAAAGGTAGATGTATTCTGTGATTTTCAAAGTAAGGAGAATGTATAAAATTTTTCATCTAATATTATGGCGTTAAAATAATAATAAAAGTAAAGTATGTAGCAAAAGCATTTGTGTTATGGAATCGGAGACAAAAAAGGTACCATAAACACCCAGACTCCAGACTATGTATAAAAGTGATTTTCTACATGGACCCACCCGTCCGGGGATCGAACCTGGAACCTTAGAGCTGGCGACACCTTAAAAACCGGAGTGAACGCCACTCGACCACGGGAGTCGTCATTATAGATATGTCTTAGATGGTCATTATCTTATCTATTTATCTTTTCATCTGTCTATCTTTGGGTATACTGAACTTCACATACCAACTATTTCAGCCCTTATTTCACCCCCTTAGAGGGTAGATTTCTAAAATCTCGGAAATACATCTTATTTATTTCTAACTAATAACCCTTGTATGAAATTGAATGTGTCTATCTTTGAAAACGACACAATTCATATGCCTACAAACTTCCAACCCCTTTTTCACCCTCTTAGGGGGATGATTTTTAAAATCGCTGAAATACATCTTTATTTATTTCTATTCAGAAACCCGTATACGATATTTCATGTGTCTATCATTGAAAATACCGAACTTCCCATACAAACTTTCAACCCCTATTTCACCCCCTTAGGGGATAGATTTCCAAAACAAAAGTAGCCTATAGCCTTCCTCAATAAGTGGACTATCTAACAGTGAAAGAATTTTTCAAATCGGACCCGTACTTCCTGAGTTTAGCGCGTTCAAACAAACAAACTCTTCAGCTTTATAATATATAATTAATAATTATAATTATAAAGTATAGATAAATAATTATAGTATCTTAGCCGTGTCACAGATTAATAAATAGTTACTTGGCCGTGTGCAGCGCCCCTTATTGAACTCCACTGCGGGTGACGTAACCTACGACAAACTTATTATTTGCGGTTGGTACAGTATTCGGGTCTAGGGATCGAACCGCAAAATTAAGTTTGTTTTTTTTTTGTATATACTTTTCCGGGATAAAAACTACCCAGTGTGGTGCCCAGGATATTAAAGAACAATTATACCAAGTTGCATCGAAATCGAACCGGTAGTTTTTGCGTGATGCCTGAACAAACAGACAGACAGACAGACAGACAGACAGACAGACAGACAAAAATTTTTTTAATCACATTTTTGGGTTCGGTGTCGGTCTAGTAACACACCCCGCCATTAATTTTTTTGATATTTTCAATGTACAGAATTTTCACTTCTACAGATTTATTATAAGTATAGATATGTAAATCATATCGAATAACGAGTGTTGATAATGATACAAATTGCTCCCATTGTGCCGTTAGCTAGAACTCTGATATGATAGCGAGCCACCAACAATTTGTAATTTCAATATTATCGTGCCCTCGACGCTTTCACAACGAGATGTTTTATTTATAGTTGCAGCACATCAATTGTTTATTTAATTTTAATAATTGCGTACCTATTGGCGGTTATTGATATTAATTATTTATGAAGTTTTTATTTTATTAAGTCTGCTCGTGTAAGAAGTTAAAAAGACATTTAGCATTGAGTATGACAATACCCATCCGATAAATTTCTCCTTAGGTGTGCTATGCTAAGTAAGAACATCATGAAAATCTTTTCGTTGAATATATTTAGCAGATTTACTCAGCAACATTTAATTATACCAGCTACTGCCTCATCAACATCGCAAAGCATTATTTAAAGCTGTGTTGTAAGGCTAAGGCAGGCCACACAAACGTCGAGGGTGGCAATACTAACGCGATCTGCTAATAAGTTACAGCATGCTAATTATCACAGGCAAGCAGGCGGCGCGGCGGCGTGCGCGGCTCACTGGCTCATGTCGCATTCAAGTCACATTCACATCATAAGAATTCACCACCCAACCCATTCATACGCTGAGCTTTTGTTTATAACACTGAAGGAATATCCGGTAATATATTTATCTTTTGCTGAACAATTATAAGTTATTTACAGGGAAGTCTATTTTCCGATATTTATCAGTTTATTTGTTATTCTTAGATTTAGGAAGGATATGCAAAAAACGGAACGTTATTATTTTTATCTAACATGCCTGATAAAATACGGCTTTATATCCTGTATTTCGTGTAAAATAAAAGGAAAATCCGGTGCTAACTATGTAATCAATTAAGTACATTAATTAATAAGTGCTCGTATTTTCCATATTGTAACTTTTGTTTTGACAAAATAATCATATCTACATGATTATTTTGTTTATATTATTGTAACAAAATCGGCTGATGTACTAAGAAAAGATAATTTGACTGTATCAATTTACCTCACGTGTTGAGATATGTTAAGTTCTCACGCCTTAACAGACGAACATACACGGGAGAAAACAATGGGCCCGTATGTGGCCCACCCCGGAGACTGAGCCTCTCTGCGGAGAGGTCAATGCTCTCTAATGACGTGCAATTTATTGTTATTATCAGAAGATTCTTACGAAAGAAAAAAATAACAATGTTGCGCTAAACATTAAAACATAAAGAAAAATTAACGACCATATTAACTGGTCTAATGTTACATATAAAGCGTTTGACTCAACTATTAGTTGATTAACATGACCAAGTCTTTCAGGGCAGCTTGTAGACTATAACTTTCTTAAAGAAAGTTAATCAATTCTGAAGGCTGAAGCAGTTCTTGAAATAAACCCGTGTATTTCTATATCACCTTGTATATTATAGGTGTATAATGCAGTGTTATGAAATCGCCGGACGAATCTGAAACTGCACCCGTTGTAATAAGGATGCCGCGTATTATCCTATTCTAGTTCACCTATTTATTAATACATGTTCCATGCCTCCCGCGCTATGTACAATCAAATGATTCAATTACTAACTCTCATAAGTCCCCTATACGTTATATATTGGGATATAGGTATCTTACGTAGAACTGTAGCAGCATTCGTCATTAAAGTTTTGGGAAGAAGCCAAGAGAATGACATAAATTCTGGCATACAGCGGATTTAGATTGATCGAATGATTGGATCCAAATCAAATCAAAATATTTTTATTTGAAGTAGACCTTTTCGGGTACTTACGAGTAAAAAGTTAAATAACTCTAGTTGCGCTTCTATTGTATATTGAAGTATACAATAAATGCGCAACTAGAGTTATAAGGTACAAATTTTCTAAGTTTGTAATATATTACTGGATACCGCATTAGATGGCCTTTATTGGCTAATTTTAATAGAATTTTAATAAGTAGAACATTATTATTAGCTCGTTATCGAAGACGATAGATGATTGTTACAGTTTCTGAATAAAATTTTACGCTTTAAAATAAATAAAGATGCTTCGAAGACGAAGAAGTGGCAATCAAATACACAAATATGTCAAAACCTTCAAGTGTAAGCATTAAGATCCGGTGGTCAGGAACAATGTGTTAGACAGGACGTTACAACGGACACAGTGGACAGAATCCGACCCAGTTCCGCTCCTCAGATGATTTACTGACAGGGAGAAGAGCATGTAACCTCCTTAAATACTGCCAGGATAACGTTGTTATACTAAACAACAGGGGTGCGAACTAGGATTGAAAAATAAAAATTATTTTAGTCCGCAAGATGGGTTTTCAAATGTTAATAGATCGGTATGTAATTTAATATTTTTTTATACAATATTTGACAAAGATAAGGCGCGTCAAAGCAAAGAAGTCAGGACTTGTGACGTCACAAGTTGGCAAAAATAGTAGCTACAAGTGACGTGGCGAGCTCCCACTACTTAACCTTACTTAACGCTTTATGTAATGGATAGGTATTCGTTCTTTCGAAAAAGTAATAAATATTTGTCTAATCTTTTTCATTATATTAAAACTGAAGGTTCAAAAGTAAATAGTCAACATTTTATTGGAAAACTACGCCAAATCCGTTAAACACCAAGATTGGTAAAGCAGTAATGTGTAATGGAAATTATTATTTCAATTTATGCAATAACCTAAATTAAATAACTTAAATCTACGTAAAAAAATGGTGTTCAAAACATTCATATAGAAAACACCCAAGATGCAGTCAGTGTCTCAAATCTTCGGAACATGACCTCAAAAATGGAGTCATTTTAAAAAGTTCTCATATCGCAAAGTTACATTTGTGAAAAAGTATTCATTCCAAAACTATCAACAATCACGTTCGATAAAATGACACGACAAAATTTTATCGTTGCGCATATACTAGCCCTTCTGGTGATGAAGATAGTTTTTGTGTGTCTTTTGTTCAGTTATATAGTTTTTTCCTTACCAATTATTTAACAGCACAATATTCTGCCGTGCATTTGGCATACGGTTGAAAGATCAGTCAGATCAATCTTCAGAAGAAAAAACACTACGATCTTAGTATTCAACCCACTCAATAAATTATGTAGTACATTTTGTTTGCAGATGTCTACTCTCCATTTCCTTTTGTTAAAAATAAAGTGTTTAAACCAAACGATGGCGTAGCGATAAAAATATTTGAAAAAGCGGAAATAATAAAGACTGGGCTTATGTTCACGTGCTTTCGATGTTTGCGAAATTAGTTGTTATTATTATAATAATATATTATTTCGACTGTTTTAAATGTATGAACTGTTTTACTAATCCACAATGTAATTAGCAATTACAAAATGTTTACAATGTAAACAATTACGATAATTTGTAGATAGCTATGTAAGCTGAGTATACTATTGTTCACGCAGTAATTTAAATGATTTACTTTTGACGCGATGTATATTTTTATGTAGACAAATCAAATAAAAAGTTTTCATTGTTGATATTATAAATGCGATTGTAACTCTGCGTGACTATGAGTTACGCAATCACGCCTAAAATACTGAAACTAAAAATACTGGAAATGAAATTTCAGAGATAGTCTATAGCCTGATAAAGGACATAGGTTATTTTTTTACCGCGATAACCGACACCAACGCGGGCGCAGTCGCGGGCAACAGCTAGTTTTATATAAATCATAAATAGGCGCTTTAGAAAGGTTAATATAATTATCTAATGACTCTTGGTGCGCGGTTCTAACATTTTGCTAACACTCTTCAGCTTTTCATCCACTAATTACTTTCGATTTCAAATGTCAAGTCCTGTATCATAACAATCATATTTAGGTATTTCGTATTTCTTACCGTTCAAGCTAACTTCATTCTAAAGGTGTGGTTTAGCCGTGTTATAATTTATAGACAGGCAGATTTACTTTACATTTCTTATTTATGTATATTATACTTATGGCTAATATTCGTCTGGAAGCAACATGAAGTTAACGTTTTCATATTTATATTGATCACAGGTGGACTTACCTAGCGAGGCCTCAGGGTCTGAGAGGTCGGAGAGTGAGGGCACCTTCTGCATGGCGCGCGGCTCCTCCGCCTCCACGGGCTCGGTCTTGATGCCGTCAGCATTGCCGCCACCCTCATCACACTGTAAATTAACATAAACAATATTTAGATACTTTCGGTAAAAGGGTTCAGATAACGCAAAACAGGAAAAGTCGTCGATTTGCGGAAAACTAGCCCGCGTTTACCTATACCTAAGTGTTCAGATCATCAAGATTTTAAAAAGCTAAGCAAGACTTCAAATGCCGTTGTCTCAGACTCTTATGGTGGACAACCAAACTGCGATCCTTGTTTGCTCAACCGCTGATAAACATTATTTAGTTATAGGTTTAGATTTTTCTTCTTCTTCGTGACGACGGCAGAACGGTGTGTTGTCACTACACTGGCCCGTACCTAAATGCTTTTTCGATTTATAAATAAGTAGGTCTGTCATCAACATTTACTTATTATAAAAAAATATTTTAAACTACTCTACCTAAAAGTTTGTAAATACATGGTCCCGTAAGCAAAACACCCATTGGCATATGCCTATTATCCAGTTTTTAAATAACGTTGGCGCCGATAAACTGATTCCAAACGATAAATCACATTGAAATTAGACTCCCAAATCATCTGATAGGCTTTTAAAAACCTCAGAGTGTCCCTCAAAGGAGGATATTGTTTTATATATGGTAGCGAAGCAGGCGGTGATCGCATCGGCTCACGTTACATGAGGACAAGTCAGTATGCTGTTCACACACTGGCCACTTCCGTTCGCTGTTCGGACATGCCTCGCTTAAAAAATATTCACAACACAATTGTTCAAAAGATCCTTTGATCTATCTTCATTCTTATTCAAAGGAATAAAGTCTATACGATAAGAAATAAACTCAGGCGAGCCGAGCAAGCTTCAAGGTTTCCGAACTGATAAATTTATAAACGAGCAAAGATGTATGCGTTCAAGAACCTACAGTAAATTATAATGTCACATTATTTAAGTAGAAACAAATTAATATGCCAACAGAAACCGAAAATTTAAGCATTATATTTGAACTCGATTTCAATTAATCTGTCAAATGCTCTATCATTTTTTATCAAACGGTATTTACCAGTAACCTCCATTATTTGCAGTGTACAAAGTCTATGTACGTTCTCAACTTTCCTTGATAATTTCGATGCCGAATTACTCATCAAAGATAAATTAAATGATAACGAGAAATGTTATCGTAATTGCGTTAATTCGAACAGTCTTGACAATAAACTTGTAGGTAATAAATATTAGTATTGCATTAAAATACGTGACGTTGCAAACAAATCTATTATTGGGTAACTACTAAATATATACAGTATATTTTCTGCGTATCCCTCGCTGACCCTTCTCAATTGAATATCTCGTGGCCCATGACACTGCTCCTAATCACAAACTATATCAATATGGTCCAATAAAAATGTCAAAATCGAATCAGCGCCCCCTCGGGCCAATCAACTACGCTCTCTTGTTGCGACTCTATGAGACCCTGTCATAATGCTGATACAAACTTCTATAAACTATTACATTGTATAAAAATATAATTGAAGCGAGTTCAGAAAGGTCGAGCTACTATTTAATTTCATATTGCATGTAAGGAAACGTCTTCAATTGGCCCTATTTTCTCAGTTAAAGTCGAAGTTTTCAAACAGCGAATAACATTTTCATTTAGGTACACTTAACTTTGTCATCATCAACAAACTGATAATTTATAACTCCATAAATAAATAACAATAATATTGACAATGAGACGCTTACAATTAGGTAGAAAAGATGACAAAATCACATCTTAACAGAATGCATATGGCAGAATAATGAATTCCTTGTCCAATGATCCGTGCGCGTTGATTAACCCGTAAACATTCATGGGGTATTTTAGTTCGGTTCAAAGTGTGGGGTCGGGTCACCCCTATTTTGTGTTGGCACGTGATTACAGATATTGGGGGCACGATCCCAATTCACTCGAACACCTCTTATTACCCAGCCTGTCGATTGATGCGCGTCCAACATGTTTCTTTTGAAAGGTAGGGAAGCGCTTCAAGATAAATTGATGTTGTATTTAAGTTATTGACTTTTAAGTTTAACGTAGAACCCAATTCTTACCTTCATCGAAGAATCTCAACTTTGATCTAAGTCATTAAATATACTTCTGTTAATTACATTACTATCATAATCGTAATTAACAAAACATTCTAGAATCAAACAATATCTCTTGTAAAATCAAAATGATCTACCATTAGCGATGTGTCCGTTACAGCCTAAGTAGTTTACAGGAAAAGGGGACATTGTGACTTGAATTGCTGGAGCGTAAAGAGGGGACTTTATGACGATAATGTTTTCTACTGGTTGGCGTGATTGTGTGACACGAGCTAGGGTCCAACTGACCACATAACCAGAAAACACTCGTAACGGTTGACGTAGCAGCAACGGTTAAGATTCGTAATAAAACCTGGAATTATTACGTCATCGTCTCCTTATTCATAATATAATAAAACATAAAATGTCATTATTTATTATTACAAAATAGCTAAGTTTATGAATTAAACTGTCTTCTATCACCGAGATTAAAATAGGTCTAGCTACAAATAAAAGAAGTTAAAATAACGAACTGTCGAACATAAATACTCTGCATATTTATAACTTTTTTAAACGCCAGGGAAATCTACAAACAGCCAGAAAAAAAGTGAATAACGTATGGTCGAGGTTAATTGTCAATTTGTCGCTCGTTTACAAACGTAATAGTAAGACGTGTGCGGTGTCAAGATCTTGTCTCCTTACATCAAGAGAATCTCTTTTTAAACGTAGCCTGATATATCTGGCAGCTTGATCCCCTTCTAATATAGTACCCTTCAAACGGTGTTAAAAACTAAATTATTGGTTGAATATATTGTACTCCGATTGTCACGTAGAGAGAATTATTGATTCGCTTTTTTTTTAATTTCGAACTGTCGGCACAGAAATTTATTGGGACGGAGTTGACAAGGTATTTTACTTTATTTTAAACTGTATTATTTAAAATAATGCTCATTAAATTAACTTATTTTACAGACACATTATATAAAATGGTTACGGAAGTAATGTCATTAGTGTAAATGTATTCAAATATAATTAGTTGCGCTAATGAAGGCTGGTTTGGGCGAAAAAATAACTGATTAGAGTTCAGTTAAACGTGCAATGTTACAACGTAACCGTTATTTACAAAACATTATGAACACATCAAGTTTTATCAACATTTTCGAGGTTTTCATGGAAAATGGCGCAATTGTTTGGCAGATATCACGTGCATATGCTTTAAAATATTTTTATTAAGTACCCTGAAACTAGGACTGTAATGGAATAAATAATGCGCAATTTAAAATACAGGATGCAGATGTCACTATCAAGAGAATAATATTATGTACCTACCGGTTTATCAACACTAAAATTATAAAGAGGAAAGTTATGTATGCTCGTAATGAATAAACTCAATATCTACTGGACAGATTTCAGAAATTATTTCACCATATGAATGCAACATTACATGACTAGAAAAAAATCGGGATCGAGGGCGGAGACGCAGGCAACCGCTAGTACATAATAAAGCACTAATTAAAATTTTGTTTAAATAAATGTTTCCGTGAAATCGGAAACTGTACTAATAATTTCGCTTGCAACTGAAGAGGTATAAATAAGCGACAATTATTGAGAAAAAATCACAACAAATTTGTCATATCCTTTGAGGCGGACGTAACTAGTGTCGTCCCTTTAATTAGTAGCCGGATATCGCCTGCCTCACCCTAATGAGACACGCGTGGATACCCGGGTACCGTCCCAACGTATTATCACATAAATAATTATTTAATTATTATTACTAGATACGCTATTATGCTGATAGAAATGAAATTTTTGCACCAGAGGAATTATACCTCCTTTAGATAATGTACTACGTATTTTTAAGTAATATTTCTTTTGGTGCGCGCGCACACCGTCACGAAATACTACCACCATGAAGTTAGTTAGTCAACATTTTAGTTTTTTTTTAATATTTTTAGCTTGTAACGCACGAGATGTATTTTATAACTTCTAACGCGTGTACTGATGTACACACACACTTTTCTTGTTGTTTTATCATTTATGTAAGACTCGTAGTGAGGGGTTCGTAGCTGTAAGTTACGGTAAGACCGATAAAAAAGGTAAGGACGCACTTTGCTGCGGTTCATTCGTGGATGGGTGACTATTTGTAAATAATATACCAAGACCCCTTCGTGCCTCGGTAAGCTCGCTATGCCTTTGGTCTCGATTATAAAACTTCAATAAATCACAATTTTTAAAACCCCTTCTTGTTATGTTACCTATAAGTAGGGGTTGTGGAGTATACGTAAGCAGTCGCTTCATGTAAAATATGGTATTCAGATGAATGCGGTAGGATTGAAAGCCTACTCCAACATAGCTGGGGAAAAGGCCAGGCAGAAGATCATGGAAAAGGCATCATGTAGCTGTAAGTTTACTTATGTAATCTTTCAAATAAAAAGACATTATATCTATGTATTATTTGTCTATGAGATTTTTCATCAGATTTTTAAAGTACAGTTACCCTACAGCCAAAATATTTCGATAGTATTTATCACTTTATGAGTTGTACGTTGTCAAGCGCATGCGTAAATCACGTCAGCGTTTATTCTTTATGGTTGCTCTCACTGCCGCATAGAGGTGTGAACGTCAAAACACTTGACGGCCTCTTTATCTTACCCCTGCCGGTTATTAACGATCCTGACTTAATATGATTTAATAGTAGCTTCAGTCTTAAGTATAGTCTGTAAATAAAATCTCGAAGGATTGAGTTATGAACTCCGTAATTTTAAGTGTTTTATCTCAGAATGTGATAAAAGAACGTTATTAAATTATGATGGTCATATTTATATGAAATCTGACATATTAATTAAGTCTCTATAAAACTGATTTAGCGTAGAATGTCTATACGTATACACAAGTGCTACGCATTTATACAGTATTTCCCTAAAATTTTGAAATAAATATAATCTGGTAAATTTCAACCCCATCTTGTGTTAATCCACCCGATAATTATATTCACGTTTCGTATAATTATCTCAAACCAATTCGTCACCCGAACCCTCCAGAGTAATCATTAAAAAATAACACAATTCTCTGTAACCCATTCGTAAAAAGTTCCAACAGTTTTTCGTCGTAGTCAGCTAATGTCGAAACTCATTAGTGCAGCTTAGCGTCAGTGTCACGGACAAGTTTAAAAATAAAAAAGTAAAAAGAGCGGGATCTTTGAAATAAGAACTCGAGTTTGTTTTCGATACTCCTTTATTTAAGTTGTTGATTGATTTGGACCGTACGTTTAGCCTAGGAGTATGAAATAAACTTCTTTATTTTTATTTTTGTTTGAGCTAAATACTTGCAGACGCATGAAAAGTCTAATCGCCCTGGTTAAATGCATTATCTATTAGTATTTGTGTTGCGCATGTCTAGATGTTTTTCTGAGAAGACTAGTTTTTGTGAATTATTATAAACAGTCTACCTTAGAATAAAGCAAAATTACACTTTCTTTTTAAACTAGCGTCTTTTTAAAACAGTATTTATGTTTCGAGTAATTATAATATTTATACGCAAAACAGGCGCAAGGAAAAGTCGTCGATTTGCGGAAAGCAAGCCCGCGATAACCTAACCTAACCTAATTATAATATTTATACATCTGGGATGTAGGTTCTAAAATCTCTACATACTATGTTCACAAGCATCTCATGTTAAAATAAAATGGGGCTATATTGAAATAATAAATTGTCAGATAGTGCAATTTGATCGGGGTATTTACGGTCCAGTGAACCATGGCTACACATCCGGGGATGTCACCCCTCGCTACAAAGTAGATTCTGTTTTCTTATAAGTTATTACAGAAAATAGAGAAATAAAGCTACTTGAAATTAGTTTCGCACGTTCTGATTGAACAACCGTTATTAATTACCATAATTAAAGAGAAGGCCTTTAAAAACGAGTTACATATATCTGAAGTCAGGTTCATGTCCTCAAAAGACATAAACATAAATAATACCCTGCTTTACTTAATGATACATATTACACATGTTTCAAGGCCTGGTGTAGGTACCGGTTTTAACGCCCATCTAATTACAAAAACGCTACTGTTTTCATACGAAATGAGACCTATACAAGCAGTTTAGAATAACTTCTACTAATTATAGTATTCAATCGGAAACGCGTACGAGAACAGGCTGTTTTCTAGGCACAGGCCATTTGAAAAAGGAAAATAAACCGGAATGATACATTGTTGCATAGCTTTCTTTAGGTATTTGTGACTTTGAGAACTTCACTTCAGGTTATGTTAATATATGAGTATACTTACTGATCATGCAAACCTTGTTTTTCCATAGTCTGTAGACCCTTATCATTTAGGGGTATACAATATAGATGTTGGCCGATTTTCAGACCTACCCGATATGCACACAAATTCATACAAAGCGGCCCAGCCTCGAGAATTTTATATATTAAATTAGAAGATGTAAGTACCTAATTATTATGTGGTTTTCTTGTCCATATTGTAAAGTTTAAAACTATTCTCAAGGGCATACGTTTATCTACTCGCAAATAGGTATATAATTTTAAATTAAAATACTCTATTTTAGTTAGACTTGCATGTTTTTGACATCAATTTCATTTGTAATTTAAGAGTGGTTTGATGGTCATCGACCTTTGTCATTACTTTGATAAAAAACATAAAATCCGACAACCTAACAGTATTCATAATATTTTCATAATTAAGACATTAATTTGTTTGTGCTGTAGGTTAGTTCCTTCTGTTTTTTTTTTAATAATAATAAACTGTTCTAAAAAATGATCTTTTTTGTTTAATCTTAAGGTATTGTTTTTTTTATTTGAATAAATAATTATTTAAGTATATAGATATATTCGAAAGCGAAATAAGATATTTTGCATGTCCAGTACTGTGATGAGTGTAACAAAGTTTCAAGATAGTAAAGATATAGGCCAGAGCCAGTTCAAAACTGGCCGAGTCGAGTTTTCTAAAGAAACTAATCGTTCAACATGAACGATACTACTTTTTCATGTTCATTCGGATTTCCTCTCATTGCTTAATCAGTACGAAGGAATCATTAATAATTACTATAACCACTTTCCAAAGTATTCATTTGTACTTAAAGTAAAACGTTAGACTGTAGTCATATAGTCGGGAAAGCGAAATGGCTAACAAGCCATTGAACGAAGGAAATCAGATATTTGTTATTTAAGAACATAATTTTAATTATTTCATTTATTGAATGCCCCTTTTTACATATAAGACTAGCTGTGCCAGCGACTCCGTTCTTTTGGAGTTCCGGGATTGGCAAATTTTTAATTATTTTCTCACACGAAAGAAGTGACATAGAGCCTGTATTATTCCAATGACCGTAACTTTTTTGCTTGTTAACCGATTTTAATGAAACCATTTCTAAATGTTATGAGAAGCTTGCCACATTATGTCAGTGAAAAGCGCATTCAAATCACTGTATTCGTTTCTGAGATTAGCGCGCATAAACGCAGAGACAAACAAACTGAAGCCCAGCCCCCCTAGCCAAGTTACATTTCTACAAGCGATAACTATGATAGAAATCGATTAAATGACATTAAATGTATGGAAATGACATTTGATTTCGATAAGTCACGTGACTCAGAGTTGTCACTTTCATACATTTGAGCGATTCGATCAGCGTTATCGCTTGTAGAAATGTCACTTGGCTAGGGGGCCAGGGTAATTAACGATTTTATTATATGTATATATAAGACATTAATTTGCACACTGTTGACTGCCTTTTTTTACCACTTCTCCTTTCGCGGGCCTGCTAGCACAGATTTATATTGAAATAAGCAGAGCCTTTGTACATTTTGTCTTATGTATCGTGTAACTATTATGTGCGCACAAAAAATATTTAATAATTATTATTATGAAAGGAAAACACATTAATCGATTGGCCCGGAAGGAATTACTGTATACATAAGGTTCATTAATCTCTTTATTGAATAAAATATTTTTATGTAATAAATTAAGATTTAATTAGGATTTTATTAAGTTCAACTCGCTATAAATTAATACGTATCTAATTGACTTGTAAATAACGAATTATTGATGTCGATAAAGTCTAGATTAATTTTTTTAACGTTATGAGCTGTTATTTCTCGTGCTGTTGCAACTGTTCGTAAATTTGTCAAAACTACTTGTCAAACTCTAGTGAATACATTATTTTGTATCTTTAACGGATTATTGAGTTTTCTACTAAATAATACCCAACCTTTTTACCCATTAATCCAAATCTAAATAATACAGATAGATTTGAAGAACCAGACTGCCAGTCGAAAACCTAATATTTCATGAACAGATCAAAGTAGAGATGTATTCATGATATCATTAATATCAAGTCTATACAATGCGTTGTCTGCCTGCTTTGTTATTCTATTGCGCCGTTTTGTCATTTCTCGTAAACAAATGACGTTCGACATTCGCGGTCTTTGAACTTTTGACACGAGACCATCAAAATTAAGCGTCCTACTATACGAAATATATTTAAATCAACGAACGAAACAACCTACCAATGTGTAACCATATGTATCGCATCTATAGGCTAATCTTGGTGTCCATAAAGTTTAAAATCTTTCGATAGAATCTGCCAACTTTTAACCTTGAATTTGCACCCTTGTTAGTTGCAGAGAGGAGACATCGTTTAATTACAAACAAAATTTAAATAAATTCGAATGCGCATCTCTTTTTGATATCATAATACCCTGCTCTGGGACAGTAACAGACAGATAATTACAGCATTTAAATTATTTTAATCCGACTGGCCTATCTTTGTAACAAAATTATTTCTGAGAATACATCAAAGAGTATTTTGTAAGTCGTGGACAGTATTAAAAGCCGTCAAAGTACTGGATCAAACCTAACGGGTTTTATATCTCAGAGCAACCTTGTTAAGACTGGACCATTAAATGGAAATAATTGAAAAAAAAACGCTTACAGTGTGTGCTGTAGCACTTACAGCTTCATATAATATACAGGTACTGGTAAAAATACAACAGAATAAACATTTTAACGATAATGACAGCTTTATTCTCATCATTGTAGAAGATACGGCTACTCACATATGTACGTATACCAGGTAATTATTATCACTAAGATGTATGATTAGGCAAGTAACTTATACTTCAGATGATGACACCCCGCAAGGAAAATTGGAATCATTCTATTCCTAAGTCTCTAAGTCAATGTTAGGCTGGGATTTGCAGAATAGCTTTTCTGGCGCGTACTTGTTGTTGAGCATGTATTATTTAGAAACGAAGAAAGAAAATGCATTTATTCGCGCCAAGAAAAGAAAAACAACTTAACTTGGTGACCAAAGATCGCTAATCCGAAGCCTTAGCCATTAGGCTACCGCTGCTTAAAATTTACTTCGAGAACGTTGAGGTATTCAGTACTCACCAAGTCAAGTCTGAGGCTGAACGAGACATGTTTGGTCGGCGGCGGCGCGGCGACCGGCGGGCCCTCGTAGAAGGCCGCCTCCTCCAGACCGTAGTCCGACTCGCTCTCCGTCCACTCCAGCTTCATGCTGCTGGGGCTAAAACAACAGAAAAAAAACTTGAAAAACATGTTTATTATTCACACATTGCTCCCAAAAGTAAAATTAGTTTAGCAAGCAGCATGGATTTGACAAAAATTTGCGTTAAGAGTGGTTTTGCTAGCACTATTAATATTACGTACACATAAATGAACACATTTTCGGACGATTTTTGATTGCATAAATAAAAATATTAGACTGTCTCTTACGTTCGCGCTTTTTACATGGCTCGCGTTTACCGATATACTGAAGTGCTGAATGTCTAGAAATGTTGATATATCATGATTTACGCAATACTTTCTGATTAGTAGTTGGTTCACATGCATTGGTAGAAACAAAATTAAGGGGTATAAGTTAATTAGCTACTATACGATGTGCTCTTGATTTGTAAGCATAATTATAATAATAACATCGTTATCAAACTATAGTAGCAACTATCTAAAATAATAAACGTGTTATTCTTCGAAATGACTTTTTATGAAATAAACTAAGAATCAACCGAATTTAGAAAAAAATAAAACAAAACTGTTAAACCCAATGTCAAAGTAACATTCAAGCATAAAAACTAAAGCGAATAAAGTTCGTTATACCAATAAAACGTGCTATAGTGCTTCTGACTACCGTTCGCCTATCAACATTTATTTTTATGACTGCTTACAACGTATCTCGAGCAGGTCCCAATAAGGCTTCAGTAACCGCAAGCGAAGCTACGATCGCCAATATCCTACTATTACTACTTTGTCATCTCTCTCACACACCACGGAAAAGAAAGGGATGGAGTATAAATTAGCCGCCGAAGCCTGAATAAGGGATCGAACCTGTTCCTTATAAACACCTACTCGTTCTATCCATCTTTTGTTTTTTGTGTATACCTTGTAGGAATCACGTGTTCTTTTTATTTTGTTTTAGTAACGAGTGTAGAAGTTGATGTGAGCTGTGTTTTGTTGCTGCATTATTTCCTTTCAAAGAAATTATGATTGTAATTATGAAGAAGTTGTATTTCTGATGATGATATCAGTTCTAATGTTACACAAAGTATTACATTAAACAAATTTCGTTAGGGTTATATTACGATTAAATAAAAAAAAATGTATAGACAGGAGAAAAAAAATGTCGTTTGAAATTAAAAAAACCCTGTTTCATGGCAACATGGACGATAAACAATAGTACAAAAGACGCCAATAGCGCTTTTATTAATTAAGTATAATAATATAATGATAAGTGATCATGATTTAAATATTTTCTTCAAAGAATCAACAAATTCGGACCATTACCAAAATCCTACCAAAATACCCAAGCTCTAGGAAGTGGAAACCAAAACGTTCATGTATCACATTTATACAATCCACTCAAATATAAAGTCGATGGTGCGTTGTTCCTCGAATCACCAGAACATATTATACACTAAATGTGTCGTCAGAATTCGGCGCGTCTGAAGCCGGTAGCGGGATCGTTACGGCTAATATCCGCCGGATACGGCACGATCTGACACCACCCGACATTATTGTCTTGTAATTGAAACGGCGTGTCGATTTGTTCATTTGAATGTGGTAGAACGGCTAGGGGATAGATAGCCCCCGAGCCCTACAGTCTATATTCCCCTCGACTCTCTAAAATTAGGAGCTAGTGATTGAAGAGGATACGTCTAGTCAATTGTTTGATGTTTGAACTTAATTTATCAACTGAATGGGGTGAGATGTTTTCTATGACCTCTCTATTTGTACTTTTCGTGTCAGGAATTCTGTTGCGATATACATTTTGAGAATTTGGAAACACATAATATGATTTCAGAAATAAACATTTTATGACAAGAAAGAAACACGGTGACTAAAAGGAAAATATAGCACAGTTTTCATCGAAACAGCGACACTTTCTCGATAAATGTATTATCTGTGAATAAATGTACGACACAACGAAGGATAAAATGTATATTTTTTACTTTAATTCCCGGAAGTTTGAATTACCTTTCAAATATAACACCAACAACACTAAATAATTCAATGCGTGTAACAAGCTCGCGAATTATCGTATGACCGAATGTTCGCTCTATCTAATCACAGTGTGATAGTATTATCAGTACGTAATAACACAAATAGCTCATAATATCTACAAGCGAGTTCCCCTTCTAAATAGTAACACTCATTTGTTTTATAACAATCACATTATTCATCTAGTGTACAACGAGCCCTTTAATTTATTGCGTAGTTGGGAACAAAGAATTATATAAAATAACTAGCTTCTGCCCGCGACTTCGTACGCGGATTCTGTTGCTTATGCCAGCGACAACAGGGTCGTCAAAATAAAAGATCTGAAACGTCTGATGTCAAATTCTAAGAGCCCGGGGGCGGGAAAACAACATGATGCGCGAGACAATTAGGGACCCTCCAGATCTTTCATTTTTGTAAGACCCACCAGAACTTATCCTCACGATCAGCGGTCAGTCGCGCATCATATTCTTCACTGGTTTCTTGAGACCATATAGGATGTAGATGCGTAAATACGATGAGAATGCAGGCGTGCTTCGCGATCCGAAGCTGACGCTCTTCGGTAGATTCTTGGGATCTTATGATCCTCAATCTTTTAGCTCCTTTGGAACATTGGGAAAGATTTGACCTCTTTCATCATGGTTGTGGTTTTATTGTGAAGATACCTGATCAATTAAAATCTAAGTGACTGCAAAGTAAATTAAACGCTCAAATAACATAAAAGCCCGAAAGCATATATATTCGATAAAAAAAAATTTGGAGTTTTGGCCAGTAGAGTCGAATTATAAATGATATACTTAGGTACCATCGTCATCGAAAATCAGTCCTAAAGGTTATGTTATTTTATAATTATACAGTGAAATTAGTGATAGCTTTGATTTCCAAGTCAGATGTTTCAAATCTTCGATTTTTATAAGTCAACAGGGAATGCCCATCAGACCGTACAACTTTTGCTAAGACGTCATTCCTATATATGTGTTATGGTGTAACCGGGCTCTTGGAGTTCGACAACAGGTGTTCCAGATCTTCAATTTTTATACGTCAACAGAGAGTGCTCATCAGGCTGAACAACTCTTGCTAAGACACCATTCCTATATGTGTTATACTGTAGCTCGGCTCTTGGAGTTCCACATCAGGTATTCTAGATCTTCAAATTTATTCTCTCAGCAGAAAATGCTCATCACGTGGAACAATTATTGCTATGGTACCATTTTTGTATCTCTTATAGCTTCTTTGGTCTGTTGCGGTTCTGCATGAGGTGTTCAAATTTCCAAGATAAATTATAGCCTATATGTTACCCAGACATACCTATACAACAAAAAGTTACGAAGATTAGCGTGTACAAACAAACAGACAGAAATTTTTTTTTGGATTCGTGCTCTATAACTGTTTGTAAACCCCTCTCAATTTTTTTTTTATATTTTCAATGTAGAGACACAGTTTTTTTTACTGTTTTATTGTATAGATTAATTGTACCAAAAAGTACACAGTGCAATTTTTTCGAATTTTAGCCCATTCGATTCCCGGTCCGCAAAGCGTATTTTTAAACATCTATTTATGCAGCTTTATTTCTTTTAAAAAATAAATTGAGTCTAATTTGCAATGTATTTAGTAAAGAGTACTTTCTCTCTTTCTTTCTGGTGGCAATAAAAAATCCACCCTGTTTATTACGACCGACTCTCAGACTTACCAAATAGACAAACAAAAAAAAACATAAAAGTCTGCGAGCCTGATATTTAAAAAAGAAAACAGTTTTAATATCATTGCAAGGAGTTATGACAACCTTGTTTATTTAATTGATAACCTCTATGGAGGAGGATCTGGAGGATAGTAAATCGTACTAAAAAATAACGAAATTCGGTCGTCATGGCAACTACCTACTTACCAATTTTACCGAGGTTACCAAGGTTACCGCATTGTTTATTCGTTTTTAATGTCAATAATCGCGATATTTTCCTTTCCTGCTTTTCTCTTTTAATTTATTGAATTTACTGAATTTTCTTTACTATAAACCTCACGGAGCCCGAGACCTTTCCAACGAATGCAAAACCGTGGAAATCGGTTCGTGCGTTCTGGAGTTATAGCGTCAGGAAGGAAAACCCGACTTATTTTTATATAGTAGATTGACTCATCTGTTACGTTTTAATGCGGCAAAAAGTCTTGATAAAACTTTTTCCATGAAAATTATTTAATAAAAAAAAATATTTATTAAGTTTAAAAACGCAGATATTATGTAGTATGTACGTAGGCTTTATGATTGAGAATCTGGTTTGTAAGTAGTTGACCCTAAGTGCTAGCAGGGACCAGGGTTGGAGCCTTATAAAATTACTGAATGATCTCTAACCTTTGAAATTCAAGCCTGGAGGTAAGCACGCAATTTAGTATGAGGATCTGATGTCTCACGCATCGCGTGACTGATAATTATTATTGACTCATTTTATGCCTGATTTAATCAACACATTTAAGCCATTCCTTAAATTATGGGGTGGACAACCTTCGTTTTTTAACTTTCTTTCTCGTTTGCATTCTCACCATAAATTAACTGCCAGCTGTTATAAATAGGGGTAAAGCTGCTTTCGTTTAGTCAGTGAATACATTAGAGTCCCGAGATTTTCCAAATTTTTATGGTAAAGTGAAGGGGTCAATGTCAAGTAATCAAAATTAAATTCAATCAACAAAATATAACAAATAAATAGTTTTTGAAGTTACTTTAACTTAAATTTCTTCGTAGCAGAGTACAGTAAGCTTCAAAGATTATCGGGGGGCTGAAATATATAAATAGGTAAAGAATATACTGTTATGCAATGGCTTATGGAGGTCTATAACAATGAGCTTGATAAATTCCTTTATTATATTTTTTTTATTACAAATCTCTTTGGAAAACTATAATTAGGAAAAAAACAAAAACTTTCTCTATGATTAACTCGATATACCATTTGTCATTTTTTGTTGAAACAAGTCTTGTTTATAAAATATAATGGCAAAAAGGTTCTTGAAACCTACTATTAACTGGATAGAACTTGAAAAAAGGGTTCCACCCGAGCAAAAGGTTAAGTTCTTTGCTTTTAAGGGAAAATCTGATGTATATTTGCAAAGGTACATAAAATTTCATATATTTTAGTAAGAATGTAATGTTCAAAATTTATTTTAATAATATTTCCATACGATTCCCATAATATGTTTTTGGTCAAGATGTCGTTATTACTCTAGAATCTGTCACAGAACCAAATCCAAAACTAAAAGTACGAGTCAGTCAATAACAATATTAAGTTCAGATATTAGGACCAAAGTGCTTAACGTCTACAAAGTAATCGTCTATAAATAAGTCGTACCTTCCCTTAAGACTGATTTTATTATTGTTATTATTTCTGATCGTTCACAGAGTATTAATAAATCCTCCAGTGCCACCGAAAATCAACTGGGAAGAATATAAAAAAACAGTTCCAGTAGAAGGTCTTGTGGAGAAATTTAAAAGTCAATACGAAAGTTTGAAGGTGCCGTACCCGGACGATAAACTGTCATCTGAGGTCGATCGCCAATGGGAGTCTTTGCAGCCAGAAATACAGAAATTTAGCGAAGAGATGGAGGAACATATTAACAAGTTTGTAACTTTAAAACCCTTTGATCCTGTAGATTTACATAGTTCGGTGTCTCCTTTTGATGAGCCATCTTATACCTATCTTGTAGCGTACATACAAATAATTTTGTTACTTTATCACGACAAACGAAATAATTATATCTTACACATTTGCTTGTTTAGATTTTTTCCAATTCCAAGCACAGCACAGCTATTCTTAGTGTCATATTTTTTTTATAACTTCCACAGTGCGAACAAAGAAATAAGTAAAATAAATGCGTTGCCAAAATTCGAAGACATGACTCTAGAAATGGTCTTCGATTTCTATCCTGAACACGCTATCGACTTCGTGAATAAGCCTTCGTTTTGGCCTCACACCCCAGATGAACAACTGGGCTACGTTGACCCTACGCAGAAAATCGAAAAATGAAGATTTCACGAAAGCACCAAGTTTATTATTTTATACATACTAGATACTTAAAAAATGTTGCATGCTCGTATTGAAATGATTATAAAAATAAATACGTACGGCATTTATATTCTTTGCAAACCCATAGCAACGTTTATTCAAATTCAGTTGCTTATTCGCAGAAATATTTAACAAATTTACATAAATACGGAATACAAAACGTTTCTTTGAATAGCTTCTAAAAGTTTCTGCGTAAACTGCACATGCGTATGTGTGGGGCAAAGCGTCCCGATAGGCTGACAGCGTCGCGTTGCCTCGGGCCAAGTGCACATCGCGTGACTTATGTTTTTGGGATAGGGTTACTGGATAGGGACACTGCCCGGCAAACTGTCCAATTATAGTCCTAACCGAAAACAGATTCTGCAAGGCTTAGGATGAACGGCCTCTCTTGTTTACATTCCAAGAATTTTCAAGATATTTAAGATAAAACACTGCAGTTTTGTTGCTTCTCATTTCTTAATCTGCCAACCCTAATGCAATCGCATTAAAGGGCTACACTCCGTCTAAATATAGTGTCGTGTTCAGGGTCGCCGCGGAGACACCGGCCAACAAGTTGCGCGAGGCAAATTATGATTGATGATAGGTTTAGATTTCACCAAGACTTGGTTCCACCTTAATTTACACCAGTAGAGTTATTTATTGCTGCGCTAAGACGAAAGCTATTTCAGTAGAAGCACTTTTTTTAATTGCGTCTCAATAAATCCGAGTTTATAAATATTTATTACCCTCGTGCCTGTGATTCGTCACGATCTTATTATTATTACTATTAATAAGTCTGATTATCATTTAATAGACATAAAGTAACACTCGATAAAAAATCAGTACAAAGCTCTCATTATTGAATGAACGCCGTGTTTGTGCGCGGACGCAGTTTGCTGCATTTGACGTACACTAACCGCTCGAGCCAGACGCCCGAGCCTCTTCCGAGAAAACTCGCTCTGTACGAGTATGTTAGCAATTTTATTATAAACGACGCTATTATAAGTAGCACGCTCAATTATATCGCAATTCGATAGCGCGGCCGGAAAGAGATCTCGAATTTAATTAACACTCTCTATCTTAAACTTCACCTTGCTAATAAGAGCTTTTGCGGCACTTAAGCTGCACTTGATCTTTGTACATCGCATACATTGTAAGACATACTATCGAACAGGATAGTCAAGCTTGTCAAACATCCTCAAATTAATTGTTTTCAAAGCGTCGGCGTCGTGGTCGGCCACTCTATAATAGTCGGAAACGATCTCTTTATTCTTAAACCAACAAACACTTGGAGTTCCGGATAATCATTTAAAACGTTCGTCGCGTGAAGATAGAGTTAAAAATAAAACTGTAACATCCCTTTCCGTTTCCTTAGAGGTGGAGACGAGACGGTCACCGATAATCGCGGATCAATCGGCCCGGGGACGGATATACAAATCGTCAACGACATTTCGAACAAGCAAGCATCAGAACCTCACACAATACAGATGTTAATAACCATGTACAATATGCATCAGTCACGAACATTTACCTCTAACACATTTCTGAGATTCTTGATTAAGCATGTAGAGTATTTTAATGCAAAGCAGAACTGGCAGATCTTATCATGGTAATACATCATCACGGTGTCATCACAAACGTGATTTGCTTTGGAACAGCTAAATAATGAAACACACAAGTTGAGACCTATTTTCTTGATTTGAAAAGTAATTTTTATGATGTATGGTGACTATTTTCTGAAGATTTAATTTAACGCGAGTTGTAGAAGACGAAATGGGCAGTTGAAACGCACAAGTTTCAGCACAGAATTTCAGAAGCTGTTTCGTTAATGTTCTTTGTGATTTTTGGCTGAATTGGTCTAGATATTTAGTTCCTGCGTTCCGTTAAGTGCACAATGGCGGTGTGTTGGCCACATGCCGCGTGGGTGGATGTGGAAGGGTGAGGACTGTGGAGCGACCACCTGTTACTGGCTCGCTATATTTAGCAGCAACTCCTCGCATTTCCACCCCGCCCCCGCGCCCCCCTTCAGCCATTCATAACTCGGTGACTAATGTGTGAAACAGAATGTAAAATGCATTGCTTGCTGTAAAACGAATGGAGCGCCGCACGCTTAGTGCTCTTATTCTGATGCTTTTAACATACCGTGCTTACAGTAACGTTTTTAAGGTTTACTTTTTAATTTCTTGAACTTAATATTAAGCAAGTTTACCTATTCTATGCTTCTTAATACACTTTTCCATTATTTTCTAAAAATCACATCAAATTTCTATTCCACAGCAATATTTTTAAATTTAGGTAAGTCTTTGTGTTCACCGATATTGTAACAAAGATTCAAATCAGAAACCTTGGCCTACAGCAGTCTGTGGTGAGTTGACACCCACTTGTAATGCAACACAAACGCGACAAAGGAATGCCGCTGAATAAACATTATTTAACAACAGCCTTAATGTGCGAAGTAGACAGAATTGTGTGTTTACATTAGCTATTCAACATTATTGGGTACTGAAACTTATGCCATTGGTCTATTAACTAGTAACTTCTGAATTGTAACCCGTGGTTGTTAGAGTTCTAACTTGTATTAAGATTAAGTAAGACAAAATCAATAAAACACTGAGCAATTATGTAAAATACGCATTTGACATCTATCAATGTGTATTATTTGAATTACCTTACACAATCTGCTAAAGTAAGGGCCATGATCTGAGGATATGGATTGTTTATTTTATACTTAGATGTCATTCTTCAAAATAATAAGCGACTGTAAATTTACTAACTAATTCACCAGTCAGAGTTGACGAGTTTATAATTTTGAGCAATTATTAACATGATTTTGAAGTTAAAACAGTGCGTTCGACGTTGACTATTTTGAGTATGGCACTCCAGGCTGAGAGAGAGACGGAGAATCAAGGATATTCTTGTTTAGTTTATCAAATCAAGCGTTTTAAGAGCTCCCTTTGTACTTAAATACTCTTTTGAAATGCATTAATAGTCCATAGGATCTGGTCTCTCAATGCGATGATTCGTATTTCTAAACAAACATTGAATTATTTATGTTTGGTCCGTTTGTGGTAAACTCCTTATAGGTTTTGAGAATTATAGCTCCGTTTTTAATGGGCTGTAGAAATTAAAATCTACCAAACCCTTCTTCAAACTTTCTGGGGATTACCTCTATACCTGTATCTTTATTGAGCCCCTCCCTATCTAAAGTTCACAAGACATTTTCGAGTTAAAACGTAAAAAGTAAGAATTGGTTCTCATGATATGAGTATATAAATAAGATATAGTGTGATATCGTACAGTATTCTAATTGAATAGGTACTGCAAAGTAATTAAGTTGAGGTAGGTATGGGTACTTAAGATAATGATGTCGTGCAGCTTTCTATATTTGTAGAGTCTTATCGAAATCTCTACAGCCCAGCATATGAGCATATGACTAACAATAGGTATTTCTAGAACTTTTCACTATAAATGGTGTTTTGAATTCATATGCTCGACAACTGAACTAGCTATAATTCGTGGAAAAGATACGAGCGACTGTTAAGACTAAATAAATAATAAGATTAGATACGTCACATACTAAACACGTTTTTGGCATCAATTAGTACAGTCATAAGACTGTGTTCATATTTTATAATGAGGCGTTATTTTAACCATCGTAAAAATGCAAGACCTTAACAGTCACACCAGTTGACCTAGGACAAAGAGATGTTTTTTCATTGGTCCTTGTTTATCCTTCGTGACTAAAAAATAGGCAAGTTTTAAAATCATCTTAAAGAATTGAGATGTAAATTCAGCTTTAAATAAACTATGTTACTGTATATTCAACTAAAAATCCTCATAAAACAATATAAGATTTGCGCTCACAGGAATATAGTATGCGCGATATGGTAATAGATAGATGTTGGGAACAGCGGTATATTCGAGTATTCATATTTATATCGGAGAGTCGACGACCCCAACACATGGGCGTGTGTGCATATTATTAATTGTTATAACTTATCAGCTAATTATATAGCGCAATCTGTACATCTATATGAATTAACGAAAAGTAGAGAAAGTTTTTTTGAAATTAATTTCATAACTTTGGAGTTCTTATGAAAAAAGTTGTCTATGATCAAGTGTCCCCAAAAATTTTATTATTGTCTAGTCTACATAATGACATGTCACAGTAGTACTTGTACATTGTGTTGAAAATGAGTAATCAGGATTAGGCGCGTTTGTGTTGTTGATCGTTACTAATTAATTCATAATTAAAAATTCTGTTGCGCCCGCGCATACGGCCGCGTCAACCAATTACGTTGCCCACGCGTATCATGTGAATGTGGACACTATAGTCACATGCATTGGGTTCATTTGTACCGTGATAAGGGTGCCTGAATGAAGGGCAAGAGACAGTTGTTTTATTTTGTGCTATATTTAGTACGTCGACTGAATTGTTACTGTGCCAGCTACGTACAGACGTACA
The DNA here is from genome assembly GCA_950381575.1 of Plusia festucae. Lineage (NCBI taxonomy): Eukaryota > Metazoa > Arthropoda > Insecta > Lepidoptera > Noctuidae > Plusia > Plusia festucae. The sequence continues at coordinate 5,445,076 of OX494450.1, forward strand.
GCGATGGTGTGGCTATTGGCATACTTGCACGTAATTATGATGTACTTATAAACGCTAATTTTAAAGACTGTCATTATCAAAATAATACTTATTTTAGTGGATTGGGAGCTCAACGCTGGTAGCGATCTATTGGTTGCCTCGACGATAACCCTCGACATATAATAATTAAAAAAAAAATGATAATTATGATATTGATATTGATAGTACCTAATTACCTATATTAGTCACCACCTTACGGCATCGTACTAGCTATGACAGATATAATATTTGTGACATAAGCCCGTGTTTGCGTTTCTAGTGACCCTGTTTGTGTGCGTGTGATGTTTATGTGTATAGTAATCTAGTGAGGCACACCAACGAACATCTGTTATTATCGGTTTCTCAACCACAAAAAATGATTTCAAGATTTTTATTCCCAAGATATGTGCAGATAAACACATTTCTGAAATGTTTCTTGTATTCTCGTTCTATTTTCATAATACAATTACATAATAATGTTGTATTTTGTGTATGCAGGTTTATGCTAATGTAGGTTTTTGTTAGTTTTTCAGTTATTAATGAATGCGTAGTTAGCAAGAGCTGTTGTTATCGCTGTGGTAACCTACAATAATTTTGTTGTTCCATTGTCTGTTCGCAATTATATTTGCATATCGCTCTTATGTTAACGAAATTAGTTTTTTTCTTTTATGCATTTTCCACACTAAACTAAAAACTATAACGACAAGTGAAGCGGCGGTAGTCGTAATGGCTAGGGCGTCGGACTTACGATCATGTGTTTGCGGGTTCGAATCCCACCCATTACACTATCGACGTAGACCCACTCGTAACAAAAGCATCTTAGCTTAGCACGAGGGGTTAAACAGATTACTAGTAACGTGCGACCCACATTGCTAGTAACCTTAAATTAAAAAAAAAAAAAAAATATAAAAAATATATGTATAAAAGTCACGAAATCCGAAATCGATTTTCCTTGAAGTGTTTACTCCATAATTTTTATAGATCATGGTAAACAGTAGTTTCTTGCGTCAATCCAACTGGCGACCTATTATCCAGAGGCAGGCGCATACTCAATGCTGCTTTCTCAATGCGCCCATCAGTATGTATTATTCTTACAACTCCGGCGTCGGGACTAGGTCGTTATCGGTACATAGTCGTGATCTGTTGGCACTGCAGAGATTTTTAAATTATTTACCTCTACATCAATCAGATACTGAAATATTGCTTCACATCTACATAATGTTTATTAGATCACGTATACCGTCTGTATCTTCATTAAAATACACAGAATTCTTAACAAGTTTGCCAAATCGATCGCTATTATAACTGCGTGTTCGGGAACCATATTCGCATCGTGAAAGTGAGATCCGTCCCAAATTATGTCAGCGGGCGAGCGTCGCGTCTACCTGCTCGGGGTTGGGTACCGTTGCGTGCAAGGTGTAGTGCACCCTACACGCACACACGCATGCCTCGCTGGCGACACGCACACACGAAGCCTGCGCCCGCGCAGATGTCGCCCCCTCACCTCCCCCACCCCCGCTAACGTCCGATAGTACACCGAACCTCAGCTGCGCTAGCTCGTCAGATGTTGATCGACAGATTTTTTTGTTTACTGTGGGATAAAATGAGCGCCTAAGGCCAACGAATTAGGTAGGGGTAGACTTGCTCATCTTTGAGTAGTTCTGGGATACTGGTTTAACCAGTAATCGGTGGCATTTAAACTGACTTACTAAACTTGCCCCTGCAGCTTAAACACTAACTCCTTAATCCTGCTCAGTAATAAAGTTCAAAGAAGACATAGGTAGGTAAGTAACTCTGAATCTTGATGAACAATGAGATCCATTGACGGATTAAGCATTCAGGGTATTTTCTAAGTTCTGGGAAATGTTTCCAACAATACGGTTCAGAGATAACCTCATACCGTACCTCCTTAAAAAACGATATTTATCCCAATGACCTCCATTGCAAAAAAAAAAAACAATTATCGAAGTTAGTATTACAATTGACAGACGGCGGGAGCGTGTGACCTTGGGACGGTCAGATAACAAGGTGTCTGATAAAACGATAAAGGCTCATGCTAGAACTTTGGTGATATTTTTCCATAGAATTATAATAACGAGTAGGTTAGGTAGGCCCTACTGAAGAAATTCACATAACATTCCCATATACTGTTATACAAAATCCACAACTTAATGTAAAAGAAAAAACACACCACGCGTTTTAGGCCGAGTCTAAGTAGAGTAACTTGATAACACATTTTTTTGTTTACCTACTGCTTTCAATTAAAGAAACTACTGTGACCTCAAAATACAGCTCTAACTGCCCACAAATTTATCAGATTCAGCCTTCTAAGTATAATGTACAAAACATCGGTTATACCGCAATCTTAATTAATAGTCACTGAGCTAAAGACTGATTACCTAAGTGGAGACTGAATATAAAACGCTCTACCCATTAACGAATGCGGCTTTTAAGAGGATTACATTTGAATGGAAATCACCGTCCCCGTTAGAAATTAAATAAAATTTGCACATAAGCTGAATAAATCAATACTTATGCACACTATGCACATGTTAATTTTGTTTAAGAAAGAAAACCTCTTGGAGGCAGCGGTGCCACAATCGCATTTTCCTTTCAAGATTTTAAATACGATATTTTTTGTTCGAATATTTATTTTTATTTGTAGTCTCCATGTCCAGGGAATTGAAGCCAATGATAATAATCTTTTTTTATTTAGATTGGATTACTTACTCTAGGTAGGTCCCATTAAAATGCTAGAAAATATTGCACTCCAAGGAACATATGGTGCGATCTCAAATTAGACTGAATGAAACTAAACTATTAAGACATTTTTTTTAGATTTATTATAAAGTGTAATGTAACAACCTTCACGGTTAGCTGAAGCATCACGTGTAAGATATTTTATTTCACCAATAACCATTACGGGGTTTATGGCGATGCAACTGTAATCGATAACTGCCACAACGTAACACAAACAACCTCCAATGTATTGCCGATTACATGCATATTGCACTAACCTTACTCTACTCACTTTACCGTTTTGAGCAGAATTGCTAGCAATAATGTTTATTTTTTACGAGCAAATCATTCCGACTATATAATTGACTCACGTCCGAACTGGGAAAAAGTAATCTTTATTTTATTCTGTTAATATATATATATTATAATATCCTTTCCAGTTTCCTTCTATCGATGAATCTACGGCGCTTATCTCTTGGTAAAAATTGTACCTTATACATACATTGTTTGTTTAGCGATTATGAGTTGCCTAATTTATTATTACACTAGCTGTTGCCCGCGGCTTCGCTCGCGCGTAAAGTAAAGAGTAGTATTAAAGGTAGATGTATTCTGTGATTTTCAAAGTAAGGAGAATGTATAAAATTTTTCATCTAATATTATGGCGTTAAAATAATAATAAAAGTAAAGTAAGTAGCAAAAGCATTTGTGTTATGGAATCGGAGACAAAAAAGGTACCATAAACACCCAGACTCCAGACTATGTATAAAAGTGATTGTCTACATGGACCCGTCCGGGGATCGAACCTGGAACCTTAGAGCTGGCGATACCTTAAAAACCGGAGTGAACGCCACTCGACCACGGGAGTCGTCATTATAGATATGTCGTAGATGGTCATTATCTTATCTATTTATCTTTTCATCTGTCTATCTTTGAGAATACTGAACTTCACATACCAACAATTTCAGCCCTTATTTCACCCCCTTAGAGGGTAGATTTCTAAAATCTCGGAAATACTCTTATTTATTTCTAACTAATAACCCTTGTATGAAATTGAATGTGTCTATCTTTGAAAACGACACAATTCATATGCCTACAAACTTGCAACCCCTTTTTCACCCTCTTAGGGGGATGATTTTTAAAATCGCTGAAATCGTGTTTATTTATTTCTATCCAGAAACCCGTATACGAAATTTCATGTGCCTCATTGAAAATACCGAACTTCCCATACAAACTTTCAACCCCTATTTCACCCCCTTAGGGGATAGATTTCCAATAGAAAAGTAGCCTATAGCCTTCCTCAATAAGTGGACTATCTAACAGTGAAAGAATTTTTCAAATCGGACCCGTACTTCCTGAGTTTAGCGCGTTCAAACAAACAAACTCTTCAGCTTTATAATATTTATATAAATATATAAAGTATAGATAAATAATTATAGTATCTTAGCCGTGTCACAGATTAATAAATAGTTACTTGGCCGTGTGCAGCGCCCCTTATTGAACTTCACTGCGGGTGACGTAACCTACGACAAACTTATTATTTGCGGTTGGTACAGTATTCGGGTCTAGGGATCGAGCCGCAAAATTAAGTTTGTTTTTTTTTTGTATATACTTTTCCGGGATAAAAACTACCCAGTGTGGTGCCCAGGATATTAAAGAACTATTATACCAAGTTTCATCGAAATCGAACTGGTAGTTTTTGCGTGATGCCTGAACAAACAGACAGACAGACAGACAGACAGACAGACAGACAAAAATTTTTTTAATCACATTTTTGGGGTCGGTGTCGGTCTAGTAACACACCCTGCCATAATTTTTTTTGATATTTTCAATGTACAGAATTTTCACTTCTACAGATTTATTATAAGTATAGATGTAATTTAGAATTGAAATCCCATTCGACAGAGTAGTCTCCACTCAACGGAATACCAGACGCACTTGAGTTACAGGTTTATACTCTTGTGAACTGTAACACAGTATTGTATCAAAGTAAGTATTAAAATTTAAACAATGATGAGAATGTTATGGTTAATTATTTAATTTATATAAATTGTTTGAGAGAGAGAAATTGATTTATCATCTGTTGGTGGTCTACACGACGAAATATTGGATTAATGTAGACATGTTTGGAGTCAATTGATATTTGGATTATGTTGTTGAGCTAACGAGCGAGCGACAATAAAACTGTAAGCGACACTATTGTGTTTGTTATTCAAGAGTATTTATTACAACTGTTCCGAGAAGCGTACTATAAAATAATGTAATTAATTACCACCCTTGAAAAGATGAGTATCAGCAATCGCATTAAAAATATTTTTTCCAGTGTGGGTGGGTACATAATAATTGTTAATGTTTATTCCTAAAGTTGTGTCTACGTGTTTTTTTTAATATGTTGTTAGCTCTTTCAATCGTATAATTGATGAGAAATACACACGGCTAGTTATTCGCTATCACGTGCATAAATCCCGAAGAGATAGCCAGAGGATGTTTTGGTAAAACAACATTGATGACGGTATAGAGGCTCACGTTAATAGAGCGCGCATGTTTCCAATTCTCCGTCTAGGCTAGGCAGAACTCTTTTCCCAACTATGCTGAGTATGGCTTACAACAGTCTTTACGGATGCAGCTAAATGCCAGTATTTTAGATGGAGCAATTGGCTATGTTACCTTCACAACCTATTCTTACTGACTGGGTTACATAATGTGGTACTGGCATTTTTTTATTTAATACCTGCAGTCAAATTTATAAATTCGTTCTCTAATTTCTTAATTTTTAGAATCACGGATTTACACATTTTAAATTATCATGGTACGTAAGGCTCCAACTCGCTACAACAAACAACGTCTCTACTTTTCCTTTCATTTTTATGAACACGTTATATTACAATTGATTTCGGTCTGTCCAAAATACATAAGACAATTCGTAAGATAACAACGAAAGTACAGGTCAAAACGTAACGAGTGATTTCAAGAACATCCAAATTTCAATCAGGAATTACGTAGGTAAATGTGACCAAAATTTTCATTTCCTGATGTGTCGGTCCGCGTTTGATTTATTATGACCAGTAATCTGAAATAGGGAATGCTTCTGCAATTAGAACTCGTTCATGTTACACGTGATACGCTGTGTAAACGTAATGCCTGAGCAACTGCGTTTTTCCTGTCTTCAGGCGTTTTAACAAAGTAAGATAAGTTCCACAATTAATGTAACAATGTTCATAGATGACATTACTTGAGAGCTTTCACAGTGTTGAGTGCTCCAATCTACCAACGCAACACATTAGACCAACTAAGTTATAGACAAGTGTTGTAGTTATCAACAAGTATTTCTAAAACACTAATAGGGACCCATTCCTTTTGCAAGGCTTTGAATTGTTTGACTATCAATATCAATCATACAGCTTATGATCATAAAGATTATTTCACAGAAATATTAGAAAACTGAAAAAATATTAGGAAGCTACGTGACTAGAAATCGCTGTATAGAAGAATGAAGCACCTGTTAAGGTAAAAAAACTAGTCATCTTTTTCTCTCAGAAAGTAGAATCATGATGGAGTTTTAATGTTATCTTTAAACAAATGCGATTGGGTAATTCCCTTTTCTAATTTACCCAATAATAACAAAGTTTTGTGTTATCATAAATTATCTGATAACGAAGTATTGTACATGCGATAGTGAAGTATTTTTGTCATGCGACACCTTCTAGATTTTAATGTGGTTTGTTTGCCGGGACCCCACGTGGTATAATTAATTACTACCGAATATTTGTGTATTCTTATCGTCGGGTAATACACAAGTATTTTACGTATGATTAAATGTTAGCTCTAATGTACATCAAATATTTGCTTTGTTTTTATTGTTGCTACGTCGTGTATCAACAATTTCATTGCAGTTAAGTTCGTAAAATATTAAGTGCTGTTTTGCAAACTTTGAAGATATACCTATTGACGTAAAATATGTTATGTAATAATAGACTTATGGGGTTTTAAATGACTTTGTGTTCTATAAAAAAAAGTTTATTTGTATCTTAACAATAACGAAGGGTACACAGGTAAAGATATTTACCTATATATTTTAGTGATAGATCAATAGATAGTTTAGTGGTTTATCTTTTAGCTTTTTCATTAAACTTATTCATTATAAGCCCATATTTGATACTAAAACTTGAAATCACGCTAGAGTTTGATCAAGTTACTCGCTATTAAGATCTAAGTATGTTCTACTTTTTAGATAACATAGTAAAATATGTCTCGTGATATTAATTTTGGTCGTGACGTCAGCTTCTTTTGAATGTCGTAAGATTATACAAGCCACCTACATAATATAACATGCATAATGAAATTATTGTAGCGTCTCGCTGCCGGTCGCCGGCTAGGTAAACACGATCGTAAACTATATGATTTACTGTTCTTTATCTTTTCGTCACCTTTCCACTGATAACGATTAACGATCAATTTTAATTATTACGAAATTATATGAAATGTGTGTAGGTGTGTGTTGGTACTCGGATAAGAATTCGTAAACGAGTCTATAAATAGTATGTGCTGCGTGTATAGCAGCTAGCTCTTAGAATCGCAAGTTGCACGAAGGTGTGGTCTGCGGTGTCTGTGGGTAAGATGCGGCGTGCCACTAGCGGGAACAACTTGCGGCCAGCCGAGTCCACTCGACTAGCTCAGGTAGCGCCGGGATAAAAACTCCACTTGAAATGGAGCGGACGCGGCCGGTCTCACCTAGATAACGCTCGCGATCGCCGACAAAAAGAACAGTCGTGCCATAGCTGAGAGCGATACACGGCAATACTTAGAAATTCTCAAAAAGACCTCGTTACGATGCCGATGTCTATGTAGGTAAACTGCGCGTCGTCATATCGCCGTGAATCAGTCATCTCAGATCTCAGTCACAATGAGTCGCCCTAATCACCCATTCATACGGCACGCACGTTGATAATAATATAAATAGGCCCAAACGTCCAATGAATGAACTTATAACATGTAAATTCGTCGCTCACAAATCGCGACACAGCTCGGCGCGTAGGCGTCGGGCTTGAATGAAAATAAACATATTCGGTGGAGTCGCTTACCTCTCAATTTTTATAATTTTATCCAGATTAGCGATATCGTCACAGCACTTGGTAAAATCGTTATCAATGTGTTGTTACACTGAACTTGTGGACATATCACTGTTATGAACGAGGGGAATACGCGACGCGCTCGGAGGCAGTACAAGGCAGCCGGCCGCTCGGATCGCACTGCGCGTGAACACAGGCGTAGGTGCGCCCGCGACGCACGCACACACGCGCGCCATTCAAATAACGTCGGCAGGGGAGGGGAGAACTTATGAATGGACGTAGTGAAGCTATGTCGTATAGATACCGCTGATAAGGCGCTATGCAAGCATTATACAACATGATACGAGCTCGCAGATCGCTTGCCTGCGTTACCGCTGCCCAATAAACTAATCGTTCTACATCCTCTTTGTCAGCGTAATGCAATCTATCCTTACAATATTTCGTAATTATATTAATTATACTCGTACTTCCTATACTCGTGCTCATACTTCACTCGTGTTAAAAGATTAAATAAATGCGGTATCAGCGTTATAAACGAAAATACAAGGTGAAACAACATTATGTAAATTAAAAAAGGAAATTCAGTTAAAATAATTTATTAAATTTGATAACTTACAAAACTTTTTGTTTTCTTACTAATATACAAAGCAACAATATAATAGGCATATCACTTAGATATGTAATATATGTATAAATACTTAAGTATAAAATAAGGTAGACGACAGCACAAGAATAGCTAAAATCTATGTTGTCCATCAGTAAAAAAATAAAGACATTGACACGTAATTTTTACCTTATCTTTAAGAAAATTGTTCAGGAAAGCATGTGATGTTACGCTTGTGCACAGAATGTACGAAATTGTGACGTTACGCGACATTTCAAATCAATGTATCGTCGAGAGTTTGGTAATGTAAAATAACAAAAAATACGTGTCTAATATTTTTTAATAACCTTTCTGACGGACATTAGAAAAATTAGTCATCTACCCCATTGTGTTTGACTGACAATAGGACCACGCTGAACAGTAGGCAAAACGGTGGTACATGACTGTCGATGGTTCGCGCATTAAGGCCAATACATTAGGAGCCCTATTATGAAATCTCAAAGCCATCCTGTTTCCATTGAGAAAAGAAATGGAGCTATCTGGTACAGCTCCATACCTCTATCCCGGGGAGTCAGAAGGAACGCGGGTATACTGGAACAGTAGCACCCGGTTTAAAATGTCAATAAACACGGTTGTTGGTTTGTATCGATGGTAATGTGTTCAGGAACTAATCGTTTTACATTATTAAGACAGTCCCCTGAGGAAACTCGACAGTTTGTGACTCTTGTAATCCGCCCGCAGTTGTATGAAGTTGTGTAGAATGGAATGATCCAGTTCCGCCTGTGAAGAAAAATGTCGGATAAATTGAAGATAATTGTAGATAAAGATAATAAATAGTCTTAGGTATATTGGCTCTACCGGTCTCGTGCGAAGAAAACAGGTAGTCTTAACCTTCAACTTTACGTTATCTTTCAGAATAAATCACACAATACTGACAATAAAATTAGGAATGAGATGGAGTTACATTTATGGTGGGTGTGACAAAGATGGCAATATATTTTAGGTATTTTCAGAAGTGCCTAGATTCACCATCTCGACCGAGTTTAAACGGTCGTCGTCGCGAGCAGAGACTGCTAGCGACCACTTGCAATAAAGCCTTCTGATCTTCTATTAAGGGTGGCTGAAAAGCCGCAAAATACCTACTTGGTCCAGAGCTACTGTAGCTTCGGATAGCAAAAGCAGTTAAGTTGGCCATGACTGACATACGATGACCTTTGGCAGTCGTTACAATTCGTTACAGTAAATTTATGGGTTGTGGAGGCCAGACAGGCAGTCGTTCCAATACGGTATTCATCTAAATCATAATAATATGATATGGCTGGAAGTCGACCCCAACATAGCTTGGAAAAGGCTAAGAAGAAGGATACTTGAAACTCACCAGGGTCTCTCCCTCGCAGACCTGGTGCAGGTTCTCCGGCTTGACGAGCAGCAGGTTGCAGAGCGCGTGCAGCGCGTCGAACAGCGCGTGCGCCGGCGCCGGAGCTGCGCGCGCGCCGCGCCCGCACGCCGCCGACCGGTACTCCTTCACGTCGCAGATCGCTATCATCGCACCTGATTAAGGAATACACAAATTAATTTATATTACCTTTAAAGGAAAAAATACATAGAAACTGTAATAGTTAAAATACAACTTACTACATATATAGATAGTTTATGAAAGTGACTACGACGAGAGTGGCTTAATTTGGACTTTTATGGAAATGGATAGGGAAAATATCTGATAAGTAATATAGGACGCACATTTCAAGTATTCTTGCTAACGCCTCGTACTAAAACTAAAATGTTTAAAATGCTTGCCACCTGGTAACGCATTTGGACAAACTGGCAAACACAGTTTAATGGGATTAACCAATATGATATTTTGATCTCAATCAATCCGCGGTAAGGCAAACAGAGAGTAGATTACCTTTTGGACTAGAAGTCAACAATGTAACAAAACTGCGAACCACAATATTATGAATCAAAGAAATTGTTTTAAAAAGATTATTGCTAACAAAAAGACAGCGTGCTGCTGGGAAGTTTGGTGCGCGTTTCTTGTCTACAGCTAGGGCACTTAGGAAGCGGGTAGCTGAAGGGTAGGTGTAAAGCTTATAAATACCAACTCACCAGCTGAATTAAACTGGTAATTATGTAGATGTTCGTATATGACCCGGTGCAGTCTGACCGCCAGTTCCAAGGTCACCGCTTGCAAATTGTCCCCGTCCAGTCCGCCGTGGATCTTGTCCATCACGCTGTTCAAGTACGACACCACGGCGAGACAGGCCTGATGACGTCAGAGTAAATGAATAAAAGTTAAACTTATTTTTATATCTTGGCAAACTTGTTCGTGATAGTCCCGTAGTCTGCACTCGACGGGGGAAGGAAGTCGGAACAGAGGTCAACTGACGGAAACGTTATCCGACACACAAGAAAGAAAGAAAGAAAATGCATTTATTCGCGTCACATGCGACGCATAAAATAAAAAATAACAAACTAACAAACAATAATTTCTAAAATGTTAGGAGAAATAATAATAATATCTTGGGACAAGTCAGTAGTCACACACGGCCATCTGATCCCAAACTAGGCAGAGCCTGTACTATGGCAACCAGACAACTGATAAACATACTTATATATTTATAAATACATACATATTAACATATTATAGATAAATTACACCCAGACACAGAACAAATGATCGTGCTCATCAAACTAAAATTTGTCTTGGGTGGGAATCGAACCCACGACCTCCGGCTCAGCAGTCAGGGTCACTAACCGCTAGACCAACAATCCCGTCAAAATATCATCACATCCGTGCGAAACAGTCATCGCTCAGTGTGTGCCGAGTTTCGGACCCAGTTCGGAATCCCAACCCCATGAGCGATGTAATTTTTATATTTACTATAACCGCCGGCTAATTTGCGCTCTTGATGCATATATGTAACTAATAATGTACTATATATTATACAATTTTTAAAAGAACATTCTATGGTGTTTTTTGCCGGTTTTTCTCCATGGAAATGACTCTTTGGAACCGGGAACCTAAAATCATTAGATTAATTTATAAAGTTTCTCGAGCGCCTTCGTGAGATATATAGGAAATAAAAACTTGAGGTTTTTTAATTACATGTCATTGGGTAGTACCGCACCCCGTCACGTGCGACAGGAGTTTTACAAACTAATTTGCCAGGCTATATATTTAGATAAATTTTGAGATAAGTACATGATGTTGATAATTTTTATAAGACAATTTGTCAATTTTATTTAAATTATTGCTAACTAGCTTCTGCCCACGTCTTCGTCTGCGTGGACTTCAGAATTGGGTCCAAAATGTGAAAGTAATGAAAAATGGAATTAGAAATTTTTACCCGTGTTATAGCTTGCGCGGTAATAGAGAAAACAATTTTAAATTTTCTCTCGGGAACTATTTAAGGAATCGGGATAAAAGGGAGCCTATGTTCTTTTCCATGTCAAAGGCTACATGCATGCCAAATTTCATACAAATCCGTTCAGCCGTTTTTGCGTGATTGAGCAACAAACATCCAAACATCTAAACATCCAAACATCCACACTTTCACATTTATAATATTAGTAGGACTAACGCCCGCATACTGCAACGTTACTTAATTTAAACGACTGTCGCTTCTAAACACCTTAACATTACAGAGTCAGCTTGAGACTTAACGAAAACTTAAAACTGATGGACTATTCAGTATTCGACCATTAGCAACCAGACTATGATGAGTAATTAATTTGTTGTTTACCACACAAAAGTTGCTTACGAAAATATAGAAAACAACAAAAACGCAATTGTAGCATAATATACAGAATTTTATATGAGATTTACAACGTCAGTGGAAAAATGCAACATTGCATCAAGACTTACTTAACAATTATTATAAGGCAAGCATTGTTCTTTGTTCAAGGTCACGACAAATTATTATTTATAGCAAGTCGTACTATGCACTTTCTATCGCCTATATCTGGCATAGAACCGGAGAGAAACGCACGTAAAAAGAGGAACCTACAGCAGTGGGATGACAGAAGCTTGGAATGATGATCCTATCTTTATACCACTCTTGATCAACTGACACAGTACCTTAATCCACCATTCTAATAAGTGTAGCGCAAATATTTTATTGTATTACTTTCACAGAATTTTTATTAAGATTCCCGCCCACGTCCGATAAATCGGTGACCGACATTTTGTAGGAGCACAATATAAAGTAGTGATTGTAATAGTGCAATCCACTCGTCATACAAAAAGTAGGTCGGAAATAAAATCGGTGCAACCCGACACATCTGAATCGGCCCTATTAAATATCGGTCGTACAAAAAGTGCAACGTGGGCGGGCCGCTTATTCTGTGTATGTATATAAATGTATAACAACGTTTTGGAATCACAACTGAATTTGATACCGAGAGAAACAACCTACACAGATATACAAATTATAACGGTCTAGCGTGCCCGCCTAGCGGAAAGGTACCTTCCTCTACCTATTAAGAAAAACGCATCAAAGTCCTTTGCGAACTTTTAAAGATCTAATCATAAATAGAGACAGACAGACAGCGGGAAGCGACTTTGTTTCATACTATAAATATTAGCTGAGCCCCGCAGTTTCACTCGCCAGGCAAATCTTTTCTTTTCTCGCAAGACAAGTGACTTAAGGTTTGAACTCATTTATATAAGAAAATTTAAAAAAGCCTTTATTCTTATTTTCCTATTCGGATTTTTTCAACGTAAACTACTTCTGTCAAAGAATTTTCTTTTAATGAGCTGTAAATTTTGTACCTTGATAATATTATATAATTACATTCTTACTTTATTTGCATGTCTATATTATTTTTTAAATAAATAAAAAATATTCTCTAATGGCAAAATAGCACCATGTTGCTTTTACCGGCGACGCAAGAGTATCGATATCTCCTTCTGGCTTGAAGTCCGTCTTCTTCTGCTCGGTCTGCAGGTGCAGCTTGACCCAGCTGACGATAGCTGCTATCGCTCTCTCTAGGCCCGCGTCCAGCTTGTTCTCGAGCTGCTCCATTATTTGAGTCTTCTTCTGCGCGCAGTCCGTTTGTTTCGGTGATGAACTGAAATATAACTGAAGCCTGAATATTGAACCTAACGCAATAAAAATCTATATTGTTACCACAAAATATTTTTGTTCATGTATATAATAATACCGGCCTATAAACGTGCCACTGCTGGGCACAGGCCTCTTTCCATATAGGAAAGGTATGAGCATTGATCACCACGCTAGCTCATTGCGGGTTGGCGTTTTCAGATTCCATTTTATGGAATCTTGGTTTCTTCACGATGTTTTCCTTCACCGTGTGTAAATGACTTCTTAGAATTATTAAGAAAGTACATAAGACTTAGATGAGTTCACATTGGCACTTGCCTGGGTTCGAACCTGCAACCATGTGCATACGAGTCCGGTCATTGAACCGCTAGGCCACCACGACACCTTTGTTCACTTACTATAATTCGTATTATCGGGTATTCCTGATAACCTCTCGTGCCAGCGGTCAACATGAACCAACTCCATTTACCTAGCCTAGCAAATTCGTGACAGTTCCATAGACCGTGCGGATGGCGGAGGACGGTACTACCCAATGACGGTGCCCGTCTGCCCGAATGAGTCGAGTGAAGCTCCGGTCAGTTGCCCACTTCCACCATCTGCGCGTTTCACCAAACCCGCCTTACGTCCCCCGTCGCCCGCAGACCAGAAGTGTTATGCATTACTTTGCCAACCTAATTTATATAGCTCTTTGCTAAACATTCTCACCGTACACATTAATTACATCAAATGTTGGCAAAAAAAATTTATGAAATATATGATTCACTCACTTCATGCAGATTTGAACAGATTCTTGATAGTGTTCTTCAAACATGCGTACTATCTTGTTAGCCTGCTTTACGATGTCGAAGAAATAAATCTGATAAAAGTAATAAAAAAATATATATAAAATATATAGTTTAGAATACTTTGTTACAAGATTTTCATACAATTTCATACTCAACATATTAGATGAATTCTCTGATTATATACCTACTTTTTTATGCCCCATTTTCAGTCGGGAATACGATATACTTATATTATACTTAGCTCATATTATATTTATATTCTAATTCAGTTATTTTAATTTAATTACTGTGTTTTCTTTTAATGTCCTAGTTTTTACCAAGTATTTTATACCAAATTTATAATTATATGTTTTAATACCTGAGGCGGCGACTTGCTCTCGGCGATCGGTATGGACTGCAGGCCCAGGTCCAGCGCGTAGTCCACGTGTTCTATCAGCAGGTGTTGGATCAGCACGTCTAGCAGCGCCACCGTAGTGCCCGGCAACTCGTTTGGAGTGCACAACTGCAATCATGACAATTTAGGTGTGTATTTACGAAATATGGCCATAATTGAAATAAATAAATAATAAATAAATAAATGTGGACAACATCACATACATTGCTTGGAATCCAAAGTTAATAGCTAAAGCACTGTGTTATGGATTCAGAGACAACGATGGTACCACAAACACCCAGACCCGCGACAATATAAAAAAGGAATCATAATAAATAAGTTTTTGTTTCTTGTGAACCTAAAAAAGGCTCTATAAACGTTATTCTTCATTCTGGCACCTTCTTTGGATAGTACCACTTTCGCGGATCATGAGTGTACCAAGAAAGAATATTCCAAACTATGGTATCAAAAGAAACTCCTATTTTAGGGACACTAAGACCCGCCGCAGACCAAGAGCAGCGCAGCTGAGATGATTTTTATATTACACTCGAAATTAAACTTTATAAATGTTGCAATAAAGTCCATAGTTGTATAGACCTTATGCTCAGGTGACATCGAGACCGTGCGATCATTTTTATCATGTTTAAACATTTATTCACTTAATTCAGATAGTAATAAAGGTTATTTTTGAGTGTCATGAAAAAATCCTCTCTGCTGCTCTGCTGTTGGTCTGCGCTGGGCCTATAAACCCCATAACATCTACAACGATACATTCTCAACAAGATATAAGTGTATATCACAAATAATAATAACTTAATCAATAAGTGTGTCTGTTATTTTCTTTTATTCGTAAACAAACTAAGCCAGATAACAACTCAGACAGATAGACGCCGAGAGTATCCACAATACATCACTGTTGTACTATCGTAATTGACATCCCGCGTACCTAAACATTAAACAAACAATATCGCAACAGTTCGCAGAAAAAAAATGCGAACGAGTTACATTGAAAGAATAAACAACGTTTTAGAATTATTAATGCATTTTGAACCTTGTTGCCTCAATTTACAGTCTTATATTTATAAGTGTTAATTCTCATTCCACTATTCTTAATTATTTGCTACTGCGTGATATGTTGTAATTATGTATTAAAATACTCAAGTAAATAAAAATAATCTATTTTATAAGCAATACGGAAATATAAAATTTAATCGATGTCGCGAAAGTACAAAAATATGCCGTTATAGACATACTTATATGCCTATATAGGCATTATTGATTCGAATAATAATTACGTTCAAACTATAAGTTTTAAGATAATTATTATTTAAAAAAAATATGTATCTCCAGTACACCTCTATCCGAGTGTTGTCTCTTGTAATAACTTGTAAACATTTAATAAATCATTAAATAGATATGTAATGTAATAATAAAAAATATACACTCGGCTGGTGTATGCTATGTATGATGTATGCTTTGTAAACTATTGTGTTATATTCAATCAGATTTCATTGACCTTTTTTTCAACTCGCAATCTATACCACTCCATAGAAAGAATTCCATCCATCATTGAAACCAAATAAGAAATTTCGTAGATTACACCAATATATTAATGTACTCACGGTCTTACACCTGGTGAAGGACGTCTTCGCATCGTTGATCATCTTCAGAACGAGTTGTTCACTAAGGAAGGTCTCCCCGCCGTAGTTCTCAATCTGAGCTATGTTGATATTAGCGCGAGTGCCAATTACTGCTTGCAAATCACGTCTTAATTCTTGGAAACTATAAATAGAAAATCATTATTTATTTTTAATGTATAATTCCTATCATTTTCGAGTCCATATGGCGATGGTAACTTACTTTAAGCGTTACTCAAAAGACTCATAAGAAATAAGATTACATTACATTTTATTAACATTGGGAGCGCCACGAACGAATTTGCCAGGCTATAAACGTTGTGGGGCGACATATACGACGTCTAGTGAAGCAGTTTTCAACTCGTTACACCAACTTGATTTACAATGCGGTTAGTTGGTAAAGCGGCTGGTGTACCAGACGCGGGTTCGGCAACTGCCTGACGTTAAATTATATTCTCTGTACTTTTTTTATTTTATTACAAACTCTCGCCCCATATGCGGTATAAAATAAGAACACTATTATCGTAAACTCACCCGCCTCCCTGTATCTGCTTCTTAATATGCTGTTTCTCAGTGTAATACACATTGAGCGCGTTAGACATGACAGCCTTAAGTCTTCGAATCTCCATGGCTGCGTACCCGTCGTTCGCACCCGCCATCGCGCCATTGACGAGAGCGTCGCGACGCAGGTCACCTGTCGTCGTGTTGCCTTCGGCGGAAACCAGGCCGGCTGTTACTAACTCGTCGCATACGCGTTGGGTACTGGGGGCGATTGGAAACAGGATTAGAAAAATTTATACTTTTACATATTATAATCATATTATCGCCGTCGACTGCTGAACGTTGCAGACGGGGATGGTTGACGCTCTTTGAGGCCTACATTCAGTATCCTAAATAATATTACTTATTCATATTCACTATCAATTGGATGTTATGTGTGGCAGGCTTGACCCACTATAAAATAACGAATGTTCATTTATATTCAACTCGAGACTTTCATTACAGTTGGTTTAAATTGTTGCTTTTTTTAATCAAGTTAAAATAATGTGCCCAAGCAATGCAGATAAGTAAATTTTAGTGCATAAAGAAATTAATTTAAATGAAATCAATAAACAAAAAGATCCAAGAAGGAAATAACCGGGATCTGCTAAATGTATTTAAGATTACTAACTATGTTGGTCGCACATTACTAGTATTCTTGTTAACCGCTTGTGCTAAGCTAATTGCTTGTGTTACAAGTAGGTTTACGTCGGTATTGCAATGGGTGAGATTCGAACCCGCAACCACGTGATCGCCAGTCCGAGGCCCTAGCGTACTAGCCCTACCGCCGCTTATAACCATGACTGCTGTACCTTAATGAATATTTATATTTACCTGGTATACATATCATAGAGGTTCTTCAAATACTTTTCCACATCATTCTTATCAGCGAGCTTCGTCTGGATGTACTTCTGCAGCTTCAAGTGGAATATATTGAGTACAAACTTGCTCATCACCTGGTCCGGGTTTGGAAACACATTGCTGATGATGGTATAGTTCTTCTTACATAACGGCAGTACTGAAGAAAATATGTCCTTACCTAGTAATGTGTTCTGAAAATATAGATAAAGCAAAATTCATTTTGTATATTTGGAAGGGTAGTAATATTATTCGGTATTAAATGACACGTTCTTGGGCTTTTTTAAAAAGAATGAATCTGTGTGCGACGTGCTACGGGTTCGATCCCCGCATGGGACAAGCATTTGTGTGATCCACAAATGCTTGTTCCAAGTCTGGGTGTTCTTTGTGCGTGTGATTTTAATATTTGTGAAAACCCCTGCTAAACAAGGATTAAATTCCTTAACGCGGGCGTCGTTTTTTATGAAAAAAAAAAAAAGAATCTAGTTCATACCAGCCAGCAGCAATGTTTTTTTTTCAGAGTACCATAGTTTTGGAATTAATCACTTCTCTGTTTCATTAAAAATTTCTACTGTATAACTATTGTGTCTACAGGTGAAACAGGTACATAGTAAAAGTTAAATTATAAAACTCAAATTACAAACTATTTTTGCGCTCATGATTAAACTATAAACGAACACGGTGAACACCACCGAAAACATGACGCACAATAGCCCAATCAAAAGCAGCTAAGTGCGGAACCAGTCCATTAAAACGATACCAACACCACCAAAAAAAGATAGCAAATAAATTTGAGATAAGTATATCTTACCATTTGACTGGTTTCAATGAAAGCGTCAACACACTGCGAGTACCCTTTAAAGTTAGTCATAATGTTAGCTATCTCCTTCATCTTAGCCATGTTGCCGTGATTCTGTGCTTTTACAAATTCTTCGATCAGGTTCCTTTCGATCTCATCGTATTTTGCTTCTATTTTCTTCTTGGCAACCTCAAATTTGTCTGGAGGTAGTTCTTGTGCAATGGTGTGAAGTTTTTGTATGACATCCGCTGCTTCATTTAACTAAAATTAGGATATACAGTTCATATTCTCTTTGAGATAAATCTCTTGCAATATAACATGTGTTTTTTGCTTCTTATAAATTCGAAAAAGTTCAGATGTCGTACATAATCCCACATTAAGATACCTTTACAGGATCCATAATCTTTTTTAAGTTACATGTACACAAGTTACAATATCAAGTAAAATTAATTATGAAATCTTTGTCTGATGAACAAATCAGATGAATTATTGAGAGCATATTATCCATCTTACCTTACTTGGGTCATTGAATAGATCAATAAGCACGGGTCCAGGGCTCAAGAAATGTGAGAGATGAGACAGTAGGTCCCTTGCTGCGGCTGCCCTAGCCCTCGGAGCACGTGCTGCACCTAACTTCTCCCCAACGTCTAGCGCGCGCCCACCGCACCGAGACATGCGCTCATCTAATGTACTAAATACTCCAACACAATGCTGTATAAGATATAAAAAACTTGAGTTACATATAATATAGAGAGCTATATAAATAAAAATGCATAGCTAGCGTGAATTTACAATGACTGCTCCAAAAGGGATAATTCTTTTTTATTATGCTAGTTATTGTCAAGAAAAAGTTTGTATACTAGGAAAAAAAACCAGTAATTCTTTTGAATTAAAAAGTGTGTGAGTGAATGAGACTGAAGACTTGATAGGTGACTTGTCCATGACATAGCTAGTATGTAATGCAATTTACAACAATAAAATTTGAGTAAAGGTATTTCTCATTTTAAAAAAGGGACTCGGAATGAAGTTTGCCTAGTTTTATTAAATTCAGGCCCACATAATTCGTTTTATACAAATATTGGATAAGGAAAGCACAGTCTGTGCTTTAGGAAAAAATGTTGATAATACAAATAGCTTGTGCTTAAAAATATACCAACTATTTTGCTCCCGCAATCAATTCACACAATAAAATTTATCAATACTATTGTTAATAAAAGGCTATTAATATAAATAAATAAATGGATATATGTGTCATTGGGTGTAACTTTAACAGAAACAAGATTATATTTTTCTATATTAAACATAATTCATGTTAGGTTACTCATCAAATTACACATACAGTTTATAGAATGTTACATACAGTGTGTTGATCCATAATCTCAGCTAATTTATCACCGTACAGCTTCTCCTCCTCTTGAACAGATTGTTCCAATCTAGCACATTTCCTCTCTTGTCTTTCTTGTAGAACCTGTATGTCAACATATAATAATATTAGAATGTGACCTGACAGACATTTTCAGAGCAGTTCACAACAGGTAACAAGCACTGCAACATGAGATTTTTATATACAGAGAACTCGCCAGCTTTTTCATTACTAGATTTTTACTGGGCTGTTTCCTAATGTGTACTCTTGATTGGGACATTGTGCGTGCTACTGCTGCAGCTTTATTGTTATACTTTACACAAAAGTATATATGTAAACGAAAAAAAAAAATCATGAATCAGTCTCAACTAAGTATTTTCTCCACCATTGGTGATGTATCCAGAAGTTATCCTAGAACTCACAGGTTCATCAATCACACTAAACTTTTTAAACATTGAAGTAATTCAGAGGACTAACCTTTAGATCCTGAATGGCTTGAGTAAAAATGTCATGAATCATTTCAGGATCAAATTGATCATCTTTCAATTGGGACTCCTGCATACTCCGCCTAACCATTCTCTCTACGAATTCGTCGGGGTCAAAAGGATCCTGAAATGAATTAAGTATACCTACAGAGACACATCACCAGAGCAGACAACACATATGATTAAAATACTTACTTGTTCCAACTCTTTTATGTACTGGTTCATCATTTTGAAGGTTTTAAAAATCACAATTACTATTATAGGTACTATTATAAACACGTAACAAACTATGTATTCATATAATAAACAAATTTTACAATGAAAACGCCTACTTATTATTATGAAATTCTCTATCCATAACAAAATACACAACTGAAGTATTAACTATTTTGTGTTCTGTGAATTCTGTGATGTAAAACTTTGTCATACTTGTCATTGGCTTGGCTGTCATAAAATGACAGTAAAAATGACTTTGACGTCTTTAAGTATGACAATAGCAATTTTTATAAAGACACATTAACATTATTTTCAGCACAGATGAACTCCATATAAATTGTGTGATACAAAAACACAGGAAGCTCTAAAGAAAATTTTAATAATTTTGTTAATCTTGTAATAAACTAAATAGAACACTCTTACTTAGGATTTCATACATATAATGCAATAAGAAACAATCTGCAAGTTCTCATATTTAATTTTGTTCAATTCTGGATGTAATTGTCTTACAAAGTAAATATAACATGGTTTTCAAAATAGTATTTTAATTAATAATTTTTGTCATTTGTGTACACATCTTTTTCAACTTTTGTACCTACCTATCAATTTTTTTTTTGCAAATAAACATAATTATTTGATTTGTCACCATCAACTGATTTTATCGTAGTTAGCAATAAGCTAAAAAATATGAAAATTAAGGCAGGCGCAACGATAACGCTTCAGCCTATCATACCCAGTTCTCGGCCACAGTCGGAAAGTTGGTTTTGTTTTCTCGTTCGTTGAATGATAATGATAGTACATAACTATTAAAAGATCAGGCGATGGCTGTTCTTGCGTCATGCTGGTGAACTGGTGCTGCTTGTGGTGACTGATCGATCGGGCTGACTTTAGCCTTTATTGACTGTAAATGTCGTAAAGTTCAAAATGTTTGCTTTACATGATTGCTCGACCCAGTTGTTTATTTACATCTTTCCTCATAATATTTTATAAACTGAAAGACGGAATGTTGCTGGGGAGTTTATTGCGGCGTTATATCTCCATACCCAGAGCACTAACGAAGTGGTAGAGGGAGGGCGGTTCGGGGTCATAACTGTCTGCTCGTACTTACGTACTAAAGGAATCTACTGAATCCTTTGAATAAATGAATTTTGATTTGATTTAGTAACTAAGTACTTAGATATATTTTCGAATCTTAATAAGATGGAAAACTTAGTAACCCCTCGTGATATGCTAAACAATTGTGTTACGAGTGGGTTCACGTCGGTAGTGTATGGGTGGTGGTCGAACTGGCGAACAGATGATCGCAAGTCAGACGCCCTAGCCATTAGGCCACCACTGCTTGCATTATACCTACAAAATGTTTAGTTTTATAACGAATACCAACATTGCACTTAACTTCAGTTTTACATGTCAAAAGACAACACATTCACAAAAATATCCTCTTTTAAAATCCTCCACCTTCTTAAACCCCACAGAGAACATTAGTTAACCAAAGGTTTAACCCTTTTTACCTCTACCCTCCATACTTTTTATTGCATAGATCAGCAGTAAGCGAAATAACATCTTTTTGAAATATATTTTGTAACTGGCTTTTCTGAAATAAAATATCATTTTAATTTTAGAAACAAAAGAAAAAAAAGTCATCCATGTAGCAAATACGTCTTTTTGGAAGATTTCTTACTAGTGAAAGCGTTTTTTATATCCAAATTCTTTGTGATGTCGTAATATTTTAACAAAATTTTGTGCGTGCTATTGACGATTAATTATTATTATATCGATTTACTCTCTTTCATGAGAGTTGTGTGGAAAGCTAATATCAATCGAAAAGCCTACATTTTGACAGGAGGGCCACTGAAACCTTGGACATACGTGAGTAGTGAGATGTCCAATGTATCCTAAACGGGTTAGGATAAAGTCGATAGAGCTCAATGGCTGAGCGCCTCAGCCCTCGAAGCTCCGAGGTGAATGCCTTGGAACAACGAGGCTATCTCATCGGCAAGAAAATCGGACAAGGATCATATGCCACCGTCCACCTGGCTGAGTACTGCGATACAGCCAGCCCCAAGCGGATGCACCTCGCGTGCAAAATATTTGATAAAGAAAAAGCTCCGCGGGATTTTTTAGAAAAGTTTTTTCCTCGTGAACTTGACATATTGACTAAGATCGAAAATCCCCATATCATTCAAGTGCACAGTATTTTACAACGTGGACCAAGGGTGTTTATCTTTATGCGTTATGCTGACAACGGCGATCTGTTGGATTATATAAAACGGAACGGAGTTGTGCAAGAGAACCAAGCTAAGCTTTGGTTTAGACAAATGGCAAGTGGCCTGCAATATCTGCATAGCAAGAATATAGCACACCGCGATCTGAAATGCGAGAATATATTACTATCAAGACGCTTCAATGTGAAGTTGGCGGATTTTGGATTTGCTAGATTCTGCACGGACGGTGAGAATCGGCGTGTGCTCAGTCAAACATACTGTGGATCCGCTGCATACGCCGCCCCAGAGGTGGTGAGTGGCACACCCTACAATCCCAAACTAGCTGATGTGTGGTCTCTCGGAATTATCCTCTTCATAATGCTAAACGCTTCAATGCCGTTCGATGATTCGAACTTGCGCAAACTACTCAAGGACCAAATGTCGCGTAACTGGGTTTTTAGATCCAGGATCCGCGATACAGTTACACCTGCGGCCAAGTCGATCGTGCGACACATTCTCGAGCCTGACATCACCCTGCGCCTTACGCTGGACCGGGTGTTGTCGCATGAATGGACCAGGCCTCGTAAGGATAAGAGCGCCAGCCTGATGGGGCGGTTGGTGCAGTCGGCCCCGTCGGCACCGCACTCGCCAGGCAAGCGCGAGCACGACGAGGCCGGCACATCGGCCGGCGCGCGCGTCTCCGGCGACCACCGCGAGACCGAACGCGAGCGACACGATGACATCAACATGCGCTCGCACGACTAACTCATCTAATCAATATAATTAATAGATATATGTATCGATAATGTTTACGCAAAAAGTGTTATAATCTTGAAATATTTTTGACCTTCAAAAATTGAAAATTCACTTTATTATTTTGATTTTTTTTTACAATTGACGACTTGACTATTGTTGGTCGGCAATAGTGAAAATAAAGATTTTATATATAATTAACAATATCATGTTTTCGTATAAAACTTACCTAATTCCAATTAATTTATTTACAGGTCTTGCAAAATATTAATCAATATCATAAATTAGGTATGTAAATCATCAGAAGTGGTAGCTCAAATCTCATTCGATTCATTCCAAATTCTGGTAAGTATGAACAACACTAAGAGCGAACCCGACAACCCCAAATGGTATTTTGAGAAACGGATACCTTACGTAAAAGTGAAGCACTGTCGTATTTTCATTAAATTTTATGTCTACCGGTGACAAGATGCTTAAATACTCCACTCTCAAATAGGAAAATTCTTTTCCCAAATCTTCTTGTTCCTAAAAAGCAATTAGTTACTTAGGTAAGTAAGTAGTTATTATGTTAAAGCATTACGGTTTTCTTATCATCTACCATAGTATTTTAAAAATATTTCGATGGTAGATTTACATATTTAAAAATTGTCCAATCGCAAGTCAAAGGCCTCTTTCCCATATGTACCTACTGGATTCAATAAATTAACTGTGAAACATTTAACAGAATGTTCAGACGTGCCTAAATTAGAAGTTTTTTTTTTATTTTCATTAATGAAATTATAAGGATTTTACTTACCGTCATCTTTATAGGATGTGCAAATTTTGCCGTGAAGGCTGGTATATAACCCAGGTATGTATATGCTATTTTCTCCCCATCCATATGCATACCTTCACATAAAATGTTGGTTAACGATCCGTAAACCCGCTACATCCAAATTTAAAAAGATGAAATCTTTGCGTTAATCTTGTAACGTGAGCTCTATTTCAGTACAAGAGCCTCAGGTAAAAAAAACCTGAGGCAAATAGCTTTTAGGTAAAAGTAGTAAAGCTAAAGCCTGTTTAACTATGTATACTTCCTATGATAATATTAAGGTACTTGGAATACTATACCACACGAGGCGTGGTCGTCGTCCTACGGCTATTCCACCTGGAGAAACACTAAATACTGGAGTTGGCAGATAATATTAAGGTATAAACAATATAAAAATCCCATAAAAAATGCAATCAAAGATTAAAAAAACACTTAATTAAACATCCGGGAATGGATCCAGTCCAAATCAGAAATCCGTTTCGAAGTTAAGATTTAAGCGTACATAGCGGGACCGACTTTATTTAATTTTTAGGTAAGTATACTAGGTTATGGTAATATATTTAGACCCTATCGATTGACGCCATAAGATGTTAAGTTTTCGATTTGCAGCGTTTACAGTCCGTGCGATTGCCGGGTGTACTTACTCGTACCAAGCGTGCCTATGTATTTTCGAAATGTTTACCAAATCAGTTATATTTGTTTCTTATAAAACAAGTGGATGTTCCCTTTGAGAACTTATAAGTATCTAACTTGCTATCTTCAGCATTTAGAGTACGTTTCCTTCATGTTGTGGGAATAGCCGTGGGGCGGCCTGAATACCATTTGTAAAGTACCTGCTAATAATGAAGCAGAAGAGGCATAATATATTCATCTACGCCACTTTTATTTTTAAGTATGAATTAGGGATCCGCTCCAAAAAAGAAAACCCATGAAACTAAAAAACACGTGGACGGAGTCGCATGAGACAGTTCCTAACAATACTTACTTATAATGTTCAGTTTAAGTATCAATAATATTATTGGACAATAGGTACAACTAATTTAAAGCTCATTGCCTGCACTGAGGGTGTGTAGTTATTTAATAATGCTGATTTCATGTCAGTGTAAAACATAATTGATTTAAACCATAAGAAATTGTAATTAAATTGCTTGATTAAACCATGGAGTAAGGCCTTATAAGTTACATAGGTATTTTGTATGTTTCGTTCACTCTGTAGGTACGTACCTACCTACCTACTATTTGAATAGCTCCAAGTTTTTGATGGTTATTAACCATCCACTGGGATCAGAGTTAGATACGAGCCAACGATGTTCCAAGACTTCGGTTAATTTCATAGTTGTCCCCACCTTGACAGACAAGAGACAAGAGAAGAGAAAAGTACTCCGCTGTTTAGCTGATGGCCAGCAAGAGCACGCCAAGATCTTCTGCTTTCCATTAGGTTTTTTCCAACATAATATAAAAAGGAAGCAGGAATCAAGATCACACAAGTGTCCATCTTGTATCTCTAAGCACATAAGGACCAGTTATTAGCACGAATTACCAAAATTAATCTTATTCAAATCTGGGCACCGCTGTCCAAAAGATGTTCAGACGTTTCTTAAATTCCGCGCAAATTGTGAAAATATCACGGGCGCGCCACAATACATTTAGTGTTGCTTGTTCATTATTTTATCATTCACGGATTCATTAAACTTAGCCTAAAAATCGGTGTAACACGCCACTGCGCGATGTAGCCGCAACAAATATCATCTGCAGGCTCTTCGATTTCTTAGAATGTCTTTAGTCAAGGAAAATTCTGTTATAATAAAAATAATGCATACTTTTTAGGGCATTTATACATAATACTAATTCACATTTAAATTATTCCCATATGTTCCAGACGTGGTTATTTTCAGAATTCTTCACAGAATAGCCCACAATTCCGAAGGATATTGTGTATATAGGAAATCTTACTTGGAACGTGAGAAGTAAAGCGCTTGTATCAAAATTTATTTCTACTTCTGACATAGGGCTGAGGTATTCCACTCTTAAATATGTGTACCGCTGTTCCACGTCTAGTCTTTCAGGCTAAAATGTATAATATATAAGCTAGATACAAGATATTGTAATGTTTATTAAATGGTAAGTAAGGCTAGACCTACGTGGAGATGGGATACAAACATTCAAATCACATGCACAAAGAACACCCAGACTTGGAACAAGCATTTGAGGATCACACAAATGCTTGTCTCATGCGGGGATCGAACCCGCAGCCGCAGTGACCTATACCACTCGGCTATCCGCGCAGTTCTTAAAATCTTTTATGGATCATGTAATAGGTATTACTCGGTGTGAATGGATGAATACACGTTTGTTTTTTTGTGATCTTGTATTCGTAAGTTATAATTAAAGTTAGACTGTAGTATTTTTCACTAAGTCAAAGCGGTTTACGTGCTGTACGTGTGGGTTTAAGAGGGGCTTTATCTCTTTCGACTTGCTATATTTTGAATTAAAAATGGCCTAAAACGTATATATGGACTATCACTACCCGGACTCAAACTCTCAGAACACAAAAAAGATTTGACGTTCCAGGATTCTAGAACTAAATTCTGCGTTGTGCCACGTTACTTTTTGTTTAGACTTAGAGAATAACCCCCTGTGTGTTGAACTACTGCTCCTTACAAAATGATTTTTGGAGAGCCTTTACTATTAAAGAAACCTCTTCGATCGAATCAACTCTGACCTCGAACCCAGACCTCGGTAACGGTACTATGTACACGGATATAACCGCAAGACAGCAGCACTTTTTTACCGACTTCCAACAAAGAGGAGGTTCTATATGTATATTACGAAACTGCGTATTGCATATAACTAAATGATATAAAAAATAATCTTGTGTGGGTACATACCGTTACATTTTTAACGAAAACCGCTATGAATGGTTCTATGTAACCGGTGGTTTGGAACGACAATACCTCTCCTTCAACATGCGCACCTTAGTAAGTAATTTGTTTATATGTAAAAGAAACTAACATAGTTTAAAATTAGTTCATGGCAATAAAAATAAAACTAAAACTTAAGGCGGAGAAATAGACAAAGTTATTCATACGTCATAAATATAAAGCTCACATTACAATATAAGCAAAATGGAATTATAGGTTTTGAAACTAAGAGTTACGTAAATTGAACATTAATAACGTATGTAAATAATTCAAAACTGATAATTAGTTAATTCACTGTTTTTTACGTACCATATTCGAAAAAGTTTATGTGGTAATGAGATTCGTTATTATGAACATGAGGCTTAACACTGTGAACATAACAAAATCCATCTATTAACAGTAATCCTACTGCATATCGTAATATGTCGTACATTGTGTACAAACTTGCACTGTAGATGAGCCATTGATAATGTTTTTAGTCTGTTCCACCAAAAGAATTGATTCGGGCCGTGACAATTTGTAATTAAATTGATATGCTGTTTAGTACTATGTCTATGAATGCATAAAATTATTACTTCAGACAGAGCAGGGATATTAGGAAGCTCCTTAACCGTTACCGAAGCCATCGGATATCTGAAATAAATAACCGTGACCGTAATTATAAAAACATGCGTACATCAACATAGAATGATAGAATGTCGTTTGAAATTGAAAGTCGGTTAAAATGAGTAGAGCTACTCATTTTAACCGACTTTCAATTTCAAACGAACAAAGTCTTTTATTCTATGTAATTATTGTAGCTCTACAATAATTACATAGAATAAAAGACTTTGTAGTGCGCAATGTTAATCACATTAATATTAAATAGGCGAAAGTTTGTGAGTGTTTGTGTATGTTTGTTACCCCTTCACGCTCAAACGGCTGCACCGATTGTGATAAAAAAAAATTATTACCCAGGTATTGAACGATAGCGAATACTCGAATAGGAGCGATAACCGAAACACACGCGGGAGGAGCCGCGGGCAACAGCTAGTCTAGAAATAAAATCAAGAAATCTAGAAATAAATACATTTATGTACCTACTTAATTTGTAATATAACCCCACAATAACTGACTAGTCAGGAATGAGCAAAGGAAGAGGAAATATAAAATTTTTAATACTTATGTGTCAAGCGGCATGTTTAACTTCCTAGATAAAGACGTGTTCTATTTAAACTCCGCCCCTATAGAAATTAATTCGAAAGTGTAGTAGGTAGTGTAGTATCTGTTAAAGTTACGGATATTTGCATTTCGTAACTATATCCGATAGATTCGGTTACGGTGATGGAGCTTCATTACATCCCTTCTTCAGCGCAGTAAATAGATTACGGTTTAGTCTTAGTCCAGTCAAAATAGACATTTGACTTAGCCAAAATTCGCATAGAGCTGAAAATTGGGAGAAACGTTAAATACATCATTATAATTAAAATGTCAAAAATCCCCTACGATCCTGCGTCTGCAAAAAATTTTATCCAAGGTCAAACATACAAAATTAAGGTTTTTCCATTTTTCTCGAAAACGGTAAATTTTATCGTGAAAATAGGTATGACATAAGTTGTAGATCATACAATTTTCTACAAAAATGGTCTGGACACTTTTTCTCTTAAGACTCACCATTCGTGAGATATCGCGGTTTTAAAAATGACAAAATTCGTATTTTACATAAAATGCACACATTTCCGCACCACCTATGAGGTAATGTACTTG
Organism: Plusia festucae; assembly: GCA_950381575.1. Classification (NCBI taxonomy): domain Eukaryota; kingdom Metazoa; phylum Arthropoda; class Insecta; order Lepidoptera; family Noctuidae; genus Plusia; species Plusia festucae. The sequence goes on from OX494450.1 coordinate 5,474,057, forward strand.
GCGCATTTTTTTTATGTTTTTATTTTATGTGAAGAATTTTTCAAGTTCATCTTCAAATGTCTTAGTAATGCTCATGCTTTGAAATAATAATACAGGATCTATGGGCACTTTTTCATCATGTACTTTTATGACGCTACTTGCACTTAAAAGAGGAAGTACTCTATCAGCGCGTTTTAATTGAATATTATTAAACGTTTGGCCACTCATTTTTCTTATAGAAGTAAGCATTATGACAATTAATTTTATCATCGCCGACGACTCCGCTGACAATGGAAATAATTCTTGGAATCACAGGGTACGGATAATGTGATAAGAACCACTCCACAAGTTTATAAATATCTTCAATTTCTCTCTGTACACGAGAATTGTCACAGATTGCTTGTCTTTTAAGTACTTATTCAAAAAACTTATAAACCTATTTCTTTCAACACTTGCATCAATCAAAATCTTGTTTCCACCAACAACAACAACAACTTTACTTTCTTTCAAAGGTTTATCACAAATGAAACAAACTACTGACATTTTGTTAAAATTATTTAACAGCACAAATTAAAATTACCAATAAGCACGCCTGCTCACTGCAAAGAAATTTTCAAAACTAACAGTATATACTAAGAATTATTTCGTTTACTTTCTTCAAAAATAGGTAGGTATACGACCCTCCACACTCGAACAAGACGTAGCTAGCAGATATTAGTTCCTCAAGGTTACCGACGAAGGGTATTAAGGACTGACAGTCTTTTATTTTAAAATACTCGTTCAATGTATACAAGTTTGATTGTGTGAGTAACACAAACCAATAGTTTCTTATTTTCATTCATATTGAACCTCCAATGACGTGTACAGGCTGCATTTAAGCATATTATGTAAAATATGAATTTTGTAATTTTTAAAATCGTGATATCTCACGAATGGTGAGTCTTACGAGAAAAAGTGTCCAGACCATTTTTGTAGAAAATTGTATGATCTACAACTTTTGTCAAGCTTATTTTCACGATAAAATTTACCGTTTTCGAGAAAAATGGAAAAAAACCTTAATTTTGTATGTTTGACCTTGGATAAAAATTTTTGCAGACGCAGGATCGTAGGGGATTTTTGACATTTTAATTATAATGGTGTATTTAACGTCTCTACCAATTTTCAGCTCTATGCGAATTTTGGTTAAGTTATGACTTATTTTTGTCTATTTTGACTGGACTATCTAGTGTATAATAATAATCTTATAAAATCACAATAGGACTTCGCATATAGGTAATAGCAAGAACCTTAAACATTATTTCTAAAATAAAGTATGTTTCTCTTGCCCCATACCTACAGTTTCAAATATTCTAATAAGTAAGTAAATAACATTCTCGGCTTGATCGATTCTGTGTGAGGTTATGTAGGTGTATCTGATTGTCTATGTATCTGTGTTCTTATTGTGAACCCTATTGCAGGTTTCAATGTAAATCTTATCAAATGCACGCAAAAGAGAGCATAGGCATACATAAGTAATTAAGTACCTACTTAGTAATTAAAGAAAATTATGCTTCAGCGCATCTTCGCAACGGAACAACCAACAGACATAAAAAGGTAATATAAAAGAAATATTTAAACTATTTGTAGTAGGGTAAATACGCTAAATGTCGGCCCCCTTACGGATTTTCTAACTTTGGAACGCTCTGGCTGCACCAGTTTGCAACAAAGGATAGCTTGTGTTGCGGTTTTAGACAGGTTGATAAATCTATTTCATATTTTTAGGCATAAAGTTGACTTTTCTACTAAAATAAAAAAGTATTAAAAGGTTTAGATGCGTTGAAGGCGAAAAAACCCTTAAGTCGGCCGTTCGCAGCCTATGGTCGGCGGTGTTTTTCCTAAATGTCGGCCGGATATAGGGTGTTTAAAATTAAGACTGAAAAATATAATCAACATGATTTATTTTGGCAGGAGTATCATATCACACATTTTTTGGCAGGAGTATACATTTGTATTTGTTTAAAAGTAACTATAATTATAACTAAGTTAAACATCACAATAAATATAATAAAAAATAATATGCAATAAAAATTACAATAAAAAAAACGGGGCTATAAGTAGGCCAGCTGCAGCAGCTGAGATGACTATCGTAACAGTGATAGTTTCCTTTTCGCTACCTATCTATTAAACATGGGTTTAATAGATAACCAGCAAATTCCAAAAAACTTTTTTCAATTGTATCCCAAACTATTTTTAGCTATCATGAATAATATATATGTCTTCGATACTGTCAACTTCTACATCGAAACTTAACCTATTTATAATGTTAATCAATTTTTGTATTCGGTAGGTACATAACATATATTCAATTTCAAGAAAATCAGTTTGATAAATAAATTAAAAATGACTACCCACACAATCAATGAAAAAATACAAAAGTAATCAGCCTGTATAGTAGCGGTCAAATTCGAGGCTGGCCGACATTACGATATTTAATATATTTAATGTCGGCCCCTGTTGTGTGTGCCTCATTTCTCGACATTCAACTAATATCACCCCGGCCGTTATTTAGCGACTAAACGTAAAATATATTTATTTACCTATTAAGCTTTGCAAATACTCCTATTAAACCAATGGAATTGGTAGAATTGGAATTTGTAAAACAGCCTGCATTTACTTTAAGTCGGCCCCGGCCGAGAATTCGGTTTTAAGCCGAAACTGGTATTCTAATGGCGGCCACCTATTTTTCATTTAAAATAATACGAAAATCTTTGAAAAAACGATGTCAAAATATAGTAAAAATAACTTTTGAGTGATAACAAAGCTTAAAACAAAAATAAAGAAACGTCTTTCCGTTGTAATATCAATCCCCGAAGCGTGGGTATTCACATCAAGTAAGCTACTTTAACTAAGAACTTGACTCTTCAACGGCGCGATCGCTACTGACGCTCAGTGTGCGAAGACCGGTTGACGTAATAGGATAGTGACAGTTTGTGCGTATAGAATATGAACTTAGGTTGCAATTCGAGTAGTAAAATTACCATTTCATTACCCTTGGAACGAACGCAAGATAAAAATGTGCAGACGGCCGACGATTGGGGGGGGGCCGAAATATGGCGTATTTACCCTAGGTATTATAAATAGGTCGCGAGTGATGTTATTCAAGATTGTATTATTTCATTATACAAAATTAATCGCCCCCGGGTGGGCTCGAACCACCAACCTTTCGGTTAACAGCCGAACGCGCTAGCCAATTGCGCCACGGAGGCGTTGTTACTGAGAGCGAAATATACACACATTTTATCATTTTATGTAAGTCCCTACCTACATATTGAAAGTATAATATTTATTTTATTAGTAGGTAGGGCAGTTAGGTAACCCTTGTGAACTTTTTCCGAAGTCAGTAACTAAGTACCTATAGATTTTTATTCCTTACCAAGCAAAAAAAGCAATAAATAAGTCGCATTACAATATGTTTAGTTGTTTAGTCGTGAAAGCATAATAAATAGGGATGGGCCGAAATTCGTTTTACATTCGGTTTAACCGAACTTCGGCAGCTTGAACCGAACTTCGTCATTCGGCCGAATTTCGGTTAAAATGCCGAACATTCTGCACTAAATATACTTGCACTATCATAATAGAAATTAATGAAAAAACATAAACATATAACAGTAACAGTGAAATAAAATAAGTCTAATATAGGTACTCATAGTCATTTATTTGAATTATTAAAAGTCATACGTGATAAACAAAAAACTTAAATTGGTCTTTTAAAATACCAGCCTCAAAAATCTTTGGTTACTAAATCAAACTTTCTTTCTTAATCAAAAACAAAATTTTACTGCTCTTCTCAACAAGTCTTAGAAATCTCTCTTACTTAATCAAAAAACAAAATTAAACTACTTTTCTAAACAATAATAACCAACCATTAGAAATCTCTCTTACCTAGTCAGAACACACAATGAAACTGGAAGATCTTAGAAATCTTTGCATAGGTAGGTACTTAACTTAATAAAAATACTAAATTATATTGGTCTCCTTAATAGTTGGTCTAAAAAAATCTTATCCAGACAATAGCACGTCTTCTTCTTCTTAGCGTGTCGATCAATAGCAAAGTCAGACTTTTACAGACCAGTACTCAGCCACGCGGACAGCATTCTCAGTGGCGTTATTCAGGTCCTCGCGTGTACAGGCGGCAGGACACGCTGGGCAGCTCAGCAAGTGAGTCATGGTTTGGGGAGAGAAGCCGCACTCACAAGGCTCGAGTGTGCTGTAACCCCATCGGTACATGCTTTCTTTACACCGGCCGACTTGGGTCCGGAGTCTGTTTAATGATTTCCACGTCGGCCATGGTAAACTGTTACCGGGAGGAAGGTTTTCGGATAGTGTGATGGGGGGTGGGGTTGGGTATCTCTCCTGCCAGAGTTGGAGCCTGGTCTTTGCAGCATCGCCGCGCAGAGGCTTTACTTCTTTTACAAGACTACTTTTAAGCCTTTGTGCTACCGGAACATAATGGTGCATTGGGTGTCGTGGGTCTTTTTCCATTTTGTCCTTTTCTATGGAGCTAGCCACTTGTCTACGGACTGCTGGAGGGGCAATGCCGGCTAGTGGGTACAGCATGCCAACAGGAGTTGGTTTTAGACAGCCTGTAATAATCCGGCATGTTTCATTTAATGCTGTATCCACCAGATTAGTGTGCGCGGAGCGGCTCCAGACCGGGCTGGCATATTCGCCAGCCGAGTAGCTAAGAGCCATTCCGGTTGTCCGTAGAACGTGCGGCGATGCTCCCCACTTAGTCGAAGTTAGGCGCCGCAGGATATTATTTCTCGCATGCACCTTCATTTTTGTGTTTTGGCAGTGCTGTTTGAACGTGAGGGCTCTGTCTAGAGTGATACCAAGGTACTTAGGATGGGAACAGTGAGTAACGGGCACGTTTCGCCACGTGATATTCAAGAATCTATTGGCTTCCCGGTTGCGTAGGTGGAAGACGCAGGATTGTGTTTTTGTGGGATTGTGTTTTTGTGGGATTGGGTTTTAAGGAATTGCTGTCGTAGTATGTACCTAAGATCTGTAGTCCTACCGTCAGATGGTTTTCGACTTCTTCAAACGATGATGCTTGGGAAGCCAATGCTAAGTCATCAGCGTACAGAAAGCGTGTTGTGTTTGGTGGTTGTGGCTAGTCATTGGTGTAAATATTAAAAAGAAGAGGAGCCAATACACTACCCTGCGGAAGGCCATTCTTTTGTGGTCTCCATCTGCTCTTCTTGTCCATGAGGTGCACCTGAAAGCGTCTGTTGTGGAGTAATTCGCTTAGTATCCTGGTGAACTGGTAGTCTTGTGTCATTTCTGTTATCTTCCATAGTAGTCTTTTTAGGTGTCATACGCAGCTGTCAAGTCAACAAACACTACTCCAAAAAATAAACAATAGCACGTGACAAGCTGGTGACGTCTTTACAAATGAATGACTAGTTGGCTAACGGCCCCGCGGGGAAGCGCGGAGTGCGGGCGGGGCACATCTAGCAATATTTACAGCAAGTGCGTAAACTAGTCACAACACAAAAAAGCGCGGCGAAATTGAACCGAAGTTCGGCCGAACTTCGGCCGAATTTTTTATTTTTACCGAATGTTCGGCCGAAGTTCGTATTCGGCACAGACCACATTCGGCCCATCCCTAATAATAAACTGACAGCATAATTTTCCAAACACACACATATTCTTGGGTTTAGAAAAAACCTGTAGAAACAGCTAGTTACCTACTTAGGAACTGTTATTTAAAAAAAAATCTATTTTGTCAGTTACTGATAACGTGTGATTTTACAGTTGTGTAATTGGTACCTGGATAAATAATAAGAGCAATGAAACACTGTGATCCAAAATCTATATATAACCAACAAATACCATCAAGATAACTTACTCTCGGTGGAGTCGGTGTGACGCATAAACAATTGACTGCAACCTTACTACTGAAGATTTATTATGAATTGGTACAGAAAATGAACAGCTGTAAATAAATAAAATACTTTTCATGCTGCTGCAGCCTGCGGGGTATTAGAATGTAGAGATCAAATCATCAAAATCATATCAGAACAAAACTCGTCAAAAAATCTGATCTTACTCGCTGGTATTATTTTGTGTTAAGTTCTTGTATTCATTGGCTTACCAACATCGGCAACATCCACGTGGGCGAAGCTGCAGGATGTTTTTATTGATGTTATGGTTACATACACATGCGTAGACTGACTTCGCAAAATCATCAACAATACAGTATTACGTTTGGAAAATTAACAAAAATAAACAATAAAGGAGTAGGTACTTACTCCAATCACTTTATTTCATTTCACAAAGAGTCAGTCACTATTAAACCTACAAAGTAGTAACAACTACCGATTTAGTTACGTTAACTAAATTATGATTACAGAGTTGGTACGTGGTTATAACAGCATTGCCGAGATAGCGACCAGTTGGATCCTGGCGTACTACGTGCATGTACTCATCGCCCAGGGTGAACTGGACCTGAGGCGGTGCAGCCCAGTCACAAACTGTTGTCACTGCCTTGTTCACCGTTGGAGGGTTCACGCAGAAGAGCTGAAATGAAAAACCGTTAAAGATACTGTAGTCAAGAAAAATATACCGTATAGTTTTAAACTTTCAGGGATAGAGGAATTTTTAAAATCTGTGATGCTAAATGTTGGTAACATTTGAGTCGATATCTATTATCGGTACTCTAAGGCCGAGTTTTTTGATCCCGAGTTAACCCAACGATTAAATATGCTAACTAATGGTTTCACAACGCATTTTTTCATTTTTTTTTATTTGTCTATCAAATGGTCAAATAAGTTCGAGAGTTAATTAAAACCATTTGTTACAATAAAAGTCGATGAATAAACGCGTTCTACCGAAGTTTGAAACCATTAGTTTAAGTAATATTTAACCATTACTTGAGTTAACTCGGGATCAAAAAACTGGGCCTAAGTGACTACTCTTAGGTACTTGCGAAATTGTTTTACATAACTGAAACACCAACATAGTAAATATAACTATGAAAAAGTCACATTGGTAAGTACTTGCACTGAGTGAGTTCGAACCTGCATCCTTGTGCACATAAATCCGTTTATTGAACTGCTAAGCCCCCACGCTAGGTTCTTATGTATCAAATCTATTTTGCAATTGCTAGTTTGTAATTAATTAGGTACTATCGCTAAGAACTGGTGGGTTTATGTCGTGGTGGCCTAGCGGTTCAATGACCGGATCCACATACACATGGTTGCAGGTTCGAACCCAGGCAAGTACTAATGTGACTTTTTCAAATTTATATGTACTTTCTTAATCATTCTAAGACATCATTGAAAAACGGTGAAGGAATACATCGTGAGGAAACCTGGATTCCAAAATACTGGAATCTAAAATCGCCAACCCGCAATGAGCAAGCGTGGTGATCAATGCTCATCCCTTATCTATATGGGAAGAGGCCTGTGCCCAGCAGTGGAACGTCTATAAGCCAGTATTCTTATTAAGAACTGAATTTTATAGACCATTACGGTGTTATGGTAGGTAAGCCCGTACAGGCTAAAAAATAAGGCAAGTAGGCAACCCATTTCGATGATGTTGAGATTGCAGTTAAGGCGTAAGATCTACGAAAGTTATGTCATTTTATATTTAACCAAGCACTTCCCATAAACGAAGGTACAATAAGTGTTATTACACTACTTACTTCATATCAAGATAGGTAGGTAGCTTGCGCAAACAAATTATCAGGTTTGATAGAAAGTTCAATGACTTCGACCGATGAAACAATAATAAACTCTTTTGTACGAAACCCTAAAATGCTGGTCTTCAAATACTTTGTATATAATAACTTACTTGTTGATATGCCTCTCTTTGTCCTGGTTGAATGTAAGCGATTGGATAGTCGTACCTAAACCTGGATAAGTAGTCTGTATCTGAAAATTGAAAAAATCTTTCTATAGATTGTATTGTAGATGTGTTCAACGAAATGACTACAAATCGAATAACATTTCGAAGTTGTACGATTAATGAACTACAATCGTAACTGATCGAGAATGCGAAGATACGATAAAAGGCTACGAACAATGAAAAACTTCGTTTCACAAACTTTAAACCTCTTTCGTTTTACGAAATGGGTCCTAAGTATTTAGAGGTTAATAAAACAGAAAAGTGTAGGTATTATTGGAAAATGGAAATAAGATCATAATATTTAAGTAGGTAAAGAAGTTTTCTCACACCAATACAACAATTAAAATTATTTACCTTTGGTCACTTGAGTGCAATGAGGAGGCGTGCTATATTTCTTAGATTTGACGTTGAAACACTCAGAACCCAACACGGCTAACAGTAATACAAATAAGATTGAATAACACTTCATTTTGTTGAACATAAACTCACTACTGGCTAACTATTTACTTTATAACTAATGTTACGCGTTGATTAAAATGATTCAACAGTCCGTTTATTAGGGGTCCGTAGTGGAACAAATCAACATCCGGTGACTAATAGCCGTTCAACGTCGCGCGTCGGACACTTTTTATTGCAGCTATGGAAGCAAATATTAAAGTTAAGCTATCTGAATCAAGCCAAAGCGAATGTTTACGAAAACGAGGGTGCTTTGTTGTGGCCCTAGGCAGGTGCCTACTTTGCCTTAGGGATAATCCACTTCAGCTCTCATTAATTCCGATTTGGATAGACTGCGACGTCTCTGCTTTTGTTCAAGCTTGTAGGAAGCCCGGAAACTAAAACACATTATTTAGGCGGACAACACAGCTCCTGAAATTCTAGGATTGGAAATTCTCATGGGTGAATTTTGTATTCACTTAGGTACCATCATCAGTAGGAGAACTAGGCGAGTATTCGCATTTGCCGGCTATGCAAGTAATCATAGTAAAAGAGTGTATTTAGAACCACAGAAGAAATACTAGTGATGTTTTGTGATATACCTAGTTTATATAGTGCTTGTACAGTATCTCAAAAAAAATCTAATTTAAATTGAATATTTAATTAAATAAGTATGTATAGATCCTGTAACCTGCTATACCTACTAACCTACAGATTGGCGAAGGAAATTAATATAAGTACGGAACTTTCGGTTCTTGTTTATGATAAAGTAAATATTTCTTATCAGAACTGCTGGGTATAAACCATAGTGACAACACGTTAATTAATTGAATATACAGTTTACAATATACATATCATTCGTATAGGTGCCCAGCAGTGTGACATTTGTAGTCCGTTGCCCGTTATTATATGAGGAGACCTTGTCATTATTGTACAGTCAGAGTCGTTTGGGAATAATTAAAAAGCGAGACTTAGGATTCGACACTTTTTAGATAGAAAGATCATAGGTTTGTACCTACTTAGATATATGAAAAATCTAAAATACTTAATCATATCATTTTGTTTATCATGTTGTTACTGTTTATCAATTAACATTATTCTATTTCATGGATACCCTAACTACCGTGTTTTTTAACAAGTTAATCATAATCAATCTAACCTTTAACTTAGGAATCATACAATTCTCAGAATTAAATAACAAGGCTGTTTATTATTGACCAAATAAAACTTTTTTGGAGTTTGGACCTAGAATTAAATATAAGCTTATGGGATTTCTGTATCTTCTGTTACATCATAATCTTCGTCTTCGGAGATATTCTGATTTTCGTCTTGAATGTCCAGTAAGTCATACCAGAGTTCTGCGTGGAACAAAGCTGCTGTTTCTACTTCTAATTCAGCAGCTTCCACTGCAATCGATATTTTTATGTTTTTTTTACTCATTGTTGTCCAACAGCAGGGAAAACAGATAAGGTAAAGGTTTTTTAAACTGTTTAAGTAATTATATTACAGGTACCTAACCCCTACGATGATAACGATGTCTTTAGATGGAATTTTTTACTATCATTAGCATAATATGCACCTTACTGACGCATAAAGTTTGTTCTACGCAGGTTATAGGTACCATGCTTAATTCCTATTGAAGAGGAAAACAAGTTAAGGACGTTCACTATGTAGAGTTAGTATTTTACTGGCGGCCTAATAAAGATAAAGATCGTTTATTTGTAAAAAAAAAACAGAGTATTCAGTACAAACAGGTTTGCAAGCAAGATGGTACAATAAAAAGACACGTCCTTACATGTAAAATACAAATAATATCGATAAAATTAAAGTTATAAGTACGTAACTGATAACCTATCTATATAATACATCTTTGCTTTTCATTCGTTTTATAATAACGCTGCTATTTATAATAAGAAAACGTACACAAACTTACATCGCAAATTTAAAATTACTTCGACACTTTTTTTCATTCTCGCCATGTCGAATTCTATTTCGGTTTGAACTTTATCATAAAATTCCGAACTGTTCACGTCAATATTATGAATATCATTTGGTTTATCATCCATTTTTGCAACTGTATTACTGTACGTAGGTAGAAATAAGTTTATTTTTCCCGCCAACCTGACACGACGGGACCGGAAACTTGTTTATTGCTTTGACAACCATAGAGTTAATTAATTAGTTAAAAAGTTATTATTCTATGGTTAAAATAGAGATTATTATTGACTAGATGAAAACCCGGCTTAGCTCGGTTGAAATGTGACTCATGAATTCATGATACACAATGTAGGTGAATATTAAAGGTAAGCAAGCCATAGATTAAAATAGCTTCGTTCATTGTGTCAAGGAGGTTGTATACTATATAAACTTCTTGCATTGTGTTTAATAAATGGGTGATGTGATCCAATTCATGAAATCACTAAGTCCATTTTTAACGGTTTCGAGATAGCAACACTGGTTAATTCAGTTTTTCATTCCCTTTCGAATGGTCTATTCAAGATTCTCGGGAAATATCTCTAAGTGCCATTTCCAAAAGTATTAAAAAAAAAAAATGATGGTTCTTCCATTCATAAAATGCTTAAGTCCAAGAAATCACTAAGTCAGTAGTTTTTTGAGTTAGAAATCGCTAAGTCCATTGATTTTTGTTTAAGTCCTAATGGCAGTAACCATCCTAACGTCAAATTACGACAGATTTGTTTCCTATGTTTATTACATTATTATAGAGTAATACAAAAAAAGCGTCTCAGTCATCAGTTTTCATATTAACCTTTTGAACGCCAGAGCGTAAACACATCGGCGCCCCTTCTGCGCCAAGCCACAAATTCAGTACAAAAACCTACAAAAAAAAATAGTGATTCCAACATCTTAACGAAAAGTTATCGATAACCAATGAATCCGTGCTTTTCGTTCTATATTTTTTAAATAAATATTATTCGTTGCATTGGTCTTTTATTTAACTTGACCCTATTTGGTATCATACTATCATTAAACAGCAGTTACTAAGTTCTAAGCAACCTAAAAGCAAACAAATAGCTTCAAATTTTAATATTACCACCGATCATAATAATAAATGTAGTAAAGCACTAGCAGACTCCCGTAGCGCTAATGACGTCACCGCTTGACGTCCATTCCCGTCTGTGGCGTACAGGTAACTGTCTATGAGCTCTTACATAGGGATGCGCGAGAGTGGACAGTAAACTATCGATTTAAGGATATCAATTATAAGTTCTTTTCCACATTTTTTTAAATATTATACATTAGGAATATTCAGATACGAATATTTGTCAGTAAAAAGTAATTGTCAAAGTAATAGTAAGCTACTTTCAATAAAATATTTCATAAATTTGGAATATAAGTTACCTTACCTACCCATCACTAGCTGACGTGTCTTGACGTCTGTGGCGTGGGGAAATACACAATTTTACGGATTTCGATTAGCAATATTTGACGATTGTTTTTTCTTGTGAATTCAAATAATGAATATATCTTTGTGTCAATTTACAATATTTCACTAAAGTAGTTTGAAATAATAGGAAAAAGAAACACAGAAAACTTAATTTAGTATATTTATTTTGTATTTAAAAAATGTCGTTTTCTTGACGTCTATAGACGTCGGTGGCGTGTTTGGCACGATTTCGTTAGACGTCTATAAACGTCCGTGGCGTTCAAAAGGTTAACGATTATTATTCTGCTACATCTGAGGATGTATGTGCCCGTTTTGAATAACGAACAGCCGTCTTTACCAGTTGATACGTTATCATTAATAGATTGTCCACAACTACCCTCATTTTCTGGCATAAGGTACACCAAAAGGCATGAAACAGAATGCGACATAATAATAATATATTGGTGATGATAGTGTCGATTATTCTGCTTATTATGAGAACAAATAGATACCATTTTATTCAAGCCGAAAATTGTCCATAACGATTTTGGATGTACACCTACCCGCTTTTTCTAACAGGTATTTACCTACCTTAAAGATTATTCTACCATAGGTATACTCATTGTCCATGAGACAACTTAAGAAAAACCTCCAAGTGAATACCAGTTAGATCTTTATTGTGATAACTGCTATAGTCAAAACAAGAATAGACACATGTTCACAATTTTGGATCAACTGTGCGCAAAAGGAGTTTTTGAGCAAATAACAGTCTCATACCCGATACCAGGACAGTCAATGATGCCAATTGATCGAGATTTTGCTCTTAAAGAAAGAAAAAGGAAGCAGTATGACAACATATAAACACAAGAATATTATGTTCAGCTACACACACAGAGTAATTTTCAAAAGAAGTGGAACCAGAGTTTGCTGTGAATAGTCACAGCAAACTTGGTTCCTTCATAATCTTGATCTTTCGTAGGAAAGGTCAAGATTTTAAGCTGTTTTCATTATATAAGGTCGGCAGATTATTCAAAGAAACGCCTGATGACTGCTACGACGCACCCTTTACTATAAAGGCTACTAGATTGCAGATGTAAAGCGGTTGCTAGAATCTGTTCCTGAATCGGAAAGGTATTTTTATGAGGATTTATTAAATGGAACTCGGGACTCTATAACTGCAGAATTCGAGTCTGAAGAAGAGGTTGAATAGGTTGATAGGTTATATTTGTTTGAATTTTGTACTGGGTACTGCAATAATATATCTAAGTCCACCTTTTATCACTGTAGTATCACTAAGTCCAGGGATTAGAAATAAGTCCAAATTTTTTGATATTTTATTAAGAGACTCCCGTTACATATATCGTTTTGATTCTTTCAATTAATAAAACTACTTAGTTTGCGCTATATCATATATTTAAATTGTTTTTTTTAATCAACGCATGTTATTTCAGCTGGCATTTAAAACATAAAACTGTGAATATCTCAAATGTCACTTTTAGGACTTAGTGATTTCTTGAATTGGGCCACCCAAATATAGTAAATAAAAACTGTAATAGTTTTAACATAATTAAATAATTTTTGTCGACTCGAAATCAATATTTTTTTATGTTTTGTTATTCATACCTATGGTTTCAATCGAGTCTACCGTACCCCTGAACGAAATTATTAATATAGATTAATAGAGTTAATTACAGTCTCAGAATAAGAACTCATCTAAGCAATTAAAAAAAAATACTTCCACTAGAATTTAAAATTAGATTTTTTATCATTTAATGTTTGTTTTCAAATATAAATTTATTTAATCTCAATTTTATTCACACACTACACAACAAAAATGAACTAATTACTAAAGTTTTTCTTGTTTAGTATCAATCAATGCTGAGATCAATGCTATAATCACGGAACAGCTGTTCCGTGGCTATAATCGATTTGTATTTAGTAAATGGATTGTCCAGTCAACATAGAGCAAAATACTATGTCTCAATTATGGTAAAAGCATTAAAAACCAACTTTTATTATACTGTATATTTAAAATGTCAGTGCAATTTATCTTGAACTCTTTCTATCTTACGCAGGATCGTATATTGTTGTCGCGCACTGCAGTCACACTTTTTAATTTACTAACAAAATTGAGCAGTTTTATCGGAACTGTCATTGTCACGCGTTTTCCACTCAATTTCATTCTTTTGTACAGTTTGGAAAGGATAAATATCGCGTTTTTATGGTTTTGTGAGGATTTTGTAATTGTGCATTTCACTCATGATTGTATACTAATAATTTTCGGCGTGCTGTAACTAAGAACTCTTTCAAAATGATGAGTGACGACGATCGCGACATCGATATTGAAAGTGATGTAGGTGTCTGGTGTTTTCTTAATTTGACAGTTCATTGGGTTTGTGCTAAAATGAATGATTTCTGGTGTTTACGCGAATACAACTGAAATAAAACAATTTTGGACTGATTCATTTGGAATGCATTAGTTGTTTTTTAACATTGCTCAATCTGAAGTCACACTGTATTCATTGTTAATGTTCTGATCTACGTATTATGAGCTCACTGTGTCTTGGGGTCAATCTTGCAAGTCCTTGGGAGTCTCGTTGCCCTTGAATTATCATTTTTAATAAATGTCTGTATCTCAAATAGGTTACATCCTATAGCTACCTTGGCAACTGCAATTTATAAGTACTTATGTTTAATTCATATTCCACAATAATGATTCAAGAAATTAACTGCCTGAGAACTGAATTACTAGAAAACAACATATTTTGCAAATGTATGTTATCCAAGGGTTCCCATATCATGCATGTGTTTTACAACAGGGCCTTATTACAGACTTAGTAGATGGTAAATAATTTAACAAATATTGGGATCTTTAATAATGGCTGTAAAATATATATTTTACGAGGCTAGGAGTCTATTTAGAAATAGGCAAAAAAAACCTAACATACTCCATTGAAAATAATTTTACATCAATTTGTACTAATTATTTAGCATACTTATAAAATTTTTGCACATTTCCAGGCTGAAAATGACTCGGACTCTCGATCACATGCTAGAAACAGTGTCGGTGGAAGTGGTTATTACTCTCAGGTATGACTACCACTACTTCAAGTATTGACACTTGAAATACTACTTATGTCTTTACTAGGAGAATTTATTCACATTAGCTTTATTGCCTTTCATACCAAAATATTTTATCATCACTAAAGAAGCACAATTCTGCACAATGGCTCAGAGAGTCTAAAAGTTACGCCTTAAATCATTTTGTTTTGACACAAAGACCTTTGATACAGACCGGACCACGAAAGATGAAACTTGACACCACATGATTTGACCTGCCCAGCAGCTGTTTTATAGGTCTCATTAGCGGAGGTTAGGGGTGGGGCAAGGGTCTGGGCGTAATTGAGGTAGTGGAAAAGGCGTTTGAGGCGCGACTCCTTCGCAATTTCACCACTACTGTTGCTCACCAAGTCTCATCTTTCCTGGCACGTTCTAAATTCTATGATTATGATTATTATACATAATTTTGCTATTTATAACAGAAAGATTTACATTAAATATTAAAAATACCTTTTACAGGCAGAAAAAAGGGCCCACCATAATGCATTAGAAAGGAAAAGGAGAGACCACATAAAAGACAGTTTTACGTCATTGAGGGAATCGGTACCTGCCCTCCAGAATGAGAAAGTGGTATGTTCAAAAATTGTAAGCATTCACATTTTATATGTGGTATTGACCTTTATTTTTATAGTTATTAAGGTTTACTTTTCTATAATTGCTAAATGTATGAATGGTGTATGAACTTCAAGGTTATGGTTATAAATTATATATTACTTAGCCGTTAAAATCAAATGATTACACATAATTGCTGTATATTTTTCACTTGGTTTTTAGATATATGTTAGAGCAAGATTAGTAATTATGAAAAATAATAATAATATAGAGTTGTCATACTCAAATGCTTAAAGAAAATTAATTCTCCTTAAACTATGAATTATTATGAATTTAGATAATGCACATACTAAAGAATAGCTTTTTGGTCATAGTGATGATTCTGTAGAACTCAAATAACATTATTGTTTTAGGCAAGTCGAGCACAAATATTAAAAAAGGCAGCTGAATACATACAGTTTATGAGAAGGAAAAACAATGCACACCAACAAGACATTGATGACTTGAAAAGACAAAATACAATACTGGAGTCACAAAGTAAGTTAATTACATTCTTAATTTTGTGAGACTAATTAATAGTTTGTAACTAGCAATGTAGTACTGATGAGTACTGAGCTTATAATTATGGGGTCCGTTTCATTCCGAAACTAGTCAGACACATCTGATATCTTTGTGTGAGTCCACTTGGTTTAGTTACTTTTATCATCTGCCTAGCTTTTTCCAAGGGTATGTTGGGGTCAGCTTCCAGTCTTACCCAATTCAGCTGAATACTGTATTTATGTACAATACGTTATATAGTGGTATGTGGTTACATACAGCAACTGCCAGATACAGCATCCCATAGTAAGACTGGCTGTCAGAGCTGTATGAATTAATGACTTTCAAAGATTGAAGTATGACTGACAGTCTGGACAAACGTGTATTCCGAGACACCTAGCTTTTATAATGATTGCATGTATATTCTTAAAAACATCTTCTTTCCATTTTCAGTACGAGCGTTGGAAAAGGCCCGACAGTCCGGCAATTATTCCGACGCTCACGAGTTAGGGCTCGGAGTTAAATCGGAGGGCGATTCACATGACACCGACAGTTCGGATGGAGAGGCCACAACACGCCGCGTCAAGAAACTAAAGATCAACGGAGTCATGTCTAGCAATTAAGTCATGTTGTGAGATGAACTTCTTGGCCAATGATCACAGATTTCACGTAAACTGTTAACAAATGAGAAATTACTTTTCCAATACAATATATTTTTGATACAGATTACATAAATTATTAAGGTAAATGTCGTTTCGTCTATAAATAGTAATTAATATTAAATGTGTACACTGACTAGATTTACTGATGGTAACTTCTTTTAATCATATCTCTGTTGTTTTGTTTTGTATATAGTAAGAAATTGTTAAACCAGAGAATTTTAATGTCTTAGATGTACTACACTCTACCTAATAATATTATGGCATAATGTTAAAAGTAAAATCAATGGATTCTAAGTTTTAATGTAATTCAGATATATTTTATTTTAACTTTGAGTAGTCTGATTATTATTATAATTTATACAGAACCACATTAATTATTTTAACTTTGAGTAGTCTGATCATTATTATAATTTATACAGAACCACATTAATATTTTTAGACTGGCAGTTATTTGTCATAACAGCAGGTCCAGACATATGTTACAAAAGATAGTCAAAGAGTTCCAGGTGTCATAGTATCAAAGAAACGAAGTATAGATAAATTAAAATATGCATACAATGGTGTGATATAAATTATATTTTAACAAAATTGTTAAAGTTATGTTTATATCTAAAAATAACAATGTGGACTTTCGACCTAGCTGGGCGCCATAGTTTGCTAACGTCTTTACCAGCAGAGCGCAACGGAAATGCAACATCGCGTGTCGTAAACTTTACTGACATAATATGATGCATGTTAGCAAAAAGCAACCTTTTTATTATTTAATAACAACCGGGCGCCCGATCGACCTATTGCTAGCCTAGCACGGGGAATGCTCAGTAAAAATAAATACATTTCTACCAAACGGCCGCCCTGCTGTGCCTGACTGAATGGATTATTACCACAAAGAGATTGAATAATCAAATATTAAATCATGAGCTTAACAAACACCATTGACTAAGATCTTAATTACATATGTCTGTATCCTCCACAATCATTTGTTAATTAATTGTGTAATATAAGGCAGTCATTGCTGAGAGTGATTCATCTCTTGTTATGTAAGTTGTATTAAGTAAATATTACGATAAGTAAATTACATTTTAGTATCTATACACTTTATATTGACTCTTGAATAATTATTCAAACAATCATATCATAATTTCTTTAAATAAATGAAATATCAAAGACTTATAAAGAATGTTATGTTAATGTTTTAATTTGTGTTAAAATCAATAACGAATTGGTGTTAATAAATTTCAAGCATTTTTTTCTGATCAAATTGAAAATCGATTTTTTGGCAGTCTTCTATGTCAAGTTTTAGTAAAGTCAGCAACTTTAGTGACTTGAAAAAAATAGGCACTGGTCCTCTGACAATATTAAGTGTATAGAAATAAGTTTTAGTCTTCTTGAACAATTTATTTAAGATCAACACAATGCACTAGACTTAATACGAAATCGTAAACGAATAGATCTATGACCTATATATTTATAGGGACAAATTGAGTGCAATGGGTGTGCTAGATAATGTTTTAATGATAATATTATTTTTATATTTTGTCATTGCAAATAAATGTTAGATATAAATATTTTAAGTGAATAATTATAGTAATTGTGAACCTTCGTCTAATGTGTTTGTTCTAGAAGACTAAATAGTTTTAACGAAAAAATATACATAAATACTCTGTTTAATGTTTGTATTAATTAATGCCCAATCATCATTCTATAAAATAGAAAAAATATAGGACCTAAGTAAGTATATTATTTAACGATCCATAATTAGAGTGAAAGAATAAAAACATAATATATTATTATTTTAATTTTTAGTTAATTTTGTAACGATCGTTTTAGGTAGGTGGATTTTTTATTGCCTTATGGAGGGAAAGTACCTACTATAAATACATAGAAATTGTCAATAATAAATATAATGCTAAAAACATTCTTTATTTTTGTAAAGAAATGAAACTGCATCTATAGATATTTGAAAAGGCACTACCTACCTTGAAAATAATTTGTAGTTCAATGGGCGTGGCTTAGCTTCCGCGCTGGGAGCGGAAACAGAGTTCGCATTTCTTGGTATTTATCTTAGATGTTCATGAAATTCAAGCAAACGGGTATGGTATGGAGCAAACAAAAATTTAATCATCGAGAAGGTTTAACCAGAAAGTATATAATAATAATTAAGTAAATCCTATAAACAAAACATGTACATACCTAGTAACCTAGGTATCCAACGGCTGGTTATCCGACCAAATTCGTATGACTACAAAAAAGTGGCGGTCTCATACATAATAGTAGGGGAGCCCAAGAGGGGATTTCGGGATTTACTAAAGCGCGGCAGATTAATATACAGGGCGATACCTTGTATCCGCTTAAGTACCTCCACCAAATATGAGCCCCATATATAAGGCCGCCCGTGAAGGATAAAGGATCAGATTAGTAAAAAAAAATTGATCATTAGAAATTGTCGAGCGCGTCAGATTAAGGTAGGGTGAGTTAATTACATGATAAAAAGTGTATATTCTACTAATCTGACAATTTGAGAGTGACGTAAAGAAAGGGGAGGGCAGCAAAGTTGTAAAAAAAAAACGTCATCTCGACATTCTCGAGCGTAGCCAAATTTTTTTTTATTTTGAAGAATATAATTTAAGGATAACGAAAAATATATAATCTGACGATTTCCGCAAGCCGAAATAATAAAAAATCGTCGATAAAGTTTAATGCGTGCAGCTGGGTGATGCCTATATTTCCCTCCGTGTTTCTACTCCTCTCTCACTTTTTCTCTATCTATTACTCTCTCACTCCGTCCCCACTCTGGATTTTATTGCCACGACGCCATCAGTGCCATCACAGATCACACACATAAAAAAAAAATATTTTTTTTGGGCATTTTTTTTTTAATTTTTTTCTTATAAATACAAGTATTCTACTTAAAAAACATACACTTATTTATTTGCATGCTATTTCCTGAGCTTTTCAATTAATTAGTTCAATAATTAAAAAAATAGTCAAACAAAAATTTCTTTTTGTCAGATTAGGCGAATCCCTTTAGATAATCGTCAGATTATGAAACAGCACGTCTAGAACATAAAGATGAACCATATATATCTTAATCTGACGCGCTTGAGTATATCAAAATGGCGAATTTTTTTTGCACATTAAAATAATGGCCGCGAGTTTGCGTCAGATCAAAATCGTCAGATTATTGAATGAGAGCTTTTTTTTGGTGCACTTAACACCCCCTTAGAAAACCTGACGCGCTCGATTAATTTTTTTTTTTTTTCATTTTTGAGCCTTACGTACAACCACCCGCATCATGCAAATGATCAGATTAACATACGTACATTATTAAAAATACGTAGGACATTGATGCTAATGAATATCTGACGCGCTCGAGTATGTCCATGCAACAGTATTTTTTTACATATTTAAAAATCTATAGCCGCTTCCCCCACCGATGAAAAGGTATTATTATATAACATTTTTTTCTTCTTATCATCTAAGCTTTGCAACCTAATAAGTCTCTATGACGCTCGAGTAAATCCCCATTTAGCATCGTGGCCTCCCCTACTATAACGGTGACCATCTATAATGGACGTATTTAAACCTAAGCTGTTGTCCGTGCAGTCGCGTTCAAACGTTTAATTAAAGGCAATTATACTAGGTACCTATTTAACCTACAAATAAATGACCTAACTCTTAAAAAAATATAGTAATTAGTAGCTTATCATCGACAAAACTGCAATAGCTCGTTGCTGATCCGCACGTAATTGCACATCCCTGTCCGTTCTACACATATGTAGTACCGTAAAATGCTGCAACTTTGCCTGAATTTTGAAGTTTTTTGTTCGTACAGCGAAACGACGGAAAACAGACCTTATATCTTGTCAGGTAAGACCCAAATATTATAAAATAATTCTGTTTTTATGAATAACAAGCTAAACAAAAACATTACATATTTTTTTAATACTTTTATTTAATTTCAAAAAGTAACGGTTTGCTACTTTTAAGAGTAAGTATAAATCACAAATTATTACCACAAATTATGTGGGTAACAATACCTACTAATTAATATGTTTTTGCAGCTCGGTTTCTCTTTATATTCTGTGTTGCACTCTGTGTAAAACTGTGTCTTTGTATGAAAGCGCGGGCCCAGAGTTCACCTGGCATCTTTCCCTTAAAAAAGATATTCTTTTCCAGTTTTTACTATACAGGATTAATTTGAAATTCAACGAGGTAATCAGGTGCATAAAACTGAACAACATTCCCCAAGAAACATAGGTCGAAATGTTAAAATTAAACAACTCCTTTTCATACAAACATAAGTCACGTGACCTGTCACTTTGTATGAATGTTAATTTTCAATTTTAAGATTTCGGCGTTACATGTTCCTTGGGGAATATTGTTCAGTTGTATGCACCTGATTATCTCGTTGAATATACGCACTCTTTTTAAATTAATCTTGTATAGTTGTATACAACAATACGCAAATCGTGAGACGTGAGAGGACAACCAAATTCAGCTGAAATTTGTACGTCTGCGATGTGGACTTCTTCCTCAGCTGACAATTCTGTAGGTCGATCAAATGAAATGCTATGTAAATTTTTGAATTTGTTGATAATGGGCCGGCGCGGCATTTCAAACTGCTTCTCTGCTTCTTTAGATGAAATAGCTTTAATTCTCACGAGATCTGTATTAATTTGTAACATTTCCTCTGAATAATCAGCATAATTGCGAGCTCCTGGTTTTCTCCAGCTTCGCTTTTTTGTGCTTCCCATTGTTCATACAACTACAAAAAAAAAAATGCAGTTCAATATTAAAAATATATCATTAATTAAATCCGACAAGTGATAACCCTAGACCCAGGCAAAGTTGTGTCAATCAAGTTTCCAAAACAGTGCACAACATTGCCTACTAAGTTATTTTGATGAAATGGTGTCCTTTTCATAAAAATATCAAACAATACGGGAAATAGACAGTGTTTTCTTACCTTAGGACGTTATTTCTGCTCAGAAACACCTTTTCTCTACGTAAAACTGCAAAAGTTACAGGACACTAAAAAATTTAAACCACGCGCGCCGGTTTTTGTCGCACAATTGGCAGAGTAACAATGGAGGTGCTATTGCAAAAATATAAAAATATGTTGCCCTAATAATGTAAAATTACTATCAAATGGTAGAAAATAGGAAAAAACTAAGCTAACGCGAAATATCGTAATTGAAACGAAAAAGGCAAAGTTGGGCTTTCTTGGCAAAGTTGCAGCATTTTACGGTATATAATCTTATATAGTCTTTTAGAGTACATAATATAATTATAATCTTATATAGAAAATTCTCGTGTCACGGTGGTTTATAGCCGATTTTCGTGAAATTTTGTGTACATATCGGTTAGGTCTGCGAATCGGACAACATCTATTTTTCACACGCCTAAGGCTGGTTTTAGTGTCACGCGGACCGTCGGTACGGATCGCTCCGTATAGACCGATCTGTATTAATTAAGCTTAAGGAGCGTTTTAGAGTTATGCGGACGGGTCCGTACGGACGGTTGCCGCGCGGACAGCTCCGCAGCTGTCCGCATGGCGCGTCCGTGCCACGGAGCTATCCGCGCGGACCGTTGCCCGCGCGTCCCTACCTGCAGTGGGCGTTTTAAGCGGGGAATTCACTATCAGACTGCCCGCGACGGGCTGCCCGTCACTGGCAAGTCTGTCACATGTCTGCTCGTGAATGCTAGGTGGCGGGCACGGGCATGCCCGCCGGCCCGTGCCCGCCGCCGGCCCGGAGAATCGCATTTTGTCTGCACGGGCACAGACAAGTCTGAACATGAATGGTCGCTCCGGGCGGCCCGCCTGCATTCACGCGTCAGACTGCGGAGAGAGTGCATATTGGTTTCGAGTAATTTAATAAATATGAACGAAAACAAAGAATTTTGGCAAACTTTTATTGCTCTTTATCAATCGCATCCTTGTCTTTGGAAAATTAAAAGCAAAGAATACATGAATAGCGATTTAAAAAATGCAGCATACAGTGAATTAATTGAAAAAGCTAAGGGAATATATGCTGATGCCATCGTGTCCCAAAGCACCTCAGTTGACCGAACTGCAGCTCTGCAAATAACTGATGCCCGTTCCTGTGTTTGTTCAATACGGGCAAGGGGCCGGGCAGGGCGCCCGCCGGGCGGCCCGCGGGCAGTCTGATAGTGAATTCCCCGCTTCGTGCGGAGCGCACGCGTCGGCGCATTACAATCATGGCGAGTCGTGAATATCGAAATGTTGACACGAGTCGAGTCTCCCGCGATGGCTCTCTGCTCTATTAAAGGGTGAACATGTAGTCTTTTTCTTCGCTTCAATTTTATTTTCCTTGAGTAATATAGGGCAATAACTAATAACACACGCCACTTTGGATGCATTGCGCGCGTCTGTACACCGTGGCGGTCAGGACGATACTAAAACGTTATACGCGGACGATCAGTGCGGATCATGTACGCGCGGAGCGATCCGTACTAACATTCCGCCCATTTTTAGGGTTCCGTACCTCACAAGAAAAAAAGGCCTGTATAGAATCACTTTGTTTTCTGACTGTCCGTCCGTCCGTCTGGCAAAACCCTTTTTCTCAGAAACGCGTGGAGGTATTAAGCTAAAATTTATATTATCATTTTATTATTATTATTATTTATTTATTTATTAAACTTTACATTATAAAACTGTTTACTTTTACATAAACCCCACAAAACTGTTTGCACAGTTTGTCTGTGGGCATGACGACTAAAACTAATTAATTTTTTTAACAATAAAACTTATTATAACTTAATACTAAAAACATATAATATTATAAGATAAATGTTATGACCATATAGGTAGTGGTAGACCATGCAGGTAGATGAATATAATATGATATTTCGTTACTCACATATTTGTCAAAAGGTAAGTCTTTAAAGTTTTACAAAAAACTTTTTTATTATTAATATTTCTTATATTGGTGGGCAGGCTGTTAACTAAGTAAGGTATCCTTTTACTAAGTGTTCTGTCCCCATAGTAATTATTTACTCTGGGGACTTCATATTTACCTGCACAGGCTGCCCTAGTCTTATGGGAATGATTCAACATTGAGTAACTCTCCCAACCGCCGTGACTGTTTGTAAGAATTAGGTATTTATGTTTTAAACTAACAGGGAGAATTTTACATATTTTAAACAGCTTGTAGTAATTATCTTTACATTTTATTTTTGTTTTTCTGTCTACTAATAATTTAAGGAATCTAATTTGTATTGTTTCTAACTTTTGAATATATGATTTGAAGGTGAGGCCATAGCAGTCAAGAGAGTAACTCAATATCGAATCTACGAGTGACAAGTACAGTAGTTTAAGGGTAGTAGTCGGTAATTTAAAACTTAAGTGATAAAATTTACCTAATAATATTCTAAGCTTATCACATAAATAATCTATATGGCACGACCATGAAAAGTGTTCATCTACTTTCATTCCGAGGTAGGTTACACATCTTTCTCTTTCTATAGGTTTACATTTACAAGTTAATGAATTATTGTGAAGACAATCGAAACTATGAGTATACAAAGAGGGAATTATGTCAGGTGAATTAAAATATGGTGAATGTATAATTAGCAGTTTAGTTTTATCTGAATTTAAGACTATGCCATTGTCATGAGACCATTTAACAACCGCGTCTACGTCACTCTGTACTAGGCGGCACACTTCACCGAGATCTTGTCCCGCGCAGAGCGCGCACAGGTCATCCGCAAACATGTAGGCGGAGCAGTGGCGTATCACCCCGCACAGGCTGTTGGCGTGCATGTATATTTATATCAAATACTCAAGTCTACGGCCCTTGAAACTGTGAAAAAGTTAACAATCTATAGATACCTACAGTCGTTTAAGCCGTAAATTTTTGCAAATTTTCGACACTCGCAAGTCGCAAGTGAATCAAAACCTACAAGGTACTTACCGTGAACTTAGAACCTTGAAATTTGGTACTAAGCAGCGTGTTATTCACCGATAAAGGACAAATTGCTAAAAATTTATGCTGAAATTGCTAATTACAGGTATAATAAACAGGATTTCTCAACTTACAATTTTGGGTTACAAGAAATAAAAGTCTTAAGGAATATAAAATACGGTTGATATTCCCATGTTAGGCATTAAGAACGTCAAGTATACAACTGTCATTGGAATCTGTACCTAAGTGTAAAACTCAGCTGTAAAAATTAAAGTAATGTTACCGGTGAAAAAATACAAGGTAGCTAGGTACTATCAGTATAATCTATGGTAGGTTCTTATCACGGAACAGAAAATACTGATCTGTGATTCCCTTATTGTTCTGTAGTGTCATTGGGTCAGGGCAAAGGGTCAGGGTCATTGACTCTTAAATTATTTCTTTTTTTTTCAAGCTTAATATCAATTCTGGGACTCAGGGTTCATTTCATTTGGGTGAAATTGGGTGGGTGGAAAGTGGCAACACTGATGGCCGTTTTTGTCAATAAAAGCCGTGCCTCGTAATTTAAATTATTTTAAAATTTTAAATTAGTCATTGAATTTTATGTTATTTAGTTTCTACTAATTTAATGGCTTGTTGTTGTGAATGTTAAGTTATATAAAATACCAGTAAAACTGAAGAAATCAACCGGCGGCTATCGCAACGGATCGGATTTGAAACCATCATGAGTGCCGATGAGTACGGTACGGCGCGGCGGAGTTACGAACTTACGAAGAATGGATGGATGAAAAAAAGAAAAAGAATGGTGAGAAGTAAAGTACATATTTCGGTACCTAACAATATATTTTCCAGTAGGTACATAATAACAGGGTCCGTTTTGTTATTACAACTTACTAGAAAGTAGTGAAATATTTTCATAGTATTATCGTAAAATTTAAAAAATCTAATTTAAAATACATATTATAACATTGCCTACTCCAAGAACGCACCGCTCTGCACCTCCTTTCCA
This sequence comes from Plusia festucae, assembly GCA_950381575.1. Lineage (NCBI taxonomy): Eukaryota > Metazoa > Arthropoda > Insecta > Lepidoptera > Noctuidae > Plusia > Plusia festucae. The sequence goes on from OX494450.1 coordinate 5,499,548, forward strand.
TTCTACACTGCCATTGGCGAAACGGAACGTACACCGGATGCGTTCCGTCTCGTCCAATAGGAGCACAGAAGAAACTTCTAGAACAACCGAGCGCGGTGGCGGTTACGCCGGCCCCCGCGCAAGGTTTTCCCGGCTCAGAAGGCTTCCCGCGCGCTACCGCTAAAGTCGCTCACCGCGATGCGTATATACCGCGAATACTATTTTAGTTGATTATTAATAAGAGTTATACTAAATGATGATTGTGTCCTTGACTGTGTTAATTATAATAATATATAATGATTTACCGTGACCTAATAGAGTGCCTCATTTAACAGTCCTTTTGTCCGAACCCACACGAAACGAACACTTGTTAAACTGGCTGCCCAACGAGAGGGCAAAAGGAACTGTTAACGTGTGAACTGTGATCGTGTACATAATGCCGCGTACTACAACTCGTAGTCAACGTCGTCAGACAGACTATTTTGATGTGGACGCCGAAGAAGAGACGGCGACGCCGAAGTCCGCCAGGCGCCGCGCGCCGGCGACGTCGGCAACGCCAGCGTCGATTACGGCAAGCGACCTGACCACGATGATGTCGTCCTTACAGCAGGCGCAAGCCGATAACTTCGAGAGATTGTTGTCAAGAGTTCTCGAAACACGTGCGTCTTCTTTTTCGCCCGAGCCGGCTACGGCCGCGCTGGTCACGCCCACCTCGTCCTCTGCACCTGCACTCGGTAACTTCGCCACGTGCAAGATTCGTTACAGCGGAGCGACCAACGAATGTCTCGACGGATTCATCGACGCGGTAGAAGCATATAAAGATTGTGCCAACGTGAGCGACACAAACGCAATGCGTGGTCTATCCATGTTGCTGACACACGACGCAGCCACATGGTGGCAAGGAGTCAAAGGCACCGTGAAGACGTGGGATGGCGCCATAAGTAACTTACGCAGCACTTTCGGAGATAGCCGCCCACCTCACAGCATCTATGTCGAGCTATTCTCTAAGCCACAGAACCAACTCGAAAAGACGGAGCTATTCGTGGCCAAAGCGCGCGCCCTGTTATCACGCCTGCCACCCGGTGACCTGACCGAAAAAGTTCAAATGGACATCATTTACGGACTACTTAATTTAAAGATACGTAAAAGGTTACGCAGGGAGGAATTCTCCGATTTTAATACACTCCTCCAAAGAGCTAGGAGTATAGAGGAGTCTACGAGGGAGTCGAGGACATCTCATGCGCCACAGAAGAGCGCCGCCGCTGGGACCCGCACGCGCCCTACATCACCATCGCCGGCGGCTGCGCCGACGATGACGCCGCGGTCCTCAACGCAGCGAGCACCGAATTCGCGTCAACCCACGACGAAGGAAGATGGACAAGCCTCAACCCTCGTCTCAAACACGACATTTGCCGAGAAACGTCGATTTTGTGTGTACTGTAAACATTATGGACATACGCGTAATCAGTGCCATAAAATATTAAGTTCGCGTAATAATGAGAACAATAACGTAAACACAAATAACAAAAACGTAAATAATATTATTTCATGTTACGGTTGCGGGGAGAACGGAGTCGTGCGTTCACAGTGTACTAAATGTAATTCCCAATTTAGTGCTATCCATTTAATACCTACGCGATCGACGGCGTCGTCGAAGTGTTCGAAAAAGTACCTATTCAGGGACGACGGTAAGCTGTCCACACAGGTGAGTCGTTATGTTTATCCTATGACTAGTGTAGAGGCTGTACCTGACAATATTTCGCTCCCACGTCCTAGCAAAGAATTTCGTAAACACGCATTTTTACCTAGTGAATTTAAGTCAGTGTTACCTAGAGCATATTTCGATATTTTTTCAAGCAACGATACTTCGATGCTGTCTACTTATAATTACTATTCCAAAGATACGTTAAAAACTGAAAAAGTTTTAAAAAATGTAAACAATAAGTTATTTTCCCGCTCATTTCCGAGTAGGGTGAACATGTTTTTTTCGAGACAAATGCCGGAAAATTGTTATTCGGATAGGGTAGATATGTTTTCTTCGGGACAAAATCAGGAAAGTATGTTACGGGGTGGCGCGAAGAAAAACGTGGATTTTATTTGTTCGTCTATTGATTCTTTTGACAAACATACGCCTAGACGACCAATTTTAGGTATTGAAGTTTTTGGCATTAGAGGTAGGGGTCTGATAGACACCGCGGCTAAAGGTAGCATCGCCGGCTCCTCACTCTATGCGTTGCTGAAACAAAACAACCAAGTGTTCACGTCCAGGTCAATGAGTGTTAAGCTTGCTGACGGTTCAGCAACCACGCGTCAAATGCTGCAAACTTCACTAGAAGTGAAAGTTCAGGATAAAATCGTTAAAGTAATTTTTCTTGTGTTTCCCGATGCTATAGATAGTGATACATTATTAGGGATAGATTTTTTAGTAGCAGCTGATTTAGTTATTAATTTCGCTACTTCTACTTGGCACTTCCATGGTGGTCAACAAGAGTATAGGTTGGAACATGAGTACGCCGATAACCTTACGTCCTGCTGTGCCTCCTTGTTAAGAGAGGACGAAGGAACCATGTTAAGTGTTCCCGAACGTGACAGCTTAGCTTCACTACTACAGCGCAACGAGGATGTCTTCGGACCAGGGGGAGACCCTACACCGTATGCTGAACACCATATTGATACTGGAGATCATGCACCGATTTCGGTTCCACCGTACCGACTCACTCCTGCAAAGAAACAGCTGATGAAAACAGAACTTGATAAAATGCTCAAGGACAATATTATTGAAGAATGCGAGTCTGCATGGACCTCTCCAGCTGTATTAGTTCCTAAAAAGGATAATAGTGTGCGATTTTGCGTTGACTACCGTAAGTTAAACGCTATCACTAAAACAGATAGTTACCCTCTGCCACTTATTGATGAGCTTCTCCAGTTGACCAAACGACATTGTTTTATGTCCTCAATAGATTTGAAAGCTGGATACTGGCAAGTAGCTGTGCGACCCGAGGATCGAGATAAGACAGCTTTTGTATCACCGTTTGGCACTTATCGATTTAAGCGCATGCCGTTCGGGCTAAAGAATGCGCCGTCAACATTTCAGCGGTTGATCGATCGTTTTCGGTCTGGAGCTAGTTTACAGGGGGTTGTCTTGCTAGCTTATCTAGATGATCTATTAATTATTTCTGAAGATTTCGACAGCCACCTGGAAGACCTGCAAAAGGTGTTCGATAGGCTGCGATTATTCGGCTTGCGTGCAAATCGCATTAAATGTTTTTTCGCTCGCCCAGAAATAAATTACCTTGGACACGTGATAACACCTGAGGGAATCAAGCCAGATGCATCAAAAGTGAGCGTAGTTCTGAAGATGGCCAATCCTGCGAATCTCAAACATCTAAAATCATTTTTGCAAACATGTTCGTGGTTCCGTAAGTTCATTCCAAATTTCTCACAGGTGGCCCAACCACTAACGATCTTGACTCGTAAAAACGAGGCTTGGCGATGGGAGAGTCGACAGCAAGAAGCGTTTCAGTGCCTGAAAGAAAAGTTGACCTCGGCACCTATTTTAGTTCAAGCTGACTATTCAAAAGACTTTATATTGAGAACTGACGCCAGCAACTACGCGTTAGGGGCGGTTTTGATACAAGGTGATGGACCTGAAGAAAAGCCCATAGAATACGCCAGTCGATTGCTGACCTCGGCTGAAAGAAATTATACCACCACAGAGAAAGAAGCCTTAGCAGTTGTTTGGGCAACAGATAAGTTCCGTGGTTATCTTGACGGTCACTCCGTTGTTGTTAAAAGTGACCATCAGCCGCTTAAGTGGCTTCTATCCCTCAAAACGCCGAATGGGCGTCTCATAAGATGGGCTATGAAGTTGCAATCTTATAATATTCGTTTTGAATATACTCCTGGCAAAGCCAACGTTGTGGCTGATGCATTAAGTCGTCCTCAGTGCGACGATTCCAATAATGAGAGTTGTGATGTCTGCAGCGTTATCGTCGACTTGCCTCGTGTTAGTTCAGTGGACATTCGTAAGGAGCAGCTCGACGATCCCGAGGTGGCTAAGATAATCAACAGTCTCGAAGACACGGATCCAGTCGACAATCACTGGTTGGATAGAGGATATATAATGAGTCAAGGAGTTCTCTACCGCTACTTACCAGACACGGACAGTGAACAGCCTCAACTTGTCGTTCCGCTTACAATGCGTGAGAAAATTTTAAAGGAATTCCATGACGCTCCCACAGCCGGTCATCAAGGAGTTGAACGAACTATCAACCGGATAAAGGAAAATTATTATTTTATCGGGATGCGAAAATATATTTCAGAGTACCTTAAAAACTGCGAAGAATGTCAGCGCTACAAGGCATCCAATCAAAAGCCTGCTGGACTTTTACAGACACCAGTCCTTAATCAGCGTGGAGAAGTACTTGCCATTGATTTATTCGGGCCCCTCTCCGAGGGTGAGAATGGTGAGAAGTGGGTCTTATTAGTCGAGGATACTGCTACTCGGTGGGTGGATTTATTCGCGTTGAAAGACGCCACCGCCGAGATATGTACACCCGTACTCATTAACGAGTATTTCCTACGGTATGGTTTCCCACGTCGTATTATATCGGACAATGGTGTCCAGTTCATTTCAGCGACTATGCAGCAATGTATGTTTATTTTAGGGATTAAGCAGAACCTCATTCCGTTGTACCACCCTGAGGCGAACCCTGCAGAAAGAAAGAATCGTGACTTACGTACCCAGCTGTCTATTCTTGTGAAGAACGAACACCGTATGTGGCCTAAATTCTTATCTTCCGTGCGTTTCGCAATGAATAGTGCCACCTGTTCTACTACAGGGGTTAGCCCTGCGCAAGTTATGTTTGCTCGAGAATTGCGAACACCGTTTGATGCACAATGTGACATAAGAGCAATTTTAGACAAAGACAATTTCCTTCCTCAAATCACCCCGTATCTCCGTCGATTTGTAGATAATTGGGATGTTATCCGAGATAGAGCTGAACATCATCAAGATGATAGGAAGAGTCGTGCTGATAAAACCCGACAACTGAGTAAATTCAAAGTAGGAGATTTAGTTTTAGTGGCGACGCATTTGCTCAGCAATGCCTCCAAGGGTAGAACTCGTAAGTTCATGCCAAAACGGGATGGACCCTATCGAATAGGTAAGGTGGTTAGTCCAACTACCTATGACATCACTGACTTAAATTCAAAAGGTATAGGGAAATTCCATTCGTCAGATTTATCGCTTTACCAGAATAATTCAGGTCAATTGTCAGCTCCGGTGCAGCCTCGGCGCCTTCGTGGACGGCCCCGTCATTTAGTGGTTACCGAGCCCCTCACGAGGCGTTTTAGTGACTCGGAGGGGGAGCATATAACATTGCCTACTCCAAGAACGCACCGCTCTGCACCTCCTTTCCATTCTACACTGCCATTGGCGAAACGGAACGTACACCGGATGCGTTCCGTCTCGTCCAATAGGAGCACAGAAGAAACTTCTAGAACAACCGAGCGCGGTGGCGGTTACGCCGGCCCCCGCGCAAGGTTTTCCCGGCTCAGAAGGCTTCCCGCGCGCTACCGCTAAAGTCGCTCACCGCGATGCGTATATACCGCGAATACTATTTTAGTTGATTATTAATAAGAGTTATACTAAATGATGATTGTGTCCTTGACTGTGTTAATTATAATAATATATAATGATTTACCGTGACCTAATAGAGTGCCTCATTTAACAGTCCTTTTGTCCGAACCCACACGAAACGAACACTTGTTAAAATATTTCTTTTACTTGATTTATTGCTATTTCTCATGTTTAAGCCAATAGCATTATGTTATATAAAATTTGAAGTGATAAAACAGTTATCCATAGTTATTCAAAATACCCTCAAGTTTTATTTATTTTAAGCGTAATTTGCCTACTTTTACACATACTTAACCACTCAAAGACCCTTGAGAACAATACTTATCGGGTAGGGAGCTGGCGAGCATTTAAGTATGTACCTATATGATTTTATTTTTTAATTAATTAAGGTTGAACCTATGTTTCTGCGTTTTTTAGCTACAGGGCTTTAAAAAACGGGTACCGGCAAAAGTGAGATTGGTCGAACGAAATGTGGTAGAAACTTGGTTTGTTCGTTCTCTTTAGCTGTGAGTGTAGTCTAAGACGCTGTCAAGTGAAAACAGCTCCTTGTGGAGTTCTGGAAACTCGTTATTACGGCTAATTAATGCTATTGTTTATAGGTTTTTTTTTGTTTTAAAATTTTAATTGGCCTGCAAACATGAAATGGATTACGATCCAAAAAAAACATTTAAAGGTAAAAAATGACATAAATAAGATATTTAAAAAGTGTCGCCATCGTCGCTATCGTCGAAAGTACCTAGGTAGTCCGTCTCGATCGATGTCTGATATCGGCTGTTTATGTCATGTTATTTTCTTCATCTGAAAAATATAAGTATTTAAATTTCGTATAGAAATTCAAAAAGATGTATGAAATGAAAAAAAAAATTGTACCTCTTATCTTCGAGATCCTCAGTTTTGGTAATAACGTATAAAGTCGGGGCAGTTGTTCTTCTCTGAACCAGCGAATATGGAGAGCATCGTCTTTTTGTACCCAGGTCCCAGCTATCAGTCGGGTCATATCACCGACAGGATTTTTTTGATATGCGTTTAGCCAAATTGTTGTTATATTAGCAGTTCTCAAAAGGTGTTCTTTCAGTTATGTGCGACATGGGGGCAAATTTGAAGCGTCAAAATTGCGTAGGTAGCGAAAGTTTGAATGACAAGGTGGCGTTCGAGACGAACGTGTTAAAGAAAATAACGTATCGTCCCTTGTTAACTTTTTTGTTTTTTTTTTATCTTACATCGACGTAGGTATCTAGGCATCGGTATTTGCATTTCCGATAGCGATAAGGGCTTTTTGAAATGTCTCGCTCTTAGATAATTGCTCGAAAGGTTTTTTACTTTTCGAAAAAGAAAAAAAACGATGGATTGTAATGTTCGTGCGTGTGTTCATTATTATTCTGCGTTTGTCCTCAGGATTTTTAAACGAACACTGCAAGATTGCTAAGCGTGCATTTCATTTATATTCTTTTAAATTCTAAAAATCTTTATAAATTCATAACTTCCAAAGTCAAGAGTCTTAGATGTCTGCCTTTTCGTGTTTTTTTCACTTTGACAAGGTTTCTAAATCTATCAAGCCTTAGAGGTAGACACGGGCAAACGATAATAATATAGTATATCAGTCTATTTCTTGCACATGTTTAAAAATGTCATGGTGGCCTAGCGGTTCAAGGACCGGAGTCGCATGCACATGGTTGGGGGTTTGAGCCCAGGCAAGTATAATGTGACTTTTTCAAAGTTGTATGTACTTTCTTTATCATTTTAAGATATCGTTGAAAAACGGTGAAGGAAAACATCGTGAGGAAACTTTGATTCCAAAAATTCGAATCTGAAATCGCCAACCCGCAATGAGCAAGCGTGGTGATCAATGCTCATTCCTTCTTTATATAGGAAAAGGCCTGTGCCTAGTAGTGGGATGTTGATAGGCAGTTTTTATTTATTATTTATTTATATCAATTGACAACGCAGCGCTACCATGGTTTGCAGGCGCGATTCTCAATATTTCTTATCGTATAATTATCGCTATTAATAAAGTCTGCCACATGTGCAAATCATATAGATTTTTTGCTCGTCAGCTCCCTAGCTATTAGATAATATGGGCATTTCTAGTTCATTTCCTACATTTAATATATTACATACTTTATTTTGACTAATTAATAAAGGACTTTGTGTAATGACATTTTGATAACGAAGAAAATTTCAACTACAGGCTGCCAAATAGCTGAGGCTGAGCAACCTACCAGCATATAGGCTCTGGGTATTCGAAGCCTGTTCACTGACTTACCGAATCTAATAAGAATATTGAGCTTTACTAAGTTCATGCGGTTGATGAGATAGACGCTGCTTCATCTGTTTCCCTGCATTGTTGAAAAGAAGATAGTACTTCATGCAGGTGCTGGTGAACGTCAAGTAGGTTCACAATGTTCAATATGTGGTTCAGCCAGTTCATTCTTCAAAGAAATGTTCTTATCAACTATGTTCTTAACTTCAACCTCGCTAACATCTCTTTTCCTGCTGTAGTTGTCTACAGAGGGCTCTCGAAGACTCCCAGCTCCTTCTTGGGCGCTCTTACTTTGTCTTCTTATTTTTTTTGTTAATGCTCTGCGGGTCAACATGATGAAGATTCTTCAGTTATCTGAAACTTACAATCGTACAACCTTATGTTTATTGGATTTTTAGGAAAACTACAGAAGCAATAAATATTTAAAATTAAACAATGAAACTAAAGTTGAAAGAAAATTAATTAAAATTGGAAGGTGATTAGTTTGGATAATAGAAAGAACAGTCTTTTTACTTATACAGTTAATTAGTAATCTGTAACTTAATGTACTTAGCTTGTGGTATCTGAGTCGTTGATTAGTCGTCAATTTTGCTTCATAAAATAAGCCAGTGAGTAATGGGCGTTGCTAATCTATAATGAGTAGCATCACTTGAATTTGTGTTTCATGGTGTGTAGCTTGTAAATAACCATGAATAGGATGCGATACGACTACTAAATTACTAACTGGTTATTTCAAGTTTTCAAAGTTCGATGATCTACAAACTTTTACTAAAACACTAGATACTTAACAAATGATAACTGAGTATAATTACTTCAATATTATCTATCTTCTACACACATTATAAACCTGCAAGTCTGTTTGTCTGTTTGGTTGACATAATCGAGGTTTATACAAGGCGGTAACCTTGGAAAAAGTGGCAAGCAGGATGTTTGACAATTAAATCAACAAAGGCTGTGAGAACTGTGTTCTTCTTTAACTATCGGCTTTTCAAATTTTTATGAAATGTTTTGTGTATATTTGGTAGGTCTGAGAATAAGTCGTAGGCTATTTTAAATATTCCAAAGTAATATGGGTCGCAATCTCCAGCAAAGCATAATATGGCAAAGCAACGTTTGTCCGTCAGTAATGAAGTAATAAAAACTCTTTACATCGTATTACTTATTTTTATGCCGGGATGACTACCAGGAGCAGATAGTATCTAGCTAGATGATGAGGCTTCGTGAAAAGTATGAAAATAAAAAGATTTACCTACGTTTTCATATAAAAAAATTGAGTGAAACGTCTGTGTCCTTGTACTTGGAAAGTCTTAATCAGGCACGATAATTAAATAGCTTCGTTAAGTTTCAGAATTGCAAAGTTCATTGTACAACTCTGATTGTAACGAGACAAACTCATGTCACATCGTGGCTTCCACTGGGATCTCTTCACTTTGTATTAGGTGCTGCATATCTACCTGCGGACACACTTGTGGCGGAGATACGGTATGGCTTCTAATCTCTATGCCGGAGTCACAAGATGTTTCTGACGGCTTTCGAGTTTGAGTTTTCGCTCGCTTTTCGGTTTCGGTATTTTGAGGGTTTGGCTCTTCTGACCTTTTACGTTTATTCGTCTGTGAAAGAAAAATCCGTAAGTTCTCAGTTAGTTTTTAAACACAAAGAACCAAAATAATGTAGACTGATTGATATTTACCTGAGTTTTAGAGCTCCTATTTTCTGCATAGTAGCTGGGGCCACTCTGTGTGTTTGAATATGATTCTATTTGGACCTGTTAACAAAAAAATACTAAACTGTAACAAATAATATACTGGGTCGCAATAATTTAGTTTACCACCGACCAATAAAAAATTTAACTGGTTACATATTTGATATGTGATGCGGAGGAATGAAGATCATGTTGTGAGGAAGGTTTTGAGCATGAATCTGGATGGGTATAGGGGAAGGGGACGACCAAAGAAACAATGGATGGATTGTGTGAAAGTCGATATGGCAAGTTGTGAGATGACGGCAGATAGAAGAGTATGGAAGAAGAAAACATGCTGCGCCGACCCCAAATAAAATTGGGATAAGGGCAGGAGGATGATGAGGATGATGACATATTTTGATGAAGTCGAACGTACTGAGAATATTTAGCCTCATAAAAAAAGAAAATCAAACTATTTGAGTCTGAATTAGTCGGACGATCCTGAATAATGGGCAAGAACTGCCGCAGTCTGGAACTAAACTGAATCGTGTCTGTAACTCACATGTACATTATTTTCTCCGTCTGATAGCTCGACACCGTCATGGCCGAGACCCAACCGCCTTTGAAGCTTTAAAACTGAAAATAAAAATTACAATGATTACCAAATATTAGCAGATTCTTAGTTTCCATATTTTACAATTAACGAGTCGGTACATACTTTGTGTTTCTAAGTTGGCATTGATTCGCTCCAAGTTTTCAATACTACGCGTCGGGGTCTTTCTTGAAGCTCTTTGGATTTTACTTACGACTGTCGCTAAGAGCTCTGCATTCGAAATCTAAAAAAAAAAATTGTATCTGGTAGAAGGACACTGTGACCCTCTATTTAAGAAATAACCAAATAACGGATTAGTGTGCTATAAATGAGTGAGTCTCTTGATATAAACTTACGTTGCGATCGCAATTAACAGCGTCAGCTAACTCTGCCATAGCATCAGCTGTTTCTTGACGTCTTTCCCTTTCATACTGGGCATTCCTGGCTCGTCTTTCCTCCTGTATACAAATATGTAACATAAGAACCCTGTCTTCTCGATTGTGGTATCGGAAACAAAAAATGTAAAATACGAATAGTTGTTTCAACTTACGTGACATGGTGGAACCCGATTTATGTCGGCATGTTTGCAGCGAATTATGACTGGCTCATCTGGAACCTCGTTGCGATTGCTTTTGAAACACAAAACACAAATAAAAACACTGTTTATAGCAAGTACATTATATGAAGAGGAACATTAAAATTTCGTTAAATTCCACTCCACCATTTTCCGATTTGTTCAGGAAACACAATTATTTTCAATTAAAAGATACAAGAAAAAAGTGTTAATTACACAGTAGTGTTGGCAGGTTCCTAGGATTTCACTGGTCGTTGTAATCCTGATTGGAGTGTCCTCAACTGGATTAGTTGTCATCGATTTTTCACAGAATCGAGTACATCAGTTTTTCAGTAATTCTGCACTTATCAAGTCGTAAACAACTTTTTTCTCACTCTCAGCTGAAAATTAACAACCAAATAAATAAGTAAGCAAACCACTATCTAAGCATAAAAACAGATGTAGTCACAGTTACATATTTAAGAAAAAAAAAACTGTTTTGGAACTTACTTAGAAATTCCAGGGCCAAATCTGGGTCCAGTAACAAATCACATTCATTTTCAGTTTCCAAACTGGCGAGGGGTTCCTCAACATGTACAACGTGAGGGTCGGTTTGCATCTGTTGTACTATGCTTGCGCCAGGTGGTTCTAGAGGGGTGATTATGGACGAGACTTCAATCCAAAGCTGAGTTAAGGACAACCTGCAAGGAAACGTCTGAGTCAATGAACTTGGAAAGTCCCAATCAGGTATGATGGTAGCTTTTGTCAAGGCTTAATATTTAAAAAAGTTGATTGTGCAACCTTGATTCTGAGTCTCTTCGCACTTCAGAGACAAACTCATGTTCCATCGTTGCTTCCACTGGGATCTGTTCACTCGGTATAAGGTACTGCATATCTACTTGTGGAAAAAATTGTGGCGGAGATACGCTGTGGCTTCTAATCCCTATGCCGGAATCACAAGATGTTTCTGACGGCTTTCGTGTTTGAGTTTTTGCTCGCTGTTGATTTTGAGTATTTTTAGTAGTACAATTTTTCTGACAGTTTATGTTTTCTAGCCTGCGAAAGAAATATAGTAATTTCTTAAGTAGATTTCAAAATACAAAAGAACGAACATAATGTAGGTTAATTGATATTTACCAGTGTTCTCGAGCTTCCATTTTCAGCATAGTAACTTGGTCCAATTTCCGTGCATGAATGTAATTCAACCGTGTTCTGTAAAAAATAAAATATTATGTAAAAAATAAAAATTCGGGTAACAATTACTGTAATTTTGAATTAATTATCGCCCAATTAAATATTAAACAGGTTGCATGTAATTGGGATTATTTTGATCCTTGAAAGTTATCAAAAAGTAAAACATGTCTGTAACTCATACGTACATAGTTTCCTCCGTCTAATAACTCGACATTGTCATCGTCGCTATCCAAGCGGCTTTGAAGCATTAAAACTGAAAATTAAAATTACAATAAGTAACATATATTATCAGATCTTTAAATTAATATTTTACAATTACATGTTGAAACATACTTTGTGAGTCGAAGTTGAAATAAAAGCGCTCTAAGTCTTCTTTATTATGAGTCCGGGTTTTTCTTGAGGCTCTCTGGATATTACTGATGACTGTCGCTTGGAGCTCTGCATTAGAAATAAATATCAATTTAAGACCATTTCAGGAACAGGGACGCTGGGATCTGCAATCTAAAAACTAACCAAATGACGTATTTGTGTGCTATATATGTTGTAAACTTACGTTGCGATCGCAATTGACAGCATCTGCTAAGTTCGCCATAGCTTTAGCTGTTTCATGACGTCTTTTCCTTTCATATTGGGCATTCCTGTCTCGCCGTTCCTCCTGTTAACAAAATTATATTATTAGTAGCAGGTCTTGATAGCAAAAAAAATATATAAAATATGTGTGGATGGTTTGCATCTATTGTTCAATGCTTACGACAGGCGATTCTCGAGGTGTGATAATGGATGGGACCTGAATTAACGACCGAGTGTACAACTCTGATTTCAACACCATTTGTGCTTCAGTGACATACTCGTGTTCAGCCGTCGCTCTCCTCACTCGGTATAAAATACTGCATACATTCTTGTGGACACATTTGTCTTCTACACTATGTGTCGGTGTTCTTTTTTGAAGCTCTCTGGATTTTACTGACGACTGTCGCTAGGAGCTCTCGATTCGAAATCTGAAAGTGAAATTAAAAAATAAATCTTATTGAGTTAATGGACATTGGGCGGGACCTGGATCAACGACCGAGTGTACAACTCTGATTTTAACACCATTTGTGCTTCAGTGACATACTCGTGTTCCACCGTCGCTCCTACTGGAATCTCCTCACTCGGTATTAAAGACTGCATACATTCTCGCGGACACATTTGTGGCAAAGGAAAAGGTGTGGCTTGAAATCTCTATGCCGGAGTCACAAGATGTTTCTGACGGCTTTCGAGTTTGTGTTTTCGCTCGCTTTTCAATTTGAGTATTTCCAGAATTCGGGTTTTCTGACCCTTTAAGTTTTGTAGCCTGCGAAAGCAATAATAAGTACTTTGTTAGATTTCACAACACAAAAGAACGAAAATAATGTATGCTGATTGATATTTACTAGTGTTTTCGAGCTTCTATTTTCGGCGTAGTAACTTGGCCCGCTTTCGGAATATCATTGTTATTCTACCGGGTTCATGTATTTGTCATTAAATAAATTTATCAATAAGAAATAATAATATGTGTGTATAACTCATACGTACATAATTTCCTCCGTCTAATGACTCGACATTGTCATCGGTGCGACACAACCGGCTTTGAACCATTGAGACTGAAAATTAAAATTACAATTAGAACCAAAGATTATCAGAGATCCTTAATTTAATATTTTACAATTAACGAGTCGACACATACTTTGTGTTTCTAAGTTGGTATTGATACGCTCCAAGTCTTCAATATTATGCTTCGGGCTCATTCTTCAAGCTCTCTGGATTTTACTGACGATTGTCAGTAGCAGTTCTCCGTTCGAAAACTGAAAGAGAAATTAAAAAAAACTCATTAAAAAAATAACCAAATGACGTGAATGATTAGTGAACTATAAATGAGTCTCTTGAGATAAACTTACGTTGCGATCGGAACTAACAGCGTCAGCTTAGTCTGCCATGCTTTCGCTGTTTCATTACGACGTTCCCTTTCGTATTGGGCATTCCTGGCTCGTCTTTCCTCCTGTATACAAATATGCAACATTAAAACCCTGTCTTTTTGATTGTGGTATCGAAAACAACAACAGTAAAATACGAATAGTTGTTTCTATTTACGAGAGATAGTGGAACCCGATTTGTAACGGCAGGTCTACCGCGACGTCTGGTTGGCACATCGGAAACTCTTTGCGATTGCTTCTGAAAAACAAATCAGAAATAAGATCACTATTTTAAACAAGTACATTCTATTATAAAACACTTGATTTTTAAATTAAAGGTTCCAAAGAAATATTAATTACACTGTAATATTGACAGGTACTAAGAATTTCACTGGTCTTTATTACCCCGAGTTGTTGTCGAATGCATGAGTTCTCATTGGTTGTTGGAAGCATCGAGAACATTAGTTTCGAGGTGTTCCGCTCTAATCAATTCGTACACCATTTGTCTTTCACTCTCCGCTGAAAATGAGCAACCAAATAAATAAATAAGCTATAGCAAATAAAGAACAAAAAATGTTTTAGAACTTACTTAAAAAGTTCAGGGCCAAATCTGGGTCCAGTAACAAATCACACTCATTTCCAGTGTCCAAACCTGGGAAGAGCTCTTCAGTATGACGTTCGGTTTGCATCTGTTGTTTACTTGGTATTGAGTTCTGCACATCTTTTTGTGGACACATTTGTGGCGGAGATACGGTCTGGCTTGTCATCTCTATGCCGGAGTCACAAGATGTTTCAGACGGCTTTCGAGTTTGTGTTTTCGCTCGCTTTTCAATTTGATCATATCCAGAATGCGGATTTTCGGATCGTTTACATTTTCTAGCCTGTGTAAGAAATTAGTACATGGTAGTTTAAGAAACACGAAAGTACGAAAATAATGTATTCTGTTTGATATTTACTAGTAATTTCGAGCTTTTTTTTTTGTCGTCGTTACTTGGTCCACTTTCTGGGTATGCTTGTGATTCTACAGTATTCTGTAAAGAATAACACATTAAGTAAAATGATAATCTTGCTAAAATTAATGTAGTTTCGGATTTACCACCGCCCAATTAAATATTAAACAGGTTTATGTATTTGTCATTAATTAAGGTAATCAATAAGTTATATGTGTCTGTATAACTCATACGTACATAATTTCCTGGAAGACTGGAAGCCGACCCCAACATAGCTTGGGAAAAGGCTAGGCAGAAGAGAAGAGACATAATTTCCTCCGTCTAATGACTCGACATTGTCATCGTCTCTACCCAAGCGGCTTTGAAGCAGTTAAACTGAAAATTAAACTTACATTTAAAACCAAAGATTATCAGATCCTTAAATTAATATTTTACAGTTACCATGTTGGAACATACTTTGTGACTCTAAGTTAGAATTAATGCGCTCCAAGTCTTCTATACTATGAGTCGGGTATTTCTTGAAGCGCTGAGGATATTAGTGATGACTGTTGCTAGAAGCTCTGCAATGGAAATCTAAAAAAAAAACATTTTAGTGGGAGGGACACTGAGAACTTCAATTTAAAAAATAACCAAATGACGTATGTGTCGTTAGTGTGCTATGATGAGTATCTTGATATAAACTTACGTTGCGATCGCAATTGACAGCGTCAGCTAAGTCCGCCATAGCCTCAGCTGTTTCATTACGACGTTCCCTTTCGTATTGGGCACTCCTGGCTCGTCTTTCGTCCTGTATACAAATATGCAACATTAAAACCCTGTCTTCTCGATTGTGGTATCGATAACAATAAATATAAAATACGAATAGTTGTTTCTACTTACGAGAGATAGTGGAACCCGATTTTTACCGGCAGGTCTGTCGCGACGTCTGGTTGGCACTCCTGAACCTCCTTGCGGTTGCTTCTGAAAAATAAATCAGAAATACGATCACTATTTTAAACAAGTACATTCTATTATTTTACACTTGATTTTTAAATTAAAGGTTCCAAAGAAATATTAATTACACTGTAATATTGACAGGTACTAAGAATTTCACTGGTCTTTATTACCCCGAGTTGTTGTCGAATGCATGGGTTCTCATTGGTTGTTGGAAGCATCGAGAACATTAGTTTCGAGGAGTTCCGCTCTAATCAATTCGTACACCATTTGTCTTTCACTCTCCGATGAAAATGAACAACCAAATAAATAAATAAGCTAAACACTTTATAGCAAATAAAGAACAAAAAATGTTTTAGAACTTACTTAAAAAGTTCAGGGCCAAATCTGGGTCCAGTAACAAATCACACTCATTTCCAATGTCCAAACCTGGGAAGAGCTCTTCAGTATGTGGCGCATGAGGATCGGTTTGCATCTGAATTTCCATGCTTACGACATGTGATTCTTGAGTTGTGACTATGGACGGGACCTGGATCAAAGACTGAGTGTACAACTCTGATTGTAACTCCATTTGTGCTTCAGTGACATATTCGTGTTCCAACGTCACTCCCACTGGGATCTTCTCACTCGGTATTAAGGACTGCACACATTCTTGCGGACACATTTGTGGTGGAGATACGCTATGGCTTCTAATCTCTATGCCGGAGTCACAAGATGCTTCTGACGAATTTCGAGTTTGTGTTTTCGCTCAAATTTGAGTATTTCCAGAATTCGGTTTTTCTGACCCTTTAAGTTTTGTAGCCTGCGAAAGCAATATTAATAAGTACTTTGGTAGATTTTACAACACAAAAGAACGAAAATAATGTATGCTGATTGATATTTACTAGTGTTTTCGAGCTTCTATTTTCGGCGTAGTAACTTGGCCCGCTTTCGGAATATCATTGTTATTCTACCGTGTTCAGTAAACAATAAAAGATTAAGAAAAAAAAACCAAAAAAAAAACCAAATTACGTGAAAGATTAGTGAACTATAAATGAGTATCTTGATATAAACTTACGTTTTGATCGCAACTAACAGCGTCAGCTTAGTCCGCCATGCTTTCGCTGTGTCTTTACGTATTTTTCTTTCATTCCGGGCATTCCTGGTTCGTCTTTTCTCCTGTTAATAAATAAGTATCATTAGAACCATGTCTTAATATCGAAAACAACAACAATAAAATACGGATATTTGTTTCCACTTACGAGAGATAGTTGAACCCGATTTTTACCGGCAGGTCTGTCGCGACGTCTGGTTGGCACTCCTGAACCTCCTTGCGATTGCTTCTGAAAAATAAATCAGAAATAAGAACACTATTTTAAACAAGTACATTCTATTATTTTACAGTTGATTTTTAAATTAAAGGTTCCAAAGAAATATAAATTACACTGAAATATTGACAGGTACTAGGATTTCACTGGTCTTTATTACCCCGAGTTTTTGACGAATGCATGGGTTCTCATTTGTTGCTGGAAGCATCGAGTACATCAAGTTCGAGGTGTTCCGCACTAATCACATCGTAAACCATTTGTCTTTCACTCTCCGCTGAAAATGAACAACCAAATAAATAAATAAGCTAAACACTATATAGCAAATAAAGAACAAAAAATGTTTTAGAACTTACTTAGAAAGTTCAGGGCCAAATCTGGGTCCAGTAACAAATCACACTCATTACCAGTGTCCAAACCTGGGAAGAGCTCTTCAGTATGAGGATCGGTTTGCATCTGTTGTTCACTTGGTATTGAGTTCTGCACATCTTTTTGCGGACACATTTGTGGCGGAGATACGGTCTGGCTTGTCATCTCTATGCCGGAGTCACACGATGTTTCTGACGGCTTTCGAGTTGTTTTCGCTCGCTTCTCAATTTGATCATATCCGGATCGTTTACGTTTTCGAGCCTGTGTAAGATATTAGTACATGATAGATTTAAAAACACGAGAATACGAAAATAATGTATTCTGATTGATATTTACCAGTAATTTCGAGCTTCTTTTTTCGTCGTCGTTACTTGGTCCACTTTCTGGGTATGCTTGTGATTCTACAGTATTCTGTAAAGAATAAAACATTAAGTAAAAAGATAATCTTGTTAAAATTAATGTAGTTTCGGATTTACCACCGCCCAATTAAATATTAAACAGGTTTATGTATTTGTCATTAATTAAGGTAATCAATAAGTAATATGTGTCTGTAACTCATACGTACATAATTTCCTCCGTCTAATGACTCGACATTGTCATCGTCGCTACCCAAGCGGCTTTGAAGCATTAAAACTGAAAATTAAACTTACAATTAGAACCAAAGATTATCTGATCCTTAAATTAATATTTTACAGTTACCATGTTGGAACATACTTTGTGACTCTAAGTTAGAATTAATGCGCTCCAAGTCTTCTATAGTGTGAGTCGGGGTATTTCTTGAAGCGCTGAGGATATTAGTGATGACTGTTGCTAGAAGCTCTGCATTGGAAATCTAAAAAAAAAAACATTCAATTTAAAAAATAACCAAATGACGTATGTGTCGTAAGTGTGCTATGATGATTATCTTGATATAAACTTACGTTGCGATCGCAATTGACAGCGTCAGCTAAGTCCGCCATAGCTTCAGCTGTTTCATTACGACGTTCTCTTTCGTATTGGGCATTCCTGGCTCGTCTTTCCTCCTGTATACAAATATGCAACATTAGAACCCTGTCTTCTCGATTGTGGTATCGAAAACAATAAATGTAAAATACGAATAGTTGTTTCTACTTACGAGAGATAGTGGAACCCGATTTGTACCGGCAGGTCTACCGCGACGTCTGGTTGGCACATCGGAAACTCTTTGCGATTGCTTCTGAAAAACAAATCAGAAATAAGATCACTATTTTAAACAAGTACAGTCTATTATTTTACACTTGATTTTTAAATTAAAGGTTCCAAAGAAATATTAATTACACTGTAATATTGACAGGCACTAAGAATTTCACTGGTCTTTATTACCCCGAGTTGTTGTCGAATGCATGGGTTCTCATTGGTTGTTGGAAGCATCGAGAACATTAGTTTCGAGGTGTTCCGCTCTAATCAATTCGTACACCATTTGTCTTTCACTCTCCGCTGAAAATGAACAACCAAATAAATAAATAAGCTAAATACTTTATAGCAAATAAAGAACAAAAAATGTTTTAGAACTTACTTTTAAAAAGTTCAGGGCCAAATCTGGGTCCAGTAACAAATCACACTCATTTCCAGTGTCCAAACCTGGGAAAAGCTCTTCAGTATGTGGCGCATGAGGATCGGTTTGCATCTGAAGTTCCATGCTTAAGACATGTGCTTCTTGAGTTGTGACTATGGACGGGACCTGGATCAAAGACTGAGTGTACAACTCTGATTGTAACTCCATTTGTGCTTCAGTGACATACTCGTGTTCCACCGTCACTCCCACTGGGATCTCTTCACTCGGTATCGAGGACTGCACACATTCTTGCGGACACATTTGTGGCGGAGATACGGTATGGCTTCTAATCTCTATGCCGGAGTCACAAGATGCTTCTGACGAATTTCGAGTTTGTGTTTTCGCTCGAATTTGAGTATTTCCATAATTCGGTTTTTCTGACCCTTTAAGTTTTGTAGCCTGCGAAAGCAATATTAATAAGTACTTTGGTAGATTTCACAACACAAAAGAACGAAAATAATGTATGCTGATTGATATGTACTAGTGTTTTCGAGCTTCTATTTTCGGCGTAGTAACTTGGCCCGCTTTCGGAATATCATTGTTATTCTACCGTGTTCACTAAACACTAAAAGATTAAGAAAAAGAAAACAAAAAAATAACCAAATTACGTGAATGATTAGTGAACTATAAATGAGTATCTTGATATAAACTTACGTTTTGATCGCAACTAACAGCGTCAGCTTAGTCCGCCATGCTTTCGCTGTGTCTTTACGTATTTTTCTTTCATTCCGGGCATTCCTGGCTCGTCTTTTCTCCTGTTAATAAATAAGTATCATTAGAACCATGTCTTAATATCGAAAACAACAACAATAAAATACGGATATTTGTTTCCACTTACGAGAGATAGTTGAACCCGATTTTTACCGGCAGGTCTGTCGCGACGTCTGGTTGGCACTCCTGAACCTCCTTGCGATTGCTTCTGAAAAATAAATCAGAAATAACAACACTATTTTAAACAAGTACATTCTATTATGTTACACTTGATTTTTAAATTAAAGGTTCCAAAGAAATATTAATTACAGGTACTAGGATTTCACTGGTCTTTATTACCCCGAGTTGTTGACGAATGCATGGGTTCTCATTTGTTACTGGAAGCATCGAGTACATCAAGTTCGAGGTGTTCCGCACTAATCACATCGTAAACCATTTGTCTTTCACTCTCCGCTGAAAATGAACAACCAAATAAATAAATAAGCTAAACACTATATAGCAAATAAAAAACAAAAAATGTTTTAGAACTTACTCAGAAAGTTCAGGGCCAAATCTGGGTCCAGTAACAAATCACACTCATTACCAGTGTCCAAACCTGGGAAGAGCTCTTCAGTATGAGGATCGGTTTGCATCTGTTGTTCACTTGGTATTGAGTTCTGCACATCTTTTTGCGGACACATTTGTGGCGGAGATACGGTCTGGCTTGTCATCTCTATGCCGGAGTCACACGATGTTTCTGACGGCTTTCGAGTTGTTTTCGCTCGCTTTTCAATTTGATCATATCGTTTACGTTTTCTAGCCTGTGTAAGAAATTAGTACATGGTAGATTTAAAAACACGAAAGTACGAAAAAAATGTATGCTGTTTGATATTTACCAGTAATTTCGAGCTTCTTTTTTCGTCGTCGTTACTTGGTCCACTTTCTGGGTATGCTTGTGATTCTACAGTATTCTGTCAAGAATAAAACATTAAGTAAAAAGATAATCTTGTTAAAATTAATGTAGTTTCGGATTTACCATCGCCCAATTAAATATTTAACAAGTTTTTGTATTTGTCATTAATTAAGGTAATCAATAAGTAATATGTATCTGTATAATTCATACGTACATAATTTCCTCCGTCTAATGACTCGACATTGTCATCGTCTCTACCCAAGCGGCTTTGAAGCATTAAAACTGAAAATTAAACTTACAATTAAAACCAAAGATTATCTGATCCTTAAATTAATATTTTACAGTTACCATGTTGGAACATACTTTGTGACTCTAAGTTAGAATTAATGCGCTCCAAGTCTTCTATAGTGTGAGTCGGGGTATTTCTTGAAGCGCTGAGGATATTAGTGATGACTGTTGCTAGAAGCTCTGCATTGGAAATCTAAAAAAAAAAACATTCAATTTAAAAAATAACCAAATGACGTATGTGTCGTAAGTGTGCTATGATGATTATCTTGATATAAACTTACGTTGCGATCGCAATTGACAGCGTCAGCTAAGTCCGCCATAGCTTCAGCTGTTTCATTACGACGTTCTCTTTCGTATTGGGCATTCCTGGCTCGTCTTTCCTCCTGTATACAAATATGCAACATTAGAACCCTGTCTTCTCGATTGTGGTATCGAAAACAATAAATGTAAAATACGAATAGTTGTTTCTACTTACGAGAGATAGTGGAACCCGATTTGTACCGGCAGGTCTACCGCGACGTCTGGTTGGCACATCGGAAACTCTTTGCGATTGCTTCTGAAAAACAAATCAGAAATAAGATCACTATTTTAAACAAGTACAGTCTATTATTTTACACTTGATTTTTAAATTAAAGGTTCCAAAGAAATATTAATTACACTGTAATATTGACAGGCACTAAGAATTTCACTGGTCTTTATTACCCCGAGTTGTTGTCGAATGCATGGGTTCTCATTGGTTGTTGGAAGCATCGAGAACATTAGTTTCGAGGTGTTCCGCTCTAATCAATTCGTACACCATTTGTCTTTCACTCTCCGCTGAAAATGAACAACCAAATAAATAAATAAGCTAAATACTTTATAGCAAATAAAGAACAAAAAATGTTTTAGAACTTACTTTTAAAAAGTTCAGGGCCAAATCTGGGTCCAGTAACAAATCACACTCATTTCCAGTGTCCAAACCTGGGAAAAGCTCTTCAGTATGTGGCGCATGAGGATCGGTTTGCATCTGAAGTTCCATGCTTAAGACATGTGCTTCTTGAGTTGTGACTATGGACGGGACCTGGATCAAAGACTGAGTGTACAACTCTGATTGTAACTCCATTTGTGCTTCAGTGACATACTCGTGTTCCACCGTCACTCCCACTGGGATCTCTTCACTCGGTATCGAGGACTGCACACATTCTTGCGGACACATTTGTGGCGGAGATACGGTATGGCTTCTAATCTCTATGCCGGAGTCACAAGATGCTTCTGACGAATTTCGAGTTTGTGTTTTCGCTCGAATTTGAGTATTTCCATAATTCGGTTTTTCTGACCCTTTAAGTTTTGTAGCCTGCGAAAGCAATATTAATAAGTACTTTGGTAGATTTCACAACACAAAAGAACGAAAATAATGTATGCTGATTGATATGTACTAGTGTTTTCGAGCTTCTATTTTCGGCGTAGTAACTTGGCCCGCTTTCGGAATATCATTGTTATTCTACCGTGTTCACTAAACACTAAAAGATTAAGAAAAAGAAAACAAAAAAATAACCAAATTACGTGAATGATTAGTGAACTATAAATGAGTATCTTGATATAAACTTACGTTTTGATCGCAACTAACAGCGTCAGCTTAGTCCGCCATGCTTTCGCTGTGTCTTTACGTATTTTTCTTTCATTCCGGGCATTCCTGGCTCGTCTTTTCTCCTGTTAATAAATAAGTATCATTAGAACCATGTCTTAATATCGAAAACAACAACAATAAAATACGGATATTTGTTTCCACTTACGAGAGATAGTTGAACCCGATTTTTACCGGCAGGTCTGTCGCGACGTCTGGTTGGCACTCCTGAACCTCCTTGCGATTGCTTCTGAAAAATAAATCAGAAATAACAACACTATTTTAAACAAGTACATTCTATTATGTTACACTTGATTTTTAAATTAAAGGTTCCAAAGAAATATTAATTACAGGTACTAGGATTTCACTGGTCTTTATTACCCCGAGTTGTTGACGAATGCATGGGTTCTCATTTGTTACTGGAAGCATCGAGTACATCAAGTTCGAGGTGTTCCGCACTAATCACATCGTAAACCATTTGTCTTTCACTCTCCGCTGAAAATGAACAACCAAATAAATAAATAAGCTAAACACTATATAGCAAATAAAAAACAAAAAATGTTTTAGAACTTACTCAGAAAGTTCAGGGCCAAATCTGGGTCCAGTAACAAATCACACTCATTACCAGTGTCCAAACCTGGGAAGAGCTCTTCAGTATGAGGATCGGTTTGCATCTGTTGTTCACTTGGTATTGAGTTCTGCACATCTTTTTGCGGACACATTTGTGGCGGAGATACGGTCTGGCTTGTCATCTCTATGCCGGAGTCACACGATGTTTCTGACGGCTTTCGAGTTGTTTTCGCTCGCTTTTCAATTTGATCATATCGTTTACGTTTTCTAGCCTGTGTAAGAAATTAGTACATGGTAGATTTAAAAACACGAAAGTACGAAAAAAATGTATGCTGTTTGATATTTACCAGTAATTTCGAGCTTCTTTTTTCGTCGTCGTTACTTGGTCCACTTTCTGGGTATGCTTGTGATTCTACAGTATTCTGTCAAGAATAAAACATTAAGTAAAAAGATAATCTTGTTAAAATTAATGTAGTTTCGGATTTACCATCGCCCAATTAAATATTTAACAAGTTTTTGTATTTGTCATTAATTAAGGTAATCAATAAGTAATATGTATCTGTATAATTCATACGTACATAATTTCCTCCGTCTAATGACTCGACATTGTCATCGTCTCTACCCAAGCGGCTTTGAAGCATTAAAACTGAAAATTAAACTTACAATTAAAACCAAAGATTATCAGATCCTTAAATTAATATTTTACAGTTACCATGTTGGAACATACTTTGTGACTCTAAGTTAGAATTAATGCGCTCCAAGTCTTCTATAGTATGAGTCGGGGTATTTCTTGAAGCGCTGAGGATTTTAGAGATGACTGTTGCTAGAAGCTCTGCATTGGAAATCTAAAAAAAAAAAAACATTTTAGTGGGAGGGACACTGGGACCTCCAATTTAAAAAATAACCAAATGACGTATTTGTCGTAAGTGTGTTATAATGAGTATCTTGATATAAACTTACGTTGCGATCGCAATTGACAGCGTCAGCTAAGTCCGCCATAGCTTCAGCCGTTTCGTTACGACGTTCCCTTTCGTATTGGGCATTCCTGGCTCGTCTTTCCTCCTGTATACAAATATGCAACATTAGAACCCTGTCTTCTCGATTGTGCTATTGTAAACAATAAATGTAAAATACGAATAGTTGTTTCTACTTACGAGAGACAGTGGAACTCGATTTGTACCGGCAGGTCTACCGCGACGTCTGGTTGGCACATCGGAAACTCTTTGCGGTTGCTTCTGAAACACAAATAAAATCACTGTTTAAATCACCGTTAGTAAAAGAACAAGAAATTTTAAACATGTTTAAATTCTACCTTGCCGTTTTCCATTTTATTTACAAAATATTATTTTGAACACTTATTCACAATATTCACAATATAAGATATAAATAAAAATAGTAATTATAAAATTGGAAGATTTTATCACACTTTTATTAAATAACTCTATATTTTAAAATGCTGCGAGAAGGTGTACACTAATTAGCGATAAACCAAATAATGTGACGAGCATCATTTGCTTTGGCTTATATACTTTCCTGCGTATAGGCCGGGTACAAGGGGTTGGAGGGGGTCGTGCTCGCGGGCCCTTATTGGTTGAGCGCACCTATTGTTTTAGAATTAGGTAAATCTTTGATTAGTCTGTTAGTTCTTGTGAAACATTTTTAATGCTTATTTTAAGGTTAATTTATGTTAAAAATACTTTTGAAATTGGCATCCAATAGGTCTACAATTTGAGCACTTTAACGGTTCCTCCAAAAATGCTGCTGATTTCACTTTACGTAGCTATCAGATGTAATATGCAGTTTTTTTTTCTTAATATAAATAACTATAAATAATAATCAAAGTATACACGTTTCTCAATTTATTGCAGTATATATGTACTCATTTTTATACAAATAAAGAATCTTGAATCTATAGAAATGACAGTGAGATACTCTTTCAATTTTAATACAAGAATAGTTTCAGCTAGATACAAAATAACAAGAATGAATTTTCGGAGTAAAGTTAACTTCTGGCTGAGTGTTAGTGCATGTAATAAGTATATATATATTTAATTATAGTGTCAGGCGTTTATAGTTCAGTCAGTTTGTCATTTACAGAAGACCCTTTTCAGCAGATTCAAACGTATCGCCGTAGAAAAAGCATAAATAGGCACCGACAGACAGCGGGAAGCGACTTTGATTGCGACGTTGAAGATTAATTCTTAATTAAAAAATGTACCTAATGGTTAACTATTAAAAATGATTTTTCAGCTAAAACATTGATTAAACCTTCAAACATATTATGCTGGTAGACTTCAAAACGGTGGCATTGTCCCTTCTAACTTCCATAGATAACTAAAGCTTTCAAATTCAAATGAATACATTAATAAAATTCTCCTTATTATTACTAAATATTTGCTACAACAAGCGCTCACATTCTTGCTAACCTACACCTGAACCTTTGTCGGCTAATCCCTCATTGATCTATTTTCTAGAACTCACAATAGCTGACTAATCCGCATTATTATAGAGATCTTGCACTTTTTATTATAATCTGTAGGTAAATGTTTTGTTTAAAAATTTGTAATTAGAACAATAGGTGTTGTTGGACCTTTTTACCTGTTATGTTGTAAACCTTATTGAAATTCGCGATCTATGATTTGGAATAACCTGTTCTAAATTACTTCGCTAACCCGTTGGCTAAATCCAGAACTTATATTATTAACTAATTTAATATTGTACATCTTTAATTCAAAATAATTGGATATTAAAATTTAATTTACTCCACAGTTGAGCGGGGGGAATATTTTTACCTTTAAAACCTCGAAAGTTCCATTGAGAACAAACACTCAACAACGGCGACGGTCAGTAAGTTTGTGACACTGAACGTATTTATTAATTTATTCTTAAGGATTGCTAACATGTTATACATAATTATATGACGACAAAATGAATTGAGTCTTAAAGCTTAATGTAAATTCCTTTGGATCCTGAGTGTTAAGTAGGTACACGTATTAGCAACCACATCTTACACAATCAAAATTAAGTAACATAATTACTTATGAATACATTTTACAACTTATCTATAAAATTTACGAGGATCAATTCAAAGTTAGATTAACAACATCAAATACATCTAGCAAATTATATAATATTATAATGTAGCCTTGGCATAACAACCAACGTCGTGTTCATGGACCGTAATATAAGCATGGAATCAGAGCATTAGCAACTTAATTATGGACTCCTTTTATATAAAAACATAAGTTTACACATAAATAAATTGATGTACCTATTATACCTACGTTTATTTAGATATAAAAATATTACGAGTTCATCGAATATTTATATGGTCAATTTTAACTTACTTGAGGTATGTATTGAGCTTAAGTGATGTACCTAACATACTGAATATATATATATGATATATGAAAGTGCCTACTCGAAAAAATAAAATATTTCATTTCATTTCATTTCACTTCATTTCACTTTTTTACCTTTATTTCAACTTTATTATAACTTAATTATTTGACACTCCTTTCTAATAATAACCTACCTACCCAAAAAAATAGTGTCTTGTTCGCGGTATCGCTCGCGCGTGCGTGCGTCGCTTATCTCGAAAACAACCTATATGTTTTCCTGGATAAATGGGTTTTCAAACACTGAAAGAACTTTAAAATCGGGCCAGTAGTTCCTTTAGTTGGCCTTCTACTAAACAGACTAACTCTTTAGCTTTTTAAATATTAGAATAGATAAATAAAATGCCGTACAACTTTGATAATGATAGGCATTTTAAAAGTAGTATAATTGTTACAACTTGTAGATGTGTAATTAATACTACAACGTAAAATATGATTTTTCATTTATATAAAATATGTCCTTCACTTACGTTTATTATGTAATTAGGAGTAGGTAATGTTTTGACGAAGAAAGTAATACTAGCAGAATTCTAATGTATCTGATTTTGTAAGTGAGGTAGGTAAGAAATTTATGTTAGGTATATAAATATAGACAAAACGCTATCCTGAGAGGATAGCGTTTGGTCTTTTGCAAATTTTTTCTTTCACCTTTTGTAGCTTCCTCTTATATACTCATTCCTTATCCTATCTAATCTCGCTACTCCAGTAATCCATCGAAGCATTAATATTCTCATTTTCGCTGCATGCAATCGTCTTTCATCAGTCCCTTTCACTGCCCAGCATTCTGGGACTTAGTCTTTCAAATTTTTACCTGCGCTAATTCAAGGACTAACCCAAACCCAAGCAAAGCTTTACCGACGAGCTTTTGGATTACATTAATGTTTATTGGTTTCTAGTTATACGTTTTGTATCCCTTTTTATTGTACTCTGAAACAATAGGATTTTAAAACGGTATCCAATAAGTTTACGACCTATTTGAAAGAGAGACTTAAATAGTTAGAGGTTCGGTTTATGGGTGTGTGCTTTTTTAGTCATATTTTTAATCCTAATAATAACACTTAAATAGGACAATATCATGCTCTGTGTAACTGCACGTGCATGATCATTTAAAACACGCGTAGCATGTTTTACAAGAGTCGTAAGTACTCGTAGCAGCTTGTAGCTCTTTTGCTACGAAAGTATAGAAATGACATCATTGATCAGAAAAAACCGGTTAACCAACGACTTCCAGATTAATTAATATCTAATCGTTTTGCCGACTAATTATTGAATACAATTATCCGTAATTAAACAATAGAACGCTAATCCCGTTAATTATAAATAGTACGGATAATTATAAATAATCATGACACTAAATTTTCGAAGCCTGCGCTTAGATTATACCTGTTGATTTATTGTATAGCTAGCAGATCGTGAACGCAAGCTATGCAGTAGATCGATGTACGCTTTTGTTTTGTGGGGAAAACGCATAAATAGGGACTGACAGACAGCCGGAAGCGACTTTGTTTGCGACGTTGAAACTTAATTCTTAATTAAAAATCGTTGACATTTGAATTATTTAGAAAGCATTGACAAATTTTTTAATTTAATTCAATAAAATTATGTAATCATTACCTAATTAACTCTGATTACTTGCTTGTGTCTTATTAAAAATAATTTATAAGCAAATTCATTGATCAAACTTTAAACATATGCTGGTAGACCGCGAAACGGTGGCTTTGTCCTTCTAACTATTATAAATAAGTAATGCTTTCGAAATAAAAACGAAAACAATAAAAATTTCTTCTAATTATTAACAAATATTTGTACAAGAAGCGATCGCATTCTTGCTAATCTGTACCTGAACCTTTGTCGGCTAATCCCTCACTGATCTCTTTTCTAGAACTCGCAGTAGTTGACTAATCCGCATTTAATTATAGAGATCTTGCACTTCTTATTGTAAACTGTAGGTAAATGTTTTGTTTAATAAATCGTAATTAGAACAATAAGTGTTGCTGGACCTTTTTACCTGAGATGTCGTAAACCTTATGGTAATTGGCTGTTTTGGAATAAACTGTTTTAAAAGTTTTTGTAGCGCACAAACTTTGCTAATGCGTTAGCTAAAACTATTATTATCAAGCAATTTAATTTTTTACAGCTTTTACATAAAATAATTGGAAATTAAGATTCAATTTACGTCACACTTGGGTAAAATAATTTTTACATTAAAAACCTCAAAAAATCCATTGAGAGCACAAAACTCAACAACAGCTACGAACACATAAGTTTGTGACACTGAACGTATTTATTAATTTTAATCTTTGGGATCGCCACCAAATTATACATAATTTTATGACAAACAAAATGAATTGAGCCTTAAAACTAGTTATTATGCATGCTAAGTACATGTACAAACAACTACAGCTTACACAATCAAAATCAAGTAACATTATTACTTATACGAAATACATTTTAGAAATTAATTATTTAAATTGACGAGGTTGAATCCGCAATTAGATTAACAAAATTAAAACATCTAGCAAATTATCAAATAATAATGTAGCCATAAAAAAACAACCAACGTTGGGTATATGGACCGTCGTAATGAGCACGGAATCAGAGTATTAGCAGTTACTCTGTGTATCTAAAAACGTGAATCCGTTTGTTTCTAGGTTCAAGTTTAAATCCGATTTTCAATGGATTCTCACATTTTAGTACGTATTACCAATGAAATTTGAAAAAAAAAAACTATTTTAGAAGAATGCTATCGCGACATAGAATTATTTTAATTTATACTTGCGATGTTCTTAATCATAAAGCAGTATATCATAAAGTAGATACTGGTAGACGCTGGCCTACAAGTAGTAAATATATATAAAAAAACCAAGTCTCCTGTGTGAGCGTTTTATAATCTTCCGAGGAAAGAGTTTGCATAAGGCGCGATGCCGTCTTCGGATTGTGAGACCGTGCGACAGACTGTCTGGTAGATATTATGTACATTTTATTACTTATTTTTATGACGGATGATCACCTAGAGCTTTAAGTATCTAGCTGGATAATGAAGCTTCGTGAGGAGTATGACAATAGACAGCTTGTACTGAACCTACGTGTACTTAAAAAGCAATTGATGTTCTTACGTTAATATAGATGTAAAATTATTTAGAGTTTATCGGATATTTACATGGTCAATTTTAACTTGCGCTTATGTTACCCACCTACCAATCATACCTACCTTTTCTGTTCATTATAATTTCTTTGTATCTCACTAGCTGCCCGGACAGACTTCGTTCTGTCAAAAGTAAATGCATTAAGGTAATTCCCGAGTTTAGGAACAGTTTGTTTTTACTTAATATTAATTTTTTACACCTTTTAAACCTTCCCTGGACTTCCACAAAACAAGATCAAAATCAGCTTAATCGGATCAGCCATTCTTGATTTTTAGCGAGACTAACGAACAGCAATAGATTTTTATATATATAGATTAATAATAATATGGGGTCAGCGAATTTCGTATTTTTCCTTCATTTCTTCTTCTCCTCTCCTGTTTAGTAATGTGACTTTCATCCCTTTCATCCCTCCACACAACATATCCACACCACGACAAACGCTATCCTCTCACCTTTTCTTCCACGGGCGCTACTTTGTAGCTTCCTCTTATATACTCATTCCTTATCCTATCTAATCTCGTTACTCCAGTAACCCATCGAAGCATTAATATTCAGGTTTTCGCTGCATGCAATCATCTTTCATCAGCTCTTTTCACTGGCCAGCATTCTGGTCTTTGTCTTTCAAGTTTTTACCTGCGCTAATTCAAGGACTAACCCAAACCAAACAAAGCTTTACCTAAAGGCTTTTGGATTACAATAATAGCTATTAGTTTCTAGTTAAACGTTTTGTATCCCTTTTTATTGTACTCTGAAACAATAGGATTTAAAACGGTATCCAATAAGTTTACGACCTATTTGAAAGAGAGACTTAAATAGTTAGAGGATCGGTTTATGGGTGTGTGCTTTTTTAGTCATATTTTTAATCCGACTAATAACACTTAAATAGGACAATATCATGCTCTGTGTAACTGCACGTGCATGATCATTTAAAACACGCGTAGCATGTTTTACAAGAGTCGTAAGTACTCGTAGCAGCTTGTAACTCTTTTGCTACGAAAGTATAGAAATGACATCATTGATCAGAAAAAACCGGTTAACCAATGACTTTCAGATTAATTAATATCTAATCGTTTTGCCGACTAATTATTGAATACAATTATCCGTAATTAAACAATAGAACGCTAATCCCGTTAATTATAAATAGTACGGATAATTATAAATAATTATGACACTAAATTTTCGAAGCCTGCGCTTAGATTATACCTGTTGATTTATTGTATAGCTAGATGGGTTCCTATATTTATCGATAGGGTAAGCAGATCGTGAACGCAAGCTATGCGTTTTGTTGGGAAAACGCATAAATAGGGACTGACAGACAGCGGGAAGCGACTTTGTTTGCGACGTTGAAACTTAATTCTTAATTAAAAATCGTTGACATTTGAATTATTTAGAAATTTTTTTAATTTAATTCAATAAAATTATGTAATGATTACCTAATTAACTCTGATTACTTGCTTGTGTCCTATTAAAAATATTTTATAAGCAAATTCATTGATCAAACTTTAAACATATTATGCTGGTAGACCGCGAAACCGTGGCTTTGTCCTTCCAACTATTATAAATAAGTAAAGCTTTCAAAATAAAAACGAAAACAATAAAAAATTTCTTCTAATTATTAACAAATATTTGTACAAGAAGCGATCGCATTCTTGCTAATCTGTACCTGAACCTTTGTCGGCTAATCCCTCACTGATCTATTTTCTAGAACTCGCAGTAGCTGACTAATCCGCATATAATTATAGTGATCTTGCACTTTTTATGTGAACTGGAGGTAAATGTTTTGTTTAAAAAATCGTAATTAGAACAATAGGTGTTGCTGGACCTTTTTACCTGAGATGTCGTAAACCTTATGGTAATTGGCTGTTTTGGAATAACTTGATTTAAAAGTTTTTGTAGTGCCACAAAATTTGCTAATCTGTTGGCGAAAACTAATATCAAACAAAAAAAAAGCCTAATGGCTGGGGCGTCGGACTTGCCATCATGTGGTTGCGGGTTCGAATCCCACCCATTACATTACCGACGTGAACCCACTCGTATCACAAGCATCTCACGAAGCTTAACACGAAGGGTTAACGAGATTACTAGTAATGTGCGACCCACATTGCTTGTAATCTTTAAAAAAAATAAAAAAATGTTCTAAATCATAAAGCAGTATGTCATAAAGTATACTGGTAGATGCTGACCTAAATGTTGTAAATATATATAAAAAATCCAAGTCTGTGTGAGCGTTTTATAATCTTCCGAGGAAAGAGTTTGAATAAGGCGCGATGCCGTCTTCGGATTGTGAGACCGGGCGACAGACTGTCTGGTTGATGCTATGTACATTTTATTACTTATTTTTATGACGGATGATTACCTAGAGCTTTAAGTATCTAGCTGGATAATAAGCTTCGTGAGGAGTATGACAATAGAAAGCTTGTACTGAACCTACGTGTACTTAAAAAACAATTGATGTTCTTACGTTAATATAGATGTAAAATTACTTAGAGTTTATCGGATATTTACATGGTCAATTTTAACTTGCGCTTTAGTTACCTACCTATCAATAATACCTACCTTTCCTTTTCATTATAATTTCTTTATATCTCATTAATAATAATATTTGGTCAGCGAATTTCGTATTTTTCCTACATTCATCTATATAACTCGTTATCGCGGTCGATTCCTCTCTTTCTCATATCATCTTCGACACAATCTCTCCATAACTCCTCTCCTGTTTAGTAATGTGACTTTCATCCCTCCACATAATATATCCACACCACGACAAACGCTATCCTCTCACCTTTGCTTCCACGGGCGCTACTTTGTAGCTTCCTCTTATATACTCATTCCTTATCCTATCTAATCTCGTTACACCAGTTACTCATCGAGGCATTAATATTCTCATTTTCGCTGCATGCAATCGTCTTTCATCAGCCCTTTTCACTGCCTAGCATTCTGGACTTTGGCTTTCAAATTTTTACCTGCGCTAATTCAAGGACTAACCCAAACCCAAGCAAAGCTTTACCGACGAGCTTTTGGATTTCAATAATAGCTATTAGTTTCTAGTTAAACGTTTTGTATCCCTTTGTATTGTACTCTGAAACAATAGGATTTTAAAACGGTATCCAATAAGTTTACGACCTGTTTGGGAGAGACTTAAATAGTTAGACGTTCGGTTTATGTGTGAGGGCTTTTTTAGTAATATTTTTAATCCTACTAATAACACTTAAATAGGACAATATCATGCTCTGTGTAACTGCACGTGCATGATCATTTAAAACACGCGTAGCATGTTTTACAAGCGTCGTAAGTACTCGTAGCAGCGTGTAGCTCTATTGCTACGAAAGTACAAAAATGATCAACATAGATCAGAATAAAATACCAGTTAACTAATTACTGTCTCTTATTTTATTTTTTTAATTGAAGAGTTATTAATATGTAATCGTTTTGTCGGCTATTAATAATAATATAATAATTTAAAAAAATATAATAATTGTATTGAATTTAATCGTAATTAAACAATAGCACGCCAATGCCGTTTATTATAAATCGTACGGATTATCCTACTAATATTATAAATGTGAAAGTGCGGATGTGTGAATGTTAAGATGTTTGGATGTTTGTTACTTAATCACGCAAAAACGGCTGAATGGCTTTGGATGAGATTTGACATGCATGTAGCCTTTGACATGGAAAAGAACATAGGCTCACCTTTTATCCTGATTCCTTTAGTAGTTTCTGAGGGAAAACTGAAAATTGTTTCCGAGCTAAGCCATGGGCAGACAGCTTTGAAATTTGGTATTTTTAGGGCTCCGTACCTCAAAAGGACAAAACGGAATCCTTAGACGGACGGACAACAAAGTGATCCTATCACTTTGTTGTCCGTCCGTCCGTCCGTCTGTCAAGACCGCTTTTCTCAGAAACGCGTGGAGGTATCAAACTAAAATTTATATCCAATACTCAAGCCTACTGTCCCTTGGAGCTGTGAAAAAACTCCTAAGCCAAAGCAATCAAAAGATACAGCTGTTTTCCGCAAATTTTCGAAACTCGCACGGGAATCTAAACCTACAGGGTACTTCTCGTAGACTTAGAACCTTGAAATTTGGTACGAAGTAACGTCTTATAGTACAGATAAAGGAAAAATTTAAAAAACCGTTAATTTTTACTTACATCATATTATAATAAAAATAATTTGAAACTTAAAATTGTACGGAACCCTCGGTGTGCGAGTCCGACTCGCACTTGGCCGGCTTTTTCTCTATTAGCGCAAGCTATAACACAGGTGAAAATTTTATTCCATTTTCCTTTACTTAATAATTTTGACAGTGTGAAATAGCAGTGCATTGTACCTGGAAATTAAAGAAGCATGCGGTTAGATTATACCTCTTGATTTATTGTATAGCTAGATAGGTTCCTATATTTATCGATGGCGTAAGCAGGTCGTGAACGTAAGCTATGCAATAGTTCGATGTACGCTTTCGTTTTGTGGGGTAGCTTGGACATTATCGTATCCGGGTATTTTCTGCCTGTTTTACCGTCGGTGTGCGGAGTCAGCTTTTTTAGAGATTTGTTGATCTACGGCGGTACTTAGCACAATATATTGTTGTTATTAATTAAAATTAATTCAGTATGTAGATACTGAATTAATTTTTAAATGCGACCGTAATGCAGCTTAGCTAGCTTTTTTTAATTACATTATCTATGTAAAAATATGAAAATCGGTGAAGGTAAAGCTGTATTAGCTTTATAGCTAACAATGAATATAAATGTAGGTATGTAAAACAAAAAGAAAACTAGCTAAATACTAAGCACCCGGTTCAAGAGGTTTATTTCTGGAGCCTCTTTCCGCTGAAGCAGGGTTTGGTACTTACCTGAGAATACACACCTATGAGCAATCCTGATTGGCTCGCGCAGCTCATTTTAGAATATTTGTTGAACACAATGCGGTTTATTTTCGTAGCAATGTGTTTGGGGTTTTGCGATCGGAATTTTTGCAACATTTCTTCCCTTTTCCATATTTTATTGTTAGCAACCTGTACCAGAATTCCAAGGTCCTCGTCGTGAGTTCCAAATATGCAGTTGAGGAAACCTGGATTCCAAAAATTTGAGTCAGAAATCGCCAACCCGCAGGACACAGCTTGGTGATCAATGCTCATTGTGGAAAACATTAAAACAAACAGTGGGACATTTGTAGGCAGGTATTGAGCAAGCAGAAAAAAATTTTGAAGCATTCCTATCGCTAAAAATGTCCCCATGCAAATTGTGCCTGGGTAGGCACAATTTGCATGGGGCTCTTGCCGATTGTGCCGCGCAGTTGTAAGTTCGGCTTTGGCGGCACATGCCATCGGTTTTTTATCAATTCATTAGTGTTACTTATGCCTTCTTGAGCAGTGAATAGCATCTGCATAATAATAATAATAATAATAATAATAATAATAATAATAATTTATTTCTCAAAAACTTACAAATAGGGTTTACAACTACAAGCTTGAAAAAAAAAAAAACATATTTTGTTTACAAAAGTTTTAGACCTGCTGCCGAACTAGGATGAACCTGTATTTCGGCTAACAGTGCCATCCCCCTTGATTCATATACTTAATTATAATACAGTTGTTTAAGTGCTAGCATTTGATAAAACAATTTGTATTATACAATTATTTGTGACATTGAGTTAGTAGGCTGAACCTCTCTTTGTGTGATGTGCTATGGTGAGTGTGTGAGTGTAAGAGGGTGTGTTTATTTTTGTGTTTTTGTATTTGTGTGATTTATGCCAACTACTAAGACTGATACTATCTTTGCACAAATATTAGTTGCTCAGTTTCATCATAAGTGAGTCTTTGTAGGTATTCTGATACAAGTCTCTTGCAACGGTCTGTGCTGAGTGGGTATATGTTCAGTTTTTTATTAATTTTGTTATAAATGTAGGGGCCAAAAGAATTTATGAATTTTGTGCTAAATTGAGTGTGATAAAATCTATTCCGTAAGCAAACTAAGTCATTTCTTCGTTTGTTCATTAATTGCGAGTTGTAAGTTAGGCGTGTGTGTTGTAATATAATTATTTTTAATATGAATAATTGTCTCACGGTAAGAACACCACATATTTGGTAAAGTAGAGTAGTAGAAAATAATATAGGTTTATGGGTGCTTACTTTAAGTATTGCGCGTTGGGCAACCTCAATGGACTTAAGCGTAGTTTTTGGAGCACCTCCCCAAGCAGTTATACAATATGTAATGAGTGATTGGCAGAGGGCAAAGTATATCCGTTTCAGTACTGGAGGCTCAACGATATGACATATATTTTTGAAAATATATATAAGTTTACGAATCCGTCCCGTTAAAACTCTTATATGATCTTTAAAGTTGAGATTTTGGTCAATAGTAACCCCCAAATATTAGTTTATTTACCGCTTGTTCAGTGGATTTCCCGTTACGGAAACCGTACTGGTTAGGTGAGAGCAAATTTTTATTCTCTAGATATTTGATAAGTCTCAAATTGATTATCCTCTCCAGGATTTTCGATATAGATGGAAGTATAGATATGGGCCTATAGTTGGTGACACAATTTCTATCACCACCCTTGTGTATTGGGCAGACTACTGACTTCTTTAGACAATCAGGGAATGTTCCGTTTTTAAGGCAGGAGTTAAAGACAAAGGTGAGTGGAGGGATCAAAACGTTTTTAAATTGTTTTAAAAATTGACTACTAATTCCGTCTGAACCCGTTGAGCTATTTGTTTTTAAATTTGTGATAAGACGGTCTAGTTCGTCTTCATCAGTGTCATCCAATACAAAAGAATTGAGTTCACCGGGCATACGAGAGCTAGTATCTGCAGTTTCGTTAATTGAACTTTGCTTATTATTTATGATCGTATCTGCCAATGATATGCCTACATTTACAAAATAGCTATTAACATTGTTTAGGGAATGTTGTGGACTATCAGCTAAGGATAGTAGTTCGTTAGAGTAGCTTGTGTTTTTATTCGTATTTGTGACATCCTTAATTACTTTCCACAGCTTTTTATTGTCATTTTGGGCCGACTCAACAAGACTTTTTTCGTACGCTCTTTTTACTTTTTTCAATATAATATTGCAGTAGTTTCTGTAGCGTGTATACGTCAGTTTAATTGTAGCGTTATCTGGCGACTGTTTAAGTTGTTTATGCGATTTATCTCTGTTTCTCATACAGCGTAGTAACCCTTGTGTGATCCAGGGTTTTATAATCTTCTTTCGACGCGATAAGGTAATGACTTTGGTATTTTTTTCAATAGCAGCATGAAGACAATCGATTATGTACTCCATAGAAGTGTTTGAATTTTGTGACTCGTACACCGTTGTGAAGTCAATATTTGATATTTCTTTTAATAATCCATTATCGTCGACCTTTTTAATAGTTGATATTGCAAATTGTTTAATTTTCTTAAAGTTCATAGATAATAAAACCGGATAATGGTCAGTCAAAGTTGCTTCTGGTATAATGGTGTTACAGATACTGTTTGTCTTAAGCAGTATATGGTCAATGCAAGTTTTACTTTCGGGTCTTGTAACCAAGGTATGCGAGGGCAGCAGACCATGACTAGCGGCCAAAGTAAGGTAACGTTCGCCTTGCAGGTCAATTTTATCCGAGTTAATAGGAATATTAATGTCTCCTATAACTAAGAGATTGTGATAGGCGGAATAACGAAGTAAGGCATCATTAAGAGATTTGAGGAAGGAGTCTAAGTTAGAATATGATGGTGATCGATAAATTGCTATAATAGCAATTAGCTTATTGAAAGTTGCAATCAGACAGTTACCCTCGCTAAAACTTGGTTCCTCGATAGTACATTGAAGGTGTTCCTTATAGAAGATTACCACCCCATCGTTTTGCTTTATGTTATTTTTTGTCGCAATCGAACGATATCCTAGTAGGTTAGGTATTGTATTTGTGCACGATAGCCAACATTCAGTTAGAACAAGTACATCACATTGTAGCTTTAGTCTAGCTAATAGTATTTCCAAACCATTTATATTGCAGTTTATGCTGCGTATGTTTTGGGTGAGAACTAATAGATGTTCAGAAGGAGGCACAATTATTTTGTGACAGTCCTCAACGTTGGCATATGAAGATTTCGAAACTGTTACATTATCGATGTTAGTTGTTATGTCGTCTAGATTACCGAATGTTATTGTTATATACTATAAATTTGTCGAAGATTATATTAATTGAGATGAATTTCAGTCGAATAATACTGATTCTTGGATAAAAGATATTTATGCTACTTTTGGTTCCTGACGTGATTGTAAGAGCAAAGTTGTAACTATGTGCCAAAGTTATAAAGAATAAGAGCTGGCATAATAAGTTGCAGTACTTGCAGTTTAGTCTTATTGCACAAAGTACGATTTTATGACATTTTATGTTTAGTGTTATGGTTGTGATATGTAAGTCAATGTATCTGTTTGTTATGTGTGATATGACATGTATAATTATTAGAATACTGTAGAATGGTTTTTTATATTGTGTGTGAGTGAATATATTTAAGATACAATTTTGATTTCTGTGTATGGCCCATAAGTGATCGAGTGATATTGTTAGTAATTTATTTTTAAGCATGCATATATTTATATAATTCAAATGAGAAAGGTAGTAGATTAACAAAGTAGGAAAAAGAGAGGCGTGCAAGATTAATTCATTTAACAATAACATGAGCTTAATATGGTTAATCTTAACTGAAAATAGTCATTGCAACGTTCTCAACTTGTCTAGATCCATTTCGGTTGAAATACGAATTTGGGGCGAGTCAGGATTTTTCTTTAAATACACTATCCCGTTTGAAGTCCATGCGAATGAGTAGCCGTAGTTTTTTTGAAAAGATCGGGCCAGATAGAACAATTTATGTGTCTTTAGTGTTAAGGTTTCAGATACGTATATAGGTTTTAATTGATTTTGAGGGTTTAGGTGTCTTGTATTGAGCTTGTTTTCTTTTATTTTGGATTTATTGAAGCGTTTAACCCCCTTTATAACTTTTTCTTTGTTCAGCACTGTTGTAAATTCGACAATCACCGGATTTGACCCGTCTTTGGTACTTAAGCGGTAAATATCCCTAATACTGGCATGATCAATTTCTACATCTAAGGTTTTACCCAGGTTCACCAGTACTTCACACAGCGTTTCCTTAGATTCGCCACTTTCTTTTGGGATATTTCGTATCTCAATACCGGATACACGTGTTTTACGTTCGATTTGTTCGAGTTTTTCTTCAAGCAGTCTAATTGTTTTCTTATCCTCCCGCTTCTCCGACTCAAGACAGGAAATACGCGCTAGGAATTCGTCGTATTTATCGGACATAAGGTTGACGCACTTTCGCAATTCATCATTTTGATTATTCAGCTGACTAATTGTGGTTTGAAGCTCTTGGAAGCGCTTATCTTGCTCTTTCGTAAATTGGGCAAATAGTTCCTTTATTGTAGTCGAGATGTCAATGTCGCTATCCATAAGCTTTCTTTTTTTACGCTCCGTAATGTTTGCCGTGAGAGATGGAAGATCTGGCGCTGATTCGCAGTGGTATAATGAAGCATTATTCATTGAATCAGTCGCGATTAAATCAGCTTGTCGATCGTTGACTTTGAGAGTTTGCAACGCTGACGTAGGCAGCGGTGACGCGGGCGGTGTTCGGTTAAGGGGCATCATTTGTTTTGGCAGCGTGCTATATCACTAACTTGTTTGAGGGTAGAAGTTGGCCGGTACTCAGTAAGCAGGACGACTCAAGTGATTCCGTCACGTTTAAAATTATTAGCAGACCGAGCCCTGACCGAACACAACTAAACAGAACAAATATTTAAATTTTCAAAAAGGTCGTCACGTCGTAGGTCGGGATCGAACTCACGTCCAGTCAGCGGAGCAGTTAAAGTGGGCGGCTTTGCCTCGAGACCACCGAAGCTATGACAATATTTGCGAAATAAACAATATGCTCGTTAGAGCTTGAGTGATCCGAACAAGTGTCATTGACCCGTCCGAAGGTCATAACATCGACACGGTGACAAGGAAGTTTTGCACAATTCACTTAAAAACGCACTTTTTGTTTTTGCTTATATCTCCGATATTAGATTGTGCACTGGTCTAGTTTTTTCACTGTATGTTAATCGTTATGTTACGTACATATTAATGTCACTTTTATACTGTTTACTGCACTTTTTACTATTTTTCTCAATTAAAATGTTCGGGAGTACAGAAAGCACAACCGCTCGAGACTGTGTCCGGGGTGGGAGGATAATATAAATGCTAAAAATTATTCAAATCTTCCTTTTGCATAGCTCGTGTACATTGACAACTCTTGCTGCCCGTCGTGCTGCATGCCGCTCGTATTTATTTCGCGTCCAACGATGCCAATGATCGTCGTCATCATAGCTAATAATTATTTTGGTGATGGTAACAGAGAACAAACTAGCTTTCAAACACTGCCCCGCTACGTCGCGGGGCAGGGTTTGAAGTTAGTTGTCTATGTTTTATTCCGTTCGCTGCCGGTATTATAACCTATGTAAACTACATAATCGGTGTCGTAAGTATCAAAATTAGCTTAAGAATATCGAGGAATGACCTAGAGTTGGTGCAATGCATTTTTTGGTTAAGTGTGTGTTGTCTACTTTAAACATCTAATTAAGATGCGCCTAAGTAAATTTATGACGGTATCCTTAAGCTGATACGGTTCGCTTTTGTTCTTAGCATAGCAGCAATTATATCAATTCGAGAAATTTCGTTTGTAGGTGTTACACTTATAATGTATTGAACTTACTCTGAATAGTGTCCAGTTCATCGTTTTTATTGCGAATTAATTTGTCTCAGGGAACGAACACCTGCGTTTTGTAGAATTCTACGTGAAAATGCGATTTTACTACGTGGTTTAATACCAGTCTCGCTCTTTATAAATAACTTCCCTGGAATTAACGCGAACAGTTGCAGCGGCCGTGTTCGCCAGCAGACTGGAGATGCGGTCTCAATTGTCATTGCAGCTACTGGCGTCAAAAGGTAATTCTTCATCTACCCACGATATTTATCTACCCAACATACTCACGCCACTGCGACGATACGTCGCTTTCTTGCCTACTAAAGGTTAGTAAAGATATTTAATTTAATTGGTATTTTTGTGGAACACCACAAACAACATCACGGTTCACAGTTTCGAGGGTTGTGAAACAAGTGACTGTCGCCTTGAATCACCCCGATGTGTTCTAAGAACTATGTTGTGTGGCCGAGTGATAGTTAAGGTAGAAATTTGATCAAGCCTACGTAAGTAGTACTGTAGTACTTTCCATAATACTTACATTTCGGTTTTAGTTTTCTAGATTTAAATGTCCCGCTCAACACTCAAAGCTAATTTGAATTAATTCTTTGCAACTTATTTTAATGTTAACTCGAACTATTTATATGATCTTGCAGATTTTATCAATATGGGATTCCTGGTAATATAGGCTGCATAGATGGTACACATGTAGCTATATAAGACTCTTACTTCATGAGGAGCGTTATTATAACCGAAAGGGTTGTCACATTCTAAATGACTGATGCAATTATGATTGTAAGTATTTTACAATATAAATATAATAAAACATCATCATCAGTCACAAGGCACAATCATTTTTTTTTCTTTTTCAGATTTGCGATGTGGTTGTTTGTCGTTCGTAGCTGAGAGTAGAATATTATTAATTTTATTCTGTTATCTCTAACCTTGAAACATAATTGACGATTGTATATTAGCCTATGGAGTTTCTTCCCGATTCTTCTGCATGGGAATGGCATTTTGGAATGGTGCAGAATAAATAAAAGAAGCTATAAAATTTTTCGTATCTTTTTATTTGACATATTTTTTAACAAATAATTATAACTTAAACTCATAGCTTTGATGGAGTTTATGTATAAATTCGGTATTTACAAAAATAAAATAGGTTCAACTTCAGTAAGGGCACAACAGCAAAACAAAAAAAATATATATTGTTCTTATTATTAGGGTAACATACTTTACAAATATTAAAAAATATATATTTCAAATTTAAAATAATAATAAAAAAAATGTAGCAAAATGTAATGCATAATAATAATATGCATTAAATTTTGCTACATTTTTTTTATAAAAGATTAACTTTGTAAACATATCATTATGCAATAAAAATATAATAAAAAACTAATTATTGTTATTTGAGTATTTATATTGCCTTCTTAATGTTTTATTTATTACTGTGAAAGTATATGTTGTCTGAATAGCATAGTACAGGGTCAGCCTAGTTTGGGATCAGCGTGAGATATCCACTAAGTAGAAGATATATTACGGCCTATAGGTATAGGTATAGGTTAACGCGGGCTTGCTTTCCGCAAATCGACGTCTATTTACGGCCTATAGTTTCTAGGGTTGCGGCCAGCCTATTTATGGCGACCGCGTGCTCCCGTATGGCCTGCGCATGCTCCTCCTTTAGGACGTCTGCTTGCTGTTTTACAGTTTCTGCGCTCAGCTTCTCGATATTTTCTAAGGTCTTGGTGGCTGAGTGAAAAGCAGTCTGGCGGGCCTATTAAAAAGATTAGTATTAGAAGTTGTAAAATAATTTATCGTTAAAGTAACTATGCGACGTAGTAGCTACCAGCTTCCTGACTGAACGAGGTTCACGGCGTCGCCGCCGCTGCCGTGGCGTCGGGACCACGGGCGTGACCTCAACCACCGGAGACCGATGGTCTTCCGCTTCTAACGATCTGAAATATTTTTTTATTATATTTTTGATGTTTCGAATTCAGTTTTCAAACATTTTATAATAAATAGACAATTACCGTTGTGGTAAGACTTCAAGTTCAAGTCTACCGTTTCCACTCCTCCCGACTGTGCCGCCGAATCT
The DNA here is from genome assembly GCA_950381575.1 of Plusia festucae. Taxonomy (NCBI): domain Eukaryota; kingdom Metazoa; phylum Arthropoda; class Insecta; order Lepidoptera; family Noctuidae; genus Plusia; species Plusia festucae. The sequence continues at coordinate 5,541,953 of OX494450.1, forward strand.
GCATCGCTACAAGGCCATCTAAAAATGAAAAAAATAATTTTATAAAAGGCAGTAAGTACTACCCTACCTACTCTTTACCTTACCACTAATTACTCTTAAACCTACTACTCTTTAACACTTCTTATCTATGATAACTTGTAAGTAAGGTACAAACTACTTAAACATAACGCTATGCAATAAAATGCAAACAGCGAAACTGAATTACATCACAAACAATTCAATGCACTAGTAGTCCGGTCAATTTAGACATCCAAGGTTACATTAATTCGCACTAAGCTGAATTTTGGTAGGATTGTTCAATACACTATTATAAAAGAAATATTTGATTTTATAGATAATTATCTGATCTACAATTTTTGTCAGAGCTAATTTTATGATAAAACTTACCATTTTGCTGAAAATCGCGAAAAACCCGTTTTTGTGACCTTTGAACCCGAGTAACTTTTTTTGCACGTGCCGGATCGATGGGGACTTTTCACATTTACTTTATAATAGTGTATTGAACAATCCTACCAAAATTCAGCTTAGTGCGAATTAATGTAACCTCACCCCAATTTTTTAGTCTAATTTGACCGGACTATAGATCATCAATAGTCAGTACATTCATGTATTTTTAAGCTGAGTAAATTAGGCCACTCGCATTACAAAATTGGATATGGTGCTTGGAGACTGTCGCTTCTTCTTTTCTTGGAGGGAACTCCTGGGAGTGGATCGCCAACGTCTCGCAACAAGTCGCTCTTGGTTTGGTGTCATCACCCACCTTTCCGCCGGCCCCCCACCTGATATGAGTATAATAAATTATACTTAGTGAGAATCCTTCTGAATTATTTAATAGCAAAAAATGAAAATCTTTGTTATCGGTGGCTGTAAGTTGGGGTTTCATAATTTTTGTTTTTGAGCTTCTATTTTCGGCATAGTAGCTTGGGCCACTTTTTGCGTTTGAATGTGATTCTATTAAGATCTGTTGACTATAAAATATTAGGTGAAAAATTGAAGACTAGGTGAAAATAAATTAGTATTCGATTTTACCATCGACCAATAAAGTATTACCTTTCCTTATTACCCAAGCTATGCTGGGGTCAGCTGCCAGTTTTACCTGTCTGACCTCTACAACCTATAGCTGGGTAATACAGTTTTTCATAGCAAGACTGTTTGTCAGAATTTTAATGACTAACCACTGTCAAAGATCGCTGTTTCACAGTCGGTACCAACGGCTTAACGTGCTTTCCGAGGCACGGAGGGTCTCGGCATGCTTGCAAATAGTCACCCATCCACGGACCAACGGCGGAAGGCGCAGCTTAACCGTTTAACCGTTATCGGTCTTACATAATTATCGGTCAAACCGTACGACTTACTCTAAGCCACGAGGCCCACTTTTCTTATCGTCTTTAAATCGAACCTAATGTGATTATTTATCTTATTATAGAAAGTAATACGTGTCTGTAACTCAAACGTACTCGTACATTATTACCTCCGTGTAATAACTCGACACTGTCATGGCCGAGACCAGTGGCTTTGAAGCATACAAACTAAAAATATTAAAATTACAATTAGTACCAAATATTATCAGATCCTTATACTAATGAACAAGTCGGCACATACTTTTTGACTCTTAAGTAGGTTGGAATTGATGCGCTAGAAGTCTTATATACTATGAGTCTTTTCTTGAAGGTCTCTGGATTTTACTGACGACTGTCGCTAGGAATTCTGCATTAGAAATGTAAAAAAAAGGAACGAGTAGAGGGACACTGTGACCTTCAACTTACAAACAATCAAATGAAGTATTTGTGTGCTATAAATTGTAATGTACTTACTTTGCAATCGCAATTAAAACCGCGTCAGCTAAGTCCACCAAAGCTTCAAATGTTTCATTACGACGTTCTCTTTCTTAATGGGAATTACCGGCTCGTTTTTCTCCTGTAAACAGAAATATAACTTTAGCCCCATGTTTTGATAACAAGAAATATGAATGTAAAATATGAACTTTATTTCTACTTACAAAAGATAACAGAACCCGATTTATACCGACAGGTCTACCGCGACTTCTCAATCAGATGGTCTTATTGGCACATCTGAACCTCCTTGCGATTGCTTCTGAAACACAAATATTTACTAAACACAACACAACAAAAATATTTTTTTTAATGATAGGGACAAAATAAATAATACTTACAGAGAAGTATTGCCAGGTTCTAAGATTTTAAATAGTTGATTGTACAACTCTGATTCTGAGTCCATTCGTACTTCAGAGTCATGTTCCACCGTAGGTGCCACTGGAAACTGTTCATTTCAATATGAAAATTAATGCATGTATTGCCTTTATATCGTACGTAATGAGATAATTTAGCCTATTCGAAAAAGTAATACGTGTCCGTAACAGATCTTACGTACATTATTTCCACTGTCAAATAACTCGACATCATCGTCGTCGAGACCCAAGTGGCTTTGCATAAAAACTAAAAAATAAAAATCCATGTCAAAATACATACAAAGCCTACTATCTCCTTAAATTAATAATTTACGATTAAACAAGTCTATAAATACTTTGTGACTCAAAGTTGGAATTAATGCGCTCCAAGTCTTCTATAATATGTGTCCGGGTCATTCTTGAAGCTCTTTGGATATTACAACTGACGACTGTCGCTAGGAGCTTTGCGTAAGAAAACCTAAAAAAAAACATATCGTATAGAGGGACTGGGACCTTCAATTTAAAAAAAAAACAAATAAACATATTAGTGTGCTACAAATGAGTCTCTTGATGTAAACTTACGTTGCGATCGCAATTAACAGCGTCAGCAAGTCCGCTATAACTGCAGCTATTTCATTACGTCTTTACACCTGTAATAAATAATTAACATCAAAACCATGTCTTGATAGCGAAAACACTAACTAAAAACATGAATATTTGGTTCTACGTACGAGAGATAGCTGAAACAGATTTGTACCGGCAGGTCTACCGCGACGTCTGGTTGGCAATCCTGAACCTCCTTGCGATTGCTTCTGAAAATTAAAACACTTTTTTTTACTTATAAATATTTTTAAATACAAAGTTCAAAAGAAATATTAATTACCCACGGTAATTTTGGCCGGTACTAGGATTTCACTGGTCTTATAGGTTGTTCGCAGCATCGAAAACATCAATTTCAAGGAATTCTGCATTTATCAAATCGTAATACATTTGTTTTTCACCCTCTGCTGGAAATGAACAACCAAAAAAAATAAGCTTACCACTATCTAAGCATAAATAACGTTATTGTATTCACTGTTAAATAATAAACAAAAAAAAATGTTTTAATACCTACATACGCAGTACTCAATATCGTGTGAAGAGATCTCAGTGGAAGCTGGAGTGGTTGAAGTGGAGGTGCAATCAGTGGAGGAGTTGTACACTCGGTCGTTGATCCAGGTCCCGTCCATAATCACACCTCGAGGATCGCCTGTCGTAATCATCGAACAAGAGATACATACTGATCTTAACGCGTCACATATTTCGGAGCCCCTCGTAAGTATGGACACTGAACATGAGTGTGATTTGTAATTGGATCCAGATTGGCCCAGGACTTTCTAACGGAGAAATGCTGTGGCTTCTAATATATCTCCGGAATATCAAGATGTTTCTGACGGCTTGAGTTTGTGTTTTCGCTCTCTTTTCAATTTGAGTTTTTCCAGAATTCGGTTATTCGGATCGTGTACGTTTTCTAGCCTGTGTAAGACATATTAATAAGTACTTTGGTAGATTTCACAACACGAAAGAACGAAAAAATTGTATGCTGATTGATATATACCAGTGTTTTCGAGCTTCTTTTTTCGGCGTAGTTACTTGGTCCACTTTCGTATGTTTGTGATACTACCGTGTTCTGTAAACAATAAAATATTAAGTAACAATAAAAATTTGGGTAAAAATTTTTTGTTTTGGATTTACCCCCGCCCAAAAAATTGTAAACAGGTTCATGTATTTGACATTAATGAAAGTAATCAATAAATAATATGTGTCTGTAACTCATACGTACATTATTTCCGCCGTCTGATAGCTCGACACCGTCATGGTCGAGACCCAACCGCCTTTGATGCCTTAAAACTGAAAGTAAAAATGATAATTATTACCAAATATTAGCAGATTCTTAGTTTCCATAATTTACAATTAACGAGTCGGTACATACTTTGTGTTTCTAAATTGGCATTGATTCGCTCCAAGTCTTTATTACTATGCGTCGGGGTCTTTCTTGAAACTCTCTGGATTTTACTTACGACTGTCGCTAGAAGCTCTCCATTCGATACCTAAAAGTAAAATAATAAAAAAAAACACATTGAGTGAATGAACATTGGGATATTCAATTTAAAAAATAACCAAATGACACATAAGTGTGTATAAATCGTCATGATATTAACTAATTATTTAAGGATTCAACGGTTTACTCACGCGCATTTTCGGGATCGCCCGACTAGTTTCAGACTCAATAGGAGTCCTTAATCATGAGCTGACGCGGCGGCGGCGGTGTCGTGAGTCGAACTGAACCGTTGAATCCTTAAATAATTATGAATTCGTCTCACGGAAGTTATTATAATAATAATGATATTAACTTACGTTGCGATCGCAATTGACAGCGTCAGCTAAGTCTGCCATAACTTCAGCTGTTTCTTGACGTCTTTTTCTTTCATACCGGGCATATCCTTACCGTCTTTCCTCCTGTAAACAAATTAGTAAAATTAGTACCATGTCTTGTTAGCGAAAACAATAACGATAAAATATGAATAGTTGTTTCTACTTACGAGAGTTAGTTGAACCCGATTTTTACTTGCAGGTCTGCCCCGAAGTCTGACTGGAACTTCTAAACCCCCATGCGATTGCTTCTGAAACACAAATAATATCACTATCTATAAAAGGTACATAGTATTATGAACAAGAAAATTCAAACGATACGAACATTCAAATATTAATTACACGGTAATATTGGCAGGTACCTAGGATTCCACTGGTTTTTAATTTTCGAGGTATCCTCATATTGATGGATGCTCATTGTATTTTTTCTTACTGTCAGCTGAAAATGAACAACCAAATAAATAAACAAACAAACCACTATCTAAGCAAAACAATATAAGATGCATTTACAGTTACATGATAAAGGAAAAAAGTTTTTATAACTTACTTAGAAAGTCCGGGGCCAAGTCTGGGTCCAGAAACAAATCACTCTCATTTCCAGTGTCCAAGTTTGCGAGGGGCTCCTTAATATGTGCCACGTGTGGATCGGTTTGCATCTGTTGTTCCTTGCTTACGACAGGCGATTCTCGAGGTGTGGTAATGGACGGGACCTGGGTCAACGTGCAAGTTAATGTCTCCATGCAGCAAAAACGTCTGTGTCGATGTACATGGAAATACCTAATTAGGAACGATGCTAACTAAGTCAGGGCTTAAAGTGTTGATTGTAGAACTCTGATTGCAACACCATTTGTGCTTCAGAGTCATATTCGTGATCCGTAGCTTCCACTGAGATCTCTTCACTCGGTATTAAAGACTGCACACATTCTTGCGGACACATTTGTGGCGGAGATACGGTGTGGCTTTTAATCTCTATGCCGGTATCACAAGATGTTTCTGACGGCTTTCGAGTTTTTGTTTTTGCTCGCTTTTCAATATGGATATTTCCAGAATTCTGCAAAAGAAATATTAATAAGTACTGAGGTTGATTTCAAAACACAAAAGAACGAAATAATGTAGTCTGATTGATATTTACATGTGTTTTCGAGCTTCTATTTCGGCATAGTAACTTGGTCCACTTTCTGTGAAGAACCTACCTCTACCTTGTTCTGTGAAGAATAAAATATGAAGTAAAAATAATAAAAATTAATGTAGTTTCGAATTTACCACCGCCCAATTAAATATGAAACAGGTTGCTTGTATTTGAGAGTATTTTGGTTATTGAAGAAAGTTATCAAAATGAATACGTGTCTCTTACTCATACGTACATGCCTCCGTCTAATAACTCGACATCGTCATCGTCGCGACCCAGCTGGCTTTTGAAGTATTGAGACTGAACATTAAAATTACAGTTAGTACCAAATAGTACGAGTCGATACATACTTTGTGTTTCAAAGTTGGCATTGATGCGCTCCAAGTCTTCTACACTATGTGTCGGGGTGTTATTTAAAACTCTCTGGATTTTACTGCCAACTGCCGCTAGGAGCTCTCCATTAGAAATATGAAAGTAATATAAAAACAAAACGTATTGAGTGGATGGACATGGGGATCTTCATTAAAAAAAATAACCAAATGACGTGAATGATTAGTGAACTATAAATGAGTCTCTTGATATAAACTTACGTTGTGATCGCAACTAACAGCGTCAGCTTAGTCCGCCATTCTATCGCTGTTTCATTGCGTATTTTTCTTTCATTCGGGGCATTCTAGGCTCGTCGTTCCTCATGTAAACAAATAAGTAACGAACCATGTCTTTATATCGATAACAATAACTATAAAATACGAATTTTTGTTTCCACTTACGAGAGATAGTTGAACCCGATTTTTACCGGCAGGTCTGTCGCGACGTCTGGTTGGCACTCCTGATCCTCCTTGCGATTGGTTCTGAAAAACAAATCAGAAATAAGAACACTATTTTAAACAAGTAAATTCTATTATTTTACACTCAATTTTTAAATTTAAGGTTCCAAAGAAATATTAATTACACTTAAATATTGACAGGTACCAAGAATTTCACTAGTCTTTATTACCCCGAGTTGTTGTCGAATGCATGGGTTCTCATTGGCTGTTGGAAGCATCGAGAACATCAGCTTCGAGGTGTTCCGCTCTAATCAATTCGTACACCATTTGTTTTTCACTCTCCGCTGAAAATGAACAACCAATTAAATAAATAAGCTAAACACTATCTTAGCAAATAAAGAACAAAAAATGTTTTAGGACTTACTTAGTAAGTTCAGGGCCAAATCTGGGTCCATTAACAAATCGCACTCATTTCCAGTGTCCAAACCTGGGAAGAGCTCTTCAATATGTGGCGCATGAGGATCGGTTTGCATCTGAACTTCGATGCTTACGACAGGTGATCCTTGAGGTGTGACTGTGGACGGGACCGGGATCAAGGACCGAGTGTACAACTCTGGTTGTAACTCCATTTGTTCTTCAGTGACATATTCGTGTTCCACTGTCACTCCCACTGGGATCTCCTCACTCAGTATTAAGGACTGCACACATTCTTGGGGACACATTTGTGGCGGAGATACGCTGTGGTTCCTTATCTCTATGCCGGAGTCACAAGATGTTTCTGACGGCTTGCGAGTTTGTGTTTTTGCTCGCTTTTCAATTCCGGATATCGGTTTGTCTGAACCTTTACGTTTCCTAGCCTGCGAAAGAAATATTAATAAGTACTTTGGTAGATTTCAAAACACAGAAGAACGAAAAGTTTGCTGATTGATAATTTGATATTTACCAGTGGTTTCGAGCTTCTATTTTCGGCGTAGTTACTTGGTCCACTTTCGTATGTTTGTGATTCTACCGTGTTCTGTAAACAATAAAATATTAGGTAAAATTAAAAATTTGGGTAATAATTTAATTAGTTTTGGATTTACCCCCGCATAAATAAATATTAAACAGGTTCATGTATTTGTCATTAATTAAAGTAATATGTGTCTGTAACTCATACGTACATAATTTCCTCCGTCCAATGACTCGACATCGTCAGCGTCGCAACCCAACCGGCTTTGAAGCATTAAAACTGAAAATTAAACTTACAATTAGAACCAAAGATTATCAGATCCTTAAATAAATATTTTACAAGTAACATGTTGGTACATACTTTGTGACTCTAAGTTAGAATTAATGCGCTCCAAGTCTTCTATACTATGAGTCGGGGTCTTTCTTGAAGCGCTGAGGATATTACTGATGACCGTCGCTAGCAGCTCTCCGTTTGATATCTAAAAGTAAAATAATACAAAAAAAAAACATTAAGTGGATGGACACTGGGATCTTCAATGTAAAAAATAACCAAATGACGTATAAGTTTAGTGTGCTGTAAATGAGTGTCTTGATATAAACTTACGTTGCGATCGCAATTGACAGCGTCGGCTAAGTCCGCCATAGCCTCAGCTGTTTCATTCCGTCTTTCCCTTTCATATTGTGCATTCCTGGCTCGTCTTTCCTCCTATTAACAAAATTATAACATAAGTCGCACGTCCTGATTGCGAAAAGAATAAATATAAAATATGAATAGTGGCTTCTACTTACGAGAGATAGTGGGACCCGATTAATGCCGGCAGGTCTACCGCGACGTCTGGTTGGCGCATCGGAACCGCTTTGTGGTTGCTTCTGAAACACAAATAAAATCACTGTTTAATAATCCGTTAATAATATGAACAAGAACCTTTAAACTTGAAATTCTACCTTGCCGTTTTCCATTTTATTTACAAAATATTATTTTGAACACTTATTCACTGTAAAAGAAAAAAAAATTATAGATAATAGATAATAATATATAAATAGAACACTAAATAATAATAAAAATATAGATTATAATATATAATAATAGATAATAATAAGAATATTATATAGTAATAATAAAATTCTAATATTATATAATTTTCTTTCAAATAACTATTTGAAAGTGCTACGAGAAGGTGTACACTATTTAGCGATCAACCAAATAATGTGACGAGAATCATTTGCTTTGGCTTTTATACTTGCTTGCGTATACGCAGGGTTGGGTACAAGGGGTTGGAGGGGGTGGGTGATCACGGGCCCTTATTGGTCGAGGGCAACTATTGTTTTAGGATTAGTCAATTCTTAGATTATTCTATTAGTTCTTGTGAAACTTTATGATGCTTGTATGAAGGTTAATTATGTTAAAAATACTTTTGAAACTGGCATCTAATGTGTTTAAAATTTGAGCACTTTACGTAACAATCAGATATTATTAGCATTTTTTTTTCTTTAAATAATAAAATGTTAATTGTGTTTTCAATTTATGGCAGTATAAAAAATGATGGGGAAAAACTCGTTGAATTTTAAGACAAATCAGTTTCAGCTAGATACAGCATTATTAGAATGAATTTTCGGAGTAAAGTTACTTTCTGGTGGAGTGTTAGTGACATTTGTGATGTAATATAGGTATATATTTTTTGAAATAATAATAGTGTCTGAAGCTAAAAGTTCGGTCAGTTAGGAGCTCCAGCCAGCCAGGAGTACAGGAGACCCCAGCAGATTCATACATGAAGTCCCATATATCGCCGTAGAAAACGCATAAATAGGGACTGACAGACGGCGGGAAGTGACTTTGTTTGCGAAGTTGAGCTTAATTCTTAATTAAAAATTGTTGAAACTAGAATGATTTAGAAATGTGTTTATAATCAATTGTTCTTATTTTATTTATTTATTATTTTGAGCCTAAACTGTCCCACTGCAGGGCAAAGGCCTCCCTTTCTTTCTTCCATTTTTCTCTCTGAAGAGCCAATTGAGGCCATTCCTTGTTAAAAGCATCCAGTTCGTCCGTCCATCTTGTTCTTAAAATTGATAAAATGATGTAATGATTATCTAATTAACTCAGATTTATTGTCCTATTAAAATGATTTTTCAGCTAAGTCGTTGGTCTAAACCTCAAACATAATACTGGTAATCATCAAAACGGTGGCATTGTCCCTTTTAATTTCTATATATAACTGAAGCTTTCATTTTTCATTCAAATGAATACAATAAACTTTTTCTCCTAATTATTACTAAATATGTGTTTCATCAAGCGATCTCATTCTTGCTACCTGAACCTTTGTCGGCTAATCCCGCACTGATCTATTTTCTAGAACTCGCAGTAGCTGACTTATCCGCATATTATTAGAGATATTGCACTTTTTATTGTTATCTGTAGGTAAATGTTTTATTTAAATAAATCTTAGAATATAGAGAACAATAGGTGTTGTTGGACCTTTTTACCTGTTAAGTCGTAAACATTATTGTAATTCGCGATCTATGTTTTGGATTAACCTGTTTTAAAAGTTTTTGTAGTGTAGTAGTATTTTGTTTTGGATTAAATAAAAACAAAATATTATAAATGTGAAAGTGTTGATATTTGGATGTTTGGATGTTTAGATGTTTGGATGTTTGGATGTTTGTTACTCAATCACGCAAATACGTCTGAACGGATTTAAATGGAATTTGGCATGCATGTAGCATTTGACATCGAAAAGAACATAGGCCACCTTTCATTCCGATTCCTTAAGTAGTTCCAGAGGGAAAATTGAAAATTGTTTCCGAGCTAAGCCGTGGGCAGACGACAGCTTTGAAATTTGGTATTTTTCTCTATTAAAGCGCAAGCTATAACACGGGTGAACGTTTTACTCAATTTTTCATTACTTTCTCATTTTTCATTTCTCTTTGGACCCAATTCTGAAGTCCACGCAGACGAAGTCGCGGGCAGAAGCTAGTATAAAATAATTGGAAATTAAGATTCAAATTTCGACTGCACGGATAGCCGAGTGGTATAGGTCACCACGCTGATTACCACTGTGCGCGACGTGCTGCGGGTTCGATCCCCGCATGAGACAAGCATTTGTGTGATCCACAAATGCTTGTTCCAAGTCTGGGTGTTCTTTGTGCATGTGATTTGAATGTTTGTGAAACCCCCGCGACACAAGGATTAAATTCCTTAGTGCGAGCGTCGTTTTTTTAAAATGAAAAAAAAAAAAAAAAAATATGAAAATGAAAAAAAAAAATACTTCACACTTGGGCGAGGGTATTTTTACCTTTAAAAAGTCGAAAATTCCATTGAGTACATAAACCTCAACAACAGCTCAGATAAGTTTGTGACACTAAAAGCATTTATTAATGTATGTTTTAGGATTGCTAACAAATTATACATAATTTTATGACAAACAAAATGAATTGCGCCTTAACACTAGTAGGTACTTAATGTTCATTCCATTGGATCCTGAATGCTAAGTTCACAATCAACCAACCACACCTTACACAATCAAAAACAAGTAACATTATTTTTAATACGTAGTACATTCTACAAATTATTAATTAAAATTGACGAGTTAAAAGTCAAAATTATATTTACAAAATTTCTTTCTTTCTTTATTTTTTTTTTTTTTTTTTTAAAAAGATTACTAGCAATGTGGGCCGCACATTACTAGAAATCTCGTTAACCCCTCGTGCTAAGCTAAGATGCTTGTGTTACGAGTGGGTTCACGTCGGTAGTGTAATGGGTGGGATTCGAACCCGCAACCATATGATCGCAAGTCCGACGCCCTAGCCATTAGGCTACCGCCGCTTAAATAAATCTAGCAAATTATATAAAGTTATAATATAGCCTTGGCATAACAACCAACGTCGAGTACATGGACTGTCATATAAGCATGGAATCAGAGCATTAGCAACTTAATTATTAACTCCTTTTATCTAAAAACGTGAATCCATGTGTTTTTAGGCTTATACTGAACCTACGTTTACTTAAAAAAAAATAGATGTACCGACCTACGTTTATTTAGATATAAAAGTATTTCGAGTTCATCGGATATTTATATGGTCACTTTTAACTTACTGCGCTTAAGTGATCTACCTATCATACTGATCTAATAATAACCTACCTACCAAAATTAAAGCTATTGTTTGCGGCACCGCCCGTGTGTCCGTCGTTTATCGCGAAAAAACCTATATGCCTTCTTGGACAAATGGGTTTACAAACACTGAAAGAACTGAAAATCTGGCCAGTAGCTCCTTAAATTAGCCTTCTACTAAACAGACAAATTCTTTAGCTTTTTAATTAGAACAGATAAATAAAATGGTGATAAAGATGGGTAATCAATACTACAATGCAAAACCATGATTTTAAATGCATATAAAAAAATGTCCAAATGTCCTTCAATACCGCTTATGTTATTAGGAGTAGGTTAACTTTGACAAATTAGTAAGTGATGTCGGTAAGAAATGTAGGTAGTGAAACCTTCTTACGTAATCTCGTTTTAGGAAAATTTGCAGAAGACAAAACACTATCCTCACACCTTTACAATAATGGTCGCTACTTTCAAGCTTGCTCTAATATACTCATTCCTTATCCTATGTAATCTCGTTACTCCAGTAATCCATCGAAGCATTCCCATTTCCGCTGCATGCAATCGTCTTTCATCAGTCCCTATCACTGCCCAGCATTCTGACCTTTTCTTTAAAATTTTACCTGCGCTAATTCAAGGACTAACCCAAACCCAAGCAAAGCTTTACCGACTAGCTTTTGGATTACAATAATATTTATTAGTTTCTGTTTACACGTTTTGTATCCCTTTTTATTGTACGCTCAAAGAATAGGATTTTGAAACGGTATCCAATAAGTTTACGACCTGTTTGGGTGAGACTTAAATAGTTAGACGTTCGGTTTATGTGTGAGGGCTTTATTAGTAATATTTTTAATCCTACTAATAACACTTAAATAGGACAATATCATGATCTTTGTAACTGCACGTGCATGATCATTTAAAACAAACGTAGTATGTTTTAAAAGAGTCGTAAGAACTCGTAGCAGCGTGTAGCTCTATTGCTACGAAAGTACAAAAATGTCATCATTTATCGGAATAAAAAAATAATAGTTTACAAAAACAAAAAAACACGCTTTTTATAAACCGAACTAAAAAATAGAAAAGAATAGTGTTAAAAATTTCAATAAATTAAATATAAATTAATAATAGTGTGAATAAAAATAAAAAATATTATATTTAAAAAAAAGCGTGGGGTGCGTTTTAAGATATTATCGAAATGATAATCACTCTACTCATATCTATTCTAATATTATAAAGAGGAAACCTTTGTATTTTTGTATGTATAGGCTATATTTTATCCCGGAAAATAGATAGGATTTTTCGTGGTAGTGAAAATTGTGGAGTAAGTCGACGAAAAATCTGCCGTACGTTAACGATTCTCGCGAACGCTGCCTAAATGGTTATAGATGTATGGTTGACTTCTATAGAAAAGTTGTAGAACTCAATAATGCCTACTAAAAAGTCCGCGATAGTATAAACCAAACATTTATATTTTAGCCATTATAACCACTTTTCCATAGAATAAAAGTAATTAAAATTATTAGCCTATGTTTATTGATCATATTATCGTCAAATACTAATCCTTATCCAAATAAACCATTTATTGAGCAAGATTGTTTCAATAGCTATAAATTACTTTTTATTTTATTCCAATCGGACAATTCATTCAAAAGATATTACGAATTTAAAATTGTAATTGGTATTAAAATGAATAATGGCCGCCGGCCGATATGAGTCTTTCAGTGGTAGACATCGATCTCAGAAAAGAATGCTTTTCTCATGGCCAATTATATGTTGCACTTTCTCGAGTAGGATCTCCTGAAAACCAATATGTTTTAATGCCATCTACAAATACTACTGCGAACATAGTGTATAGTGAAGCATTAAGGTAGAGTCGTTAAAATTAAAAATTAAAAACAAAAATAAAAGAGTTAAGCAGGTACGAAACAAAGAAATGTAACACGAATAAAAAACCTATAAAAACATACATACAAAACAAATTTTTTTTTTTAGAGAGCTTTAAATATAAATGTCCACCCGTGCGAAGCCGGGGCGGGTCGCTAGTCTGTCAATAAAATATTTATAACTATTGACACCATGCACCCACACTTTTTTTTGAATATTTTTTTTTTATTCACGCTATTAATAATATATATTTATTGAAATTTTTTACACAATACTTAATTTAAATTTATTAAAATTTATTTCCTATTTTTTAGTTCGGTTTCTATAAAAAGCGTGTTTTTTAGATTTTTTAAACAATTTTTTTTTAGGTTTGTGGATCTACGGCGTTACTTAAACACAATATATTGTTGTTATTAATTAAAATTAATTCAGTATGTAGGTACTGAATTATTTTTTAATTACATTATCTTTATAAAAATATGAAAATCGATGAAGGTATAGCTTTATTAGCTTTACAGCTAACAATGAATATATGTAGGTATGTAAAAAAAACCGTTTTCTACTGCCGCCCGGTACCCGGCACTAATAAGCACCCGGTTTTCCCATATTGTTATTATACTCTTTGACCCGGTTCCAGAAAAGCGTGATTAATTTATCTCTGGAGCCTCTTTCCGCTGAAGCAGGGTATGGTACTAACCTGAGGATACACACCTATGAGCAATCCTGATTGGCTCGCGCAGCTCATTTTAGAATATTTGTTGAACACAATGCGGTTTATGTTCGTAGCAACGTGTTTGGTGTTTTGCGCTCGGAATTTTTGCAACATTTCTTCCCTTTTTAACCATATTTTTTTGTTAGTAACCGGTACCAGAATTCCAAGGTCCTCGTCGTGAGTTCCAAATATGCAGTTGAGGAAACCTGGATTCCAAAAATTTGAGTCAGAAATCGCCAACCCGCAGGACACAGCTTGGTGATCAATGCTCATTGTAGAAAACAAACAGTGGGACATTTGTAGGCAGGTATTGAGCGAGCAGAAAAAAATTTTGAAGCATTCCTATCGCTAAAAATGTCCGCATGCATGTACATTGACAACTCTTGCTGCCCGTCGTGCTGCATGTCGCTCGTATTTATTTCGCGTCCAACGATGCCAATGATCGTCGTCATCATAGCTAATAATTATTTTGGTGATGGTAACAGAGAACAAACTAGCTTTCAAACACTGCCCCGCTACGTCGCCGGGCAGTGTTTGAACTTAGTTGTCTATGTTTTTTTCCGTTCGCTGCCGGTATTATAACCTATGTAAACTACATAATCGGTGTCGTAAGTATCAAAATTGGCTTAGGAATATCGAGGAATGTCCTAGAGTTGGTGCAATGCATTTTTTGGTTAAGTTTGTGTTGTCTAATTTAAACATCTAATTAAGATGCGCCTAAGAAAATTTATGGCGGTATCCTTAAGCTGATACGGTTCGCTTTTGTTCTTAGCATAGCAGCAATTATATAAATTCGAGGAATTTCGTTTGTTGGTGTTACACTCATAATATATATAAAACTCACTCTGAATAGTGTCCAGTTCATCGTTTTTATTCCGAATTAATTTGTCTCAGGGAACGAACACCTGCGTTTTGTAGAATTCTACGTGAAAATGCGATATTACAACGTGGTTTAATACGAGTCTCGCTCTTTATAAATAACTTCACGGGAATTAACGCGAACGGTTGCAGCGGCCGTGGTCGCCAGCAGACTGGAGATGCGGTCTCAATTGTCATTGCAGCTACTGGCGTCAAAAGGTAATTCTTCATCTACCCACGATATTTTATCTACCCAACATACTCACGCCACTGCGACGATACGTCGCTTTCTTGCCTACTAAAGGTTAGTAAAGATATTTAATTTAATTGGTATTTTTGTGGAACACCACAAACAACATCACTGATCACAGTTTCGAGCGTTGTGAAACAAGTGACTGTCGCCTTGAACCAACCCGATGTGTTCTAAGAACTACGTTGTGCGGCCAAGTGATAGTCAAGGTAGAAATTTGATCAAGCCTACGAAAGTAGTACTGTAGAACTTTCCATAATACTTACATTTCGGTTTTAGTTTTCTAGATTTAACTCAACACTCAAAGCTAATTTGAATTATTTCTTTGCAACTTATTTTAATGTTAACTCGAACTATTTATATGATCTTGCAGATTTTATCAATATGGGATTCCTGGTGTTATAGGCTGCATAGATGGTACATAAGTGGCTATTATAATGCATTAGAAGCGTTATTATAACCGAATAGATTATCACTCTCGAAATGTTATGATTGTAAGTATTTTACAATTTAAATAGGGAAATAATAATGGTTCCGAAAAACAAATTAATCTCCAGCGATCTATGGCCGACTATTAATTCTAATTAACTAGCGTTATAATGAATTACCGACAAAAAAACCCAAAACATACCGAAAAGAAAAATTATATTTAACAAACAAATAAGAGCACGTTAAAATTACATATCTCCTAAAATAAAATTGAACTTCGAAATACAAAACTAAACTTCTGAATAAAATACTGAACCTCCGACAAAATTACTAAGTTACCTACCGACAACAGAGCTTTAGTCAAAATATTCACATTTTTACGACTCGCATGAACTATTTTAATTACTATTGTTGGTTATCAAATATTTTTTTTACCTCTCAGTATTTATGAAAATGCCTAAACTGATCGGCCCGCGCGATCGATTCGATCGATTTCCATGCTCTCAATTTCCTGAATTATTACTAAACTACCTACTCTTGTAAGTAGATTTTTTTATAATTGGAATCTCGGAAACGATTTTCATCAAATTTGGTATTATACAGGCGGGTCGATATATTATTGTCCTACTTGCCTATTGCAGATAGGTTTAAGTGTCAAATTCGACTCAGTAGGTTAGGTTAGAACTGCGACCCCCCGCACGAGCCGAGCGAGCGAAGCGAGCGTGCCGCGGTAGCGTCCGGCGAGTGCCAGAAGCGACTTGCTATGTTTTTACTTGTCCATTACAGATAGGTTAGGGGGTTTACAATCATTAATCTTCACTTCAACTATTTGGATTTATACCATAAAAAGGTATTATTACAACTACATTTTTATATTTTTTATTAGTTTCTGTAAAACCCACTCTGAATAGTATTTTCATTATAACGTTGTAGTTAAATTAGCACCAAGTCTATGAAATGTGAAAGGTAATTTATGAATTAATAGTAGGCAAGTAAAGATAAAAATGCCAAAACATAATTTTCGGTACAACGTAATTTAAGCTGGTAGAAAAGTATTATAGCAATAAACAGTTATGTTTATTTTTCGAAGATTTTAGTATCTGATTCGGTCGTTTCGTCATTTTTATTCGGATAAAAGTAGTCGGAAAGTAAGTATTTTAGGCAGTAGATTTAATATTTTGAATAAGGACAATTCTTATTTTTTTGTCGGAGCTTTTGTTACTACCCATTTAAATATAATAAAACATCATCATCAGTCACAATGCATAAACATTTTTTTTTCTTTTTTAGATTTGCCATGTGGTTGTTTGTCGTTCGTAGCTGAGAGTAGAATATTATTAATTTTATTCTGTTATGTCTAACCTTGAAACATAATTGACGATTGTATATTTAAAGGAGTAACCTATGGAGTTTCTTCCCGATTCTTCTGCATGGGAATGGCATTTTGGAATCGTGCAAATAGAATAAATAAAAGAAGCTATAACATTTTTCGTATCTTTTTATTTGACATAGTTTTTAACAAATAATGATAACTTAAACTCATAGCTTTGATAGAGTTTATGTATAAATTCGGTATTTACAAAAATAAAATAGGTTCAACTTCAGTAAGGGCACAGCAGCATAATAAAAAAATATATATAATTATTGTTCTTATTATTAGGGTCACATACTTAACAAATATTAAAAAATATATATGTCAAATTTTTAAAATAATAATAAAAAAATGTAATGCATAATAATAATATGCATTACATTTGCTACATTTTTTGTATAAAAGATCAACTTTGTAAACATATCATTATGCAATAAAAATATAATAAAAAACTAATTATTGTTATTTGAGTATTTATATTGCCGTCTTAATGTTTTATTTATTACTGTGCAAACAAAGTATGTATATGTTGTCTGTAATAGTGCAGACTCTGCCTAGTTTGGGATCAGCGTGAGGTATCCACTAGATAGAAGATATATTACGGCATATAGTTTCTAGGGTTGCGGCCAGCCCATTTATGGCGACCGCGTGCTCCCGTATGGCCTGCGCATGCTCCTCCTTTAGGACGTCTGCTTGCTGTTTTACAGTTTCTGCGCTCAGCTTCTCGATATTTTCTAAGGTCTTGGTGGCTGAGTGAAAAGCAGTCTGGCGGGCCTATTAAAAAGATTAGTATTAGAAGTTGTAAAATAATTTATCCTTAAAGTAACTATGCGACGTAGTAGCTACCAGCTTCCTGACTGAACGAGGTTCACGGCGTCGCCGCCGCTGCCGTGGCGTCGGGACCACGGGCGTGACCTCAACCACCGGAGACCGATGGTCTTCCGCTTCTAACGATCTGAAATAATTTTTTATTATATTTTTGATGTTTCGAATTCAGTTTTCAAACATTTTATAATAAATAGACAAATACCGTAGGGTGAGACTTCAAGTCTACCGTTTCCACCCCACCCGACTGTGTCGCCGAATCTGCATCGCTATGAGGCCATCTCAAAATTAAAAAATAATAATATATAGGCAGTAAGTACTACCCTACCTACTCTTTACTTTACCTCTAATTACTCTTTAACACTTCTTATCTATGATAACTTGTAAGTATGGTACAAAACGTAAGTTTATTGGTTTAATAATAACCAAGTTTCACTAACTACTTAAACATGTTAATCAAAGCTATGCAACAAAATGCAAACAGTGAAACTGAATTACATGACAAACAATTCAATGCACTAAATCATCAATAGTCAGTACATTCATGTATTTTTAAGCTGAATAAATTAGGCCAATCGCATTACAAAATTGGATATGGTGCTTGGAGACTGTCGCTTCTTGTCTTCTAGGAGTGAACTCCTGGGAGTGGATCGCCAACATCTCGTCCAAGAAGCGCGTAAAGTCGCTCTTGGTTTGGTGTCATCACCCACTTTTCTGCTGGTCTTTTTTGTTTTTGAGCTTCTATTTTCAGCATAGTAGCTTGGGCCACTTTTTGCGTTTGAATGTTATTCTATTAAGATCTGTTGACTATAAAATATTAAGTGAAAAATTAAAGTCTGGGTGAAAATAAATTAGTATTTGATTTTACCATCGACCAATAAAGTATTACCTTTCCTTATTACCCAAGCTATGCTGGGGTCAGCTGCCAGTTTTACCTGTCTGACCTCCACAACCTATAGCTGGGTAATACAGTTTTTCATAGCAAGACTGTTTGTCAGAATTTTAATGACTAACCACTGTCAAAGATCGCTGTTTCACAGTCGGTACCAACGGCTTAACGTGCTTTCCGAGGCACGGAGGATCTCGGCATGCTTGCAAATAGTCACCCATCCACGGACCAGCCGCGGAAGGCGCAGCTTAACCGTTTAACCGTTATTGGTCTGACATAATTATCGGTCAAACCGTACGACTTACACTAAGCCACGAGGCCCACTTTTCTTATTGTCTTTAAATCAAACAAATCGAACCTAATGTGATTATTTAGCTTATTATAGAAAGTAATACGTGTCTGTAACTCAAACGTACTCGTACATTATTACCTCCGCCTAATAACTCGACACTGTCATGGCCGAGACCAGTGGCTTTGAAGCATACAAGCTGAAAATATTAAAATTACAATTAGTACCAAATATTATCAGATCCTTATACTAATTAACCAGCCGGCACATACTTTTTGACTCTTAGGTTGGAATTGATGCGCTAGAAGTCTTATATACAATGTGTCTTTTCTTAAAAGTCTCTGGATTTTACTGACGACTGTCGCTAGGAACTCTGCATTAGAAATGTAAAAAAAACGTATCGGGTAGAGGGACACTGCGACCTTCAACTTACAAACAATCAAATTAATTATGTATGTGTGTGCTGTAAATTTGTCTCTGATGTAAACTTACTTTGCAATCGCAATTAAAACCGCGTCAGCTAAGTCCACCAAAGCTTCAAATGTTTCATTACGACGTTCTCTTTCTTAATGGGCATTACTGGCTCGTTTTTCTCCTGTAAACAGAAATTTAACTTTAGCCCTATGTTTTGATAACAAGAAATACGAATATAAAATATGAAATTTATTTCTACTTACAAAAGATAACAGAACCCGATTTATACCGACAGGTCTACCGCGACGTCTCAATTAGATGGTGTTATTGGCACATCTGAACCTCCTTGCGATTGCTTCTGAAACACAAATATTTACTAAACACAACACAACAAAAACATTTTTTTTTACTGATAGGGACAAAATAAATAATACTTACAGAGAAGTATTGCCAGGTTATAAGATTTTAAATAGTTGATTGTACAACTCTGATTCTGAGTCCATTCGTACTTCAGAGTCATGTTCCACCGTAGCTGCCACTGGGAACTGTTCATTTCAATATGAAAATTAATGCATGTATTGCCTTTATATCGTACGTAATGAGATAATTTAGCCTATTCGAAAAAGTAATACGTGTCCGTAACAGATCTTACGTACATTATTTCCACTGTCAAATAACTCGACATCATCGTCGTCGAGACCCAAGTGGCTTTGCATAAAAACTAAAAAATAAAAATCCATGTCAAAATACATACAAAGCCTACTATCTCCTTAAATTAATAATTTACGATTAAACAAGTCTGTAAATACTTTGTGACTCAAAGTTGGAATTAATGCGCTCCAAGTCTTCTATAATATGTGTCCGGGTCATCCTTGAAGCTCTTTGGATATTACAACTGACGACTGTCGCTAGGAGCTTTGCGTAAGAAAACCTAAAAAAAAAACATATCGTATAGAGGGACTGGGACCTTCAATTAAAAAAAAAAACAAATAAACATATTAGTGTGCTACAAATGAGTCTCTTGATGTAAACTTACGTTGCGATCGCAATTAACAGCGTCAGCAAGTCCGCTATAACTGCAGCTATTTCATTACATCTTTACACCTGTAATAAATAATTAACATCAAAACCATGTCTTGATAGCGAAAACACTAACTATAAAATATGAATATTTGTTTCTACGTACCAGAGATAGTTGAAACGGATTTGTACCGGCAGGTATGCCCCGACGTCCGGTTGGCAATCCTGAACCTCCTTGCGATTGCTTCTGAAAATTAAAACACATAAAAACACTATCAATAAAAAGTAGGTACATTATTTTTTTTACTCATAAATAATTTAAATATAACGTTCAAAAGAATATAAGTTTTAATTACACACGGTAATTTTGGCCGGTACTAGGATTTCACTGGTCTTATAGGTTCTTATAGGTTGTTCGCAGCATCGAAATCATCAAGGAATTCTGCATTTATCAAATCGTAATACATTAAATTTGTTTTTCACCCTCTGCTGGAAATAAACAACCAAAAAAAAAAATAAGCTTACCACTATCTAAGCATAAATAACGTTATTGTATTCACTGTTAAATAATAAACAAAAAAAAAATGTTTTACTACCTACGTATGCAGTACTCAATATCGTGTGAAGAGATCTCAGTGGGAGTTACGGTGATCACGAGTATGTATCTGAAGCGCAAATGGTGTTACAATCAGAGTTGTACACTCGGTCGTTGATCCAGGTCCCGTCCATAAAATCATACCTCGAGGATCACCTGTCGTAAGCATCGAACAAGAGATGCATACCGATCTTCACGCGTCTCTCTCATATTTAGGAGCCCCTCGCAAGTATGGACACTGAAGATGAGTGTGATTTATAATTGGATCCAGATTGGCCCAGGACTTTCTAACGGAGAAACGCTGTGGCTTCTAATATCTAAGCCGGAATATCAAGATGTTCTGACGGCTTTCGAGTTTGTGTTTTCGCCCTCTTTTGGGGTATGATTGTGTTCTGTAAACAATAAAGTATAAAGTAAAAAACATAAAAAATCGGGTAATAATGAATGTAGTTCAGAAAGTTATAGTACTGTGTCTGTTACTCATACGTACATTATTTCCTACGTCTAATAACTTGACATTGTCATCATCGCTACCCATCCGGCTTTAAAGCATTGAAACTGATAATTAAACTTACAATTAGTACCAAATATTATCGGATCCTTAAATTAATATTTTACAAGTTGGAACATACTTTATGTGTCCGGGGCTTGAAGCTCTCTGTATATTACTGATGACTATCGCTAGGGCTCTGCATTAGAAATCTAAAAATAAAAAAAAATGATCTTATCGAGTAGAGAGATGATCTACTCGATAAGATCGATAAGATTTTTTTATTTGCGACTGCGACCTTCAATTAAAAACATAACCAAATGACGTATTAGTGTGCTATAAATGACTCTCTTGATATAAACTTACGTTACGATCGCAATTAACATCATCTGCTTAGTCTGCCATAGCTTCAGCTGTTTCATTACGTCTTTTTCTTTCATACCGGGCATATTTGTAACGTCTTTCTAACTGTAAAAAAATTAGTTACATTAGTACCATGTCTTGTTAGCGAAAACAATAACTATAAAATATGAATAGTTGTTTCTACTTACGAGAGTTAGTTGAACCTCCTCACTTGGTATTAAAGACTGCACACATTTGTGGCGGAGATACGCTGTGGCTTCTAATCTCTATGCCGGAGTCACAAGATGTTTCTGACGGCTTTCAAGTTTGAGTTTTCGCTCGCTTTTCAATTTGATTATATCCAAAATGCGGTTTTTCGCCTGTGCAAGAAATATTAATAAGTATTTAGGTAGATTTCAAAACACAGAAGAACGAAAATAATGTATGCTGATTGATATTTACCATTGTTTTTGAGCTTCTATTTTCGGCGTAGTTACTTGGTCCACTTCGGGGTATGTTTGTGATTCTACCGTGTTCTGTAAACAATAAAATATTAAATAACAATAAAAATTTGGGTAAAAATTTAATTTGTTTTGGATTTACCCCCGCCCAAAAAATTTGTAAACAGGTTCATGTATTTGACATTAATGAAAGTAATCAATAAGTGTCTGTAACTCATACGTACATTATTTCCTCCGTCTGATAGCTCGACACCGTCATGGTCGAGACCCAACCGCCTTTGAAGCGTTAAAACTGAAAGTAAAAATGACAATTATTACCAAATATTAGCAGATTCTTAGTTTCCATAGTTTACAATTAACGAGTCGGTACATACTTTGTGTTTCTAAATTGGCATTGATTCGCTCCAAGTCTTTATGACTATGCGTCGGGGTCTTTCTTGAAACTCTCTGGATTTTACTTACGACTGTCGCTAGAAGCTCTCCATTCGATACCTAAAAGTAAAATAATAAAAAAAAACATTGAGTGAATGAACATTGGGATATTCAATTTAAAAAATAACCAAATGACACATAAGTGTGTATAAATCGTCATGATATTAACTTACGTTGCGATCGCAATTGACAGCGTCAGCTAAGTCTGCCATAGCTTCAGCTGTTTCTTGACGTCTTTTTCTTTCATACCGGGCATATCTTTAACGTCTTTCCTCCTGTAAACAAATTAGTACCATGTCTTGTTAGCGAAAACAATAACTATAAAATATGAATAGTTGTTTTTACTTACGAGAGTTAGTTGAACCCGATTTTTACTTGCAGGTCTGCCCCGAAGTCTGACTGGAAGTTCTAAACCTCCATGCGATTGCTCCTGAAACACAAATAATATCACTATCTATAAAAGGTACATAATATTATGAACAAGAAAATTCAAACGTTACGAACATTCAAGTATTAATTACACGGTAATATTGGCAGGTACCTAGGATTCCACTGGTTTTTATTTTTCGAGGTTTCCTCAAATTGTTGGATGCTCATTGTATTTGGGTCTTTCTTGAAACTCTCTGGATTTTACTTACGACTGTCGCTAGAAGCTCTCCATTCGATACCTAAAAGTAAAATAATAAAAAAAAAAACATTGAGTGAATGAACATTGGGATATTCAATTTAAAAAATAACCAAATGACACATAAGTGTGCTATAAATCGTCATGATATTAACTTACGTTGCGATCGCAATTGACAGCGTCAGCTAAGTCTGCCAAAGCTGTTTCTTGACGTCTTTTTCTTTCATACCGGGCATATCTTTAACGTCTTTCCTCCTGTAAACAAATTAAAAAAAAAAAAAAAAAAAAAAAAAAAAAATTAATAACATTAGTACCATGTCTTGTTAGCGAAAACAATAACTATAAAATATGAATAGTTGTTTCTACTTACGAGAGTTAGTTGAACCCGATTTTTACTTGCAGGTCTGCCCCGAAGTCTGACTGGAACTTCTAAACCTCCATGCGATTGCTTCTGAAACACAAATAATAAACAAATAGAAAATTCAAACGTTACGAACATTCAAATATTAATTACACGGTAATATTGGCAGGTACTTAGGATTCCACTGGTTTTTATTTTTCGAGGTATCCTTAAATGGATGGATGCTCATTGTTTTTTCGCAGAATCTTATCGTTTGCCGGGAATTCGGAACTTATCAAATCGAACACCAGTTTTTCTTACTGTCAGCTGAAAATGAACAACCAAATAAATAAACAAACAAACCACTATCTAAGCAAAACAATATAAGATGCATTTACAGTTACATGATAAATGAAAAATTTTTTTAGAACTTACTTTGATAGTCCGGGACCAAGTCTGGGTCCAGAAACAAATCACTCTCATTTCCAGTGTCCAAGTTTGCGAGGGGCTCCTTAATTATGTGCCACGTGTTGCATCTGTTGTTCCATGCGACAGGCGATTCTCGAGGTGTGATAATGGACGGGACCTGGGTCAACGACCGAGTTGATGTCTCCATGCAGGAAAATGTCTGTGCTAGATTCGTCAAGGCTTAATGCTTCAAAAAGTTGATTGTAAACCTCTGATTCTGAATACATTCGTACTTCAGAGACATACTCGTAATCCACTGTAGCTTCCACTGGGATCTCTTCACTTTGTATAAGGTGCTGCATATCTACCTGCGGACACATTTGTAGCGGAGATAGGTGTGGCTTCTAATCTCTATGACGGTATCACAAGATGTTTCTGACGGCTTTTGAGATTTTGTTTTCGCTCGCTTTTCAATATGGATATTTCCAGAATTCTGCAAAAGAAATATTAATAAGTACAGAGGTTGATTTCAAAACACAAAAGAACGAAATAATGAAGTCTGATTGATATTTACATGTGTTTTCGAGCTTCTATTTCGGCATAGTAACTTGGTCCACTTTCTGTGATTGAAAGTGAGTCTACCGTGTTCTGTGAAGAATAAAATATGAAGAAAAAAATAATAATTCTGGTAAAAATTAATGTAGTTTCGAATTTACCACCGCCCAATTAAATATGAAACAGGTTGCTTGTATTTGAGGGTATTATTATTATTGAAGAAAGTTATCAAAAGTAATAAGTGACTCTAACTCATACGTACATGCCTCCGTCTAATAACTCGACATCGTCATCGTCGCGACCCAGCTGGCTTTTGAAGTATAGAGACCGAACATCTAAAATTACATTTAGTACCAACTATTATCAGAGATCCTTAATTATTTTTTTACAATTAACGAGTCGATACATACTTTGTGTTTCAAAGTTGGCATTGATGCGCTCCAAGTCTTCTACACTATGCGTCGGGGTGTTATTTGAAACTCTCTGGATTTTACTGCCAACTGCCGCTAGGAGCTCTCCATTAGAAATATGAAAGTAATATAAAAACAAAACGTATTGAGTGGATGGACATGGGGATCTTCATTAAAAAAAATTACAAATTGACGTATTAGTGAGCTATAAATGAGTCTATTGATATAAACTTACGTTGCGATCGCAACTAACAGCGTCAGCTAAGCTCCGTCCGCCGTGCTATCGCTGTTTCTTTACGTAATTTTCTTTCATTCCGGGCATTCCTGGCTCGACGTTCCTCATGTAAACAAATAAGTAACGAACCATGTCTTTATATCGATACCAATAACTATAAAATACGAATATTTGTTTCCACTTACGAGAGATAGTTGAACCCGATTTTTACCGGCAGGTCTGTCGCGACGTCTGGTTGGCACTCCTGGTCCTCCTTGCGATTGCTTCTGAAAAACAAATCAGAAATAAGAACACTATTTTAAACAAGTTAATTCTATTATTTTACACTTGATTTTGAAATTAAAGGTTCCAAAGAAATATTAATTACACTTAAATATTGACACCTGTCAATAAGAATTTCACTAGTCTTTATTACCCCGAGTTGTTGTCGAATGCATGGGTTCTCATTGGCTGTTGGAAGCATCGAGAACATCAGCTTCGAGGTGTTCCGCTCTAATCAATTCGTACACCATTTGTTTTTCACTCTCCGCTGAAAATGAATAACCAATTAAATAAATAAGCTAAACACTATTTTAGCAAATAAAGAACAAAAAAATGTTTTAGGACTTACTTAGTAAGTTCAGGGCCAAATCTGGGTCCATTAACAAATCGCACTCATTTCCAGTGTCCAAACCTGGGAAGAGCTCTTCAATATGTGGCGCATGAGGATCGGTTTGCATCTGAACATCGATGCTTACGACATGTGATCCTTGAGGTGTGACTGTGGACGGGACCTGGATCAAAGACTGAGTGTACAACTCTGGTTGTAACTCCATTTGTTCTTCAGTGACATAATCGTGTTCCACTGTCACTCCCACTGGGATCTCCTCACTCGGTATTAAGGACTGCACACATTCTTGGGGACACATTTGTGGCGGAGATACGCTGTGGTTCCTTATCTCTATGCCGGAGTCACAAGATGTTTCTGACGGCTTGCGAGTTTGTGTTTTTGCTCGCTTTTCAATTCCGGATATCGGTTTGTCTGAACCTTTACGTTTCCTAGCCTGCGAAAGAAATATATAAGTACTTTGGTAGATTTCAAAACACAGAAGAACGAAAAGTTTGCTGATTGATAATTTGATATTTACCAGTGGTTTCGAGCTTCTATTTTCGGCGTAGTTACTTGGTCCACTTTCGTTTGTTTGTGATTCTACCGTGTTCTGTAAACAATAAAATATTAAGTAAAATTAAAAATTTGGGTAAAAATTTAATTAGTTTTGGATATACCCCCGCATAAATAAATATTAAACAGGTTCATGTATTTGTCATTAATTAAAGTAATCAATAAGTAATATGTGTCTGTAACTCAAACGTACATAATTTCCTCCGTCTAATGACTCGACATCGTCAGCTTCGCAACCCAACCGGCTTTGAAGCATTAAAACTGAAAATTAAAATTACAATTAGAACCAAAGATTATTAGATCCTTAAATAAATATTTTGCAGTTAACATGTTGGAACATACTTTGTGACTCTAAGTTAGAATTAATGCGCTCCAAGTCTTCTATACTATGACTCGGGGTCTTTCTTGAAGCGCTGAGGATGTTACTGATGACCGTCGCTAGGAGCTCTCCGTTCGATATCTAAAAGTAAAATAATACAAAAAAAAAACATTAAGTGGATAAACACTGGGATATTCAATGTGAAAAATAACCAAAGACGTATAAGTTTAGTGTGCTATACATGAGTGTCTTGATATAAACTTACGTTGCGATCGCAATTGACAGCGTCGGCCAAGTCCGCCATAGCCTCTGCTGTTTCATTCCGTCTTTCCCTTTCATACTGGGCATTCCTGGCTCGTCTTTCCTCCTATTAACAAAATTATAACATAAGTCGCACGTCCTGATTGCGAAAAGAATAAATATAAAATATGAATAGTGGTTTCTACTTACGAGAGATAGTGGGACCCGATTAATGCCGGCAGGTCTGCCGCGACGTCTGGTTGGCGCATCGGAACCTCTTTGTGGTTGCTTCTGAAACACAAATAAAATCACTGTTTAGTAATCCGTTAATAATATGAACTAAGCTTTAAACTTGAAATTATACCTTGCTGTTTTCCATTTTATTTACAAAATATTATTTTGAACACTTATTCACTGTAAAAGAAATAAAAATTATAGATAATAGATAATAATATATAATTAAATAGAACACTAAATAATAATAAAAATATAGATAATAATATATAATAATAGATATTAATAAGAATATTATATAGTAATAATAAAATTATAATATTATATAATTTTCTTTCAAATAACTATTTGAAAGTGCTACGAGAAGGTGTACACTAATTAGCGATTAACCAAATAATGTGACGAGAATCATTTGCTTTGGCTTTTATACTTGCTTGCGTATACGCAGGGTTGGGTACAAGGGGTTGGAGGGGGTGGGTGCTCACGGGCCCTTAATGGTCGAGCGCAACTATTGTTTTAGGATTAGTCAATTCTTAGATTATTCTATTATTTCTTGTGAAACTTTATGATGCTTGTATGAAGGTTAATTTATTATAAAAATACTTTTGAAACTGGCATCTAATGGGTTTAAAATTTGAGCACTTTACGTAGCAATCAGATATTATTAGCATTTTTTTCTTTAAATAATAAAATGTTAATTGTGTTTTTCAATTTATGGCAGTATAAAAAATGATGGGGAAAAACTCGTTGAATTTTAATACAAGATCAGTTTCAGCTAGATATGGCATTACTAGAATGAATTTTTGGAGTAAAGTTACTTTCTGGTTGAGTGTTAGTGACATTTGTGAATGTAATATAGGTATATATTTTTTGAATTATAGTGTCTGGAGCTGAGAGTTCGGTCAGTTAGGAGCAGTTACAGGAGACCCTTTTCAGCAGATTCATACATGAAGTCCCATGTATCGCCGTAGAAAACGCATAAATAGGGACTGACAGACGGCGGGAAGCGACTTTGTTTGCGATGTTGAGCTAATTCTTAATTAAAAATTGTTGACACTAGAATTATTTAGACATTTGTTTATTAAATAATCAATCGTTCGAAAATTAATTGATAAAATGATGTAATGATTACCTAATTAACGCAGATTTCTTGTCCTATTAAAAATGATTTTTCAGCTACGTCATTGGTCTAAATCTCAAACACATACTGGTAGTCATCAAAACGGTGGCATTGTCCCTTCTAATTTATATATATAACTGAAGCTTTCATTTTTCATTCAAACGAATACAATAAACTTATTCTCCTAATTATTACTAAATACGTGTTTCAACAAGCGATCGCATTCTTGCTACCTGAACCTTTGTCGGCTAATCCCTCACTGATCTATTTTCTAGAACTCGCAGTAGCTGACTTATCCGCATATTATTAGAGATATTGCACTTTTTATTGTTATCTGTAGGTAAATGTTATATTTAAATAAATCTTAGAATATTAGAACAATATGTGTTGTTGGACCTTTTTACCTGTTGTGTCGTAAACATTATTGTAATTCGCGATCTATATTTTTGGATTAACCTGTTTTAAAAGTTTTTGTAGTGTAGTAGTATTTTGTTTTTTTATTGTGGATGTTTGGATGTTTAGATGTTTGTTACTCAATCACGCAAATACGGCTCAACGGATTTGGATGAAATTTGGCATGCATGTAGCCTTTGACATGGAAAAGAACATAGGCTACCTTTTATCTCGATTCCTTAAGTAGTTCTCGAGGGAAAATTTAAAATTGTTTCCGAGCTAAGCCGTGAGCAGACAGCTTTGAAATTTGGTATTTTTCTCTAATACAATAGGGTGAACGTTTTACTCAATTTTTCATTACTTTCACATTTTTCATTTCTCTTTGGACCCAATTCAGAAGTCCACGCCGAAAAGTCGCGGGCAGAAGCTCGTATAAAATAATTGGAAATTAAGATTCAATTTACTTCACACTTGGGCGAGGGTATTTTTACCTTTAAAACGTCGAAAATTCCATCGAGTACATAAACCTCAACAACAGCGACAGTCAGATAAGTTCGTGACACTAAAAGCATTTATTAATGTATGTTTTAGGATTGCTAACAAATTACACTTAATTTTATGACAAACAAAATGAATTGCGCACCTAATTCGATTTGAATGGCACTGCTAAAAATTATCTTAGTAATGTTCCTGTTACCATAACAGTAAAGAACAAAACCTACAAAATCATGGGCGCATCTGAATTCCAGCATTAATTCTAGGCGGTCTTGGCTATTACCGATGTCACTGTTTTATGAATGAGCGTTTCTTTTGCTATGATGATCAACATCTCGAAACTTATACTTTCAAGCTTCCTCTAATATACTCATTCCTTATCCTATGTAATCTCGTTACTCCAGTAATCCATCGAAGCATTCCCATTTCCGCTGCATGCAATCGTCTTTCATCAGTCCCTTTCACTGCCCAGCATTCTGACCTTTTCTTTAAAATTTTACCTGCGCTAATTCAAGGACTAACCAAAACCCAAGCAAAGCTTTACCGACTTACTTTTGGATTACAATAATATTTATTAGTTTCTAGTTGCACGTTTTGTTTAACTTTTTATTGTTTGCTGAAACAATAGGATTTTAAAACGGTATCCAATAAGTTTACGACCTATTTGAAAGAGAGACTTAAATAGTTACACGTTCGGTTTATAGGTGTGTGTTTTTTTCGTCATATTTTTAATCCTACTATTACTTATTACAAGGCTACTACACTACAATAGGACAGTATCACGCTCTTTGTAACTGCACGTGCATGATCATTTAAAACACGATCATTTTACAAGCGTCGTAAGAACTCGTAGCAGCGTGTAGCTCTTTTGCTACGAAGGTACAAAAATTGTATCATTGAACATAATAAAAAACCAGTTAACTAATGACTGCCTCATACTACATTTTTTTAAATTTAAGAATAATAATTTGCTTCTTTTATCTTACTCGGCTAATTATTAAATTTAGGTATCCGTAATTAAACAATTGAACGCTAATCCAGGTCATTTTAATCGTACGGATTATTGTAAATATTTAAATCAGTGTCAAATAGTAGTGCATAGTACCTACCTGGAAGTTGTTGAAGCCTGCGCATAAAATAGATAGGTCCAGACACTCACTAATAGGAATGTTAGTAAATAGTGACTCTTCATCAAAACTTACCGTTGTGTTGTCGTGTGACTCTGGCCGTATGGTGATACTGGCTTTCGCCTAATGAACCATATCATCACATAATAATATTATCCCGCTCTTACTATTTAAATCTTTAGTGTTCATCACTACGGTGGCGTTTCCCTTGTCGGCCTTCAGCACTACAACGCCCGGGTTGTTCCTATAAATAAATTAACAATAATAAATCTTTATTTGCTGAACGTAGGTAATACAACTTTTATGATAATCATACAGATAGTTCGCTATGTTCTACATATTAGGCATGCAATATTATTAACATAGCTGGCGACATTTTACCAAGCCGGCTAATTATTAAACTAATAAATCATTAAAACATAATACATAGGTCTATTACTAAGACTTATCTAATTTATCATTCAAGAATTCTGTTAAACTACAATAGCATTTCTCAACTATAAAGTCCTTTAAATATTTTTTAAATAAATTAAGTTAAAAGTCTTTGCTTATTACTTATTTTGTTATAAAATATTATTGCCATACAGAAAATGTTTTTATGCATTAATTCGGTTTTTGCTCTCCGTATTCTTAATCTCTATTTATATCTCCTATGTTACATAGTGCTTGACGACGAGGTGGCATCGTTTTTCGTTATATGACTGTGACGTCCAGTCGGAGGGTATTGGCATCATGACGTGGCACTTTATGACGAATTATCTTTTCCTCCACACAAATAATTATAATCTTGTACGCTTTGGTGTCAGCGCGAAATTCATACCTTGGGCCAAGATGGTATATAAGATTCAGCTGAATTTTTATTTGATAAATTTAGGACGGTATCCTTAAGCTGTACGGCGCTTTTGTTCTTAGCTTAGCGACAGTTATATTAATTCAAGAAATTTCGCTCGGGGGTACTACACAATTGAAATGTACGGCTTACATGTAAAACGTTGCGTGATCACACACATTATAACCTTCGCGAGATAAACAAGCACTACGCTTGTAATGCACCGTATATAACTCACCCTGAATAGTGTCCAGTTGACCCTGTTATTAATTGCCTCAGGAGACGTACACTCGCGTTTTGAAAAATTCTACGTGAAAATGTGATATTGATACGTGGTTTAATACGTACAGACGTAGGTTATAAGTGCCAATCGAGATATTTAATTAAAAATAATTACGATGTTTCAAGGCTCGCTCGTTTTTACGTAGAAATTCAAGATGATGCACTAGTTTTGATCTTCCCGACCCGTAGAGGTTTGCAATAAATAGTGATTATCGCGTTGCATGAATAATTAATAAAATTACGTAACGGTAATTAACGCGAACATTTACTTTGCTTGGTAACGTTTAACTTGAACCGAGTTGCAGTGGCCTTGGTCGCAAGCGGACTGGAGATGCAGTGTCATTGCTCCTGGCGTGAAAAGGTAATTCTTCATCTACCCACGATTGTTCATCTACCCTCCACACTACACTGACCGTGTGAAAAGAGACGTTGTGTTAATGGAAACACTGGATTCCACGATACTGATAGTTTGTAGCTTTTTGATTTTAATCGGCACTGGCACTGTCCTTGAGTGCAAATTGCAGTCGATTGAGAGGACTTGTGTGTGATGAAATTGAATCCAATAATTAGTGCCAGGCTGTGGTAGGTGTTTCGCTATTGCCGATTTCGTTATTTAATTTTTTCGGTTTTCAGCAACTTGGATATGCTTCTTCAGCCCGTCAGCGATGGTCTGCTTCGCTTCCCAATCGTTATTAAAAACACCTGGTTATTGTAGAGGCAGGACAACCTTCGTTGTACCCATCATACTGTGAAGTTTAGCCCCAGGGATAAACACAGTCGGAATGGATTTTTTTTTAAACTGCGCTGATCTAATTCGTGGCTCCTCTAATATAGGGCAAATATAAACGGATCGGATATCTGATCCACTTCGCTAAGTTAACAGATCGCTAAGTTTCCTTTCCACCCGGTATACATTGTATAAATAAATGAATACATAGAATACTTTGACAGTTATGGCAGCTAAAAACCTCTTGAAGAATTAATCAAGTAGTTACGTAGGGAATAATAAATAATAATATTAAAATAGAATTTATAGAATAAAATATCATAACATAATTGAAGTTCTTTTTATTATTCGATGTCACAAAATTATTGTATAAACGTATAATAAGTATACGTAATGAACTGAATCTGGGAGTAAAATATGTTACTACTTATAAAAAGTAATTAAGAAATTAGGTTTATTTTAAAGTAGTTAATATTTCTACAAGAAGTCTACTGTTACTACCTGTTACCTCTAATATAAATGCTTATTTCTAAATCGTAAACTCAAACTGAAACTCAAAGCTTTTATTGCGTTCATGTGTAAATTAGATGTTTACAAAATAAAACAGATTCAACATAGAACCCGGTAAGTGCACAGCAACATAATATTGAAGTGCCTATTTTGTAGTATATACCTATTACATAAATATATCTATGCAGGAAGTTACACACTTTTAAATGAATAATATTATTATTTTGTATTTTGTTTTGCTTTTCTATCTTATCTTATATCTTTAAACGAGCAATTCTTGTATATATATAATCTGAATCTCGGAAACGGCTCCAACGATTTTCATAAAATTTTGTATGCAGGGAGTTTCGGGGGCGTTAAATCGATCTAGCTAGGATTCATTTTCAGAAAATGTCGTTTTATCCGCGTTTTCAGTAATCTTAAATCTTTAAACGTGCAATTCTTGTATACATATACGGCCATCAATACTGACAATTCAAAATAAACAAAATATTACATTTGAATTTGGAAACTGTCATTTTTATATGATTGTTCATTGTGTTTTCTCATTATGGCGCCAATACATTGTACAATACCTATTTTGCGATATTAAAATGGAGTGGGGTGATAAAGGGGACCGAATCGCTGTGATTGCATTACACAAAGTAGGTTTGGAGCCAAATGCAATTTTTAAAACTCTCCATACGCTTGGTATTAGACTATTAGTAAAATGTTTGTGTTCCGGGAAATTAATAGGTATAATGCGACCTCCTCAGTTTGTGACAGAAAAAGATCAGGCCGTCCACGTAGTATTCGTACGAAAATGATAGTCAAAGAATTCGAAGGTGGGAAAGAATTCGAAGAAATCCTGTCCGAAAGCAAAATATTTTATCTTGGGAGATGACGATGATACCACCTAGAACCATGTCGCGTATTTTAAAAGATGATTTAGGACTTGCAGCCTATAAAAAGAAGAATAGGGTGGTAAAATCGAAACAATTACTAACGCGGTACCCAAAAAGAGGTCACAAAAAATTTTTGTTTACGGAAGAGATTTTTTTTACAATTGGGCATTTTAACAAACAAAATTACCGCATTTATGCTCACAGCTCTAAAAAAGCTTCCACATTAGTCGACAAAGTGCAACGTGGGCATTATCCGACTTCAGTGATGGTTTGGTGGGGTATGAGCTATGAAGGAGTGACTGAGCCATACTTTTGTGAAAAAGGTATCAAAACAACGGCACAAGTGTATTAAGATACCATTCTTGAGAAGATTGTGAAGCCTCTTACCAAACACCATGTATTCAATAACCGGGTCATAAAGCTCGGTCTACGCAGTCTTGGTTGGAAACGAACGTTTCGGACTTCATCAGAGCTGAAGACTGGCCGTCGTCCAGTCCCAATTTTAATCCGCTGGATTATGATTTACTGTCAGTTTTAGAAAATAGGTAGGGCTTGCTCTAAACGCCATATCTAAAACAATCCATACGATTGTTAGTGAAGAATTTTCCCATGGAAAGAGTGCGTGCTGTTATTGATAACTGGCCTCAACGTTCAAGGGACTGTATTACAGGACTTCCAATAAGCTTTTTATATTTTAAATTGTTTTATATTTATGTATTAAACTAACACACTATAAAAGTAATAAATGTTATTTGCAATAGAAAACATTTTATCCATGTTTTCAGTAATCAACTTAAACATAACCTGAAAAAATGAATCTTCCTGACATGTTGGCGAGTAACAATTTTTTTTTTAATTTTAATGTTATAAATTTGTGATTCATTGATAATCTGTAAAAAACAAGTATTTGTTCATCAGTATGTAATTCGTATATAAATATAATTTCTAAAAACACACTAACCAAAAAAAACGAGCAAAGCTCGGTGATCCAGGTACTATTTTTTTAACTAAATAAACTTTGTAGATATGTGTATTGATAACATAATGAAATACAAATTATTCAAGTAAAATAATATTATAATAATAATATTGCGCGTTATTTTCTTTATTATAATGTAATTTTTACATTGTATTTTATTTATAATTTAAACACGTTATTATTATAAATATTTCCAACTTACCTAATACTAAACCATTTAATTAAACAAAACTAAAGCAAAAAAAAATAGCATGAAAAACTTCCACATTGTTGTCGACTGGAAGTGTGCCCATAAGGCTGGCAGCATTGCCACGTTGAATGGCAATGCTTAACCCCTGACCAAGGTAACAACCAGCCCTTGGTTCACACGAGGTGTCAACAAGACGCTTGGATAAGGCTTTGAAAAGAATGTGAGCACTCTGACCCCAATGTCTCAACACCAAACGCCGTTGAAATGATAATAAATTTTTCATACAAACATAAGTCATAAGTGACCTGTCACTTTGTATAAATATTTCATTTTCAATTTTAAGATTTCGACCTATGTTCCTTGGGGAAAGCTGGTCAGTTTTATGCACCTGATTACTTTGTTGAATATACGCACTCCATTAAAAAATATCCTGTATGGTAAAAGGTTTCCCTTATCTATAATTTCAATATACGTGCCACGCGTAATTTTACCGGCATTCAAGTCTTTCCACAGACCATAAATGAATAAAAAGTATTGAGTATTGTTCAGTAGCGCTCGCTTGCAGTATTTACAGTATAAATAAGTATCACAATATCAAGTTACGTCGCCGGCGGCTGCAAGGAGGTTTTTCTTCGATCGTACATCGGTTCGTTAACGGAGGACGCGAGCTCGCGCCGCCACGTATTACATGTATGGAGCAAGTTATAAACGATCTTGAAATATAACTACTTTAAACGGATTCTATCGCGGTTTATTTTGATTTTAGTTCCCGACGTTTCAACACCTTTGCAGGTGTCATGGTCACGGGCAGTCATTATAAGTGTGTTCACTTATTTGTCATTGTCTCATTGTGTGTGTGTCAATGTCATTAACTCACAGTACAACATAAATGAATTAATTAAATATAGATAAACTTTCGTGAATCCCAATTCTGCGAAACGCCACCTCCGTGGAAGAATAATCTTTAAAAAGACAACTAACCTCATTCTTAAATGAAATGTTTATACTTGTAATTAAACTCTTAGCTTTTGATCATTTAAATACTTACGTATAAAATCCAAACGTAGCATTATAGCGTAGCAGTAATCTCCACAAATATGAACTCCAGCGTGAAAAATGTTTTACATATATAGGTATTATATAAGATAAATGTGGACAACATCACATAAATTGCTCCGAATACA
Organism: Plusia festucae; assembly: GCA_950381575.1. Classification (NCBI taxonomy): domain Eukaryota; kingdom Metazoa; phylum Arthropoda; class Insecta; order Lepidoptera; family Noctuidae; genus Plusia; species Plusia festucae. Next base: position 5,578,010 of record OX494450.1, read on the forward strand.
AAGTAAGTAGGTAAAGAACTTGTATTATGAAATCAGAGACAACGAAGGTACCACAAACACCCAGACCCGAGACAATGTAGAAGAGTTTTTTTTTTCTTTGACCCGTCCGGGGGTCGAACCCGGGACTTCAGAGCTAGCGACACCTTGAAAACCAGTGTGTACGCCACTCGACCACGGAAGCCGTCAAAAATATTTTACAAGTTGAATAAACCAATTAGAATTAAAAACAAGTTATTAATTAGGAGCCAAAATATTTACTCGTCACTAATAAACGCTTGACATTCTTGTTTTGCTGTTGTTTATTATTGCTTCTAAGTTGCGAATCAAAAGTACCTAATTATTAATTGTATACATTATGCAGTTAACCAGATTTACAAAACCCCCACTAACTTCATCTAATTCTACAAATTTACTTATATGTGTATCATAGCTTAAGCCTATTAATAAAAAGGCTATTTTAATTCCTAGTAGCAACTGAATTTATGGATTTTAAATTGTAGTTTAGCTGTTTTGTAAAACTAAACGTGTTTATCAACAGACTTTTATTGCAGACTGTATTTTTTAATGGATAATTTTTAACTGTTCACAAAAAATACTGATTGTGCAACAATATTCCTAATTGTTACACATTATATCTAAGGGGAATTATAAAACAAGCGATTTTAACTGTTCACAAAAAATACTGATTGTGCAACAATATTCCTAATTGTTACACATTATATCTAAGGGGAATTATAAAACAAGCGATTAAAAAAAAGCTTTGCGACTGATGAAGACATACTGTATTAATAACTTGAGCGGTATGAATTTGAGTAAGCGAAAAATTAACTAAACTAACGACGAATATTGATAAATAATAAAATCCAGAACGAGCTTACAAAAAGTGGATTGTGATTAATCCATTTCATATATTAAAATTTTATCCGAGCGACTACATTACTAAGTGAGCGACTGGAAATACAGATAGGGCAACGATCGTTGATGTATAGTCATCTCTGTCTTTCAAGCTTAGACTTAACCTAAACTTAATTAATTTCCAAACTCGGCGGCCTAAGCCCGTAGGGCTGGCCGCCGCATTACTCAACCTAGACTTTGTGTTGAAAACTTTTTGCCCAAAGTCCGGTAGGTTTGGGTTAGGTTAATATGGTGACCCTTACGTGCACGAGGGCGGCGAGCGGAGCGAGCGGAGTCGCGGCAGCGACCGCCCCGTGCTGGAAAACCTTTCAAGCGATTCACTACTTTATGTGCGTTTTCTATTTTTAGAGACTTGACTATAAGACACGGATATCCGTGTCTCATAGGCACGGAAATCTTCCGTGGTGGGTGGCAATATAGCAGCACCGTATTTTTTTTTTTAATGTGAGCTCCTTATAATCTGAGAAATTGCAACTGTTATTAAATAGGTGCTTATTATAAAATATTCTGATGAACACATTTTGGTGCACAATTAGTATATTTGGCAGATGAAAGGCAAAATTAGTTGAAGAAAACTTGAATAAATTGAGGTACAGTTAAATACTATCCTTTTTTAATTACTTAATACCGACCTCTAAACTGTCCCACTGCTGGGCACAGACCTCTTCCCTTAAAGAGAAGGAATGAGCATTGGTCACCGCGCTTGCTCATTGCGGGTTGGCGATTTCAGATTCCATTTTTATGGAATCTAGGTTTCCTCACGATGTTTTCCTTCACCGTTTATCAATGATGTCTTAGAATTATTAAGAAAGTACATATAACTTTGAAAAAGTCACATTGGTATTTGCCTGGGTTCGAACCAGCAACCATGTGCATGGAAATGAACCGCTACACCACAACATTCACTTTTTTACGTTATCTTTTTATTGCACAAAGATTCAAGTGAATCTTTCTTATCTTAAAAAGTCACATATCAAATCGTCAGCTCGCGTTATGTCGTTGATCCCCGCTTTCACTTATGTGTTGGCCTGCAGGTGAGTATCGTACGTATTGCTTTGTCGTTACGGCTCTGCAGTTGTCGTATCGCTAACAAGCGTCCCTGCGAGAGCTCTTGTTCTAGTAAATACGCTTATATTGCGCATACAATGTACCTCCACAACTACATGGAATTGTTTAGTCTTTAAAATGAGAGCCCAAAAAAATAACGTTAAAGGACTTTTTTATGTGTGAACTTTAAGAATCTCTGGCCTTGAGCTATTATATTTAACCTAACAAATATTTCAGTGTAACTCTTTTGGTTGTACATAATTTGGTCAAACTAACAGTCCTGTTGTGAATAAGTGATGCTACTTTGTTTGTGTACTTATGTTTATCTCGGTCACTGAAAAAAAATGTGGTATACGCATCTAGTTTGAAGAAGTTCATAATAATTTACACACTCTTTAATTTTTTAACAAACGAATGCTAATTACACAATTTATTCTTTGTTTAAGCTTGTTATATCCATTCCACTTTCTGACAACCAGTCTAAAAATCTAGAATACTGTTTTTTGTTTCTTTGTACGCAGTTATCATCTAGGCGACCGAGGGTGTCCAATAGAGCCGACGTGTATTTTGTAAGAGCCTCCACTTGACCAGAATTCTGAAAAACAGAAAAGAGGTTTTTATGCGTAGTTGATAAAAATATACACAAAGTACTAAATTAAAACATAAGGTCATTTTCGGTGAAAAATAAAAGTTAAAAGTATCTCAATATCCTCACCCTTAATTGGTATTAAGGGTGGCCGTAGTATTATTTCTTAAACAAAAGACGCCACAAGTGTGAAAAATATACTTGGACCTTTGCCGGCTAATCCCTCACTAATCTATTAAACAAACAACAGCACGCTAATCCTACAATTTAACGAACTTGCACTTTTTTTTGTAATCTGCAAATGTTTTGTTCTAATTACTCGTAATTAGAACAATAGGTGTTATTGGAACATTTTTACCTGATATCGTAAACAATGTGTTCGCCATCACCATTTGTAACGCTGTTTCAAAATAAATCGTTGTGCCTATGTGAGTTCGCTTTAGGTTTACGCGGTCGATATGTTAATGAGTTTCGGCGCTCCGATTGGCTCTTTCCAAGTTCTTAACCAGTCAGAGAGTTGAACGTCATAATCGTGTCAATATCGTAATATAAACGTGAAACTAATCACACCGAATACTTTGTCAATTTGTCGATTTACGAATACTTACTGTATAAGTAACTAGAGCTGATTTAGATAATCTCTCAAGTACCATAAGCTCACATCGACGGATATGCGCTTGCGCATCCTGTATTAACATATCCACTGTGCGAGCTTTGCCTTTAGATATTGGCACTACAGTGGGGTCCCCAGCAGAACAGGCTCCTAAAGAGTCACAGATCACCACCCACACATCTGTACCTCCGTCTGAAAGTATTTGCATGTTTTTTATATGTAGGTAGTGACAATAAAACAGGATTACGATTTATAGCTATACAAGGTATACCAAGAATCCTGTTGTACATAGTTCGTTATTCCAGAATCGATATAAGAAAGTTATTACGTAGGCCGTTTAAAAAACATTAGAAAAAAAAAATTGAGTATAAATATTTGACACAAAAAGAAAACATGTTTATGGCAACTGATTGGACACGACTTGGTTCTTTTAAATTATAACTTCAATAATGGTAAACCTTTACTTATACGAATCATACCTAACAAATAATTATATAGCTTTTTAAATTTTGGCATACTTATTGATAGAAGGAAACTACCTATTATGCGAAATAAATGTATCCCTCCGCGTTTCACGCAGTTAGTTAGTTATCTTTGAAACCTCCAAAGCGTTCCGTTGCAGTAACATTATACTAATAAAGATTATTCTTACCAAAAAAAGGCAGAAGAGTTTCCACCGCCATATGTTCTACGTACGAACTTAATAAAACTGTATCATTTCTATCCAGTCTGCAGTAGAAGGAGTACCGTAAAGGGCTGTTAGGGTCAACAATAGCAAGAGTACTGATCCGAAATACTGTCTCCATAGCTGTGCCTGTTACTGGCATCACCTTGAAAATTCACGGTTTTTATTAGAAAACAAAGACTTATGATAGACGTACAGAATTAATTTAAATGGAGTGCGTATATCCTACGACGTATGTGCATAAAACTGAACCACTTTCTCCAAGGAACATGGGTCGAAATCTTAAAATCTAAAATGAAAATTTCATACAAAGTGACAGGCCACGTGACTTATGTATGTATGGAAAGTTGATGTTCAATTTTAAGATTGCGACCTGTTTCATGGGAAAAGATGTTCAGTTTTATCCACCTGATTACCGCTTAGAATAAACGCTCTCCATAAGAAATAATCCTGTATTTAAATTTATGTTATATTACGTGTCCTTTGTCCCTAGGTCAAACTGGCCCGAGCCGGCTAAAATAGCAATAAAAATAAGTACCTAAATAAATTTAATAAGGCAAACATCAAAAGACCTCTCTTACAGATACAGATTGTTAGCTATCTAAGTTGAGGTCCGGACCCCGCAGGGCTGCCCTTAGTGAATGTTGCTAACTTAGTTAGAATTTTAATAGCTCTGGCTGGTGGCCCTTAAGGTTTTGCGAAAAGTCTGGTGAAGCAGACAATGCCTGCGCTCAGGATAACTGCGGTAGACCTCGTAAAAAAACTATTAATTTAGGTTATTTAAATACTTATAGGTACATAAAACAAAATCGGGTTAGTTACATATTTGTACCTCGAGAACGAAAGATGGATTTTTACGATAGTTGATTTGTTATATTATTATTGTCTTCATCCCGAAAAGCAGGATATGATATATACGAAACTACTGTTAAATGTATGTCTCACGAGAACGATTAACGCAGGGGAATCAAAATATACTATCCAAATAAATGTAATTATGTTTCGAAATAAGTACCTAAATGAGTTGAGTACTTATGAGAAATAATCATGTAACACTTCAAAAGGCACTCATTCATGTACAACTTTAAACTAGCTGTTCTCCGCGACTTCGCCCGCGGTACCTAATTTTTGGTAAAAATTATAGCCTATGTTACTCAGATTAATGTAGCTTTCTAACGATGAAATAATTCTTTAAAATCGGCACAGTAGTTTTTGAGTTTTTTTTCCTTTCTTTAAATTTAATTAAATTCATTACAAACATACAGACATAAATACAAATCTTTCCTCTTTATAATATAAGTGTAAATGTAGAAATACAATCTAGCAATGTTGCTGCACTTGTAGTTTATAAAACTGAAATAAAAAGAGGCGTCTCAAAAAGTTAAACATCAAGTCTCTGTCATCAAAATGAATTAAGCAAAGATGCATAATTCTCAAACTTACCAAAACATCGCCGGCGGTAGGCTTATCATTGACTTGCAAGATAACATCAGCATAAGCAGTTCCTTCACTTGTGCAATTCTCCTTAGTACAAGTGCACTCAGCGACAACCCGCGCCCTCCCCGCGGTTGCCTGCAGCTCGCCAACCACCGGTTTGCAGCCAGTCTCATTGGAATAATCCGTCAGTTCGCTCAGGAAGTTTTCTTCAAGGGAATAAAAGTTTACCGCCTCGGATATAGGTGTGCCGTGCTGGGGAGAAATCGATCAAAGACTTTGCAAAAAAAAAACAACATAATATTATTGTCACACATTTGCGAAACAGTAGGAATATTTTGGATACTTATTATCTGATATAACTAACTTTTAAACTATTGCGTTGCATGATTATAATAAAATTTCGTCACGGGAATTAACGCGAACTAATATGCATTTGTCTTATAAGGCTTGACGTTTCGGCCAGTGTAGACCGACGTGATCCCACTTATGACATAAGGATTAATATCCTACTACTGGTATACTAGTATATATAGTGTGACCTACATTGCTAGTAAGCTTTAAAAAACATTATTACTGGTCCACACGTTGTAGGACACGTTGATAGTCTAGTACTTACATTGTAATCGATATGTTTGGTACCTACTCATTGTATTTATGTTTGGCGGTCAGTTCACTATAGTTAACTTCAAGGCCAAAACGTAGAACGAGGGTGAATTTTAAATTCTGACGTCACTCAAGTTCGATGTTAAGTAGCCGATGATATTTGGAACGAATAGAGCGTCAAAACATTGGTAGGTACTATTCTATACCTACAACGAATTTTTAGTCACACCGAGTGTATAACTGAGGATCTAATAATATAATTATATTATATATTATAAATAAAAATACGTATTATATTTTACCTACACAAAAAGCATAAAAGAATAATTAATTACTTATAAATGCAAGTAGTTATCATAACTAACATATAAAGACTACCATTTACTCAACAAACATGTTATTATAAACTAGCTTTTGCTTGCAGTTTCGCCCGTGTGGGATGGGTAATCGCAACAAAATGTAGCCTATAGCCGTCCTCAATAAATGGGCTAAATAACACTGAAAGATTTTTTGAAATCGGACCCGTAGTTCCTGAGATTAGTTCAATTCAACGAAACAAACAAACTATTCAGCTTTATAATATTATAAGCTATTCATTAAAATTTAATCCCCTACTTAACACCCTTAGGGGTTGAAAATCGAAAAACCCTAAAACACGTGATTTTTAACCAGAATGATAAACACCTTTCATGGTTAAAACGACAAAAATGACGATATTCCATAAAAACTTTCATCTCCTATTAAACACCCTTAAGGGTTGAATTTCGAAAAATCCTGTCTACATCATAAAGGAAATCTATGCAAAATTTCAGCTTTTTAGATCTGTTTATATATTATGTAGGTTTATTTATGTATAGAGAAGAAGTAAGATGAGTTTCAACCTAAAAGCACCTTTACAGATGACAACAAACTTAACTAATTGCCTCATTAATTAAGATATTTTTCACATCACACAAAACAACAACAGCTTCGACCACCGTCTATGAAGCCATCGGTCTTTACAAACGGAATAAACATGGAAACACAACGAAATGAGCTTTCGACACGCAATGTGGCACCTACTTGAATGATCAACCTTCATTTTATAAATAATTGAATATTATTCACATAACATAAGCATTTTTACGATTTTACCGAATTATGTGAGGGTTCTAAACATGTTAACATGGCATAGACAGTTTACCTTAGTTGGTAATATCTGTGAATACTTTAATAGTAAATTTATACTTTTTATGATGATTTAAAAGCGTAGATCGATGTATTAGCCTCATTCAGGACATAGAGAGATAGCTTTTTCAACAACAGCTTCTTCTCGTACATTTTTAAATGGACTTCTTACTCCTTCTTCTTCCTGCCCTTATCCCATTCATATGGGGTCGGCGCAATGCGTATTTTCCTTCCATTCCTCTCTATTACTCGTCATCGCGGCATCCACTTCTTTCTTTCTCATATCATCTTTCACACAATCCATCCATCTCTTTTTCGGTCTCCCTCTGCTTATATACCCATCCAAAGTCATACTTATAACTTGTTTAGTTATGTGACTTTCATCCCTTCTCATAACATGTCCATGTTTAAATGGACCTCTTACTGACTGGAATGGACTGCTACGTGGAAAGTACGTTTACAAATATACAACAGACGTCTTCATACGATGTTATCTTTATTGGCTTATAAAATATTTAATTGAAATCAATTAATAATACAAAACTTATGGCAGAATACTGAAAAATCAATCAGTGTGAAGCCGCGATTAAGTCTCATGCTGTCTCTGTCACTTTAAAGTGTGAAGTAGCGACCTGTAGCGACAGACAGATATTTATTTTTGACATTTTGACTGCACGGATAGCCGAGTGGTATAGGTCACCACGCTAATTACCACTGTGCGTCACGTGCTGCGGGTTCGATCCCCGCATGGGACAAGCATTTGTGTGATCCACAAATGCTGTTCCAAGTCTGGGTGTTCTTTGTGCATGTGATTTGAATGTTTGTGAAACCTGAAACCCCCGCGACACAAGGATTAAATTCCTTAGTGCGGGTGTCGTTTAAAAAAAAAAGTTAAAGTTAATTTGTGTTTCAGTATTCGGGAAAGTAGCATACTGTTTTTTTAAAATGACCTTTTTATGGGATTTCCGTACCTCATTATCGCTACAGTTTGCAGATGCTAGTGAATACGACGGTAGACAGCCTTCGGTAGTAAAGTACCAACTTATGGAGCATCCAGGGGTCATGCCACTCACATTAGCATTCAGAGTTACAACACTGTTTTCATTTAAGATGCGTGGCATTAACTCGACCTGCAATAATAATAATATAATGACTTGGGGCAACTTACACCATCTGATCCCAAACTAGGCAGAGCCTATAATATGTTGACCAGACAACTGATAAACATAGGTACTTATACATTTGGAAATACATTCATATTATAGATAAATTACACCCAGACACAGAACAAATGATCGTGCTCATCACACAAAGATTTGTCCTGGGTGGGAATCGAACCCACGAACTCTGGCTTAGCAGTCAGGGTCACTTACCACTCGACCAACAGGCCCGTCGAACAATAAGATATTAATTAGCTATTTAATTGACTAATGACTAAGGCTTCGGATTTGCGATCATATGGTTGTTGGTTCTAATCCCACCCATTGCACTACCGACTTCAACCCACTCGTAATACAGGGCATTTAGCTTAGCACTAAGGAGTAACAATAACACCAGAAATGTGCGACCCACGTTGCTACTAAAAAAAAGGAAACAAAGTAATAATACGTAAACTACATAAAGGACGATTAAAAAATATTTTAATCTGTATTTTTAATCCTATGCTCACATTATATTTGTGTTTGATGGAGGTACTCGTATGTTAAGCTTAATACATCGCACCGCGTCGGTTACTTTTACACAGTAAAATAAAAATTCTATTGTTTTAAGGGTGTTTATTGTGTCAGTCAACAGCCCTTTTGTGGTAGCAACAATGAATTTAAATAAATATATTAGGTTGACATAATAACATTTTCATGACAAGTACCTATAACAGTTATAGCGGGCATCTTTAGAACTGGTATTACCTACAAGATGATAGTGGTACCATGAAGGGGATTATTCAGTAAGATCAAAAAACACCTAACGCGGATTATAGTCAATGATCCCGAGCCGCCAGACCTTACATATTATTTGAGAAACAAAATGTATAGTGTAGTGTTAGTAGACACTTTTTAGAGCAATACACAGATTTGTTATGCTAATAGTACCGTAATATTCATTTAACATTAGCCTCTGGTTTCTTTAAATTGGCCTTCGCCTAGAGCCCTAGAGCTGTCGAGTGTATACCTTCAAATCATATGCCTGTAGACTAGACTGGCGGCTCGTCTGGCTCTAGGGGATCTTGGACTACAATCTGCGTTATGCTTTGTTTGGACTAGATACTAAATAAATCCCAAGTACTCGTTTACTTACTTCAATAACAGGTAGACGAGCTTCCACTATCATGACACGAGTTTTCGCCTGAATTGTATTTTCTTGGCCAAGCACTCCTACAGTTACTCTTACTAAGTATCTGTAGGCACAAAAACAGTCAAAGAATGCCCAAACAACTTTATTAAAAAACAATAAATTATTTTAAATAAAATTATCATAAGCATTTTTCATATGTTTTTGGATAATATCCCTACTTTAAAATGGGATAGCGCATTAAATAAATTATTTAACAAAATGTTTTAAAAACTCACTCTCCTATGTCGGACAGTCCCATTGGGAAATCAATTGTCCCATCGCCCACAATTTCAAACCTATACACAGGGTCACCATCAAAAGTACACTCCCATGCTACCTAAAAATGGTGAAACTAATTACATTTTATAGCCTACAAACTTAAGAGCTAATACCAGCATATAAATTTGTTATTTTTTATATATTTAATTAGCTATACATTTGTATAAAATATTACTTTCTGCATCACCCTAAGGTCGACTGGCAGAATGCCATCTGGCATTAAGTCCACCAATGTACACTGTGCATAAAGTATTAAATGAAGTAAATAATAAATTCATATGATGGTTATCAGATCAACTTTTCAGCAAAAATGTTAGCGAACCGGTAACGGTCAAATTGTCTCATGCCATCACGGGTATCATAGCCCTGTTTTAGAACAATTTCACATTCTTAGCTATTATCACTAAGTTCACTTACTGATAAACCATCAGCTATGTAGTCCAGTTTGTTTATATCCGTTTGTATCGAGAAAGGAATATCTGCAGATATCATTATTTCATCCACGTTGAAGTTTACTTTCAAATCTCGATGTTTAACACGAAATGGCAAGGAACTCTGAAAAATGAAATCTTTAGGTATGCTATGTCACATCCAGTTAAAAAAGCAGGAGCTCTTTTGCTTCTGAGAAGGTATGTCAGGGATTTTTCTCATGTCGCTGCAAGAGCGCGTTTAATTTAAAACATCTAAGCCTACCTCAAATAGCGGGAGTGACTTTGTTTTATGCTAAGTATATAAAGAAGATAACAAAATTAAATACATATCTTAGCCACCTCAGCCAGCCCCAAAAACAGGTATATAATACAGCTTAAAACTTACCTGTGTAATAAAGTCCCCGTTGGAATATTTGTAGACTTGAGCGATCACGTCGTACGACCGGCCGGGTGTTAGGGAGTTAGCCCGGAGCTCTAGTCTCGAGCCCTCGACAGCCGAGACGTTCACATTGTGTTCGCTGCTAGTCACCGACCACACGAACTGCGCATATCAAAATCTAGTGGTATTACAATAATAATATCTTGGGACATCTCACAAACGCTCATTTGATCACAAACTAGGCAGTACTACGCCAATCAGACAACTGATAAATATACTTTATACATACATTATACATATCATAGCTAAATTAAACCCTGACACAGAACAAATGATCGTGCTCATCACACAAAGATTTGTCCTGGGTGGGAATGGAACCCACGACCTCCGGCTTAGCAGTCAGAGTCATTATGTAAAAATGATTCTCTCTGCCTAGTTAAATAGTAGGTACACAAAATGTCTTGTCATTTACAATATATAATATAATATCTTAGGACACCTCACACACGACCATTTGATCCCAAACTGGCGGAGGCTGTACTATGGCAACCAGACAACTGATAAATATAATTATAAATTTATTTCTAAATACATACATTTTATAGATAAAAATAATATATACGCCGTATATACCAAACGATAAGCAACTAAAGTTGTTGAAAACAATCGGATATTAAAACATCAAAACCCGACAAAATACCGTAAGCTTTTGCTGCCACTAGAAAACAAAAAATACTTTTTACGAGTGGTTAAAGCTAGTATATATAAAAGCAAACATCTAGGTTTTTACTCTTGTTGCTCCCTGTAGCAATAGTTCTAGAATTGGAAATTGGGTCAAGTTAGTTACGTATAACACAATCACTTTAAAAAATGTCTTTCTACAAAATAAATCATTTCTCCATCACACAAACCAGAACGTGAGATGGACTAACTTTCAATCAGTTTTAAATAAGAATAGATGTTTAACTCTGTTTAAGCAACACACATTTTGGTTAACAGTTCTAATTAACGCTTACAACTAAATTAATTAAATTAACACAAGAATTAATAACCGCCCTGGACTAACGGCTACATAAATAAAGCTTTGAAAATCTCATTTAAGAAGAAAATTTATGGTTTTAATTTTGATTCAATTATAAGTAAATTTTGATTAATTGAAGTAAGCGTAAGATGTTGTAAGGTTAATCGGAAGGAAATTGGGAAAAGTTATGAAAATATTTTTTTTATATATAAACTCTTTAGATAAGATGTCTGATTTCCCAGTATTTATGAACGTTATCTTTTTTCTAAAAATGGTTACCTAAATAGTTTTTGACACGAATAAATAAATAAATGTTATTTTCGAGTCTTGGCTATTCTGCAAGTATGCATATGCTGGTAAACCCTTTCTAATATAGGATTGTAGTACTAGTAGTGATTATATAGTAAACGAACAGCTGTTTATACTGTCTTAGTTTCTTTTATTTGCACCGAAAAAACGGTAAAATATATTTATACTTACAAAATAATCGTAAGTCTTGAAGCACGCGGTAATCTGAGCTTCTAGAACGAAGTCAAGGTCAGCATACGTCAGCTGTCCTCCAATCAGAGTGATAGCGAACATGTCCGAACGACCTTCGATCATTAACTTCTGGTCCCCTTTAATATTGTCTATGTTGAACATCTTCTCTGTTACCTCATCATCTTCTAAACTAGTTGCTGTTACGTTGAAGGTGTAATTCACTCCACTTAGTAGCTGAAATATACAATGGTTATGGCGAAAGGAAGGGGTAATTGAAAGTGTAAAATCTTGAGCTTAGAAAACATAAAAGTTACAACGTAGTGCTACTGGTTTTATACGTAGTGCTACTCGTCTCCGCTTTTGTCTGTATAAGTTTTATAGCATTAACATGTTATGCAAACAATTTTTTTTTCAAATAAAAGTCCTATTAGAATCAGGCTGGTAGTTCTATAGAAATCCCTTTTGAATAAAATATACATTTGTACCTATGCTCGGGTTCACTTAACTAAAACAATTACATACTTTTAAGATAATAGGAAAGAGCTCTCAACAATAGTCCACAGAACTTTACTATCTCCAAACCAGTTAATATGACACCTGGTTCCCAAAAAGGCGTGTCTTGTTTGAAGTTCTACATTCGTCGTGTGAGGTTTGTAAAGAAGAAGTGCACGTGGCGTTGCACTTAAAACATTCTGAGAAATCTTATTGTTGTTTTTTGGGGTATTTCTCGTGAAAGCCCTGTGTCGTGTAACAATAGTGGAAAATTCAACTAGGCAAATAAAGTGAATACTTCAGTATTATTGATTACGAAGACGTTTGGCTCCATTTGCGGTTGGTTCAGCTTGAGTTCGAGCTCGCGAACCGTGCGCCACAGTCGCAGTGTTAAGTGCTGTGTAGGCGCATCCAGTGGCATCCAGCGAACTGTCCAGCGAAATATGACCTTCAAACCAGGCTCGGTCTGTAAACTAAAACAATGATACTTAAAAATTCAGGTTAGTTTATGCAAATTTAACAGAAACACTCGAAGTTTTCAGATTCACAAAGTATTTTCCTAATTTATTTATGCTTTTATTTAACCATCTCAAAGTCTCGTTATTTTCGGGTACAAATAGACCCGATCACTTTAAATAAATGATGAGCCTCAAGTAAAACATTCTCAAGAAACAAAGCGTTTAGAAACTCAGAAGAAATTTCTTTCTGGATCAATACAATAGATATCTCACAAGATTACTTAAACCAAAGAATCCAATAAGCTTATTGGCATTTTCTTATAAGTGTCACAAATCCAATCTAATAATGAGTTTCCTTGATAATATTACTTAATGATAATTGTTCTTACGTCACTATTGTATTATCGGGCTTGTCTATGACAGCGTCTTTGTCTTTGGGACAGACAAACGGGGGCGCCAAGATACGGAATTTCGGAGGTTCAGCTATCTGTAAATATATGTGTAAGTAATAATAATAATATCTTGGGACAGCTTACACACGGCCATCTAATCTCAAACTAGGCAGAGCCTGTACTATGGTGTCCAACTGATATTCATACTTAAATAACATGTTATACATAATTCGCACCCAGACACAGAACAAATGACACAAAGATTTGTACTGGGTGGGAATCGAACACACGCCCTCCGGCTAAACATATAGACTATTTATCTCTGTATTAAATTTCATTTAATTCGGTTCAGTTTAGGCGTGGTTTATAAGAAGGAAGTAAGTTTCTAGTAAGGAAGTAAGAATAAAGTAGGTACATATGATATAATATAATACAAAGTAGTTTGTGTAGTACATACTTCTTTGTATTTTATTTTCTGAAGTGTATTGACACAACGCTTCTCAAGTTAGTAGAAAAAATTTGGTAAAGTAATTTCGAAATGAGAGCATTCCAAATTCATAATAGTCTTTTTTTAATCACTTATTTGTTTGACAACGACTAGGACTAAAAATATCTTTAATACTTCTATCATAGATTTGAAGGAAGACCTAAAACTTTTGGCTGGTGTGTAGATGGTCGTGTAATTTTCTACTACGCTTGTTTTGTAAATACAAGTTTTTCATGAAAACAAGATCTATTACTATTATTTTTATACAACAAATTCTTATTTAGCTGAATATAAGAACTTTTCTTATAGGTAAACACTAACCAATACAATGACATAAAACTAATCTATTCCCTGAAACTTACTTAAAATGTGAAATTCAAATTCAAATATATAATACCGGCCTATAAACGTCCCACTGCTGGGCACAGGCCTCTTCCCATATAGAGAAGGAATGGGCATTGATCACCACGCTTGCTCATTGTGGGTTGGCGATTTCAGATTCCAAATTTTTTGGAGTCCAGGTTTCCTCACTATGTTTTCTTTCACCGTTTGTCAATGATGTCTTAGAATGATTAAGAAAGCACATATAACTTTGAAAAAGTCACATTGGTACTTGCGTGGGTTCGAACTTGCAACCATGTGCATGCGAATACGTTCATTGAACCACTAGGCCGCCATGACACTCAATTTAAATATCTTTATTGCGAATTACGTGTAGGTTTACAATGTGGGCGCAGTAAAGGTGGTAAACAGTTATTTTCTGGTATCAGCTAATTATTAGAGACTGGTAACGTTTCTCCTGGGGCCAAAAGACTAATGTGGTAATATTGAGCTTAATTAAGTAAATCATTATTACTAATAATTTTGTTAGTAATGCTAATGCTACTTTTTTAACTCACTAGCTATGTGGATCGCACATTACTAACGTTCTGTTAAATCCTTGTGTTATGCTAAATGCCTGTGCTACGAGTGAGTTAACTTCGGTACTGCTATAGGTTAGTTTCGAACCGGCAATTCACATGATCGCAAGTCCGACGCCCTAGCCATTAAGCTAGCGCCGTTTGTTAATTTAAAGACGTTCTTAAAAGTCTGTCCGCCGCTACATTACAATAATGAGTTATTATTATTAAACTTTATAGTGACAGTGTCAGTATAAGACTTCTTATCTGTTGTTTTCACATTAAACTCTACCTATCATTTTGTCTGTGAAAATACAGTTGCATTTATCAGAGTACGTGACAGGAGCGGTACTAATGTAGATTAGCCTTAAATAACTGATTGCAACCACATAAACGCGAATCCAATAATGTTCTGTGGGAATTCGCTCCTAGTTTCATTCGAACACACTTAACTAGCCTTTGATTAATCATGTTTTTATAAAAATTGTATCACATTGGTTTTCAGTAGGTATATGGTTCTAGCGGACCCGCCCATGCTTCTCATGGGGTTGTTACACAAAAACCTGTTCCTTGTATCACTCTGTCCATGACTGCAAAACTATATGAACATCTGTTCTTTATGTATAAGCACTAGCAGTAGCCAACGACTCGGCCCGCGTGGGTGTCGGCTGTCGTGTTAAAAATAGCCCATGTCCTTTCTCAAGCTCCAGACTATATAAACAAAATATCATTTAAATCGGTTCCCTAGTTTAGACGTGATTGCGTAACACACACACAGACAGAGTTACTTCCGCATTTATAATATTAGTAAGGACTATTTCCTTTATTTCAATATCATACCAAATAAAAAAATATACTTTAGAGATTTTTTTTTATAGCGCACCTTCAACAATTACAAGTTATATGATATTTCATGTACAAAGGCGAGCTTAACTCATTATTCAAGATTTCTGACAGCAAATCTGTGAGGGTAAGTGAGATGAATATTAAAAGGATGAGCGGTTTATAAAAATATAGATCCACACCGGCATCGGGAACAGGAGAAAAGATGCCGGTTGTTAGGGCTCCAGAAAGAGGAAACTCTTGATTCGCGCCGTGACGAGAAGTACCGCTTTCTGAATAAAGCCCTTGACCCAACTACCTAACGGAAGCCTCTTGCTATTAGTATAATAACTAACTACAGTTTAAAAATGTAATCATCAGTTAGCTAATACAGAATCAGACTCACCACATCCCCAAACAAAAACGCTGAAACGTAAACCACAAAGTTGATGAAAATCATAGTTTACAAATACGAATAATACTGCCTATGACGCGACGCTTTTACGAACTGAATGCAGAGGTCAGCGTTGACAATGACGCCGTGAATTTCGGTTCGCATGTCAAAGCGATGCCATGCGGTCCGACCACGTTTAGCTGTTAATTTGAAATAGTCCAATATAAGGTAATTACCTTTTACCTTATATTGGACTATTTCAAATATACTATTACAACACAACTTCACCTAATTAGGTAAAGCTGTGTTGTATTAACTGCTGTATTCTGTGAAATTTATGTCTCACGTTATTATGATAATACAGTATATTCCATACTAGCGGACCCACCCCGGCTTCGCACAGTAAAAATGGCTATATTACACAGAAAGTTTCCACTTGCATTACTCTCTAATATTTCCCTCTTTGATATTTCTTGATTCGTACGGTCTAAGCTTACAGGCAGGCGACTTGTTTTTTACCAGTTAAAGATGCTACTATAATGAATAGGCTAATTATAGACCCAGTTTGTTTTAAATCAAAATCAGGAATGGACTATTCCGTATGAAAGTTCTGTCTCTGGGTCTATAATTAAGCAATTTGTGATAATATAAAAATGTCTTTTTGTCATTGTTTTTCATCTTAAAGTTCAAGTACCTAGAAGGTAGTTATTCCCCTAATAAAGGGCATACATAAAGTGGCTTTCTAAAAAAGCACCGGCAATCGAACCTCTAAGTGTCCTCTAGACGACCGTACATTCTGGCACACCAAATACTTTTATTTAATTTCATTTCACCTTTCTTAGAGACAGGTGTCATGGACCTACATAGATGAATTAAAAAAACTAAATAATTATTACTGCGTTCTTTGTATTTTTTAGCAGTTTGACATTTTGTACATATAAATTTTACATGTGGATATCGAGGACGGTGTTTTAAATATTAAAGCTCACTGGAATAAATAACAGTTGTGGCATAAATTCAAGAGACCAGTTAAGGTCACAGTAACCTCTATACTGCAGCTCTATAGCGTGACTGAAAGGTAGTGAGGGTATTTTCATTCTAATTTTACTTTATTTTTAAAGTGCAGCATGAATAAATAATGCACAGGTAGGGTATAGGTATATGCTGCGTTTATTGGTACAGTGCGATTCGGCTCTGTGTCTGGGTGATTTTTGTAAATATACATTTAAAATATTTAAGTATGTAATAGGTGTAGCTGGCGACTCCGCCCGCCGTCGGTTATCGCGTAATTCGTAATTTCTGCCAGATGTTAATGGTTCCTTGTTTGTGTCGATTATTGCAGTAACGGCTTGTGCCGGGTGTCCCTCCTGCTGTCCATCTGCTGGTGAGTAAGGACCTTCCTGCGCAGGCTGGGTTTTGAGTTGGCCGACCTAAAACTCCCTGCAGTATTAAAATTTGCTTTAGACATAGTTTAAAAAAATTTAAAACTCTTAATTTTTTCTTTTCCCTTTCTGCGCGCGAGAATTCCCCTTCGATAGCTCTCCTCGAGCCCTATCCGAAAACCCAAACACCACTACTCTAGGCCAAGCGGTTCCGGAGATACGGGCGTGTGAACTCCAGGAAAAGCCCGCGGTTTCAGTCTGGACTGGCAAAATCGCAGTAGCTTCAGAACCAATAGCCCGATTTGGCCGTGTGTAGGCTCGTTGAGAAGGTCTCAATCAGCCCGAGAAGGTAGCGCTGAAAATTCACTGAAAATTTTCAGGATGCTGAAATGTGTGGCAAATAATTTATTTACTACAATACAGTACTACAATAGCTTCTGTAATTAAGAAATACAATTTCACAGCTATTGTCGATACGACCGGGGTGTCCTATATCGCAATTAAGCTCGTAAATTGTTTTAAAACGTAATAAACTGGGCGTAAAGTGTACGCGAGTGTTGTATAGGATTTTCGTTGTTATTAGCAATTTAACAGGTCATTTTCCCCCTCTAACGTATGATTATCCTGTTTATGTTACCACTACCATCATTTGAACAATTTAATTGGATCTCATAATGTTTTGTAACGTTTATGTGGTAAAAACCAGTGTTTAATTAACACTTTTTACAACGTTCATTTTCAAGGACTAAACGGTTTGTTTTTAAGGTGAGTAAACTTATAATAATTGGTGAGATTATTACGTTGCCTGAAAAGTACTAATATTATATTATTTCATTGTGAATGCGTCAACAGCATAGATAACATTTAATTGTACTGCATATTCCCTTCCATTGTGGAGAATTTCATTTTAAATATAGTTTTTTTTATTGCATCCTTTTATGTTTCTAGCGTTGTTAACGCATATAATTAGGTATCTAATTTACAACATCACCTATTTACTGTAAATCTTTATTTTTTTAAGAATAAGCTATGGAGTTTCTTGCCGGTTCTTCTCCATAGTAATGACACTTTAGAACCGTGCTCCTCAATAATTTAGTTTTAAAGCTAACGTTTCTATTGCGCCTATATATTTTAGGTTTACTATACTAAAATCATTTTGATTTTGAAGTCAAGACTACTCTAACTTATTACAACTAGCGGTAGCACAGTGATGAATAGTACCTAGTATAAATATACACAAAAACCTTTCTCTTGAAGAGACTCTAGAGTGACTATGTATTTTTGAAAACTGCATCAAAATCCGTTGCGTAGTTTAAAAGATCTAACAGTAGCAATTTTGTTTTTGTAACGATATACTCGTATTTTCATTACTGAATGATAATTATCAAATAGGTTAAATTGTTCCTATTTGATTCATTATTTTCATCACATAAATAGCATAGAATAACACCTCTTAATAAAAAAAAATGTTTTGATTGCTGAATAAATAACTTACCTGTGCGGAATAAAAGACATAACAGAAGTGTGTGAGGTCAGGGATACTGGGATATAAATTGGAAGGCGATTGATACTGGTACGTGCGCCGACTCTATTGCTCTAACGAATTCATTTGCTGACGCAGAAACAAAGGTTCTTTATTTCCAGCAGTATTTATACAAGATACGGACATTCAGATTCTATTATTTGGTTTTGTATTGCATAAAAATATGTCTAGTGGGACTAGGTTCCTCCTTCTTCATCCTTGGTGTAGCTAAAGGAAAGATGAAATAACAAAAAGACTGATGAAAAAAAACATGATTAAAAGCTTTAAAAGATTATAAGAAATATGCAGTTGGTAGGTACATTTGCAAATGTTAACATCATGGAGTTTGCTTACATTCCTGAAAATTTATATTAAAGATTATTAATTACTCTAGGTCGGTCCTATAAGGAATCAGATCAGAGGCTTATCTTGGTGGTTACACTAATATTATAAAGGCGAAAGTATAATGTAAATAGGTAACAAAAATACACACGCACAAATACATGTGCGTGTGTATGTTTGTTGCCTCTTCACTTTCAAATGACTAGACCATTAAGTTATTTATTTTGTATAGATGTACCTTACACCATAGATGAATATGGTCATGGAACCATACAGAAAAACCTGGTTATCTTGTATTTTAAACCGCAAGTAACACGGCAGTGCGCAGTGGTATAAAGTAAATAGTATAAAGTTTTGTTAGGTAGCTTAGTTACCGTAGACGATATTTTTTTTCAACGCGTTAGTAATATCGCGGCTGTCAGTCAGCAGAACAGGTTGATGATAACAGCCAGTTTTACGAAACAACACAATTTAAACTCCGTAAATTGAATTGCTTATAGGAATCCGTAAAGGTTAACACTATTAGGCTAAGTTCATATGAACGCGCGGAGCCGCGCGGAACTTTCGACCGCGCGGTACAAGATCGAAGTAAACAGCTAGTATTGTCTACATCACCGCGCGGTACCGCGCGGTACTGCGCGTCGCGCTCCGACCCGCGCGCTAGTTCTTGAACCGCGCGGCACGGCGCGTTTCAAGTTCTACAAACTTGTACCGACCTGTTCAGTTGATCCGCGCGTGTTGAGACGGATAGACACATAGATTCAAGAAAAAATGATCACCGAAGGAGACGACATTGTATCTATCGATTTGCTTATCGACGAGATTGAAAGATTTTTTTTTAGTGATTGTTTCTTTTAATAAAGAATTAACTTACCGTAATGTTACTATGAGTCTTTCTTTTGGTGATATGCAATATCTAATAGCATCTTCACTGGGTTTTAATTCGTTCTCAACACAATCATATAAAAAATCAAAAGATGCAACAGACATCCTGAAGTAGATAAAAAATTTTTCTTCATGTAGTCTCAGGTCGGGATATAAAGTAATGTACAGGCTTGAAGAAAGTCTTTCACTTAAAATGGGATGCACCCAGTATCGTCTCTGTCTTCTTCTGCGACGTCTCAGCCTTCGGTATAAAATCCATAAGCAAATTGCCTCCTCCACGTCCATTCTTAAGCAATGTTGATGCCAGACTACCGCGCATACATTTGCCGTCATGTGAATGCTCTTACCGCGCGGCTCCGCGCGGGTCTGCGCGGTCATATGAACTTAGCCTTAATGAATATATTTAATGAAATTTTATTAAGATTAGGTATTTTTTTATGCATTTCTTTATCGACTTGTGTTGCTGACTGTACAGTGTACCTACATGCAACCTTTTTCTGCACATAAAAACAGTACACCATTTTTTTTTTAATTCATGCACCTACTAGAAAAAAGTACTGAGAAGAATGCACACAGCTGGCAATCTGCCCGCAATCGGAAATTATTGCGAGATAAAAGCAATTACATTGCAAGCAGCCTGCAAAGACGCATTTAGGATTCGTGCCTCTATGCTTAATTTTATAAAATGTAAGAGCTAAAGGTAGACGAGATTATTTTAAAAGGAGTGCGTATATTCTACAAGGTAAGTAATCAGGTGCATACAACTGAACCACTTTCCCCAAGTAACATAGTCCCCAAATAACATAATCTTAAAATGGAAAATGACATTTTCATACAATGTGACAGGTCACGTGACTTATGTTTGTATGAAAAGTTGATTTTTAATTTAAGATTTCGACCTATTTTCCTAGGGAAAAGTTGTTCAGTTTTATGCACCTGATTACCTAGTATCCACACTCCTTTTAAAATAATCCTGTAGATACAAAATATCGTTTCTCAGAACCAAAAACAAAGGTACGAAATAATAATTGTACAATAAGGTATTCAGCTCAATCCGGTAAAACTGGAAGCCAACCCTAACATATTTGGGAAAAAGCTAGGCAGATGAATACTTACGAAATGATCCTTACAATTGATAAAAAAATAATTTCAAATACATAACGCTTAAAATACTAAATTTTACAAGGAAAAATGATACCAAAATCAAACGTTTCATCCAGGTATAACAATAACCCTGGTTATTGAAATGGTGTTCGACATATAATCTGTCAAACCTTATGTTAAGCGCTGAGCCTTATGTTATACGTGGTTAGTTATCTACTATATAAAAATAAGTCGGGTTTTCCTTCCTGACGCTATAACTCCAGAACGCACGAACCGATTTCCACGGTTTAGCATTCGTTGGAAAGGTCTCGGGCTCCGTGAGGTTTATAGTAAAGAAAATTCTCAATTACATAAATAAAAATTAGACCGCGGGCGGAGCTGCGGGAAACAGCTAGTATGGTATATAAATGTCTTGACATTTATTTGTTTCAACCCCAAATAGCTCGAATATGTAACAATTCCTCGCAAAACTTACCGCTATAAAAGCGTTTTCTTTAACGCGTCTTCACAAAATCACATCCACACCTATTAACATAACAAGCTATTAAACAGGAGTGTTGGAAAATAAAAGTTAGAAGTGTGTGTGTTTTCGTACCTATATGATGTATTCTTTTGTAAACATGTGGGTGTTAAGAAAGGCCGGAGCCGTGGCAACGTGCTCGTTATCTCAGGAGTGTTTGTCTCGACCCTGCCTTTGAGAGCTCAATTATATGGACTTTCTTACTCTTGCTTTGTAATACCCGAAATATAATAGGCATATGCTACAGAATGTTTGCTGCCGTAAGTATGAATTTGTATAGAAAAAATCTGAAACCAATTAGGGGCACTTTTATATTATTTAACATAGGTGATGAGTGTTTGGTAGCTAAAACTGAAACTTACAAATGAAATTATGAATGTAGGAAGTTTTTAAGTAGTCTATCCGAAATAAGTTGAAAATTTTGAATTTCATCTTCAAATTTTGGTAGGATTTCTGTAAATTTTGAGAGTTTCACTTTTAACTTCTGCCAACAAGGTGTATCTGTTAATTATTTATCATTCAAAAAGAAATCTTTACATAAAATTCAATTACAATTTCAACTTCAATTTACAACTGACCTAATGCCAACTTTTCCGTACCAACATTCCTAAGAGATTAGTTTCTGCCAGTAGGTGTTTATCATCGCACGACAGGTAATCGATACGGCTATGTGATTGTTTAGTGCTTATCCCTAACTATATAAAGACACTTATTATAGTCTGCTACCCTCCATATCTTGTCAACGGGACTTGTCTATACATATAACTGACTAAGTTGACCTGGGAAACGTTATTTTACCAGATTTTGGAGAAAGCCACCCTTATCAACTAGGTGTACAAAGAATATCATAAAGATCGATCAAGCCGTTTCGAAAGAGTTTGGTTACAAACACACGAGAATTTTACATTTAAAGAAATAAAATCGTAAACGATCAGTTTGTTAGTCTGTGCGTTTGTGCGAACTAATATCAGAAATGACTTAACTGATTTGAATGTCGTTTTGACTGTTGTTTTGTGGCAAGCTCTCATAAAATTTTGTAAGTATTTTATTATAATTTAGATTTAACAAAAATGTAACTTTCATTTGAATACAATGCGCTACCACCGATACAAAATATCCAAGTGAGGTTGAGCTCTTATCAATATGGTCGAGCATCTCAAAAAGGGGTCATCACACTGGTTACTCAAATAAAATATTTTACAAACAATATACTTAACTATATTTGTACGTTTGAGAAAATAAGAATAAGTTTGCTGTTCCTGAATATACAATAGAAAGGAGTTTGGGGAGCAGTTAGTCCCAATAATATAAAAATCCGTGTCGCAAGAAATTGTATTAAAGTATCTACACATATTTTTGTATAAAGCGATAATCAAATCCGCTGCCCTGTGGGGGCAGTTGGCGTTGGGGCATAGCCTCTACTACCAAAAACACACAGAAACGAGAAAATGTAGAAATGTGTTTTTGTACATTGCCCCGTCCGGGAATCAAACCCGGGACCTTAGGGCTAGCGACACCTTGAAGCCGGTGTGAATGCCACTCGACCACGGAGGTCGTCATAATCAAACTATTATTAAAAATAAATATAAATACATTTTATCTTCAAAAACGTTACAGATAAAATAAACAAAACAAATTTATCTACACGCAAAACAATATTTTTTAAGAATCCAAATTGAAGTAACCACACTTACTGTATCACACTAATATTACATAGTTGAAAGTTTGGTTTGTTAGCTCTTTACTCTCAAACGGCTGTACCAACTTTAGTTAAATTCGCTGATACACTGGATTTACAACTACTTAAAAAAAATTGTTATATGATAAACCGCGGGCGACTCTTCGGGGCACAGCTAGTTAGGTATAGAATAATGTTTCTTATCAAAAGGCACGAATGTAGCGGTAACTTAAAAATAATGCAGTTACATAATTGAACTGCCAAAGTCATTATGAGCTTAATAAAAAAGTGATTCATGTTAAATATTCATAACGTCGCGTACTAGACTACAAAAAAGTTACTACGGTTGGCAGAGAAATATGTCAAGGTCTTTTCCTATGTTTGTAGTAAACAGTTACCTTAGTGTACGGTAACTATTGAGATACCTAACCAGTTAAGTTTCTCCATAGATAAACACACTTACCTATCTTACAAATAATCTTTATTGAAATTATTGATTATTATACGATCATAGCTCAATATAGACAGGCAATGCAAATAAACATATTAGAATAGGCAATAATATCGAGTGTTCCCTACGCATGTGCGGCACTCCGGTCCGCAGTGAAGTTAGCGGCGGGTCTGACCCCCCCGAGGTCGAACGCCGGCGGAAACAGCCGAGCAGTACCGAACCAACCTCGTACTGGGACTCACGCTCGCCCGGTCATCGCATTATTGACCATTTCCTGCGATAATTGCAACAAAATAACATAGACTGTTCACAAAACTGCCGAATAGTATAAGTTTTAAGTTATATAGTGTTATGCTATGACTCAGTGACAAAACAATCGTTGTGTAGAACTACATCGCATTTTGTGTTATTAGTATGAATGTTATAAACACAAGCGTTAACAGTGGCTAATGGAATGCGTTAATTAAAGAGAATAACGAAGAACTGTCAGTTTGTGAGATCGTCAGGAGGAGGTCAATACGTAACAAAGAGAGCCGCCGGCTTTGATGAAAGTTCCATTCGTTTCTAATAAGAAAATGCCTACAACTGTACACGAAAATATTGCTTTACTCAATATGATGTCATCGGACAATTTTGAAGACGAGCTAAAAAGCGTTCAATTACATTTCCCATCAAATAGACGATTGCAGAACGACGGCGCATGCGTGGAGGAGAGGGTGAGGACTTCCCGCGGGGACCTGCTCGTCGCCGTCCGCGGGGACCGCAACAAGCGCGCCATCATTACCTATCATGACCTTGGACTCAACTATTCTGCCAATTTTCAGGCTTTCTTTAATTTTATTGACATGAGAGCTTTAATGGAGAAATTTTGTATTTATCATGTAACTGCGCCGGGCCAGGAAGAGGGTGCCCCGACACTGCCAGAAGATTATACTTATCCAAGCATGGATGCATTGGCTTCCCAAATAGATTTCATCTTGGGACATTTTGGGATTAGATCGTTCATCGGTTTTGGAGTTGGTGCAGGAGCAAATATTTTAGCGCGCTACGCTCTTGTTAGCCCTCAAAAAGTAGACGCGCTCGTCTTGGTTAACTGTACATCGACTCAAGCCGGGTGGACTGAATGGCTTTACCAGAAAATAAACACTAGACAGTTACGATCGAGCGGCATGACACAAGGGGCGCTGGATTACCTAATGTGGCATCATTTCGGACGCAGCACTGACGATCGCAACCACGACTTAGCGCAGGTTTACAAAGAATGTTTCTCGCACGTCAACCCGGTCAACCTAGCTATGTTTATTGACTCGTACTTGCGTAGAACGGATCTGAGTATCTCGAGGGACACGCATTCTATAAAGGTGCCTGTGTTGAACGTGACGGGCTCGTTGTCCCCGCACGTTGATGACACGGTGACGTTTAACGGTCGTCTGGACCCCTCGAAAACGTCTTGGATGAACATCTCTGACTGCGGAATGGTACTGGAGGAGCAGCCCAGTAAGATAGCGGAAGCGTTCAGGTTGTTCCTGCAGGGCGAGGGTTACTGCAGGTAGTCGTGTTACATACACGCGACTTGAACGCAGCGCAGCTAACTTAGAATGCACACGATGCTTTCACGCGAGCTTTAAACACTGTTGTAGACACATTGACGTTGTAGAGGAAAACATGTTGTTCCTTGTTTTTAGATGTTTATGGAAATAAATTTATTTTGTGGCTTAATCTGGCTTTTACTACACCTTTGTAAATACTGACTCTAAATGTTAACCAAGGACTATCGCCGCCAAAGCAAAACTTTAATAACTAACTTCATGAATATAAAATTAGAATCGGTAGTAATAAAATTTGAAGCGGCGGTAGCTCAATGGCTGGGGCGTCGGATTTGAGATCTTGTGGCCGTAGGTTCGAATCCCGCCCATGGCATACCGACGTGAACCCACTCGTAACACTAGCATTTACCTTAACACGACGGGTCAACAAGAATACCGCCAATGTGCGGTCCACATTACTAGTCAGCTTTTTATTTTTATAAAAAAAAGTAATAGAACGTAATTTTAGCTAACTTGCAGGGCCGAGATATCAAAATTGGATAGTAAAAGTAAAGTTCAATATTTTAATGCTATAATTATATTTTTAAAAGTATAATTAGAACCACGATGAAGACATTTTGAACAATTTCCAAATTCAATTCACATAAAGACAGATTCGAGTAAAGAGGGCGTAAAATTATGAGCCGTTTTCAATTAGTGACAATTTTGGGGTTCCCAAAATATCTTCTTTTCCATTTAAATGTAATTTCCAAATGCTATTGTGAGGATCGGTGTGTTGTCCCATCTTTATGGTTATAATAAATTTCTGGGAGCTAACGTAAGCCGATTTATGTTTCAAACAATTATTGTGATAAAGCTTATGGTTTTATTAAAAAAGTTTTTATGTTTTTTTCCTTATTTTTGTTTGAGATATTCATTTGGACCATTATTTTACTAGCTACTCTTAGTTTTTGACTCTAAAGTTTGTTTCAACTTCATAGTTATTATTAAAAATAGCACATACTTAGGAAAACCTCTGAATATGGATGGAATTAGTCATCTGTATGAAAACGCTATTTATTATACCAGCTCCAATGATTGAGTGCAAAGCCTCCTTTGTTACAGCAATATTGGATAGTCACCATTTTATTTTTCATTCAGCAAAAACAGCGAAAATTTGAACATGTACGACGTACGTGTACAGTGTATAAAACAATTTGTTTTACGCTTTGTTGATTCAGGAGTACTGTGTTCACGTTTCATAGTTGATTTGCAATCTATACAGTGTTAGTCGATAGGTAGAGGCGTAGAGGTAAACACTGAGGTATAAAGGCTTCACTGCGGTGTTCGCAGTGTACGAATTCTATTAATATCTATTCGAGCTGCATGTGCGGGTTTGTTAGCGTTCGACGCGTCCGTGGGTACATGGGATGTTGTCATTGTTATCATTAGCATTATCATAAAAAGCGAAGGTAACACGTGCGTAGCGTCTCCGTGCGTGGCTGAGGTGCAGCGCCTTTAGTATTCAGATAATTATGATTAAGAATAAATTAATTGCATTTAAATGTTTACTGTAATGTCTTAGAATTATTATTAAGTTAAATTAGAGAATTTAACTTAATAATAATTCTAGGTAATTCTTGAAGACGTTCTAATTTTGGCTGTGGTCCCCAAACTAAATTCACGCTCGTTTATGGGGACCTAATGGAATAATACTATATTTAGTATTGACAGAAGCAGATTATGAAGTCACAGAATAAATATAACCAGTAGCCTAAAGCCAATTTGATAATGCTTCACTTTTTCATCTTTTCATCATAATTTAATTACTTAGGTACCTTTTTTCTATCATAAATTATCTTTTTAATTTTCACTTTTTTGGGGTGGCACGAGTTATCCACACCAAGGACACGGCGCTTATGTGTGTTCATGTCGGATTAATACCCCGGTCCTATCCTTGACCGGAGACACAGGATCGCTCATACATCCTCTGCTCGACTCCAGAAGATCATTTATTACCTACACAGCAAGGGTTCAATTTTATAAAATGTATTACAGTACCATTCACGTCAAATGTGGTATTATACTTTTTATTTCATAAAAAAGAAATACAAATGTATCATAATGTTAAAGTTCCTGATTCATTGTACTCGGGCTTACCTTATGTCATAGGGTGAACGTAGTGACAACAGTTCATTGATCCCGAAAGTGGATCGAAGCCATTCTTGGTAATTTAAGCATTCAACAACTGCACGACATATTACGTAACAAAAGTTTGACTGCACCTTACGTACATTGTTGATATATTAATAGAACAATTTATTTTGTATACCGCAAGATTTACCTAAAGTAAGTATAATAAAATTGGTGGAAAAAAGAGTAAAATAATATATCGTCAATGTCATACCGTAGCATGTAATAATACCGGCCATAAACGTCCCACTGCTGGGCACATGCCTCTTCCCATATAGAGAAGGAATGAGCATTGATCACCACGCTTGCTCACTGCGGTTGGCGATTTCGGATTCCAATTTTTGGAATCCAGGTTTCCTCACGATGTTTTCCTTTACCGTTTGTCAATGCGGTCTTAGAATAATTAAGAAAGTATATGTAACTTTTGAAAAAGTGACATTGGTACTTGCCTGGGTTCGAACCTGCAACTATATGCAAGCGAATCTGGTCATTGAACCGCTAGGCCACCACGACATTTAGTAGCATGTAGAGGTTCGCTATTCTCACACAATATAAATGAACTAGAAAGACAAATGATTAAATATAGGTAACAGTTTTAGATTCTATTAACCTAAGAACTGATGCATCAAAGAGACTTTTAAAATTTAACTGTTATGGTCTGCCTGGAGTGATATCTTACCGGAGTGATTTATTCTTGTAGGTTAAGGGCTTAACTAGCCAATATCTGCAGCTATGAATTTTAGTGCTGGTGTAAGTATGAGCGCCATGTGTAAAGAATGTTATTCAGGGTCCGCTTTTAAAACCAAGAGACGTCTAGTAATATATGCGAGTCTCTTTGAATCCGTCTTTTATTTTTCTAATTAATAACTATTTCTAGAATAGAAAATGTCTATAGATAAATAATCCAGGCCAAAACCCGTTTTCATTTGGTTCATTCGAGACTCTGCCGGTTAATAGTTCATGCAGCTACCACTAGATGGCGAGACCTAACTGTAGTTGAGTTATAATAAACTTCGTTGAACTGATATGAGGACTTCCATTCAATTTTAATATATTAACGAACAGTATTAACTAAATATTCAATATTCAGTCTTGAAATTAGGTTAATAAAAGTAGTAAACGTATAATGTTAATATTATCAACGAGGTTTTGATAAGAGATAAAAGGTTTATAACGATTTTTCCTGTTTTTATTGAATAACTTAAAACTAATATTGTTTACTAGCTGTTCCCCGCGACTCCGACCGCGGTACCTACCTATTTTTTTTGTAAAAAAATATAGCCAGCTCAGGGTGAATGTAACATTCTAAAGGTAAAAGATTTTTTGAAATCGGCACAGTAGTTTTTGGGTTTATTCATTACAAACATACACACAAAAAAAATCTTTCATCTTTATAATATAAGTGTAGATTAAATATTAGTTTAATAAACAAAACAAGTTTTTTAAGAAAATTAATGGAAAATAAGTTAGAATAAAAATAAATTTGTTTTTGGAGTTATTTTGAACCGTCTCGTCGGTTTTCTGTCGAGATTATAGTCTTGAGTTCGATTCCGGAGGAAAAAAAAAAACATTTATTTTCTACTAATGTTTTAGCCATTGTTATAGGTTTCTAATGGCTCGGTGAAAAGGAATGTTACAAACGCTTGTCTCTTCTGAAAGTAACAAAAGTACCTACCACATAAATGATACACTTTGTTATCCTTGTTTCAAAGGCTACTGAATCACTCAGTAATGTCTTTTAAAGGCTTCATGGTAGCTTTGTGTGGCAGAGCCGATACAAAAAACACTCCAAAGCTGTAATTAATTTTCGATTCGCGCTGAACGCTCCATTCGTGTTTTTGTTTGAGAGCATTTTTCCGTTTTTTTCCTGAACAAACGTGGACGTTCGCCACCCGATAGGTAGGAAGGGCGCTCGGGGGTGGGAGGGAGTTTGGCTAGTTAAATGGACTCGCCGCGGAAAAAGAGTAGGGGGCACCCCATTCTCCCCTTTTACTGACCACTGGATGAACGGATTATGAAATATTTCATCGGAAAATAAAACTGAAAAAATATTACCGCTGCCGTCTGAGAGGGTATTCTTCAGGGGAGCTAGTTATAACTTCAAATTATCTGCGCCGCGGATAACTTGATTAATTTAGTTGAACAATTTCATGCTTTTTACATAGTTTCCGACATGTTTTTCTAACAAAGGTGGGTTGCTTTTATAGTTAATTTTCACTGGGTTTGAACAGTGTAGGAAGCGAGATGTTTTTTAGTTTCATTTTGTTTTCCGTTATTACTAGGTGAAATATGTTCAGTTTATTTCTGTCTGTATTGCGTACGTCATTATATTTTTCGCCGTCGGGGTGAACGCCATTGCCATAGCCGTCAGCGCTGTGTGTACGAATGTGTGCCGGTAACACCCCCGGTCACGTGGCGATGCAAGTTGCCTACAAATTTGCATACACCCAACCCTACCTTTGTTCCTACATGTTATTTTTACGTGAAACTACGTCGGACTTGTCATTATTTGCGATATACCTCTATCCCAAACAAGGCAGAGCCTATGGCACACTAGACAACTGATAAACACACTTGTATTTTTCTAAATATACTTACATATATTATTATGGATAAATATCACCCAGACAGAAAAAATATCATGATCGTCCTTTGTGTTATGATTAGTCCCGGCTGGGAATCGAACCTTCGGATTAGCAGTCAGGGCCACTAACCCTTAGACCGACAGGCCAGTCAAAAGTTACATTGACGAGTGAGGTACCTACTGAGCTCATGCATTTATTGTAATTTTTAAACTGGGTAAGGAAAAATTAAAATAAATTTCCTTGTTCAAAAATGTTTTTCTTCTGAATGTCTAACGTCACGGATCACGGATATGTATTAACTATATTTATTTATTTTATATATTTATTTACTCTTGTATGCTGCGATGTTTAAATTAATTGATACACGAGTAATCCATCACAATGCATCCATATAATCTCATGATAATTGTAGTTTTAAGCGTACAGAGATAACGAAATTATTTAAATTATAATTATGTATGGAAGAAAAACGAGTCGAAAATGTAATTTAAAATACTTTACGAAAACAGGGTTTAATATGTTTTATTTTCATCAACTCTATTACGACATCATCATCTTCCGAATGATTGAATTGAACATAAAATATCTATTCTTGATAACAACTTCTGAAGTAATTCCTTTTGCATGGCTCTTAATAACAACTGTTTAGGTATAGTAAATATTTTAAAAAGATTTGCTAATGTAAATTCTTAGTTTACTTGTATGTATGTTAAACTAAATCGGGTTTGTTACAACTCTTATACCTCCAGAACGGGTAAACCAATTTTTGATCCTAGATTTGTTGGATTCTTCTCCGTCCTGAACAGAAGAATAAATTTTAAAAATAGTGGAAAAGCGGTTTAAAATGTATCTAAACGAAAACGTGGAGAACGGGTGAAACAGTGAAGTACAGCTAGATATATAAGTAAAAATAGAATATAGAAGCCAGGCAAAGATAAACAATCCTTTCTAACCTTTAACATCGAGGAAATAGAGCTCTTCTTTATAGATACTTACACTCTATAAAAGAAAATGGAACGATATTCTTGCTGCTTTTTTCAGACGTAGGAGGTATATTAATAGTCTTTATACTCGTTTCCAGATCTTTCCATTTGAAACATGTCGTGCCCTTGTGCTTATACATTCAAGAGGTATTTTCCATTTTTTTGTTCACTAGTCACATTTTACGTTTAGGTATAGATACTAGTACCTACTTGTATATATTTACGTACGCACTGCAAAATGTTATTGAAAATAGATTTTAACTAGGTACTATCTTACATTATTTTACAGTAGTTGTTCGTACTGCTATAAATATTACCTACACATAGGTACTGTGTCGCGCAGATGATTACAATGAAGAACTAAATATGGAAAGTGGTAGTTGCGTAGCGGTTCAGTAAACGGATATATGTGAACAGGGGTTCGAACTCATTACAGGTAAGTGCAATGTGAATTTTTCAAAGCTCTATGTACTCTCTTAATTATTAGCTAAAGGAAAGAATCGTGAGGAAATCTGGATTCTAAAATGAGCACAATGAGCCGTGATGAGTGATGGTGGTCAATACTCATTCCTTCTCTATTTAAGAAGAGGCCTGTACCTAGCAGTGGCCTTTATAAAGGTTGGTTTTATATACTTACTAGCTGAACTGCCAAACGTACTGTACGCATAGATAGATAGATACAGCTTATGCCTATTGTCAAAACCAATCAAATATCACAAAAAATCATAAAAATATGTAAATAGGTGAAGCCACTTCGGAGAAATCAATAACAGACTCTGTGATACACAATAGTTTTACATAAAAATAAACATAAAATATATTATAATTACCAATTTAATTATTAACAAGTTCGTTTTATTGCCAGCTTAAACATGGTCAGCAAACACTGGGCCTCGATTATCGATATCAAATGAATATGGTCACAATTTCTAGAAACTCGCTGTCAATACGGATTATTTTCGCTCACCCTTCCTGATTGTTGAACTGGTTGGGGATGATAAGCAGCTTACTGTTAATGTGTTATTAATTTTGTATCATCGTTTTTACAAGCTAAGTTATGTTGGTCTTTAAAATAGTGCTTTCAGAATTCATAAATAATTTATCATGTAGGTAGGTATATATTAACTATTAGCTGTTCCCCGCGACTCCGCCCGCGGTTCCTAATTTTTTAGTAAAAAATATAACCTATGTTACTCAGGGTGAATGTAGCTTTCTAATGGTAAAAGAATTATTGAAATCGGCACAGTAGTTTTTGAGTTTATTTTTTACAAACATACACATACAAAAATGCAAATCTTTCCTATAATATTAGTGTAGATAAGTATGTATAATATTTTTTGGTATTAAGATCCAAAACATTGAGAAGAAAGTTCAACTAATGGGAAATAATGAAGAAAGGAAAGAAGAACCATTTTTATGCACGCACATAACATAATTATAGAAGATTTAAACAATAAATTAAACATAACGAATTGAGTTTTTCATTTTGTTTATACATAATTAATAATAATTATCTTTTTGATGCCTATTGCCCGAAATTTGTAAAATCCATCTGCGTTATTCTCTGACAGAGTCAAAATTAAGACGTAGCTGCTCTGTCCAAAGTCAAATAACTTTCTACATTGACACATATGTTTTTACAATCAACTGTCAAACAAATGAACGAATATCTCACAAATTAATTGTTTTAATATACAGGATTAATTTAAAAGGAGTCCGTATATTCAACGAGGTAATCAGGTGCATAAAACTGAACAACTTTTCCCAAGATACATAGATAGGTCGAAAACTTAAAATTTAAAATCTTTTCATACAAACATAAGTAATTCGCACTCCTTTTAAATTAATCCTGTATTATTTGTATACGAAATAATTATATTGTTACCTGTCAAAGGAATTTTTTGAAATATTTGGACAATATTGAGTGCACCGTAGCCGGTTGTAATATCGAAAGATCCCAGGATGCCGGGATTCCGAGCCGGGATCGCGTTCACGGAATGCTTCATATTGGAATCTGTCCCGGGGTCCGTTGCTTCAATGTTGCGTTTTTATTTAGCGCCCCTTTGACTTATAATATTAAAGTCTTGCTCAAATAACTCTGTAGAGCTCTACTGTACATTAAACAACAGGAATTTAATAATACTATTATACTTTTGTCAGTTGATATTTCATGGCGAAACAAGTTGAACGTTAATCTTATTATATATATATAAAAGAAAGACGGGTTTGTTACAACACTTATAACTCAAGATCGGCTGGATCAATTTTCATGGTTTTTGTTTCGTTGGATTTGTCTCCGCCCTGAATAGCAGAATACATTTTAAAAACAATGAAAACTTGACGAATAAATATTTATGAAAATGATTCATTTTTTCATTTAATTATGTTCCTTAGTTTCGTACCTGTCAAACATTTGTTCCTCCTGTCATCCTGTCAAATACTGCGATATTTGACAGGATGACAGGAGGACATTATTTTATGCATGCGTTCAGAAATGTATTTTGTGTAATTATTTAAAAAGGGTGAATAAACTTTTGTCTGTATTTTTTTAATCAAATAAAAAGGTTGAAAGGTGTATTAAGCAGATTTGAATAAAAAGGGCAGTATCCAAAGTAGTAGTCTATGATCTAAACTATTGTCAATCAATGTCTATGTCACGAAAGTTCAGCTACTGTTATATTTGTTTGTTTTGTGTGGTTTTGTGCGAGTACATATTCAGTATTAGTATTAGTAACAATGCCACGTCCTAGAAGATCTAATCTTTCCCAGCGAAGCAGTACTGCAATAGGCAACGGAACATCGCGAGTCAATTATCTGATGAAGAACGAGACATTGCACGAGAAGAGCGCCGCGTTAGTATCCGGAGCGAAGAAGGGCTTTAATTCGTGCCTCTCAAACACAAGAGGAAAGAGAGGCAGCACGTGAAACGGCTAGGTTAGAAACGAGAAATCGTCGAGCTTATCGTACAGATCAATATTAGTTATCAGATATTTATCATAATAAAATACTTTTTGGTATCTAAGTATCTGTATTTTTATTTTGTATCATTGTATTACGTTCATCAAAGCCTAAATTAGTTCAGCTAAGAGGTAACACGACATTCATTGACTGTTAGGCGGTACGAAGTTCGCCGGGTCAGCTAGTATTAATTAAAGACTTATTTTTAAAATGGTGAAATATTGTAAAAAGCCCTCTTCTTACTGCCTATAGTTTTTTTATTAGATTAAGTTAGTTTCTTATACAAATAAGAAAAGCTTTTGTGATAGCACGTAGGTACTAGTATTTTGAATATAATGGTACTGACTTTTGCCCACGGCTCTTCCCGTGAGGGTGTTGGTTATCGCGACAAAAAGTAGCATATAGCCTTCCTCGATAAATGAACTATCAAACACTGGACAAATTTTTCAAATTCGGCCCAGTAGTTCCTGCAATTAGCCCGTTCAACCAAACAAAAAAACTTCAGCTTTATAATATCATAGTATAGATATATAGTATAGTCAATAACTAATAAATATTGGCATTTATTATGCGTTTTAGTTATGGTTAAAAAAATACTCTTTCTTACTAATTTATACATGTCTTTTTAGGTCAGATTTCTTGGAAGTAGCTTTGTGTGAATAAAACAACAGTACGCGATAAATAGATTTATTTTACATGAAACAGATTTTCACATAGATACTTAAGTATTCGTTATTTACACAATACAATTATATTGTCATAAAAACATTTATTAAAAATTGACTAGAGTTCGTAAATTATCTACAAAATGTATGTACAAATGTAAGCTCCGAATTAACATAGATATTACACATCAGTCTGGCTAGATTTAACTATTTACACATATTAAACTATGTATTTCACATATAGTTGACTAGCTACGCTGAACAGCTATTACGATCCATGTATTCATTAGGGTCTAATTTCTACGTCGGCAATTAGTGGCAATAATCGGGTCATCCCAAACACGATTCCGGGAACAAGGATGTGTTTGTATTTTCACGTTTCGAGTACTATTTGTGTTTGGGAAGTCAGCAGTTTGCGGTACGGAAAATAATAATGAAGCTCTTTAGTAAATAAATAAAACTAGCATATAGTTAATAAACAAATGTATTGCTTTAAAAGTTGTTTGGTATTCGGTTTAATTGTTTTTTGCTTTTTCCCAAACTATATTGGGGTCGGCTTCCAGTATTACCGGATTCCACTGAATACTGTACCTATTTAATATGAAACGACTGCCTATCTGACCGTCACAATCCATTTTACTGAGTACCACTGTGCAGTGTGCTTTATAAATATATAAATAAAGTCACACTCGCACTTTGACAGAACCACTTCAAGTAAAATTGAGTTACTCACAGACTGCTCTGTCTTTTGTTTACAGGTTGTCAATTAAGTACTTTAACAGCCACATTTAAATCATTTTTCATAGAAAAACAATAAACAATGTGGTTTTAAATCTTAGAGTCACTTTCGTCATTTTTTTTTAATCCAAATGATAAGATTTTTTCAAAGTTTATGAATATTAAAGTCTAACTACACATAAAACAATTATACAACGAAAATTAAATCAAATTCACATTCCTCCCAAGTGAGAGCCTAAGTGCTTTTCTCTGGGCACCAAGTGATTCTAAGAAACGAGGATTAAACATTCATGTATAGGCATATTCAGTATATTATTTAATAATAAGGTTGCTACGCACCTCTTTACCTTAGCAGGTATATTCGTTACGAATCAAATTACTTTAATTGTTACTAAAAGATGTTTACAAATCAGCAGAGGTGGGAACCTCTACTTATTTATCGATTATCGATTCTTTTATAATCAAGATATAAACCAAATCAACTTATTTCGTAACTAGCTGTCGCTCGCGTGGCATATAGCCTATAGCCTTCATCGATATATGGGCTATCTAAGAATGAAATCGAACGTGTAGTCCCTGTGATTAGTGCGTTCAACCAAACAAACAAACTCTTCAGCTTAATAGTATTAGTATAGATTAAGGCGGTGATAACATAAAATGCAATGAAGCAATAAATACCTCCCTAGAGGTGCTGCTTGTTGTTTTGCCCTAATGAAAACATGGCTCAAATCGACAATTATTATTTAAAAACGACAAAAATGTAACCATTGGTATACATATTTATTATTGGTTTATTATTAAGTAGGTTATCGAACATTCAGTAGTATACTTATATGTAAAATTATTCCAGTAAAGTTGGCTAAATGTTTTAAATGCAATACAGGGACCGCAATATGTTTTAAAATCATTGAGGAGAACCGGGTTAACACAAGAGCTATTTTTGTTTGTCAAGGGAAACAATAGTTGCTAATTATTAGTTAAACTTTTAAATACGGCCCTAGTTAGGTATACTGTCATCGCGTCTATGCTAATTATGTATGCGTCATATGAAATCATAATCAATCATTCTTTGTTTGTCCAAAGCCTATATTCTGTAGTATTATAGGGGTATTGCACACGTTCTACTTACCTCAAACGGTAATAAGTGAATTTTCTGTAAGGTGCGTAACTGGTACCAAATAATAATCTAATTAAATACTCTGTGTCACCTAACAGCTCAATTCTTCTTACAAATTTTTTTTTTTTAACTGATCCTACTAAAAATAATTGTCTTTTAATTTACCATATCGCAGAACAGGTTTTGCTCGGTTTTACAGCTCTATTACACAGAGAATTTGGTACCTTCCTTATTTCAACGACATACAATCTTAAATTTTAACTGTATTTCATTTAGCTATACGTATTTAACTGTAAAAAATGTGGATCGGGTCTACATTGAGATCAGTACACAGTCGTAGTACTATAATAAGGTAAAAATAAATAATATTCGTTGTAAAATTAGGCTTCTTAACAGTGATATAGATTAGGCAGTGACATATTGTAGTTTGGCACGTACTTTGGCGTAACTTATACTTAAAAGTTTCAGTCATAAACAAACAATACAAATATAATGATAAAATATTTGCAAATGGTATAATAAACAACAATAAATCATCGAAATTGTGCGAAATCAAATAGCACCTAGAATACACAATTTGAGCGTTATATAATGTATTCATAACTCAAGTGGTACTCCTATTCCTATGAAATATGCTTAACAATTTAAGAACGGTAAAAATCTCTATCGTTTTCTGTAAATAAAAATGTAGTCTACAGTTCTAATTGAACACCTACGTATCTTAGACATGACGAGGTCAAAGGATCGAGGATTTGGGTATACTTAGCTGCGCGTCAGCTGTGACAGTTACGATATGGTTGGTATTTCCTGGGTGAGGGTCGGTGCGGGCGATGGTGACTCGCTAGCTGTGCTCATGGTGGGTTCGAGGAGATAGGGAACCAGGGCCAGACTCCGCGCTGGAGTCGCCGGCGTAGACTTCGGATAGCCCGCCCCCGCTGCCGCACCCGCCGCCGCTCCCGCTACCGCCCCCGCTGCCTGCGCCAAGCATACGCGATGTGAGTGTGCTCTTTGCTATACAGGACAATTCTTGACTTTAATAGGCGGTATTGCGAATAATGATAATTATATGTATACATATTTAAATGCCTTAATTTTGTCAACTTAGGATACACTATTGCTTCATTAGAGGTGACACATTAGTAGACTGGTCAGTGCAAAATAACTCACTGATTTAGGTTCATGTAACTTAATAAAAGCAACCTCCATTTGTCGCATATCGCGACTACCCCTTCCGTTAAGTTATGCTATTTATTATTACGTAATCAACTTTATAACACTATTAGGTAAAACATATATCTACATTTATGAGGTGCTGTGGTTCAGTTGGTAAGCAACTCATAAATGTGGAAAACATCGTGTGGGAAGCTGGATTCCAAGAATTGAAGTCTTATCACCATCCCGCAATGAGCAAGCAAGCAATGGTAATCAATACTCGTTGCTTCTCCATATGAGAAGAGGTCTGAATCCAGCAGTGGGAATAAACATAATGACGGAAAAAGTTTGCAGTAAGCTACTTAATCCCTGGTAAACGCGACACGCTACGTTTTCCAACTACAACTGTGTTCGTATAATTACCGTGGTGAGCGAGCGGCACGCAGTACGAGGTCGGGGCACAGTGTCGCGGGCGCACCTTCTCGTAGCGGCTCAGCTGTTGCAGCTCGCACTCCGAGTGGTGCTTCTCCACTGTTACACATACCATACTATTCAACAAACAATTGTTGGATTCAACCATCACTTGTCATCTACTTATTTGCAATTTTCTTTATCATGTCAAATGTCAACATAATGAGATAAGGTTGAGAGCAATAGATTAATCAGTCAGTCTGTTCTAAGGCCATAGTCATCTTCAAAAAATGTCTCTACTACGATTCATAGCAGTTTTTTTATATCCCTTCATATAAAGCATGTAGGTAGATATCATTACATACATAAAAAAAAATTTCACAACCTATAACTCAAGAAAAGATGACAATTTTCATGATATATGATTTTGTCACTATAAAAACAAACTTAAAAAAAATGATGTCTTATGGGAACAGGGGTTACTATCGCAGGTGGAAACGGGCTCAGCTAGTTGAATATACAATGACTAAAAATATTTCTGTTCTCATAACGGAAACTAGAAAAAGCTCTTTTATCCTCATATGAGATATAATCACAAGGTTACGATGCTTTTCGCTTCGTGAATCTGTATTTTGATTTCCGCTGGGACGCAATATTCTTTATGACGCGACTCTTAGTTGCGGATATGGTTTTAAGAATGGATGTAATACATGTCTTCACAGAGAAAAAACCTTATGTACACTGTAGTACGCAAAATTCTTCCTTATGAAAGGAGAACTTTAAATAAACTGAAACAGTATATTATTATCAAAATAGAAATGAAGTTCCCAATAAATATAGAATAGAATCCCAATAAAAAAATAGAAGAATAGGATAAAATAATTCCAATCAAATGAAGACTGAACATTTTTTTGTATTAAATGGTGATTTAAGTCATCCAGTTGCAGTTTAAAAGACTTCTTCAGTGTTATTTTTTGTAGGTAATCATATTTTTTTTTCACAATTTGCAATGTCGAAGAACAGTAAAGCCAGAACAAAAGAAAGTCGAGTAAATAATGTCTTAAGAATCCAGTTTCATATTTGAAGACTTTTTTATAACAGTCTCACCCTCAGCTCTTTCCCGGTGTCGTTGCGGATGCTTCCTGCAAGGCCGGTGTGGTGGAGCGTCGTTGTCCCGATGGCCGAAGGTCCGGAACTGCAGCGTGTGGTCCAGGGTTGCAGCCGCGGCCTCACCACCCACCGCGAACGTCGCGTACGGACTTATCTCGTACACGTCTTGTATATAATCATTATTAATTACTTAGAGAAGAGAAGTTTGTTTACCCGGCTAAAATGGGGGTACCTATATTCTCATGGTTTCGTCTGAAGTTTACTTCTTCAATAAAAATTCTTCAATAAACAACAAGACAGAGATTTTAGAAACATTGGTGAAATTAACAACTCATTGCAATAATATTATGAAGGCGAATAAGTATCAGGTTAAAAACCTATAAACAGCTAAAATTAATTGTTACAATGCTGTTGCCAGGATTCATTTCTGGTTTAATATTTTCAGCTACAAAAAATAA
The DNA here is from genome assembly GCA_950381575.1 of Plusia festucae. Taxonomy (NCBI): domain Eukaryota; kingdom Metazoa; phylum Arthropoda; class Insecta; order Lepidoptera; family Noctuidae; genus Plusia; species Plusia festucae. Next base: position 5,617,708 of record OX494450.1, read on the forward strand.
GCTGATCGTTCCTCAGTTTTGCTGGCAATTTTAACAATTGTTTTTATTATGTAATAAATATTATGAACCTGTTAAAATAACGTTACAGAGAAAAAAAAACTAAATAGTAAAAAAAAGTTTACCTCCTGTCTATTGCAAGTTCAGTGGCTTCTATGACTGTTAATATTTATTTTTATTTTATACGAAACCACAAAATAGTTTGTTCAGAATGTGTAACTGAATCGATTGCAATAACTACAAACTAAACAAAGTTAGTTTCTATAAAATCGTGTCGTACGCGACTTGAAAATGTATTGTATAATAATGTATTCGCGATCAACGAGGCCAAACAACAAGAATGAACCTAGCAAATCAATCAAATCAAATCAATTGGTGAGTTTTCATCATATACTTTCGAATTTTAAACCATGAATATAAAAATACTTACTACCTCACTTACGTTATCGGTTTCAGTATATAATAAAAAAAATATTAATACCAAGGCGCCTTTAAAATGAGACCTTATTATGCTGAAAATATGGACAAAAGGAACAAACCAAAAATATGAAAAAAATAAAACGAAAACAATTTAGTGATTTCACAACAGAGTGTAAGGGAAAAACATTGCGTACATTAGGGACGTTTCGACGGGAGGACGATCGTTCACGTCGATAGTTCTTTTTATTTATTATCATTTAAATTAGGCTTAATTACAATAATATAATGAAAATTGAAACTGAATGAATGAATGAACAAATCTTACCAGATGCTGGCGACAGCTTATCATGCTTGTAGTCGTGTTGGCAGTTTCTGATGTTCTGTTGTTCAGGACAGACGGATTTGTCGGTGCTGGCCACTGAGTGGCTGCAGCGCCTGTTCTCCTCGTCAGCTCCACCGTTACACGGCCACAGAGTGCTAAACATACAGAATTACTGCAAATAAAGCACTTAAATAAAAACAGAACAAATACATGTCGAAGTAAGAGATAATCTTTTAATGGCTGAATTAGTCGGCCCAATCGGTTGTCGCTGAAAATCAGCGCTAAGGCCCTGTTTCTAGCAAGAACCTTGGCATATGCTGAGCGATGACCGTTTTGCTCATATGTGACGCGTCCTATTAAAAGATTTAATTTTTTTTTCTGTTATTTTTATTTGTTTTTTTTATGTGTTTCATTTCTTAGTTTTCTTGAATTAAAGTTGAACTAAATGTGAACACCTGTATAATAAACAGATGACTGAGTCTGAATCCGACATAATATGTCTAAATCCTGTATAAAAATAACCTCCTCTATATGCAATTTTGCTATGGCGGGTTCAGACCCAGTCACGCTGTCTAATAACTGATTCATTTTGACTAATATAAGACTAACAGCTTTACTCTTGGGTCACTATCGGAGTTTAGTTAGTCTAGTTTTAAGGCCAACCATGGTCCATAATCATGAGCTCACAACGTTGTGTTTTACCAAACACAAATATACTATTTGGAGCAAAACTGAATCAAAATCGCTTCAGGTATCCGAGAACTACGACATCACAAACAAATAGATAGATTTAAAAGCGATACATTGATATCCCTAAGCGTGTAGCAAACCACTTCTTGCGCCGGCGGAGATTAAAAGGAATTTCTGGATATGGAAAAAATAATACATCAACAAAAATGTACATATATCAAATAGGTACCTTATTCCTTTGTGAGCCTTAAGAGATTGATCACGGCGTATAAGCAAAAAATATTTACTCAGTAAATCAGAATACGTAGCTTTCAAAAAAAGGTTTCTTTTTGTGTAGGCCTTTGTGGGATACATTCACTATTTTCTTATTATTCTTTCAGCGACAGCTAGCTTCACCTTTTTCTGGCCAGTAAAATTATTATAAGGGAAGAACAAAAGGCTTCTAGTTAAATTCGAAAATAGATTTGACTAGGAAATGGATATAAAACTATCTCCTTGTTTTAAAGTCGGTTAAAAAAAAATTGGCCCTATCTTGATACGTCGAAGCCGCAATCGTTTTCTTAGCCAGTGTTAATAAAGTTTGAAAACCAATATTTTCAATAACCAGTAATCTAACACAATTTAATCATTTTTAACCTAAAATACGAAATCGGGAAATAAATTCAACGCCTACACTAACCGTTCCGGATTTGTAAATAGGTCGAGTGAGTGATTTACGCGAGAATCGTGTTTCCAATACGTCTACTTTTATCTTATTTATTATTATGTATTTATACAGCCTTCCTCGAGCAAAATAGGGCTTCGCCAAACATTATTTTGTTATGCCGTAGCTACGCAAATACTTTCAATCAAGAAAGTCAAGGGAAGCCTGACATTTCTCCCACAATACTTGTAAAGGAGGTCGATATAATTGTTATAGGACTTAATAGCGATTATTTCTGTAAATAATTTATTTAAATCAGCGTTAAGAATTCTGATGAACGAATGACATTAGCTTCCTAATCAATCAAATAATTTTCTTATTAATTTTTCATTGAAAGTTTTAAAAATATGTTTGTATTTTTTATTATATCAAAAGAAAAGTATTTCGAATTTTTTATTGTTTGTTCCATGCTATGGTCGAGCACGCAGCAAGAAGTGCTGTGGTTGTTAGCCACCTATCCATACATCTATACATTCACACCATTATTATAAATGCTTCAGTGACTGTGTCTGACTATTTGTTATGCTTCCGCGGCAAAACTACTTTTGATGACACTTGGCTTAAAGATAGCTTGGATCTTAAGAAAAGACATAGACCACTGTTAGCTGTTATATCCGGCAGCAAAACGGATGGAGCCGCGCGCAATGACTTATACAGGTATACCTTGGCCATCCAAGCATTCAATAAATAAAAATAATATTCTATATGGGTATAATTGCGCACACACTTCACTAATTCTGCTCGCTGGAGATTGAACCCAAAGGTCGAGTATCCATGAGTGGGTGCTTCATATCAGACAGAGCGAACATTAAATATATTGACGTTAATCAATTTCGACGACCGTAATGTGTAGAATAAAAATAAAATACAGTTCTGAAAAAAAACTGTACGTCACGGTTTACACTGATAGAACATAAAATTAGATTAAGGTCATCGAACGTCATTGAATATGAATGCCTGAGTTCATTTGGCCTCATGATACTAATTTTATTATTAACCCTTATGAGGCCAAATGAACCCAAAAGATTGATTATATTAAAGGATTTTTCTATTTTTGTAGTAATTACGATAATGATTACAGGCGTTTTAAATCAATGACTTACTTCCTGTACCTTTATGTTGTGACGAGTATGGTTCTGTTAGACGGAGTCAACCATATCAATTCTTAGAACTACTCGAGCAACATGGCGCCGCGCACGCGCTCGTTTTATATAAAAACCTTCATCGTCGCTTAAAAAACAACATAATTAAATGTCATAAATTATAATTTGCTATTATATATTATAATTTGTGGATAACGCCGTGACAGTTACTGTATTCTATTAACTAACCCCCGTATACCTACTGAAACGCTTATTAACTTTAACACGTTCTCTGTCACTACTATACACCTTAAAGTGAGAGAGACAGCATGAGACTTAGCGGCTTCAAACTGATTGATATTTTGGAAATCGGCCATAAGTGTTGTTATTTATGTATCTGCTGTTTGGTGCCCATAATAACATCAATGAAAAATAAAACATAAATTATAGTATACAATATGTAACAAAACCCCTATCCGATCCCTAAGACTATTATTCGGTATCGTACTGCGAACACATATACCTAGACATTAAATGGATAGGAGATTTTTTTTTTCCAATTGAAAATAATTAAATCAAAATAAAAACTGATCCAAGGCAACAGCAACACTGACCGCTCCTCAAAGTTCACGTACTTACTACCTGCAGCTTTGTGTCAAAGAAGCCGCCTATGCGAGACGGTTCATGAACTGTACCACGAATACGCCTTTATTGGCTCTGACAGGGGTTTTGTTACATGTTGTATACGTAGCATTATAACTTACGTTCGTTTAGCGACGAGCACGAGCAGTAACGCGGTGACGGCGAGCGCGGCGAGAGCTGCGAACGCGAGCGATACGGCGCCGAGCACGCGCTCCGTGTCAGCATTCCCAATCGGCGTGCTTATCTGACCTCCTTCGGACTGGAACGCCACCGGACGACGCAGGCGTTCTGTTACAAATACAAACAATTCAGCAAAAAATTGGATTTAAGAAGAGCTTTATTTCAAACTTCATGTACAAAGGTAGACTTGGTGCCATTAGGCGTTTTCTGTCAGTCAAACCTTTAAGTAAAAAAAGAAAATGTATATTGGCAAACGGAACAAAATAAAGTAAAAAATAAATATATTCATGTAGGCAGGTATCAATCAATTCAATACAAGAATTTAGAAGAATCTAACTTATATTTTGAAATGCATAGCTATCTTAACTTAGCAACGATAGCTTAAAAACTAAATATGAACAAAATTTTTTTTATATTACAGCAGTCACGGCTTCAATTTGCAATCACAAACCGATTTGTACATATTAGATAACATTAACAAAATTTATCGACACCGAAATCAAACAATTCGAACCAAATTGTTCATGAAATATCAACTGTCTTTTCTTTTCTTTTCTTTAATACAGTATTTACAGAGGCTGTGTAGTAAATCGCTTTTAGTAAATAAACAGTGATCGATAAGGACTTTGGCCTCCCAAAAAACCTTCCGGAAGGTTCTAAACCGATAGAATTATTCAACAGTAGATACGTATATTTTCCTTTTAGTCAACGGAAAATTGTCTTCTAAAGTTAACTTTTGAAAGGAATTGGTGTAATTTAATTAGAAGTAAACACAAAATGTTAATACAATCGCAATTTTGGTTTGAATAAAACAAAACTTTAATTGCTGTAAAGTTCTCAAAATATATATTTATAAGCTGAGGTTGCTATATTAAAAGTTACTCTCTTGTTGAAGATATTAAATCTACACCTTTATTTAATACAAATAATTCATTATTTATGTGGTTTGAAGAAAATGTTACGTGGCCATGAACTCTTTTAAGTACCCGATTGTCCAATCGGACGATAAGAGTGGGGGAATAGAGAATGCATCAGTCTCCGCACATACAACTGTAATGTTACCTGTGTTAAATCACACACGTTTCCGCCGTAGCCACAATTCAGTCGGAGGGACACCAAGTTAAACACATGAATAGACGAACTAATATTATTATTATTATACTAGTAAAATGGAATCAGATTTGTGTAGGGAATGTAAAACAAAGGTGAACAGAAAAAAAGTTGCTCTAGTTATGTTAAGTAATAAGCAGCGTTTTTTTACTACTTCTAAAGTTTTCCGAACCCAGATGCTGCACACTATGCAACATTATGGAACAAAAAACAGCAGAAAAAACAAAACACTAAATGGAATGCCCAACATTACTCGTTGCGAGTAAAATGGCCGAGCGATTATTTTTGTTGCGTTAAAAAATTGCAACTATACGACTGGCTGGAAACTTTTTTCTGTGAAACACGGATATCTGAATGTATTTAGCCATTTTGTACACGTTTGCAATACTCAGAACGCATAATTTATCATATGCAATGCAGATACAAAGCAGATTTTATAGCAGTTTTAAATAAAAACCTAAAAATAAAAGCATTAAAGCTAATCAAAATCGAAGACATGAATATTAATAAAAGACATTTTTGCATGACTAAAGAATAAAAAGATTATATGAACAACAAGAATAACGCAACGAAAATTTTAAAACTGCCTAAATGTCGTATTATTTAAATAAATCAGTACAACATTTATTATTGATGAAGTATAGTTATTACACGAGTGAAATCCTCGCGGATATTCAAGTTTGACGTCCTATTTTTAAGATTAATAAAGAGACATTTACCTCCAGAATGTGTCGTGGTGGCAGCATAAATAATGGCTTGGTGTCGCGCGGATTCCGTCGCGGTCCACAGTCGCAGCGCATACCACGCTCCAGCGCCGAGGTCTCCGAGCACCACCTATATTAACACTAGATGCTTCACGTTCTATTTCACGACCTTTTTAAATTATCCTTCTAAAGGTAAAAGGAAGGATATCTCACTCACTCACACATACACACACGCACACAGACACATAGCCCCATGTGCGTTATTAAATTTCTTGATGTAAAATACCTACCAATTTTATGCACAAAAAAAATTACTTACATAGCTGAACCGACTAACGTTGTTTGTCGCATTATAAAATCAACTGGAGAGGGGTTTATAAAATAGTCTATGCTATTTTTAGAACTACCGAATACACATAAAGAATTTCACAGACATCGGTGAAGCTCTTTCGGTGGAATTCGATGACAAAAACTAAAATACGAGATTTTTCTTTATATAGACAGAAATAATTATTAATTTTCTATTTAGGTAGTTCTAACCTCGAAAATGAAGTCAACGGAATAACGTTTGAGGTTTGAACAATAGGGTCCAAACAAATAAAGTCCTTTCGAATGAAAATATATATAAACTTCTATTAATACCATTCGTTGTTTACATCTTTCGGTCCTTGAAGAAATTTCGCGATTTTAGTAAACGACCTTAAGGCGTAGGTGTCATTACAAACACAATTAACGGATACAAAGCCAGACTTGCCGAAAATAGCTGATCAAATCAGAGGCTCCGAGGTGACCGAGAAAATAAGCGATCTGGGGTACGAGTAAGAAGATATACACTAGATATAAAATCGTAAAAAAGTTGACGATCGTTGCGTCTTCTGGAAATAGTAATTTGCGTTTTAAAACACACATTTGATGGCCTATTGTCAAAAGGCTTAATCATATTTATCCAATGTATTTATCCGTAAAATATTTGTCAATCATTTTTCAAATTAGGTGTTAAATTTCGTTTCACTTTACCTCTCTTCTCAGGTGCAAGATGCAGCTGCGAAAGGTTGGGAAACTTTAAAGGTTGCTTATAAAACTTTCACAAGTGGCTACATAAAGAGAGGTTAACATTATTTCCCAACTTTTATTAATAACGGACACGTTTACATGGACTGGTCCAATCTCGGGCGTTTTCTCCCTTTTATCGCCTTTTAATCTTGGCACGCTATTTTCACAACGTATTTCCCCAGAAATGCGAGTGTAAAGCTGTAATTTCGTTCGTTTCCCCTCTCACCTTAATCAACGTGTCTACCTAAATTTTCCTCGTACGCACAATAAGGTTGTTGATATTTGTATAAAAGAGATATTTTATCCGGCTTGTTAGAATCTACACTAATACTTGAAGACAAAGTGTCAATTTGCACGCCTCATTTTTTTTTAAAGCTTAGGTGTCGGTAATACATGGTGATTAGAGATGCCGGGGGTGAATGGAGACAAATTTGGAAAGGAATTCCTACTTTTCGTTCTGTTGCAGGCGCTTCATTTTAATAAAAACTGCTTTCTTCCAATTTATTAACTGTTCAGAGTAAAAAAAAAAATATTACTGTACCTAATGTATGTAATAAAATAATGTCTTACAAAAATTGATCCCTATTCATCCCGTTTTACGGCTAGCAATGTCGGTACTTTTGTTAACCTTTCCTGATAAGTTAAATGCTTGTTTACATTGGGTTTACGTCTGTAGTGTAATAATGGTGTTATGAACCGGCGACCACATGGCTGCAAGTCCGACGCCCTAGCTATAAGGCTACCGCCGCTTCTGGCCCCTGATTGTTTTTTCTTCTCCTATTTATTGTTTTTGCAAACGAAGATAGGTTGATATTTTCAATGGATTGACGAATACTAGTAACTTTATACTATTACGCTCAAGGGATGTAATCGGAGATTTTGTTTCAGACCCCCAGTTGCACGTTAGAGAAACCTGTGTTGACGCTAGATGTTTGTTGTTGTAACATGTTAGGGTTGTTTACAAATATATTCTCGCCTATGTGAAGGGTAGGTGACGTTTTCGTAACATAAGCGTAACGTTTACATTTGCTATAAAATATTTTTTAAGAAACGAAGAATTGTTTGTATCTACGATTAAAATATTTATAAAAATATAGTAAGAATGGCCGCTGTGAAGAGCCGTACCTCGCCCCACAGCGTCGCTGATGCATACATTTATTACTGCACAGCAACTCGCTCATGTTCACAACTGCCATTAAGTTTGCACCGTACTAAAGAGATGTGCAGTTGATATAAACTTGTTCAGTCAATACCAAAATCATACACATTTATTAAAAAATACTTATAATTTGAGAAATACTGAAATAAAATCAACGATTCTAATTATCAATCACGGGAAGAGTAAAAGTAAGTATTATTTGTCTATTGAGGAAGGCTACTGACCTCACGATGATGATGCAGTGACGTCAAATCGGCGTCCCTCCAGACGGCAGCGATGGCTGCATCAGCTCTTCGCCACTGCAGTCGCACTAGCCTGGCTCCGCAGCGCACCGCACGTCGAGCGTCTAACGCTAAAGCGCTGCTGTTGCTCCATACAGCCGCTTCAGCACCCTCCTCTAGTCTGTCGTCCCCCCCGCCTTCCCAGACCAGTACTGTTCAACAAGTAATGTGTAAGGGACAAGTAGTACATTAAATAAGGCAAAAATAAAACTTATTGTTATACATTAGAAAGGAAAAAAAAATATTTTTAAATAAATTATAAATATGGACAAAGTCACATACATTGCTCCGAATCCAATGTAAGTAGCTAAAGCACTTGTGCTATGGAAACAGAGACAACAAAGGTACCACAAACACCCAAATCCGAGACAATATAGAAAAGTGTTTCTTTTTCTACATCGGGGATCGAACATCAGAGCTAGCGACACTTTGAAAACCGGTGTGTATACCACTCGGCCACAGAGGTAGTAATTTCTTTTTAGAAAGTAAAAAAGATAAGCAGTAACACATGCTTTTATAGCGTTCGTACTTTGCTTCGTCAGAAGCCTTTTGTGTTTGAAGTCAGTGACAAATCGTTGCCCTATTAAATCACAAAAATTAAACCGCGGTAAAACAATCGGTCGGGCCTTTTGGTCTAGTGGTTGACCCTGACTGCTAAGCCGGAGGTCGTGGGTTCGATTCCCACCCAGGACCAATCTTTGTGTGATTAGCACGATCATTTGTTCTGTGTCTGGGTGTTATTTATATATAATATGTATGACGTATGTATTTAGAAATATATAAGTATGTTTATCAGTTGTCTGGTTACCATAGTACAGGCTCTGCCTAGTTTGGGATCAGATGACCGTGTGTGAGATTGTCCCAAGATATTTATTATTTATAATCCTTAATTTTTGTTGTTGTTGTCTTGAATATTATCACCTGGTGGTTTCGTCTTGACCATCAACGGTACTGATGGTGGTGAGGACCCTGCCCTTGAATGCGCCACAGCCCGTACGGAGTAGCTCGCTCCACAAGACAGCCCCCTCAGGACTACGCTAGCTGCCTCTCCTCCTGTCTCCAGCCTTCGTTCCTCCTCCGAACGACTGCTTATCGGCTCAAGGTCACCGGTGTCGTCGCGGACACGGACCCACCAGATTGTGAAACCTAATTAAAGTAGGGAGGGATAAACCTCACACTGTCAATTTCGAATATCTTATTTTGATTTTCATAGGGCGTAAAGTACTAACGGATTTGCTGCCTATGAAAAGGAAAGTAAGAAATACTCAATTGCTGGTCAACGCTTATTTATATAAATAAAAGCTTAGAATGGAGCGGATAAGAGGGGCTCGATATTAAAGGTTAAGCCGCAAGCGCCGCGGTTAGTCCGTTGAAGTGGCGTCCATTTTTAAACATAATCCTCCTGTGCATCGAAAATCTGTTGATCGCGACTCATATGAACTATATAGTTATTACAATTCTGACAACCTGTCTTAATAGGGTACTGTGTTACCCACTAAAATGGGTTGTAGAAGTCAGATAGGCATCCGCTCCACCTAAAATACGATAATCAGCGAAAAACTGTAAGATTGGAAGGAACAAGCTACTATTGCAATAGCAAAAACTCAATCTTCTCTTATAATAAATACATGTTATCAAGAATTATAAAATGATTCTAATATATAAAATGATTGCTATCATTTAACTGCGTTGCTACTTTAGCAAGGGAGCAAACAATCCTATTATCAATAATAGACAATTTTCCGACACTTTTCCTGTCCGCCAAAGTACTCTATTAAATTGTTTTCTGTATCACGGAGTTACTAACTTCGGAGATTGTTTTCATACCCAGAAATCGGACGCTCGAAGGGAATACAAATTTCCTTGTCAATGTTTCAAAGTTACGTAATTTATCGTATCCATAAAAATAAATGGGATTAATTAAAGAAAATAAAGTTTCATACATAATATTTTATATAATTCTTTTTTTCTTTTTAAAAAAAAAACGACGCCCGCACTAAGGAATTTAATCCTTGTGTCGCGGGGGTTTCACAAACATTCAAATCACATGCACAAAGAACACCCAGACTTGGAACAAGCATTTGTGGATCACACAAATGCTTGTCTCATGCGGGGATCGAACCCGCAGCACGTCGCGCACAGTGGTAATCAGCGTGGTGACCTGTACCACTCGGCTATCCGTGCAGACAATTTGGCAGTCAATCGTGCAGAAAATTTATGAAAGTTGGTTGACATAATTTATTACTAAAAGTGAAATAAAAAATAAGATATAATCGATACGGAGCTTCAATATGGAGTTTTTGCGAGCTAGGCCGAACAGCATCACTTATGGGACAAATCAAAATTAGGCTAACTAAGATCAGGATCAGGCTAGGCTATAAGAAACAGATGATTAGTATAAAAAACCTGGTAGCTGGATTCGACATGATGTTGAAGGCGGAAGATTAAGTTTTTGGCACAACTTTGAAAACCCGGTGCACAGCAACTGATCCTGACAGATTGGATCTGATGAAGCTGATCCTGGAGATTTCACATCACAAGACTTTATTCTTCTTACCATGTGGCGGCGCAGCGGGATGATGCGAGGTTCTCCAGGTGAGCCTTGCATCAGTGTGACCTGCTTGGTCCAAGCTCAGCGTAGGAGCGGTTGGGGGCGCCGCGCATTCCACACGGTACGTCACCTCTTCTGACCCAAACGTGTTCCGTGCTGAACACGTGTAATTCCCACTTGTTGATGCGTCAACTTCTACAAAAATACATAAATAAATCTAAAATATGTTTTTGTTTTTACTTTTTAAATTTGTTTCAAAACTTTGATACCAATTATAAATTTGAAACTTATCAGCAACCGTGTTACCGTGTATCGCTAGATGGCCATGTGGCGTCAGATGCGTGCGGGGATCATGAGTGACGGGTCTATCACCGCGTAGCCAACGAGCCCGCGGCGCAGGCTCCCCCCGCCATGCACAAGCCAAGCGGAGGGAGTGCCCACACTGTACGCGCGCCCACACGCCGAATGATAGGAGTCTTGCTCTTGCTAAAAGGCGGAATTTTCAGAGAAGTTTGTTTTAGAGGCCAAATTTTAATTAATTTTATCAACGGGAAACCCGGATACAAACGCTCAAAACGCACACACGCACAAGCAATACATGCAAGCTGTCAGATAGATACAGATTAAAAACAATAATTTTTGAGGAGCATTTTCTGGTGTACGTCTTTTAAGTAAGTCCGGTAATCCTTTCCTCAACAACAATATTACCTCTAGAAGTTGTAGTAGCAGGTTGTGGAGCCGAGGGTTCTCCTTCTCCTGCGGCAGAATGTGCCGCCACCCAGGCCTCGTAAGTAGCCCCTTCAGATAACGACCTCAACTCTGTTGATCCTCCTAATCCAACAAACGAGTCGCCGTCTTCCACTTGGACAGTTGTGGTTTGTGGTGGCCTGTCCCTAATATAATTTGGATATTAAAATATATCATTATGTGCATGCAACAGCTACAATCGATCTTTCATCCGACTTCACACAGAACTGCTATAATAAAAATAAAGCCTTGTAAAAATATGTTTTAAACGTATTCGATGGATTCTATCATTTCGTACTTGCCTGCCTAATTCTCTATAGAATACTGTGTAGTAAAGAAGAGGTCCATTTGGTCGGCTCGGCGGTAGCCAACTAACTGCCAAAGATGTGACTGACGTCGCCACCACTTTGACTGCAGCTGGTGAGCCAGGAACTAAGCACACATAGAAAAAATTAATTAAAATAGTTACACATAAGCGCACCTTATATGTAGTTATAGCAAATCTTACCATCTTGTTGTGTGGTACAATGAATAGGATGAGCGGGCACACCATCGCCTGCGGCTGTATACGCTAACGCCTGAACGGTGTAATTTGAATGAGGTCTTAATGCTAGCAGAAGCGTTTCCACCCCCGCTACTCGCTTAACCTCCGCTCCCGCCCCTGCGTTGGACCCGCTGTTCCCTCGCACCTCCCACTCCAACCACTCAGCCGCTGCCAACAAACAACTGCCATCACTCAGCTTGGATTTAAAACAAAATTTGATTACTGCGCGTTACAGCGAATCGATTTCATTAAACATTGACAATATTTACTCACTATGTTCCGGACGGTAGAGTAATTTGTAACCCAGTAAAGCGCCGTGATGTGCGTGCGCGGGCGGTGGGGACCATTCTACTTTTAAACTTTGAGGTGATACGGCACGACATCTTACTGCACGGGGTCCTTCTGATGGCACTGTTAGTTATACACATTGTTGATGGTTGAACTTGATAATATTATTAAAATTTTAAAATATTACTCTAAAATTAGAAATATACTTGCCACTTTCTTGAGTCAAAGTATTAACTGGAGCTGTTGCAGGTCCAGCACCAGCGCTATTAAACGCTCTTACACTTACAGAATATCTGGAACAAAATACTTATAAGCACTCTATATTGTAAATAATCACTTATGAAGTTATTTGACTTTCTCACCGTGTATAATGTTCCAGACCTTCGATTATGTATTTCGTTATTTGTCCCCTAACAGTCGCAAATTCCATGCCAACATTGGCTCCTCCGGCAAGGGTCCCGTCAGCTGACGGCCACCACCACACGGTGTAACCCAGAAGCTCCCCATTCCAAGACGATGAAGGAGGTGCCTTATAAAACACAAAAATATGTAGATAGTAAGTAGGTAGTAAGTCTTGTAGTAGCTTGTAGTAATTTATAACTTGAAAAGTTGATTTAAAAATGTAGATTGCATACATTCCTAAAGCATCACAACAATCATGGTATTGAATTGCGTATAAAATGAAACTTGTTAGCCTATACCTGCCAAGCTAGCTCGATAGTTGAGGATCTAGGCGCAGATGCTCGTAAACTGATCGGAGCTCTCGACGGCGGCTCGTGCAACGTCAGCGCTAACAAAGCCCTCGTGTGCGCTGACGCAAATTGGGCAGTCAGTGTCCGTGCTCGCACTAAGTACGCTGTAGCCGGCTCTAAGCCCGTTATTGTTGCACTTTCTGTCCTGTATACAAATGTTTCAATTTACTTTCATTGTCAAACGTACTTATACACCTATTGATATAATAAAACAAAACAAATTGTGATGTTCCGTAGCATCCTGTGTATTTAAGAGCGTTACCGTTAACGTTAGATGTCAAATGTTAGTAGAAATTAAAAAAAAAATTACTGAAACATCAACTTACTCAGAATACGAGTCCGGGTTATGAGCAGATACGGAAACATTATGTGTATCAGCGTCTCTCCAGGAGTCGGTATTTGAGGAGTCGTGTTTACGATATTGGACTACGTATCCTAATACTGGAGAATTTCCATCGTAGGGTCTTCGCCACTGAAGACGAACTGAACGAGACGTGGCCTCCAAAACCCTGAAGTTTGCAGGTGGTTCAGGTGGCTCTAAAAAAAATACCGGTCAGAAAATATCAACAAAATGAAAAATATATCGACTTAATGTTAAAATTTACCTTGAACTGCCAAATGCACGAAATGGTCAGATCGCCCATAAGGATTAGAAGCTTGACATCGATACACTCCTGAATCTCTTCTGTCAGCTCTTTCTATGACCAGTTCACTTCGCAACCCTTCTGCGCTTCTAGTTTCTGATATGCTCATTCTAAAAATACGAATTAAATTTTTAAAAATATTTATTTATATTTTTATATTTATTTGTATTACGTATTTATTTATATTATTATATTTATTATATTACTTATTTTTTTATGTTATACTGGCTACCCCTCAAACGTTATTTTGTCGTATTAAAAGAAAACAGGAAAGAGCCACTATCACACCTATCAGCTATTCTCAGACCTACCAAATAAATATACACGAAAAAAAACTATAAACATCTGTAAATCCGATATTTATAGAAGAAAAGAGTTTTTATAAAATTGCAAGGAGTTCTGACAACCTTTGTTTATTTAATTGTAAAAAATAACCTCTTTAAAGAAGAAAAGTAAATCGTAATTCTAAATTGGATTCTATATCTAAGTTCAAATTAAAAACGCCGTCGCATGTCGCCACGGCAACTACCTACTTACCAATTTTGCCATGGTTACCGCATGGTTTATACCTCGTTAATGTCAATTATCGTGTTATTCTATGCATGTTCTCTCATATTTCTTTGGATGTAATAAGCCAATTGCGATTAAACAAAAACTAAATCTAGCTTCGAATTTCACGAAACATTTTTGTACCAACAGTTTATGGCATTTGACGTGATGCCTTAACAACCAAACAGACACACGGACAAACAAACAGACTTACAGATTTATTTGAAGTTTAAGTATAGATAAGCAATGATATTATAAGTAAAAAGGTGTAGATAGGTTATAGGCGCTCAGCAAGCGACACGTTAAAATGTGGCTAACTAGCCACATTTTAACGTAAGGTAAAATGTCATTTCTGATTTATTTATGTCGCCAATTACATTTGTCTCTTTTTTGCTTGCGATAATCGAATCATGCCATCCTACCTTGACGTCTAATCGTAATGTAGTGTGCTTTGCAATATTCAGTTATTTATGTGTGAGTTAGTGTGCCGTTTTTGAAGATCGAATTTTGTGTAGGTAACCTATCTACACCTTTTTACTTATAATATCATTGTAGATAAGTAAATATATAGTTACCTATAGTCGGAATTAGGTAACGCTCGTCCTGAATGACTCCAAGCCGTTGCGAGAGGGGAATCGCCTCGAGCAACACACGCCAATCTGACTGTATCTCCTAGCTTTGCTGTTAAGTTCGCTGATTGCGTTTCAAATCTTGCTGGCTCTAAAGAAATACAGTTGCAAAATTGCATTTTTATTTACATTTACAAAATGCTGTAGAAATATCTTCAACTTACCGTTGATATGTATTGTAAGTACTTTGGTTAAGGCGGGCGATACACCGTTATCAGCTCTGCATCGATATTTTCCAGAATGTTCTGCTCGTGCTGATTCCAATCTTAGAGAACCGTTTGTAAGTACCACTGGGTCTGATACTCCACCTAGCGTGGTTTCTGTGCTACCTTTAAAAAAATCGATTGTCAATATAAATGCCGAAATAACCCAAAAGTAATCCGGTGAATGTCAGTTTTTTTATTGGAAGCCTTACCAGAAAATTTGGTCCAATATATTGAGGGTGAAGGATGGCCTCGTGCTTCACAACTTACAGTGAGTGATCCGTTTAGAAGCACTGCTGTGTCGGTTGGTTCAATTTGCCAATATGGTGGAACTGTAAGAAATATAATTTTGAGATCTACCGCAGTTAGCATGAGAGCAGGTTTTGACTGCTTCACCGAACTTAACCAGTAAATTAGAGAGACACTATTTACTCTTTAAATATCGCTATTGCATTTATTTGAACGGCGATCGCGCCATTAAAGGCCAATAAATTGTTCGTTTTAGAAAAGTTCTATAATTTGACTTAACGGCATTATCATATTCCTTAAACGTTTCTCTACAAGCTCATCGTAAAATTATAGATAGAATATTTAAATAAAATTGTACGGATAATTAACGTCTAGAAAATGTGTTACCTTTGATAGCCAGTTCAGCAGACATATTTGCTTTTCCAGCGGTATTAGTCACGACACAAGTGTAAATACCACTGTGGGCTGCAGTCAAACTTTTGAATAAAAGCATGCTATAAAATTCGGCTCCTCTTTCGTCGACCTAAAAATTTTAAAAAATATTAGGCAAAGCAAGAGGCGCCAAAATGTTTGTAAGCGCGCCGTATTGATGCGAAAATTACTCCAATAGTACCTAGTTAAATTTTGTATTTTTTTTGCATATAATTATGGCTCGAAATTTGTCATTCTTGTTTTATTGTATATATTTTTATTACTTACTTGAAGTGCGCTTGATATTGGCATTTGATCTTTAAGCCAGGAGAAATAAACTGGCATGTCTCCTGAGGTCACTGTGCACGTCAGTTGTGATCGGTCTCCGGCTCGCAGTCCCGGTGGGAACACAATTGGTGATAGTACTGGTGGTGACACCACTGACATTTGTACCTACGATTAAGTGATAGTAAAATAAACCTCTGTGCCTATGCTAGTTTGTTTTACGTTTTCGGGATCGAAGGGTTAATGACGTATGGTCCTCTGATTGGCCCACAACAGGCTCTTAATCAATCAGAGAGCCAAACGTGTCAACTCTGTACTTTGAGATTAGTAAGTAAAAACTCTAGCATGTTTTTCATAATAACGATTATAAATAACGATTTGTGTTCTAATAATTCAAAAAGTTTTCGATTAATATCTAAATGTTTCTAGGTTTTGTTTCTTTGCTTATTTTTGACCAATGCAAATAATTTTAAAAACAATAATTAGTTTAATTAAGTTTAGGTAATATTATTTAAAGACGACTTGCGATGTGTTCTAAAAGTTCGATCGTTATTTCATGAAATAGTAACATCGTTGTTTTGTAAATAAGAAATTATTTTTCATAATAATTTCTTATTTACAAAAGTTTGCTGTCTCCGATGAATAAGTGAAGCGGAAAATAGTCTGGTACCTTCGCTCATCCTCGACCGTAAGTAAGTGTTAGACTAAATAACCGGAACTAATTCGATGTGAAAAATTAATATTTTATTATAAGTATATTTTTATAAATATTTATAGTTCCTAACCTTTTAAGTCAAGTAGAGAATTATATTATGGTATCGCTATATTCAAATACTCTACATTTAGTTGAATTTTTTATTTATTTATTTATTATTAATTTTTTACTCGTCGCGTTTATCTAATCCGTGGGCGCGTCTTTACGCTCCCTAAATTCTGAAAATCATCAGATTTTATAAATGTTTATTGTAAAATGTCGAGTTTTGTGTCATGAATTAAATTTTAGTGGCAAAGAACTTAAGGGAATATAAAACCTTATTTTTATTATGTATATATTAACACGAGCGTTAACTTGTTAAATCAATAACAAATAGAATGAAAAATGTGTCCTGCCAGGTTAATATTTTCTTTTTAATTGCAATTATTGTACATTACCTCTCTCCTTGCGAGTTCTCCTCCAGGAGTAAGCACGGAGCACGTCCAGCCTCCTTTGTCCCGGTTCCGGTCGACGTTCGTGATGGTGAGCTGGCCGTCCATCTGCTGATAACGAGGGTCCGTACCCGCACCACCCTCCCATTTCACAGAACTGGGTTATGGAAAAATATGTAGTGGAAAAATCTTCAAGCGATGAAGATATTAAGCAATTATTAGCTTCTATTATTACAGGTATGTATGGTTTTAAATAAACTGCACGCATTGCTTCGGATCGAAATGGATTTTACAATCTTGAAAAGAAATTAAACCGTCGAAACAGTTTGGTGGAACTTAAAATAATAATTTTTATTTGAATGAAGAACTATTCACAGTAATTTATCTAAATTTTTCAGTTCTTTAATAGTTTGAGAACCGGTACAGAAAATACCTGCCAGATGCTGCACGTTTACTAAAAGTCAAAATCTGTATAGTGGGTAATAGAGGTAACTGTAAACCGAGTACCTACTAACCTGTTCCAGTATAATTTAAAATAAAGAGTTTTTTATTTTGTAAGATATTTTTTGTGGTAAATGATGTAATAAATATATTTAAATTAATTGTTATCCAGAATATGCAACTTTTAGAAAAAAATGTTGCAAAGGCTCCGAACTGTTCGGAACTTAGTGAAACTAGGGCCTTTGTGAAGAACAATGCATTCTAGAAGTTGTATTTCTAACCATGTTAATTTGATTTTTTTAATGTTTGAGTAAAATAGAGAGGTTTCAAATACAAGGGCCTTATTAAATCAATATTAATTGCATTATTCGTACGTTTGTGCTGTTTATAATTTTCTAATAGACATTACCTTAATTTACTGTTCCTAGACCATGGTCATAACATCCAATACAATATGGCACCATGGGCATGGATGATTAATTAAATAAATAAGTTAATAAAAACACAAAATGCAAGACTAAATGCATAAATGATGAATAATTATTATTTTCATGTATGTTTATAGTTCGTAACTATGATGAAACTCTTGAGAATTAGCTTTCTCAATTAATATTTAGGATTTTAGGTGCTCAGAATTGAGAATAAAAAAATATGTACACGGTCCAAAATGGTCTCTTGAGCTTATTATCAACTATTCTAGGCTATTCTATATCCAGATTTTCCCATAGATCCAGTACAAAAGTCAGAGCCTTCCATTCTACTCAAAGTATGCTCTTAACACGTTACATTTATATGAAAACCGCTCCACTTTCGCTTACGAAATCAAGTGATTCATATTCTATTGCCATCGAGTTCGCAATTACATAAAGGGTACAGAACAATAATGTCTATAATATTCAGTTAGTAATCATTATAGAAGGTTCAAGGTAGCTCAGCCTCAATAGACCGAGTCTCAATGTTGCAATACATATATTATTGTAAAGGCAATGTTGGAAGTGAAATTTTATGGTCTAGTAACATAAAACATTGCTACTGTTGATGGAAAAAACTTTTTATGTCCGTAATTTTTGAAACTTTGTATTTTTGTATTATATTTCATACTAGTGCACTGTAATAAATGCCTATAATTATATGAAAACATCCTCTTGGATAACTCTATTGCTAGAAAACGCAGGATTATTTTAAAAGGAGTGCGTATATTCAACGAAGTAATCAGGTACATAATACTGAAAAAACTTTCCTCAAGGAAAATAGGTCGAAATCTTAAAATTGAGAATCATCTTTTTTTTATACAAATATAAGTCACGTGACCTGTCACTTTGTATGATAAGTTCATTTTCCATTTAAAGATTTCGACCTATGTGTCTTGGGAAAGTTGTTCAGTTTTATGCACCTGATTACCTCGTTGAATATACGCACTCCTTTTAAAATAATCCTGTATAGTTTTAAAGATCTAAGCTCAGAGACAACGGGACCGATTTGTTTCATACCACGTAAAGATTAGGTACACTCTTCTTGAATTTTTTTATGATGTTTCTTGATAAGCAGACGCGGTACGCAAAGTCTTTGAATACATAAAAGATTCAACATCAAAAACATACATGCAATGGATTTAATCCTCTCCAACAAGATCACATAAAAGGCAATGCTACAGAACGAACTACTGACCTTTGGATTTACAACTCAATCGAAGGTCCGGTCCTTGGGTTACTATCAATCTCATATATAAATCAATGTGTAAATTACTATGGGTACTCACTCAATAGGAAATCCGTAGTAGGGACACCAAATCGTGACTTCAGAGCCTGCGACAGCTTTCACAGGATTCATAGCCCTGATGTATGGAGGACCTATTTAAAAACAGAATTTAAAGTATGTTATAAAAACAATACACTACAAGCTTCGATGCTGCTGCTGACATAATGAGATTAAAAAAGAAAAGAAAGACCCAAAATAGTTACACCGTCTCGAATAAAAGCCAGTCAAAGTTTTGTAAAGAATATATTTTTCCGCAAATTCAACCTTATCTGCATGGCACAAAGTTTGTTTTGTCTGATTAAAATTTCTGCGGTCATTTTTGAAGGACGGATTTGAGGTATTGACTTGGTGCATCTTGGGTTTTTTCTTAATGTCAATCAATGTTGGCAAATATTTTACGCTAACTATTTTGGCTCCATTATAAGAGCGTTTCCTTTCTTTTTTATATCTTTACTGTACACATTCGTAACTGAAATAATACTTTTATCTGTGTTTATTTAGGATAGCAATACAAACATGAAATGTTTCAGTAATGACACAACAGCAGTAAAAAATGTAATTCACAGCTGTTTGGGATAAGTAATAAATAATAATATTCAAGTGGCGCTCTTTTGTTCTTTATTTCTCTTTATTCTAATTCTTTGTCGTTGGTGGAATGGGGTCTCCTACTTTAGAAAATGTAAATAATAATTTATTAGTTAACAACTGTAATTATTAAAAAGTGTGTGCAATTAGAAAAATAGTTACATTATAAAAACACGAATTAAATTGTATTTATATCCTCACAGCGAATATATGAATTTATTCGTTGTGAGGTACAAATATCACGTATAATTTAAATTAGGTGTAAAATAAATAGACCTACTTTTTACATTAAATATTTTAATACATACCTACGTAGGTACGCCAGTTAACAACAAAAAACATGATAACACTTAGCTTGAAATATCGTTAACGATGTGTCTACATTCACGAGAGACGATATATTCTATGATTTCGTTCACGATATCGTTATGATAAATTGGAAGAATTTAACTAGTTTTCATGATATGCGTGTATTCGGTGGGTGCAGATTAACGTGTTTCGGGAGATGAAAATGATAGCTACGCTCGCGTGGATGAAAAATTGAAACTGGGACGAATACCTGTTTTATTAAAACTCGAGGTGCAAAAACGGGAACATTGCACAGAAATAGAAGTTAGAAATGTAAGTGATTTTAGATTCCTATTTCGATATGTTCCATTTATTAAATAAAACCTTAATATACCTACTTATTATGCTTACCTACTCCTGTATTTACAAAGGAAAATCTTTTGATATATACATAATTTTAATTCTGGAATGTGTTTTTTTTTTGTGTGAAATGTGAACTTCTCTAACTAATTCGACTTTTAAAAAGATTATTTTTATCACACCCTTGAAATTTAATAAAAATGGCTCATAATCGACACCTCCGCATAACCGGTAACTTTTTTATTGTAAATATGAATAGCACGGGGACTATAAGCGATGCAGGCTGCTCTAACTAAAATCTCATTATTCTTTGCAATACACAACGGTTACGGGCCATTCATTCGATCTAACATGGGCGAGCACCTATTAGGCATTAACTTCAGGATACGTATTTTTCTCGTTAGCTCCAATGACTATCAATCGGTAGAGATATAATTATGTATTGCTGTAGTACAAGGCCTATTCCGAAACACCATAAAATACGTTTAAAAAAATACGTTTTAATTCAGTTTCTAACATTATAATTGTTATGTATAATCAAACGTACTTGTTTCGAGATGGGGTTATACTTACTAATAGTTATATGATTAACTTTTCATTGAACACATTTATATAATCCCATAAATCCTATTTTTACAATATGATAAAATAATATATCATTTATGCTGATCTGCAGTATTGCATATTATGTAGTTTTTTTTTTAATTCAGAAAAGCTTATTAAAAATAACTTAATAATATAATTTTTAAGATTTCGTATAAGACAATAGCATGTCAGTTCGTAAACACAGTTTTGTAAATTTACTTATATTTTGTACATAAATCTAACATTAGCTAAATTAAAAAAATTGAAACATTTACCGTAAACATTGAGCCTGGCAGCATGAGCGACACTTCCATGGTTGTTGGTAGCCCGACATTCATATCTCCCACCATGCTCCACCCTCGCACTGCTGAGAGACAGGGTCGACAGCACATAGTTACCACTGGAGCTCAGCCCAGAGGGACCATTCTCCCTCCCCTCCGTGATTATAGCCCTGTGATAAAAATCGTTCTGTACTCTAAACATAAGCACAAAAACAAAACTTGCGTGGTGGCCTAGACAAGTGAAATTTCTACAAGCGTTAACGATATTCGAATAACTCGAATGAATGGAAGTAACATATTATGACACGTGGCTTATCGAAAGTAAATGTCATTTCCATTCATTTAATGTCACATTCGATTCTAGTGATTCTTTTGAGCGCTCTATCATCGTTAACGGCTGTAGAAATCTCTCTGAGAAACGTCGACGAGGGCTGGTTCCAACGCATAGAAATGACAGTCGGGAGCACGAGCTGCTGGAGATTTCCGTGCCTGGCATGGCTGAGCGTGCCGTGCTCTACCCGGTCGGGATCATGCAGTCTTTCGGGTTTTTATCTAAGGGCCTGCTGCTCAAGCCCAAACAAAACAATGACTAAAGAAAAAATAAAATCACGCTACTATAAACCAGGGTCGATAGCACATAGTTGCCACTGGAACAACTTTTTCCTTCCTCCATGATAATAGCCCCGCGATAAAGGACTAAACTGTATCTACTTTTGTACTCTCTAAATATGAAGCCCGAAAACTAAAATATACGTTAGAGAAACGTATCAGATTTTGGCCCGTCATAAAATATAACGATATTGTTGTCTTTATTTATGTATCGTGATAAGGCTTGTATTTGAGATCGTGGAAAAATGTTACCGTCATTACACTGATCTTTGTTTACCATTAAATAGGAAAGTTAAGCGGCGTTAGCCTAATGGTCTCCCGTATGCCCGAGGCAACTTGCGATCATGTGGTTGTGGGTTCGAAGTGAAGCCAGTCGTAATACAAGTATTTAGCTTAGCACGAGGAGTTAACAAGAATTCTAGCAATGTGCGACCCACATTGCTACTCCTTAATCTTAAAAAAAATGTATCAGACATTCTTCCGTCTGCTTTGATTCAAAAGACAAAAGAAGTTTAGATTGTTTGATGTGAAGATTGGGATTTTAATACATTCGCTCCTATTAAAAAAAACTTGCTGGAAATTTTAGTATCTGTTAATTACTTAACGGAACAGTTTCCGTAGTTCAGAATTTATTTTAGAGCATTGGCGTTGAGTAATGTGTTTGTAGCCTGTTCTTGATATTTACATACATCGAGAACAGGTTAAAAGCTGAACTTAGGCCACACAATTGGTTGATTTGTTTGAGACATTAAGAAGTTGCGTTGAAGTCTGAGTTCAAAAACCGGCTATAGTAGTATTTATGTGTTTTCTCACCCAAGATGTGAAGGTATAGGCTGACCATCAAGAGACCATCTGAACCGAGGAGGTGGCTCTCCAACAGCAGAACATTTTAGCGCCACCTGAGCCCCCGGCTGTACTGCTTGCTCGATAAACGTGTACACCAACTCCGGACGAGAATCTAAACCGAAAAGTTGAAATAATAAAGTTTTCATAAAAGTTTTGTTCAACAAATAATTGTTGTCAATAAGAATGGATCAATTTGCATTACATGAAGCCACGTCACTGTTAATTACTGTAAATTCGATGTGGTCGATAATTCTTTTGTTTATGAGATTGCTATTAATTAAGCAATTTTAGTTTTTATGCTTTGGTATCATAAACATCTGTTGTTTATTTACTTCAAATGAATCCAAAAAGACTATAAAGTCATGCTAAAAAAAGGAAGTTTTCTATACGTAATAATAATATCTTGGGACATCTCACACTCGGCCATCTGGTCCAAAAATTAAGCAGAGCCTGTACTATGGCAACCAGACAACTGATAAGAATACTTATATATTTATAAACACAGAACAAATGATCGTGTTCATCACACAAAGATTTGTCCTGAGTGGGAATCGAACCCACGATCTCCGGGTTAGCAGTCAGTCAGGCCACTAACCACTAGACCGACAGGCCCATCAAATACATGAAGCAACATTGATGAGAATTCCTGTACTTACACCTAATGTGGTCGTGAGGGCACGATTCTTTTCTTTAATAAAAATTGCTATTGAACAATATTAGTCGCCTGTGTAAGCGCTCTACAAGAGACATTATAGGAGAAACAAATAGTATAAATTCACGTACCTGGCGATCTTTTTAACCGTTTTCGTTTGTACGAGTGTAGCGTTCCCGTTACTCTCACTAACGAGCAGCGCCGAACTGTAACATATAACTAGGTGAATGTAAAAAAAATACATCGGCTTACATACTGCAACCTTCTGTTGACGTACTGCTAGAGTATTGGAGATTCCACTTGGGTACCTGGATCAAGTCACTTGAACAAAGGTCTTATTTACAAATATTGAACAAAAATGAGCAGCCTGTTTTTTGAAGAAGAAAGAAGAAGTTCATTAATTTATTTTAGTAGGATATTTCTTACTTCTTTTACATGAAAAATATCTCTAGTGTTATTTATAAGTATCACTTTCACGTACAGTCACGAGCATAAATATGTATACACATAGCGAAATTGTAAAAATTATTTAGCGAGAAGTTTTTGTTAAAACTCAAAAATATATACATGATTTGAGAACTGTTATAATTTTATGTTGTTAAATGATTAAAAGTTGAATTGATGGTGAGTTCCTGTTAAATTATTATTTTACAATTTCGCTATGTGTATACATATTTATGCTCGTGACTGTACTTCGACGATCAGTGTTCCTCATCCCAGTTAATTAGTCAGTTAACCGTTTCGTCACAATAATAATCATATTCACAAAGATGAATTTTAAGCCTCTATAAATAACGTTAACTTCATCGAGGATGCAATAAATCCTAAAATATTTTTAAGATTTAAGTACTTGCGGATTAAGTTATCATAGTATATCGTAATTTAAATCATAGTGTAGTGTATACAGTTCTTTCAGTAAACCAAGCGTTTTCTAACCTCGGGCGTTCAGTGAGAAGACAAAATAATACTTATTAAGTATTTACACGGATTCGTATTTACACGGATTCACGGTGTATCTTAATGTATTCTTTTGTTTTGTGTATTGCGCCGCTTATTGTGGCAATAAATGATATTTTCTTTCTTTAAAGAAACTTTAACTGTGTGTAGTAATTTTATTTACACATAATAATATGACTTATGCAACTTTAAACAACAAACAGCAACTAACCAGAATAATCGAATATCCCAATCTTGATTCCAATAAAAATTACACTCATTGCCAAGCTTAATAAAGGCAACGTTTGTGTTAAAGCGTGCAAATAATGCCATAATTGTACAAACTGAACTTGTAGGCCCCTGAGGGTTTATCAGCAGTAAACATATTCGCATTTAACTGTTCCAGAATGGCTGTTACTTAACCGAGTCAGCTAATTTTATGTATGTAAATAACGGACTGGTTTGTCAACATTTTCGATGATAAATTTAAGACAAATTTGGTAACTAAGTCATGTAAGGTTCTATTTCTGATTGCAACTCAAACCCATTCTCGCCATCATCAGATAGCTCTTTTTCATAATGAGATTTTCATAATTTTATAAATAAATATTTGAATGTGGACCATATTGTAAAGACGGCCACCATTATGAGAAAACACAAAGGAGCTGTCAATTAAAAAAAACAATAGGATTTTTGACTTGACTATAATTTTGATGAAAACGTTTTTTTTTCTCCAAAAATTACTTCTCGTAGCAAGCTCACGAAATTAAAATAATTCAGTATTCCATTCCGTTGAAAACGCACGAAATCGCATAAAACCCGATATGTTTAAAAATAAAAAGTAGATATTTTATAATAATAATAACGGCCTATATACGTCCCACTGTTGGGCACAGGCCTCTTCCCATATAGAGAAGGGATGAGCATTGATCACCACGCTTGCTCATTGCGGGTTGGCGATTTCAGATTCCAATACTTTGAAATCCAGGTTTCCTCACGATGTTTTCCTTCACCGTTTGTCAATGATGTCTTAGAATTATTAAGAAAGTACATATAACTTTTGAAAAGTCACATTGGTACTTGCCTGGGTTCGAACCTGCAACCATGTGCATGCGAATCTGGTCATTGAACCGCTAGGCCACCACGACATTTTGTCTACAAGTCTTTTTACACAATTATGGAAAACGTTTGCCCGTGACTACGTATCTTTCAGTTGTGTCTAATAGCTCTTACCCCTAGTTTTTTTTATAAATATCCCGTGTACAGGTATCAGTAAGTTACAGTTTTATAAAATGTGTAGATTGTTGTTTATTTCAAATAGCTTATGTTATTTTGGTACTTGATCACCAAAGTTACATAAACATAAATGCCTTTATTGAAAGAAAAGAAAACAAATTTCACGAAAATGTATTCATTTTTGTCCTGAAGAAGGCACAGCAAGCGTTACATAAAAATAATATAATATCGTGACAGACGGGGATATGTCGAGGAATTTATTGTATATTTAGGCAACGAAGGGTGGATGAGGATCATATTTTATTATTTTGAAGGTTGAAATTAGTTTTCCCGAAAATTGTGCAAGAATTTTTTGACACAGAGACGGGAAAATAGGTACAAAGTGAAGCCCGTTCAAAAATTCACTCAGCTCCACTTTTTACTAGCCGCATTCGTTCAGAATTTATATCGCCGTAAATCGTAAAAGCGAGCAAAATATTTACAGCCATGTAGAATACCGAAACGCTGAGATAGACCGAACCTTCAGATTATCTTCGACCATAAACAATATGGATATTTTTTAGATAGGATATCCATAATTCAGAACATTCTAGAATGTAATCAGGACTTAAATCAGCTTTGGGACACAAAACCAGGCTTATAATAACTAGTTTTGATCTATATTTTCAGCATAATATATTCATGAAACATTGTATTCTTGGCTTACATCAAGTTTTTATAGCATCTACGTAGTTGCATATAAGCAATGTCGCGTCGTACACTCAGAAAATACACTTTAGTAAATAAGTTGTTTTCATTGCTCCCTTGTCGACGAAAAATTCAAAGTGGAGGATAAGAATGGGTAAGTACATAGTACGTACTGTACTAGTAGATGTAGGATAGTAAAACGAGTTTTCTAATCCCATATGTAAATGCATACTACAGATGAAGTATTCGTTTAAAGTTGAAATACAAATAGGTCATTCACAAAGCGAACGGACATTGGCGAAAAAACCACCTACCCTTATGCCTCCCGGTCCCACACCGCCGCCTGGTGTCACCCACTCCCACAAAGATGGATGCCAACGCGGGAAATATCCGGCGAACTATTCCAATTTGAAAAGTTTCCTTTTGGTAAAGCAACCGCACTTGGTTGACGCGAAATGAACATGAAAAAATTGGGCAATATACGGCTATTATGCTTTATATGATATATTAAACCAAGCTACACTCTCCTAACGATTGTAACAACAGTCTCATTTTAGACTATATACAAGAAATACAAACTCAAGGACTAAATAATATACTCTTGTTGTAAGCAACAAAACCCAAAGGTACTGTCGTGAAATAAAAGTTATACCAAAACATGTACTGGTTATGATAATATTTTTTCTGACTTTAGCAGCAACACGAATATTTGATCACCTATCTCTCAAGGAGACATATTCCGAGCCTCGACATATAAAATGTTGCCGACGTACAGATGCAAGCGAGCGTAAAATATTTATGACGGCGAAAGACGACTGAATCGATTGGAACCGAACCGAATACTTTTAGATTCACGTAATAAAGCCGCCTACATTCTTGCTGATTTAGTGTTTGCGAATTAGTTCAAGCTTTCTTTAAGTCAAGGATCCGATCTTATTAACATACAAATCATTTAGTCACAACTTACTCGAACAAAGACAAGAACATACAATAGGTATTTTGGATAAAAAATCTGCGTTCCGTTTTCTCTGTACGTCACAAAATGGGAGCGCCTACATCTACATACTCTCGTACACAAATCACACAAATTTCGGCGTTCTCGGATCCCTGATATTTGTATTTGTATTGATCTGCCATCTGCCACCGGTGACACTCCTGGAAACGTACTATGAAATATGGCTACTAGATGTACCTAAACATTGTTATTAGAATAATCACATTATAAGTTTATTTTATAATTTTCTTCATCACCTTTTAAACCAATCAGTTTATTTTCCAATCTAGATATTTAATATCTTGTACGCCAACTGAGCTCTAAAAAGCTTTGATTACATAAAAACCTTTGGAAATTTATTGGATCAATTAAGCGGGATTGAAACAAAAGCTTTCAATTAATTTGTGCGATATTGTATGATATCCCTTTACATCAGATTTGTTTTCAATTATTTAGCTGAACTAATTCAGGAATTCTATTTTTAGGTATACAATTTGGATGGACGGTATTTTTTTAGAGGAATTCTCGCTATTCGAAAGCTATTCACTACACATGCTTGTATGTTCAGAATACTGATTCGTTGATGCAGTTTCGTATAAATATGTACGTATCTGTATTCGGCCTGCACCGTAGCCTATTTGTGGAGCTAGACATCGAGTTTTTAATTAGAAAAGCCGTTTTGTTTGAAAAGTTTGTCTGCAACGAACCGTCGTGCCGGACCTCCTACGTATTCACATCAAGCCAATTTGATTATTTCTATTTTGGAATGCTACCTTACGATAGACGAGAGTTTATTTCCTTGAAAAAGTTTTGAGACTCTTAGGTGTTACTTTGACCAGTAATAAAGAATATTTTTTTGGAATAAAACATTACTTAGATCCGTACCTCATTGCCTCACTCAGTCCAACCACAATGTGGTTTATCAGCAGTTAGAAGTCACAATGACCCGTCGGAACTCGTAATAAAAATGAACTAATAAGAAATTTTCGCACCAATTTCTTGTGATCCTCGGTTAGACCTTATTTTTCTATGTGAGTGACTGCGAAATTTATGAGAGACCCCGACGCAATAAAATACCTTGCGAGAAAATGAAGGAGCAAATCGCAATATATTTGTTTCTTCGTGGCTTGAGGGAGAACGTTTTAGCCATCTGCGGAAAAATATATTTTATGGGAATGTTCTACGTTTTATGAAGTCCATTCGTTTTATTTTATCAAACAAATACTTTTGAAATGAATTATACTCATTTATATTGCTTTTGTTTTTTTATTTTGTTACAGTTACTCCTAATTGACTGTTAAAGGGCTGATGTTAGAATGGAATAGGTTTCAGCAGTTACAGTACAGTAAGCAAAATACATTATGTATACAGAAGATTCTGGTACAATGAATCTTTTATCACGGCAGACGGGCCTGTCCTTCCATTGAGACATAATAAATTATTTCTCTACCTCAAGACCGCGATTGTATTTTGTTTGTTTATGTACTTGCCTACAGTTTAGCTAAATATTGATGAACTTTGATTATTTAAATTCACTTTTATTAAAAAAGCACATTCAAATAATTATAATGTTATGAAGGAAAAATTACAAAAGTTAACTTTGATTTTTGGAATTTATTGTCTATAGCTGTTGCCCGCGGCTTCGCTCGCGCGTAAAGTAAGGAGTATGAATAAAAATTTTCATTAAATATGATGACGTTAAAATAATAATCAAAGTAAGGCAAGTAGCAAAAGCATTTGTGTTATGGAATCGGAGACAACGAAGGTACCATAAACACCCGACTCAAGACAATGTAGTAAAGTGATTTTCTACATGGACTCGTCCGGGGATCGAACCTGGGAACTTAGAGCTGGCGACACCTTAAAAACCAGATTGAACGCCACTCGACCACGGGGGTCGTCATTATAGATATGTCTTAGATGGTCACTATCTTAAATCTAATTATCTTTTCATCTGTCTATCTTTGAGAATACCGAACTTCACATACCAACTATTTCTGCCCCTATTTCACCCCCTTATAGGGTTGATTCCTAAATTCACGGAAATACATCTTATTTATTTCTAACTAATAACCCTTGTATGAAATTTTATGTATCTATCTTTGAAAACGACACAATTCATATGCCTTCAAACTTCCAACCCCTATTTTACCCACTTAGGGGGATGATTTTTAAAATCGCCGAAATACGTCTTTATTTATTTCTATCCAGAAACCCTTATACGAAATTTCATGTGTCTGTCATTGGTATTCTAACGAATACTGAACTTCCCATACAAACTTTCAACCCCTATTTCAGGTAGATTTCCAAAAGAAAAGTAGCCTATAGCCTTCTTCAATAAGTGGGCTGTCTAACAGTGAAAGAATTTTTCAAATCGGACCAGTACTTCCTGAGATTAGCGCGTTCAAACAAACAAACATACAAACAAACAAACAAACTCTTCAGCTTTATAATATTATAGTATAGATATATAAAGTACCTATAGATAAATAATTATAGTATCTTAGCCGCGTCACAGATTAATAAATAGTTACTTGGCCGTGTGCAGCGCCCCTTATTGAACTCCACTGCGGGTGACGTAACCTACGACAAACTTATTATTTGCGGTTGGTACAGTATTCGGGTCTAGGGATCGAACCGCAAAATTAAGTTTGTTTTTTTTTGTATATACTTTTCCGGGATAAAAACTACCCAGTGTGGGGCCCAGGATATTAAAGAACAATTATACCAAGTTTCATCGAAATCGAACCGGTAGTTTTTGCGTGATGCCTGAACAAACAGACAGACAGACAGACAGACAAAAATTTTTTTAATCACATTTTTGGGTTCGGTGTCGGCCTAGTAACACACCCCGCCATTATTTTTTTTGATATTTTCTATGTACAGAATTTTCACTTCTACAGATTTATTATAAGTATAGATAATAAAATTGTTTGTTTCAATTCAGCAAATACCTAATTGGACTACAAAAATCATAAATGTAGTTAAGCAGTTTATTACCTACTAAAATGTATATATGTGAACAAGTTTAAAATAACTGTGGGATTAGACAACAGTTCAAAATAAACCTTTTTAGCTGCTAATCAAGAACTTAATGACCGCACACAATATAATTGTATGGTTTAAATATTTGCATAATTTTACATGTCACTAACACAATATTGCTTGCAATTATTGTACAGATTATCGGATAGAATTTGCAATATGCTAGAATAAATATTAGCTTAACTTCTGTTTTATATATTGGTATACTTGCTCATGTCGTATATTCTGCTTCAATCCAAAAGTTGTCGAAGTTTTATGTGAAGACATAATATATGGGAAAAAAATATTATTCATAAATTGTAGAGGTGTACCTGTATGAGGTACACTAAACAGCAAAAATATAATTCAGTAGTAAAATTATTAAGCTGCTTAGAATTGTTAGAAGGTACTAATTACCAAGTATTGCGATCCAAATCAATTTATTATTATCGACTAGTTCAACGTTCAAATTAACCCAAATAACATCGGACATTTATATGACGCTTGACCGATATCATGATTTGAAACTTAATTTTATACCTTATAGAGAGTTCCCTTTATACATTTAAAACGATAGTAATTAATGACTTTTGCTTGGATCTCCATTTTATCATAGTTTTCTTACTCGATTTTCTTTTTACTGATTTTCTAGTAAATCTCAAATGGATTTTGCATTACTCAATTATCCAAATAAAATATTACATTAGCATTAATTATTTAATAAAATATTGTATAGGCCAAAAAGATGCTGGCGAGATGACATCATTCGCTTTTTTCCGGATTGGTGGGAAGCGGCAAGACCGAGGGACCTGGAGAAGGTTGGGGGAGACCTTTGCCCAGCAGTGGGACACCTAAAAGGTTATAAAAAAAATGCATTATAGTCCGTTGTCAGCTTACGCTTATAATGCTTTCCGAGACACAGTTGGGTTTTTTAATAGATGACCACCCGCATACCACGTTAAAAAATACCCGATTCATAGGGCGCTTTGTAAAGTGCCTTATACAATAGTTATTTTACATTTTTATGTACATATCCATAAACAAATAACTGCACAAAGTTATCATCCGTGTATCTCGCAGTTTGCAGAGCAGTCCCCGGACTTCTAACCTGTATATTTATGGCCTGTCTTATTATGAGACCACAGCCACATTTTCTCCCTGTCGGCTTGCGGTACGTTTCATAATAGTTTTTAGTGTCACTCCAGCATTTTTATGATATAATGTTGCTTTATTTTCAACAGATTTAAGATTCCATTACTAAGTTAACAAGATCTTTTTTCACGTCTTTTGATATAAGTTTAGGATGCTTTTGCAATTTTATTTTTAAATTTATGTCAATTTAATTTGAAATAGTTATATTATGCATGTGTTTTAAATATAAATGCATAGTAAATATCAATATATAGTTTTGCTCACGGTTCCACCTGCGTGGATGTCAGTTATCGCGGCAATAAGTCTATATCCTTCCTCGATAAATGGGCTATCCAACACTGAAATATTTTTTCAAATCGGTCCAGTATTTCGGCGAAGCCATTGGGCTTCGCCGAATTACGAAAATAGCCTATAAGGCTCGCTGAAGTTAATGTCAGAGGAACCACTGATGTGCGGTCTACCGTATGTAAGTAACCTTCTTTCATATTAGTTCGCTTTAGATTTTTTAATAAATCAGGAGATACAACAGACTTTGTCCTATAAAACAATAGTTACGTCAAGCTAGAGCATACATTAGAAAAGTTAATATGGACGTTAAGTTTTCTTTTGCTATTTCTGCGATACTTACTTTTTTATCTCATTAGAAACTACTGACGATTTATATTTATAATAATATATTATATAAGATTTGGGTTAGGTTTGCGAAAAATACACTCGAGAGCAATGAATCCGGGTCACTTAAAGAGTCCTAAAAATCTCGGAAACTAAAAATGCTAGGTTAATGCAATAAATTGTATTTAATAGACAATGCAATACTCCTTAAATGAAGGTATTAAAACTTCTTAGTTATTGTAAAGTTATATCATAAAAAAATCAAATTTGAAAAAGGGCCACTTTCGAAGATGGAACTACGAAATTACAGCATTTGGTTTTGCTTTTGTTTGTAATCTGTCATTTATGTGGGTACATAAACCATGTTGATAGTGCTCTATATTCATTATTCAAGCTGAAATTATGTCGCTTACGCCTGAAGAATGCACCAGAATACTTACAATGCTGGAAACCGGCCGGAGTCAGCGCGATACAGCCAGGACTGTCGGTGTGTCGCTGTCAACAGTACAAAGAGTTCTCCGACGTTACGAAGTAACTGGTTGTAACCTACGCAGACCAGGAACGGGCAGAACCAGGTGTACCACAGCACGAGAAGACCGATACTTGGTGAACACCATGCTTCGAAATCGCTTTCTCACAGGAACTGAACTCACAAATCAGTTTCGACTCCTCGGAGGAAGTAACCCAAGTGCATGGACAGTAAGACGTCGGCTTGCTGAATCTAACTTAAAACCCCTTAGACCTGCAAACGGCCCTAAACTGGAGCCTGGGCATCGTATTTCAAGACTAAGATATGCCCAGAGCCACGTAAATTGGAGTATTGAAGATTGGTCAAAAGTTATGTTCTCCGACGAATCAAAATTTATGCTCTACAAGCACGATGGAAGACACAGAGTGTATCGAAGACCAGGGGAAAGATTCAAGCAAGCATGCATCGAAGAAAAAGTAGCCTGCGGTGGTGGGTCTGTACTTGTGTGGGCCGGAATTTCTTCTGAAAGTCGCACAGAGCTGGTGATCATAGAAAACGGCTCTTTAACTAGCGAAAGATATGTGGAAGAAATCCTCAATGATCACGTTGGTCCATTTATGGTCAATTTAGGTGAGGATGCTATATTTATGCATGACAATGCCCGACCTCATACAGGTAGGATTGTGAATGACTACCTTCAAGAGATGAACATTACTCGTATGGAGTGGCCAGCGCGCAGCCCGGATATCAACCCGATCGAGCATGCTTGGGACGAGCTAGGCAGATGCGTAAAACAACGAAATCCTCCCCCAATCACGCTTCGTGAGCTCAAAATTGCTCTCACAGAGGAATGGGAGAATATTCCCCAAAATCGTATAAGGAACTTGGTGTACAGCATGCCAAACCGCGTAAACGCAGTAATGGAAGCACGAGGAGGCAATACGAAGTATTAAAATTCAAGAAAATCGTAATAAAGTTCATAAATTTCATGTTTCCTATTTTTGTTTAAAGGAGAGATCAGCAGTTTTTTTCTTTATGTAATTTTGTGTTAATAAAATGTATGATGACTCATATTTTTTTTACTTTCATTTAAGGAGTATTACATTGTCTATTAAATACAATTTATTGCATTAACCTATCATTTTTAGTTTCCGAGATTTTTTACATTCTTTAAGTGACCCGGTTTCATTGCTCTCGAGTGTATTAAGCCTGAAATGAAAACATTCTAAACCAATCAAGAAAAAATTCTGAAGTCAAAATGCTAAAACTTATCCAAATGAGACATATTATAGGCCAAATAATTAGGTACATTTGTTCACAACACTAAAGTTGATTTAGGGCTCCCACACAAAACTGCGATGCGATGCGATGCGAATTCGCATCGCAGGAACCTGCGATGCGAATTTCTGCGATACGATTTAGTGCGGCAAACCGTTAAGTAGGGCGACCATTCCTTCAAGTGTAGTCAGCCGTACTAGACGTGTTTTTAGGAAGCGTAAGATGGATCGCAAAAAGATTATTGCACTGCTGTTATTGTTAAATAGATATAAAAGAAAAAGAAGATTCTGGGTTCATCCATTTATTACGATTATGAACTCTGATGGCAACTATTTTACTCAAAAGTACTATGCGTTGAGAACTGAAGAAGATAAATTTTTTGATTATTTTAGAATGAGCATATCTTCATTTGAAGAGAAAAAATCTATATCATATTCCGCCATTTTTTTATAAACAAAGAAGGCGGCGCAGGCACCGCGCGTCTTTCTCTAAAGCTGTCTCAGAGCGGACTAAAATGGCGTCACCAAGGATGACGTAATATCACAGGAATGTGCGATGCGAAGCAGATCGGAAATTCTTGCGGTGCGTTCGTGCGAATTCGCAGATATTTGCGATGCGATGCGAATTCGCGGTTTTGTGTGGGAGCCCTTAATCACTATAGTTCTTAGTACATACCATCGTCTTGACGGACATTCGGAACAAACTTCAAAACATCACACGCCAACTTGGCACGACTTGATTTGGTTCTGAGAGACTTGGTGGAGTTGCCGCTGTGCCTATGGACAAATAGAAACGTTAAAATATTATTTACGTACCGTTTGTAAGTAAATGCCCTTTTAATCTTTTTCTAAAAATACTTATATCTAATAAGTATGGTTTTTTGCTATTATCCTATGACATTTACATAAGATCCAAGACTTTTATACGAATGAAGGCTGTTATACAGGATTATCTAAAAACGAGTGCGTTTATTTTACAAAGTAATCAGGTGCAAAAAAAGGAACAACTTTCCCCAAGGAACATGGGTCAAAATCTTCGATCAATAAGTCAAAATCTTAAAATTGAAAATCATCTTTTCATACAAACATAAGTCACGTGACCTGTCACTTTGTATGAAAAGTTCATTTTCCATTTTAAGATTTCCTATAGTAATAGTGTAGATAATCCTGTATTTATTAGTTGATTTTATTTTTGTTTCTTATTAATCATACTTATAATATTGAGGCGAAAGTGTGTTTGTGACCTCTTCACTGTCAAAAGGCTGGAAAATCTATATAAATTATATAAAAATCAATTGCTGTTCGTGAGTCTCGCTAAAACTCAAGAACGGCTGAACCGATTTAGCTGATTTTGATTTTGAAATGTTTGTGGAAGTCCAGGGAAGGTTTAAAAGGTGTAAAACATAAATAATAAGTAAAAAAAAACTTTTCCTAAACTCGGGAATTACCTTAATTAATTTACTTTTGACAGAACGAAGTCTGTCCGGGCAGCTAGTATTTGATAAAATTAATTATATAGAGGTAGCTGACACCCTGGATTAATACATAGGTTACTTTTTATCCGGAAAACAATAGTTATCCAGATGAAAAGCAGGTAGCACCGTGAGGCGCAGCAAGTTTAAAATCCTTACTTCCTTTATATTATATTATTTATTATTATTGTAAATGAGAAAATAACTCTGTCTGTAGTATGTGTGTTACGAAGTCCCACCTAACAAGAAAAAAAGGACATAGTCTACTTATTGCCGCAATAACCGCGGATGAAGTTGCGGGCTACAGCTAGTTTAGAATAAATTCATTGCCCAACCTAAATGAAAACAATTACCAACGTTCATGTAACATCCCTAGACGACTGTAACACACGTAACACACACACACACACACACACACACACACACACACTACAAAGATACAAAGAGAGCACTGGCGACAGTCAGCCGGCACACGCACAAAGAAACCCATTCAATTTATTAATTGTCGAAAATTAAAAGGCTGTAATTTGGGCCGTTTTGTTTGATGTACAACCACATTGCTCCGTCGGGGTGGGACACAAGAGCCTACCAATTACGCCCACAGGGGACTGAATAACGAACTGAAATTATTTTCCTCAAGCTCGCCTTTTACTCGAAACCTTTACTAATTGCTTACCTACATACGTATGTTAAAACGTACAGAAAAATGTTCCTACATCCTTAATTAATTTCTGTACATTTTGGTCCGAGTTAGTTATCTATCTGCGAGCCTGGTTGGTGAATTTTATATTGTAGATTCGTTAACTTATATTTGGTGAATGGTTTTACGTGTTTATTAATAGTTAATATCGTATGTCTATGAATTCAAGAGGCTGTAGCTTAATAGCATCGGACTTGCAGTCATGTGGTCGCGTGTTCGAATCCCACCCTTTGCACTATCGTCGTGACCACTCGTAATACAAGCATTTAGCTTACCACGAGGGGTTAACAAGAATATTAGTAATATGCGACCCACATTGCAAGTAAGCAAAAACAAAAATTCTAGCTGTGGGCTGTGGCCCATGGTTTTACCCGCAAATGTAGGATCAGTTCCAGTAAAACCGGTCTTTTTTTTTAATTAACATGTATACAAATTCGTCCAAAAAATTATAAAATTCGGTGCAGTCGTTTGGAAGTTATTCGCTTTGGAAGTTATATAAAAAATAATCACCGAAATGTATGTACAGTCACGAGCATAAATATGTATATACATAGCGAAATTGTAACTTATTTAGCGAGAAGTTTTTGTTGAAACTCAAAAATATATACATGATTTGAGAACTGTTATAATTTATGTTGTTAAATGATTTAAAGTTGAATTGATGGCAAGTTCCTGTTAAATTATTGTATAACAATTTCGCTATGTGTATACATATTAATGCTCGAGTCTGTACATACATTTCGGTGATTAATTTTTATTTATATAGATTGCAAATGGATTCATTTTATCTGGCTTAACATACTGTTTTTACTTATGGGAACGTTTGTCCTTAAAGCCATTAATCTGAAAAGAATAGAACGTTGGACAATTGTGTTATGTAATCTACAGCTCTTAAGCAAAAAAAAAATCGTGTAGCTACCAAATATTATTTCGAACCTAGATTTATCCATGCAATTTCAAAGTTAAACGAAAAACATCACACACAGAGGTATTTCATTGTATCGTAAATCAAAATGTAATTTCGGTGCGTCCCAAATTTTTTAGAGTTGTGAATGACGAGGCAATCTGTTTGGATGCCAATAGGTAATCGACTGAGAATCTGCCGGGTTAAAATCTCGTTTATCAGAGACATAAACGATACCTAAATATTATATATTGGGAGACTTAAATATGAACCATGCATGTGAATTTTGATGTTCTAATCATGTGCTTTATTCACTAGTCCAAGTAGTTAACGTGTAGTTTATCTTTTTCGATTAACTATACTCTTGTAATTTTTTTAAGTCTTATTTTTTTTTAATTTTTTTATACATATATTTTTTTACTTTTTCAATTTTTTTATACATTTTTTATACAAGTTTTTAAATATGTACCTATAAAGTAATAAATACGAACAGTACCCAGTGACTATGAGCAAAAAAGATTTGGCGACCCGGGGTAGTTTAACTATTATCTGCGTTATGCCACGTTATGTTTTGTCTGGACTAAAAGCTGGACTAAGCCCAGTGAATGAAGCTTCGTATGATGAAAATTTTATGTAGTATTTTTTCTATTTTTTATTGTTTCTTGTACAAAAACTAACAGCTAGTTAATACTGTTAGTTGTCTTTTCTATAGTAGTAATAAGAACACCTACGTATTCATAGTATAGACATTTTCTTTTTTTTTATCTTGCTAGCAATGTGGGTCGCACATTACTAGTAATCTCGTTAACCCCTCGTGCTAAGCTAAGATGCTTGTGTTACAAGTGGGTTCACGTCGATAGTGTAATAGGTGGGATTCGAACCCGCAACCATATCATCGCAAGTCCGACGCCCTAGCCATTACGCTACCGTCACTTAAATTAGTTTTTCCTTAGATGTAGACTGATCGTAATTCGAAAAAGATGTATTTCAAGTAATTCTCCCAAATATAACTTGACTTACCAACTTTGTCTGCAGAGAACATCAAAACCAATCCTGTTATCCGAAAATTACTCTCCATCCGAAGACACAAACTTGTTTGCCTTTACTTAATAGGTTGTTGTAAAGTTGAATGTGTAAATAAGGCAAGTTACACATGAACATCTGAATACCTATGTCGAAGTTTGAAAGCTTCCCGGAGTAAGTTGTCGACTAAGTTTTATTGTGATTTTATACGGAAGAATCAGAAGCTATAGAAAATCGTGTTTTAACTCCAAATACTTGGAAACGGAAGAGTATTTTGTTGTACGAAAACTTTTGTTGTTTGACTTTTATTTTGTGAATATATATATTTTTTTGTAGTCATTAAACGGATGAAAACTTGGGAATCTTTAAATAAAACTACTTTTAAACGGATTCTATCGCGATTTATTTTGATTTTAGTTTCCGATATTTCGACGCCTTTGCAGGTGTCATGGTCACGGGCAGACTGAGGTGGTATTTGTTATATATGGGATGTTACTCGTTCTACCTTCATTTATTTTTATTAATTATTTGTTTTGCGACCTACGCAATATGACCCATGAGTAATTATTGTATAAGCATCGCGTAAACCTCAGAAAACAAATTTAGGAATACTTTATCACGCAAAAACTTTGTATACCTGTAGAAAGAATGAAATTAAATATTAGCAAATTATAGTAATATGTAGTAAGTTACACTTTTACAATATATCCAAAATAAAAAACACACTTCAGCTCAATATTTAATCCCACTGCAATATTTACTGAACATTCGTCTTTAGTATAATGTATAATATTTCCCTATGGATAAACTCGCATACAAAACAAGTTCAAATCAAATATTAATCGTGTATCTACTTAAAAGATAAAACGTACCAATCCCTTACTGAAGAAAATATGAAAATAGGAGCTTCCCCTCGACCGCGTAATGTTGTTTTATTCAGCCTTTCTACGGAACCTTCCGAATCATACGTAATGGAAAGAAAACATTACACTGTATATAAACTTTTAGCAGACGGTGATGTGGGAAAATATTTATGCTCAGCATACGTAGTCGTTAAAATTTGGGACACGTGTCGATACATTTTATATTAACTGAAGACTGTCTGCACTCATAAAGCTATTACACAAAATATACGTCGAAACAATTTATTATATTAAAGTGAGCCTTACTGATTATTAATATCTTCCGCCTCTCCCTTGAAGGGAGGTTTCCGGTAGTTGATACAAGTTATACAGGTATAGACAAAGTTGTCTGCAGGGTTGAGACGCGAAAATTAGAGTAAGAAGTGGGTCAAAGTCGAGCCGGGGTCGACGTCCCGCGACGGCGTCGAGCGTCTAATAATTATGTAACGACGACACCGTGCCACAATATTCTGTGGTCTACATCACTCAGAATTAGGTTCAAACTTTCTCGCCACGTGGCACCGACGTCTTGATATTCTGTGTCATTACAGTCTGCGAGTTCTCTCGGAAATATAGTGTCGGAATGGGAGAATGAACTTTATACTGTTATACTTTATGCTGTTATTAATAAAATCCAGTGAGCTGGTATTATGATCAGTAATTGTAATTATAGGTAAATCTCACTTACCGATGATTCGAGTAAATTGTTCTACACTTCAACAAAGTTTCACACCGGAATCCTTTCTTCGCCTCCACCAGCCGGACGAAACCTGTGAAAAGGAAGGGAATGTTTAATAAAATTTAATTGTACTACTTGAAATCACGTTTGACCGTGAATCAATTACATTTAAACGATCATACATCATTGTGTTGACACAACGAGGGATTTCATTAAGTTAATTCAATTTAGTTAGGGCGCATTACACCCTCCGGATCACTTTACTTGTGTACACAGTATTCTCGTGCACATCATCTGAATAATTGATGTACGTGTCCAAGCCATACCTATTCACAGCTATTAAATCAATGGCCACTTCTGTACGCCAGCAGATTCCATTTATATTTTCGGGCGTGCGCAATAAAATCA
Organism: Plusia festucae; assembly: GCA_950381575.1. Lineage (NCBI taxonomy): Eukaryota > Metazoa > Arthropoda > Insecta > Lepidoptera > Noctuidae > Plusia > Plusia festucae. Next base: position 5,657,929 of record OX494450.1, read on the forward strand.
ATACTGTGAACTTTCCAAGAGTACAGTGACCTAGTCATGCGCTCCATCTGAATAAGGCCACACGTTGCATAAAGTATTCGTGACGTAAAATAATGTACAGCCGTGTCATGCTGAACATTGCCCAATTAGTGCCGGTAAGCGTTTGTACGTCGTCGACACCGTTTAAGCTCATCTCATTTGAATATCGCAGGTACGTGGGTAAATAAGGCCCCCGTCACGAATGTAATTACTCTAAACAAGTCCCTGTCTTACAAGGTTTCGTTGTACTTTGCACATCTACATAAATTGAAAGGGAAGTGAAACGTCCTAAGCTAACAACTAAGGGATTAGATGTACAGAGGTGGACTCACTGACCATCGCACTTCGATGAGAGTCGACCTTATTATTTGGAAACTTTACGAGTTGAGCCCTGCGAACTCAGCTAATTAAATGTTTGAGTTTGGTTGTTAGCGAAGTCAACAGGTTTGATTTTATGTTTATTTTATATACGTAAGTACCTAATACCTATAAAACAGTGACACAGGACCTGTATTTTTGAAATAAACTTCTTCGCACGCTTGACTTGAGGAGTAAGCTAGCGAATGCGTGATGAGAGCGTTACGAAAAGTGTGATTGGACTAGGCGAACGACAGTTGAGAGAGAGATATAAGTTAGTGAAGATAGAAATAGAGAGAGTTACGTTTCGTATTTTACTGAAGGGCAACAGAGAGAGGTGCGAATGCACGTATTCTTTCTCTTTTTCTCTCATAGCCAGTTACGTTTTGTATATCTAAGACACAGCGCAGGCTTAAGAGCTAAAGAAGTTTTACTTCAATCGTGTAGTCTAAAGCACACTCACTAAGCTTTTTTATTTATTAGCAGTTTTCTTAAAGGACCTGTATTTTATATATTCTATATTATTCTAAAGTAAATTTTAATGAGCAAGTCCTACTCGTCGCTTTAACACACACACAACGGCCACCACAATAGAACATTGTATAGGTCGTGAAATAATTCTGAACAGACAACCCAGCTAAAGCCTACCACTTGAAAAGCGATAAAAATCCATTTTGAATGCGCATATTTTCCTGCAAGCCGACGTCCCGCGCGGGCCCGAGACAAAGGCCTGCGAAATTACAGTCTTGCTTTTAAATGCGAGAATGAATCGCAATGTCTCATCCCCTCAAAGCTTTACGAGCTCGTTGTGGAAAACTACGCTGAGTCTGCTACTCCTGAATATACAGGCTTTTGTGACCGCATCTATTTAAATACCAAATAATTACCTCAGCTACTAACAATTTATATTAACCTTTTTTCAATTAAAATAGGAGCTTTTGACAGTACATAATAATCACCCGTGGGACTTCGTAAAAACAATAAGTGCATACCATTTTAAAACACGCTTCTCAGTTGCAAAACTTTAGCAATAAATCTCGGAAGAGTACAACGACTCAGTCGAGCACGGAATAGTTCCAGAATCCCGGGAGTGAAATTAAAACTAATCGTAACTGAATCCAGGCGACGCAACACTCGGCAAGTAGCGCCGCGTGATCGGAATGTTTCGGCTGCGTTCCACCCTTATATGTAACAGTAAGAACGAAGATACGAAAACGTTTAAAAAGACCATTAGTTGCACCCACACGAGATTTTCCCGCGAACCGACCACTGTAGGAATTTAAAAATGCAGCTCGCTTTGAATGTCGGCATCTTTTCATTTGTCGGATGTGTTGCCGCAAGACAAAACCTCGGGGAATTACACTCTTGTTCCTCAAATACGAGCAGGGAGTGCAATATCTTTCCCTTTGAAAACCAGGGAAACTCATAAACATACGGGTTGAATGTTACGATTGCGTTCTTCTTTTTGCGTGCCATATGAGGAGCAAAAATTTTAACAGTTTTAATTATTCTGGAAAAGGCGTAATAACACTCGACACTACCGTATAACAAAGCTTGCTATATAGTTTAATTATAGCTCTTATTGAACGCTTCCGAGAAAATCCGATAACTTTTATTCAATACAACGAGCAATAACTCAGTTTATCATCAATTTCTGCGCTATATAAGGATATCCTTTACCCAGGCTTGTTGTATCGTATCGTATAACTAATGATACCGCCGGCCAACCTAAGTCCTGAAAAGAAACGTCGCCGTACCGTTTTCATCTCTCATTTGTTCCGTGACCGTGGAGTCGGCAAGCAATGGAGACAAAGTAGAACGAAATTGCGGGGACGACGCTAATGCCACGGGCGGGTCGGGGTTGTCCCTCCATTGTACTTTATGTCGCACAAACAAGATGTTTGATGAATCCACATTACGACCAGCGAATCGAATTAGGCCGGTAATTTATCGTATTGTGAAACCGACCGCATTGAAAAAGCTGCCGACTCAGACGAAGCTTATTACTTCGCTAGTCAGCAGTAATTGAAATTTATTCTACATAAAAACTAAATCAACCGAAACAAATAAATTGCTATTCTGTATTTTCGAGCTCGCAAACGAAAGCGCAGATCGAGCAGATAGTCGTTAATTCTAAATTTTCACTTTACACAAACTTTGTTCAGAGAAATAAAATTAAAATATATTTTCGGCGCTGAAATGCTTACCGAAGCCGGCCAAGATGATGATATAGCGATACTTAAATAAAGTTTGTATCTTGACGTTACTTACCGATATTTTGCGTGTCCGATGATAGAATTTTGGTGACGTTAATGGCCAAAGTTGAACTGTGAACAATAAATATCGAGATAAATGAAAAAAATATATTGACGTATCGATTGTCAGTCATGTCCTGCTTTATCTCAGGCAAGTAACTGCCTGTTATTTTATGTAGACGATGTTTAATCATATGTTGAGATGAATTTATTATTCATATTTAAATAAGGTTGTCGTACCTATCATCCACCCCTATTTATAACCGTCTACTCAATTTACTTTCCGCTTCGATGTTCGCCTACATTAAGCAAAGATTTTATTCCACGAAACATAATCAATTTACTTTTAAGTATTCCGTAAGATATTCCACTACATACAGCTCTAGAATATTGATAACAATGTTATGGTTTAATATTGCTTTACATACACAAATTTTCACAGTAACGCTATTATAATTTGGAAATTTGAGGATCATAATTATTATGAAGTTTAAGTGACAAGGAACATACCTGTTTTGTTCTTTCATTGTTCGTTTATCTTCGTATGAGCAATGAACGTAAAGTTTTTCGCGACTGCTTAACATCACCAATGTGTCTGCGACCCCTTTGTTATTCAAACCTGTACAGAAAACATTCCTTATTGCTATCCGCTTATGTAACATTTACTTGACACAATTTATACTATGACGTACCAATGCGATCAAATTGTACTTGCAAAATGAAGTCAGGTATCTTACAAATGGGCTTGCGTGCGTATGTGAGGAATTGTGCAAAAAGGTTTAGCTCGCTTCCTTTTTGCTTTCCATTCTACACGGGTCTTGATGTGAGATACGTGTTACGATTTCTACAGTACAATTTCCGCTTTTCCTTATTTTTAAAGGTACCTACTGATGTTTTTTCCCTTGAAATACATTAGTGAGTATTAAGAAAACAAAGAAATCTCATCTACTTTGCCATCTAAGTGACGGAAAACAGGGCAGAAAATAGATTTTCTTAAAATGAATGTTTTTTTTATCGGGCGTGAAAAGAAAAACTTACATTTCATGTTTTTAGAGGAAGTCGAACAAAAAAAAAGGTTTTGTAAAGAATAAAAACGTCTCTGACATTCGATTGCGAATAGTATTCAGTGCGTTGACATAAATGGTGTATCCCTTTCACAACCTTCTTCACATCTGGCAGGCCAGATGGTTATAGGGGAATATAATGTGGCGGGGAACTTTGACCTATTATTCCAATAGTACCTCTTCTCTCAATATTCCGTACACCTTCGTCACAATTGACAGCCACTGTCAATGGGCAACAGAATATCTGTGACACAGATGCTCCTGAATTTTTGGCATTCGATTGGCGGTTGACGCTATAATAATAATAATGAAGAGTATTGATATTTATAATGAAGTAACTTTTGCTCGCGGCTCTGCCCAAGTGAGCGTCGGTTATAACGGCGAAAAGTAGCCTAAAACCTTCTTCAATAAATGGGCTATCTAACACTTAAATATTTATTTCAAATCGTACTAGTAATTCCTGGGATTAGCGAGTTCAACCAATCAAATAAACTCAAACAGTAAAAAGTATAGCCTAAAAGTGTAGATTACTTATGTACTGTAATTAAAACCTTATTAAGACTTATAAACGCAATGAAATGTCTGTATGTGTTTCTAATAACATTTTTTTTTTTTTGTCATACTCTTCCATCTTCCACATAGTGTTACATAAAGTAATACAACGGTTATTAAAGCGAGAATATATTTGCACGTAGATAACACCTCTATATTTGCAGCTAGTGACCATAAGATCTATGAATGTGATAACTAAGTCCACTATCGCACGTTGCCGTGCTACCGGGCGGTAAGGTTCGCCCCACAATTTCGTATGTAAGCTGTACAGGAAAATCAACTTTCAGACTCTTTAACACAGTTCTTTTCACAAGACCCAACTCCGATCCGTGTTGCCATGACAATACATTCGTTACCGGTTGTACGAAGCTCAAACTGACAAAACCAGTTAACAATAGAATATTGAAAGATTTCATTATTGATCCCTGTCCCCATGGGATAAGCTATATAGGTCATTCTTTGTGTCAAATACTGATCTAAAAAATATACGTAGTTAGTAGTAAAATATTTCGCAGAAAATTATAGCATGCTAACATTTGCTTGCAATTCCGCTTGCGTCGGTGTTGATTAATATACAAAAAGTAGTCCTATAAGCTCCCTGGATTAATAGGCTATCAAACATTGTAGTAATTTTTCTATTGCGAGTAGTTTTTGAGATTAGCGCGATCAATCAAACAAACAAAATGTTCAGGGTTATGATATTATAATAACAGAATTATTTTAAAAGGAGTGCGTATATTCAACAAAGTAATCAGGTGCATAAAACTGAACAACTTTCCCGAAGAAACATGGGTCGAAATCATAAAATTCCGATTTGACAGCACGGCAGAAATTAAGTATGTAGGTTAAAGGTTTTCTTGATTGCCCAAATACCTAGTGGAAATCATAATGTTTGTGGATTAAAAATAATAATAATAATAAAAGAATATTTTAATAAGTAAGTGCCTATATGTATATTCTTTAATACATTTAAAGCGCTAAATGAGCAAGAATTCGTTATACCTATCCTAGTTTCAAAACTTCTGTTGTTAAATCTTATGTTAACTAACACAAAAATGGACACCAACCTTCCTTTAACGCCGATCGACCTACGGATATCGGATATAAGGTTACCTATAGTATCTACATTTAGATTCAATGATGTCGAAGGAAGCTTACGAGCCGGGATCGCGACAAAGGTACGTTAATTGACCTCCGGCCTTGACTGTGCTGTAATCGATTTGCCGCTGCACTGAAATCGACTAACCATTTTTAGAGCTTGTCTGATGTATTTCAGTTATGTAATCGGAAGACGACTAGGTACTTTTTATTAAGACTTTTCAAGATAGATACAATGAAGATATTAAGGGGGAAAAATAATGAAATAATATGAAAAATCTGTAAAAACAAAATCATAGACAAATCTTATTAAAAGCAAAATGTAGAAGCTTTTCGCGATCATTTTAATACATTTTAATTAAAATAATATCGCTTTTCAGTCATTTAGTAATTAACATATTTAATTGTATCTAATAAAGCAAAAATAAATGAATTGTTTAAATGAAGCTTTATTTTTTTCGAGATAATAATATCCAGATTACTGTAAAAATTATGAATTTTATTTAAATAGTATTTAAAATACTCAAGAAAAAAAACAATCATTGTTACTATATTTTTTGTCTATAACATGGATAAGCTTACGAAGTATATGATAAGTTAGTACTTTATCTAGGATCGAATTTTATAGGTACTTTAAAAGAGTACCTATATATTGGACTTTTCGTCAGCAGGATATTTCACACGCCTATGATATAAAGTCCCATTTATGTGGCGAGACTGCAGCCGGCGAAAGGAAATAAGATCCTACGTCATCGATTATTCACATTACTCCATGTCTCATAGAATGTTGTCAAAGTTCATGTGATTTTCGTGTCGGCAGTGACATTATGAATTTTGTATACCTACCTAAGCCATAGGTAGAAGAAGTTGTTTATTTTTCTGTGTTAAATACATAATCTAGGACGATTAGGGGAGACTGGGTACGGTTGAAACAATTTAGCTTTTATCGTTTATAATTTTGTTGTTTATAAACCAAGAAACGATTATGATACGTGAAATTCAAATATGATGTTTTAGCTACGATATGGCTGAATCACTATAGTCCTCGGATCACTATTTTTAGAAATACATGAAATTTAAAAAAAAATTATATTTGTTTCAACCGTCCCCATGCCAGGGGCGGTTGAAACAGCGATTTGGGTCAGCAGAAACACACAAATAATACAATAAAAACAAATGAAACATGTTTTATTTATCATTAATACTACTTATAAGAAAAATTATGGCACCACATGATAAAATTAATCCGTCTTCAAGATTTTACTACTTTTAAAACATAACAGCCTTTGACGAGTAGTAAAAATTTAAAGAAATTACAAAAAACGATAATAATTTCGAAATAAACAACGACAACATTTCTAAAAACAAATAAACAAATAATACATAACAAATAAAAGAAATGAAAATTATTAAACATGGGAACAGTGGTTTATACCATGCTGTTTCAACCGTCCCCAACACCACTTTTGGTAAAATATACTTTATAATTATGACAGTATTAAGGACACATTAAAAATGGTCATTACACCTTATTCTACAAGAGTCATATTAATCACAAACACACACTCACTGCATTCACTTAAAAGCAACAAATAATATAAGCTTTAATGTCAGAAGAAAAATACTTACTTTTGAGTAGTAAAAAACAATATGGTGTCCTGCACAAAACGACAACGCGCGAGAAGCGGCGCGGGACTGAATTCGTATTCGGACCTGTCGTCCGCTTCGTTTTCCCCTTGCACACCTCACTCCCCGCGTAACCGTTTACGAGATACTTGCTCTGTTTCAACCGTCCTTTGTTTCAACCGTACCCACTCTACCCTACACCTGTCGCCTGAAGAATAACTTTTCATTATATAAAACTAAATAAATAATCCTAAGCATTTTCAGCTACTCTAAGGCATTAAGCGCTCTTATTAAAATTAATTACCTAACCTTTTTCATCGTTATACGCAAAGGATAATCTCCACAAGCGGATTTCGTTTCACTCAACCATTTCAATTGCAATTAAATTTGGGGCAAATTGAATCGAAGCGGATCGGGAGCGGCAACCAAGTGTTCGACAAATAGTCTGTTCCAATTTATTTCCATCGTACATAATGAGACACGTTTACCCACGAATACGGTTCAAATAAAACGCTCTTTAATTTTCATGTTGTGACGTAATACAACGATCGCTGAGGACACTTCACTATAAACCTCCCCTACAGAAACGAATTCACAATTTGCGCGGGAAATTATATTTTTACGGGTTTTATTTTCCCGCCATTTTCTCGCGCCGCTGTTAACTCAACTGTCAATCTCGAATTATGCCACCTTTTATGGTAAATGCTTATATCACTGACGTCGTTGTAATGAGCCTGCTTGACTATACCTAAACTTTAAAATATTATGTGTTCTTAAAATTATATTATGTGCAGTTTTTAAGTCTTCTCTGCCTAGCTTTTTCCCAAGCTATGTTGGGGTCGGCTTCCAGACTTACCGGATTTAGCTGAATACCGTATTTTACATAGAGCGACTGCCTATCTGACCTCCACAACCCAGTGCTAGTAGTAAATGTAGTACGTGTAGTAAGTGTAGTAGTAGCTAATGCAGTATTCTATAGAAATACTGGTTGTCAGAATTGTAATGAATTAAAGACTATCAAAGATCACTGTATGACAGTCGGGACAAACGGCATCGTGCTTTCCGAGGCACGGAAGGATCTCGATATATTTACAAATGGTCACCCATCCACAGACCAACCGCGGCGAGCGCGGCTTAACTTTTATTTTTGGTCAAACCCTACGGCTTATACTTAGCCACGAGCAAGTGCATATGTGCAGTTTTTAAGTATGGTGAAGTTTTTGATTAGTCTAATCAGTTCTGATAAAATACATAACATGTTACATTTAAAATATGTGTTATTGTCTGTTATGAAAAGACTTCATTACAATATTTATAAATTATATATCACAGCCATAGAGAAAAGAGTCGCTACAATAAATATTTATGATTATTCCGTGCATTTATTATTTTACCAGTTGTAAAGGATACTTACGTAACTTAGCTTCGTGCAAGTCCGCCGTCATCTCACCCATTGGAACACGCCGACATCTGCGGAAATAATAAGTATGAATCTCCCGCCATCTTATACAGAACAATGGTTACTTAAACAAGGAATAAATGGATAAGTTTTAACTATCTAGCAGACTCAAGACTCGATCCGAATATAATTACAAGAAGGTTTGATGAACTTGCGACAAAGTTATTATGATTTGAATTGATATCTATTAAAATAAGCGAATACTTATTCATTTGCTAACTTCAATATTCTCGGTCTTAGCAACTAGAGCGATTTTATAAGTCTTTATTCTTATTAACTGTGGTAAAAGCGAAATTAAATTTCATTTGATAGATTTATTTGTAAAATATCTAATTAATTGAATTTGAAGCGTCGCGCGGCGGTAGCCTAATGGCTAGGGCGTCGGACTTGCGATTATGTGGTTGCTGGTTCGAATCCCACACATTGCACTACCGACATGAGCCCATTCGTAATACAAGCAAAAAGCGCGAGGGTTAGAAGTAAACAAGAATACCAGTAGTGTGCGACTCACATATAACATTGTTATTTTGTGGTCTTAAGCCGATAATTAACAACGTTTCTTTGTCATTACCAATAAAGGTAATAGCAAAGGCTACCATTAAATAAATATTCAGCTGAAATAAAATAAATAATGAGCGAGAGAAACACAAAAAGGATGATCAAAGCTGTCTACAGAATATTCGTTTGTAACACGCAATACATAAATGTCTTAATTGCTTGACAGCTCATATCTTTTTATGTGTGTAATTATTTATCCTCTATCTAAATAGATTACGGAATCGTCAGAACCAGTGATTGGCACAACCTAATTACATATACTTTTATGTAAGTAGTAGGTTTTCCTATATGTATTCATCCTGCGAGGGGTGGCAACGTCGCATTTCCTGATTATTTTGATAAATATATGTTTAAAAATAAGTAGGATTTTTTTTTCCAAGGACTAGATAGTTTTATTTTATAATTATTTCAACAGTACAAATAAACGCGCCTTATCTCTGTAATTTTTTTTTCATTATTATTTTTGTTATCTAACTTCGGACAAAATCGATTTTTATTTTCATAATTAGCCAGCATCGCTATTGTAGCAGCTCAATAAAAAAATGTTTTCTCTTTCAAGTATAAGACAACAGCTCTATACCAACAATCTTTACGAACTATCGTATTACAAACCAACTTAACAACATTATTAAAGGTGAATATATCAAGAAATTCAGGGAAAGCGTCCTTTCGAACACAATATCGTGTCACCTCGTCACAATGAGGGTACTTTAACATGCTCCTACAAGGTACTCGAGTCTCGCACACTAAGTTACAGCTCGTCATAAAAAGACATTGTTGTTAGAAGCACTCTCGAAATTTTTGTCACCTAGCTCTTCAAGTATACTGCATGGAACACTGACCAGTGAAGATACAGTATTTTGGGTTTGGTTACTCCTTTTTTACTCTGGAGAGAATTAATTTCGTTTGAATTCAAAATAACAGATAACAACGAATCTGTTATATAACAGGGTTTTAGGGGAACGAAAGACAGGGGGTTATTCTCTAAACAAAATATAACGTGGCACAACGCAGATTAATGTCGTGGTGGCGTAGCGGTTCAATGACCGGATTCGCATGCACATGGTTGCAGGTTCAAATCCAGGTAAATACCAATGTGACTTTTTCCAAGTTATATGTACTTTCTTAATCATTCTAAGACATCATTGACAAACTGTGAACGAAAACATCGTGAGGAAACTTGGTTTCCAAAATATTGGAATCTGAAATCGCCAACCCGCAATGAGCAAGCGTGGTGATCAATGCTCGTCCCTTCTCTATAGGGGAAGAGGCCTGTACCCAGCAGTGGGACGTTAATAGGCCGGTATTATATACAAGACTTACTTCTGCTTGTAATAAATATAATTTATTGTTAAGATGGTTCTGAAATACAACAAGAATATTTCTCAACCTTCCAACGCCTAGGGCATATTATTTACATAAACAATGATGTTTGGCTGCAAATAAAAAAAAAACAAAAGTTTATTCAGAGATTGAAATTGGAGTAATGAAATGCCATGTTAATCTATACTTATAATAAATCTGTAGAAGTGAAAATTCTGTACATTGAAAATATCAAAAAAAATAATGGCGGGGTGTGTTACTAGACCGACACCGAACCCAGAAATGTAATTAAAAAAATTTTTGTCTGTCTGTCTGTCTGTTTGTTCAGGCATCACGCAAAAACTACCGGTTCGATTTCGATGAAACTTGGTATAATTGTTCGTTAATATCCTGGGCACCACACTGGGTAGTTTTTATCCCGGAAAAGTATATACAAAAAAAAAACAAACTTAATTTTACGGTTCGATCCCTAGACCCGAATACTGTACCAACCGCAAATAATAAGTTTGTCGTAGGTTACGTCACCCGCAGTGGAGTTCAATAAGGGGCGCTGCACACGGCCAAGTAACTATTTATTAATCTGTGACACGGCTAAGATACTATAATTATTTATCTATACTTTATATATATATATAATACATATATATCTATACTAATATTATAAAGCTGAAGAGTTTGTTTGTTTGTTTGAACGCGCTAATCTCAGGAAGTACTGGTCCGATTTGAAAAATTCTTTCACTGTTAGATAGCCTACTTATTGGGAAAGGCTATAGGCTACTTTTCTTTTGGAAATAATTCCCCTAGGAGGTGAAATAGGGGTTGAAAGTTTGTATGGGAAGTTCGGTATTTTCAATGACAGACACATGAAATTTCGTATACGGGTTTCTGGATAGAAATGAATAAAGACGTATTCCAGCGATTTTAAAAATCATCCCCAGGGTAAAAAAGGGGTTGGAAGTTTGTAGGCATATGAATTGTGTTGTTTTCAAAGATATACACATTTATTTTCATGCAAAGGTTATTCGTTAGAAATAAATGCGATGTAATTCCGAGATTTTAGAAATCTACTCTCTAAGGGGGTGCAATAGGGGTTGAAAGTTTGTATGAGAATTTCGGTATTTTCAATGATAGACACATGAAATTTTGTATACGGGTTTCTGGATAGAAATAAATAAATACATATTTCAGCAATTTTAAAAATCTACCCCTTAAGAGGGTGAAAAAGGGGTTGGAAGTTTGTAGGCATTTGAATTGTGTCGTTTTCAAAGATATACACATTCGATTTCATACAAGGGTTATTAGTTAGAAATAAATGAGATGTATTTCCGAGATTTTAGAAATCTACCCTCTAAGGGGGTGCAATAGGGGTTGAAAGTTTGTTTAGGAAGTTCGGTATTTTCAATGATAGACACATGAAATTTTTCTGGTTAGAAATAAATAAAGACGTATTTTAGAGATTTTAAAAATCATCCTCCTAAGAGGGTGAAATAGGGGTTGAAAGTTTGAAGGTACAAGAATTGTGTCGTTTTCAAGGATAGACACATTAAATTTCATACAAGGGTTATTAGTTAGAATTAAATAAGATGTTTTGCCGTGATTTGAGGAATCTACCCTCTAAGGGAGTGAAATAGGGGCTGAAATAGTTGGTATGTGAAGTTCGGTATTCTCAATGATAGACAGATAAAAAAGATAAGTACTTAGATAAGATAATGACCATCCAAGACATAGCTTTGTGGTCGAGTGGCGTTCACTCCGGTTTGTAAGGTGTCGCCAGCTCTAAAGTCCCAGGTTCGATCCCCGGATGGGATCTAAGTAGAAAATTAGTTTTCTACATTGTCTTGAGTCTTTGCGTTTATGGTACCTTCGTTGTCTCCGATTCCAGAACACAAATGCATTTGCTACTTACTTTTCTTTAATTATTATTTTAACGCCATAATAGTTTGTGAAATATTTTATTCATACTCCTTACTTTGAAAATCACAGAATACATCCATCCATCACCTTTAATACTACTCTTTACTTTACGCGCGAGCGAAGCCGCGGGCAACAGCTAGTGTCTAAATAAAAAGCAATAAGAGGACCTACTTCTTTTTAAAAATCTGTTAAAAAGGTAATGAGTAAGCAATCAACATTTATTGTTACTAAGCTTACAGTCTAAATGTTATCTATACTATATTTAATATTATAAAGCTGAAGAGTTTGTTTGTTTGAACGCGCTAATCTCAGGAACTACTGGTCCGATTTAAAAATTCTTTCACTGGTAGATAGCCCACTTAATAAGGAAGGCTATAATTTGTCCCAGTAACCGACGCCCACGCGGGCGGAGCCCCAAGCAAAAAAAAGAAACAAAAGCTAGTCTATATTATATAAAAATCAATTGCTGTTCGTGAGTCTCGCTAAAACTCAAGAACGGCGGAACCGATTTAGCTGATTTTGATTTAGAAATGTTTGTGGAAGTCCAGGGAAGGTTTAAAAGGTGTAAAACATAAATAATAAGTAAAAAAAAAAACTTTTCCTAAACTCGGGAATTACCTTAATTAATTTACTTTTGACAGAACGAAGTCTGTCCGGGCAGCTAGTTGTCAATAAATGTATAAAACTAATGATTTGCTTCTTGGCACTGGTCTACTTTTCTGTTCATAGTTATTTACGTTGCCAATAGTTCCGATATTTTATTTGCTACAGACGCTTTCATAGCTTTTCCTATGAGAATAAAGTATAGTTTATTATCCATGTATTGTCGTTTTACGATATGGTAAAGTTAGGGTACATTAGGATAATTTCCTGACTCATTGTTTTAGAGAGTACTGAGAGTAGTCTATTATACAGGAATATTTTAAAAAGAGTGCGGGAGTGCGTATAATCTGCGTGGTTTTTCCAAGGAAAACAGGTCGAAATTTTAAAATTGAACACTTACATGTTTTCTTTTGTCTTGTAAATAATTACATAGATACAATGAATGGAAAATTCGTGTGACGTCACCCTGGCCTACAATTTTTGCTACTTTGTTATTGGTTTTTATTTAAAGGAATACATACTTCTATATTTTTTAGCATACTGATGGATTGATTTCAACTTTTCATACCCAGTATAATATGTATGCACCCTATTGTATGCATATACTTACTAAACCTATCGCAATAAATTGAGCAAAGAATAATGTTCTAAATTATATCTTTTTAATGACCTCCGTGGTCGAGTGGGGTACACACTGGTTTCTAGGTGTCGCTGGCACTGAGGTTCGATCCCCGAGAGAATGTAGAAAAAGAAACACTTTTCTGCATCGTTTCGCGTCTGGGTGTTTGTGGTACCTTTATTGTCTCTGATTTCATAACACAGCTCTACCTGCTTACTTTGGATTCGTAGCAATATACAGCATGTAACAAAACCCCTATCAGATCCAATAAAGGCGTATTCGTGGTAGTTCATGAACCGTCTCGCATAGGCGGCTTCTTTGACACCAAACTGTAGTTAGTAAGTACGTGACCTTTGAGGAGCGGTCAGTTGTTCAGTTGTTGCCTTGGATCAATTTTTATTTGTATTTAAATATTTTGACTGGGGATAAATTTTATTCTCCAATCCATTAAATGGCTACGTATATGTGTTCGCAGTACGATACCGAATAATACTCTCAGGGAGCGGACAGGGTTTTTGTTACACGCTGTATATGATGTTGTCCACATTTATATAAAAAAAAAAAAACAAAATATATCGCATTAAATTAAACAAAGAAAAATATCATACATAAATTGTATTTTAACATAATATTTTAAGCTACACACACTGTATGCGCATGTCACACATATCGACAGTTTTGATTGATGACTCACTGGGGAGAGAATGCCTGAATACCTAATGGCGGCGACACAGCAATTTATCACAGCCTGATTATTTCCGATTTCAATTCGTCGGTTATTGTTTACCCTGTAATTGATATTTTCGAGTATTTGTACACGAACAGACTAGAACGTTGGTTTAATAGTAATATGATATCTGGCATTTAGGTAGGTATTGCTCAATGGGAGATACAACGGAATATTTACGTAACGCTTTTCTCTGTGAAATATAGTAACGTTGAACGAATGATGACTGGCCTTTGATAGGATGAAACCATAGCTTCCAAAAAAGAGAGGATTACTGAGTCTGATATTATGCATTTTTTTGTCAAACTGTCAGCAATGTTTACTGGCTCTCCAATAAAGAACGATGGATGGATTGTGTGAAAGTCGATATGGCAAGAAAGAATGTTACTTGTGAGATGACGGCAGATAGAAGAGTATGGAAGAAGAAAACATGCTGCGCCGACCCCAAATAAAATAAAATTGGGATAAGGGCAGGAGGATGATGATGATGAATAAACTTGACTAAAAAGAGCTTTTTTTAATAATAATAACATTTATTCCTGAGTCCATGGTAGGTATATTAAGGTCTTACGTTAAAATAAACATGGCTTCACACATACTACCATGTAATAAATTTTAGTAATACTACCATATGCTAAATAAACTTATTTAAAAAAAAGGTATGGCAGATTGAAATAATTTCCGAAGTCCTATGCCTCATGGGATTCATTCATCAGAATAATGTCGTTTAAAAATACCATATTTGCTTGTAAAAATCTTGACTGTATTTTTTTATGAGATGGAATTATACCATTTCCCTCATCCCCGATGTACACAATGTCTGTTGATTGATGAGACTCTTCGACTAGAATGGAGCAGTGGACAATGTGGACATTGTATTATGAACGAGCACCATTGTGGAGACGTGGAGTCATACTTCAGTGAAGTTCAGTGGTTCTTTTACTTTGATATTTACAGCACCCGTATGTGTAATTTGTATGATTTATTATTGAGATTTGTTTTTAACATTGAATAATGGTCCAACAAAATGAGGTTTAATTTCCAAGAAGAAATTTTATAAATGCGACTGTATCTTTCTGTTACGCAATCACGTCATACTACTGAACCGATTTTAATATGAAATTTGTTAAAGATATAGTCTAGAGCCCGAGAAAGGACAAAGGCTTCTTTCTGCTGGTTTTTTACTGTACCGACACCCATGCGGGCGGAGTCGCGGTTTAAAGGTAGGTAAATCTATTAATTCTTAGTACGGTTAGACTACCTATTAATTTATATTTATAGAGTAGAATTTTTAGTATTTTTTTTACGGATTTTAATCTATAATATAAAACTAAAAGCTATTCCAGCAGTAACAACTAGAAAGAATAAATTAAAAACAATAAAAGTACAAAGAATAACTTTCCAATAGTTCTTCTTAAAGAAACACTCGACCCGGATTACAAATGACTAAAAGTACCTATCTTTTAATATTTCTATGATGTTTAAAAACATAAATCAGATTTATAGGCAATTATTTCACGGAATACCCATGGGTATTCATGTCCCATTTCCAATAATTCCCCTTTCAATACTCGTTGAGCCCGTGTTCTCTTAATTCTATTCATTTTCCACGTTTTATACGAATAACGAACTCGTAATGAGTATACCTGGAAAGGTAATTGATGATAAAACGAAATTATTAAATACAAAACCAATGGAAATCAATATGGTTCAATTATAAATAAAATAAACTTAATTTTAATTTATTGAATTTTATTTTATTTATTGTAAAAGTGACTATTGTATTTGCTTTATCGTGGTAATATTGTAATATTTTATTGGCAAAAACATGCATAAGTCTGTACACTCAAACTTCAACAACAAGTAGACCATACAGATATTTATCTCATTTTTGGTCCAAACCCACACCTACATACCATGTTTATAACTAGAATATTTTATGTCATAATAACATTTCTTGGTTCCACCTCTTTGTGAGAGAGAGTTCGATTCTTCTTAAATCGCAACAAGTTCAACCTCATACTTCAATATTGTCGATCTATTGTTCTCGAATGACTGACACTTCAGTTACGACTTGATATATTCGATTTGATTATGCATATCAAATTGTAAAAAATGGAATTATTCGATAGCAAAACAGGGCAACAATTTTTTTATTTAGGTATACCAACACTTAAAACTATACACTAAATTCTTACAGATAATAACGTTTCTCATATGCATGCCTATTTTCACACTATAGTGGCCGAATACTAAAACGTCAATCAATCTGAGGCCGCCTTTAAGTCTTCGAGGTTAATTCTACTACAAACTTAAATAAGCTTACAAATGATATATTGCCTTGGTGCTTTCCTTTTTTTATTCATAAAAATAAATGACAATCAACGATCATCATTAACTATTTGGTATACTAGTACTAAATAATTTTAAACAAAACATAAAATGAAAGACAAAAAATGCTTCATAAAATTCATTAAACTTCCGATCGAATAACGTACCTTTTTCGATAAAAAGTTCCCTAATTGAACCATCGAACATCCTTTCATATTTCATGATTTATACGTTACAGTCAAATTTTAATTGATTTTCGTTGTACGTAAGATTTATTTTACTTTGTAAAAATGTGGCTGGCTTTGTATAGGCAGCGATGATAGATGGATCTCAGAATAATGCCTAACTTCTTCCAATTTATCATAGACCGACACCGCACATAAATATTTATGTGTGCTCCGTAAATAAGATTTTTACGTACACAAATTCTTGGGCACGTTTCGTGTAAAAAGGGGATTGTATTTGGAAAAAAAAACATTTTCCTTTCCCATATTTTGTACCTTTAAGTAAATCGGAAGCAACTTTTATTCCGTGTTAACCTAGATCTTGAAAAAACACGTGGGGTTCCGCATCTACAAAAACTACAAAATAATCACGTTTGTTGTATGGGTCATAATATTAAATACTAGCTTCTGTCCGCGACTTCGTCTGCGTGGACTTCAGAATTGGGTCCAAAAAGAAATGAAAAATGTGAAAGTAATGAAAAATGGGATAAAATTTTTGTAATAGAGAAAAATACCAAATTTCAAAGCTGTCTGCTCACGGCTTAGCTCGGAAACAATTTTCAATTTTCCCTCGGGAACTACTTAAGGAATCGGTATAAAAGATAGCCTATGTTCTTTTCCATGTCAAATTTTATCTACATGCATGCCAAATTTCATCCAAATCCGTTCAGCCGTTTTTGCATGATTGAGTAACAAACATCTAAAGATCTAAACATCGACACATCCAGACTTTCACATTAATAATATTAGTAGGATAAATATGTCTAAAATATATTCTGTAATTATTACAAGCGTCTACCTGTTGTCGTTATCAATATTGAGCAAAAACGAGCAAAATATATATTATATAAATCACAATCTCAATAAATCACGTTTGTCGTCTATGAGCCCCTTAAATATTTATTTTATTCTAATATAATTTTTTTTTAGTACCTATTAGATGTAATATCGGCATCGGAAATACATCATCGGTGAAAATTTCAACTGTCTAACTATGGTTCATGAGGTACATCCCAGGGATGTGCCATTACAGGCCTTGCACAGGAGGGTTTCGGGTTTGGTCTTTTAAGAGGTAACAGATACCTCCTCCATGTGTTGATGATGGTGACCAACGGGGTGATTTTAGTGAGGTAAAAATCCCACACTGCTCAGCCTTAATCCCCATAAGGCCGGGCGCATTTTGTAGGTTTCCCCCCGAAAACAAAAAAAAAGGTACTTGAATCATAGTTCGAATTTTAAATGTATATGAGTTTGTCTACCATTTTTATTTCATAACTTCAATTCTGATCGAACCTTTTTACAGACACTTTAAAGATTACTTAGATATTACGTCATTTAAATCATATTTCAAAAATTCTATAAAATACTAGGTATAGTAGACACATAATAAAGCAGGCTACAAGCTGCGCCTAAGTATCAAATCTCCCCACATTCGTTTTCCTCGCTTACCTCTGGGAGCCTGCTCTGAATTACAAACAGGTGCTGCATTCACACATATTCATCGCCCATACGTTATGAGAAAGGTACGAATACGCATTTAGGAAAAACTAATAAGGCATGGGAAAGACTGACCCAGTTTAATCCGTACTACGTAGTTCGAGCCCGTAGTTCATCAAGCTTTAAGTATATATTTGAACTAATCAAACGTAATTTCATCGAAGTCCTACATTCAAATAATAATGGGCACATGGTTGAACTAAATCACATCAATAAAAGCGAAAGTTTGTGCCTGTGTTATGTGTTACCTCTTCACGCTTAAATAGCTGGACCAATGTCGATAAAATTTTGCATGTATGGAGGTAGCTGGGATAAAAAGCCTTTATGTATTAACATATAGGCTTTTTATCTCTTAAAAATGAGATTACGTTATCTGTTATGGTGCAGGTAGGACCGCAGGGCATAATAATAATAACTCTTTATTGTACACCAAAGTGGGGGTGTTAGGTTTTTTTCGTTACGGAATTTCTTGATTCGGTCGCCGCGCTCAAAGCCCGCGATAAAAGCTATGCAATAGCTTTAAAATACATAACGGTTACAATGGGCGGTCTTATCACATAGCTAGTTAAAAAAATATTACTGTTAACCTTATGGGTTACAGGCATATTTTGTACACATTTGGAAACAAGCCATGCACCTTATTTAACAATTGCTGGCATGATTGTGCGGTTGCGGTCCCGCTTTTCAAATATTTACGTTAATAATTTTCTCGCTGTACGATAAATATGCGTTTTAGGTCCAAAATAAGGTAATTAGCAGTAAATAATGTAACAATGTCTAGAAAAACTTTTAATTTTAATATTAATATATTACAGTTACTTAGTTAAAAAAGACAAAGCCCTCATTATTATTAACTTTATGAACATTTTTTTTGTCATCTTTTTTTATTTACATGTATCAAAGTTGGATCTAACTCTCGTACTAAACTAACTTGTGTTACGAGCGGTTTCACGTCGGCAGCACAATGGGTGGTTTACGAACCTGCAACTACATGGTAGCAAATCCAATGCCCTAGCCATTAGAATACCGCCGCTTCAAATGATGAAATTATGTACAATTGAACTCACAAATACCGTCCTTATTACTTTTTGAGTTTCTGAATGAGAAAGTTTGTTTTGTGTACGTAGGCATAACAAAAATTAATTAACACATTAAGATGTGAAAAATATCAACAACTTATAAAGAATCAATAATCTTTTCCTTTAGAATATAAATAATAACTAATGCCTGAAATAAAAGGATTTTTTTTTAACCTTACGTTCTAAGGTCAATATTGTTTCCTATTCCGGACATGTACATAAGGACTTTAAATAATGTTCGTTTCGTGTTGTTCATCAACTTTTGTTAATCTCTGTACCTGTTGTTGCATACCTACAATAAAAACAAAAAAAGGGTCTGTAAGCTCCATAAAAAGCATGTAAGCGTCTATAAATTCAAAGCACTCCGACAGGTACTTAAAACGGGTACTAACATTGCATTAACCGAACTCTTTCAGAAATGGAAACTTTCGCCTCAGTGCCCGCCCCACCCTTGCTTACCCCCAGAGTAATGGAATGAACGTAAACTATGCCTACGTATGCAAAAAATACCAAGAAATGTGCACCCTATTGTTTTAATACGCAAGAGAACTGCTTTTCTAAAACAAAAATTAATATTATTATAAAAAAAACGGAAATGGGACTATAGAATTTCAAGACTGATAGTTACTATAAACTGTACACTAAAAATTACAAAATTATACTTCGTTTTTACATGAAATATAAAAATACAGTTCAATATAAATTTATTTACAAAGTTGTCTATAAAATTTTAAAAATATTGTCGGATATATTCACATTGTTCACAAAAATTTTAAATAACAAAAAAAAATTAAATAACTTTTATAGGTATCATATTTTGTGAATAGGTACGCCTAAAATTATCCCAGTCTGGCAACTTTTTCATGAAACCATTACAAAATAAAATAATTTGTAAGTTAAATTAACCTTTATTTATGCATGAACTTCGTTTTAATCCAAAAGATTGTTTTGAAATAGTTTTTTTTTCAAATAAGATTCATGATCCAGGACTCCTGTTGAATCCGAAACTAGGGCAATCGCGATAAGCGCGTGGGTAAACCGTTGAATCTTTAAATAAATAAGATTCCACTATAAAAAGTAACATAAAGAGAAACTTTTGAAAAATACTGCTGAAATAAACACGAAAATAATTTACATCTCGGAAAAATAAGTAATTAGAACAAAGCGATCATACCGGTAGAAAGTGGTCCATTAATCTTTTAAACACAAGCATAGAATTCTGCTTGCATGCAAAACGTGCAAGCTACTTGGTAACAGGATCATTGAGCCTTGCACACTCTGATGAACCACGGTAACTAAACCAACGTTACGTAATAACTGACCGCCAGGAAACTAATGTGTGTGAATATTCTGTTGTTAGGTAGTCGATTAAGTGACGTCCAAAAATAGATTTATACGAATAGAATGGAACTTGATCAAGCACTTTACATTTACTTACCTTTTCAACCCGGTAACCCTGTCTTTTGTTTTGATGTTGTCTACCTATCCACAGAAATAAAAATCTATTATCTAAAGGTCTACCGCAGTAAGCCTGAGCGCATGTTTTGACTGCTTTACCAGACTTTCCAGTAGCGGTCACTAGGTTGTTTTAACATTATGGAGACTACATCCAAAACGAACCTATGTATATTGCGTTCCTATGTATATTTAAACGTCGCACATTCATAAAAAAAAAATCGAATATCTTATTTATGCACTAGCTATTCCCCGCATCTTTATCCACTTGTTTTAGTTTCATTGTTTTTTTTGTTTTATAGAACCCTAATTCGTTTTCAAAATAATTAGGGTTATGTGGTGTATATATAGATAGCCTTATCCTTTTTCTCATGAACAGAGATTAACGTTAAAACAAACAATAACTTTTCTGCTTTGATACATTAGTCTAGATTTGGGGAAAGAACATTCTTTAATAACTTTATTAATCAATTTAATTAATTGAAAAGTTATTCACGTTATATTGGCTAGTATACACGTAGTACCTACCTGAATATGAAATGTTATAAGTAAGTACATTTATTGGCGAATTTAAGTGTAAACTGTCACGAACCCCGGCTATCTCAGAACACACCAGTTCGTTGGTAAATATAAACCTATTTATTTCCTCTAACTTTTAAGCATAATGAATTTCTAAGAATTTTACAATAAACATTATCTAGAATGTTCTCGCTTTCAATAGAAACTTGAAATCATGCTTCAATTGTATCTCTTTTAGAGCACAAAAAATAACAATTGAAGCTTTCAAAAACAATTCACAAATATTTAAGTGTAGACTTAAAACGAAACAAGTGATCTGTGTATGTGAAGCCACAAATAGCTTACAAGAGAACCTTATACAAAGGAATGATCAAAGAAATTCTGTGTTAACAATAAGAAAGCTATCCGATAGCGGGTTTAAGGCTAAGTAAAATAATGAGCATTCCCGTTCAATCAAACCAACATCAAAGAATGCCCACTTTATCCTCTCAGTTAAATATTTAATTAATGCGACTGAGCATCAAAAGAATACCTGTTTTTCGTTTTGCACAAATACACCTTAAAGTTAATCCAAGCTTAAGTATCACAAACGGTTTGAGCGTAATTGATATTTAAAATGGACTTGATATTTTATGTTTTAACGAACCTTTGAGAATTTATCTTACATGAAAACTTTACATAAGTCTCAAAACAATCGTATTTTTTATGTAAACTGTTAATAAGGGCGGGTTTTTAAATGAAAAAATAATAATAAATTAATTAAATGTCGCCTAACGGTTCAATGTTCGGATTTTTGAGAAAACTGAAACGTCAATTAGTTTGAAGCCGCTGTTAAATCTCATGGTGTCTGTCGCATAAAGAAGTGAAGTAGCGTCACATAGATATTTAAGAACATCTTAAAGTTAATTTGAGTTTCAGTATTCGGCAGTTTAACTACTACAGAAGTTTTTTAACTTCGACAGTATGCCAAGACAGTGGTTTGGAGTAATCAATATTTAGGGATTATAAAACGATAGAATTTGAAACTTTTGACGCCCTATGTACTACTCTAATATATTGTGTAGTTTTGGTAAGTTTTCTTGATAAATTAGATTTAAAACATCTTTTTATACGTGACTGTACATAAACAGGCAAACCTATTTACCCGCGTAAATAGGTTCTGTGTAAATCTAAGGATTCTCATAAATCCCTGGAAGAAATCTCATTGCTATGCGGAATACAGATTGGGCGGGAAACCCACTAAGTATATTTTATTCTATCCACCAGAATCGATTAAAAAAGTAGGTTTCCTAAACCTTATCAAAGTAAAGAAGGTAAGGGAAAACTCAGACACGATATAATTGAAAGCAATATGGATAGAAACACATATTTCCACCTGAAAAAATGCATTACTGGATATCATGGGTCCAGAAAACCCAATCAGATTTTTTTGTTTTAATAGCCTCATATTCGATTTTTTATTGTGAATTGTGGGCAGTTATATACTTAATCGAGACTGGAAAAGATAGCTTCGTATCAGACGCACAGTTTGATTTATGCAGAGTTCGAATCCTCGACTTTTTGGCAATATTTAAATGGGAAAGTGAATATTCTAGGAACATTTTTATTCTGTAAATAATACTTAATAGTAACTCACTAACAATTTGATTGTCTTTTTAATTTTAGTGCACTGCAATCATAAGGCAAGCATAAATAAGGATTTCATACTGTAACGTAATCTTAATAACCACGCAGGTATTTGAATATAAAGTCTCAAAATAAACATCATTAACAAAAACTTGTAAGATATCGTAGATAATAAAAGTGTACAATACTTTGAAACAGTATATGTAATTTTATTAAGCTATTATATTTCTTAGAAATAATTGAGAATACTATCAAAAGTTCCTAGAAATATAAGCACTAATGGTTCGAAGAATCTAACCGTTGTTCTACTTACTGCCATCTTTTGTGTGGTTTGAGAACTAAGCTTTAAATTGGAAAGTAAATAAAATCCTGATATTTCAAGCTTTATCAAAAAAATTAACAAAATCGATGCAAGGCATTATTATAATAATATTATTTATCACAACTGTAGGTACTATGTATAACTAGCTGTTGCTCGCGGCTCCGCTCGCGTGATCATCGGTTACTGCTGCAAATTATAGCATAAAGCCTTCCTCAATAAGTAGGCTATCTAACAGTGAAAGAATTTTTCAAATCGGACCAGTACTTCCTGAGATTAGCGCGTTCAAACAAACAAACAAACAAACAAACTCTTCAGCTTTATAATATTAGTATAGATTTGTGTGAAAGGCAATTGTTTTCAAATAGCGAGCACTCTTTCAAACCCATATTGTTTTGAGTATTTTATCTAATTGACTGATAAAATAAACTAAAAATCAATAGATTAACGTGGTTTTATTTAACTTTTAGAATATAAAGTAAAACGCTATGAGCTGAAGAACAACAAACGAGATCCTATATATTTGCCTTATTTAAAGGTAGTCCAGCAAAGATGCTGTTACAACTTAGCTTGAAATCGCCTAATAGATCTGTCCAATAAAATAAATCACTACCTACAATTGATCAAATTCTCTATCACATCTCACATGATTGCCCAGCCAATTCTCTACTCATTTAATTATATATTTTAAACATGACATAATCACATTAGTATCGCAGTTCCGTATCGTCCGATCGAGCGTGCCGAGATAAGCCGGACACGTGCCGGACACATTTGTGTCCGGCCGGAATATGAATGTGCCGTGCTTTGAATCACTCCACTACGCTATTTTATCCCGGATCTGTAGTACTTTGTAGTGCAGTGATATTATTCGGAATTAATCCTATATTTACCTCATGCAAAAATATTAAAAAAAATTATGGAAAATCCAAAAGTGCACGCCTCATAATCTCATTCATTACAATAAAATTGAGATTATTTGTAAATAATAATTAAACTACATCGAATTATACCGTGAAAAGTAATAGGCTTCTATTCCTATAAAAGCTAAAATTTCTAAGCCTATAAAAAAAAACCAACTATATTTATTTATTTATTTATTTATTCTTCAGGATTGCTAACAAATAATACATGATTTATTTTGAACAATAGTAATTGAGCGTTTAAAACTAGCACTACATGTATATTCAATTACAAGCAACCACATCTTACACAGTTAAAATCAAGCAACATTATTACATAATACATTTACAAATAATTAATTAAAATTTAGGTACAAAGTTAAATTAAAATTTCATTAATAATAAAAAATTAAATATACATAACAAATTTTATAAAATAAACATTTATCTATTACAACCTTAGTAGAAAATTCAGGCAAATGTATTAAATTAATCAGTATAATAATTAACTAGTTTTTTACGATAATTTTTAATATTATCATGGTTTATGTCTACATCAGCTTCACGTGATATTGCATTGTAAATTTGCATAGCCCTTGTAAGAGGTAAATTATTACGCAAGTTAGTTTTGTGTGATGATCCTTTAAACAGTTTATAAGTAAAGGAACGGGGTAATCTATACGGAACATTTATGAAGATACGATTTAATAAGTCTGTGTCCAACTCAGAGTGCATAACTTTATAAAGAAAAACCAGGTCACATATCTTTCTGCGGTTTTCAAGACTCAGAAGTTTAAAATGTTTAGAACGTGCCCTGTATGATTTCAACATCCGTGCTTTATGATCGCAGAAAGATAAATGATATGCAAACTTCTTTTGTATACGTTCGATGCGACCAATATGTACGTTATATTGAGGCGACCATACTTCAGAACAGTATTCCAAGTTACTCCGGACTAGCGTATTATACAACAATACTTTGGTGTAGGGATCCTTAAATGGCTTGATTGTTCGCAAAATGAAGCCCAACATTCTGTTAGCACGTGACAACACGGAGTCAATATAAGTGAAGTATTTCGCTCGTTATCGTGACCACAAGATACGGGATCCGTACATACAGACACAGAGACGTCCAAGACAGAACGTTTTTAAACAATTTTTTAATTAGTTTAAATCATAAAAAGAGATTTAAAAATATCATGAGTGTTAAAAATAGTGTTTTTTCTCAACATTTGTATATATATATTCACTTATAAAAGCAATAAAGAATAAAAAAAGTGACATTTTAAGTTGGAGAATCACTCGGTGTGCGTAAACTGACAGTAATACCCACCTCAACGCTTCGCTTATGAGGTGAGCAATAGCCTTAAAAATAAAATCACAATACTGCTACGATTATAGTGCAGAAACGAAAATTACTAAACAATAGCTCCAGAGAGTATAAGCATAGACATGCAATTTCGCTCGCTCGTTGCAAATAAAAACTAAAGCACATCTAAATTAAAAACATCATCAATGCGGTACAGAGAAACAATAGTATCATATCTCCTTAATAGCAGCTGTCTATGAAGTCCTCGCAAAACCATTAAATAGTGACAAAAACAGAACATCGCAGAGCATTTATCTTCTACGGAGAGTTATAAAGGGCATAAATAAAGCAAAACCTATAAGGCTTTAAAGCAACAATGAAAAATACGAACCGTTTTACGTCGGGCGGGGTTGAGGGTGGCTCGGGGGGTGAGCAGGAACAATGGGGGCCCAGCGAGACCACCGCTGCACAGAAAAAAAAACATATGAACAACCGCTCCAATTATTGACGTGGGCAAGAGATGGCAACGCCGCGTATGCCCAACTTTTGCGTGTTCCGCGTATTGTTCAGTTAGCACTGTTGTGCATTTGTTTTACAATTGCTGCTGAATAATGAATGGTGTTTGCTAACAATATTATTGCAAACTAAAGTAAAATGTCCGATGAGTATTAGTTTCCGATGAAAGGTGTAAACTAGTACTGTATGCAATATACCTATACTTTTTGATTATACCCCTGAGAAATTTTGTACTCTAGATGTTACTAATGGAAGAATGATCTAGCCGCTAACAAATGTAAATTATGTGGTAGAAGTATGTGCAAAAATCGGTTGGGTAATTATTATAATTGACGACCTCCGTGGTCGAGTGGCGTACACACCGGTTTTCAAGGTGTCGCTAGCTCTGTGGTCCCGGGTTCGATCCCTGGACGGGTCAATGTAAAAAAAAATCAACCTTTTCTACATTGTCTCGGGTCTGGGTGTTTGTGGTACCTTCCTTGTCTCTGATTCCTTGACACAAGTGCCTTAGCTACTTACTTTGGATTTGGAGCAATGTATGTGTTGCTGTCAATAAATTGTTTTTGAATACGAACGAATTTTTGAGGTAGTTTGCAAGCTCAAAATATCACATAAATACCAGTGTAGAAGAGTATTTGGCTAAGTTAATTTAATTAATGGTAGACTGCATGATTCCATTTTGCTAAGCGGTTAGTTAGTGATTGTGCCAACTAGGTAAGGGATCAACAACACCCATTATCCATGGGAGCTACGCCAACAACGTGTTCATAGTTGAAAAGTATTTAAACAATGCAATAAACTACTTATATATGTGTGTTAGTTTCGCTTATGATATAGGGGGCCTCGTGGCTAATTGTAAGCGTTACGGTTTAACCGATAATAAAGATTTAGTTGCGCTCGTCGCGGTTGGTCCGTGTATGAGTGACCATTTTTAACATTTTAACAGACCACTCCGTACCTCGGAAACCACTTTAAGCCGTAGATCTCGATTGTCATACAGCGATCTTTGGCAGCCGAATGACAATATCAATGAAACACAGATCTTAATACTGGATTATCAAAGACTTGTGTTATCTCGCTCGATTGATCGATTCCGCAAAATGGCGCATAAGCAACTTAGCAGTGCGGGAAAATTCGTGCCTCTCATAAATACAACATCTGTGCAGTACATCGATGTAACATATAAATGTGGTAAGTATTTAATGCGATATTAAACAATCTAGATACCTTAATCGGGGATTGAGATACCAAATGCAAAAATATTTTTTCATTTCGGAATATCGGCTGAATACTCCGAAATGAAAAAAAATATTACAAATTATATACAGGATTTATCCAAAAGGAGTGCGTATATTCAACGAGGTAATTAGGTGCTTAATTAATGCTGGACGTAGGTGGGAATTAATGTTGGACGCAGGATTGAGTTAGCACCAAGAAAACTTGGAGCATTTTTTCTCAGAAAGCCAAAGAACGAGTACGTTGATGGTGAGGCTCATGTGGCTCATTTGTCAAGACGATTGAAGACATTGTTTCTTTTAAGATATATGTTAATCATTTTGAAAAGTTGCTTTTGAATCAATGTTTATAGGTATGAACATGTTATTTATATATACTGTATACTATACTGGTTGTTAATTTTGTCCAATTTCTTCTTTTTTCCACTTTCAGAAAATTCCAAGAACCCTTGTAGAAATGTCTTGATAAAAATCCGTCTGTTTCTTTAAATTTCAAGTTTCTTTTTACAAAAAGATAATTGATTAAGATCTACAGATCCGTCATTCAGTACCTTTTTGAAGAAATATTTGTAACTTAAATACTGGCCTGGTGGTAAATGACCATGACTGCTAAGAGATTGTGGGTTCGATTCCCACCCGAAACGATTCTCTGTGTGTGTTATTAACTTTAGTATTTAGAAATATACATATAACTCATTTTATCAGCTGTCTGGTTGCCACCATACCGACAGCCGTGTGTAAGTTGTGCCAAAATATATTTTTGGGATAAAATTATGTTTTCTATTCACAAAAAGAGTACACAGTATTTCATAAAATTAATTTGAATTTTACAGTTTCACGGATAAAGCCAGACGTTTCTAAGAAATAAGGTTTCTTGGAATCTTACGCTCACCTCTCTGATCTGAGTATAAATTAGATACGTACTTATATATGTTTTAACCTATCTTAGCTACGAAAGTTAAATTATATAGTATACTAGCTGACCCAGCAAACATTGTTTTGCAATATTCTGAGCACATAAGGGTACTAAAAATAGCTTACGACCTATTCTCAGACCTACCGAAGATACATGATTTTTGGTGTAAATCAGTCAAGAATTTTCGTGTGAATTTGGTAAAATAGTGACTTGAGACTTTTATATACCTATATGGCTGGCATTTTTTATTTATGCATCTGTCATATTATTATGCAATGTCTTGTATTAAAAATTTTATAACGAAATAAATAAACCACATACAAAGGTACCTGAATACCTTAATTGAATACGGTAGCGTTTAGTTACTTCTATTAAATAGCTACCGTGATATTTAATTAGAGAATATTAAAAAGAAAAAAATAATATTATTGCAGTGCTCACCTCTGAACTGGGTCTTCTCGGTTGCGCAAACCGATCGCAATTAATTATTTTCTATTTCATCGTTATTGTGCCCGCAGGTATTGTAAACGTATATTATTTTGATTAGAAGTTCGATTTTAATGTCTTATTACTTATTACGTACTATTAATATAAATTCTTTAGTTACTATAAAATACTTATAGTTATCTATTTAGTGCATATAGAGTGAGTATATGTTTTATCTTAGTTACTTAAACTTAAAAAGGTCTGAAAACTTAAGTAGCTATCGTTCATAATTAAGAACATACATATTGAGGGCAAACAATCTACCGCGCGACTAGTGACCTCATTATTTTTAGATGTACTTACTTTGTTACATACCAATTCCAAAATACATGTCGCATATTTCCACAAGACATCATAAAAAAAGATTTCTCTCAACCAGACTTAGTATCCAATTCTTGAATACAGAAATCTTGTTAGAGTCTTATTCAGCGCGAAGTCTTCCGTTATAATACGAGGATGGGAAATCACGAATCGATTTCCGGCGGAAATGCAAAATCTCGGCGAGATATTGCAGAGAATTATTAACATAAAATATTGTGTCTTTGTGGTACAACATTTTGTGACAAGTTTGTGTCTGACAAATTCAATACTTATATGATCACAAAAGAAATTTAAAATTTCATTTTAAAGTCATAATAGTAAAACATCATCATCATCGACTAGTCTGATAGTTAGGGCGTCGGACTTGCGATCATGTGGTTACGCGTTCGATTCCCACCCATTGCACTGCCGACGTAAACCGGCTGCGGGTTATGAGCGCATAACAGAAGCAATTAGGCTTAGCTCGAGGAGTTAATAACAATAGTAGTAATGTGCTACCACATAGATAGTAAACTTGAAAAAATATATCCTCCCAATATTACTTTTTAGACGTGCTTTTAGTTTCGGTCTTGTTGAACCAAAAGTTTTTGATCCTCAAAATTCGTCTGACTTTGGCCTTGGTAACACAAAAGCGCATTCACCGTTACTCACTACTATGCATAAAAATACTTTAAAATATTAACAGACTAGCTGTGCCCCGCAGTTTCAGCCGCGTAAAACGACAGTGACAGAAACCTTCGTGGGCTCATGCAGAGCAACTTTGCTAAAGATCATCACATGATCTAATGCATAGTTTACGATCCTATAAAGGACACACAGATAAACATTCATTTATATTATATATATATATATAGGTAGGCAGTTGTTTAACACATTACCATCTCCGTCATCCAACGAAAGTATTCCAAAAGGTCCTGTTAATCTCAGCTCTATATATAACACTCAATCAAATCACCATCAAATTATGCAAATAACTGCTCTATCCGTCATATAAACCTGTCTATAACATTCTGTTGATTTCTACAGCCATTTGTAAAATATGATTGAGGGATGACAGCCAATATCTTTGTTAATAGAAATCCTGCCAACATGTCAGGAAGGGTAGCACAGGTTACTAAAAATGTCAATGTTACATCACCGGAAAGTTGAATTCAAGGTTGAATTTTACTTTTGAAGGTTGAAGACGGCATTTTTATGACAATAAAGATAATATAGACAAAACAAATAAAGATAATGTGATTAGTGAAATCAGCTACACTTTTCATTTTACTAATTTAAAAAAGTCTACTTTATAAAATCAATTGGGGATCCATGGAGGACGGAACAATCAATTGCCTAAGTGCTGTCATGCAACCCTTAACAGGGAACGAGGGTGTTCTTTTATATAAATTTGGTAAAATAACGGATTTATTTAGTCGTGGCTCCACAACATCTGGGAGAGGACGGGGATCGCGCGCGCAACTGAACTGTTCCGCCTTGCAAAAGATAGAGATAGACTCCAGCAGCTGGTAGCCGACCTTCATTAATTGGAATGGCACTTAAAGAAGAAGAAGAAAATGAATGAAAAGTAGTCTGTAGTCTTCTCATTCAGTACATGAAATATCTTTTAAATTGGTCTAAAATTGGAGAAGTAAATAATCGAGAGCCAAATGCCAAAATTTTTACGAGGGGTTTAGTCG
Source organism: Plusia festucae (assembly GCA_950381575.1). Taxonomy (NCBI): domain Eukaryota; kingdom Metazoa; phylum Arthropoda; class Insecta; order Lepidoptera; family Noctuidae; genus Plusia; species Plusia festucae. Next base: position 5,688,516 of record OX494450.1, read on the forward strand.
GATGTACAGGTTGTCCTTATCACATACACATGTATACAGCGCGACAGCGATAAAAGTCTCCCCTAACCTTTCCTCTTAAATATTAGCACAAGTCTACATATTATATATGTATATTATCACGGCACGTTTTAAACGATGTTTCGATATCTGATTCTGTAATGGTGTATCCAAAACAATAAAAATCCTATCTTAATCGAGCTTTGCCGCTTACACGATAAGAGGCTTTGTTGAAGGCTCTCATGTGATTCAATTACGCGTCGAAGCCTTCGGCAGACTCTCTGTATTATACTTCTGCCAAACGCGACTCCATAAAGACGCTGAAATATTTTAAATTAAACTTTTACTCTGAAACTAGTTTCAGGAGTTACTTACGTACTTTCCGTTCCAGTAAGTATTTTGAAAATGTTATATTATTTATGGTAATTGAAAAATAAAATTCCGGACAACTATGCCCCTTCGTACACGGTAACACAATTTTCCGATACCCGACAACATAACTATCCAAGCGACCATCGCCATACAAACTGGAAGAGGTGCGTAGGTACCTACGCATGTGTACGAAGGGCCTAAGTATGTTTAGAAATTATCTAGTGAAGATCAATCTTTACTACCCATAAGTACGAAAATTGACTCCAAAGTCATCCAAAACCCTTACCACTGACACACTCTGAATATATGAAAAATATATCGAAAATCCAAAGCAGTCTTAATTATATACCAATTTCGTAGCCCAATGATCTGTAAACTTATTTATAAAACAAATTGTATAATAAATACGCACTCGTATATAATGTGTTTCGCATGAGTGGGGATAAGAGGCAAAAAAGCGAGCGGGATCCATTGGAAATCAAGAGTGGGGTGTGGGAGGTGGAAGGTAGGAGGGAGGGGGGGGTCCGGAAATACAGTCTGCCTGCTACATGCCAACCACTAAACACATTTCATAGCGGAGAGCAACGATGCGTTCCGTGAAATGTTGATTCTTCAATATCCTTTGATAATCGAAACTTAGATGTTTGTAGCTGAATAGGACTATTATATATGGCAGTTTAGCGGTGGATCTTCTGATTTTTGAGGCAGGACTTAAGTACTTATTATTTCTCTTCATCATCATTCATCATCATCATTACTCTCGTTGATATCTGAATCTTAACGGTCAGTATCAATATTCTATCTATAGATTTTAATAAAATTACGTCACGGGAATAAACGCGAACAAATGCACTTACCGTATGGGTACGCGTTAATTCCTGTGACTTAATTTTGTTATAGTCATGCAATGCTATAGTTTAAAGTTAGTATCTACGGATTTGGCTACTAAACAAATAAATTCGACATATTTTGTAATGAGCTTTTGTCAATATTTAGTAGCCAAATCGATAGGTGGATAGAAAATTGATGTAATTGATAGAAACGAGTTGACATGAATAAGTAAGTAATAAGCTACTTAAAATCTTGGCGACGAGACAAAAACCAAGATTTAAAAATTCCTTGTAATATACTTATAGGCCACAATATTCTTCGAGACAATTGGGTTAAGATGCTTATCAACTGAGACAAGTTGATGTTTTCTACTTCCGAGCAAAGGCCTCTTACCATATCGAAAAATAATGAGCATTGATCACCATGCTTGCTCATTGCGGGTTGGCGATTTCAGATTCCATTTTTTTGTAATCCAGGTTTCCACACGATGTTTTCCTTCACCGTTTGTCAATGATGTCTTAAAATTATTAAGAAAGTGCATATCTTTGAAAAAGTCACGTGCTAATGTGCCGTGTTGCCTGGGTTGGAACCTGCAACCATGTGCATGCGAATCCAGCCATTGAACTGCTAGGCCACCACGACATTTGGATCCTAAACACATTGTGCGACAAAAATGTAAACTAAAAATATATTGTGTACACCTTTGTTTAAAACAAGCCATTTATAACGCAAGTTCGTTCTGAAACCGTGATCAGTTTCGTTCAACGACCGAGTGAAAAATGCTTTTATCTTGCTACGTACACATATATAAAGGTATACTTGTAGGTCGGTGCCGCCGGTAATTTTAATTTCCGACTGCCCGTATAAAAAGAAGTTTTTATATTGCGAGCTAACATTGTACGAAATGTATTTTCTACATTCTGAAACGTTGAGTTTAGTTGAATAGCAGTTTATTATGTAACTGTATTTATTCATGTGAATGATAAGTTAATGGATTGTTTAAAATGTAATAATGTTTATACTGTAAGTTAACAAAATAATTTTAGATTTTGCGTAAGTTTTTACCTATGTTAAATCAATAACATAAGTAGCCGTAATTGTTGATTCAGATCCGAAAATATTCGATAAAGTCGAATGTTACATCTATACTAATATTATAAAGCTGAAGAGTTTGTTTGTTTGTTTGAACGCGCTAATATATATCCGGTTATATAAAATAGAAAATTCTTTCACTGTTAGATAGCCCACTTATTGAGGAAGGCTGTAGGCTATAATTAGCCACGATAACCGACGCCTACTAGGGTGGAGCCACGAGCAATAGCTAGTATATAATTATAGTTTTGACCCACCAATGAAAAATCCCAAGTTTTTATGATCACCAAAAATGTAATGTGGTAGCAAAACGCCGACTATTCAATAATTTCAATATACAACATAAAAGTATCGATTTCTTCTAGCCAATAAAACATTCAGCGAAAAACGTTACCTTTTTCTCTTTGCAAAAATACAATATCTATTATTTATAACCTTTGTTCGTAAATATCAAAACGGGGCAAACAATTCTGACTGATAGCCGTAAATCTTCGAATTAGATCGTATGAATCGCAGCCCGCTAACTCAGTTATGTTTTTCCGTTGTTCACAATTTTGCGCTTGCCATTCCAGTTCGACATCCAAATCTGATAATATCCCTCCATGATTTGTGTTTTCGTGCCAAATACGCTGGCAACACAATCTTGTCTTGCAATTTTCGGTCTTCGAATTCTGTCTATCAACAGTTCAACCTGAAGTTCAGTTGAGAGGCGATTCTAAAGATATACTTCGCCACATTTTACTACGAGTATGTATTATTTTGAAACTACAAGGCAGTTGTATTTTGTTTATCTTTAGTTTTAGATGGTTTATAACTGACTAGTTATTTTTGTCTTTTTTAAATAACACCACTAACTTACAATTTGTGGATCAAAAGTTGACTTGACTGCACGGATAGCCGAGTGGTATAGGTCACCACGCTAATTACCACTTTGCGCGACGTGCTTCGGGTTTGATCGCATGAGACAAGCATTTGTGTGATCCACAAATGCTTGTTCTAAGTCTGGGTGTTCTTTGTGCATGTGATTTGAATGTTTGTGAAACCCCCGCGACACAAGGATTAAATTCCTTAATGAGGGCGTCGTTTTCTTAAAAACAAAAATAAACAAAAAAGTACCAAAATACTGTAAAATCTGGATCCTTGCACTACATACGATGTGTCTTCTCATTAGCAGTTCTGCACCGCTAGACATAAGCCCCCTTTGGATAAACCATTCTCCACTATCTCCTGCTAGTTGCATCTATAAATAGCATAGAACATCATAACATAATTATCTTGAAACCTTATCACATTACGCTTCGTTAAAAATATTAAGTTAATTACCGTTGCGTAATACTTTAGCGGTTTCAATCTCCGTTTCTTGAGCATTTTGTCCGTTTTATGTTCGCTTTGATAGCTGAACGTTTGTAGCAAATACTCATTGAACTCAGTCGACACCATTATGTTGAAAAAAGGGGTACTTGTGAGCATTCCGGAGTGGGTGACTTCTGAAACAATAGGTCGCCGGCGCGCGGCGTGCCCTGTACCACGTCCCCTTAAGTGGCGCATTTTTGTCGCTCTGATGTCAAGCCGGTGCACGTTTGCACACTCACGGAATATTGAAATTGTTTCTCTTAGCGTTTCGTGTCGCAATAACCCCACGTATATTTTCTGTAATCGAAGTGCCAATGTATATATAACCAGTTGTGTACCTAATCCGATTTTTTACAGAGTAAACATTTTACATGGAGGAAAATGGGAGTATAATTTTGTTTGTCGCCTGGCATCTCATTTATCTACTGAATAAATTGAAAATATATCGAAGATATATCCTTATAACTTCTCGCTCTTTATAAGAAAACTGAAGCGCCCTTTCTAATAAAAACCCAAAGAAAATAGTTTTTATTTGTACTTATTGACGAAAAACCCTCGTCAACCTCACACTTGTCCGACATTTCGATAACTCAGTGAGTATTGAAAAAGCCGACCCTGATTATGAGTACGTTGAAAGAAAACTCCGAGGATTTTAACATTGTATTTTCTTTTTAGATTGAAATCTCAGACGCCATGTCAGCGGGAAGCTTATCGCTAAAGTATTTTCACATTTTTGTAATTGTGACACGGTGACCGTTTTTGTATTTGTATAATATAAGTTTAATACCCACACATACTTATAGAAATGAAACATGGTATCATTGAACGTATATTTTAAAATACGTCATCTGAATTTCCGGTACGGTCTTTAAAATGACAAAGTTATATGGTTAAAATATGTAATAGCCAGGAAGTCAACATCCATCAAAACTTGGAGTTGCTTAGACTGTCGTACAACTTAAAACTGTCTTACAAAATGCTAAGTTTGTGTTTTACTTCCAAACACTTTGTTCGCAAGTTAATATCGATAGTTCACTCTCATCCCCATCGTTATTCTACCACGGTCAACTGAATTCTCAGGGTAGTCCATTTCTCAAAATAATAAAGCAAATCGAATAGATCGAATTGAATTCAGAACCAGTTCATTCGTCTATAAAACGATTTCGTAATATTCCAATTTTATATTCAGGTGAAGCCACGAGCGAGTGTTGCGACGGACGACTGACGACAGAACCGCCTCAAACCGAACTTTTATGAAAGTCCCTAATGACACGTGAAATCCCAAATTGCTAAGATGGAATGGAGTTACCAAACATACCCTAATCCGGCACATTCTATGTAGCTAGTACATATAGGTAAGGATGAAATAACCTCAATTTCACCAACAAGATCCGCGGTAATGTGTTGCGAATGGTACGGCTTGATAAGGAAAAACGGGTAAATAAGGAATCGTGAGAGGCCACCGGTACCGGAAAGGGTCAGGCGGGGGGAGGCGCTCATCCGGCGGATACACCGCAACCGGCCGTCGGACCACCGATGTATTCCGTAGCCGGAGGGTAGGTCGCCGAGACTTTTATAAAACATTGACGTTGTTGCCAATAACTACGTTCTGGGGCACTCACATGGATATAATTTGTTTACGATAAAAAGGTCAACAGTGTTCGCTGGTAAGAGTTTCATAAACTAGCAATGTTTCTTGTTACAAACAAAGAACTTTGTGCTAACTTCATTCTTTTCGAACACTTATTAAAAAAAACACGTATTGAGAAAAGAGTGGCCAATTTTAAGGGACAATTAAATAAAGAAATCTTTTCTTAATGTATTTAAAAAAAGGTTGTATGATAAAAAGAAGCTCTTATCAAAACTTCAATTAGAATAAAATTTTCTTTTTGATCCACAGACGTACGAATAATGAAATTTTGATATCAATTCGCAACCAACGAAATCCCAGGAGATAGTGCTTTCAAAACAACTTTGATTTCCTCCCGGCATAGTCAAAGGAGCTTACCGAGAAAAAGCGGCGAAAGAAAGAAAGAAATAAAAAATGCACAGAAACACGGAGGTCGGAGTTTTTCCTGTCACCGGGCACAAACAATGCCTCCATTGTAGGGCTGCAGCCCGCCCGCGCCCCGCGCGCCCGCCGCGGAACCGCCGAGGAAACGAGCATCTTTTGTTTCCAACCCCGCGTCCCGCACGGAAACGAGAGCTTTGAACCCGCGGTCATCTGTTTACATCACGCCAACTATAGAAAAAAAGACATCCGATTATTTGTTCTGCAGACTATACGTAGGCTCTGCAACGGAAATATAGTCGATTGCATTTTGTGAAAGGTCGGGGTTGGTTAGCGTTTTCAGCGTTAAATATTTTACTGATACGAAATACGAAGCTACAATCAACTGAAATGTAAAAAGGTTATTTTACTAGCACTTTTCATATAAGTTCGATTATGCGAAATACCTACTGCAATATTAATTTTGATCGGAAAATCGTATTGAATACTTTAAAACGTGTCGACAACTGTCGTCAATCAATTAGCAATATGGGCTGCATTTACCGGATGCAAATATTAAATTGATTCGATGCTCAAAAAAGGTTGAAACAATTTAAAATTCGTCCAATTCAATTAATAAATAACACAGTAGGTAATGGCAGCACAGCATCGCCGCGTAACAATTTGGAATGAATAAAAAGGTTGGTCCCTGACAGGTAACGTACTTACAACTCACTCAGGGACGACGAATAATAAATTATATTTTTCCTCGGTCCGCTCATTTAGATATGAAAAAATAACTCTACCAACCCCGGCGACCGTTTCGGGAAGTCTTATTTATTCACATAGCTCGCCGTGCCACTGACTCCCGGATAATTTAAAATGTATTGTCGTAATTCTAAAAAGCTCTTAGAATTTTCGAATCAATTGAACAATAAGACCTTTTATTAGATTATGGATTAAATAATAAAGGATTGTATTTATAATATGAGATTTAATAGGAAACAGTTTCAGAGAAGAATTTCAGTAAAACGACAGCAAATGAGGAGCGTTTTTTCAAAACGATACATCGTAATATGATTGTTTTTTCAGTAACGTGATTTATTTAATTACAAGGGTTTCTATAAAGTGTATTAAATGAAATTGCTTATTAATTTATTAATTAGTTTAATGAGATACTTTTTACGTATACAATAAAAAAAGGAACACATAAACATACCAACAAAATGATATAAAAAACATCGAGTTTTTTCAACTTTGATACATCTACTGTTGATGTCACGTTTTCATAAAAACCCGATACATTTAGTTCGAATTTGCTGGCACAGAGTTTTACATGATACGGGATATCACGTTTATAATATTAGTGGATTATATTACCTACGGGTTCTTCATTGTCATAGTTTCGTCGTACATTGTCATCTTCGAGCGCTGAACCCTGGAGAACATGTGCATAAAATGCCTGAGCATCAGGATCATCAGATATATCACCGAATTTTAGTAAATTTTCAACATCTACTTTCTTTTTTGAAGAAACCATGTTGGTTTTAGGCAACTGAGCACAGTCGAATCGTAAAAAAGATTTGACGTTTTTTTTCTTAACATCAACTACTGGCGCAGCAGAATAAACTTCCTGAACACTAATTTCAATATTTTTTAAAGCGCGGGTTCCAACTACAGTAAAATGTAGTATTCGGGTTTGGCTTATTTTAAATGGAAGTTTTGTCTTTATCATATCTTTGGCCTTAGCTTTCATGTCATAACTAAACATAACAGCGTTTGATGTTATGTTTAGTTATGTTTAGTTATGTTTAGTTATTATATTAAATCATGGATGAGCCCTGTATACTGTTCGCGGACGACGTTTCCCTTCTTACCTCATGCATTAACGAAACAGAAATAAATACCCAGCTACACACAATACTTAATAAAACTACAGAATGGATGGATCAACACAATCTACAAATAAATTACAAAAAAACAAAAATAATGACTTTTTACCCCTATCAAAAATCCCCAATAACAATTGATTTCACCACTAATAATATAAAAATAGATGTTGTCGACGACTTCACACTGCTCGGACTTACAATAGACACTCACATCAACTGGAAGACACATATACAAAACATTAAATCCAAGATTTCCAAATTTATTTACGCTTTTCGCGAAGTAAAAATAACCACTGACCTACCAACTGCATTGAGTACTTACTACGCCTACGCTCACTCGTGGTTCAGCTACGGCATCATCATGTGGGGAATCAGCACCGACACACCATCACTCTTCATACTACAAAAAAAACTAATCCGCATATTAACTAATATAGAACAAACAGACAGCTGTAAACCCTATTTCCAAAAACATAAAATACTTACACTACCATGCATCTACATTTTAGAAATATGTAAATTCGTTAGGAGATACTCTACCTTCTTTACCAAACGCGGAGATAAACATACCAACAGATCACTCAGACACAAAAATATGCTTATGCTACCTACTTCCAACATGACACTACACTCTACTAGTCCATACGTAATGTGCATTAAAATATTTAATAAACTACCCAACAAAATAAAGGATGAGACTAGTGATACAAAGTTCATAAACAACCTAAAACAAATATTAATCCAAAAAGCATACTACTCAATCAATGAATATATAACAGATAAACAAATAACTTAAAAATAATAATATTATAATAGATTACTATTTACAAAAAGGCCTTAACAATATATAGTCCTACTTAAACATCACATATAAAATTACATGAATATAATTATGTAAGCCGCTTTATAAAAGTCAAATAACTATGTGGTATAAACAAATAAACTGTAAGTAAATATATATATACACATAACTATGAATAAAATTCATATAAATCATACACACATAATACTTATATTCCATAGCTAAATAATTTTAAATAAATATCGTGTAACGCTATCTACTTTTGCATTAACTAATACCTACTAGGTATATATACATAAAACGCCTTCCTCTCTTCTACTTGCTGTGCCCATCAGGGTCCATAATTGTGACTTTTATATTTCCTTTTCCACCATTAATGTACATTATGGATTGCAATAAAGAATATGAATATGAATATGAATATGAATATGTATCGTTTTGAAAAAATTCGATCGATGTAGATGTATCACTTTCAAAAAACTAATGCATTTCGCTGTACTTTTAGAATGATTTATGTATCGTTTACAGAAAATTCGTAAAGACCATCATGTAGCCCTATAGAGATTGAGTACGAAACGACAAAAAAAACAATTTTGAGATTTTGATTGATGTATTGCTTTGTGAAAACGCTCCTCAAATGACAAGAGAGTTTATAAGGACACAACCAAAGGTTACAAAAGTGTCCAGTGTCTAACTACTAGTACGAATTTCTTAGTACTAAAACAAACATTAAAATCGGTTTGTTTATTCAGTTCCAACACCTATTCATACCATTTTTTTTACAAAGCTGCACTATTAGTATCATAGATAGGACGCTAAAACTTTACAGTTACAATATAATAACGTTATGTAAGTCTTTTTCCTATTCGAAAAAGCTACCTAATAAATGGGTCAAGGATCCGGTTTAGCCTTTGCTAGACTATACAAAAGTAATGGATTCGGGGAAAAACGGGAAATTAGAGAGCAAAAACCAATATAGCGAGCCTTCAAAGCTGAACAGACAAATTAACATGTCACAGAACGAAATTGTGTCGGGAACGTCAGGACAAACGGGTTAAACCTAGTGTTTAATAAGTATAGTAGGTATAGTAGGCAAAAAACATTGAATCATAAATCACCTAAATCATTTTTTTTTTTCTTTATCTATTAACTAATCGGCAACGGTAACTTAACTAAGTTGCCAATGCCGTCTGTAAAATAAATTACAAACTTTTCAAATATAGCTTTGTATGCTTATAGTAAAATTACGTAGGTCCGGAAATAACGCAAACGTTTCAACCAGGCAGTATTGGCCATGTAAATAATGTCACATGTTTCTATAGACAGACCTTGTGAAAAATTAATTCATTGTTCAAAAAATTATTATAAAAAATACCAAAGTAAGTAGGTATCTACAGCAGGCTCTGTTTTATAATTTACTTTTTTCATGGTTTAGAAATACAAGTCATCATTGATATAAAACTACTTTTAAACGGATTCTATCGCGGTTTATTTTGTTTTTTTTTTCTTAAAACGCGATAGAATCCGTTTAAGTAGTTTTATTTCAATGTCTAATATTCGCGTAAACCTCAGAAAACAATACAAGTCATCAGCTAAGGATAAGATGAGTAAGTCATGCTTCAGTGGAATACATACACCACCAGATGGAGTAGGTAAGTAGATGGATCAAATTGTTTCGCTGGGAAATGATGTGGTGTGCCGGCACGGGTATAAACGACACGGATTTCCCTTTGCAGCCCGTTTTTTTATTGCACACCTAAATTGGATTTTCGCAACGCCATACATATTCCGACCACCAAGTGAATTTCATATTTCACTCAATTTTGTCAACGGAATTATTAAAGTTATTTTTAAGTTCCATTCTTTACATATTTTACAATATTGTGTTACGATCATTTTAACATGGTATACTTTTATGCTGGAATTTATTTACCATTTCATTGTTCAGTGAGTCACATGTATAACATTTCCTTTGTTTACCTATTATATAGATATACTGGCGGGATGGCGATGTAATTGAAATACGTAATCCCTAATTCCTTACTATATAAATGAGAAATTATATTATAAATGAGGCAGTAACTATATCAGTCTGTGTGTTACGCAATCACGCCTAAACTACTGAACCGATTTTGTGGAATTTGGTACAGAGATAGTCTAGAGCCTGAGAAAAGGCTAGGCTACTTTTTGCCGCAAAAACTGAAATCCACGCGAGCAAATTAGTATTTCTAATCACCTTTTTATCTTTTAATGTGGATCAAAATAAATGCAATCAATCTATCCATATTATTTTTTATTCTTATTTTTCGTTGAAAACTTATTCATCTCAATACCAAGAACTACAATTTCGCTAGCAGTACAATCTACTGCTTGAAATAACATACCAGCGAAATAAATAAACGTAATAAACTACTTAAGAGCAGAACCCTGTTCTTTCCCAAGACAGAAACGCGTAAAATATCGTTTACTTAACCAAGATAGAATTACAGTGGCAACGCTATATATTTGGTAAAAACGTTCTTAAAATAGTACACGACAAACTAGAAATATTTTTCATTTTCATGTAAAAAAAATCGTCTTTTCGCAGTAACGAAGTTTTTTCTTTCGTTCTCCAGACATCTTTTTAATACAAAAATTAATTAAATAATTACTTGTAGTACCGTAGTAACGTTCGTAGTAGTAACCGAAAGGTTACTTTTATGAATCCAAAATGGGTGAAGATATCAAATTGGATATAGAGTAAATCGCTGTCCCCGGGCAATAAAGCGGTAATATCAAAATTCGATTTTTACAGGAGAAATAAAAGAAGCTAATTTTCATATAGTGCAGCGTATAGTGATCCAAAACAGGCGGTCAAAATGTCAAATGGAAGCTTATTTTTTTACCAACCTAACCTTTAAAAAATAATTCTATTGGTATAACTATTTAATTAAATAATTGAAAAAATGTATAATACAAATTATAGACGCTATTGATTCAATTGTAACATCATTAATGACTTTATAAACACACCGACCACTTAGACTCAGGCCCATAACAATATAATACGACATATTTTCCGCTTTAGGTCTCGAGCGTACCAGCCGATTACCACCTTCTTCAGGGAAATTTTATAGCCAAAGCTAGCTGTATCATCCACTAATCGCTATTTTAGAATCCTATCAATGAGTCATTTTTTTATGTAACCATCGTAACAAATTGACTTTATAATGTGATTTATTTTTATTTTTAACCATTTTAGACAGTATTCTATGAAATTAATATTTTTTTAGTGTTACTACTGCCTAATTTTTGTTTAATAAAATTTTAAATAATAATGACCTTTTAAAAAAAAAGTTTTACGAATCACATATTATTTATTAAATATTAAACTTTGGAAAACAATACGAAAACACTTAAAAAAAGAAAAAGTACTATTCTACCTTAATTTGAAAAAAATCACAATTTTAATTAGCTGTTATACTATGGAAACAGAAATAAAATTGGTCAAAACCTTAAAAAAATATATATAATACTACTTTAATTTGAATCATCGCTTTCAATATCGATTTCTTCTTCAGAGTTCCCAACACAATGTAAATTGTTATAAAATGTATGATAATGTTTCGGGATTGCTTCAGCTTTGCAGAGACTCATCAAATCGTCGTAAAGTGGTTTTGGTAAGGCGATTGGCTCTCTATACAGATTTCTCAGTTCATCTTCTGAAACATCAGTCACTAGCATCTTTTTGGCTCTTCCTCTTGAAGATCTGGTGTTTGATGCAGTATTTAAAGGAATATATTCATCATCAAAGTTATACTTTAAATAAATAACATCTGGATGTGCTCGAGTAATCTTGATTTCGTGTTGTAAATCGTAAAGCTATTATTATATACTTTATAGATACTATAATATTAGATATAAACAATTTGCATTGTGTTGGGAACTCTGAAGAAGAAATCGATATAGAAAGCGATGATTCAAATTAAAGTAGTATTTTTTTTAAGGTTTTGACCATTTTATTTTTGTTTCCAAAGTATAACAGCTAATTAACATTGTGATTTTATTCAAATTAAGGTAGAATAGTATGTTTTCTTTTTTTCAGTGTTTTCGTATTGTTTTCCAAAGTTTAATATTTAATAAATAATAATTATGTGATTCGTAATGGTTTTTTTTTAATTATTTAAAATTTAAGTAAACAAAAATTAGGTAGTAGTAACACTAAAAAAATATTAATTTCATAGAATACTGTCTAAATGATGGAGAGATTGACCGAGATATTAAGCACAGAATCAGATCAGGTTGGCTAAAATGGCGACAGATGACTGGGATGATATGTGATCCTAACATGCCCGTAAAGCTGAAAGGTAAAATGTATAAATCGGCTATAAGACCTGTATTGATGTACTTATGGTTCAGAATGCTGGGCAGTGAAAGGGACTGATGAAAGACGATTGCATGCAGCGGAAATGAGAATGCTTCGATGGAAGACTGGAGTGACGAGATTAGATAGGATAAGGAATAAGTATATTGGAGGAAGCTTGAAAGTAGCGCCAGTGAATGAAAAGATAAGAGGTAAGCGTTTGTCGTGGTATGGACATGTTATGAGGAGGGATGAAAGTCACATAACAAAATAAGTTATAAGTATGACTGTGGATGGCTATATAAGCAGAGGGAGACCGAAAAAGAGATGGATGGATTGTGTGAAAGATAATATGAGAAAGAAAGGACTGGATGCCGCGATGACGAGTAATAGAGAGGAATGGAAGGAAAATACGCATTGCGCCGACCCCATATGAATGGGATAAGGGCAGGAAGAAGAAGAAGACTGTCTAAAATAGTTAAAAATTAAAATAAATCACATTATAAAGTCAATTTGTTACGACAGTACGGCGCAGTGGTCACGATAAATTTCCGGGAAGAAAGGCGTAATAGCTTGTACAGAATAAAACATCTTGTGATTACTTCGTATTCAATGTTACAAGTTTTTTGTGTTATGTTTCATAGAGTAATGCAATAAAACATTTTTAGTCGTAAGAGAATTTTCCATGCAATAAAGCTGTTATTGTCAAGTATTTTAAAGAAATATTAATTGAAAAAATCTGAAAAAAATAAGAGTGATAGACTGATACTCAGAGAAGCCAAAAATCAAATAACATTAAAAAGGGCGTAACCGGCGTTTACCGCTATATTACCCGGGGCCAGCGAAATATAAAAAATGTCAGCTTTAAATTAATTTATAAAATAATTGATACCCAATTATAGACAGCGATACGCCATTTTTTAGATTAATTAGCTATTAGTTATGTTTTTTATGTGTAAATATATGTTTTATTATTAAATTAGTTTATGTTAAGTTACTAAATATTCAACTATTAATCATTATTGAAATACTATTAATATAATTTAAAAAAAAAAATATTTAATAAGTACCAAAATCTAAGCAAACATGTCACCACATTACGATGGATAATATCTTATTACTACACTCTCTAAATGTTAAAATACATCGCTTAAGCAGTCTGTTTATGATTTTTGGAGGCGAAAAATCCTGTATAAAATTTGGTATTTTTTTTAATTACCTGATTTTATGCTGGAATTTGACTCTTATTCCCGTTCGGTAACACCCCGTATAAGAGAAAAAAAATGAAAAATGTTTTCAAACATAAGTACCTACATATACACTAACATAAATTTAATTGGGGAGGACGAAGACGAACTCAAAATGTAGTGTATAATGTATAAGTAGTCTGGAACAGGATTACATAACTTTATGCCTGTACACATCATTATCCTAAATATTACCTTCAGTCAGTAATAATAATGTGCAAGGTAATGTTCTCCGTTTATTATGTTTACGATCCCTCCCTTGCATATTTCGGAAATAACCAACTGGCACAAAATAGTTCCGTATATATCGCTCCATTTATACTAAACTCAGGGGAAGTCAGCATAAAATGGCACTGACCAATAAAATTAATTGTGCGAAATTTTTGAGATCGGTTCTTATCTTCTTAAATGTTGATTCCAAATTTCCAACCCGATAAATAAATCCTGATTATTTTTATGAAAAATTGGATCGACGATAGGATTAGCTTCACAAATATTCAATTTACACATACGTTTTACTCAGCAATTTTTTTTTTCAGTAACTCAGTACCTACGATCATCTTCACAATTTCAAATATGTAAGAAGCTCATTCACTCAAGTTTCGAGTAATATTTTGATCTTAAAAAGCGATAAATGGATTAGTGAAAACTGTCATAGAAACCATATTTATCCTATAAAAATTGACTAAAAAGAATCCCAAGATCCTCGTGATTAATGGTGGCTGCCTTTAGCATGGGACTTGGTGAATGCGTATAACCAGCGTTTTCCTGTCAACCCTTTTTACCCTTTACAAGGCATATTGGTGTTACACTACCACTTCGACACTGAAAGCCCTTATTAGAAAGCAGTAAGGTTGGTTATTGTGTCACACCTCGGTTAAGTGCAAACTAAAAAGCAATACTTTACTATAGTTTTTAAAGAATAACTTCAAACAGAATAGTAATTAGGGATACTTTTTACTATAAGAGTTTTTTACTAAGTATTCTTACTTTTTCCCGGACATTTATAGTTAAAAAAGCTTCTACAGAAGACTAAAAATTTTCCTGTTAAATGTAGGAAATATAACGAAGTCTCTACACAGCTGTTATGTTTCTATTAGGCATCAAGCTACCCTTTAACTGAATGAAATTAACTCTATTCTGAGTCGGATGTCATGCCTAAAGAGTTTAGGAACTGTTGTTAAAGTCATAAACTCAAATCACGCCTTAAATATCAAAATAATTGTATTTTTTTTTAATGAACGCCACTTATTTTTGACTGCTTAGAGCGGGAGTTGTGATTTAAACAAAACCCTAAAAAAGAAAAAAAAATGCGTGATTGCACTGATGACAAAGTTGAGTAGTGTAAGTGGTCACAAAACCTAAAAGTATGATACTCATGGATATAGAAGGCATGCGTAAAGATGGTTTTATCCCAGCACATTAGATAAAAAATCTAAGTAGCTACCATTTCTTTGTTAAATCTCTTACTTAGAGAATTTTATTATTACTATGTTTATAAAAACTACACGACAGCTAAAGGAGACTTCATATGTGAGGTCTCCTTTAGCTGTCGTGTAGTTTTATATTATTTTTATAACTTATGAATTAAATAGGACCTTTAAGTACATCACAATAAAGGGAAAGTTTGTATTTTTGTTACCTCTCCACGCTCAAATAGCGGACCAATTTTGATAAAATTTGGTATGGAGGTAGCTAACACCCTGGATAGGCTTTTTTCCATCAACCCGCAGTTAACTACTACTAGCTAGTAGTAAATAAAGAGGCTAGTTTAGTACCATCCCTCGTCGCCGTCGCCGCTATAGACTGTCGAGTGAAAAATAAAAGAAAGTGATGCTGATAAAGTTTGATGCCTTGTTTACCGGACAAGGTTTTGGAAAAGCGGAGCTATACCGTTTTATTTTTCCTGTAATAGTCAATAATGATAGTAGTCGTTCCTGTAATAGTCTTTTAAGAGTAGAAATCAGACACCTAAAATATTAGTAATTAACTATACGTTGGAAATCAGTCGCATTTCAGGTTTGAAGAAATTTGAGTGACTTGATATTTTGTTAACCTCATCTACATTTTAATAATAATATAATATATACGATGATTTTATGATTACTGATTTTTTCATCTTCATACATCCTGTTAAAATTGGCGAAAATATTGCCATGTGTCCACTTTGGTTTCATCGCCTCTTTTGAATAATTTTTAAAATGAATGTTAAATTATATTTTGAATCTTCTTTAAACATATCTTTATACACATATTGTGTTGTAATTGTTGATTCATTTACTTAATTATATTTCAATTATTAGTCCAAAGCAAAAGATTTATTTTAATATACGACCGACATAAGTATTTTCAGCCATCAGAACCATTCAGGCTCCAAGCAAACATCTGTGGGTCACATAAATACTGTTTACAACCAAACCGTAACAATATATTCTTTTATTTTATTTTTTTAAGCGAGCCATGTTTTTCCTTATTACTTGAAATAATATTAATCTGTTGTTATTATAATCGCTTAGACTATTCTAAAATAATAAATCTCTGCCGTAATACTCTTACATTGTACCAACATTCACTAAAAAATAGACAATTCAGTATTTTTTTCGAGTTGTGCGCTCATAAATGTATCGGTCAGTCGATATTATTCTTTCCACGTTTGCACTGCCAGTCTTATGGTGAAAGTTGTCCTTAATTTTATTATGAGCTACAATAAACAGTTCAATTAAAAACGAACACAAAACAACATGTATACCTCAGTGACTGAAAGAGTAGTAGGTGATTTATAAAAACAAGTGTCCTTAAAGAAGGTAAGAATTGCAAAATACACAGCGACGCTCTGCTTATCGGCACCGATATCTCGATAACAAAATCACTGCGAAAGAACGCTTAACGTTCAACCCTAATAAGATTTGATTAACATCTCTCACGGCAGAGTTCACGCGAAGAGGTGCCAAGATACTTGACAAATTGAAGTGTGAAACATAATCCCAGCTATTATGTACGAAACTCGTTATAAGCCAGACATCGCAGAAGATACCTATAGCATAAGGATAAATACATAATGGTGGATCATTTCGTGGAATATGACGTCACTCTCAGAGGTATAATTTGTCATCAGCAAAGAATAACCGTGTTTTGTTACTTAAGAAATGAATTATTGTTGTTTGAACTAATGTACTTTGACAAGAATGAACGACTGAGGAGGAGGCGAAATGTACCTTTTACAAAGTACCTAATGGAAAGTAATCAATTTTATTTTTATTACAATGATTTTTAAAGATAAATAAAGAATCATTAAAATCGATTGACCCAGTCAAAAGATCTGAGGTAACAAACATACAAAAAAAAACAGTCAAATTGAGAACCTACCTCCTCCTTTTGGAAATCAGTTAAAAATGGTGACATACATACTAAACATACATAGCATAGGAACATGTAGGTTTGACTGACTTTCATTCTGAGCTTGTTTTCATCCTTTTATTATTCCTTGCATTTATGAATTTGTGCTCAAAGATCTAACAAACATTTCTCAGACTCTCAAACTTCAATTTAGCCAAAAACTAACATCTATAGATAAAATTACATCGTTCAATAAGTTGTCTTATATCGTAAGTGTGGGTATCCTAATAAAACTCGAACCTAATAAAGCGACAATCATCTCGCGAGTGGAAGGGGGAAATTTGGCACATGATAAATGCGAACGTTAAAGCTCTTTTAGTTGTTTGTCAAATGTAACATCCTCCTACATCATGTCGCCTTAGTACTTTAAGCTGTCTCCTACTGTAAAAACATCCATTAACTTTTGATGTAGATGGATTTGTATGTGTTTTTAAAGATATTTTGTTGTTTAGAAACTTTTTCGACGATATGTTTCCTAAAGTTTTCTTAATCATTTCAACCAAGGGGGATTTACACAAAGTTTTAGTAGTGTCCGTTGAAACTTTTTGATGTCGCAATCTAGGGCGACAGCAAATTATAACAAACCTTGTGTCCGACGGGAGATAACTTAGTTCACTTAAAACTAAAGAAAAAACAAAGATCTACTCGTATTAGTGAAGTTAGTATATTTGATAGTTTGGTAGCCTGTACTATGTTTTTGTTGTACGTTCGCAAGAACATATTTTTTATTCATTTATTTATTCCCAACTGAAATAAATAAAGAAAACTATGAAGAATCTGAAATCTAATCCGCAATGAGCAAGCGTGGTGATCAATGCCCATTCCTTCTCTATATGGGAAGAGGCCTGTGCCCAGCAGTGGGACGTTTATAGGCCGGTATTATATTATATTTATATTATTATTCCCAACAATATCCTTACAGACTAAATAGAGAAGGTGGGAACATTGAGTAATTAAATATTTATAATATTTTAGTGTTTTCTTCCATTTATTACTTATAATTAATATCATATTGGGACACCTTTATGTAATACAATGAACGGGCCAAAATAGTAATCAAATTAAATTTGAGATAACTTAATTCCCTAGTCTAAACACTCACAAGAATGTAGCTTTGTTATGAAAAGGGTAAAATAGAATGAATTCCCTTCGGTAAAAGGGTAATAGTAGGTCGCCTAAAGAAACAACAGTCATTTTCATTATATCTTTTTCTTTATCGTCTATTGTGTCGTTAATTCTTATCTCTTGTTAATTAATAGATTAAAAAAAAGCTTCACTGCGAGTATTCTTGTTAACCTCTCGTGGTAGGCTAAATGGTTGTGTTACGAGTGGGTTCACGTTGGTAGTGCAATGGGTGGAATTTGAGCCCGCGACCACATGATCGCAAGTCCGATGCCCTAGCTATTAGGCTACCGCCGCTTCAATTCAAAGTATAATCATGTGAATTTCTATAATCCAAAAGATACCACTGGATACTTCCTTTCGCTATCTTTTTTTAAGGATAATGGATAAATCTTAACATAGCTTAAAAACAAAGTGGCTCCGTCTATCTGTAAGATTAGATCTTTTAAACTTCGCACGGATTTTAATGCAGTTTTCAGCGAAAGATAGTGATTCAAGAACAAAGTTTTTGTGGATAATTATAGGCGTTTATTACTGTACTATCCGTGCGAAGCCGGGGCGGGTTTGTAAGTTATAAATATTAATACTCAGTTTAAAATGTAAATAATAATAATACCGGTCTATAAATGTCTGGGCTCAAGTTTATTCTCGTATAGAGAAAGAACGAGAATTGATCAAATAGTCAATTACTTAGCACTATATGTATTAGGACTACTCTCCTGCAGATTTATATTTACTTAGTTCAATGTTTATATTTCTCCTGATCGCTTCTAAGATACTTAAATATATTCGCATCATTTGTTTTCTACTTACCTACTTCAGAACTGATTACTATTTACACATTACCGTAACAAGCTTTTATACGAAAAATAGGTCAGGTTTTTATTTTCGTAGCTGTCAATTTTCATTAAAATTCGCTCATCCGAAATTCAGGATAAAAAATCGACTTGAAAACGTTCTCGTTGCTAAATTGTTTCCTTGTTCAGAAATATGAAACGGCGCTCAGTAGAGAGGCAATTTGTCGCCAGTGATCGTTCGTGCTTACCCTACTCCACTCTGATGCCGAGAGCCCTCTGTTTCAATTTATCGTTTAATTGCAACGTAACAGGATAGAAATACCTGTTAAACTAATAAACTAATAAACGAAAAGTGTAACACCGATTTAGTATTGGATACACGCACTTTGCCTGAGTGGTTCAAGCTCCCGAACAGGATGTATCGTTTCCCGAGGGAACCGTATCAAGTGAGTAAGGGTTTCGAAAGGTGGGAAGCAATATCTTCTGTGTACCTAGAAATAAGACTACAGTAAGCAATCTGTCTGCCAACACAATATTTATTGCTGTTTCTTCGAAGACTACTTATTATGAGTCAAAAGCTGTGACTAGTGCACGATTCGAGACTCAGCTGATTGTAATTATTTCGTTACGTAAATGATATAGAAACACATCACCAAATAATCAAATAGACGAAATATACCTAAACAAAAGGGTCCTAAAAGTAAATTATCAAAGAATGAACACATTTTTTTTTTAATTTAAAACCCTAAAAGTTTCGTCACATCGTGTGATATTTCGCGAAGGACTAAACAGGCTCAAAACTCGAGCCCGTATCCTCTTTGTAAATAGACACTCATCATGAATTTCCGAGTTCTCATTTACTTGCTTACAACATAACTCGGGGTCTTAGGGTACAAATGTTATATTAAAACAGCAGAAAATTAATTCTGGGCCACTTTAAATGTAACACGAGCGTTTTCTAATTAAAATTTCGTCATTCAAACGCAATTTACACCTGGTAAGTAAAAGCGGGTTTTTTCCTAATTCCATTAGCGGGTAGATTTAAAATAAACGCTAGTCTGGGTCCATGAGGCTTTGATTGAATCGTATAAAGCGTTCAACCTTTGCTCTAGTGTTTACTCAGTCTCGTTAAACTAACTAGAGAGAACCTCTACGGTTTGGATTTTTTCTATTTAATCTGTTTGTCAAGAAGGCTGAGGGATAAAGGTTGATTATGTTTGGTGACTGCTTGCTTATCGAATTCCGAATTTAGAACATATTTTTTTAAATTCACTTGTTTTACACTTGGCCAGACATACAGCCATTAACTGTACAGCCGGAAACAAAATATCGAACCGCGGCTGACGGACGCGCTGACAACCGCTACTTATAGGTAAGTATCTAGAGCTGTGCAAACTATTGGAGGCAAGTCGTAGACGTAACCTTGGGAGGTCCTTGAGGACGTCTGAAAGGAATCTGGGACCCTGGATGATTTAACCCCCTAGTATACCAGTCTCGGTTGTTAGCCGCGTCGGACAATTTGTTTCTTTTTGAGTACGTATTCAATATTAGCTGTCCCTGCGACTTTGGACAAATTCATGTTTCTTTCTTCCTTTGTTTCGTTTGCTTATTTAAGTTTCGTGTTTTGCACGGGACTTTACTATTTTTTCTAAAATAAAGTAAATAGCCTATATTAATCCCAGTGAATCAAGCGATTGTATACTCTAAGTTTTTGGTCAACCCAACTGGTTATTCCAAAAATTAGCGCATTTATACCAACAAGAAATCTCTTCCGCTTATTTTACACACATTTGATTATTTACTATTATGTCGGCAACATAAGGTAATCGTGAGCGTGCCTTCGCATAGTGCCGAGAAAATGCGGTTCTGTGCATTGTCACCACTTTTAAGCTAACATGCTTTATACTGCAATGCACTTGTAGTTAAAAACATCAAATGATATTAGGTCAGCGAAATTTTAAAACTAGAAAACTGGTCGTTTTCATACACTGTTACTCTAGTGAACGTGCTTTTGATCATAAGCGTTGAATATTTCGTTTATTTTTGTCAAAGAGAATATTTGGCCAGCCTGCCGCGTCAGACTTTTTGTATGACCGCTAATCGGGCTGATAAAGATTCAGATTCGATCTCTGACCCACTTTTTTACTTTTTGTGTGCGTTGTACTATTGCAATCACTAGGTTCTATTTTTACAACCTAGGCCTACAATAATCCACTATCGGACGTCGGTGAGCAGCCTTACCCAGATACAATAGAAATAATTGGAGTGGAAACTTATACAGCATGTTTTATGTATTCATTAACGAGTTATAAATTACAATGATAACTTACCGAATATCGCTATAAGTAGTACTGGCAGCATCTTGTTTAATCTGAAAATAAAAACAAAATATATGTAAGTAATGCTCAAGTAATCACGTATTTCAATAACGATTAGTCGTTATGTTTATACTTAATTCAAGTAATAAAATTGATTATACTTTTATGCCCGAAGAAGATGACTGCACCCCGAATGTTTAATAGATTTTAGGTAATTAAATAAAAAAACGACTTTGCGATTTATTTTGATTTTGGTAGCCGACGTTTCAACGCCTTTGCAGGTATCATGGTCACGTGTAGACTGCTGACGGGTAGTTAGACGATAGAATCCGTTTAAAAAAAAGGTTTATTTCAAAGTCATTCGCATAAACCTCTAACTACTCGTGCAATACTTGAATGAAGTTCCCAATCATTAATTGATGACAGCTGTTATGTGTATAATACACATAACAGCTGTCATCAAATGATTGGAACTTCACTTAAGTATTCCATTCATTCCAATTGTTGATCTCAGTATATTTCTCACTTTTCTCTTCCCACAACACATCCAAACTTTTTCAGTCCTTTATAGTTAAACTTATCGTGGTGGCCTAGCTTACTCAAAGCTTACTCATAGACACAATCGACAAACGATGAAGAAAAAAATCGTGAGGAAACCTGGATTCGAAAAATTGGAATCTGAAATCGCCAACCTGCAATGATCAAGCGTGGTGATCAATGCTCGTTCCTTCTCTTTGTGGGAAGAGGCTTGTGCCCAGTAGTGGGACATTTATAGGCCGGTATTATATAGTAAAACTTTATAATGAAATACAAAATAACATATACAGCTGAAAATGAATGAATATAGTAATTAACAGTGGCACAGCGCCCGGAGTTGCACATGTAAGAATGACAAATTAGTGCAGTTAAAGTGTTGCACACACGGTTTCCGTAACGTGAATGTACGGATGAAAAATATAACATGATATTGTTCTCTTAAATTAGCTTTTTCGACGAGCAATTAACAATAAGATAATAAATTAATAAAAAACCAGAAAATGCGAGTCGTACTTGTCCACCGAGGTTTCCGAACAAAGTCCATATTTTTAGAATGACAAATGTATAGTTTTTAGAATTTCTCCTGCATTTTCAGTAGATGACACATTACTTGGCAAATTTAAAAGTTCTATGTCAACGGGAAATACCCTATTAATTTTGATTCCTTTGAGATTGTTGAAATATAAGTTTTGCGGTATGAAAGGCCATATCGTTTGATTTTTTTACAGCTTCAGTCTGTAGACTTAAAAAGGTAGATATATTTAATTTCAACACGATACCTCTATGACAGACGAACAACATAGTGATTTTATAGGAACTCCGTTTATTACTTTTGAGGGACGGAACTCAAAATATTGTAACGTCCGGTCTTTACTCAATAATTGCACGATTTTTTTCCGTTACCAAAAAAACACTTGAGTTTTATGTTTTACCTATTAAAAATTAAATGAATTCATTATATTATATATAATCAAATACACTAAATTACTATATTATAGCCAAGTAAAGATTGTCACCGGATCAAAAAAAAGTATAATGTAAATGCATGAGTTCGCGTTAATTAATTCTCGTGAAGTAATTTTAGTTAAATCATGCAGCGCG
Source organism: Plusia festucae (assembly GCA_950381575.1). Classification (NCBI taxonomy): domain Eukaryota; kingdom Metazoa; phylum Arthropoda; class Insecta; order Lepidoptera; family Noctuidae; genus Plusia; species Plusia festucae. The sequence goes on from OX494450.1 coordinate 5,711,705, forward strand.
ATAGTTTTTAAGTCAAGAAAAGGTTACTTACCGGGCACATTTTAATTATTAATCTATTCTTTAGAATTTAACAGAGTCGGTTAATTTCCCAATTTTTTTTCAGCCTGTTAAATTTCAAATTTAGACGTCCTTCGAATATATTAAATAGATTTAAAGGAAATCCGTTTTACATTAGATTGAATTAAATCCGATATCTAACTTCAAACGTTACAATATTCCGAGTCAATTCGTTTGTTATTTCTTATTCGATGACTGTCTTAATTAATTTATCTATTTGATACTTGTAATAAAGTTCAAATTACAAAAACATCGCCGAATGATTGACTAACGCCAAATAAATAATACATCTCATTTTACGTAGACGAAATAATTGCTTATTGACTATGAATAGATTCACCATTTATTCATAGGCTAGAGGCAATTATTTCGTGATGAGGAATTTCTTGTAGGTGTTTGAGAACATATCTTAACAATTCGTTGTTTTTATGTTTGTTTATTACGCTATATCTTCAGCAATTTTTAATTGATTTAAAAACGTAAAACCTTATTCGTAAAATATTTTCTCAAAACTGGAAGTCCCATATTAATTTAATGAAACAGTTGATTGGTTATTAAATCCGAATAATTTGAATTTACACCTATTATCAATGATGTCTTAGAATAAACAAGAAAGTACATATACTTTTGGAAAAAGTAGATATAGCTTTGGAAAAGTCACATTAGTACTTGACTGTAGTGGGCTTAAACCTGCACCCTTGTTTACAAAAATCCGTACATTGAACCGCTAGACAACCACGACATTAAAAAATTCCATGGGGTTAATTTTGCTGTATAATATTTAAATAGATACTTGTTTGTTATCAAACTAACTATTATGTCGATATGAACATCTTATAAAGTCAAATCATGAAACACTGCGAATGTCCTGTTGGTCTAGTGGTTAGTGACAATGACTATTAAAACGGAGGTCATGGGTTCGATTCCCATTTTGTACAAATCTTTGGATTATGAGCTTGAATTTATCTTTAATATGTATATCGTTGTATTTAGAACTAATGAATAAGTTTATTTACAATCTGACTGCTAAAATACAAGCTCTGCCTAGTTAGGGATCAAATGGTCGTGTGAGAGGACCGAAAATATATTATTAAGATTATGTTAAGAATATTATAGCTACAGTAACTCCTAAATCAAAGTTATAGGAACTTTATGCGAGGATAAATCAAGACGAGTTAAGTGAGATACGAAAGAATTCGTAAATAGCCGGCTGCAAATCCTTGGAGGCCGAAGCAATCATAATTATTCCTGCGAAAACCGACCTAAACTCAATCGATATTAAGTCTTATATTATTAACATCATAATAAATGACATAAATTATTTGATAGTGATAAAGAAAAGTTGTAGATCAGTTGTAGTTATAGGTGGCAAGAGATTGAATAAATTTTGTTATTCAATATTTAGAACAAACACCTTTTTATCCTTACTAATGATCTAAATGCGAAAGTAACTCTGTCTGTCTGTGTGTCACGCATCACGCCTTAACTATTAAACCGATTTAAATGAAATTTAGTACAGCGATAGACTAGAGTATGAGAAAGAACATAGTCTATAGCCGATAGCCGATACCCACGCAGGCGGAGTCGCGGGCTACAGCTTGTATCTAATATATATTTAATTCTCGTGTCGCCATGTTTGTTACCAATCTCCACCGTGATGGCTTAACCGATTTGTATAAAATGTTGTGTGCATATCGGGTAGGTCTGAGAATCAGCCAGCGGCGGCGGTGTCGCGAGTCGAACTGAGTAATCGTGAGTTCGACTCGCGACACCGCCGCCGCCGCGTCAGCTCATGATTAAGGACTCCTATTGAGTCTGAAACTAGTCGGGCGATCCCGAGAATGCGCGTGAGTAAACCGTTGAATCCTTAAATAATTATGGATTCGTCTCACGGAAGTTATTATAATAATATAGCCAACGACTTATTTTTTACACCCCTCAGTGATATTGCTGGCCCTCTCCATATTTTTTTAATATGGCAGAACAACGTTTTCCGAGTCAGCTAGTAATATAGTATATATAATTTTTTTTTTTTTTTTTTAATAAATGTGGACAACATCACATACAATGCTCCGAATCCAATGTAAGTAGCTAAAGCACTTGTGTTATGGAATCAGAGACAACGAAGGTACCACAAACACCCAGACCCGAGACAATGTAGAAAAGTGTTTTTCTACATTGACGGTTATTATCCTACTTCCTACTAATATTATAAATGTGAAAGTGTGGATGTTTGGATGTTTAGATGTTTAGATGTTTGGATGTTTGGATGTTTGTTGCTCAATCACGCAAAAACGGCTTAACGGATTTGGATGAAATTTGGCATGCATGTAGCTTTTGACATGGAAAGGAACATAGGCTACCTTTTATCCCGATTCCTTAAGTACTTAGTTCCCGAGGGAAAATTTTAAATTGTTTCCGAGATAAGCCGTGGGTAGACAGCTAAGAAATTTGGTATTTTTCTCTATTACAGCGCAAGCTATAACACGGATTTTTCATTACTTTCACATTTTTTATTTCCTTTTGGACCCAATTCTGAAGTACACGCAGACGAAGTCGCGGGCAAAAGCTAGTTAGCTATAAATTAAAAAAGAAAAAAAAACGATTTAATATGTTAAATTTCCTTTTTTTGTTTTCTCTAAATATGAGTTGTGTTAGTAGGAACAACTATCTATACATATGAATAATAATAACATATACCAAAAAATGTAAAGTAGTTAGTAAGTAATTTGTCAAATTTAGTTGTGTTTGTTAAATTTATTTTGTCTGAATTATTTTTTTTACTAATTGTTTCAAATTTGCATGCCGAACTAAGTAGGCGAAATATCTAAGAACTGGATTAATTTTTATAAGAGCTGTATAACTATATTACGAGCAAATAAATAAATTCTATTCTATTCTATTCGAACCCGGGACCTCAGAGCTGGCGACACTTTGAAAACCGATGTGTACGCAACCCGACCACGGAGGTCGTCAAATATAATTAATACATTTTTAGGTTCATAATTTTTGTTATTAATAAATATGATTATTTATTTAAATTTATAATATCTAAACGTTTATAAGAACTTGCATTTTATTTTATCGATAACTCTTTTCCTACAGCAATACTAACCGCCGTAGGAAAAGTTTTAGAGCTTGAAAATTCCTATCTAACTACATACCGCTAAACCGTTTGTGATCGTTAGGCTAAAGTATGATCTTCCTTTACGTTTCGTACGTTAATTCAAAATAAATGTATGAGGAAGGATACGCCTTTTAATATATATTAATAGCATTATAGGGATGTAATAATTAAATATTATGTTTTCTCAAATGAATGATGTGGCTGGGGACAGCAAAGCCCGAAATTACAACCTTTCACCCGTGGAATATAGTTTATTATCGATTTAGGAGTATTATAATAAATATTGATAAGTTCCATATACATCTTGTTATGTACAAATTGAAGTCGACAATTTGAATATCATTCATTGTCAAAAATGTAATTTCGAATAATGAATATTCGATCATTATTCAGATGAAATTGAATATTTATCGTGACATCTTTCGTAATACGTCATCAGGGGCTATGACGGTTCTTTGTTCTATTTACTTGTTTACCATCCTTGGTTTGGAAAAAAAAACTTTATTAAATTAAACATTTCCTGTGGACACAAGAGTGAAAATGTTTACCGCCGGATATGCAAAGATGAAATACTACAGTGAACGATCAAAATAAGCATTTTAATCTTTTTATATATTTTTTGGTATACGTACCGTATTCATATGCATGTAGCAAAAAGCGGTTATTTTAATATAACAAACACTCCAATTTAAATTACATGTATAGATTTGTTTTTCCCCACGACAATATATTATTTCGTTACAAAATCTAAAAGATTTTTAAAAAATTAATAAATATTATAATTATTCACGTGACCTTAAAAACAGTAAGCTTTTTTACTTTTTATAGAAGAAAGAAAGAAAAGAAAGAAAGAAAGAACATTTATTCTGCGCACGCGCACACACAAAGTTGGTACATAAAAAAAAATAAAAAACACAGTTAAAACAACAGAAAGAGAAATAAAAAAAAATAAATAAAAATAAAACAAAATCAGTAGACAAAACAAAAAAAATGAGCTAAAAATACTAATATCCAAATGTCCGGTCCACACCATCGTTATCTATTTCAAACACACATAAGGTTTTAGATTTCACCCGCTTCTGTGTTCAGACAGGTCTCTAATGGAGGACGGTAAATCCAACGTCACTTTTTAATTCTCAAATTAACGAAAGCCACTAAATATTTAAAATGACAAAAAGCGGGTATAGCCACTTCTTATATACAAAAGCATACGAAGAATGTTCGGTAAATTGTTTTCTTTAGAAAGTCATTTAATATTAATAAATCGTCGCTCTGAAGTATTCCAATTGATTTTAAAGAAAAGTGAATTGGAGATCTCAGTAAAGGTTTTTGCGTATTGTTATAAGCCATCATTCTAACATTTCTGATCACAACTTGTTCTTATAATACTATTTATATGATATTTATTATCTATTAGCTTACAACTGTGTTATGTAATTTGCGGTATTTTAAAACCAATTATTCCCACTTTGAACCTATCACCATTTTGGAATCGCGCAACTGGAGTAATTTAACTTTTTATTAAGTACCTGAAAGGGACCTACTCGAAATAAAAATATTTTTATTTTGATCACAGCGTTCCAAGCCCGTGTCCATTGTTAAATTTTTGCTCTCGTATCCGATCGATTTTTGTCCTTTGGCTTTCGTAAAATAGGTAATACCACTGCAGTTTACGAGTCCCCCGTGATATTAGGCAAAATTAATTGTATACATTCAGTTCATAAACTGTGCAATATTCTGTCCGAATCTGTTCAAAACTTTTTGCGTTATTTCAGGAAAAAAATATGTAACTAATACATCCATCTTCAGAAATATTTATATCAATAATATGCCTAGTTATACGAAGTATTAAATTAGAACATTTCTGAGAATCCAAGTGATTACAACGATAGTCTGACGATCTCAAAGTCAAATATTTAGACTAACATACCAACCGCCGTCGGAATTCAAGTCAAGGCAAATTCACAAGACCAAAACAGCTTAATTAAAAAAATTCAGCTATATTTAAATATTCTCCTCAACTTTCCCTTGCCAGTATTATTAAAAATACAAGCGAAATATTAAAAAAATACCAACGGAGTACAAAAAGTTTGAAAATTTCGTTATTTTGTTTATTCAATCTCAGTTTAATGATGTAAAGGGAACTGTAATTATTGTTAATTTTAAAGGGCTTACTATGTTTAATAAGGTTGCTTTGACTACGGCCTGGGTATTTATTTGCGGAGCGCGGAATAATTTGACTGTCACTTGTTTGTTTCCTACAAAACAAATTGTTGCCATAGTACCATCTCAGCTTAATATTCTCACTCATTATTCAGCTGGTGTTGTTAGAGGTTAAAATTGAATTCAATTGATGGATGACTTTTCAGCCTATTACATTTCTTTTCATGATTTAAAAATATTTTTCTGTTTTTTTTTGTTAAACATTTTTTCAACTGTGCTTGTAACCTTCCAGTTTTTTTTCATACAGCTTAGTACTAATACTTTTTCTGAGATGCCTGTTATACCTGACCACTTCAATCTACTAACAATTATTCCTTGCTAACACTGGTTTGAAATAATAATAAAAGTGACGTTTTGCAGTAGTTTCAAAGTTTTTGTTGCTATTCTTAAAGACGTACTAACAGCAAACATAATATTAAATGAAAGAATCCGTTTTTTTTTACCTATCATTATAAAACAAGAATTTTAAGATAAACTGGCTAGTTTAATTTCAAAGCATCTTTAATAAGTAAGTTCGAGTAGGTATTGAAGCTAATTAACCATTTGATTTATTGAATACCGTTTATCTCAGCAATAAATCCTCATATTTTACTTCAAGAAAGTTTTTATTTCACAGTGAGATTTAATCGTACTTTAACATCAAGTATCTTTGTATTGATATAAATATTTGAAATTGAAAGTGAAAATCAATTAATAACAAACCTTAAAAAAACTAATATAATTAAAAAGAAGCTGACTGTCTGTTAGTTATTTTCTTATTTACGAATAAGGCACTTTATAAATTAAGTACAGAGATACAAAACTTTTGTTTCTCCTAAACTGTAAACTCTGAAACTAGGCAATGATAATGTTCAAATGATACAAACAAGAGTTAAGTGTCTGACAAACACTTCAACTAAATTAAAAAACCTTGTAAAACGTAGTACACAAGTCTGCCTTATTATTCATAATAAGCAAGGGAACTTCTTTAAACTTTTGTAAACACTTACCAAGTTGAGAAAAGTTGTGGCGGGCGACCACGTGAAGAAAAAACTTAAGTCGTAACACAAAAACACTGTCTTAGAAGCAATTTATATATAGAATTACATTGTAAATAATTAGAAGTTTACAGTTTATCGTTCCGGGGTTGTGGGAAACTGGCGCGAAAACGTTATAGAGTCGGGAATGCGGCGGGAGAGCAAGCCGCGTCATCGGCTCCAAGGCTCGCGCGCGACTGAGCCGAGCGCAGCGCAGCCCGCGCGCTCACATCTATTTTATATAAACGGCTTTATATACCGATTTATATATTTACCCGCACTCATACATATTTAACTTTTTTCCCATTTCACGTCGTTTATTCCCGTATGTAAGGCTCGCGGCCAGCGTAGGTGCTGCGCGTGTGTGCGCCGCCGAAGCCGAACCAAACGAACGCGCTTCTATTTACGTGTTTTTAGAAAGGGTAAAGCTTTTATACCTTTCCTTTCTACTATTTCGCTCTGTAGTTGAGCGCAATGCTCTGAATGCCGACCCATGAAATATTTCGCTTCGATTTATGAGTTTCATTTTTGTGAGTTATATTTTTTGCGGTTGAAATGTTACGCCTGCGATTCCGTTTAGCTTATGACCGAACATGAAACTGTTTTCTTTACTTTGAAGATAAAATGAACAAAAGCTTGAAAGAAAATTTTATGAGAAGAAAATGTAACCAATAAGTAATTGAACGCAAATAAAAGTAATAGAGGATTTGGTAAAGAAATTGATGTTTATCCCCCGTACTGTGCAGCCTATAATGTCGGTGTCAAAGTCATTTGAAATTTACGACCGTTAATGTGGTAGTGTTTGCATTCGTAGCGATATGGGGATGAATGCTGGGTGAGTTAGGAGAGAGTACGATGCGAGTGCAAAGTGAGTTCAGAACGAGCGCACGCTGCAGGCCGACGCATCGATCACTCTTTATTACGATCCACCGTCGCTCTTCAACATACTGCCGGTAATCGATTGCATGTTGGTCTTTTTTTATTAATTTTACATTTCCCATTTATTGCTTGGAACTTTATTTTGTTTATAATGCTGGCCGGTGATCAGTGCCGTGCCACACACGTTTTATTAAATGCATTTTTAATACGTTTATCAGCGTCAAATATTCCCGTGAACTGCTGTAATTGGCACATCGTTTAAGGGAGATAGATCGTGAGAGAGGATTATTGCATCATTGGTTTTTACAACTTTTTACTTGAAACCTTTCAGTCTCTCTGAAAAGTACGATAACCCGTGAAAAAGTGTAATGGTACTATGAAAAAGTGACTTCAAATTGATTTTATTTCTCAAAAAATACTGGATTTCTGTACTAACTTATATAGTGGGTATATAATACAGGTTTGAACTTTCGATGCCCTATTTTGGACAAGTTCATACAGCGTTAAAAATAAACAATGCAAAAAAAAATAAAAATAAGAAAAAACGTACAGTCATATTATTAAGTTGTATGCAACCAGTGTTTCAATTAAAAACATTAAATAATTATATGTACATACTTAGTATAAATTCAGAAGCGGCGGTAGCCTAATGGCTAGGGCGTCGGACTTGCGATCAAGTGGTTGCGGGTTCGAATCCCACCCATTACACTACCGACGTGAACCCACTCGTAACACAAGCATCTTAGCGTAGCACGAGGGGTTAACAAGATTACTAATAATGTGCGACCCACATTGCTAGTAACCTTTTAAAAAAAAAGTTTTAGGATATTTATAGAGACACTTAATGCGTGACACAGTACAAGTAATATTTATATAAAGAAATAAACTAAGCAGAAGTTTGCCGACACACAAAGTCTGTACTTACAATACAAGAGCCTGTCCAAAATGTTTAAGCCCCGGACACGCAGTGGCAGTGTCGCGGTTTTGGCAACTGCCTCTCTTTGCCTCTCTTTGTAAAGGTGCAACCAGACGGAAGGAAACTTTAATGCGACCAAAATCATAAATAATTATTAATGGATTTCTAGAATCTCCAGAAACGAATTTAAGACTAGAGTCTCCGTATATAAATTGACCGAAGACTGATAAGAAACATCAAATTTGGATTAGTACAATATAAATAATGCTAATGGCCTGTTGGTCTAGTGGTAAGTGACCCTGACTGCTAAGCCGGAGGTCGTGGGTTCGATTCCCACCCAGGACAAATCTTTGTGTGATGAGCACGATCATTTGTTCTGTGTCTGGGTGTTATTTATCTATAATATGTATGTATTTAGAAATATATAAGTATGTTTATCAGTTGTCTGGTTACCATAGTACAGGCTCTGCCTAGTTTGGGATCAGAGGACCGAGTGTGAGATTGTCCCAAGATATTTATTTATTATTATTTATTTATAATAATGTGAATGTGCTTCTATTGAAAGCAAACTCTTTTTTGTTGGTACTGAGACAGCTGTGTCTTAATGCACTAATAATTAAAAAATAAATTGAGACGCACCTTCTTTTTTTTAAACAGACATAAATAAACATAGTACAATAATAATGCCGGTCTATAAATGTTCCACTGCTGGGCACAGGCCTCTTCTCATATTGAGAAGGAACGAACATTGATCACCACGTTGGCTTACTACGGGTTGGCGATTTCAGATTAATATTTTTGGAATCCAGGTTTCCTCACGATGTTTTCGTCGTTTGTCAAAGGTGTCCTAGAATAATTAAGAAAGTACATATAACTTTGAAGAAGTCGCATTGGTACGTGTCTGGGTTCGAACCTGCAATCATGTTCATACGAATCCGGTCATTAAACCGCTAAGCCTACTCGACACATTTTTTTATGCTTTTTGTACTTTTCTATAAAAGGAATGCGGGCAATTTTTCAGGTTTTGCGATGATAAAAATGTATTAATCACGTATTTTTTGCCTTTTCGGTATAACGAATACCTACTTAGATATAGCCATGTTAAGTAAAGGAGTGGGGGCTCGCCCTGTGGCTACTTCTTTCACCAACTTGTGACGTCACAAACCCCCACTCTGAACTTCAACGCGCCTTACCTTTATAAAAATTGATTGATTTAAAAAAAGGAAAAATACGCAACTAACATATTTTTTTATTATCAAACTTACAGCCTACATCCCTATTGAAGTGGAAGAAGAATGATATAATCGGCGCCATTTTGTGGTTAATTTCGAGTTGTGTGGTTGAACCTTAACCCGCACGCAAGAAAACCTACTTACATCTGACTCTGAGTGCTTTAGCCGTATCGTTTGTTATTTATTACGAGCCACACTTAGAAATATGTGTTGGTACGAAGTTTAGTGTTATAAATAGCTGCATTGTTACTGCAAGTTTGGCCCAAAGAGCGCCATTGTTTAAGTAGTGTTCTAATGCAATTCGAATCGCTATTTTACGTGTAGTATGGTGCCGTATGAAGGAAAGACAGTTGTAAAAATCTATTAAAACCACCATCTCATAAAATACATTTGGTTATTCATAGCAATTAGAAACTTTAAATTTTCGAAGGTTTACCCAAAACTAACTTCTGTTGAAATATTTTAATTAAATAGTTACTAATGTAGTTTAGGTAAATCCAGTTTAGGCTAAAAGTTTTCAGGGCAACCTGACACAATTGGAAAAAAATCAATCCAAATACATATTTAACATTTTACAGTATGCAAATGGGTGTCTCTGTGATTGATTTGACATTATTAAATATAATAATTTTAAGAGAAAAGTCAATTTCGATGATAAATGAAATAATAAAAATTACAAAGAACATCGTATCATCGTCGTGTGCCAAGCCCTTTTTTATTGGGGCTAACCAGTCTTTATTGGATTTAGCTGAATAAGAAAAAAATATAGAAAAAATGTTTATTTGGCGCAAGACCGCAGTTAAATTTTGCCTACTTAAAATTAAAGCACTAATCTAAAGGACACACACAGTAAACTAAACGTAACGTAAAGAATACTCTATTTGAAATGGAGGAACTGGCTATCTGACCTCAACAACCCATTGCTGGGTAATACAGTATTCCATAGAAGACTGGCTGTCGGAATTGTAATGACTTAACGACTGTCAAAGATCACTATGACAACCAGGACTAACGGCTTTACGTGCTTTCCGTGGCACGGAGAGGTATGTTTACAAAGATCACCCATCCACGGACCAACCGTTTCGAGTACGACTTAACCTTTTTTCGGTGAAACTGCCTTTCACTCCAGCTTCCACTTAGTCAACGAGAAAATCGTATATCAGTCAATAATCCATACTCACTTCATACACAATCAAAGAAAATAAAAGGTATGTTTTCAGTGAACAAAATCCCAAACAAACATACATCTCACACGTACGCAGACAAATCTGATAATGAAAGAAAGTTGTTTGTAAAAGCTGAAGTATGTTAAAAATATGATAAAGAAACCAACTTTGGCTTGATTTCTTATCCAAAAGTTCAAACATCGTGGAACTTCCATAGACAGCGCAAAATCTTATTTTCTCCGATTTTATTATGTAAATTTCTTTAACTTTTACTTACTTTGATGCAAACAAGTGTTTCTTCACTTGAAAACAAAGTGTTTATGTCAAAAAAGTATTTTTACATCTTACATGAAATAAATATTGTTGTTACTTTCCTTTCGAATGATTACTGTATTTCATGAAGCGAGTATTGCTTCCTCTACGCGACTACGGGGCTACGGTTGCTACAATGGCTACGAAGCTACAACATGCTACGGCTGAGTGAACTCGGAACTGCTCTGTGCCTCATGCACTTGTCTACGAATATAAAATATTCTTACGATTTGTTTACACGGATCGAATGGTTACTATAGTACTATTTATTTCATATTTTAAGAATTGTTTAAATTTATAAAATATGTTTCAATAAATTTAAAGCCTTCTGTTATATTTGGTCACGTATTAAATAAAATTGGTTATTTCAAGTTTGAACATCTCCTAAGTATTTAACTGACTATTAAAAAAGACAACCGAAATCAATCAGATCCACGTACCGTTGAACGTGACTGCTTATGCATCAATGTCGTATGCAATGACTTTACCCGTACGCCTCCCCCTTTTATAACAAACTAACTTTGAGCTCTTAAGATACAATGTTTGAAGAGTGAAGTTAGTTTCCCACGAAGCGGGAGAAACACAAACACGACCATATTCATGCAGCCTTATTTACCTGCACTTGCAAGATATCGAATTCTAATTATTATTTTTCAGCTAGCAAAAATGCTACCGCAATCAAATTAAACTTTCATTTTATCCTAGTTTATAAATTGAATTCAGCTGCCAACTAATTTATTCTAAGATATTTAATTAATCCTTCCGTTTTTATCAATTTCCAAAACAAGAAAGTGTTCTAGATTCCACTGTATCATGTATTTTTTTATTATTAATATTTTATCTTAATGCTAACTGCTGCTGTAAGTTATATTTACAAACTGCTTTGAGATATTTTAGTCTTAAATATTTTTCTATGCGCCTTTATTTCTTTATCCTTTTTTAAGAGCTACTCACTATACACATCTTCCATCGTCAGGTCAGAAAGTGTTCCGTCGGCGTCGAGCAGTTAATGCCCGCGATCCCATGACAGAGACGAGATCAGGGTGTTTAAGTCGGTGAAAGTACAATGAATCCCCATTGCCTGGGCCCTCAGCTTGGGTTGGAAGCATTAACTATATACCCCAAAAACAAATAATGATTAAAAGTTTCACAAATTTGGAATAACACATAATCACCTTTTTTACCTGAAGTCTTATTTTTGGACTCTATTTATACAAAAGATCAAAAGGCGAAATGACAATTTTATAATCTTATTTTTATACCACACTCCTGTCATAATTTACTGGGACAGTGTAATATTATATTACATAACACACATCACCTAAAGTCGTATCAAACAAAGTAGCAACGACCATCGTAAATAAACTTCCATCAAATATAAATTAGGTGTAGGCAAGCTTGGTCACTTACTAAGAGCGTTAAAACAGGACTGTTGCCGATGTGGGAGCGAGGCGGGGCTATGTGCAGTATAATGCGCCATCTCGCTCCCACACTGGCAATAGTCCTGTTTTAAGAGCTTATAGTACAGGCCCGTGGTCCATCAGTCAATCAGTCACTCTATCCTTTCCTAACACGTTTTTCACTAATGGTTTCAATTTGACCTAAAGTGCTCCCCAATAAAATCAGTCCGAAGTGGTTCGTCCGTCCTCCTATAATGATATTTTCAGACCTGAATGATTAAAGACCGCTTTTATTAATGAGTGGTTGCTTTATTAAAGCAACCACTCATTATTGGATTTTTCTTTCTTTACTCGTTTTCGCTTCAAAGTTGCGATAGTTCGCAGTCTACTGAAAGAAATTTCATATGAATTAACCAGAACCTGTGTTCATGTACATTTTGTTTTTTTTGTGTACATCTATGTTTATATGATACAGCTGAAGAGCTAGTTTATTTGGTCGCACGCGCTAATCTCTAAAACTACTGGGCCGATTTGAAAAAAATTATTCAGTGTTAGATAGCCCATTTATCAAGGAAGATTATAGCCACTTTTTGCTGCGATAAGCAACGCCCACGAGCGAGAGCTAGTAATTTATCATTAAGATATTCTTTTTTATTTATATTTTATCAACTATGCAGCTATGGCATAACATTAATTGATGAAGTCATTTGTTATTGTTATTGAAACACCTTTAGAGTCATGCAGTACCCTTTTTATATCTATAGTGGCTTATGAGAGGGGTCTGTCTTATCCGGCAATCTCATTTTGGGTTATTTTAAACCACAAAGTATTTACATACAAAATAAACACCCACTGTATAGCATAGAGATATTCTAGTATAAGTGGATCTATAGCTAACTTAATTACAAGGCACCTCGTAAATATAATGGTTACCTTTACAACATAAAACCTTCATTACATTAAGTAGCTTATCACAAATTTTCATATGTTCGTTAGAATGGAAATAAAATGAGATTTAGTGTCCCGGTTCTGCGGTAGATATTTATTAGTTGAGCAAACAAGCCCGGGGAACTTTATCACGGCTGTAAAAACCGAAGGAAAGTAACCTGGGTTTATTGCTACAGGGGAGGCCACCTCTGATGTAGGACGTGAGAATTATATCATGTAGGTATCTCTACTACTTAGAAAACCTCTAGAAGGTCACGTATGCAAAAATAATTACTAAAATCATGAAGTACTTAATACATATTTTAAAACTAGCTTCTGCCCGCAACTTCGTACGCGGATCCTGTTGCTTATGCCAGCGACAACAGGGTCGTCAAAATAAAAGATCTGAAACGTCTGATGTCAAATTCTAAGAGCCCGGGGACGGGAAAACTACGTGATGCGCGAGACGATTCGAGACCCTCCAGATCTTTCATTTTTGTAAGATAGCAGGAAATGCCCATCAGAACTTTTGCTCACAATCAGCGGTCAGTCGCGCATCATATTCTTCACTGGTCTCTAGAGACCTGGATGTAGATGCGTAAATACGATGAGAATGCAGGTGTGCTTCGCGATCCGAAGAGGTTTCCACGGAGCGAGTTGCAGCCTGATCTTTTCGAACAGCATCAAGTCTCTTCTGACGCTCTTCGGTAGATTTTTGGGATCTTATGATCCTCAATCTTTTAGCTCCTTTGGAACATTGGAAAGATTTACCTCTTTCATCATGGTTATAGTTTTATTGTGAAGATACCTGATCAATTGATCCTGATGATAAAATCTAAGTGACTGCAAAGTAAATTAAACCCTCAAATAACATAAGCCCGAAAGCTTATATGAATATTTGATAAAAAATAAATAAAAAAAATTGGGAGTTTTGGCCAGTAGAGTCGAATTATAAATTATATACCATCGTCATCGAAAATCAGTCCTAAAGGTTATGTTATTTTATAATTATACAGTGAAATTAGTGATAGCTTTGATTTCCAAGTCAGATGTTTCAAATCTTCGATTTTTATAAGTCAACATGGAATGCCCATCAGACCGAACAACTTTTGCTAAGACGTCATTTCTATATGTGTTATGGTGTAGCCGGGCTCTTGGAGTTCGACAACAGGTGTTCCAGATCTTCAATTTTTATACGTCAACAAAGAGTGCTCATCAGGCTGAACAACTCTTGCTAAGACGCCATTCCTATATGTGTTATACTGTAGCTGGGCTCTTGGAGTTCCACATCAGGTGTTCCAGATCTTCAAATTTATTCTCTCAGCAGAAAATGCTCATCACGTGGAACAATTTTTGCTATGGTGCCATTTTTGTATCTCTTATAGTTTTGCTGGTCTGTTGCGGTTCTGCTACAGGTGTTCAAATTTCCAAGATAAATTATAGCCTATATTATGTTGCCCAAACTTAATACCTATGCAACAAAAAAAAATCATTCAAATCCGTTCAGTAGTTCCGAAGATTAGCGTGTACAAACAAACAGACAAACAGACATACAGACAAACAGACAAACAGACAGAATTTTTTTTTTGGATTCGTGCTCTATAACTGTTTGTAAACCGTGTACAGACACAGCTTTTTTACTGTTTTATTATATGTATAGACAAGGACCCCTCCGCGTATGTTTGTCTTAACGCGATAAAGTTAAAATCTACCGGACATATTTTGATATGGTTTTCACCAATGGATAAGGTGATTATAGAGGAAGTTTTTGTGTTTAATATCCGAAAATGAATGGGTCCGCTAGTATACATATAATTATTGCACTTTACAGTAATACAGTTTTGTTATGCATTTTTATCTATTCCTGCAAAAGTTCCTGCAAAATTATCGAATTTTTAAGTATCCTATGTATGTTATGTAAGTGTGGTATTAAATGTTAATTTTGAGCTATATTTATGCTGAATCTTATTTATTTCCGTCTTGTCAAATTTCTTAAAAGAGGAATTAACTTACATCGATACAAAATTTCATATTTATAAATTTGTAATGAGATATTTTATACATTGCGTAATGATTTTTTTATGGATAAAAAGAAGGAAGTCAAGATATAAAGAACAAATAAAGATAAATTTGTTCAGCATTTCGATTTTTGTTCGTGGGAGACTAATGTTCAAAGAGGCACAGTAGGAAGTTGGTTACCTAAGGCTACGCAGGCTACCCACTTATCAAGTTCGACTGTCGTCCTTAACAAAAAATGTATTTTGATGGTTTTTGTTTTGCTTTTATCTTTTCTATGTTTTGGTAATCCTCTCAATTGCGAATTATGTTACCAAATTATAAAATTACATCAGTGTTGTTATGGATATCCATATCCGTAACCGAAACTATCGGATATAATTTAATATCCATAACCGTAACCGAAACCGATATTATTTTTCACCAATATCCATATCCATATCCGGATCCGAAATTATATCCCTAATATCCATAACATCCCTAAATTACATATATCTGACTTTGTGCGGCATTGGCCCCTGATAGCATTTTGTAGAGATAAATGAAAACATGTAATGGAGACCTCTGCCCTGCAGAGAGATAATTAAGGCTCACAAATAAATATAATATAATCTGTTACTCGTAATAATTGTTTGTCGATATTTAATTTGTGAAATAAATTAACTAAAGCCTCACTGTGCCTTATGTATTAGATTGAGAGATAGCCAGGGCACCAGTAGAGACAGTTAGCTCATTGCTCACGTTGCGTTGCTACAGACAACCCGTTTCTCCTCAATTGAATTGTACGAACCGATGAACATACTTTCTTTTATTTCAAGGAAGGTTTAGATATAGTTTCAGTTTGTATTCTTGATAAATGAATCAGCGGTCCAAATAATATAGTTTTGCGATACTAAAAGCATTTATGATCAGTTTGTATGAGATTTTATTTAAACAACATAACTATTCAGTCGTATACAGGGTGTTACAAAACGGCCCGTAAAGCCGAACATTCATTTGTTAATGAAGAATAAAATACCTATTTGAGTAGAAAATTATTAGGTAACATAGGTACGTAGGCATTTCTGTTAAATAATCTGGTTCCCTGAAATGACAACTTACTAGGTTTGACAAAATGTTTGGCTTTGATAATTAATTATATTTTTACGGGGTATTTTGTAACACGTTGTATTATATACTACCTACATTATGTACTATGAACAAAGTCTTACAAAATATAATAACTACTAGCTTTACCCGCGACGTTGTTCGCGTTGATCAGTTTATTGACGTCAATAACTGAAATTGTAATTTCATGGTGACCTAGCGGTTCAATGACCGAATTCGTGTGCACAGGGTTGCGGGTTCAAACCCGGGCAACTACCAATGTGACTTTTTCAAAGTTATGTGTACTTTCTTCATTATTCTGAGACACCATTGACAAACGGTTAAGGAAAACATCGTGAGGAAACCTGGTTTCCAAAACTTAGAATCAGAAATCGCGAACCCTTCTCTAAATGGGTAGAGGCCTTTGCTTATCGGTGGGAGAGGCGTCGTCACGCCATAGTAGAGCGGCGTCGCGACACCATAGCTGAGAGGCGTCGCGACGCCATAGTTACGAGGCGTCACAACGCCAAAGTAGAGCAGCGTCGCAACGCTATAGGTGATTGGCATCAAATGGTAGCACACTGTACCTTTTTGTGTGTGTAATAAAAAGTTAATATTGTTCGCTTTATCTATTCTTTCGACACACACATTGTCGACGGACACCCTTGTGAACGTAATTAAAAGCAAAATGTTGTCCCATACCTGCTCATGTAGATATATGACGTTCGGCCTTAAAAGGGGTCGGATTAAAAGGTAATGAAGTGAATAATCCAAACGAAACGACGCGGAAAATTATAGGAAAATTTAATTTTCAACAAAAACGTTGGATTTAAAACGATTCGATAATCGCTACCTTAATTAATATTTACATTTTAATTTCTGGTTGATCGGTATAACGTTAATCTTTAAAGCAAAATTATCGTGTTTAAGGCACGTTTAAATTAGAAATGACCTACCGTCACGGTAATACTATCTATACAGTATTGTAACTTCATACAAACGGACGAAACGTGAGCTATACCTACGCGCCTCGATCTCGGATTGCGCTCGCGACGCCGACAGTCACGGCTGTATCGCAGTGTCGAACGGATGGTGTGTTGTTTTTTTAACAATAACCGCGCGATTTTTTCTCCAAAAATCAGTTAATATGACAAATAGGAAATATTGTGCTGTTTTTGGTTGTATGAATTCGTCAATAACGCATCCAACATAAGTTTTTTTAAATTATCTGGAAACTCTGAAAGGTAAGACTATAAAATAATTTTACTTACTAGTAGGTAGGTAGGTACATAATGTGTGTCTTTTTAATGGATAAGTATTTCCTTTTATCTCACGAAAAAAAGGTGTTTGGATTAATAAATAAAGCGAATAGAGTGACGGAAAGTTATTGAGACGAGTGAAATAGGTAGTTATATGCTGTTCTGAATGAATCATGATACGGTAGGTACCTTTTTATTAAATCTACCAATCAAAAAACAACACGCATTTTTATTGAACACTTCCTATTCAATATACAAAGTATTTCATTTACTTATATAAAAAGGATATTTACAATCACAAAACTAAATAGAAGAAACAGAAAGTAGGCAAATGTAATTAAATTGCTGGAGACGGGCAGCCCTAACGCATGTTTACGTAGCGCGCGGCTGTAGGCATTTATTTCTATTTTGCGGCCGAGTTACAATACTGTATAGATAGTATTACCGTGCTACCGTCGACTGGTCTATTGGTCTAGTGGTTAGTGACCCCGACTGCGAAACCAGAGGACGTGGGTTCGATTCCTACCTAGGACATATCTTTGTGTGAGCATGATCATTTATAAATAAATAAATAATAACATACGTAATAATACATAACAGTTGTTTGATTACCAAGCACAGACTTTGCCTAGTTTGGGAGTCAAACTTTCGAAGTTTTTGTACCAGAAGAATGAGAACCTTTCGTTTTAAAATACCTTTCTTCATTCAATTTTATAAAGAATTCAGGTAAGTACCTACCTATACAGAGGAGAGGGGCTCGTGGCTAAGTGTGAGCTGTATTGACCGATGATAAAGGCAAAGCCGCGCTCGCCGCGGTTAGTCCGTGAATGGGTGACCAATGGTAAGCAAACCGAAACCTCACTGTGCCTTGCAAAACAAATTTTTGAGGCTGTGAATGGGTTAGATAGGCAGTGGCTCCATGTAAAATATAGTATTCAGCCAAATCTGGTACGACTGAAAGCTGACCCCAACATAGCTCGGGAAATGGCTAGGCAAAAAACTACTTCTACAGAAGAATTCAACTCTACGAAAAAGACATTTATTGTTCGCAACAGCAAAAGTCACGAAAACTATCGTCACGAATAACCAAAGCGTAAACTACCGAACTCAACATTCAACTCAAATCAAAATTTAATCGTATTACTGTATATTAGCTGATATAAACCAAGTCGGATGCGAAACAGAAGGCAACTTGCAAACTTGCTGCAATACGTCCAATTTGCCGACGAAACCTCCGACTTGTAGTGTTGCCAATTCTTAGCTCACTTCTAAAGAGAGTAGTTTTGATTTTGTACTGAGTGATATTTTAAGTGTTTAACTATTTCAGTAGCAGGTGAGACTGTGGAGCTCCATCACAAGATATGGCGCATCTTCTGTCCAGTCCATCCTGCACTACCACCTACACTATCCAGGACGTAATGGAAGCCAACGACTGGTGAAAAGGTGAAAACTCATTGGACTGACAGAATTTGGGGATCATTGACAGGAAAAGAAGAATATGACTGTTTCGCACGGATGTGACGCATAATTCACCATTTATTATAGCCTTTTATTTTAGCTCTTCTATTCTCTTTATTATAGCAGTATTTGCTGATTCGGCTTTTGTAACTCGGTCTTAGTTTTTTAATTTACATATTTTTGATTTTGTGACAACGGTGTGTACTCTTGCATCCTGTAGATGTCGGTAACGAATAAACTGATAACTACTCGACCAATATCAAAAAGTATTTTTGGAACCCTAAAAAGTATCTTTAGAACCCTATTAGTCTATATTTACTGTGCTAAATTCTTGTACTTAAACTTACGCATGAGCGAAGCAGCGGGCAATAAAGAGGAGGATTTTTTTTTGTTTTTTTTTATAAAAATCACTTATAAAAAGAGAAGTTGCTTTCGAATTTATTGTTCGTTAAGACACACATAAAAGTGGATACTCGCGTAATAATAGACGGATTTAAATAATATTTAACAATTATTAAAAATATTTATAAATAGTATCTAGTCGTTTTTGTTCCTCAATGCGCAAAGTTCTAAAACTCGTACATAAATCTTTTCGTTGTTATTTCCAAAGTAGGAATAAGTTCAGTTTTGTGCTTAAGTTGGGGTTAATATTTCAGGAGTTGTGCTTTAAAGGTAGAAGACGAAGAAGCACAAACATGTCCATTAGTTGGGAGTTGAACGCATTTCTCACAATTTCCTGCGGTCGGTGCCTTGGGAGTGAATTTTTCAATGGGTTCGTACTAATTTAGTAAGGTTTGATTACACGGGCGGGCGACGATCTCGTGCGTTGTGCTAATCGAGTTTGTTGCTAACGTTATTGTAGAGACACTGACTGCTAATTGTTTTGTATTATTTGTGAAGTTACAATGACATTTTGAACACATATACCTATATATGATACAGTGTTCAAGTATTTTTACCTTTTTTTACGTTTACGTGATCGGCACCTGTATGTCTTTTTGATTGACTTTCTGATTGGTTAAGAACTTTGAGTGGGCCAATCGGATCGCCGATTTTCAGAAACAAATCATATACTCGTCCAATGCGTTAGTAACGCATTCGACAAGTGTGTTTTTTATAAAACTAGCTGTAAGTACTCCTCGGTTTCAACGGCGTAAGTTTTCCACGCTCCCGTAAAGAAAAAATGACTATTTTATTTATGACATTGAGAATAAAAGTAGGTATGTCAATTTACCATAAAAACATTTATACACTTAATTTTATTAATACACCTAAAACTAAACTACAATAGTTTAACAAAAAAGAAAAACTCTTCCACATCGCTGTCGAATAGAAGGCTGGCAGCATTGACACGTTACAATAAGATTATTTGTTTACGACAAGTCTAAGGCCGAGTTTTTTGATCCCAAGTTAACTCAACTAATGGTTAAATATGCTAAATAATAGTTACAAACTTCAGTAGAACGCGTTTATTCATCAATTTATATTCTAACAAATAATTAACTCTACAACTAATTTGATCATTTGATAGCCCTACAATTGATAAAAAACGCGTTTTGAAACCATTAGTTATAGTTACTATATTTAACCATTGGTTGAGTTAACTCGGAATCAAAATACTATGCCTTAGTAGACTAAACAAGTGATTATGAAAACAGCAGTGCCCTTCAGATATATTCCAAATATTTTAGCGCAGGACCTTGAGGTCTGAGGTTTGCATATAACGCGCATTGTCTATTCCAGGTTATAATATTATGGGACGCACGTGCTCTGCGGTCAGTCGACTGTGTAATTATTTCGTCCTGTGAACTAGTTGTTGGCGCAATTTAGAATTAGATGGTTTTATTTGATAACCGGTTTATGAAATTTGTTTGAAACTGTGTTCTAAATTATAATTTCATTTAAGGTACACTTAGAACAAAGGAAATGTACTTACATCATTATTGGGAATTTATTTTGGGTATGTTAGGAATGTTATATCGTTAATTAAGTACAAAAAGATTTATTTAAATGATTTTTCATATTTTGTTTTATTGATGTGTAAAATATAAAAAAGGTTAGTTATTCCTTTATTCAGTGCCATTAACTTCGTAAAAGGTATAACATTATTTGATTTAAGCGGCGGTAGCCTAATGGTTAGGGCATCGGACTTCGATCATGTGGTCGCGTGTTTGAATCCCACCCCTTGCACTACCGACTTTAACCCACCGTAAAACAAGCATTTAGCATACTACAAGGGGTTAATAAGAATACTAGTTATGTGTGACCCACATTGCTAGTACCTAAGCTTTTTAAAAAAGTAAACAAAGAAAGTTACCAACTCATTGCCTTAAAAAACGTAAAAAATATGATTTTTATTCACATTAATTCCATAGATATTCAACTATAAACAAAGTTACAACAACAAGCATTCTTAATAAGAACGTCTACTTAAAACACGAACCGTCCTCGAACTGTGGACCATAAGTTGTAAGAGCTAGACAAATTAACTAAAGGTGATAAGTTGCCGACTGCTGACTGAAACAGTGGAGCCATAAAAACGTTGCTGAGTTCCTTACGCTACTGGCAATAAAAGTTGGAAGAACCACTCTATAGTTCTCCAAAATGATGTAATGTGTGGAAGTGTAGGAACAAAATAAATGTACCACGGTTTAATCCGACACTTCGATTACACTTTAAGAATTGGCCCAGAAGCAGGTTTTGGTTTTTATTTCAGGGTTTGATATTTATGTAGTCATTTTTGTGTAATAAGGCTGATTTTTCAATCGCCAGATAATATTTGAGGATTAATTTTTTTGATTTTGAAAGTTGTTCCATATAAGAACTGTCAAACGTCATTTTATTCCTCGAAAAGTTATCTGACTAATTATTTTTTTCTAGTTTTGAACTCTATAATTCTTATTTTTATTAAGTTTCTTCTAGGGTTAGAAGGAAAACTAGTATACTTAAATATATAACTTTCGCGATAACTTTTGAAAAAAAAAACGCAATTTCTAATTTTCTCACCTTTTAAGCCTTCATTGGATTCGTACAAATATTTCACAACCAACACAAATAAAACAACTAAAATAGCCATACCATACAGTTTATCCGTTTTTTAATTTTGGTGAGACTAACAAACTTCAAATCATTTATAAAACATGGATAAACAATATTTTCCTGGGGGGTTATTCACTAAGTCCAAACAAAACAACGAGGCACGCAGATTATAGTTCAAGAATCCCGGGTCGCCATATTATTATCTGTTTTGTGTTCTGAGAGTCACTGTGTAGTTATATAACCTATACATTTTAGGCCGTTTAACATTTTTTTTACTTCAATTTATAGTAAGTGGAAAAGATTTAGCCTCTCTTAACCCTTCACGTAACAGCACGTTAATCGCTTGGACTAGACTTAGACTTAGAACCGCAAACAAACATCAACAAATCGCAAATAGAATCCACACAGCCCAACGACCAGTCAGAAAACGAATAACTAAAATTCTATTTTAATTATACCACGAAAAGTTTCAGTTTTATTATGAAGTCAGAATCAAACAAAACCAAGTTAATAAATAACCAGTCTGAGCGGCTCCCGAATCCATCGCTACTTGTATAACTAGATAGTGCACTTCGTAGGAAATGAGTTCTGAAAACCTGAAAGTAATTATTCGCAAATCTCGCTCCTACCCGCCTTCCCGTTTAACTTCCGCCATTTGCAATGTTAAACTACAATGTAAACGATAGCGAAGCATTAAAAAAGAATCATCATATACGCATACTCACATTATTTGCAACCCAGGTGGGTACTAATTATATATTTAACTAGTATGATTGTTTATTGTTAATGACAATAAAATGTCACATTTATCTAGTTGGTTATACACATAATTATTATACCATACAATACATTCATTGGCTTGTTTTGCTTCCTTTGCATGAAAATTTTGACACTTATATCGGTTTTAGTACATTCTAAAAAAAGGGCCGTAGTGGCCTAGCGGTTCAATGACCGGATTCGTATGCACATGGTTGCAGGTTCGAACCCAGACGACTACCAATGTGACTTTTTAAATTACATATATACTTTTTAATTATTCCTAGACACCATAACAAACGGTGAAGGAAAACATCGTGAGGAAACCTGGATTCCATAAATTGGAATCTGAAATCGCCAACCCGCAATGAGCAAGCTTGGATATCAATGTCAGTACCTTCTCTATATGGGAAGAGCCTTTGTTTAATAGTGGAACATTTATAGACTGGAATATACTAAAAATAAGATTATATACCTTTCCGAATTCACCTTCTACGTAAACAAACTACAACTAGCTTTGCCAACGAAGTATATCTACTACTACAAATTGTGGTCAACTCTAGCATTCTATTGACATGGAGCTACAAGCATACACAGTTCTCTTTCATACCCTACATTATATGTAATTGAAAACGCAGTTACAGAAAACTGTTCCAGTCTAGACTAGAATTTACTAAACATGGCTAGGATTGAGGCGAGCGTCATTATCCTAACTACGTCTGCAGTGAACGACGGCTAACGCGTCAGAACTTGCCTGGAATCTTTGCAAGCACTTGTTTGCAGTTGTAGTTAGATCAAACTAATGTTTTCGTTTCTGTAAGTATAATAAAGAATAAAATTTTGAAGCGGTTCTAGCCTGAAGGCTAGGGCGTCCTACAACTCCACCCATTGCTCTACCGACGTGAACCCACTCGTAATCAAGCATATTGGCTTTAAAAAATAATAATTTTACTAGCTGATTCGACAAACGTTATTTACAATTTTCTGGAGAAAGCCCCCTGATTACCCTGATCACAAAAAATGCCTACAACCTCTTCTAGATCTACTACATATACTAAAGCAAAAACTTAAACATCGGTGTCCGTTTCTGAGGAGTTATATAGATATATTATTACGGAAGACAATAATCATAAATTTATTTCTATGTATATTACAAAAAAACCGGACAAGTACGAGTCGGACTCGCCCATCGAGGGTTCCGTACAAAGACTATATATGTTTTCTTATAGTTTTAGACTTTTTCTTGTACTCATTTTAAGACCATATTACTTTCCAAATTTAATAATCCTATGTCAACTAACTAGGGATAAGTACCGTAGACGTATCCTAGACGACGTATGGACTGACAGCAGATAGTACATTAAAGTGATCCTATACGGGTTCCGCTTTTCCTAAAACCTAAATTTTTTTGGGACCTCTAAAAACTACAATTAGTGCTAAAACACTGGTAAGTAGTTTGATAAATCCGCCGCAATAGTCACACTTATTCAGTAATATAAATCAGTCTCATATTTTTCCGCTGCCATTACAGGGTTATATGAACAGCCGCGAGTTGAGTGCCCTGGGCCATTTGGACCATAATTTCACGCGACGGTTACAGTAATAGTGAACAACACCTTTTGTTTTAAGCGCAAATCCAGTTTTTGTTTCGAAGAACAATGCTGTTAAAAACATAGTTGCTTTCCGGTACGTAAATAGTTCAGACTTCTAACTTTGTAACAAAAAGATCGTAAACTTATCTTTATCTTTTATGCGGATCTTGGAGTTTCAAAGTTTGATAAATATGTGTGTGTTAGCGTTTTATGAAACTAAGGAATACTGGAACAAAGAGTGTAATTGGTTCTCTGTTACGAAGTTCTTAACTGTATAGAGTTTGTAGATATTTACTTACATTGTTTATTAAAATAATAATAATATCTGCTGAGCGGCCGTATGTAAACTGTCCTACAGCTCACACTGTTAAAAATACAAATAAATACAAACATGTATTTATAAATACATACATATTATAGACAAATAATACCCAGACAGAAAGAATTATCGTGCTTTTCACACAAATTTTGTCCTGGGTGGGAATCGAACCCACGACCTTGAGCTTAGCAGTAAGAGCCACTAACCACTAGACCAACAGGCCAGTTCATTGAGTACGATATATGGATTAAACAATCAAACATATTCAATTTTACTTAGATTTACTTACTTCCCATTTAATCTGATCTGCCCCCCTAGCCAAGTGACATTTCTACAAGCGATAACGATGACATAAATCGCTTAAATGACAGTAAATGTTTGGAAATGACATTTGTTTTCGATAATTCACGTGACTTAGACTTGTCACTTTCATACAAGTGTCATTTAAGCGATCTCTATCATAGTTAACGCTTGTTGAAATGTCACTTGGCTAGGGGGACTGGCCCTATTTAGCAGCTCAATATTCGTCCCACATAGCTGATCTAACATCGTAACTAAAACTTGCTATTAAAGTATGAGATTTCTATAGACAAAAGATAGTAATTTTTTTTTAACACACTAACCCCGAATACTGGAACACTAATTAACTTTAAGATGTTCTTAAATGTCTATCTGTCACTACTTCACACCTTAAAGTAACAGGGACAGCATGAGACTTAACGCCGGCTTCAAACTAATTGACGTTTCAGTATTCGGTCATTAATGATGTATTTGAACTGTTACTTAGAAATGAATCTAATTAAAATATAAAAAAACGATAGACAAAAAATTTTATGTTGTCTGTAAAGTTAAAGATACATTTATTTGTATGAAACATTTTAAAAAGTGGTGTTACAATATACCTTGTGGTCTCAACATGTCCTGCCGTATCAGGCGTACAAATTACTTAAAATTACATACTTAGTCTTAAATATGTACTATATTTTTGTTTTTTATTATTTTTCCAACTTTATTGAATAATATATACAACTAGCTGTTGCTCGCGGCTTCGCACGCGTGTAAAGTTAAGAGTAGTAAGTAGTAAAGGATAGATAGATGTATTCTGTGATTTTCAAAGTAAGGAGCAATTATATTTTTCATAAAAGATTATGGCGTTAAGATAATAATAAGATAATGTGGAAAACATCACATACATTGAGTTTGGATAAACTTTTAAAATGGTGGCAGCTTTTTGGTCAGACGAAACTTGAAAATCATTGACACGAAAAGATGAAGAAGAATCACATACATTGCTCCGAATTCAAAGAAAGTAGCTAAAGCTCTTGTGTTATGGAATCAGAAACAACGAAAGTACCACTAACACCCAGACTCGACATAATGTAGAAAAGTGATTTTCTACATCGACCCGTCCAGGGATCGAACCCGGGACCTCAGAGCTGGCGACACCTTGAAAACCGTTGTGGACGCCACTCGAACACGGATGTCATCGTAAAGATATGTTTTAGATGGTCATTTATTTGTATCGATCCAGAAACCCGTATATGAAAGGCATGGCCTTATCTTTAAAAATAAAGTCCACAATATAATACCTTGCAACCCCTACTTAACCATCTTAAGGCGTAGATTTCTAAAATCGCTAAAATATGTTTTCATTTATTTCTAACCAAAAACCCGTATACCAAATCTCATGAAACCAAATCTTATCTCTCTCTTTGAAAATGACGAACTTCCTAAAAAAACTTCCAACCACTATTGCACCCCCTTTGAGGGTAGATTTCTAAAATCTCGGGAATACGTCTTATTTATTTCTAACTCATAATCCTATGAAATTTAATGTGCCTATCTATGAAAACTACACAATTCATATACCTACAAACTTCCATCCCCTATTTTACCCTCTTAGGGGGTAGATTTTCAAAATCGCTGAAATACGTCTTCATTTATTTCTATCGAGAAACCCGTTTACGAAATTTCATGTGTCTATCTTTGAAAATACCAAACTTCCCATACAAACTTTCAACCCCTTTTAACTCCTTTAGGGGGATGAGTTTCGAAAAATACTGAAACACGTGGTTTTTAATTTTTTACCAGAATGGTAACCACAAATTTTTATGGTTTAAACTACAAAAATGACGATTTTCCATACAAACTTTCATCCCCTATTTAAGTCCCTTAGGGATTGATTTTCGAAAAATACTGAAACACGTCGATTTTAATTTTTTACCAGAATGGTAACCATCAAGTTTCATGGTTTAAACTTCAAAAATGACGATTTTCCATACAAACTTTCATCCCCTATTTAACACCCTTAGGGGTCGATTTTCGAAAAATTATGAAACACGTAGTTTTTAATTTTTTTACCAGAATGGTAACCACCAAGTTTCATGGTTTAAACTTCAAAAATGACGATTTTCCATACAAACTTTCATCCCCTATTTAACACCCTTAGGGGTTGAATTTCAAAAAATCCTTGCTTATTCCTTGTCTACATTATAAAGGAAACCTCTGTGCAAAATTTCAGCTTTCTAGGTTCAAGGGTTTGGGCTGGGCGTTGATGAGTCAGTCAGTCAGTCAGTCAGTCAGGCCTTGTCTTTTTATTTATATAGATGACTACTAAAATAAACACTTTACAGAAATTATATTACAAAATAAAAAAATATTATAATATACACACCTAATACTAAACTATATTAATTATGCTAAACTAAACTAAAAACTTAAATATTATATTTAATTTTACTACAACAATTTTAGTTTATCTTGCAAAAAATCATTGACACTGTAGAATTTACCTGTGCGAGTAATTCCGTCACGAGTCTTCATTTTCCGACCCTAATTACGAAGGAATGCGACGAAACCTAGATTTTGGTTGTGTAAACCGAGCTAAAGATACACATCTCTCATGGTTGATGTTATAAATATGACCACAAGGGACATACGTGAATTTTGTTCTATATCTACTCGAATTACTAGCAAATGTAAATAGACGTACCAATTTGTTTGAATTCCAGTAAAGGTATAAACATTATCATTATTCTGAAATACGTTAACATATAAAGTTAATACAAGCCTATTCAAATGTGGGTCGCACATTACTAGTATTCGTAGGTACGCCATTATTTTTTTTTTTTTTTTTTTTTTTTTTTTTTTTTATTTATTCCTTTAATTCAGGCAACAAGGCCCATAGAAAATATATTACATAAATAACAAAACAATGTTCATAAACTAATACATAAAATTATATAAATAATAACTAAAAACTAATGCACACGAAGTGTCGGCGTCGTGTTACGCTGCGTGGTGTCGCGTATCCTTCCTCGGAACTTTCGATAGACGACACCCTTCGGCCAAAACTCTTCCTTGAGGAAGGTCTCAACGTGGTGAGTTGGAACTCGCACCATGAACGACTTGAAGTTCGTGTTATGGCGCGCCTCCAACTTCTCCACCCTCAAGGTCCAGTTGGTCTTGGACCGGACATACTCCACAACCTGCTCCTCCGTCGTGGTGTGATGTAGACGGGACACGTACAGCTGCGTCGTTGGTACTGCAGGACGCAGCAGGATGTTGGGTCCAGTAGGTGCGGTACCGCACTGGTTCCTACAAGGAGGCTTCTTTTTCTTCCTCTCTACTTTTATGAAGCCATCCTTGTCGCACGTGTCCTTCTTTGGACTAGTCGGTGGCTGTGGTTTGCCACGAGGTTGTTGACCCCCTTTCGCTTTGGCCCGCTTTGTTTGCGTCACAGCGGGCATTAGTGCAATGGATGGGGTTCGAACCAGCAACCACATGATCGCAAGTCGTATATCCTAGCTATTAGGCTACCGCCGCGCCGCTTCAAATATGAACTTATTTTAAGTCCATTTAAGATAACTAGGAGTTCTAATAGGTACCTACCCTGATAGCAAGAAGAGACAAGTGGTGTCAAGGATCAAGGAACCATGCCAATCACCACTATGCGCGATGTGCTGCTGGTTCTAGCCTGGCCTTTTCCAAAGCTATGATGGTACCGGCTTCCAGCCTTACCGGATTCAGTTCTAAACATTTTACATGGTGCGACAGCTGCCTACCCCAACAACACAGTTCTTGGTAACACAGTTTCCCATGGTAATAGCCGAATACTGAAACTTCAATCAGTTTCATGCTGTCTTTCTCACGTTAAGATGTAAAGTAGCGACTATCTGTCGACTAACTTTTAAGAACTAGTTAAAGTTATTGAAATAAAACTACTTTCAAACGGATTGTATCGCGGTTTATTTTTTTATTTTAGTTCCCGACGTTTTGACTTCTTTGCAGGTGTCATGGTCACGGGCCGACTGAGGCGTCAAAACGTCGGGAACTAAAATAAAAAATAAACCGCGATAGAATCCGTTTTAAAGTAGTTTTATTTCAATGTCTAATATTGGCGTAAACCTCAGAAAACAATTTGTTAAAGTTCGAGGGTAAGACTGGTTGTCAGAATGGTAATGACTTAACGACTGCTAAAGATCAACGTATAGCGGTTGGGAGTTGGGACCAATTACCTTTATTATCGACCAAGCAGCACTGATATACGGCTTACACCTTCTTTATAGTTATATGTTTTATTTATAACTGCAAAATCACAACCTAAACATCAAGATGTTCTTTTAATTCCTGAAGAATATTTTATTACATACTAGCTATGACCCGCGTTTTCACCCGCGTAAGGAGTTCCCGTTCCTGATTAACATTCACTTACGCAATCTTCAAATTATGAAATTAATTTAAACTAACAACTATTTTTTTTATTATTTATCATAAGAACCTTGTCCTGACAATAACGAACACAATAAAAAACGAATCATCCAATTTGGTGCAGTCATTCGAAAGTTATGCGCTTACCAACACATTTGGTGATTTATTTTTATATTATAGATTACAGGTACCTGTTATCCAACTATGATTCAGCTAAGCATACTCTTACATATGTAGCATGCATTCAAAAGCTACACAAGTACTTACAACCGTAAAGCTACATAAATAAGTACTTACCGGCCAAGCAAGTCGCCATTTTAAAGAAATCTACGTCTCGCCCACTCCTATAACCGCCAGCGTGTTATATAATACTACACTTTCCCGGTTTTAATTAAACTCCAGCCAGTTCAAGTGTATTTTTACTGAATCAAGGGTCCATGCTATAACTCTAAAACTAAGTTCCTTCGGATATAAAAAGGAGTTTTTATTCAATAGAATATCCGCAACGCATTCTGAATAAAAATAAATACGGTATTTGTAATGTTTTATGTGTTTATGTTTCCATTGTTTAGACACAAATAAATCTATCTATATGAATAAAAATGAATGTTGGTAAGCGCTCAAAAATGGCTGGACCAATTCGGCTAAATTTTTTTGTATGTTCCCTACAGTTCACAGAAAGTTTTAATATTTAAAAAATAATGCTATCACTCGAAAAACGTTAACTTTTGACAGAACGAAGTCTGTCCGGGCTAGTAAATAATAAATTAATGTAGACAGCATCACATACATTGCTCCGAATCCAATGTAAGTACCTAAAGCACAAGTTATAGAATCAGAGACAACAAATGTACCACAAACTCCCAGACCCGAGACAATGGAGAAAAGTGTTTTTTTTACATTGACCCGGGGATCGAACCCGGGGCCTCAGAGCTGGCGACACCTTGAAAACCGGTGTGTACGCCACTCGACCACGTAGGTTGTCAGGAAAAATCCTTGATAAAACGCGAAACTGTTCTCCTAAGTTTAAACCGTACTTAATAGAAATCGAAAGCAAGGTTTTAGTTAAAAAGAAAATTATAATAAGTAAGACCGTTCTTGTTTTGATACTTATAGATTCCATACACTTTTAAAGGAGTGGTATGTAAAGATCTTGAGTCTTCACATATTCAATTAGTGAATAGAAGTAACTGCTTCAAAAAATATCCTTTATAAAAACATAAACAATACTATAACTTTTTTTTTCATTACATCGAAAATAAATGAAATTTCATTACATGTATGCACCCAAACCGCATTCGAGCCACAATAATTAATGAAACCAAAACCAATTACATTCATTGTACAGAAAGCCTTTTATCTGCGGCTAGTAATACGAATCATCCATTAGCTCACAAAGAGAAGCGTCATGTAACATTACAATCATTCTGACTGCACAACAAGATAAAACATGTGTAACTGTAAACTATGGCAACACTGTTATCCACAGTCGATCGTGTTGTGTTTCTATTTCATTTAAAATTCGATAAATCACTTATATACTGGCAATACTACCGCTATTGGAATTATTTTATTTCGTCATTATTTTAATCCTAATATATTGCAATTAATCTTTTTTTTACATTCATAGAGTAACTCGTGGTGGCCTACGGTTCAATGAATGGACTTGTGTGCACAAAGTTGCAGGTTCAAACCCAAGCAAGTACAGGCAATGTCACTTTTTCAAATTATACGTAGGTATTATCCCTAATATTCTTAGCCATAATTGGCGAAGGAAAACATCTTGAGGGAAACTGGATTATAAGAATTAGAATCTGAAATCGCGACCCCACAGTAAGCTAACGTGGTGCTTAATGCTCATTCCTTCTCTTTATGAGAAAAAGCTAGTGCCCAGCAGTGGGACATTTATAGGCTGCTATAATTATTATCTTATCTTATATCTTTAAACGAGCAATTCTTGTTTATATGTATATTATGAATCTCGAAAACGGCTGCAACGATTTTCATGAAATTAAGTATGCAGGGGGTTTCGGGGGCGTTAAGGCGATCTAGCTAGGTTTCATTTCAGACTAAATCAGAATTTTCAGTCGTATTAACGACTTTGCTTTTCCTAGATCTGGTTTTAAACCTATTTATAAAATTTATAAAGTTTAGCTCTCATGAGTGCGGCATACATTTACTATAATATAATATCTTGGGAGAGCTCACACACGGTCATCTGATCCCAATGTAGGCAGAGCCTGTACTATGGCAATCAGACAACTGATAAACATACTTATATATTTCAAAACACATATTATAGATAAATAACACCCAGACACAACAAATGATCGTGCTCATCACACAAACATTTGTCCTGGGTGGGAATCAAACCCACAAACTCCGGCTTAGCAGTTAAGGTCACTAACCACTACACCAACAGGCCAGTCAAATATAGCAAAGTATTGAACGAAATCAAATGTCTGCGGTTCAAAATGGTGGCTGTATATTTTATGGCTGCAATAAATATCTGTACCCCTTCCCGCCGGATATTAGGATATGGAAATAACTTGTAGATTCGTCGCCGTCTGCCATCGCAAGTATCCTTCACAATATTTGACCTAAAAGAGTTCTCAAAGGTTTTCAATCTTTATAAAGTTTTGTCAATTTAATCGCTTGATATATAGCGTGTCAATGCAGATATGCACTTCATTATCCATCTTATCTCTTCTGCCTAGCTTTTTCCCAAGATATATTGGATTCAGTTTCCAGTTTTACCGGATTTAGCTGAATATATTTCATGTAGAGCCACTGCCTATCTGATCTCCACAACCCATTTTACTTGGTAACACATTGGTGCTAATTCAGCCGACACAAAATTTACTAAACTAAGACTAAAATTAGTTTTAGTACTGTCAAACTAGGTTTGCTATTCAGAAATCACCCAACTAAACTAATTTTAAGTTGACAGGACTAAAAACCCATTTAGTAACTTAATTTAGTCCAAATGTCATAAACGGCATTCCGCTGGTCACTTTTTACACCTAAAATAAGGAATGTCAACCTAAAAAAGACTAAAATTAGACGGCACCTCCAGAGGTGTCACTTAAAATTAGGAGGTAAGCATTAAGACGGTTTTCGTGTAATTTGTCGAGTTTTATATATAAATATGGATAATGATGTGGATGCTGCTATTGTGGATTCTTCGGAAAGTTAGTATTTACATTATTTAATGCGTGTTTGTATGACTCATGAAGAATGCTTTGGAGTTATCTAGTGTATATCTACATTTAGCAAAACTAGTAAGTCACCGATTAAAATTTTTAATAGTGGTACTTTATAGGCAATTTTTTGTATTCATTTCAGGAATGAATTAAAGAATTAATTAAATAGATAGACATCGCTGAAATTAATTAAGATATTATTCATTTCATCGATGTCTGCGAATAATTTAATACAGATATTTCAGGAATAACAACACCAGGGTGACCTGTACAACTTATTTATTATCAAATCAAATCATTTATTAATTCATGCAATTGCTTTCCGTATAGGTACTCTCGCGTTACAAAATTAGTTAATTTCTGAGAACTACTCGAACTTACAACTTTAACTGGCGAAACGAAAGCCAACGAAAAAAAAAACGATACATTACAATGTATTTTTAAATAGTTTTAAAACAGTCACACAGCCACTAATTATGCGTCTTTAATAAAATAACCAATCATAAAGTATTGTAATTTGATGGATCAAATTACAATACCACAGTGTTATTTTTCTTGATTTGTTTTAATTAACTTTTAATCATTTTTATCACAATCAATTGTTTTATTTTTGTATGATCAATGCAATAATCGTTGTTTTTTTTCCTATTCAAGACATGTTCAAAATTATTTCAGAACAAATTTATTTTTTTAATATAATATGTGTACCTACCTATAAATACTCTTGTCAAAAATATCAGTAGTAAATATTTAAATAAAATATATTAATATTTGTAACTTTTTCGGAACTTATCAACTTCAATTGATTTTACGATTCTACTAATTTGTAACATTGTTCGATAAGTATTTGTTTAAAACTATTTAAATCGAATGTATTTATTTTAAAATACCTTAAATATTTATACAGGTTCATTAAAAATGTGTATTCACTTTTTTCATGAAACTGTATTAAATCAGTGCTATTTTAATTAGATTTTTGGATATTTTCCATATTGTTCATTCTTTTTCATTCACTCTTTAATTTTTCGTTTTCTTGCACTGGTAACCCCATGTATTCAATTTAAGAAATGTCAAACTCGATTTTAGTGCTGTCAGAACACTTCCTAATTTTAGTTACAACGGTTTCCCGAATAGCGTTTTGAACTACTTAAACTTAAAATTAGAAAATTTTAGTGCTAGTTTAAGTTAGTCGAGCGTACAGCCGAATTAGCACCAGTATCCCTATAAGTTTGGTTGTCAGAATTGTAATAACTTATCGACTGTCGAAGATCAACAAATGCCAGTCACAACCAGCCTTAAGGGGTACAAGTATGTTTACAAAGGGTCACCCATCTATGTAGCAACCGAAGCGACTGCGGCTTAACCTTTAATATCGGTCAAACTGTACGGCTTACACTAAGCCACGAGCCCCTACATTCATCCTCAATCTAAATATAGGAAAATTGGTGCTACACATATCTAATAACCATGCTATATGAATTTGGGTAAGTATATAATTAATGGTCAACTGAAACTCCAATGCATAGAGTCCAGGAAAATCCTTTCCAACCCTAAAAACGATCAAAATGTGTCCTCTGTCTAGCCTTTTGCCAAGCTATATTGGGGTCGCCTTCCTTCTTACCAGATTAAACTACCTCAATAGCGTAAGTCAATTTTCAAATACAAGTTTTTTTCATATTTCAAAATATCTAACAAATGACCAGCACTTCACTTCATCAAATTAATGGTATTCCAAAAAAATAAAAAACAGC
This sequence comes from Plusia festucae, assembly GCA_950381575.1. NCBI lineage: Eukaryota > Metazoa > Arthropoda > Insecta > Lepidoptera > Noctuidae > Plusia > Plusia festucae. The sequence continues at coordinate 5,746,149 of OX494450.1, forward strand.
AAACTACAAATGAACACGGCGAACAACTGACATAAAACAAAACATGGCCGCCACGGACAGCAACCGACATCTCATACAAGTTAACTGGCATAATGGCATTACTTTTTTGCGCCAGAACACGTAAACAGGCCTTATCTGTTCATTTCCGTTCTGTAACAGACCTCGCATAGCTTGTTTGTGGATTACAATCATCGGAATGAATGCAGAACGTCCCGCAGAACCTGACTGAGCAAGACAATCGAGTATGCACACGTGACCTGATAAACACGCTACACCGTCGAAAGCCTATTGTCAACTGAACTCAATACTAGTTCAGCTCATTTAACGACCTAATTAGAACAAAACTGATCGTAAACTCGCAACCCTTTCGAAATTAAATTAGTTTTTGAACCCATTCGTTTTAATGAAAAAGCTCCGATATATTCGCGAATGCTCGTCGTTATTTTATTTTAAAAATCTAGTTTTTGTGTTCAGTATCAGTGAAATTGTACGCTGCAAACTAACGGTATCAAATTTTTACATCGACACAGAACTTTTGCTATGTTTTGTGTCGGCCAACGGACGGTTGATTAAACAGGCTTACACTGATCCTATGCCGTTGAAAACTTGGGTGTACATTCGACTTTAATGCTGTTAACATAAGGTCTGAAGTTAAGGGATTTCGCTGATCGTGTCTGTGCTATACGGTTTCAAAGCTCCATGACTCCCACTTACTGACAGCTCGATAATCCCGATCCGACGAGGGACATAATGATGGTTTGTTGATGCAGTACATTCGCGTGCAGCTCCCTGGTCAATTTAAAACTATGCTGCTGATAATCCGGCTATAATTCAGCAATTTTGGTGATAATATTTTGAATTATAATGCTTTTGACTCTGTTCCAAGAGTTGTGTAATCGACAAGCTATCGAGCCAATTTTAAGGTTTATTAGTCTTTTTTCACATAGTAATCATGTTTGCATTAAACTTTTCCACAACTTATACGACTTGGTATAGATAAACTCATGATGAAATTTAAAAAAAGTTTTCACAATCTTATTATTACTTAGCCCTTGCTTCTTCTTGCTTCATTTTCAACCCTTTTTAGGTGTCAGTATCTTGCAAATAATTGCAATCAACTTTAATTGCTTTATTAAACACTTTTCCTTTATTACGAGGAGCTTCACCTCCATCGGAAGACACACCACCTAACGGAAATTACTCCGCCTCCACCAAGTCGAGTCTCATTTCGTACTGACAACGGCTGCACTGCGATTCACACGGAAACACCATAATAACTCTATCGAACTCACCTAAAAATATTCATTGTATACCATACTTAAGTTTTGGGTAAATAATGCCCATCGGCAAGGTCTCACCACTAAAAAATTACTGCCATTGCGGTCTCTCTAAGTTGCCTGAAAATGGGGAAACAGGTTAATTTTCCAAACAATTTGAGTAACTGCGTTCACTGTTTACTCCCAAAAAGTTATTTCTAAAGAACTTATAAATCTACTAAGAATAAAAAGGTTACACACCAATATATAATTCCTATTCCTAAAGCCTTTCGTAACAAACAAAGTAAACAACAATAAATTCCATTTATCTGAAACAGCACGCCAACTAAATACATAATTCGTGGTAGTGCAAACGCGGCCAAGTTTAAGGTTGTAATACGTGAAATAGGTACAAAGTTAGTGTACTTCGAAAACAAAGTAGGTGAGCTACTCTCTGCTTCACAGACCACGGATTATTGAACACACGGAGTGTTCATTTGTCCGTTCACAATGGCGCTGTTTCCCATGTACACCAACTATGTAGACTAAAATTAAACAATTGCTACGAGTTGCTTTTAATAATTTAATATGTGAGACAAGGAATGTCAAACTAGTTATCGCCTAATTTTCGTTTATTTGTTCGGTTTTGTACGAATATTTGTATGAGAAGGTATGCTGACAAGATAAAAAAGTAAAAAAGTATTTGTACGCGGCGGCGGCGGTGTCGCGTCAGCTCATGATTAAGGACTCCTATTGAGTCTGAAACTAGTCGGGCGATCCCGAGAATGCGCGTGAGTAATCATCATCACGGAAGTTATTATAATAATATTTGTTAAATTGTGAATGAAAGATATTATTCATAAAAAAGTATAATAAGTCTTCCATAGATGTATTAATCTGTGTCGTCCAGGGACTTATAACTCTTATTTTACCCGGAAACAGGTAAGTTGCACATCTTGGTCTTTTTCACTGGCTGAGCTTAAAGCCTTGACAACAATATCATGGAAAATTTATTCGCATACGTCACCTTAGAAGAACTGGTAATATATTTACTGAAGACATGCTACCTATTCGTAGACTTTGCGTGAGTATCTGGTATACTAGAAAATTTAGAACATAGCAAATGTTCATTGAAACAGACACCCAAACTTAAAATTTCGGCTATTGGAAGGGTCGATGAGATTTATGGTCAGTGTTTTTAATGCCAAAATGACATAGATTACAATAGCGTTTATGTCAGTTTTGACTTTTACATAATTATGTCAATTTAGTCTCCAGGATTAAAAAGCATACTATAGATAAAACCTTTAAATATTATTATTACTGAAAAAGGTAGACCTAATACTGGGTAAGTATAGGTGTTTGTTGGTATTGTTTTTTTATATTCATATTTGATCATCAACTGACACGATAGTTGAATTGATCTCCCGATCTTACTGATTAGGCGAAGAAGCAAATGAAGAATATTGTGAAATGGCAGATAAACACAAGTTTATAGTCTAGTGTTAAATATTTTTTGTAGAGCATTTTAAATACTTTAATGAGTATATGCGCTTCCCAGGTTTGTTGTAAAAAAGTTCACACTTTAACAGGGTATACAATTTCGATGATACATTATTAGGAACATGATTTAAACCTAAACACTTTTATCAAACTCCGCCAGCTTCTGATTCAGTATATTATCATTCAACAGATTTCCGTAGAAATAAAAAACAAGATAAATAGTAACAATTAAATTTAGTTGTAACTTGAAGTTCTATTTACGAAGACCGAGAGCCGTGGCAGTGCATCGACAGCTTATAAGTTACTTACGTGACTCTGAGAAATGAGTTTTTGAATGGATTCCCAGCGCGTATCGCAACGGCGACAGCCCATAGTTGCTGAGTGCTGCCAACATTACAGAAAACTATTATTTCCACTGCAACATGTATGTGACAATATGAGAGCATATAAGAAAAAATTAAAATAATTTACATTCAGATAAATATTCAAGGTATCATTAGCAAATAAATTATGATTTTCGCTAACCAATTGGTTTATTAACAAAAATTTATTAATTATTTTTGTTCTTTACATAAAATTCGTTTAACAATCTTAAATAAAACGACAACAGTCTAAAATCAGTCATTAAGTACAGTCAACAGCAAAAGTACATAGATGATGAATTCAGTTTATAACTTTTGGAGTCAGTATTAAATGTTTAGTTTACAATCAGATACTTTTGAATCATTTCGAGGCCAGACAGTTTGACACAAATTCCGTTCATTAGTATATCTGATTTTGTTCATCTACTTTTACTGTTGACTCAATGAAGCTGTTTCTAATAGAAAATTATATTGTTATTTCTAGAGTAAGCGTATCAATAATTCCTTTTTTTACAGTATTGCACATTCAGCAGGCAGCGGTATTTTATTCGTGTATTATAAAAATACAGAAATCCCTCGCTTACGTTCCGTGCGGTATAAAAACTCTGTGGTTCCGTAGTATGGCCCAGACTGAGTGACTCTTCTTGGAAATTGAAACTGACCATCGGAAATCGCTCATCCGAAGTAAAAACTTAGATATCGACGACCGCAAAGTGGAACCGAGCGAAACTCAAATAGGATCAGGCAAATGAAGTGTGAGCGTTACTGAAGCGGACCGTTATTTATTGATGATGGTACCTATAGTAATTAGAAGCAAAATAACTATAAGTCTTTACAATTTACTTCCATCAGCCGAGCTTATAAAATACCTACAGAAATTCACCACAACAATGTTATCACCCTAATTTAATAATTTGTTAAAAGCTCTGTATATGAAGCTACGTAATTTCAAGTGTTATCTTTTAGAAGCGGTATAAACTCAACCCTTTTACGTCGAGTACATAAAGATAAAACTGTCGAATATCCACGGCGCGTTAATCCCCGTCAAACGCCAAAAGATCATAAAGGAAATTTGCATAAAAGGAGATTGCCCGATTTGTAAGGCAAGTTGGGTCCCAGTGGAAAATCGTTGTGCCCTGAAGATTTTTATTTTACATAATAGTAAAAACATAGTATTTTCATAATCAGAAACCATTTTTCATTTATTCACCCTGGTTCAAGAGATATCATCGTTTTTCTGTTGTAAAAATCTAGGTTATAATTAGAAATTGACATTGACATTTCCTCCTTACTCTATGGTTAAGTATGCATACTACCTACCTAACCTATCCTATACATCATTATGGAGATGAGAATATGTATACTTTATGTACTTAAAATAGCAGCACAGTAAAGACTCATAGATGGTGTAGAATTGACGTTTAAATATGAAAAAAAATGCATAATTAGTTAACAGCAGTTCATGTATAGGTAAGTACCAAATTAATAAAAAAATCAAAACTGGAATAAACCATTTTATTCTTCATAAAACATAGCATCCAAGAATTGAGCTGGAGCACAAGTACATTGTTGAAGCGTCCTCAACTCAGATACCACAATACTGTCATAGTATATATTTTACGGTTACCCACTAGACAGTTACAATAGTAAGCAATGATACTATCTAATAATAAAAAATCTAAAATATTTGCCCGATTTTCATCTTTGCTTTATTGCTCACATGGCACACACTCACACTTAATTCTAGCCCTGATTAAATAATTATTTTGACCCAATATTAAGAGCAAATCCTCTTCTAAATTATCATTGTTTACTTCAATTATCGTTTCATTTATCGTTTTAAATTGATATCGATTACTCAATTGATTAAAAGACGTCATTAGTTATTTAATTCTTTGATACCTGGCAACTTTTTTTTGTATAACAATCAAACCACAGACTACTGACCGTTCACCGTAAGATGTCCCCTGCCGTGATGTAAAGTACTTCAAAAGCAGGGGTCAACTTATGGTGAACGGTCTGTACATTGAATCAAACGGATGTCGACGTAATGTTTAACTATTAATGAACTTTAACTTTATTCCCAGGGTGAAAGAAATTGTATAAAAAATATCCTGTACACAAAAAAAATAAATTATATTTTTGAGTTATTATTCCAATCAGGCACATGATACCACAAAAGGGACCTGCTCCGTGTCAATCTCCTTTAGTCCATTCGAAGAGAATTCGCGGCCGGCGCGCGCTGGTGTGGGATGGTGTTGGATTTTTTATGCGCGTACATTAGGGGACATTACGCGGTACGCGCCCGTCTCTGCCACGTTTACCGAAATAATATTTTTCAAGCTGTTGAGTTGCTTTTTATTTGGGGGTTCGCCGGCAAATGAGTTTCTAAGCGTAAATAAATCTTTCACTGCCCTCGGTGGTAAACGGAAACTTCCATTATTATCATTTTATTTAAGGCAGCGGTCGGTGGTCGGCGCAGGCGGGTCGCTTGTCCGCTCTGCCCCAGAACATATAACGCTAGTTAAAGTTCAGCTAACCGCAGTTAAATATGGAATAGTTTGTGCGCCGGTAAGCGGTTAATTTTATCCCGTTGCGGGCGGGGCTCATGCGGCGCTATCCAATTGCTGAAAATGAATTAGTTTCCCTGTGTATTTACGAACATTATTTTTTAACAACGTTGAAACGCTTTTTGCAATTATAGCGATCGCTACCGCTATTCGCATTCTATAGCTGAGACTGAAGCATTTATGACTTTCTGTTTATGTTGATATTAAAAAAGGCAGTGGAAAGCAATAACTATGCAAAATATTAAATTGCTTAGATCGTCTTAAAAAAGTATGATGTTTGTTTTCATCAACGTTTAAGAAGGTTTTATTTTGGATCATATAATATTCTTTGAATATTTATTATGCTTCATGCCCAAGAATTTGAACAAGCACTTATCTTGTCACCACATACAACGTATATTCAAGTAGCATGATTTTAAAACCTCTGAATTGTGAATGGACCCCTTCGATACGGCACGATTCCGGCAAGTAATTCTAATTATCAGTACCTAAAAATTTTGTGCAAAGAGTGATCAAACTTAAGTGCATCAGAGGAGGTTCAAATAGAGTTCTCTCTTGTAGATTGTCTGGCCGCCTCAGCAGCGTATATTAGCTTTACGGACGAATATTTTCCAATATTGCCAAGCCATTCCGACCGCATGCATTAATATATCAAAAATATTTTTTTATTTTCGTTAGTAGTTTTCTGTATTCGCTCCATAATTGCCCACGTTATATAACCGTGTACAAAACTATGTAACTTAAAATAATGGCTGGCAGAAAACAGTACTCCAAGTTATTTTCAACTTATCATAGCTACAAGAAGCAGTTCGAAAACAAGATTTTGACTTTTGAAGTGCTTTTTGTAACTGAGTCCTACATATTTTAATCACGCTCTTATTTAAAAGGTGAATATTTTTATGAATGTGTGTGTTCGTTACCTCTCCACACTCAAACAGCGGGACCAATTTAGATAAAATTTGGTATGGAGGTAGCTAACACCCTGGATTAACACATGATATTATAATCCGGAATGTGTACCTCTGCTTTTCTTTACAGACATCACCAAGACTGACCAATCAGTTACTGATAGGTCAGTCTTGGTGATGTCTAAAAATACAATTCGTTATTATACCTACGTAGAGAAAAATCTGACGCTATACGAAACATACTATCAAAATATTTTACAAAGTACTTTCATAATATATCTACAGAGCTGCAGAATTTAAGTTTTCAATGCATCTGTTATCTCCGGCGCACACCATGAATGGTTCACCATTCATTTGATAAATTGAACGATATTTAATGAATGACGCAGTTTCCCGAAAAATAATTATTGATAGCTGACAATCATATGAATATTTGGGACGTAAAAGTTTCGTTATAAAGTTAAAACGAAAAAAAATTGGCACTATGTAGTAAAGTTACCCATTGAAATATTTGAATGAATTTTGTAAATTAAAATAAATAAATATTTATGGAAAACACAATAATAGAAAATCTTAAATATCCACAAGAGAGAAATTCTATTTATCGACAAAAACCCATTTGTAGTAGTTATATCTCTATTTATAGCTTAAGATTCTACATCATACAAAATCGCAATACACAAAAAAACTGATTCAAATAGATAAAATCTTCCTTAGGTATAACGTTGTCAATAAGATGCCGGAAGCCCGGTACTGTGTGTGGCGGCAAATCCCCAAGTTATTCCCAATATCCCAATATCCGCTGCGACAGTGTACATCAACACTGCATGAATAGTACAGACATATAGTATCGAAGGTGCCACGAACTAAGAAAAGGTAAGGAACACAGATAAAATAATGTAAAGAACGCGAGAGAGCGACTGCCTTATAAAAAGTATGAAGGCTTGAAGGAACAGTCCAGTAAAACCATGGTAACCACACAACTGATAATGATATTTATAAATCAATACATATATTAGATAAATTACACCCAGACACAGAACGAATGTTGATGGGAATCAAACCCATGACCTCCAGTTTATCAGTCAGTGTCATTAACCACTAGAACAATAGGCCAGTCAAAAATATTTATAACACTAGTATAAAAAAGAAACAAAATAATATACCTACCAACGTATTAAAAAAAACGATTATTCTTTGGCAAAAATAATAAAATACTAAACCTGCGAGGCGAAGTACGTCTTGCGAATCAATACTGCTCATAAACTGCTAATTTGTATTACATACATACGTTGACCAATTACCAATTAGAAATCTGAGATCAATAATAATTCATTTTTTTCCTGTAATTTGTTTTACTAGATACGTAAGGTCGCCGATCAACACCAAACTGAATTTCAGCATTTTACTCTACGGCCGCTGTATCTTGGCGGATCTAAAAAGCGATACAAGATATTGTCATCTCTTTCTCACCCAATGTTTATGCGTACTTGCATCTCACGCAAACTGCCTTGTATCTCTTTTCAGGCTCGCCAAGTTTCGTCGGCTTAATATATAATGCTTCATTTTTAGAGTTTAATACTCTGGTTCTTTTTCTAGAGTTGAGTGCAGCCATAAAGTATAGCAGCCAGAGACTAAGAAATTCTGAAGAACTTATGAATAAAAGAAGTGACGTCACGATTTGCGCTATAAATGTCGCGGCTTCGATTTATGCACGATACTAATATTTTTACGAGCAGTTTCGGAAGAGACGAATGAGTCTAATGTTTATATTTGTAGGTAAAATTTATAGTGTGCAAAAGATGCAAAATATAATGAAAAATGATATCACCATTTTTTAATACAACCACTAATAACCTTTTATGAAAATATAAGCTACAGTGCACATTGGCATCAATCAATTCAGCTTATATCGGCCCACTGCTGGTCATAGATCTCTATTCTACTTATTATTCATCCGACCCAGGCACCTTTTTCAGGTCACTTCAAAATGAAACGAAACATTAATTCAACTCAAGTAATAACGACATATCTTCTTCATGTAATTTTCATTGCGGTAGAAGATCCTTTTTGAAGTATCCTATGATCTGTGTCAAGACCGGTCAACTTAACCTCAAGTACCATCGACCTTAGACCTTTCACCTTAAACCTTCCACTTCCCTTATCATCGTAAACTAAAACGCAATATTCTCAGGTAAAATATTAAAGCGTATCTCTCTCAGCATTCTGTACAAGTATGTAACGTGGAATCGAGTTAGACCCTCTTTCGCATCGTATCAAAATCCTTCATTTCGTAAATCTGGGCGACACGACATATGTAGGAAAATGTGGAGCTACCTTCGCACTTACAAATCTTATTTGTGCCCGTTCCGAACGAAATTCGTCTCGCAACACCATCGCTACTTTTATTGCCTGCTATCTGTACTACATATGATTGTATATACCCTTAACAGAAATAAGGCGCTCTTTGCTTCGTTCGGCTCCTAAATTTAGGTATAAATAGGTTAGGTATTCGTGGGTTTTGACGGTTGAAGATGTATCAGGTTTTCAGTTGACTCAAACGGTATAGAGATTTTCTACAAATTTAAACAGGTACTGAAGAAATTATCCTGCCTAGCCTTTTCCCAAGCTATGTTGGGGTCGGCTTCCAGTCTTACCGGATTTAGCTGATTACCGTATTTTACATGGAGCGACTGCCTATCTGACCACCACAACCCATTACTGGGTAATACAGTATTCCATAGTAAGACTGGTTGTCAGAGTTGTAATTACAGGTACTGAAGAAAATGGGTAATAATTTAGCTAAAGGATACCTATTGTTATGATTTGTGTAAACATATTTTTTATGAAAATAAATATTGATATTATAAAAAAATACATTAAGCATATCAGGTGTTGAATATGTCTTGTTATTTTCGGTGTAGGGCAATTTATTGTTCTCCTGATAAATTTATCTATATTCCCTTGTATTACGGGCACGTTGTCCTTTGTTTTGTTGCTATTGATTTCTTTTTTTGTATATTTTGTTAACTGACATACATAGAGTTATGAATCATCGAACCAGTATTTTGTATCCATTTTAATCTCCAATCACGCTGAGCACACAAACTCATTCGATAAACCTACAAGCTTCAACGAAACGTAAAATTCATTGATACACAGCTCAGATTTTAACAAAATCTCACCTGATCGCTGGTTGGAAGGAAGCTTCTGCAGAATACAAATCCAAGGTGATACGTGACCAGAGAAAAATGAGACCTCGTGTCTTTAAAAATACCCTCTTACAATCCAAATAACATTAAGCTGCGGGGTTGGAGGAGGTCAAGTGAGGCTGGATGCACCAAGCGGGCAGCCGACCACCTGAGATTTCAATTTTGCGACGCTGAATAAATTTATTCGTATTCCACCGTCTTCTTTGTTGAACTTATCAACATAAAGCTATACCGGAATGGAAGTGTAATGTGATTCAATTCCTGAAATAATATTGTGTCAACTGTCCAATGCAAAAGTCATTTTTACTTTCGTATACGTAAGCGTATGTTTACATATAATACCAGCCTGTAAATGTCCCACTGCTGGGCACAGGTCTCTTCTCATATACAGAAGGAACGAGCTTTGAGTAACAAGCTGGCTCACTGCGGTTTTGCGATTTCAGATTCCCATTTTTGGAATCCAGTTTTCCTCATTATGTTTTCCATCCCATATCTTAAAATAATTAAGAAAGTACATTTAACTCCGAAAAAGTTACATTAGTACTTGCCTATTGTGGATTCGAACATTCAACCTTGTGCTCGAGAATCCATTTATTGAACCGCTGGGCCACTAGGATACTTACATTTACATATTTAAACTTAGACTTATGATGATAGATCGACAAAATGAGGCAAACAATTTATCGAGTGAAAAAATTGTACCATAATTATAATATTATATAAGTACCTATTATTGTTTCCACATTTCTATCACATACAATAATCTTTTCCCTTTAAACGATTTGTAATCCGCTATTTTAAGTGCTTCCAGTTAATTCTCATTCAAGGAATAATTTACTCGCAATATGAAAATTTAATATTTGGGATCACTGGCAAACCTGTCACCTTTTTTAAATACGCCATATTGTATGGCATTATGCCAAGTGGCTCTATCTGGCATCGCGCATTCACCACAGAACATACATCACAAAATATATTAACAGTACCATTACAACAAAATCTGGCTTTATTACATTTTTTGGGAAAACCTTCGAGACATTTTCATTACTTTACTCCGTATTCTTTTCTTATCTGAATAATTCAACATTCCCGACGTGACAGAGAAAGAACGATAATGCAAAAACCATTAACGTGATTGCAACAAAATGTTGTGCTTTCAACACAACCTCTGCAGGATTTCCTGTGTATGTTTAAATTAATTATTGATCAAAATGTAATTATTCTATGAAAACATCCTTTTTTATTTACAAAGGTACATTTAGCAGAAAACGCCATAGACTTTAATGTTAATTAATATTGCTTTCAATGTTCTCATTTGATGTAGGATCCCTTTAGGTTAAAAATCACAATCGTATGCAATATCCATACTAATATCATAAAAAGTATACATTTAAACTCTGTCTGTCTGTATGTTACGCTGTCACGACTAAACCACACAACGGATGTTGATAAAATTTGGTACAGAGTTAGTTAAAACTCAGGCTACTTATTGCCGTGATAACTTACATATAGATAATACGCGGAAACAAAGATATTTTTTTATCTTTGTCTATATTGAGGAAAACTTTTATTAAGCTTAATGTAGTACATAAAGCATTATTAATGTCAGCTTTGACTTAACAAAATAAAGGGCCGAGAAACCTTGTCAATGGAACTTAATCCGTAGAAATCGGAGCAGTAGGTAAGTGAAATGAGTTATTGAGATAAATCTTGTGCCGAGCCCTCGAAATCGAATTTCTTCCAATAGCTGAAGACACATTTATACATAAATCAGTATCCTACCAAATAATGTGGGTAAGATATACACGTCACTTGTTTAGGTATTATAAAACCAGCGGAACCGTCCCAGCTTCGCACAGGTAGCACAGATAGTATAATAATACCGGCCTATAAACGTCCCACTGCGAGGCACAGGCCTCTTCCTATATAAAGAAGGAATGAGCATTGATCATCACGCTTGCTCATTGCGGGTAGGCGATTTCAGTTTCAAATTTGTTGGAATCCCGGTTTCCTCACGATGTTTACCTTCAGCGTTTGTCAATGATGTCTTAGAATTAAGGAAGTACATATAACTTTGGAAAAGTCTGCAACCATGGGCATGCAATCCGGATAGCACAGATATAAATGCCTTAGATATAAAACCTTATCTCTTGTATCACTTTATCTATTATTAAAAAGTGCATTAAAATCCGTTGCATAGTTATAAGATCTAAGCTTACAGAAAGCATGAGCGACTTCGTTTTATTCGATAGATGATAATTATGATGTTACAAAATGTCGAAATATTTTTTAATTACTCGAAGACCGCGGTGCTTGAGAACAAGCGGTAAGCGGTAAGAAATAGCGGTGTCATACCGGTCTAGTGAACAACTCTTCAGCTTTATAACATTATTAAAAAGAAAAAACTTCACGAAAAATCACACAAAGCACATAATCTGTCTAATAATACCGGCCTATAAACGTCTCACTGCTGGTCACAGGCCTCTTTCCATATAGAGAAGGGATGGGCATTGATCACCACGCTTGCTCATTGCGGGTTGGCGATTTCAGATTCCCATACTTTGAAAATCCAGTTTTTCTCACGATGTTTTCCTTCACTGTTTGTCAATGATATCTTAGAATTATTAAGAAAGTACATATAACTTTGAAAAAGTCACATGTGTATGCGAATCCGGTCATTGAACCGCTGGGCCACCATGAATCTGTCTAATATTTACTGATTATTTGAAACAATGTCTGTGTAAACACCTAACGCTTTTCGAGATTACGGGTAGCTAGGGGCAGTACGAGCCAAGCCGGTTACGTCAGAATGCAGAAAATGTGTTCTGTTTTATTAGAGAGCCCAATAAATTGTGTACGTGATCCGGCTCGACGGATCAAAGCTACCATCACGTGGAAAAAATACCCTCCCTACTGTAGCTAAAGGTTTTACTTTTATTTCTCGACAAATAACGTAATGAAATTATTGGGGATCTGGTGTTTGATGGTGTTAACTGGTATAATACTTTTCGTATGTGGGAAGGGAAATTAATGATAGCGGGCATAATTTTTTTTTTACAAAAAGAAATCAAGTAATGGCTACATTTTTATCTTATGTAGCATGCCCGTAAAATATGTAACAATATTTTTCTAATAAATTATTTCCAACATAAACTATTAATAGATATTGAAGAGGACAATTTTTTCCGAAAAATTACTCTCGTATTATATTATGTTCGTATAAAATTTTTTTTTTTTTCGGAATATTGTCATTAAAACAATTGTTTAAAAAATCATAATTTAAAATGTTGCTTTCAACTATATGCCTTCAGAATTCAGCAAAGTAAATACAGTTTCAGTTTTGACAAATGAACAACAATCTCTTGCGATATGAAATGTAATTTTCTATCTTGTATTATTATAACGAGATAGTCTAGCACATAAGTAGGCCGGTACAACGGAGTATCTGTCGCAGGCAGACACGTTCACTCCATCCTGAGGACATATTTTGCAATTTCATTTCCCCTGAGAGCCCAGACACGGTTTACGCGACACCTTATTCTTACTTTAATATTTCTGCTATATAATCTTCGGCGATGTCTGACCAAAAGCGAAACGAGATGACGTTTAAAAAGCGTTATTTCACAAGCTTCATTTCATATGTGGCTTACGAAAATGGTTTTAAGAATATAATGGAATTTCACCATACTCCTAAATAATTTGATTTTGAAGGACTGGGTGTTTGTTTAACATGCGTAACCGAAATACATCTGTCGTTATTAATTTTCCGCACGTGTAACCTAAAGTAACATGTTACCGTGTCTATTTAATTGTAGAACCATATTTAGCTATTTTATTTAAACAAAAGAACACCTTAACATTAACAACAGAAAAAAACATACAAATCTCCTTGACATCATGATCCGCTTGTCCTTGTAAAAATTATGTTCGTTCATCAACACAAGCTAAAATAAAAAGTATACCAAAACGATTCGGATTCTTACAAACAAAGAAAGTACGAAATGATACCATTGTTTAGGAAAATCATGACGTATTTTTCTGTAACATTTTAAATAAGAACAAGGCTTTTTTATGGCCATTGAATTATTCGTGTTTATTTAAAATAAGGACAAAAAGAAAGGTCAAAAGAAGGCATCTTTTAATTAAAATATAATTAATTCCCGCTTTTGAAAAAGTCTTTTTACCGGTTTAAATATCTTTTGTTAAAGATACGGAATAATAATTGATCAAACATAAATAAAAAAAAAACGATTTTAATTAAAAACACTCTTGAAAGAAAGTACAGAATACGCAAAAAAAACTTCCCTTAGAGTTGGTTAAAAATGCCTCTAAAAGATTGTAAAAAATTTCACAGAAGTTTTTTTTATTGGTACAGTAAATATTTGTTAGTTCCAAAACAAAAAAATATATAAATGCTGTATCTTACTGTCACAACCATGCGACTAACATTTTTCTTTCAAAACGATGATTTTCATGTAATCTTCTTATAATGATCCGTTTTTATTTTTTGACTGTTAGAAAACGTTCCTCTAAGTAACCTCTTTTAACTACAAGTTTTGATTTGATTATGACTAAAATGTCATATCATGACTAGATTATTGCGTTGCGCGTTTACAAAAGGACACCCACGTAACAAAAGAATACCTACATGAAATGAAAATATTATACATATACCTACTAACTTTTAAAATCCATTGCAGAGAGTGACCCAAAGTTAACAAATCAGATTCTTTTTCACCCAATAAATAAGATAAGATGTCAACAAGAACCTTTATGCCGAGTCTTCGTTCCTTTTCATAAATTACTTTTGCTCGAAATATCAAGAACTACGAAGCCAAAGGGCCAATCTAAGTAGCCATGTGTTATTTCAAAACCAAAAAGGTGCATAAACTGATGACTAGATCTTGAAAAAATCCAATCTCCTATATTCAGTGTATTTCCCGAAAAAAACCCGAGCTTTGTTATTTCTGATGGAGTATGTGCCAGTTTATTTGTTGATGTCTTTTCAATAGCTTCGTTTCGAATTGAAAACCGAATTCGGTAAACCATTCAATTTACGGCTCAGACAGTTCTTTGTCCGGACGAAAACAAAGAGGAAACGTAAATAAGAGTTCGCATTTAAAATTCTCTAAGGCTATTTACATCTATATGTACTGCATTAATTCTGTCTATAAGGGATTAAGTCAGATGCAGTGAGCACTCCACCAGGGAGGACGACCGGCCGCCGCGATTTTTACAAGAGCCCCCATTACCACATTTAATTAAATCCTCACTGTTTTAATTTGACTTGGTAACGCAGCGAAATTACTACCGCATATTTCAAACCGAGTCGCAAAATAAGTAAAAAGATTAATATGGCTTACAAATAATTTAAAATGTGGTTCGCGTTTTGTAAGTACCTGAGACGCTGAAAATTGTTATTAATATTTACCTACTATATATTTTTCGAATGATGATTATAATTCTATGGATAACTCTATATCCGATTTAGATAGGTATCTATAGTACCTACAAGTTTTTATGAACAAATATATGAATTTTCCAATTGAGATATTTGATAATTCATTCAACTGAGATAAGGCAATCATTGGCGTATATTGAAATAATATTTTAATATGCGAATAAACTTATTTTTTTTTTAATTTTCTGAACTGATGAATAAAAATACTTTCTTATTTAAAAAAAAAACATTATTTTTATCAACTTTAATGTTCTCGTTGAATCACAGTTTGAAACAAATATCTAACAATGTTTATGATGACAGTATTTTGAATAACCTTTTAATACGATGTCAGGTCATATTGCACCCGTCGTAAAACCAATGAAGCAACTATAAATGTAACACAACACGCTATCACTATCGTAACTTTCAAAGTTTAAGTAGAATAATATATTTTGTTCGTATACAGGATTATTTTTTATGTAGTGCGTATATTCAACGAGGTAATCAGGTGCATAAAACTGAACAATTTTTCTCAAGAAACAGGTCGAAAACTTAAAAACCAAATTTTCATACAAACTAAGTCACGTCGTAGAATATACGCATTCCATAAAAATGTATCCTGTATTATTGGATTGAAGTGACAGTATGAGATTTTTTTATCATGCCAACCACAATATGTAAAAACACAGTATGTACCTAGTCCTAAAAAACAGTACCTTAAAAAAATGGTTTCATACGAAGAAATTTGTTGTTTCTATGTTTAAAAAAATGAAACATAAAAACATAAATATTTTCACATTAATTTCACACATTTCTACGTTCCGATTTGCTTACCAAAATGGTTACAATAACAAAACAAACCCTCAAAAATGTACGCGATAAGCGAATTTGGTTTAATATGAAAAAAAACACTTGTCCGAGTACTTACACTCATTTAATACATTTTACTGCGACCGTTAAAAGATCGTAACGGCAACGTAAAGTAAGGTTAAAATGGCCGAAATAAAATGCGCGCGGACACTAATTGAATGCGTTCAGATTAACAAAAAGTGTTGCCAACTCTGCAAAACAACGAATGATATAAAAGTACAACCGACGTTCGATATTTAAAGCTTTTTTAGCGCTTTCATCTAGAAACTAAAGACGTGTGTTATTTGTTTGGTTTAACGCGCTAATATCAAGAACTACGGGTCCGATTTGAAAAATTATTTCACTGTTAAATAGCCTACTTAATAGAAAGGGTATAATTTGCCGCGTTAACCGAGCTAGTGAGTTACATTGATACAATGAGTATAAATTATTGCCGTCGTTAGTTTAAAATAAAGCTAAATTAGTACGGTTATCACATTCGCACAGCCGACGTAAGTTTCCGACACCCTAGCACTCTTTGAGCTTGTATGGCGGTAGTTTCAGTTTCAATTAAATGGGTCTGCGAAAAAGTAAGTAGTTACAGAAGTTCATACATTCATATTTAAAAAAACCAGGACTTGACATAACAAAAATAATTACGTGCATGGGAGAACAGAAATAATTACATAAATGTTATCCATTTTAGTCTAGGTAAGCGTAGTATGACAGCCCTAACATTAACGGGCTGTGTGACAAGCCCAGCCACACCGCTCAAACGAACACTTTTTTCCCGAAAAACGTTGAAACAAACTGACGCAACTGTTTTATAACAAAATAAAACAGATGAACTATGTTCCACAAAAACAATTTTGCGAATTCGTTGCCGGTATTTTTTGTAATAACCAGCACCTACTCGTCCATATGCATTTCGCTGGTAGGTATTAGGTTTCGATGTTTTTCTCTGAAATGGACTTCGTCCTGTTTAGTGTTCCACTTGTATTTCACAAACTTGTGCCAATTATTTTAATTATTTTATTTCATCAACTAATAGAAGGCACTAGGGCTATCAAATGCGCGCAGTCCATTGAGAGTCATGAACACATGCTAAATTCAGAAATGAAATGGGAATTCAACTTCAAACTCTCCAAGCGTTTTTATTTGTGCATGGAAACGCAATGGTACACCAGTACTACATGCAGTCCGC
Source organism: Plusia festucae (assembly GCA_950381575.1). NCBI lineage: Eukaryota > Metazoa > Arthropoda > Insecta > Lepidoptera > Noctuidae > Plusia > Plusia festucae. The sequence goes on from OX494450.1 coordinate 5,763,456, forward strand.
GTACCGCGCTATCTATCCGCTATTTCACTTCAGAAGAATAATATTTAGGGAGTGTTTTTTTGCTGCGGCCAGTGGCCGGTCGGCGCTAGCGTTTTATTGCACACTATTCCGGCGAATAAACGCGGCGGGGGGGTTAATGGACCGGCGAGGGGGCGCTCCCACCCCATCCCCTTTTTGCTCACTGTATTGGCTGCGAATATTGAATATTTTTGCCCTGTAGTGAAGCTAGGCATTGCGCGGGTAACCACTAATCAGCGGTGCATGATATACGACTGTTTATAACCAAGCTACTTTGCATGTGTGTATTTGTCGAATAAAACCATTGGGCATTATGAAAACTGTAATTTTAAATGTTAAGAACATAACATACAACATTGGTAGCAAATCGAAAACAAAAAGTAGCGAATTATTTCGATTTTCGGTACAAAAATGTACAAAAAAAAGTGGAATCACTTACGTAGTGATGATGACAAAGCAATCATAAAAAGAAGATAAATGTAAGCTCACAACTGAAGCATAGATAAACATTTGAAGCACGTCCAATACGTGCACATGACAGGGTTTTTAGCGATTTTCTCCCGGTATAACAACCCTAAATGTTGGGTCGGTAGGCCTCTTGTTAAATAAACGTTGGAGCAATATACAGAAACCTTCTAACGCAACAATAACACTTTCTTTCAGGTCCAAGGTATTTCGTAATGTGGGCACTTGTGTTTTATTTCAATGAACCACAAATATTGTTGTACTCTTATGCTGCTTCTCATGGTCAGTTAATTAATGAACTGCTTCACATAAGCCCAGTGTTTTGATCCCGAGTTAACTCAACCAATAGTTAAATATGCTAACTAATCTCTCTATCGAAGTGTTGAATTGAAATTTGTTAGAATAAAAATTGATGAATAAACGTGTTCTACCGCAGTTTGAAACCTTTAGTTGGGATTTTAAACCATTATTTAACCACTGGCTGAATTAACTCAGGATCAAAAAACTGGGCCTTAGTCTGTGAACGAGTTTTTGTCCACAATATGATGCACATTTCCTTCCTAATTTTGAAATATTCATAAATTTCAAGAAAAACTAAGAGCGAATTTATAAAACGTACAAATGTACGTGAAATAAATACGCGAGCTAAAAATACTACTACTACCAGTAAAATTCACGAAAATCTATTTAAAGGTTATATTCGGAGTTTCGGGAAAGTTTCTGAGGAGATATATAACAATAATTTAAAGACGAGATTTTATACACCATATTATAGATACTTACGTAGAATTTGCTAGATAAACATCTCTTTGAAACGAACCCTAATAGCTCTTCATTTATCAAGTATGTAATAAAAAATATCAGTAAAAGAATCGTTCCGTAATAACTAATGGGACCATTAATAGCTGATGTAGGATTAATAAATATGAATTATGTATTAACCCTTATCACGCATGAGTAGTTATATCGCCCATTTAGGTAATGCCGGTGGTCAAACGAACTTAGGGCTGATTGTTACATCGCTAGATAAATTTTATTTGAGAATAAATTGACGTTTGACAGTTTTTGTATGAAACCACTTCAATTCAAATTATTTCTCAAATAAAGTTATCTGACGATGGAAAAATCAGCCCTTAGTCTACTAGGCACCTGTGAAAGTCATGCTTTACTTATTATTTTAAAAAGGTAATCTTAGAAACTAGCAGTGACCCCCAAAACAGTGCAAACTGTTTGACTGTGACATCAACTTTTATAAACTAAGATTTTACATAAATACTAGCCGACCTGGCAAACGTTGTTCTGCCATATTAAAAAATCTGGAGAGGGCCACCCCTATCACTTAAAGGTGTGCAAAATAGTTTACTTCTCAGACCTACTGAGATGATCTACACCCAAAATTGTAAAATGAATCGGTCAAGCCGTTTCGGAGGAGCTTTGTTACAAACACTAAGATACGAGATTTCTTTTATGTTAGATTGTCTTATTGAGTGCTTGACTTAGTTTGGTTTCTAACCTTTAGTTTTTAACCTCCTGCAGGACCCAAACCCGCGAGTCTACTTTTGCCAACTGAGCTACTGAAGACACTGTACGAGACTACAAATTTCTACCCATTATGTTGCACGTATTGGGGCGTTCAACATCTAAGCAATCCCAATATTCGATTGATTTTTACAAACATAGAACATAACATTCTATTAAGAACTCACCCATAATAGTATGAAATAAACGAATAAGGTAGTAACTACGAGTTACACGCTAGATATTAAACACCAATATTAAACAGAATAATTAAATGTTGCCCTTAATTAATTTACTCGAAAACCTAATTACCCATCGCAATCAATTTGGCGTAACAGGATGTCCAATTAAATTGTAACGAGGTAATATAAATCACTAACCATCACATTTATAACTGGAATATGTTACTGAATATTTACAACTTGTAATGCCAAAACAGATTGTACAAGAAATGCTAGAAAACCATATCGAGTTACGTAAATTCATTCATATATATACACTCGAGAGCAATGAATCCGGGTCACTTAAAGAGTCCTAAAAATCTCGGAAACTAAAAATGCTAGGTTAATGCAATAAATTGTATTTAATAGACAATGTAATACTCCTTAAATGAAGGTATTAAAACTTCTTAGTTATTGTAAAGTTATATCATAAAAAAATCAAATTTGAAAAAGGGCCACTTTCGAAGATGGAACTACGAAATTACAGCATTTGGTTTTGCTTTTGTTTGTAATCTGTCATTTATGTGGGTACATAAACCATGTTGATAGTGCTCTATATTCATTATTCAAGCTGAAATTATGTCGCTTACGCCTGAAGAATGCACCAGAATACTTACAATGCTGGAAACCGGCCGGAGTCAGCGCGATACAGCCAGGACTGTCGGTGTGTCGCTGTCAACAGTACAAAGAGTTCTCCGACGTTACGAAGTAACTGGTTGTAACCTACGCAGACCAGGAACGGGCAGAACCAGGTGTACCACAGCACGAGGAGACCGATACTTGGTGAACACCATGCTTCGAAATCGCTTTCTCACAGGAACTGAACTCACAAATCAGTTTCGACTCCTCGGAGGAAGTAACCCAAGTGCATGGACAGTAAGACGTCGGCTTGCTGAATCTAACTTAAAACCCCTTAGACCTGCAAACGGCCCTAAACTGGAGCCTGGGCATCGTATTTCAAGACTAAGATATGCCCAGAGCCACGTAAATTGGAGTATTGAAGATTGGTCAAAAGTTATGTTCTCCGACGAATCAAAATTTATGCTCTACAAGCACGATGGAAGACACAGAGTGTATCGAAGACCAGGGGAAAGATTCAAGCAAGCATGCATCGAAGAAAAAGTAGCCTACGGTGGTGGGTCTGTACTTGTGTGGGCCGGAATTTCTTCTGAAAGTCGCACAGAGCTGGTGATCATAGAAAACGGCTCTTTAACTAGCGAAAGATATGTGGAAGAAATCCTCAATGATCACGTTGGGCCATTTATGGTCAATTTAGGTGAGGATGCTATATTTATGCATGACAATGCCCGACCTCATACAGGTAGGATTGTGAATGACTACCTTCAAGAGATGAACATTACTCGTATGGAGTGGCCAGCGCGCAGCCCGGATATCAACCCGATCGAGCATGCTTGGGATGAGCTAGGCAGATGCGTCAAACAACGAAATCCTCCCCCAATCACGCTTCGTGAGCTCAAAATTGCTCTCACAGAGGAATGGGAGAATATTCCCCAAAATCGTATAAGGAACTTGGTGTACAGCATGCCAAACCGCGTAAACGCAGTAATGGAAGCACGAGGAGGCAATACGAAGTATTAAAATTCAAGAAAATCGTAATAAAGTTCATTAATTTCATGTTTCCTATTTTTGTTTAAAGGAGAGATCAGCAGTTTTTTTCTTTATGTAATTTTGTGTTAATAAAATGTATGGTGACTCATATTTTTTTTACTTTCATTTAAGGAGTATTACATTGTCTATTAAATACAATTTATTGCATTAACCTATCATTTTTAGTTTCCGAGATTTTTAACATTCTTTAAGTGACCCGGATTCATTGCTCTCGAGTGTATAACTCTTCCGTTACTGACTGACTGACTGACAGACGACGCACAGCCGAAACTACTGATCGTAAAGAGCTGAAATTTGGCATGTGTGTTTGTTGGGAGGAGTAGGCTACGACTAAGAGAGGATTTTTGGAAATTCTTAATTCGTATTTTCAATTTGTGGTAAATTGAAAATACTACTCCACGCGGACGAAGTCGCGAGCAAAAGCTAGTATTTTATAATACCTAATACCAGACTATAAATGTTCCACTCCTGACCGAGAGAATTTTATCAATATTTTAATCCAAGTTTCCTCACAATGTTTTCCATCACCGATTGTCAAAGATGTCTTATAATTATTAAGAAAGTACATAATTATAACTTGGAAAAAGTAAAATTCTACTTGCCTGAATGGTGTTATAAATAATAAATTACAATAACAAACATCACATACATTATTCCGAATACAATGTAAGTAGCACTTGTGTTATGGAATCAGAGGCAACGAAGGTACCACAACCGGACACGAGACAATGTAGAAAAGTGTTGTTTTCTACAGTGACACGTCCGGGGATCAAACCCGGGACCTCGGGAGCTGGCGGCACCTTGAAAACCGGTGTTCTAGACCACGGAGGTCGTCAAATGAGTTACATATTATTTACAAATGTTTTTCTTCTTATTTCAAAGGGTATACCTACCTGTACCATTATTCCAAAATGAAAACTTCGTAAAAATTATAATATTACTTGATGCTGTATATAATATATAAATTGTCTAAATAACTTATTAATTACTGCGGTTAGTATAACACGATTGTACTTCACGGTAACACCTCAAAAGTCAAACAAATGAAAAGCTACAACGAACAGTGTATTTTTATAATTCTTACTTGTAGACAATATCAAAATAAAATTACAAACTGCACCACTCAACAAATTTTAGCCGTTAATTGAAAATACACAAATAATTCGGTAAAACAAGTTTCGCTTCAGTTGGTATTTCAGCGAGCCAGAGCTCTGCACTTTAAATTGTAAACATACCGCAATGCCTCTTTTAAATTCAACTCCAACGTCAAAACTTCAATAGTTTAAAAGTAGGTTAAAAATCAGGCAGGTTTGCAGCGCAAGTAGTTTGAAATACTCGTGTACTTGCATATCTATCGCATCAGAATCTAGTATGCCGTTGGAAAAACTTCGCAGTATGTTCGCAGTTAACGGCGCGGCGCGGCAAGGCGCGGCGCGACTCGTGCATGCGACTTGTCGCACACTCCTGCGATTGTAAGCGCATTTGCTTAGTCGCCAAGTGACGGAAAACTTCAGGGATCTTTTGGGAGCTGAATTGTATAGCGAGCACGATTTTACAAACGTTCTGCAAAGGTTTTTGTGTAATATTTTGTGAAAATTACATTACTGAAAAGATATGGGACTACTCATTCTAGACGCTGAAGATTAGTTTTGATATCGTGATAATGTTATCAGACCATGGTTTTGTATCGCAAAAAACGTTGACCATTTTGAGAACAGAAAAGTAGCAACAAAAGTAAAACAATAAATGAAGTTGAACTTTCCTAGGTATCTAGTATTTATAGAGTTGTTCTCAGAAACCCACACAGCCAAGCATTAATCATTCTTGTTTTCTAGCACTACATCATGCTGGAGCTTATTCTGTCAAAGGACTTTAATCCATTTATAGTTGAGCTCAAAGTTATCACAGCTCATAGATTCTTCATTCTCTTTGCTGTTTATAAAGTTAAGTGCACATGATTTTTGCCGCATCTCGAAAATATATTGGATAAAATATGCATATGGAACTATGCATATTTTTTATGCTATGGGGACTTATTTGTTATCACAAAGGAAAAAGAAAGAGCAACCAAAGAAAGAGCAAACTTATATTAAAAAAGGTATCTAAATGAAAACGGTCTATAGTTACATCTCGATATTCATTAATTATTGAGTAAGTATCACGCCAAATAACATTCACGAAATCTGTTTCAAGTAGGTTATATTTTAGAAATTAATTATAAACGTCTGAAGTTCCATGCAATACTTACAGTTCTGTTAAACAAAAACCCATCATGTCCTTTGAAATACAAATTGTAAACGAATCCAGAATTACATGTGAAGTGCACCGAAGTGGTAAAATGAGGTACATAGATGTATTCGCTCATGGCTCATCGACGACCGGCGCCCTCTCTCGTTATTTCTCCTATTCAATAGTTTCAGAATGTTCACAGGTTTCCAGTTCACGATTTTGCTTTCAATGCACTACATCGTCTCATTTTATGCAAGGTTTTCACGGAATGCGAACGAAACATTTTATGTTGAAAATATTTCGATACACCTGTTACAGCGCGAGCTCTCGAAAATTTTGAAACAGTTTTTTGCGGACCTCGTTTTCTATTTCCGCGTACGTATGTATTTCAAATTTTAGATTTCCTAATGATTTTTGGAATTCCTCGAAACATTTACGTCATTTCAAATAGACTGTAGGTATAAAGGAACAGTCTATTACTGTATGCAATGAGTAACGTGAGTCCGTTTGAAGTGTAACAGCTTTGGAGATTACCTACAATATTACTGTCTCATCTCAATTTGACGCGTATCACGCCAAAGTTTATGTGTATTACCATAATATTTACCCGTTCAATTCATAGCGATATTTTAAGAAACATCTTCTTACGTATATTTATGTACCTAAGAACTTTTAAGCACTTATCTCATTCATCAGTTATTTTGTGAAACTTTGCATATTTATAACAACAAAATAGGTAAGGGTAAGACGTTCTCAGATGAAATTAGATAGAAATGTTAAATATATTCTGGATAAGCATATAATTTTAATAAACACAAAGGACTTTGATCTCAGCGGAGCTGTAAATAATTTAATCTTAATATCTTAGCAGATACCCAGTTTGAGAATAAAGATTAGACATAGATAACTTTATACAACACTAAAGTAACACAAGAAATTAATAGCTAATGAGATAAATCATTGGTGGTACTGGTACGTAAAACATATGTAAATAAGAAGATATTTCACACAGCGGGACGCTTCGCAGGAGTTTTAATAACAGGTGTGGGCACAAAGGCCGGACGGTTCATTGTCTGTTCCTCATCCCGACCACAAACGAACGAGGCTCTCATTTTCTGCCGCAAGCCGCGACTCACCCGAAATATTCGCAACGAGTTTGTTGACGAGCGTGTAACTATTATAGAGCTACCTGCAACAAACCGCCATTTTAGAAATTTGGATGTTACTTCAGTGAAGAAAAATCTAGGTTGGGATATCGTGTCTGAAATTGATTGGAATATTGTAACTTCAAATCCTGCCCCCCTAGCCAAGTGACATTTCTACAAGTGATATCGCTGATAGAATCGCTCAAATGTTTGGAAGTGACAAGTCTGAGTCACGTGACTTATCGAAATCAAATGTCATTTCCATACATTTAATGTTGTCTAAGCGATTTCTAACATAGTTAACGCTTGTAGAAATGTAACTTGGCTAGGGGGGCTGACTCGGGTATTTACAATGTAAATTTCGTAACACAAATCTAAAAGTAGATCATGGTACTGTTTTGTCGTTGTGGGTTATTTTTTACATCTTAGTCCCAGTTTTTTAATCCCGAGTTAACTCAACCAATGGTTGAATATGCTAATTAATAGTTTCAAACTTTGGTTGAACGGGTTTGTTCATCAACTTTCATTCTAACAAATGAAAGAAGAAAGAAATAGTATTTAGTCGCGTTTAAAAAAGGGATTAAAACAACAAGCGCAAATGGTTAATTAATTAACTCTGCAACTTATTTGACCATTCGATAGACTAACAATCGATGAAAAAACGCGACGCAATATATTTATAAAATACTAGCTGTTTCCCGCTGCTCCGCCCGCGTGCTAATTTTTTTTTTATATTTGTGATGTAAGCTATCCTATGTTTCAAGTTGAATCAAACTGCACACGGTGTGCAAATTTGATTAAATATTAAATCGGTTCAGTAGTTTCGGAGTTCATCCCGGACAAACATCGTGACACTGGAATTATATATAATAGATGTATGTTGGTCTTTAAGGTACATATATATCTATGGACCTAAGTAGCCTGATAATCAATTATTTTATTATTTATTATTATTATTACCTACTAATCAGGTTCCGTCTAATAATTAAAATTTTTATAATTAAATCGAACAATATAATACATTGCAATCACAAAGCATACAACTCCCTTTACATAAAAAGAGATAGTAGCGCAAATTAATAAAACGAACCCCTACCCGTCTCAATAGCCTCTTGTACATCTCGTAAAGGATATTATTATTTACATTCCGTTCATTCTAAGTGTTATTAGCCATTCCAAGCTCTGCAGGCATAATCAATGAGGAATTTGATAGGTATTTTATTATGAGCAAGCCCGCCACACGTACCCATCACTGCAACTCCTGAAACCCAGGATTTTCAATGATAACCAATAACCGTTATTTAAAATCAATAGATAACCGTTGACTTTAATAGGTATAGGTATTTTCTTCTTAAACTTACTAACAGCTTATTTATACTAAGGCCCTTTTTTTTTATCCCGAGTTAACTCAACCAATGGTTAAATATGCTAACTTATGGTTTCAAAACGCGTTTTTTCATCAATTGTTTAGCTATCAAATGATCAAATTAGTTGTTGAGTTAATTTTTTAACCATTTTTAGGTATAAAAATTTATGAATAGACGCGTTCTACTGAAGTTTGAAACCATTAGTTACGATATTTAACCATTGGTTGAGTTAACTAGGGATCAAAAAACTTGGCCTAAATGGACAGGACAGGACATTGAATGTACATAAGAAGTAGGTCCCTATATCTCTAATGAGAAGGCAACAAGTACTATATGGTTTAACGTTTTTAACCATTGCACTCGTAGGTACCGTGTAATAAGTATATACAGAAAAAAAAACATAGGAATAGAGATCTGATCATTATTTGACAACTTTTACTGCATTTTCTCAATACATACCTACGTAAACCAAGTAATAATAATACCGGACTATAAACGTCCCACTGCTGGGCACATGCCTCTTCCCTATAGAGAAGGGATGAGCATTGATCACCACGCTTGTTCATTGCGGGTTGGCGATTTCAGATTCCAATACTTTGGAATCAAGGTTTCCTCACGATGTTTTCCTTCACCGTTTGTCAATGATGTCTTAGAATGATAGAAAGTACACATAACTTTGAAAAAGTCACATTGGTACTTGCCTGGGTTCGAACCTGCAACCATGTGCATGCGAATCCGGTCATTGAACCGCTAGGCCACCACGACTCAACAAAACAACCAAGTATTATAGTAATTCAAGTTTCACATAATTTGAGTTGTATATGACTCGATGTATCTACCTTCTTGTATGTGGATGAAGCTAGAAGAATTATTTAGCTGTTACTGTTTTGTCTCAGCCTCTCCGGGGAAAACACGTCGTTTATAATTTACAGACTGTATTTGTTCATTGTGACTCGACTCTCGAGAGTTGACGTGTGATGTATAGAGGAACCTGAAATATATAGGATGCTGTTGAAATATTGCTGCAGTCCATTGAAATGAACAATAAACCTCAATGCACCTAAGAAAGGTATTTCCTTAGAATGAAGGGTATAACAACATAATTACGCTACAATATGTCACAGGTCATGAGAAGAACGTCTGCGTTTATTGGCACATAATATATTATTTAGTTGTAGGCTCAGTTGTAGGTCTCGATTGCTTACAGGTTAAATACCTATCATATGATTAAGATTTTTTTATTTGTTAGAATGTAGATAGTAAAGAAGGCGATTAATATACCGTACGGCTTACATTTACCCCGAATACTGAAACGCTAATTAACTTTAAGATGTTAATGATGAAGGATACTTTTTAAATTTTATACCAGCTTTATGTATAAATAAAATATTCTTAAATTTCTATCCATCGCTACATCATACCTTAAAGTAACAAAGACAGCACAGACTTGGTTGGTTTGGTTTTTCCGGGGCCGTTTCCGCACTTAGCCTCTTGATTGGGCCATTGTGCGTGATCCTCTCTTGTTCCTCACTCCAGCCATCCAAGCTCGTCCCAGAAGGTCAGCAACCTTTTCGGGCTGCTGCAGCACAGACTTAACTGCGGCTTCAAACTGATTGACGTGTCAGTATTCGGCCTTACCTACTTAGCCTACCTAAAATTGAAGCTGAGTTTGTAAAATAACAAAAGTTTAAATGTCATTTAATATTAAGCACAATCTTATCCATCACTCCATATTTCAAGAAAGCTTGAAAAAAATGCAGGAAAAGTGCGATAGTATCTTATAAAGAAATCGTGTTAAATATAATTCAACAAATAAGAATAGCGGTTGGCTCAAGACGCTTCGGTTTTTTCGCGAGCCGAGGAAAGAAAGCGTTTAATAATGAGACCGCCCATAAACGAAACTGTTTCTTTTTATTCTGCTCCGGCCTTTGTCTTTTCTTTGCATTTAACATGACCCCTACCTCCACAATCTCTTGTAGATCGTACTTTTTACATCTTTGTTTCGCGGACCATTTTTGGGACAGGAAATAAAATGACCTCTTTATCTGACACAAAGTTGGCAACACTAGCATTTACAGTTCAGATGCCAAGTGTCGTTTGACGACGATTTTGGCTCTATTACCTATTTTTTAAAACGGCACTTAGTATGTTGCATTAATAAATCAATTCGGAACATAATAAACTAAACTGGTGTTCACTTTTGGCATTGGTTAAAAATGTAAGGAATTAGTATCGAAAATACTAATAAATCAAAGATAGATTGATGAATTGTAAATATTATGTAGCTGATAGCAAATATTCCACTATTTTTTTCACTGTCTGGACGTTTCTATTGATTGGCTATAACTATTATGAGAATGACAAGTGGTCACGCGACACGCGTATATTATTAGGTATATACGCGAATATATTGGTGGCCTAGCGGTTCTATGTACAGATCCGCATACACATGGTTACGTGTTCGAGCCCGGGCAAGTATTAATGTGACTTTTACAAAGGTATATTTACCTTCTTAATTATTCTAAGACATCATTAACATAAACATAAAATTTCAACCTATAGTAATACGTCAAACACAATGTGTCGTCTTGATTGGCTGACTACAAACTTTGGGAATCGATATTAATATAGTCAAATCCTAATAACAATTTTATTATGGACAAACACATAACCCATCTTCTGGCAAAATCGGGTATAAGGAACCAACAATGACGAAAGATCCGTGACGAGAGTCTATACAGGATAAATTTTATGGAGTGCGTATATTCAACGAGATAATGAGGTGCACAAAACTGAACCTGAATACCTCGAATCGTAGAATATACGAACTCCATAAAAATTAATCCTGTATACCTATTTGTAGTCATCCCACATAATATACCTTCTATTTTCTATTCTACCACTTGCATTTAAGACCGGAATTACCAGTAAGACGCATCATTAGTTTCTCAATAAGTTGCCGTGTTACTGGTGGCGCAACGTAGGGTGGTTTACGCATCAGCTAACGCACGTCGACTCGATATACAATACAACCTCTTTGTCTAGTTTTACCCACTACCAAAAGGAAATACTAGTAGGTAGATACTATAACTTAGCGTGAAAACAAATATATGTGTGGAATATTTATTGCATTTATCAATTTTCCCCAAGAACACATTAAACATCTTTCGTGTTCAGCCTTACAATATACGAGAGTATTTGTGTGCAGTTTCGTAGACTTTATTTTAGTATTTCTTGTAGCATAAGTAGCAGAGGGTGTTAATGTAGAAAACTTATCCGAAATACGTTGGTACGTCATCATTGTTATAGTAAAATCATAGGAAGAGAATATAACATGGTGATATGGATATTTTATATAAGCTGGTAAAAAGTCACCACACAGGCTTTGGCTTGCTTCGAACGGGTCTAACAATCCGATCCAATTCGTGAGAATCGTTTGGACTATGGCTAAATATAAAAAAAAACGGAATATATATCCCACATAAATATTAGTGTTTATCCTCTAACGAATCTCATAATGGAATCGGATTGTGGAATCCGTTCTCAACAAGCTGAGGTTTTGTGAACTTTTGAATTCATAAATTATTTGTTTGTCACAAACAGTTAAAGGATTTACAGTAAGTAGTTGGTCGTGCCCTTTATACTGCAATCAGGCATTGGAATCGACATATTTATTGACACAAATGACTGACATCATCGCAAACTTTGTCCCAGGTAAAGCTAGTTAGGTACTTAGCAGACACCGGACACGTGAAGTCTGCTTGCGACTACGGCGGCTGCAACTCGGTCGAAACGTCAATTTCAAGCCTTGGCCCGTATACAGCCGGCAGCCTGCGCCGATCTACCAGCGCCTAGCTAACTTAACTAGCGGAAGCGTCGCTGCTCCAGGCAAACCCACCAAATTGAGAAGTCGTAAAATCACCGCTTACTTAGTATCCGCACCGGCCGTTTTCGATAAGCGCTGTTATATCGGCGCTGGCTGCCAGATGCATGCATGTTCGCGTTAATTCTCGTGACGTAATTTTATATTAATCATGCAAAACGATAGTTTAAAAATTAGTACCGGCCCTTGGTTCAGTACTCTGAATAAAAATATTGCAAAACATTTTGATCCCAGTTAATTCCGAACACAGGATGAAGATCAAAAGTATGAATCGTCACCATTTCAATGTCATTCGGTCAATTCAAGAGTAAAACAACTGAAATTACAGACTGTCTATATGTACTTACATAAATCTTATAAAATATCCACTCCTTAATTAGACCAATCTCTATTAGTCTAGATAAGGAGTGGTACGTTATATTTCTCTAAATATAATGCACCACTAATGCCCCATTCAAGACTGCAATATAGGGAAATTTTGTGCAGTGGTTGTGGTTTATCATATCCAGTCAGGTGTGTCCTGGAAGTTGTCTCCCAATAATAGGAAATTTCGTTATATGCTAACATTAAGGTCCGTCCACTATTTAGCTCCGCGACACTGGTAGCCTGTCGAAAGTTACTAAAGCACAAAGGCAAAATGGAGAATTTATAAAACGAATCACAAATAAACGTGGCTTACATTTTATTTAACATAATTATATTATACTTACAATTTAATGAACTACTTAAAATAATAAAAAATCTATTTATTACTATATCTACACACTTTTAAGTCTCAATTTAAACTCACTTCACATCAGTTTGTGATTTTTGTCAATCACTATGTATCTTCATGGGGTCAGTGAACTGTGCAGTCAGGATGTAGAATAGCGCTGGAGCAGGGACTAATGATAAGTACCAGAGTTCCTTGAACCCAGTCAGAGATATTATTCCGTAAGCATGGACTAGCCAGTGACCCAACAGAATAATTAAGTTCCTTGGATTTGTTATTGACGACATGAGGAGGGCCGGCGCAGACTGCTCAATCTTTATAGAGAAGTGAGATGCTGACGTCATCATTGATATTATTATTATTATGTATGGGAATGAACAATCTGAAACAAAAACAATGATTGAGGACAAATTCTTTATGTCTTGCGGTAGTAAATTATTCACAAAACTAAGACCAAAGACAATACATGCCATAACAAACTTTCGTATTTGCTATAATATTTAAAAGAAGCCTCTTCTCGACAACTTGTCAAATGAATGAGCTGGTCTAAAACAACTAAATTAGATTTTAGACCAATCAATCAACTCAGCCTCGTGGTCCACTGCTGGACATACGCCTCTCCCAAGTTGCGCAGCAGCACCCGGTCATTCGCCTTCCGCATCCTGTCCGACCCAGCTACCTATTTCAGGTCATCGATCTATCTGGCTGGGTCTTACACTACGACTATAGGGTCCCTGTGTTTTGGTGCGCAATCATGAGGTGTTTATTGCCCTATTCACCATGCTGGGCAAGTCGGTTGATGACCGCATTTGTATTCATTCTTAAGGAGAATGCTGACGCCCATTTGTTTCTGTATCCCTTAGTGGCCTCTTACAACACGGGTAGAGAGGGGGGGGGCATTATTCTAAGCCGGAAACTGCGACTAAAATAGATATTATAAACTGTTCATATAACTCACATATTAAACCAGCAGCAACTGTATGTATTAATACAAGTATAGGATAGAAGTACAGTGCACAGTATATAGCCTTTCTGCCAGGGTTTGAGGAGTCCCAAGTCAGCAACCAAGGCCGAAGAGTTATTGTCATTAGCAGGCTGAATGCATATATCAAGAGCACAACAGTATACCTGAAAAAAAAGTCTTAGGTTTATGGACATATTTTATTCTATCAGAACTAAGCACACTAGTTGTATAATACAAACACACATAACTTCAACACATAAGTTCTTTTTTTGTGTTTTGTGGAAAGGTTTATAGAGGATTAATTCATTTTGAACTTAATATTAAAATGTAGTTACTTCTTTAAGTAAATAAATTTAATTAAAAAAAAAGGATAGATACAGAAGAAAATATAGGTACAAGGATAATACATTCTTCTTTTTGAGTTATTATTTTTGGACATTATAAGCTAAATTCATGGGTACATAATATTTTACTTACAAAGGATACACAGCCTCCTGTGTACAATGCAGAGTCTCTTTATAGTCTGGCTGTGGGTTGTGCAGTAATGTGTACCAGTCTGACAAAGCCTTCGGGGAACAAACATGAAGAGCAATACTGCCCGTTGGCGGCAATACTAACAATGCAGCCAGCGTCCCAGATGCCACCTCCACAAACGCACATATATGTTGCACCAGAATGTTCTTAGTTCTGAAAATAATAGCGGAATATTGTTATTACATTGCACATATTATCAGCAATAAACTAATTTCGTCTTTTTAAAAAAGATACCTATTTAAATTACAGATTTTAATTAATCTTTGAATGAAATACAAGTCACAGAGCAGTCTGTGACTAAGGCATACAGTTTGACCATTGGAGGTTAAGCCACATTCAATGGTTGGTCTGTAGATGACCATATAATAGATTTGTAAATATACAGACTCGTACCCTGACTGTACACAGTGATCATTGACAAATATCAAAATTCTGACCAGTCTTACTATGGGATCCTGTACTACCCAACTACTACCAACACTATAATGGGTTATGGAGTTCAGAGAGGCAGTCGCTCCGTGTAAAATGTAGTAATCAGCTAAATCTAACAAGACTGTAAACTGACCACAACAGAGCTTGGCAAACTGCTAGGCAGATAATGAAATAATATCATAGTAAAATTACAATTAAAAGAAATAAACTTACGCTTTCCCAACAGCTACCATATCTATGAAAAACCAATGTAAAACCATAGGTAGCAATACCATAAATCCGAGATACAGGCCGTCGTATAACATGGGTTCGTCGGTACACGGCTCGCAGTAACTGGACGTGTTAGTGCGGAACCCGCGAGGGCAGGCGCCGCACTCGCTCCAGGACCCATCCTCAAGTTCTGTTCGACCACAGTACAGACCCGGACAAGTTCGCACTGCCACTGCCGACATCGTAGCCCGTAGAATTTAAATACTTTTACATAATTTGGATGCAAATTTCTTATAGTACAAGCAGCTGGCTTCTAATATGAAACACTGGTAATATATACGGGACGATTGTGCCATATGTATTTAATTTAGAACCAAAACAAATAATAAGATTATTTGACGTAAATTATTAGACGTAACGTAACGTCACATTTGACATAACTTGTAACAGACTAAACAGACAAAACAGACTATACAGTATTGATAGGTACACTAACTAAGTAGTCTTAGGTCAGAAATCAGAAAATAAAACAAAATCAGGTTTCTAACATCACATATTACTCCAAAACGGGTGAACTGATTATCATGATCCTTAATTAGTTGGGTTCATCTCCGTCCCGAATAGCAGAATGTTAAAAATGTAAAATTTACCAAACAAAAAACAGGAACGGGGACAACTTACGCGGTTGAAAGCGCGGGATACCGCTAGTTATACTTTTATGTAAGGATTTTGAATGAATTAAGGATGATGAGATAGATCGAAATCAAGCTACTTTCTAATTACTGCTAATATACTAATTCTATCGCGGTTTAATTCGATTTAATGGCTGACGTTTCAACACAATATGTCATGGTCACGGACAGACCGACGTGGTAAGACGTGGTTCAAAAGGATTTCGGCAGAGAGAAGGTAATCACTACGGATTTTGGTTTTAAAAGGACGCGGTACTCGTCTTGACAGGAGTTGTTGCTCTTTCTACCTTCATATTTTTAATAATTAATTGTTTGTATTCCGACCTACGCCAATATTGCGTAGGTCAGGCATATGCAAAGTAAACCGCGTTGTAATCGATTTAAAATATCATTTTATTTCAGTTTTTAATTTAGTTCCATTACACAAATAAATAAAACTCACAGGCTCTTCGTATTAAAAAGTTTATTTAGAGAGTTTATCAAAGAATTAGTACAAAATTAAAAATGAGTAATGATTTTATGAACTACCTACTACCACCATGATACGTTAAAATATTTATTACAATGCTTTAAACTTGCCAGTCTCATCAACAGCACGAGCACCGGAGAATCGCTGGCGTATACGTCGCACGATAGAACGTATCATCATATACGTAAGAACAAAGGCTAAGCACACTGCAACTAACATATAAGTCAATGTGTCCAGCATGTAGTACTGGAAGAAACTCACACCAACAGCAGGAGAATGCAGGTGACGAGCTTCGCCATGACGCAAAACATATTCGGTCCACCACAACGCGTTTTCTGGACCAGAAACTATAGGGTCAACTACGGTGATTCTCAATATTGCCATGGCCTTTTGATAACTGTAAAAAAAGAATAGAATGTTATGTTATAACACTGAACGAAACACTAGTGGGTACAAACGGCATACGGTTTTTTTTAATTCAGTTTAACAAAAATTTGTTTCCTTACTTTTCATTAGTCGCTACTGCAGTGATAGTGGCCTTAAAACTTTCTTTGTCCAAATTGTAGGGGTCTATAATTTCACCACCTCCTTGCATCGTCACCTCCTGAATTAATACTTTCCTAGACTTGACAGTAGGGAATCCAATGATCGGCACTTCGTAAAACACTGCCTCTTCTATGGACCGGGCGCCACCATGCGTTATAAAAGCTTTCACGTTATGATGAGCTGAAAATACATAATATTGTCATTGGAACACTGCAACAATGTGTAATAAGGCGTAGGTAGTCACTAAAAAATATCGTAAACTTACCCAAAACTTGTTGCTGAGGGAACCACGACTGAGTAATTACATTTTCGGGTTTGTTAATCATAGTCGTATTGCCGATCTTCCAGAGCACTAAAAACGGCAGCTCTCGGAAACTTTCCGTTATTGTTTGCAGGATTGCCGGTGAAAGTTGCTCAGACTCTTGCATCGCTCCCAAACTGAAGTACACCACGCCTTTAGTAGAAGAGTCAAGCAGATTCTTCAGATCCTGTATTAATAAGTCACATGGTTAAGAGAAGCCGGTGGTTTTATAACCTAAAACGAATTATGACGTCATACCTGTGGCAAACCTAAACCCGGCTTAATATGCATGCGGTCGACGTAAATAATAGCAGGCACACTCGGTCTACTGCCACTCAGGACAGGGTTATTGGCTATTAACAGCAAGTCTATATCATATTCAACCTGTTGAAGGCTACGCTTCAAACCGAATATCTTATTAGCAGCCAGTTCACATAGAGGAAGATAATTGTTGTAATATTCGGCTCTCGTCTGAATGTGGCGATAGAACTCAACAACTTTTTCCCAGATAGTGGAGTTCCTGAAGCTCAGAGAATTCACGTCTGGGTACAACAGAGGATGAATTGGGTTGCCTTTAGATTCGTGCTGATGGATCTTGCCGCTGGACGTAGTAATAGCGATGTGAGGAGCCTTATATTTTTCAGCTACCGCATAAAGTAATGGTACATCAGCTTCTGTGATAACCAGGTCAAAGTTTATGTTCGGGTTGATAAATAGAGCCGTCATCTGTTTCGATTTTAATTGCACTATAGCAAGTTTAACTGAAAATTCATTAATAGCTTTCAACCTCTGATAATAATCGTCGGTATTCGTCATTAACTTTCTGTATTCCTCCCAGTGCAACGCTGAATCTTCGCCGACATCGATTTCAATAATATTCTCGGCCTCTGGATGTTGGAAATGTCCTGGGTAGGCTGTCATAACCACCACTGAGTGTCCTTTTTGAGCTAGTAATGAAACATATCCTCTAAAAACTAAATGGTCGGTGTATGACAATGAAGAGAAGACAGCAAGTATCGATGCGCCTTCCGCTGCATGGCTAAGATATGCCAACACCAAAACGGCACAAAACATCTTCAAACCCATGCCTCAGAACCTGGTTTACAGAGAAAATCACTATAAATATGTCCGTTCACTGATAACGTATATTAATAAAAGACTGAACTTCAAAGAAAACACAATCGTAGGTAAATACTGATATAATACAGTAAATTAACAGCTGTGCAAACATTTCATCGTTGTTATTTGAAAATATAGACGACATTGTCTCATCGACCTGACCGATAAATTGATTACATTGATGAGGAAACACCACAAAGGCATACATAGAATTACAAACTTATAATATATATGAACACTCACTTTGTTTGATAAAGCTCCCGAATGAACACTGCAACCGTCACGCGAAATTATAAACTGCACTGTTCGTATGATGTATTGCAGCGTGCAAGTCAGACTCAATTGAGTAAAATTATAGTGTGTGGACGTGGCAGGCGATGAGAGTTTAGTACTTACTTGTAAGCACTTTCTCATGACACAAATGTTAACGTCAAACGAAGAATACGGTTAAACGTGTATCTACTTGAATAAATAAAAACCGTTTGTAGTAACTAAACACTCTCGCATGTTATAGTACCTTCATAACTAGGGTATGACTGGGTTGTGAGCAAGTACTACATTAATTATGATAAGCCGTAGTTCCACAAACTAAGTACATATGCATTTATGAGTTAGAGGTATTTGAAAGACCGTTGACCCTAGTTTTCTACATACCCACAAATTCAATTTGAATTTTATCTTTGATACCAGTTGTAAGAAAAAAAACACTATTGTATATGTTTGAATTTTTGTCAGTGCATTTTATAGTAAGGTTTTCCGGTAAAAAGTCGTGAATTGTGAGATTAGATAAGTATTAAATTAGAAATAATAGTAATAGAGTACCTAATATACAAACATTAAAAAGATCGCCTTGATTCGATAATTCATCTGTCGTACTCAAATACTTACTTAAATTAAGTAATTATACCTTAAACCGACACCCAAACTTTTAATTAATCATGACGTGTAAACTTTGTTCAGCGTAACAATGTTGCCATGAATTTTTTGTTTCCATAGTAACGGTGCACGTCACAACAGAATCAGATAAAAAACCTTTGGCAAAACGTTACCGTGTTTATGTTGTTTTAAAAGAATAGGATCTAAATATTTTCCCTTTTAGGTAAACCATCTAACACCTTTGATTCAAGAAATGCACCTAACGTTATTCTAAATTATGATAATGGATAACGACGTAGCCAACTACTCGGTGATTGGTCGCATCGGGGAGGGTGCCCATGGGCTGGTTTTCAAGGCGAGGCACATTCCTACGGGACGGGAGGTTGCTCTAAAGAAGATCCTCATTAAAAATCTCGAAGATGGTATTCCTGTGAATGTGATGAGGGAAATAAAAGCGTTGCAGTTGCTTCGGTGTAAATATGTAAGTTTTGAAATCGTCTAGACGACTGAATATCGATATTGTATGTACCTAGTGATAGTATTTGTTCAAAGGTATTCTATGTAAAAGTATTCTACAAAGGTAAGTATATCTACAAATTTCTACAACCTATAGAGTTCGCGGAGTTATAAAATATAGCATCTAGACATCTACCTACTTGATTGCCAAACCGAGAATATATGAAGAATGAGGATTCACTATATATAGGTAGGTATATCTTAATATGATAGAACTCATTTCATGCTACCTCTTGCTCGCGGCTTTACGCGGCTTCGGTTATCGCTGAGAGAATATTTTAAATCGGACCTTCCTTTCTTTTCTCCTTCCTCTGTTCCTCAGACAAGCGCGTAAAAACTAATAATAAAGCACTGATAATAATGCACGGAAGAATATTTTCTTTATATTATAAAGCTGAAGAGTTCGTGTTAGTTTGTTTGAACGCGCTGATCTCAGGAAGTACTCGGCCAATTTGAAAAATTATTTTACTTTTAGGAAGCCCACTTATTATTTGCGGTAACCGACGCCCACGCGGGCGGAACTGCGAGCAAAAGCTAGTTATACCTATGGCAGACCTGGCTTGAATTAGAATTCACATATTATATTTGCGAAGTTACCTACTTCGTTACGTTTTGTACGTAAACTTGACCACTTTTCGTCATTACTTTTTTTATTTGTTTTCCACAGATAATAAAACTGTACGACATGTTTCCTCGAGGCATGAGCTTGGTGCTAGTTCTGGAGTATATGTGCTCAGGGCTTTGGGATATGTTGCATCACACACAACAGGAGCTGACTCTGCCAAGGGTCAAAACTTACGCACAAATGCTCTTAAAAGGCACTCGATATATGCACGCACACTATGTGATGCATAGAGTAAGTAAAAACTCACACATGTATCGTTTTTAGACTTTTCCCTGTACTCATTCATACATTTGAGCGATTCGATCAGCGTTAACGATTGTAGAAATGTACTTTGTCTAAGGGGGCTGAGCGCGGTGACGACACAATCGTATTACATGCTCGTACAGTGCAACAATCACACAGCGTAATAACGGAAGCGCGCGGGGAGGCACATTCCATGCAGGTTTCAACTTACCGCGCATGAGTTAAAACTCAAATAACATTCGGTATAACCGTAGGTGGTTCTACAGGATTATTAAAAGGAGTGCGGATATTCAACGAGTTAATCAGGTGCGTAAAACTGATCAACTTTCCCCAAGGAACATAGGTCGAAAGTTTAAAATAGTAAATGAACTTTTCATACAAAGTGACTGGTCACGTGACTTATGATTTTCAATTTTAAGATTTCGACATAAGTTCCTTGGGAAAGTTGTTCAGTTTAATGCACCTGATTACCTCGTTGAATATTCGCACTCCTTTTAAATTATTCCTGTATACGACATTAAAACGACTTGTAGGCGTATATTTTTACAAACAGCATAATTATGTAAGTTCTGTAGATATGTTTATTTTTAAATAGGACTTGAAACCTGCGAATCTGCTTATCAACCACGAGGGTATATTGAAGATTGCAGACCTAGGTCTAGCTAGACTCTACTGGCCCGATGGAGGAAGACCATATTCACATCAAGTTGCTACACGGTACAGTGTAAATATATCCACAATACTCGCTATTAATTATTTTTCATAACTACCTAGTGAAAACAAAATTCAACCTTACCACTTAGATTTAAAGATTACTGTCTTTTTTAGATGGTATCGAGCACCTGAGTTACTGTATGGTGCAAGATATTACACCGAGAAAGTAGACCTGTGGGCCGTTGGATGCATTTTGGCTGAACTGATAACAAAGCAAGCACTTTTTGCAGTTAGTATTATCTATAGCTCATCTACACTAATATTATAAAGACGAAAGATTTGTATTTTTGTGTGTGTGTGTGTGTATGTTTGTTAGGAATAAACTCAAAAACTACTGTGCCGATTTCAAAAATTCTTTCACCTTTATAAAGCTACATTCACCCTCCATGGATTTGTATATTGCCGGTTCGAATTCAGGTAAGTACCACGGTCACTTTTCCAAAGATATATGTACTTTCTTAATTATTTTAAGACACCATCGACAAACGGTGAATGAAAACATCTTGAAGAAACCTGAATTCCGAAAAAAATAATTTGAAATTACCACCCGCAATGACCTGTGCCCAGCCGTGGGACAATTATAGGCTGGTATTATAATATATTCCGCCAGTTTGATATTAGAAAATAGAATAACACGAATATTAAAATTTGTCTACAATAACTTGCCTGTAATTTCAAGGGTGAATCCGACATTGAACAGCTGGCTATAGTGTTGCAACACTTAGGCACGCCTACTGAGGAGACGTGGCCAGGGCACTCAGAGTTGCCAGATTTTCACAAGATCACGTTTCCCGAGTCCTCGCCTACGCCGTGGCCGGAACTCTTGCCGGGAGTGGAGCCTGACGCTCTGAACCTCGTCAGGTCCTTCATAAAGTATGACGCTGATAAAAGGATATCAGCTAAAGAGGTAACAATCTACTATGACTTGAATGTATTAGATTCAGGGCTTATAAGGTCGATTTTGTCAAACCCACGATCAGAATTAGGAAAACAATTGAATATTTTGGTGTCTCGTCAGTGATTCCCGGCACTACAGTTAATACTCACAGTTAGATTATCTAGATTAAGGTACGATGAGGCTGGCGTGTACTTGTGGACATAAGCCTCTTACAAATAAATAAAAAAAACTACTAGGTAGTACATACACACCCTCCACAGTACTGTCCAGCCTTTTCTCAAACTGTAATGAGGTCGGCTTTCAGGACTAGAAAAAAATATATCGATACAACTTTACAGGCAGAAGAAATGTTCATCCACAACATAGTCCCAAAAAATATGTTACTGTATCATAAACAGTAACCCCCTACTAATAAACACGGAATAAGTTAAACCAGGAATAACCATACATCTTCATAGGGTTAAACTTGGAATAACTTTATTCTGTGTTTATTAGTAGGAGGGTGACTCATTGTTCAAATTTTATTTTCAGGCATTAAGGCATCAATGGTTTAACAACAGACCTGCGCCAGCATCTCTAGAAGATATGCCAAAACCAATGATGAATAAGCTTAAATAAAAACTGTTCGGGAATAATAAATTAAACACACATTTCAAAATGTATTTTATTCAATTTAAGTAATTAAATTATAAATCAGTTATAATTACAATATCAAGTTGTACTTTAAATCTTATGTACATTTGAGCCAAAACAGTGAATGCACAGAAATACCCTAATTTATATCAGTTAAAAGTAATATCCTACAGAAGGCGATAGGAAGATAATATGATATCGATCACAACACCTTTTTTTTCAATTTCTCAGGAATTATAACCACACACATAAATATACTAAAACTACCCAAAAACATGTCATAATGGTCAAATCGTCCACATTCACCTAATCTGGAAATTGTTATTGTAATATTTATTAAGACTTAATCATTAAAATACTTCAACTTAATTTTTTTTTGTTTAGTGACGTATGTCGACATTCAAACACCCTACAATCGGAATTGATAAACTTTAAAACTACTTTACTTTTTGGATTCATTCGGAGAAACCTAGTTCCGTTAATAAATAAACTCTATTTTAAATAATAAAATAAAATGCAGATAAACATTTACATTAAGAGAGATCAAATTATACCATTCCATCCATTTTTGTTAAATCACGTCCAACAATGTACCCGTTCGAGCCATTCAACATTAAAAAACGTCAATTCTGTAATACTTACCTTTAAAATTTCGTCTGTATTACCATAATTAATGGGGAAAATATTTTACCTTATACCACAGTATAACATAAGTTTATTTCAGTAAAATCTACCACAGCCATTGTTACATAAAAAGTGTTAAGTAACATTGGACTTCGATGTATGTATAACTTTACAAGACTTCAAACTTATAAATAACACTTTTCATGAATTTTTAAGTGCGCCAAGAATGGTGACTCACAAATAATAACATACTATCTTTTGCCCGCGACTACACCCGTCTGGGCATCTGTTATCGCGGAAAAAGAACCTATACCCTTCCTCGATAAATGGGCTATATGACTCTGTAATATTTTTTTCAAATCGGACCAGTAGTTTCTGAGATTAGCGCGTTCAACCAATCAAATGAACTTTTCAGCTTTATAATATAATAAATAACATATTAGCACCTTAGTTCATCCAAAGTGCTTAGTACAAGTTCGTTTTAAGGTTACATGGAACGACGTTTGGCTTTCTGATTGGTTAAGAACTTGGAGAGAGCCAATCGGAACGCCGAACGTCGTAGATCACATACACGCAAAAACTCACACTAAGAATATTGATCCGTATTATGAAAGCTGTAAAAGTAAAAAACTAGGGAATGTGATATAAAATTATGTGAATGTTAAAACAGTTCGCAGCGAGATTCTGTCTGAGAAAATTAAAATAATATGTAACCATTCGAGGCGCACTTTTGTGTGAAAGCAAACATTATTAGTAAGGAAAATTGCGCGAAAAATATTATACATACAAAATGTTATATTATTCATATAATATTATTATTCTATCGGTGTAATTATAGGTACAATATTGTATTTTGCATGCTTTGGACTTATCTGAAAAGTGTTTATTTTTAAGATTTTTCTATTTTAATCTTTGCACTATTCTGGTTCGAGCAAAGAAGGGGTAGTACCTCAGCTTGGTATACATCTGTACCGTAAGGGCCAACCCACACGTACCACCGACCACAAACACACCACGTGGTCAAGCGTATATTTTGTATTGAAAATGAATAGGAACATTCACACGTACAACATTTTGCAGTCGTTATTGACCGTATGTAGCCATTGCTTGACGACATTTTGACGCTGCCATGTGGTGTGGTTCTTGTACGTTTGGCTCGAAGCTAACTGAATACATATATTATTTATTATCTTTCTAACTATTCGATTGACTTTTGACACCTAAACCAATGACTTCCAAATTACATTTCTGACTCGATTTCTAAACCCAATCGATTTTATTTACAAAGAAATTTTAATCGATTCAACAAATTGATATAAAATTTTTACTCAACGTTTCTTATTGGTTTAAAGAAATAAACAGGCTTTCAAATGACCGATGATAATGTATGAAAATAAATATGTACTTACTTACATAAAAAAATCTCTACTATTAAAAAAATATGACAATTAATCTACAATTTTGGTTAGATTCATGTCACATAACGATTATTAAAAAAACAATGGGTCCGTATAAAGTATTGCATTTTTGTATGGTTCTTAACGTAATGATTACGGATCTTCATAAGCGTTTAAATATCAAAAGTTAAATAAATTGTTGAACATGGTATTCTTTTCGGAAAGCTGTTCAATGAGTGGGGCAACAACAGCCAATCACAGTTCTTCAAGTTTGACGGATGCTTTTCTTGTTTTTATTGTATTTTTTTATAGTTTAGCCTTTAAAAAAGGAGAGGTAAGTGTTATAAGTATTTAATATTTTTTTTATTGTTTAGTCATTTAGCTACTACACTAGAAATTAGCTAACAATATGAAGCCCTCGGATCCATACGTACATCCAACAGTTGCGGGCGCAACGTAAACTAAAACGCGTATACATTCTGCGATGGAGGCGCCATCTGCTGCATCTAGCAAAGATATCGTATTTTGTAGTAATGATACGTTCTAAAACGAATGTAAAAGTCACATAAAAGAATTAAGATATGTATTTAAAACAGTGTTAGTTTGAATAAGAATTCGAACTTCAAAAAATTTTAAGACTGGCAATGAACAACATCATAAGTATTAACGGTCATAACTAATAAATACGAAATCTTTGCCTAATTTACATCATTAAAAACCCTAGAGATTAGAGATTGCTTAATATACTTCCAGCATAATTTGTACGTTACTCCATTGACTAAGGGTTGATTTTTCCATCGTAACATAGCTTTTATTCGACGAACATTAAGAGTTTTGTATGAAATAACTGTCAAAACTTCAAAATTATTCCTGGAATAAAGTTATCTGACGATGGAAAAAACAACCTTAAGCCTATTATATATAATTTTGGCTATCAAAATAGCTAGATGCTCTTTATTGCAGTAATACATGGCATCGAGCATTTAAAGTAACATTCTATAAAAATATTCCCGACTGTGCATATGTGCGATTTTATAACGAAATATTTCGAGATAATAAAAACAAAATCAAATGAAATATTTACGGATTCTGTCAATTATTCGTGAATAAAAATGTTTGGGGGTGGCTGTCAAATTTGGAATTGTAATTTCTTACTTATAATTTTTTAAATAGTTTATAACTTTAATCATTTAATTCACCCATACATTTCTAATCACCCTACTTGGTACGATAAAATAAAGCAATCAAATGAACACATTATATAAAACCATATGGAAGTTTACCATGATAATTCTGATTATATTGCATGTCTGCTTTGCGAGGTTGGTAACCGCAAGCCAAGAACAAAGATAGATAAGTTTTGTTTGTAGGTTTTATCAGATAATCTGCACTGCTTTCAGTACTAAGTAACAGGTTGGTACCTCGAATTCGCAAACATTGCCACTTGATAAACTACTTCCCGCCTCTATAAGACAAGCACAGTCGAGGAATAAAATAAAACCGTATATACACTGACATACAATATTTACAATGCTCTATAAGAGCAGTTTTACAACATGAGGTTACCTTCGTGTAAAATCGTACATTGACTAAGATTGTCAATTAATTTAACTAAGGAAGGATCACGTTCTAAGAAAACATAACAAGCACCTAAAGACTTGCATAACTTGGAACATTTGCGTCTTTACTAAGATTCCTCTGAACATATTAACAAGTACTTATATATGTAAGTTTGAAACAATATATCTTTATGTATTCTAAGGGAAAGACCTGTTTCACAACCGTCGGACAACTAACTGCCAATATGAGCCATGTACCGCAGTTTTATCAAGGTGCGCTGTCAAACACCAAACGGTGTGTGTTACGAGCTGACATTACAAGACTCTTATTTACACCCAACCAATAATTTAATACCAAGTTTACCGTGACATCCTTACGTTAAAAGCCTACAATAAATACAACGCTAGCGATCTACAATCAGTGCATCATATGACATTGAAACCCGAAGAAGATTATATATATATTTCACTAATATCGTCGTTAACCAAGAAGCATTCATTTAAAAATTTAAATTACGTTCATACCTTAAAAATACACGTAAGCTCGTCGTGCACATCAAATGGATTTGACAGCGCGTGCACTTGTACGTTCGGCCTCGATCGGCAGCATTCGGCACTGTTCGGTATTGTTCGGCACCGCTCGGCAGCAGTCGGCGCCGTTCGGTTTTGAAACAGGGTGGTGGTCTAGTTGGGCACCCAGCCGGCAGAGGTGAGGTAGTGGCGTACGGCCAGGTCCAGCTCGCAGTCAGGCGCGGCGGGCCGTCGCAGCAGCACGCCCTTCATCGTCACGTACTGCGCCGGCGGCAGGCTCAGCGCGGAACACAGCTGAACATACAATACCACGTATTACGTACTAACTGATAATGACACATTCATTTTATGTATCAAGATAATCTTTATCACACTGACCTATTTCAGTTATGTTGAAATACTCTGGAGAATACATAAAAACCGGACAAGTGAAAATTATCATGTTACTCAGGGATAATGTTTCTAGTCTGTGTCACTATTGTAACGAATTGGGTAACATAAAATGCAACCACATTCGTCTTTAAAGCATTTACTATATTTTTTTTTAAGTTGTTCTAATTGGTTGAATCTAGAACAAGACTTAATCATCATCGCAAAATTTATATATGCAAAAGTTTACTGTTGAGTATTCGAGGGGACATTTTTAGGGTTTGGTACGTCAAAAGGAAAAAACGGAACCCATATAGGATCACTATGTACGTCTGTCTGTCAAGACCCTTTATCTCGGGAACGCGTGGGACACTGTCAAGGGAATAAAAAAATATAGGGTACTTCCCGTTGACCTAGAACTATGAAATTTGGCAGTAACGTCTTGTACTTCAGGTACAGAAAATTTTAATTATAGGAAATATAGTCTTTACGGAACTCTCTCGGTGGTCGAATACGACTAGCACTTGTCCGGTTTTCAATATTAGGTACAGCTGTGTATATTATAATATTATTATAGTATATTATAATATTATTATAATATGTATATATGTATTCAAAATAAATTATAATACACTATATTACTGTGTAATATATTCAATATTATTATATAAATATTACTGAAGTTTTGAAGGTAAGAAAAAGGTGACACTAATGTCTTTCCAAATAACCTACGGGTTACAAAAATAACTCCATTACGGTATCCATGGGGTTTACCTGTATCTCGTTATTGGTCAGCAGATGCCTCGAGCATCCGCCGCTGCTGTTGTTGCATGAGCTCTTTTTGGAGCATCCACATGCGATACTTCCGTCCCGTGTGCACCTTGGGCTGGTGGAACTTGAGCCGCTTTCGCCGTCTCTGTCACACAAATACCAACATTGTTCATTTACCAGATCGTATATACTAAACTTTCGGAAACAGAAAATAATTATTCATTCTGCCATAAGAATGATTAAAAACCACTTTTTCGACATTGAAATTTCCTAACTAGTTACCTTGCGAAGAAATGTCGAAACTCAGGGGTTATATCCCATTTTAAAGTCCAAAATGGCACATACTATGTACTAAGGGAACGCTCCCGAAAACGAAGACACGTCATACACGACTTCGAAAGCTTTCAATAGTACTCATAATATTTCAAAAGTATTTTCGTTGCGCCTGTGAAACAGTTTATACTAGTATAGTCGTCAACGTAATCTCTTATAAATATGTATTCATTCATTGCCAGGATCTTGTACATAGACTAAGAATAATTTGTAATTTTATGAGTGATAAATAAACTATTACAAAAAAACACACAACTTTAGATAATGGGGTTCATCAATCAACATAAGTGACTAATCTAAAAGTTGTTTGGTAAAATAATGGGTTGTAGTGTTCAATTATTAATCTGAGAGCTCAGAAATGTGTGCCAAGTGGAGCAAAACGCACGATCGAACCATCGTTTTCTCTCTCTGTGATATTTTCCCGAATTGCATTCAATTTGGACCTGTAAATCATCGAATGATTGCATAACATTTTTATTTCTACATATCCGGCACTCATATCATTATTTGCAGCTTGCTGCTGAAATAACGTATTATTATTTTTTTTTTAAACGACGCCCGCACTATGGAATTAATCCTTGTGTCGCGGGGATTTCACAAACATTCAAATCACATGCACAAAGAACGCTATTTTAAGATCTAGTCACGCGGTAGCGTGTCAAGCCAAGTTCAAGTAACAGAACTGGCGAGCAGCACCGTGCCACATTTGGAGCCACTTTTAACCCCTCATAAGTCTAAAACTATTTCACATAAAGGCGTCTAATAAACTTATAACATAATAGAGGACCAATCCCAGATTGGCAGGTGTGAAACAGTTGTAAATACATATAAAATAAATAACTGACCTTTTTCTTAGCGGCTGCATGCTGTTCTGCGTTGGTTCTTTTGTCTGGTTGGTTTCCAGACACCCACTGCTGCCCTGGCGAATACAATAGTTATACGGGATCAAACCCAAAACTACACGGTCATCATCACACCCTACGTATTATTTATTAAATAAAATCAGCCTGTACTGTCCCACAGCTGGGCAAAGGAACGAGCATTGATCACTACGCTATTTATCATTTATCCATATTAATAATTTGCTGGATGGTGTTACCAAAATCTGTACAAAAGAGGTAAAGAGTATATCTGATGCACAATCAGTTTTGCAACATTTCAGCATTAACAAAGTTAATTAAATATTCAATAATGTATGCCTTTTTGCATCAATTTATCGATATCAATAATCATACCAAAAGTGTCACCTTGCTAAGAGGATCAATATCTTATTAGGTAAGTACGTCACTCGCTAAATTATAAGATACATCGCTATAGCGGTCTATGCTCCTAGTACCTACTTTTCGTAGGTAATGCGCTAGCCGGGGCCAGCTGCGATGCTATGCGTGCCATATTGGGTGGAAATCCTATTGCTAAAATCATTATTTCGAAACAAGTGTCTTTAATTCACGACAAGTCTAGTGATAGTGAGTTTTTACTTCGTAAACTTTTGTGTTGCATGATGATGGAGATTTTCGTATAGAGCGGTGCATTAATATGGTTTTGGAGGGAATCGTGCTGCTCGTAGTGCGCGCACTCCTCGGGCCGCGTGACGCCGGCCAGGCGGTAGCGGTGTATATATACTGTGCAGTACCAGGAGGCGGTCGGGCAGGTCCTGCGGCGCGGCGGGGTGGCGGCGGCGCGCCGCGTGCTGCTCGTAGTGCGCGCACTCCTCGGGCCGCGTGACGCCGGCCAGGCGGTAGCGGTGTATATATACTGTGCAGTACCAGGAGGCGGTCGGGCAGGTCCTGCGGCGCGGCGGGGTGGCGGCGGCGCGCCGCGTGCTGCTCGTAGTGCGCGCACTCCTCGGGCCGCGTGACGCCGGCCAGGCGGTAGCGGTGTATATATACTGTGCAGTACCAGGAGGCGGTCGGGCAGGTCCTGCGGCGCGGCGGGGTGGCGGCGGCGCGCCGCGTGCTGCTCGTAGTGCGCGCACTCCTCGGGCCGCGTGACGCCGGCCAGGCGGTAGCGGTGTATATATACTGTGCAGTACCAGGAGGCGGTCGGGCAGGTCCTGCGGCGCGGCGGGGTGGCGGCGGCGCGCCGCGTGCTGCTCGTAGTGCGCGCACTCCTCGGGCCGCGTGACGCCGGCCAGGCGGTAGCGGTGTATATATACTGTGCAGTACCAGGAGGCGGTCGGGCAGGTCCTGCGGCGCGGCGGGGTGGCGGCGGCGCGCCGCGTGCTGCTCGTAGTGCGCGCACTCCTCGGGCCGCGTGACGCCGGCCAGGCGGTAGCGGTGTATATATACTGTGCAGTACCAGGAGGCGGTCGGGCAGGTCCTGCGGCGCGGCGGGGTGGCGGCGGCGCGCCGCGTGCTGCTCGTAGTGCGCGCACTCCTCGGGCCGCGTGACGCCGGCCAGGCGGTAGCGGTGTATATATACTGTGCAGTACCAGGAGGCGGTCGGGCAGGTCCTGCGGCGCGGCGGGGTGGCGGCGGCGCGCCGCGTGCTGCTCGTAGTGCGCGCACTCCTCGGGCCGCGTGACGCCGGCCAGGCGGTAGCGGTGTATATATACTGTGCAGTACCAGGAGGCGGTCGGGCAGGTCCTGCGGCGCGGCGGGGTGGCGGCGGCGCGCCGCGTGCTGCTCGTAGTGCGCGCACTCCTCGGGCCGCGTGACGCCGGCCAGGCGGTAGCGGTGCAGCTCGGCCAGGCGCACGCGCAGCTCGCGCTCGCGCCACAGCCCTGCGACCACGCCCAGCTGCTCACCGCGCCCGTAGAACTGCGCCGTCCAACGCAGCCGCTCCGTGAACTCCCTGACAACATTACCGTTATCATATTGTTCTAATAACCGATTTTCGGCCACGGCGTATTTCATTACACCGGTGTGTGCGCTAAAACAGCTTTGGCGGATACAGACTTTGCGAGGCATCCGCAGCCCCCATGGGATGGTAATCCGAAATGATGGATTGCATTTGGTTTCAAGACTAACATCTTTATTTTACATGGATCCAAGACACAATATCTAATATTAGAAATGGTCACAATCCACAGTATTAATCGTTCAATAAGTCTATGCAGCTTATATAGTACAAAAAGCCCCTCAAAACATATCTATTTAACTCACACTATTGGCCGAATCACTTTCAGTTTAAGCTCTAGTAGCAGATAGACATTTAGGAACATGTTAAAGTTAATTATAGTTTCAGTATCCGGGAGTAAGCGACCCAACTTCTTTATCGTCTTAGCTTTGAAACAAAGTTACCACATATAGGTTTCTAGTCACATCATTACTTACAAATCCCAAGATTAACTAGAACAGGATATGTAGGTATTAATAGAAAGATTTTTGTTTTATTCTTCCTTCTGTTTTCAATTTTATATTTTAGTACCAAACCATTACAGCCAGTATGGTAGTAATAATATAAAAAGCAAAGTATAAGGTTAATAAATTAAATTGAGAAATGGCACTCACTTTTTTTCTTTGGCAAGTTTTCCGAGTGTTTTTTGTTTATTTCTCTGGTTATTGAAGAACACAGACACAAGTTGGTAGTCTCTTACTAATCTCTTTCTTCTTGTCCTCTCGCGAAGCCTTCGTGTGTAGATATCCACTTGTGATAATTTGAGGGCTGAAATAAAAAGTTTTAAAAATAATAATGTTATAATTATGTGGAGACTTGTAATAGAGGAGACTCTATATTCAATAATATTCTCATGTTATTTTTTATTTTATTAATCCCTGTAACATTTCAAAATAAGGACCTGAAATCGATATATCGACATGTCTTTTACCAGCAAGCTCTCATAAAGTGGTACAACTTAGCAATATTATTGACATAGAACATGTAATAAATAAAATTTAAACAAAATAATTAATATATCTTCTTCTTATCATGCTGATGGCATTCAATTTGTGTCAGCCCAGATTTTGCTGAGACCAGCCTTAATGAAGACTACTGATAATGCAGAATTAACATATGAATAATTCTTTTATGTTTACAAAGTAGTCTAGAAAAAACACTTTTTTTTTTTAAAGAAATCTAACCCATTCCAACCTATTATCTACACTAATATTATAAAGAGGAAAGATTTGTATTTTAGTGCGTGTTTATGTTCGTAATGAATAAACTCAAAAACTACTGTGCTCATTTAAAAAATTCTTTCACCATTAGAAAGCTGCATTTGTTGTTGTTTTTGCACTCACTCTGAGTTACATAATAATATTATATTTTTTACTAAAAAATTTAGGGGATAAAATTACTAACCAACATCCAATTCATCATCTTCGGGGTTAAGAGATAGTGTTGATATTAACTGTTCTGCTTCATGGTCATGTTCCTGAAACAATTTATATAAATGATGTAAAATTGATAACTAAGGCTCTATATCCCTTTGATTACTGAGTAGATAGATAGACATATATATGCACTGGAAAGCCTGCCATGCTTGATATAAATCAAAAACGGCCCACAGCAACCAATAGTGGAACACCGGCCATTTTGGACTGGGACAAAACTTGCCCATTGCCTACTCAAGTGTGTTGTATGGTCATTTTGTGTATAGCTGACACAAAATACTTTAACAAGTTCTGAATCTCCATATTTGTTTGAGTCAAAAAATAGAACATACCCTTTCAAAGTCATCTCTATTTGGCATATACCCAAGCTGTGCAGCTTCATCTGTTGTAACAGCTAGATGAGGCAATCGGGACACAGCACTGGGGCCCAAAGGTCCCTCATCTTTATCAGCAGAATTTAATGTTGGACGGCTTGTACTCTCCAGGTTGCCCCATGTTGCTCGTCCAATACTACCTTCCAAATACCTTGTGATGTACTCATCTTTTGCCTCTAAAAATTAGAAATAGCATTGTTTGATGAATCAACAAATACGAATGATGTACAGGAAAATGTATTTATAAATTAATTTCCAGTAATGTATGACATCATAGAAATTTTATTTCAACTTTAGAAGAAGGCCGTTAAAAAGTTTTACATCAATGTTTCAAATAAATTGATTATACAATTAAAGACCCAAAATATTTTAATGATAATACAATAGAATATCTTTTATTGCACACCATTAGAGTTACTGCATTAAAATATACATAGCAGCGACAGGGTACAATGGCACGTAATACAGCAGATGAATAACATGTAATAATTATGTATAACAGAAAATATATTGATAGGCAACATAGCTAAATTTATAATATTGTAATACTGAACTGTAGACTATAGGTAGTATAGTCACACTAGGCCTCCAAAATCGTACATACATTTTTATGTAAAGGTAACATAGATAAATGGACACTCTCTTGCAAACTCTTGTTGGCGATTAAAGATAGCCAAGACTGAGAATTAGGGAGACGCTCTTCTATTACCAAAAAGAGTGTTTGCAGGAGTATCCTTTTAATGATGGTAGGATGGTACACTTATTTATAAAGGCCAAAAATTGTAACGTAAGTGTGTGCAAGCACGCACAGTCGCACCCTATTCCCTACAGTGCAGGGGTTAGAGTTTAAAGGTTCTGTAGGGCCTTAACAACTATTGTTGGATAATTATTATATCATCAAATTTACTTGGTACCTTCAGGTGTCCGTGTTTCAATGTGTTTTGCTATATCTTCCCAGTTCCCAAAGCCAAATTGTTCTATAGCATCTAGTAATCTAACCTCTTCATTTGCAGACCAACTACTACGGCCCAAAAATATCCCAAACGCTCCAGAGTCCTAAAAAATATATTTGTTAAGTAAATATTGTTTATCGTTGCAACAAACGAAATAAATAAAACGTGAAAACTACTAACCATATACTGATAAGAGTGCTCATTTTTATGCGATCCAATTTCGGCACCTAGGGAAAAACACTGAAACGAAAAGAAACTTACGACTTTAGCTAGTCAATTTTTAAAATTTTGCGCCAAAACTATAAACAAAAATGGCAGCACAGCTACTTTACCTGCAAACAAATATCAAAGTCGATACATTCCGCACATTTTACTCGAACTCCATTAATTTCTTCTTGACAATATGTACAGTTATATTTTGCGTACAAATCTGAAAATGACATGATTTTAAATACAATAAACAAACAACTAAAGTTAAACGTTGGCAGCGGTCACTAGCTACTCACCAGCCATTTTTTTTTATCCAATGTTGCCATTACCATGTTACTTACTTACTAATGGTAATGAACTAATGACACACTTTATGTTGCCAGTAAAGTTTGCCTTACAAACTCGTACGAACGTCGAATATGTTTATATTGTTTGGAAATAATGACTTCTATAAAAAGAAAATTAGCTCAAAATGTAAACAAATTAAAACTGTTTTGTATTTTTAAATAAAAATAATATTAAATAATCAAAGATACAAAAGGGGATGTAAAGAACTTGTGTGGTCAAGAGCGATTGAAAAAAAAAGATAAATAATCGCAAAAGGGTAGAAACTAGAATTATTACAGTAGTAATTATATCTCTGCTAGCTGTTCCTGCGACTTCGTTCGCGTGTTTACTTCAAATTTTACTACTAAATATATTATTTCTAATACCGCCAAGAACAGTGTACAAAGTTTCTTCATAATCGGTTAAGTAGTTTTTGCGTGAATGCGTAACAAACAAACTTACATTCACATTTAAATAAGAATATTAGTAAGGATGTAATAAGCTATCTGATAAAAAATAGCAATGTTTCACAACTTATATCATGTTAATAAATCCGATGTCTATCTGCTCTTCAAAATAATATTTATACCTACGCAATTATTGTATGCCTTTTTATATTCTTATTTTAATTTTATCAAGGATCTATAACAATAATTGAATCAGTATATCAAGGTATCAATTCAAATTCAAACTAATCAACAAAAAATTAAAACTTCCTTATGTACTGTCTCTCTTCCACTCGGACGCATCGGCCCTTAGAATAATAACTAAAGCTAGACATACTTTTATGAACTGGATTTATTTTATGAAAATAAAATAATAATTTTGTCTAACATAGAGAAATTGTAAGTTTTTAATCCCAAATTCCACGCATACTCCCTACATACTCACTCATGTGACGTCATCAATCCTGCCCAGCGATTCCGAAAATGACCAAACTCACCTCACCACTCACATAGATTTTCACACTCACATCACTGCTCACCTCACTTGTACTTTTCACCGTATTCTGAAACTTTGCTTTGACGCACTCAAGTTCAAGTGATGTCGAAATCTCAGGTGAAAACTTTAGAGGTGGGCTTAGACGGGACTTGCTTTTAGTAACATCAAATAAACCTTATTTTTTTAAATAATTATTACTGTTTTGCATTCCAACAAAACAGGTATTATGTGTTGAATAAAACACACAGCGTTGATATGAAGAAAGCTGTCGTGAATATGCCTTTAAACTAATTATCTATGGTTAAAACTTACCGCTTTGTCTATGGTTTTATACTTATCTCTTTCTTACACCAGCGTGCGTCCTCTTCTATCTAGTAAGGCGCTTGTCACAACTGTCAATTCGTAACTGACAGTTCATAGAGTCTTCAAATCACCAGCAAGAACATTGCTGCAACGCTGTGTGTTTTATTCAACACATAATACCTGTTTTGTTGGAATGCAAAACAGTAATATTATGTGATTTCCTAAAACACACAGCGTTGATATGAAGACCTGTTTGGTATCTGCTGGTGGTAACACAAACGCTATGATGATTATAAAATATAAGACTGTTTCGAAAGAAAATCAGATTTATATTACAATAATACACAATAATACACACTTCTAAATTTAACAAAACAATAACATCTATTAATGTAAAAATAAACTTGTATAAAATCAACTTAAAATATATATATTTATCTGCATGAGATCCATTTAATCAACAAGGAACTTTAGTTCTTACAACCTAATTATTAAAGTAATCAAATGTTAGAAAAATTGGTACGCAACAAATCAACACAAAAGTTGGTATTAACTGGATTATTCACTGGGCGACAATAGAATTTTCTAAAGGTTTCCATGCTCTTCCAGTTTCCTCTGTCTAAAATTTCTTGGACAGGTCTATTTTCTAACCAACTTTTTGAGGCTACAGCTGACCTGACGCTGCCTGGTGGGGCATCAATCTTAGCATCTTTAAAAATGCTACGAATCCAACCTGCAATCATTGTTCTTGAAGCAGGTTTTATTTTCCCTGATAATGATATAAATAAACTTGTAACATTATTATCTAACTTTCTCCTACTTTCAGATTTCTTAATATAGTCAATTATGTGTCTGACCGGACAAACTTGGTGGTTTGGGTGTTTCCGTAACAACCAACCTGACTGTCTGTGAGTGTTTGAGTCAGTTTTAGAGCCAAACTTAGGCCACAGTCTAATCTCATCTTCATTACAAACTAGATTTTCAGGGTTCATATCCAGTAAAGTGAGATCATGGATCCTGCGTCCTGAGGCCAGCAGGAGTATTAAGGCTGTCCGCCTAGCAACTTCAAATAATGATTCAGAATTTACTGACTTCTTTAGCCAATCAAACAAAATTGTTGTATCCCATATTGGTAGTTTTTGTGCCTCCGGTTTAGCAAGAGAAATAGCTTTTAGAACCTGATGGATGAAGAAATTCTTTGAAAGATCTAAGCCTGATGTTGCACAGTATGTGGAAACAGCTGATTTGTGTAAAAGTATGGTTCTATAGGCTAATTTATCTTCTAAAAATAATTTTGCTAAAAATCTAGCAACCTGTTGACCTTCAGGTAACTTCGGATTAATATTGTGGTTGTTACACCAAGCTACCCATCTTTTAATTGGAGAGTTATATGTCGTTAAAGTAGATGTCCGCCAGCTACTTTTAAGTAAATTTTGTTCTGCTATTGACCAGTTGGCAACCTGGTCAGCCCACCCCCAATTTTCCAAGCCAGAAGAGACAACTTGTCCACTTGTGGAGGGTAGCTGCCTGTGGTCCGATCTATTAAGACCTTCCGTAGGTTCTTTATCGGAAGAGGCTCTGCTACAGCTCGTGCTCGCACGTCTGGTAGCCAGAAGCATTTTTCCCAATGTGGTGTTATTAGGACATACATTCCTTTCGCCTTGTTTAGGTGAGCTAGCACCCTGGGTATCAAGCTGGGTGGGGGAAATGCCCAGCCCAACTGACAGTCCCACTGTCGACTGAAGGCGTCGCAAAAAAAAGCGGAACCATCTCTGGAATCCAACGTTACGTACCTTGGTACAACAGCTGAGTCTTTTGACGCGAACAGGTCGATGTCGGGGACGCCCCACTCTTTGAATATAGCCTCCGTGGCTTGGGGCAGAAGATGCCACTCTGGTACTTTGCGACCCCTCGACAGGCGGTCCGCAATTCCGTTTAGTCTCCCCGGGAGATATGTGGCTGAGAGAGTTATGTGAAACTTCTCCGTGAGTTCTAAGAGTCTGGTTGTCAATTTGAGTAGTGAAAGGGATCGTGTCCCCCCCTCGTTTCTGAGGTATGCAACAAGAGTCCTGTTGTCGGACTGTATCAAAATGTGCGCATCTTTTAGTGTCATCCGCTGACTGTTTATGGCTGCGAATACAGCATACATCTCTTTTATGTTTGAATGCCAGGGTTTTTGGTGTGGGGCCCACTTCCCTGATAGGTAATTGTTGTTTAATTGAGCTCCCCAACCCGCATCCGCTGCATCCGTGGTCAAAAAATGAGTTACACTCTTTTTTACTATTGGTGATGAGCTGTGGTCCACAGTTTCCAACCACCATTTCAGATTCTGAACAACGGGTAATGGGAGACTTTTCCTTTCTCTTGGTCTGTTTTGTTTGAATGTTTTTAGTAAAATCTGCATTCTGCGGCAATGCAGCCGACCTTTGGGAACAGTGTAATTTGCAAAGTTGAGCAAACCTAATAAACTCTGCATTTCTTTTAGAGAACTGTTTCCACAGCTCAACATCTTGGTAATTATTGATTTTATTTTTAATCTCTTTTTTGCAGGGAGTTCTATTTTGTTTTGCTGGGTGTTCCAAACCAGGCCAAGATATTCTACCTCTTGCGAAGGCTCCAGAACAGACTTCTCGCAATTTATATGCCACCCCAAGGTTTCTAATGTTCTCAGCGTTTCCGCAACCTGAGAAACAAGGATACTCTGGTCCTGATTGACAAGGAGAAAGTCGTCCAGATAAACTAGGATACGGATACCTCGTGCTCGCAGGATTTCCGCAATCCAATTGGAGACTGTTGCAAACATTTTTGGGGCTGAAGACAGGCCAAATGGTAGAGCAGTTAACTGTAGTAATTGGTTGTTGTAAACTACTCGGAGGAACCTCCGGTGTGTCTCTGCGATTGGTAAATGAAAATAGGCTTGATGAATGTCTATTTTCACTAACCAATCGTTGACTTGCAAAAATTCTGCTATGTCTACTTGTGAAATCAGTTGAAAATGTTTTACTGCTACAAATGAATTGAGACCTCTGAGGTCGAATATGGGACGAAGACCTCCATCTGATTTTTGTACTAGGAACATCCGACATAGGAAGCCAGGATTTATTATTGGTGGAACTTCTAGTATTTTCTGTTGTTTTAATTGACAAATGATGTCTGTCATCTCCTTTGACATCCTGGTAGTAAAGTTTTTTAAAACATGGCTGTTGGGATACTGCAGAGGGGGTTTCTTTATAAAGGGAATGCGGCCACCAGTTATTAGTTTCATAATGTATCTGTTGGCCCCTTTTTGTTGCCACAAATGTGCACAATCCTTTAAGCAACCCCCCTCGAATACTCTTTGATTGTCAATCTTGTTTCTTATTGGTATGAGGCTTGTTTGTATAGGTTTTACGAAAGGGCTGATTGGTTTTAAATTTGGGGTTCTGTTTATGTTGTGATTTGTAATCTTTATTTTGCAATTTATAATTTTTTGTCTGAGATTTATAATCCCTATTCTGAGATTTGTATAATTTTTTCTCTTGGGATTGTGATGTATTAAATGATTTTTTCTCCTTAATATAAGCAGGTGTATTTAGCCACATCTGAGATCCACCTAAAGAGGCTATGACGGGCTGCAAGGCATCACGGCTAAACAAATGTTCTTGACTCGGAGGAATATTCTGTAGTGTAGCCCGTAAGTTTGGGTTTTCAACTTCTTTTAAAATACGATCTCGTCTCACCTCAATACACTCTGCCCTTTTACCACACACAATCTGCATTGCAGTCTCTGATTTTTTATAAGATGGTGAACCTGGACCAAATGTACTAGTAATTTTGTCAAATAAAGAGTTTGAATTTAAATTATTTGAATTTGCTGAAGCCCAGTCAAGTATATCTTGTAATCCTGTCTTTAGTAGGTGCCTTTGTTCGAGTATGTTATTTGACAAGCCTGCTAATAACTGCTCAGTTGAAGCTAAATAATCTTTGGTTTTATTGAAATGGCATAACTCTTCATTTAATTTAAGACCTACAAATCCAGGGCTAGCAATGCATGATTGCAAAGCTTTTTTATAACGAATGCCCTTCCAAGCAGGCGTGTCAAATTTTTGAAGGTGAACTAACTCCTGTAAACGTTCCTTATTTGCTGGTGGAACAAGTGTTTTTTCATCAAACTCAGTACCTAATTCACCTAAGGAGAGTTTATACGGAGTTGTTGATGGATTAGTCAAAAACTGGGATGTAGAAGGAATAGTATCACAATTATTCTGCTGCTCTAACATAGATTGATTATTAGTTGTTAATGCAGGCAAGTGTGTTAAATATTGAGATATATATCCTACTTGCTGAATCAAAGTTTCTACTCGCGGGTCGGAACATGTCTGAACCTGTTTGTACTTACGTGATATCTTGCGTCTTTTGTTAGGTGGCGGTGAAGCTATGCCCTCCTCATCCTCCGAGGATGAAGAAGATGACGAATCATCAGCTAACACCTGGTTGGAGAGCTGATCTCCATCCGAAGCATCAGCCTCCGAACCTTGCTTACCGTCATTACTTATACTCTTGACATCTTCCGGATTCATCTTGAAAAACACTATCACTTTATAGTAAAAAACCCAACACGCAAATGGAACGCTGTGTAATAATCTCAACACTTTTATAAACAAAAAATTTTATAGAAAAAGCTTAGGAAAAATTTTGCGGTGTTTACGCGGCAAAATTCACAAACGCTATGAACTGTCAGTTACGAATTGACAGTTGTGACAAGCGCCTTACTAGATAGAAGAGGACGCACGCTGGTGTAAGAAAGAGATAAGTATAAAACCATAGACAAAGCGGTAAGTTTTAACCATAGATAATTAGTTTAAAGGCATATTCACGACAGCTTTCTTCATATCAACGCTGTGTGTTTTAGGAAATCACATAATACTCAATTTAAGGATCTAGACTCCATAAGATATGTTCTCGAGACTGATCACTGAATGTTTGTTGGTTAAAATAATTCTTCAAGAAGCTAAAAGGGTGTTATTTAATTTAATAGGATTGTATTGGCTGTATGTGTTATTACCTTTGACTATGACAGCACTCGGTACAAAAAGTTGTTAAATGTAAACAAATTGTTTGTGTAAATGTGTACATTCAGAAGTTTGTGTTTGGTGTTGTTTTTAACTAATTAATAAAAAAACCTTTGTGCTTCGATATTCAAGTGGTTTTTCACCAACTACGATTATGTAAATTTTTATTTAAGATTGGTTGGTATTGGTATCGTTTTCTGCATCTTAAATAATCTAAATTATTATC
Organism: Plusia festucae; assembly: GCA_950381575.1. Classification (NCBI taxonomy): domain Eukaryota; kingdom Metazoa; phylum Arthropoda; class Insecta; order Lepidoptera; family Noctuidae; genus Plusia; species Plusia festucae. The sequence continues at coordinate 5,804,659 of OX494450.1, forward strand.
TCTAAATGTTAACAAGTTTGGCATTGTTTTAGGCGTAGGTATCATTTGAAAAAACTGGTGCGGTTTAAATAATGAGTGCTTGTGTCTATCTAAATTCCATAAAGTGATTTATTGAGAAGGGTTCGTGGCTAAATACAAGTCGTATACAGACCGATGGATATAAAGGGTAAGCCGCCGTTATTCTGTTGTTGTTAAACTAATACCTAAAATAGGAACTATCCTATTTTAGGCATTAAAATAATGAACATTTAATTTGGTTTAGAATAAAAACTTAATGAGAAACAATGTTAGGTAATTTACAGGTTATTTAGTCATTAAAAAGATTTATCGTAAGTTTTCACCTCAGTTTTCACCGAGAAATAAGTAACTTTTGTTTTGACAGGTGATTTCGTACGTGAAAAGTGCCAAGTGAGTTTTCGGAATACCAACTGCCCCTTTCAAATGTCATGTTTTCGATTGATAATGTCACTGACAGTACTCGTGAAAAGATTTCACATTTATTTAGTTCTATTCGCCGACACAACTCACACTGGCGTCGCCACTTTAGTTTTCACTGGTTTTCGGAATACGAAATCTAGTTTTCACCGACGAATTCGCTGTGACTTTGTCTAATGTATTATCGGAATCGCTATGCAGAAACTCGCAATCAAAGTTGTCTTGGTCGTTTGCATACAAATTAATTTTTCATGACCTTCAAAAAAAGCTAGATGAACGCCAATAGCTTCGCACTCCGACAGTCTATTGGTACTCTGAGGAGTAAAAATGATACTCTCCCAGATTCTCACTTAGAAGTGATTTCTGTTCGCCGAGTGCGAAAATCTGTCATTGATAGATATTTATTCCTGTATCCTAACGTCGTGATGATATCGCGCCCACGGAGGAACACAGGAAATAAATAAGTATGTATCAATTATATCAACACAGTGGTTAAGTGTATGATTAAATCCGGTTAGTAACTAGCCAGCACAGTTACCAAGTATTTAATTTCTTTATAAACTTGAAGTTTATAAAGAACTATGTAACTGTGCATATCATTTTGCATTTAAATATCAAAATTGTAATAAAACATTTTGTCTGTGTCTACATAACCTAGCTAACCTGAAATATTCCTATTTTAAGCTCATAAACAATTCCTTACCTCAAAAGGAATTAACGGAAACTTTTTTTTCTCATTAATTGGGTTCAATTCCTGGCTAAGAATTTTGATTTTTCAAAAATCCAATGATGCAGTTATTTTCATCAAAATCGACCTCGCGATTCCTTCGAGCATTTTTCGATATTCCTTATAATTTCGTATTTGACCCTGAAGGCCCACTTAAAAAATTCAATATAACTAACCTGTTTAACCACCAACAACGTCTAGCCAGCTACTTACCTATATCAAAGTTACTCAGATAAAGAAATACACACATACAACCAAAAGCACTTAATAGGCACTTATACAAGCACCTCCTAGCTATTCTGTTTGATTTTCAGTTTATCTCAGTACTTGCATCACAGGCTTGAGGATTAATGTGCATCATGATATGCATGAAGTGGGTAGGTAGGTACTTATATACAAACAGCAACGATGGTATTTATTTATCTATGTTGTGTACGCATATTACACATACAAATTTAGTAATCGGTGTGCATACAGTGTCTTTAGTTAGTACGTAGTTAAGTTCATTCTCTATCTACGAGTTAGTATAATGTCTTTGACAGTGACAATCCTAAATCACGCAATCAAAGTTTTCATTGCCTTTTGAATACAATATTCACGTAATCACATACTGACCTACAAATAAACAGCTAAACGAACGCTAATAGTTTCTCACTTACTTTACATATCGGTATTATAATATAATTATACTTGAAAAGTATGATTCTATCTGCTAAATAAAAGAATGATTCAAAGTAATATGAGTTCGCTGATTTTCTATCATACCAATCACGAAGTCGTGGCCGCAGCACGGGTGCGAAAAACTTTAATTGACCGTTATTTATTACTGTATCCTAACGTGATCGACAGCGAGTCGCTATTAAATAAGTAAATAATTAAGCTAAGATGCTTGTGTTACGAGTGGGTATACGTCGGTAGTGTAATGGGAGGGATTCGAACCGGCAACCGCCGCTTCTACGATATAATTATATAAAGTTTATTTATTTCTCATTTTTTAGTTCAATTAATTATAGTATGATGAACTACTTCATATAACTTGAGTAATTATTCATTATGTAGCATCATGTGTAGACCGATGTAATTTGCTTCTGACTATTAACCCTTAAGGAGTTTTACCTTCCTTCAACCAGCTCCCTGAATAACCCCAAAGAATACAACTCTTCATTCGTCCCCATAATATTTTATTAAAGAATTATCTTCCATTAAATAAATATTCTATTCTATTCTATTCCATCTCTTAACCGTTATACCTTCCATCTCCAGTTCATCAACATCAAACTATAAATCAATGGATACAATAATCACTTTATTTTGATTTACTATTTATTACAATTTAGCCCAAAGCCCCAGCTTAAAAATGCAAGTCTTGTATAATAGGTAAACGTAGAATGAGTTTATTTTTATGAGTCGTTGGTTTTATACAAGAGAGTAATGTATGAGTTTATTTCGCTTTCTTCATTATATTAATATTGGGCCAAGGCTCGGATTTTTCATTCCCAATTCATTTGTATTTTGTAGGCCGCACTTGATCCGAAGACTAATGCCGGCTCTATACGATTGTCACTGTAGACTACGAAATTATAAGGAATATCGAAAAATGCTCGAAGGCGTCGCGAGGTCGATTTTGATAAAAATAACTGCATCATTGGATTTTTGAAAAATCAATATTCTTAGCCAGGAATCGAACCCAATTAACTAGAAAAAAAAAACCGTTTATTCCTTTTGAGGTAAGGAATTGTTTATGAGCTTAACATAGGAATATTTCAGGTTAGCCCTTAATAAAACATTTTGTCTGTGTCTACATAACCTAGTAGACACAGACAAAATGTTTTATTACAATTTTGATATTTAAATGCAAAATGATATGCACAGTTACATAGTTCTTTATAAACTTCAAGTTTATAAAGAAATTAAATACTTGGTAACTGTGCTGGCTAGTTACTAACCGGATTTAATCATACACTTAACCACTGTGTTGATATAATTGATACATACTTATTTATTTCCTGTGTTCCTCCGTGGGCGCGATATCATCACGACGTTAGGATACAGGAATAAATATCTATCAATGACAGATTTTCGCACTCTGCGAACTGATTTCACTTCTAAGTGAGAGTCTGGGAGAGTATCATTTTTACTCTTCAGAGTACCAATAAACTGTCGCAGTGCGAAGCTATTGGCGTTCATCTAGCTTTTTCTGAAGGTCATGATAAATTAATTTGTATGCAAACGACCAAGACAACTTTGATTGCGAGGTTCAGGATTGATGACGTCACATGAGTGAGTATTATTATAGGGCTAGGGAGTATGGCCTATTAGATTGGGAATTTGGGTGCGAAAGGACAGGAAAGGAAAACGTCACTCCACAAGTCCACAGAGTACATTTTCCTCACTCCGTCACCAGTGTTACCAACTTAGTGGATTTTCCACTAAAACTGGTGGTTTCGACCTCCCTTTTAGTGGCGAAATATTGCTTTTAGTGGCTTGTGGTTTTTTCTAGTGGTTTAGTAGAACTGCATAACATTTATAGTAAATCTGATTGAAGAAATAAAAAACAGGTTACCGGAAAATTTGACATTGATGAAAAACCCGAATAAGTGTTGAACAAGCACTTAATCACAACAAAGAAAATCTAATTGACATAATGGCTCAGTTCAATAAAAGAGCAGAATTTATAGTAAGAGTTGATGATCAATGGCGACAAATTCATTTGCTGAAATAGAATGAGACCAAAGATACCAAAAAATTTTGGAAAGAAATATTGCATTTCAAAGATGCTCAAGGGGAATCTAGATTTGAGGAATTAGTGACTTTTACGATTACTGCCTCATTCTAATGCCGATGTTGAGAGACTATTCAGCTGTATGAATGTTATAAATAACAAGCAGAGGAACAGAATGTAGTTGAATCTTTTAACTGCTATATTAAGAATACGCTGTGGTTTAAGATTGGAAGGAAAATGCTGCAAAGATTATGAAATTCCAATGGAAGTTATAAAACAAATCGGGACCAAAGAATCATATAAATGTGAAACAGACGATGGGGCAGACAAAAATTCATCTGAAGAAGACGAATTTTAGAATATCACTTTATTTTTATAGTTATTGTTGTTATTGAATATTTTTTATGTTCCTCATCTTGACTTGTTGATTAACTAATAATGTTGTACAATGAATTACTCATTTTAAATATTTTACTATACGTAATAATAAAATAACATTTTTTTGTAATATAACAATAACTTACTGTTTTCTTTCGTAAAAACCAAAAATTTGTTTAGTGGAAATTTTTGCGATTTTTACAAATTTTTGGAGTAAAGCCAAATTTTGTTAGTGGTTTTCTGGTGGTTTTAGAAGTTGAATCTGGTGAAGACTCTTCACCAGATTCAACTTCTAAAACCACCGCTCTTCACTGAAGAGCTTGTTTATCTGTTGGCAACACTGTCCGTCACTCGAACGAATGAATCCTATCCTATCCCACTATTTCATTATTTTGATTGCAATTTATAAGATTGCGTTTCTCCTTTATATTACGGTTTCGCCATATTAATTTTAAGTTTCATACATTCAGGATAATTGGTAATAGTGTAAGAATTCTTATGTATATCCTTCATATGTATAAGAATTTAGTACAACTGTGCTGTGTTATGTGATGTGAACAACATTGGTTTGTATTTCGATTTTGACCATGAAATCCAGTAAAAGAAGGCTCCAGGCCCTCACGGAAGGTACTGATGGACTTCCAAGTTATCTAAAAATGGAAGACTCTGAGACATCAATCCCCCCAGTATTTAGGTCTCGTTTGCATGACTTGTTTTCTCAAATAGAAAAAGAATTTGACCTTCTGTACACTGAAAATTTGAACCGTAAGTAAATTTTTTTTTTTAACATTAATCGATTTTGTGTTGTAGTCAACATGTTTAGGAAAAACTGCAGTATAAAAAACAATCGAATAATTATATTTGTTATTTACGATTTTCATTATAAATGAAAATCGTAAATAACAAATTGTTGTTGTGGTGTAGATGGGTCCTGTACATGAGTATTTTAAATTTGTTGTTTTGTTTTTATAATTCTCTCTCTCTCTCTCTCTCTCTTTGGAATTATAATTCTCTATTAACCTTTGTTGTCTTTGTTTTAGTGCAAGAAAAAATTGATATCCTGAGTGAAAAGTTGGAGCGTGAGAGTTATGTTGGTGATAAACAGAATTTAGACTACATAGAATTTGATGTGACTGGAAAAAACTCAAAAGTAAAATGTTAGTATTCTCTCCTTATTTATTAATTAAATAATTTAAGTACATATGCACAATAGTAAATATTTACATATTACAAGAAATGCACAAGGCACTGCCTTATGCCAGTAAGTTAAGTGGCAAATAACAATATTCTTATATACGTCAAATAATAATATTCTACAAATATTATGAGTACACTGCCTTATTTAATTTTGGTAAGAAGCATTTTCTTGTTCATTTTCAATGATATTCACACTAAGTTTGGTTTAATCAAAACATGCCACAAATTTCATATAAAAGATCTTTCACTCAACACAGATCAAGACAACAGGCTTGTTACTTTGTGAATTTATGTCATACAGTTATTAAATTTTGCACATGTTTTCTTTACATGAACATATTTGACACAGACACATTTGGTTTGATTTTATACTAAGAATTTAAGTTGTAGAATGTAATCATATTTATATACACATAACAAACTCGATAATAGGGATGTGAACGATTTTTGTTTTTTCAATATCTTTTCGATAATCTACCTAGACACAGAAACAGTTTAGGAGTGGCTTGCTACATCACTTGTGTCTACTAGTTTAGCTAACTTGTGATATCACAAGCCCCCACTTCTAAACTTTAATATGCTTGCCTTATCTTTGGCAAAGTTTATTGATTTTAAAAAGAAATAATATGCATCTAATATAATCTAATGGTTTCTTAAAAAGATTTTTCCCCTTCATACCTAGTCCACATCCTTACTTTAACATTATATTTTACATACTGTACTACATGAAATGTATGAAATTGAACATTTTATATCATTATCTTTTTGGTCAGTCATTAGAACAAAAATCCTGCTATGACTGATGTTTGGGCAGCAAAATTATAATGACTTACACATAATAAAAACATGAATTTACCTTCCTCTTTCGAAAATAACATATTTATCCTTTTAAAAAGGTTGTTCACATCACCAAGCTAACAAAGAGTTTTAATAACAAGATATATCACATATTTGATTGTAGAGTAATTACTTTTTAATTACCCATAATATGATAAATGTTGGTTTCCCATCAGTTAGTATAAAGATTTATTTTACACGTATCAATTAAGTGGAGAAAAGGATTTTTTGGTTTTGCTCTGCATCCACTAACAGAAATGACTTCATTGGGATTTAATAAAAAATCTTATACATGTATGTTGTTGTTTATAAGTTTATTACTAGTTTTGACTGTAGCCTTTATTGCTGTTAAAATACACAATATAATATCTAATATTGTATTGTCTAACAGAATTGTAGACATCATTTATACAGTTCCATGTTAAATACTGGTGTCAAACTTTTATTACCGGAAACTGATGCCTAAGATTTAAAAATTGAATGCCTAAAACTTTGTATATATTATTATTATAAGAATTTTTTTTTATATTCTTTTGCCTAACCTTGACAAGATATATTGTAGTTAGCTTCCAGTCTTACTGGATTCAGCTGTACACGTCAGTTTAAACATGGAGCGACTGTCTATCGGACCACAAAAATATTTTTTTATATTGAAGTTTAATGTTAATTTTATATCCACAGTGACGCAAAGTAATTCTCAGAAAGTGAAAGCGAGTCACAAACTGAGGGTTCAAACAAGTAAGATAGTGTCTAGTTTCAAAGCTCCGACCTACAACTGCCAGTTAGTGAGGGAGTTCACGGGACATAAAGATGGCATCTGGGATGTGTCGTCAGCCCGCCCAGGACAAGCACTTATAGGCACTGCATCAGCTGGTAATATTTCATAAATTAATTGTTCATAGTGTAGTGATCTAGCCATGTTGTTATGTTAATAAAAAATGTTTAATTATAAAAACAGGAATATAATTTTATGGGTTTATATATACCCATAAAATATAACATAATTAACTGACTTCAAGAGGAGGTTTTCAATTCGGCTCTTGAATTTGAGTATACAATAGGGGTACCTGGAAGTGTAATCCCATATAAATGATATCAAATCGTTTTTTTTAATCATAATACTTGAAATAGAATGAGAATGCCAAAACAATTTGCTTATTTTGTATTTTCTCTCATTTGATGTGGAATCAATTATGTACTGCTTATTTTAATACTCGGGCACCCAACAGATACTCAGTTCACATTATCATTTAAGTTTATGTAATATTTACTGAATTTATATTCATTTTCAGACCACACAGCTTGCGTATGGAGTGTTGAGTGGGGAAAGTGTCTCTTGCAGTACACGGGCCACTCTGGCTCTGTGAATTCTATCCGGTTCCATCCCAGTAGAGATATCGCGCTTACAAGCAGTGGGGACAACACTGCGCATGTCTGGCAAGCTGCCGTCAATTGGGATCTACCGGTATCTATTATAGATTGTTTTTATTATATCGCATTGAATCCTACTTATATTATAAATGTGAAAGTGTGGATTTTTGGATGTTTGTTACTCAATCACGCAAAAACGGCTGAATGGATTTGGATGAAATTTGGCATGCATAGACGTAGCCTTAGACATAGAAAAGAACATAGGCTACGTTTTATCCAGATTCCTTAAGTAGTTCCCGAGGGAAAATTTAAAATTGTTTCCGAGCTAAGCCGTGGGCAGACATCTTTGAAAAAACACCGCAAGCTATATAACACGGGTGAAAATTTTATTCTATTTTTCATTACTTTTTGGACCCAATTCTTAAGTCCACGCAGACTCCCGCACTAAATTTGAACCTAGTCGCGGGGGGGTTTTACAAACATTCAAACCACATTCACAAAGACCCTGTCTTGGAACATGAAGCATAGGAAAATTACGTCACAGGCCGTGGTCAGACTGACCTGGGTGATCGGGTCTGCTTAAATTGTGACCACGGTCAGTGCAACCCGGCCGAAACGTCAAGTTTTAAAACATATATAATATACTAGCTTTTGCTCACGACTTCGTCCGCGTGGAGTCTTTCTTAATGCTCACTTGCTTCACTGGTGGAACCTACATACAAAGTTTTAAGTGAATCCATTGAGAAATAAACATTTTCAATTTACCACCCTTTTCTCCCCTTTGGGGGGGAATTTCCAAAAATCCTCTCTTAGTGGTAGCCTACTCCTCCCAACAAACACACATGCCAAATTTCAGCTCTTTACGATCAGTAGTTTCGGCTGTGCGTTGTCTGTCAGTCAGTCAGTCAGTAACGGAAGAGTTTTATATATATAGATTACTAAGTACAGATTGCAAACGCGAAGACCTTTACAACGCCACCGAAAATGCTGTCTGTGTGGCTGAGTCCAGTACTCAGCCTGAAAAAAATATAATATTTTGCATTTGATCGACACGCTAGGAAGAAGAACAGATTGTGAAATTTTAATTGTAAAGTTGGAATTCTCAACTAAGAAACGTGCTGTATATTTTAAAATACTTTTTTAGCGTGGACAATCATCTGAGGAGGAACTGGAAGGTGGGGGTGAAGAGAGTCTGGGTGAGGGTGGGGACAGGCCCGAGGTGTTGCGGACGCCACTGACGGAGCTGGGCGGCCACCAGGGGGTGGTGGTGGCCGCAGACTGGCTCACCGGCGGCGACCACGTCATCACCGCCTCGTGGGACAGGACCGCTAACCTGTATGACGTCGAAACTGGCGACTGCTTGCAGGTCTTAACAGGTGATTATAAATTCACATGTAACACAAAACTCACGGCGTTACTTGGAACGATCATATGGATCGTTTATTTTATAAATAAACTTTGAATTGATATTGAATTCAGATTTCATCCGCAGAAAGTCCGCAATAATTTAAGAATAATAATGACTTCAAAATAACTGACATTCAAGTAACTCCGTGTTACTTTTGTTGAACAGAGCAAGGTTTTATTATTTGCTTTCCGTCCTTAATAAATAATAGAAACAACGAATTACTCTTCTGTTATTCCTAAGGCCCACTTGAACGAAAACAGTTACAGTTTGTCTCGTGTTTTTGCTTCACTTATAAATATATAGATTTATATAGATGACGTGATTAATGTTGGGTTGTTAATTTAAAACTGCCTTGCTTTTACTGTTCAGGTCACGATCACGAGCTAACCCACGCGTCAGCGCACCACGCGTCCCGGCTCGTGGTGACGGCTTCCCGGGACACCACCTTCCGCCTGTGGGACTTCCGCGAACCGATACACTCCGTCTCCGTGTTCCAAGGACATACCGAGTAAGGCTCTTGACTGTCGACTTACTTCAAGAGCGAAGTTAAAAAAGTCATCATCTGTAATTATCACTCTAAAGACTTACACACGTTACTCTTCATAGTAGAGTTTTACACGAATATTAATAAAATAAATTGAATTTAATTTGAAATAAATCATTGAAATAAAACTACTTTTAAACGGATTATATCGCGGTTTATTTTAAACTGTACCAGGAAACTAAACTCAAAATAAACTACTTTTAAGCGATAGAATCCGCTTAAAAGTAGTTTTATTTCAATATCAGAACACAGTAAAAATAAAATATTTTTCAAAGAACTCTAAAATAGGTATTAAATTAATTTATCTGTTTATTTTTCGAGCTTTTGATTTGAACTAGTTAACTTAACGCTATGACTCATAATAATATCTTATTTGATTTCAGGAGTGTAACTTCAGCTGTATTCACACGAGAGGACAAGGTTGTTTCGGGATCTGATGACCGTTCCGTCAAGGTAAATGTGGTTTATATATCCCCTTCCAAACGACTGTTTGCAGAATATTAACGATAATTGTCCATCAACATTCCTTTGAGAGATCTTGCGAATCTTTAGATTATCATACAGTAGAATACAGGGTGCAAAGGTAAAGGAGGAAAGGAGGCGTTCGCATTAAAGTCAGACAGAAATAACGAAACAAATATAAAACATTGAGATTGATAGAGTGAGATCATTGTTTATTTAAAGCAGCTAAGTATTAAATTAATAAATTATAGGTATGGGATGTCCGCAACATGCGATCAGCTCTGGCCACGATCAGATCCGACTCGTCGGTGAACCGTGTCGGCGTCAGCGGCAACGGTCTGATAGCTATCCCTCACGATAACCGCCAAGTGCGAATCTTCGATCTGCAGGGGCAGAGGCTCGCTAGACTACCGAGGTCTAGTCGACAGGTAACAAATATACACTTATTATACTTATCAATTGCCCCTTTGGAAACATTATGTGTTTTATCTTTTATTAAATTAACACTAGATGACCCGAAAAACAAACATCTTAACTATGAGTATTGCGAGCAACTTCCTTAATTTTTTGTGAAGAAAAATCGGATTAAATCGAGTCGAACTCACCCACCGAGGGTGTTTTTAGGTACCAGATGTATTAAACAATATAATATATTTCAAATAAATATGTATTATAGTATAGAACATAAAAAGCATTTTCATTATATTCCGACTAGGAACAAAAAATAGCGTAAAGCAGAAAATTCGATTATAAGAGAAATCTATTTTTTTTAATTAAATCTTTTATTCATGGATTTTGTCGACATGCACGGATGTAGTCGCGGAACGCTGATAATTTGAATGTTTGATGCGTGAGTTGCTTTATTAAAAAAAAAAAACTTAAATGTATAATCATATTTTATTTTCTAATCAGGGCCATCGTCGCATGGTAACTTCAGTAGCGTGGGCTGACGATATATCCCCGAACATCAACTTCTTCAGCTGTGGCTTCGACAGACGCATCCTGGGCTGGTCCATCCAACCCTCCAAGGATAACTAAATACTAAGACTTTACAGGTATATGTCCGTTCAACTTAGTTGTTTACTATTTTAACTATAATATCAAATTGATACAGATTCAATCTTCTTATGATCTTTTATATATCTGGCCCGCGCGGCGACATGTCACCTTGAATCAGTACTTTATAACTATTTACAAGATCCAAAGATTAAATCGAATTAAAAAAGATACTGTATTGACGACCTGAAGACTCAGTTTTGCTTCAAACTACCTAGTGCTAGTGAGTTTACGCGATCGAATCATTAAACACTTGTCTCTCTGATTGGTTAAGTGCTAACGCGTGCTGGAGCGGAGCCAATCGGAGTGCCGATCTTCATAAACGTGTCGAACGCGTAAACGTAGATAAAATTGACGTAGCACTAGGGACATAGTGCAAAAAAAGTAGTTGTAGTATATTTACTGCTGTAACAGTCCTCAACGGTAAAGGTTATATTATGAAGAGTTAGAACCATCATAGTTGTACTGTGACGAAGAGAGCGTTACTTATCTATACAACATCATATCACTGTCTGAACATAATAACATGAAAGTCATTACATAAAAACTTGATTCGTAAAAGTCGTAATATGGCCTTCGTTAATACCCCAGCATTTATTTCAATGCCTGTAAAGAAGACTATCCCGGTTGTTCATTTTTTTCTTAACCTATACAATACATGTTGTGCTATTTTCAATTCTTGCAAAATATAGAACTGAGTGTCTCGCCTGTACATTGTTACCAGCCCCCTTAGACAAGGTATATTAGTGCAATCGTTAACGCTGATCGAATCGCTCAAATATATGAAAGTGACAAGTCTAAGTCACGTGACTTCTCGAATAGAAATGTCGTTTCCACACATTTCATGTAATTTAAGCGATTTCTATCATCGTTTACGCTTGTAGAAATGTACCTTGTATAAGCGGGCTGTATAGAAATCTTTCTTATGATATTGATGTTCACTTCCTATGTGTGATTATTATTTTTATTGAATGTTGTAATTATGATTAGGATAAATATGACTTATTTGATTGCTTAGTTTTAAGAAGGTATATAATTCCATTGGCATTTCTTAGTAGCGAATTTGCTGAAATATCCATGTATATACAGGATTAATTTAAAAGGAGTGCGTATATTCTACGAGGTTATCAGGTGCAAAAACGTAAGTCACGTGACCTGTCACTGTATGAAAAGTTCATTTTCCATTTTAAGATTTCGACCTATGTTTCTTGGGGAACATAGGTCGTTGTTCAGTTTCATGCACCTAATTACCTCGTAGAATATACGCACTCTTTTAAATTAATCCTGTAAAGCTAGGTAGAAAATATTTGGTCTCAATTTTAATATAATGACTTGCAAATAGTACAAGGTGGTCTTGTTAATTAATACTTAGCTTCTTGGTGTCAGATTTCTGTGTATACTTATAATACTTAGCACAAACTTATTTGATTAGCGATATAATATTTTATAAATCATCAGATATTTGCAAAAATATTTGTTAAAGTTTTCATTGTTTAGAGTAAGCCTTTTTTAGCACTGTGCATTAAAATTTCATGATAAAAGTACAGTATATGCAAGTATTGTCATTTTGAATTTATCACAAATTTTCCTACACACAGTTGTAACACAAGGTATAACTATCATAAGGTGGGGCTATTTAGAATCCACGTGGTTATTTTAACGAACAATATTTAATAGTTTTAAACTGTGGTAAATACACGTTATCATTTAATTATGACTTAAACTTAAGAACGAATTCTTCTTTAGTTAAGAAAAAATCCCATGATATACAAGTGTTTTTTTTTGACTTGCTTCTTCCCAAGCTATGTTAGAATCGGCTCCCAATCTTACTGAGTCTGGCTGAATACGGCAATTTATATGGAGTGACATTGATAAAAATATCAAACTTAACTCCATCGTTTCCGAATAGCCCAATTTTACTATAGTTATTAGAATATTTGTTTGTCCTGCAGTGTTATGTATTTAATGTGGGTTGTTAGTGTCTTTAACCATTAAAGTTTAAGTAATTTTGGTGATAAGGAATTAGGTTGTTGTATTAATTTAATGTGGATTAATATGTTCTTTTTACGCCTTGTTTTAAGCAACTTTGTGTTGTGCTGATTAATGGTTCAGTAATAAGAGATAAACTTGGGTTACTCATGTAAGTAGCACAAAAACTATTAATCTATTGTATGTATTTAAAGTACCTAATAGTGACAACACATATAATAAGGGCAGTGTAGACTTATTCTAAAAAATAATCGTTATGGTAAAGGGGATTGAAACTTAATACATAATTGAGATGAATAAATTTATTGTTCATAGTAAGTACGCTACGTGATAACAGCGACATTAAAGTTATCTAGCTTATTTCCGTTAAAAAAAAACAACTGATGTCTGTAAACATTATTTGATTAAGGGCTGATTTTTCAATTGCCAGATAAATTTTATCCGAGGAATAAAATTGACGATTGACAGATTTTACTTTATTCCCCGAATAAAGTTATCTGACGATGGAAAAATCAACCCTAAATATACCTAATTGTATATGATGAATGACATATCTTTATGTATGTTAAAGATTAAAAGAAAAGCATTCTGCTCATTGATATAGAAATACCCATGATGTTTGTGTCCCAAATCCGTCCTCAAACAATTACCGAATAAATTTATTAATTTTAACATGACATGTCACGCATCAAAGTATCGTTCGTAAAATTTTAACGTTTGTACGCTGCTTTGTAAAAACAACTTTATGCCATGCGCATAAGGTGAATTATCGAAAAAAAAATGCTCGTTTTAAAACTGTCTGTTCGAGACAGCTGGTATCTAGGGATTTTTCTATATCAATGGTTCTGCTAGTCAACTTATAACACAATAAACCAAAGATTGAAAAACTATAAAACGTCTTACTTTTAACAATATGAAATGAAAACCAGTACAGACTTACGCGATGACATCGGAGGTACACACTAGTTTTGGGATCAATCAAATCCTGTAATTCAGAGTAATGAGCTCAGGTTCCAACCGCTCGGAGTCAAGATCCCCGTGCTTTGGAAAGTACGAAAAGTCGTTGGTCCTGCGGCTGATCTCTCTCCGGCCGTGACGTCGGTCTGGGAACGGTCTGGCGTCCCATGGGACTATGAGGGTGAAGGAACAGAGAGTGCACATGTGTTTGCACATACATTTGTACTCTATAATATTTCCTGCGTACATTGCTCATTGTACTTCTGATTGGCCGCCGAGGCCAAATTCGGTTAAAATGAGCTCATGATTTGGAATTTGATTTCAGATTAGGACAGTCGGTTTACTAGTTTCATTTTCAAGATATTATGTCTTACGAAAGTAATTTTAAATAGATATGAAAAGTAAAGTATTAGCAAACCGAAGATATTTTGAAATACATCTCTAACTATATCAGACAAAATTATTGACCATATTTGTACTTAAATAATCACATATCAATAAAAATTATCAAATAATGTTGCTGAAAATTATTTATAAGAAAAAAAATTACTTGATTTACGTTTGATTTTACTATTGTTGTTAGTACAAGTTACGCTAGAAAAGCAAGAAACTATATCTGAAAATAAAATATAGGTTGTTTCAAATCATGATACATCAGTGTTAGGGTCAGCTCACACCGAGACGCGACGCTGTGCCGCTCACTTTAAAAGAGTGATTCAAATTGTAACCTTATTTTCTACCCGAAAGGATACACATTTCGTTGTGAGAATTCAGAATACTTTGCACCATGCAGCGCTGTACAGCTCACAACTTAATCTTTTCGTATTTTTTTTATGAATCGCTCTTTAAAAGTGTACTTGCTACTTGAAATTGTATGTTCTGCAATGTACACAGCAAACAAGATAGTTATTTTTTTATTTTATTTTTATTTTTATTTTATTCAGGAAACAAACAGTCACATACAAAAACTTAAATCCGAGAAACATTAGATTCATAAAGACTTAGAGTTCCATACAATTAATATTAAACAAAATAGTTATGCTGGGAATACAAACAAAATATATGTGTATGCAAATTATATCGTAGTAACTTGTTTCTACTACTCACACACATGCGTTTAGATAATATTACGTTTACCAACACCACCAACAAAGTTGTCGATAACACGTCATATGCATGTGTGATAAGTTGATAACTTTGTTGGTGTGCTTACCTGTCTAGTTAGCTGTATCAACAAAACAGTAATCTGAAAACTAGTACCAGAATATGACAATCATAAAAGAATAAAAATGTTATTCTAGTGAAATAAAGATGTTCAGTATCCCATTCATTCGGATCGGAGATATTCGGAATTGTTCATTTTAAATAACTAGATCTATGCTTTTGTGAATGGCCCGAAATGTAAATAAGTATAACAATTTTTCCAGTTTTAGTAGGTAACAAATGTCCACGTTCTTGTTTTGTGTATGTATAAATATTTAAATATTATATATGTTATTGTGCTTGTGCCAAAATCCTCTCTCACACCATTGAGGTATTATAGGCCATATGAATGAATAGAAAACAAGATTATATTTTTATTTAGATATTGTAGCTTACTTCTAGTCCCATAGTGCACTTTTATAATTTATCAGTAAATTCTTTCGTGTATGTTAATATTATTATTGTATTTTGTGATGTCTGTATTCAACAAAAAAATCAATATGCATAATATTATGAGTATTATTAATAATGGTGTAATTATAAAGTTAACAGTTGTTAAATATCGTCTATAAAATGATCTGAATATTTTTGTTATGCCAAATGTGGTATGAAATACATAATATATCATTAATTATTTGTTGTTTTTCTTTTCCATTATTCCCTTGAACACTTTTTGGTTATAATTCACTGTTAAATCAGCAATAACATTTTGTAATAGCCTAATTTTGAAGCAGCTACCGATAAACAATACATTTCTCACTCACTCAAGTTAAAATTGAGCTGCTTCAGAAACAAAATCAGTTTTTTTTTCTATTAAAATCTAAAACATGCTCTGAAGGCCCAATAAAAACCGATCCCGATCGATGATCTGAATATTCGTCGTCGTATTCTTTCGACGCATGCCTGGCTGAAAGGTTGTTAATTAACTATCTACAAACATTATTAAGGTAGCCACACACACACACCAATAAAGAACGTTTTGTCAATAGTATTGCGGGTGTGTCTCAGATCAGGTGAGTGCGGCCTCAGCCAGTGATATACTGATACTCTGGTCGTTAATGTTTCTGGTAACTTGGTTTAAAGGTATAATTCTAGTGGTTAGTGACCCTAACTGCTAGACTGGATGTCAGGGGTTCGATTCCCACCCAGGACAGATCTTTGTGTGTTGAGCATGATCATTATTTTGTTCTGTGTCTGGGTGTAATTCATCATTTTGAAATATTTTATTTGGTATTATAAATATTTATATCTCTGATTGCCATAATACAGGCTCTGCCTAGTTTGGAATTAGATGGCCGTTTGTTAGATGTCCCAAGCAAGATAATTATTTATTTTAAAATATCACCCTAATTGTTACAGAAGTAGGCTAAGGAAGTTGGAACAAATTTGCTTTTATTGAAATCCGACTGATGGCAATATTATTCGATAGTAGTGCAGTCTGTGGACTCGTTAATGTTTTTCTGGGATTATCTGTGGTCAAATTCGATCCTACGGACGGAACTTGACGGAAGTTTGAAGTTTTAGCTTGAAGTTTTTTCAACTTCAAACTGGAAAAGCGCCTGTGTATTGAAAAATATTGCTTATTTTGCAAAATATTATAACAATTGTTCTCTTGTTAGATTAATTTGCGTGACCGTAGACGACTTCATTGTGTTTGAAGCCAAACGTAATTGAGCTGAAGTAGTTGTAATTTTATAACTATGGACGAATTACGAGGATTTCTTTTGGATCCTCTTCCATCAAGTTCGCAAATGACCAAACTTCGGGGTCCACTTACTGGAGGCCATCGAATTGTTAAAGATGATCCGATAGAACAGCTAGACAGGAAAATTGAACATCGTCATTCAGTGTTGTCGGGCAGCGGCACCGACTACGCACTCAAAGTCAAGGAAAAGGAAACACAACTGTATTTGCGGGTACATAACTTTTAATATTACTTTCCAAGTGCTTTTCGTAGATGTTTCCATAATCTGGCAAAATACCTTTGTTTCAATTGCGGCAGTTAAATAACAAATCGCATTAATTAAATCTTTTTGTCAGTAAAGATAATATGAATTGTCCTAATCAGTTGTAAATTGCACTGCAGAGTGTAACAGATCGCGAACTGCAGTGTGAGAGTATGCCAAATGGGTTGGAGTCGCTGGAACAATTGTCCTCATGGGGTACATCCCTTCAGGACATGACTAAGCTGTCGGAGGAGGCCATGACCGAAGTGTACAGCAAATACTCATTCCAAACTAAAGAAGACACCAAAAATCTAGCAATCAATGATTATAAGGAACAGGTAGATATTTTAATGAGTTTTGAGACTGGTATTTTTAATGTTATTATTATTTATTTATTGTTATTGCTACTTCTAATTAATTTTTCATGTTTTTTGAACTTTGTTACTTATATAATATATTATTGAGCTTTTATTCTATTCTATTCAACTAATCACAAGTTAATAATATACTCAGTTCATGTTAGCCATAAGTACAAATGGAATGGTAACTTACTTAATTACTTAACACATCGTTTGCAAGTAAAAAAAAAACAACATTAACTAATGAAATAAATCATTTATTCACTTAATGCAATTTGTTTAAAGATATTGGACCGCATCCAAGGATATCCGGTAGTCATAATTGAAGGTCCAACTGGTTGTGGTAAAACCACTCAAGTACCACAGTGGATCCTTGATGACTGCTACCAGGCTCGCAGACCTTGCAAGATAATAGTGACACAACCTAGGAGAATTGCAGCTATATCTATTGCTACTCGTGTTGCTCAGGAAAGAGGATGGGATGTTGGCGGACTAGTTGGTTATCAGGTAAAATATTGGTGATAAATGCAATTTATTTAGTCACTCAAAGACTACTGGGCTTGGGAACAATAGGGGTGTCATACCGGTGTGACACCTGTACAATAGCGGTTAAATCGGTTTTATAGGGTTCTATGGATAGGTCTTCAAAAATTATATTGAAGGTTCTAATATTTTTTTTTTCTTAACTGAATAGTTTGCGTGAAAGACACTTCCAAAGTGGTAAAATTTATGTCTCACCCAATATGTTGTATAGTCATATATGATGTACATTACCATGTAAACTTCCACCGAAAATTGGTTTCAACAAGATCTAGTAAGTAGCATTTTTTAAATATGTGATAAATCGTAAACCACAATTTACCTATCATTCAACACTCTCAACTCAAAACAGGCGCAAGAAAAGACGTCGATTTGCAGAAAACTAGCCCGTGTTTACCTATACTTATGCTTATACCTTTCAACTACTTTCAATCAACACAACGTATTTTAAGAATTTTTATATTATGTTACTTGCTGGTACGGAACCCTATAAGGGCGAGTCCGATTCGCACTTGGCCGCTTTTGTTATCACATAAGCCAGCCATAAACAAATGTGTTAGGAAACGGCTGTTTTAAAAAATATCCTTCATATACCGTACTAAAGAATACATCATAAATGTAATTTTTTTATTTGTAAGTTGTCTGGTGGATTTACTTGGTTAACTTTTCAGGTTGGGTTGGATGCTAAAGTGTCGTCAGATACACGCATTCATTATGTTACGACAGGCATCCTATTACAAAAACTGGGTAAGTACAGTAGTATCTCAATTTTCAAAGTTATGAAACATATCTTAATTATATCATAACTGTCTTGTAGTATGAACTTGTCTGAAATAAATTATTATTATTATTAAAGTTAGCTTGTACTCTCCCACTGCTGGGCAAAAGCCTTCCTCCATTCCCAGCAAACCCGGTCCCTAGCCTGAAATAAATGTTTATTGTTAATGAAAATGGTGTTTCACACATACTTATTCTTATGCATGAGTAAAAACTTGGGGTACTGGATAAGAAAACCAGAAGCTCTAAGGGTTTTAAATAATGGGCATTCTCTTCTTGAACATTTGAACTGGAAAATAGAACTTGTAAAAAGAAACTAATAAAAAGTTTAAATGCAATATTTTTTTCAGTGGGTGCCAAGACAATGAATGAGTACACTCACATAATACTTGATGAGGTTCACGAAAGAGGTCAGGAGATGGATTTCCTTCTGCTAGTAGTGAAGAGGCTGTTGTACACTGTGTCACCAAATGTCAAAGTGGTGCTTATGTCAGCCACATTCAACAGTAAAGCATTCTCCGACTACTTCTTGGTACCAACTAGCCGTGGCCCTTGCAGGTCCTCGTGCATCAAAGTAGAAAGGAAAGACACAATGTTCACAGTGAAAGTATTTTATCTAAATCATTTGACTAAGTTTGGATCTGTAAGTATTATTTTATTTTGTTTTTATTGGTTGTATCACTAACTTGTAACATAGGATTATTAATTTTTAATTTTTGTAATATGCTCCTATGAAAATGAATTATTACTCTGGATATTTATTTAGCTGTTAATTCCATACAGTTCTTTGATCACAGTTATTTTCGCATTCTGTAGTTGTGTAAAAAACAATTTTCTTTTGTTTTTAGATTTTGAATCAGTCAACACCCAGAGGCGACGAGCCGTCTATTGCTCCTGAAATGCATCACTTAGTTATTAAGCTGCTGAATGCATTTGAGCAAATTGACAAACAAGAAGACAAAATCACAGATAGGGCACAAGCTGATCTGCCCTCAGTGCTTATATTCTTACCGGGTATCAATGAGATTGAAGACTTGTATGCCTGTCTTACTGACCATGCTTTGCGGTAAGTGGTGCTTCATATAACTATTGAAACTGACTTATATATGTTAGTTAAAATGAAACTTATTATATTTATTTGCAAAAGAAAATTATGCAAAAAAAAATTAATATAAAAATAATATTTTAGCACAAAAATAGTGGACGCAGAATGCGCTTCATACAAATGGTTTGTGCTACCGCTACACTCCACCATAACGTCGGAAGAACAAGTTCGCGTGTTCCGTCGAGCGCCTCCAGGTCACAGGAAGATTATACTGGCCACTAATATTGCTGAGAGCTCCATCACTGTGCCAGATATTAAGTATGGTAAGAGAATTTAATTATATGAATAACTAGCTTTAGCTCGCGACTTCGTCCGCGTGGAATCCATTGAGAAATAAACATTTTCAATTTACCACCCTTTGGGGGGGAATTTCCAAAAATCCTCTCTTAGTGGTAGCCTACTCCTCCCAACAAACACACATGCCAAATTTCTGCTCTTTACGATCAGTAGTTTCGGCTGTGCGTTGTCTGTCAGTCAGTCAGTCAGTAACGGAAGAGTTTTATATATATATAGATAAACTAGCTTTTGCTCGCGACTTCGTCCGCGTGGAGTAATGACTTCCGTCAGAATTTGGGTTTTTCACTTATTTATCGCCTGTTCCATGGTCTATCGATTACATGTGTAAACAAATATTAAAAAAATCAAATTGTCTCCCTTTACAATTATATTAGAAATGTCTCTATGAAATCATGGTCTAAAAAATGCTATGTTCACTTATACATATGCTATGCTCACTTGCTTCACTGGTGGAACCTACATACAAAGTTTTAAGTGAATCCATTGAGAAATAAACATTTTCAATTAACCACCCTTTTCTCCCCTTTGAGGGGGAATTTCCAAAAATCCTCTCTTAGTGGTAGCCTACTCCTCCCAAAAAACACACATGCTAAATTTCAGCTCTTTACGATCAGTAGTTTCGGCTGTGCGTTGTCTGTCATTTACCACTCTTTTCTCCCCTTTTGGGGGGAATTTCCAAAAATCCTCTCTTAGTGGTAGCCTACTCCTCCCAACAAACACACATGCCAAATTCCAGCTCTATACGATCAGTAGTTTCGGCTGTGCGTTTTCTGTCATTTACCACCCTTTTCTCCCCTTTGGGGGGGAATTTCCAAAAATCCTCTCTTAGTGGTAGCCTACTCCTCCCAACAAACACACATGCCAAATTCCAGCTCTATACGATCAGTAGTTTCGGCTGTGCGTTTTCTGTCATTTACCACCCTTTTCTCCCCTTTGGGGGGGAATTTCCAAAAATCCTCTCTTAGTGGTAGCCTACTCCTCCCAAC
This sequence comes from Plusia festucae, assembly GCA_950381575.1. Classification (NCBI taxonomy): domain Eukaryota; kingdom Metazoa; phylum Arthropoda; class Insecta; order Lepidoptera; family Noctuidae; genus Plusia; species Plusia festucae. The sequence continues at coordinate 5,825,955 of OX494450.1, forward strand.
AAACACACCTGCCAAATTTCAGCTCTTTACGATCAGTAGTTTCGGCTGTGCGTTGTCTGTCAGTCAGTCAGTCAGTCAGTCAGTAACGGAAGAGTTTTATATATATAGACTAGCTTTTGCTCGCGACTTCGTCCGCGTGTAGTAATGACTTCCGACAGAATTTGGGTTTTTCACTTAGTTAGGTATCGCCTGTTCCATGGTCTATCGATTACATATGTGTAAACAAACATTGAAAAAATCAAATTGTCTCCCTTTTCAATTATATTAGAAATATTTGTCTCTATGAAATCATGGTCTAAAAATGCTATGTTCACTTATACATATGCTATGCTCACTTGCTTCACTGGTGGAACCTATATACAAAGTTTTAAGTGAATCCATTGAGAAATAAACTTTTTCAATTTACCACCCTTTTCTCTCCTTTGGGGGGGAATTTCCAAAAATCCTCTCTTAGTGGTAGCCTACTCCTCCCAACAAACACACATGCCAAATTTCAGCTCTTTACGATGAGTGGTTTCGGCTGTGCGTTGTCTGTCATTTACCACCCTTTTCTCCTCTTTGGGGGGGAATTTCCAAAAATCCTCTCTTAGTGGTAGCTTACTCCTCCCAACAAACACACATGCCAAATTTCAGCTCTTTACGATGAGTGGTTTCGGCTGTGCGTTGTCTGTCATTTACCACCCTTTTCTCCCCTTTGGGGGGGAATTTCCAAAAATCCTCTCTTAGTGGTAGCCTACTCCTCCCAACAAACACACATGCCAAATTTCAGCTCTTTACGATGAGTGGTTTCGGCTGTGCGTTGTCTGTCATTTACCACCCTTTTCTCCCCTTTGGGGGGGAATTTCCAAAAATCCTCTCTTAGTGGTAGCCTACTCCTCCCAACAAACACACATGCCAAATTTCAGCTCTTTACGATGAGTGGTTTCGGCTGTGCGTTGTCTGTCATTTACCACCCTTTTCTCCCCTTTGGGGGGGAATTTCCAAAAATCCTCTCTTAGTGGTAGCCTACTCCTCCCAACAAACACACATGCCAAATTTCAGCTCTTTACGATGAGTGGTTTTGGCTGTGCGTTGTATGTCATTTACCACCCTTTTCTCCCCTTTGGGGGGGAATTTCCAAAAATCCTCTCTTAGTGGTAGCCTACTCGTCCCAACAAACACACATGCCAAATTTCAGCTCTTTACGATCAGTAGTTTCGGCTGTGCGTTGTCTGTCAGTCAGTCAGTCAGTCAGTCAGTCAGTCAGTAACGGAAGAGTTTTATATATATAGTTTTATATATCCTCTCTTAGTGGTAGCCTACTCCTCCCAACAAACACACATGCCAAATTTCAGCTCTTTACGATGAGTGGTTTCGGCTGTGCGTTGTCTGTCATTTACCACCCTTTTCTCCCCTTTGGGGGGGAATTTCCAAAAATCCTCTCTTAGTGGTAGCCTACTCGTCCCAACAAACACACATGCCAAATTTCAGCTCTTTACGATCAGTAGTTTCGGCTGTGCGTTGTCTGTCAGTCAGTCAGTCAGTCAGTCAGTCAGTAACGGAAGAGTTTTATATATATAGATAGATTATCTGGTCTCCTGAAAGAAATTTCTTAAGAATTAAGCTCGTAGTTCGCCTCCGCTTGCACGTGTGTGCTGTATCGCCCCATTCAGATCTTCTCGAGGCGTCTCCTAGAGGCTCTCAGTACGAATCTTCGCTTTATTCCGTTGTCTACTACGTCTACCACACTACGTCCTTTGACTCGCGTCTGAAACACCGACACAAAGCGGAGCGACAGCGAGGAAAGACGAGGGAACACAAGCGCACCATCCTCACTCTCGTACTTGAGTTCCCTCGTGGAGTATGGGGCATAATAATCAACAAATACATACTATCAGTTTAGGGTTGTCGACAAAAACAGTGCTTGCGGTCATACAAGCAAAATCGGAACAAAGCGGGTTAACGGACCCAACTAACTAAACTAATGATGTAGAACTCGACAACTCGACTGAAATTTTGTTTTTTACTTTGTTTTTAATAACAATGTACCGTAAATGACCCAGTCGACCTATTTCAAATTGTTTTCTATAAGTACCTGATAATACCTAATAGTACCATGGAGTGTCACGTACGAGTTGTCAAGATACACTACGGCCGACGAGTCTTGGCGAATCTGAAACAGCAAGACAGTTTGTGTGAGATGCACGAACACATAATCCGTGAGTGAGAAAGAGACGACAATATCTTGTATCGCTTCTCAGGCCCGCCAAGATACAGCGGCCGAAGTATCCGTAGATAAACAAACAGTAATCAACTTATGGTAACTTGATTGTATGTTGAACAGTGATCGACTACTGCCTCATGAAGATCATGGTGGCTGACCCTGATACGAGCTTCACATCGTTGCGTCTGGACTGGGCAACGAAGACTAACTGTGAACAGAGAGCCGGGCGCGCCGGTCGAGTGAGGGACGGACGAGTGTACAGACTTGTAACTGACAAGTTTTATGTAAGAACATATCTGATAACTTTGAAGTCTATACGTATGCAATTGCGGGGTTCATGACTAAGTGTAAGCCGTTATTTTTGATCGATAAAGGTTAAGCCGCCCTCACCGCGGTTGGTATAGACCAACCGCGGTGAGGGCGGCTTAACCTTCTTAACCATCTATAGAGATGGGTGACCATTTGCAAACATACCTTGTAATTTATCTATGTTTATGTCTGGTTACCATAAGTACAGGTTCTCTACCTAGTTTGGGATCAGATGACTGTGTGTGAGCTGTCCAAGATATTATTATTATTACCTACCTACTCAAATGGCTGAAATATTCAATAAGCTACCAAAAAATAAAGTAATATGTTACTGATTAATTACAATTTTAAACAAAATTATCTTTAACATAGGAGATATTTATTTAACCAATCAACGCTTTACTCACGCGATATTTGGAATCACCGTTGAAACCTTAATTCATTACGAATTCACGGAAGTTTTTTTTAAAATATAGGAGGGATTTAATCAAGAATGCGCCCCTGAGATAACACGGTGCCCGCTGGAAAGATTGGTTCTGCTCTCGAAGATGCTGAACATGGGCCCTCCCTCCGACGTGCTGGCGTTGGCTATGGATCCCCCAGACCTCACCAACATACAACGTACTGTGCTCGTGCTCAAAGAGGTACTTAATTTTAATATACTTTAACGATGTGGTATACAACATGTAACAAAACCCCTGTCCGATCCAATAAAGGCGTATTCGTGGTATAGTTCATAAACCGTCTCGCATAGGCGGCTGCTTTGACACAAAACTGTAGGTAGTAAGTACGTGAACTTTGAGGACCGGTCAGTGTCGCTGTTGCCTTGGATCAGTTTTTATTATTATTTAATCATTCTCAGTGGGGAAAAACAATAATCTCCAATCTATTTAATGGCTACGTATGTGTTCGCAGTACGATACCGAATAATACTCTCAGGGATCGGACAGGGTTTTTGTTACATGCTGTTTTAATTTTTCATTTATAGTTTTTGGTAACGAGTATTACGAGTGGGTTAACGCCGGTAGTGCAATGGGTGGGTTTTAAGCCGGCAACCATATGCTACCGCTTGAAAACAAAAGTAGTCGTAAGATCGTCAAAAGATCTCTATTCAGGTATATCATATCATTTATATCTACAGATCGGTGCCCTGAAGAAGACAGTGGATGACGATTGGGCAAGCGACGACGGTGACGTCACTTATTTGGGCCGTGTCTGCGCTAAGCTGCCGGTGGACGTCAAACTATCCAAACTTATCATGTTGGGGTACATTTACGGTTGCTTGGAGGAAACCGTCATTATGGGTGAGTTTTACTTCAAAGATCCTCCTATGGCGGAATTTTCAACATAGATATTTATGAACACGGGGTTAAACACCTATACATTTGCATTATTATACGAAAAATGTTATTATTCTATCGAAGACTTCTTGAATGACTCCACAATTTAATTTGAATACTAACTTGTAGTTACATAAGAAACCTTAGTTGTTGTAATGGTTGTATATTAGTTAGAAAAACTTAATATTTGCATGCCTAATTTAAGGTAGATTGTAGTAGAACAATTTTATTGTATACCACATTTTTCATGTACCTACTTTCTATGCAAATAAACGATATTATTATTATACTAGATGAAAACCCGGCTCCGCTCGGTTTAAATGTGACTCATGATACACAATGTAGGTAAATATTCTGTAGTCATCGGTTCTATAATATCGGTTCAATTGGCCAATCTCAGGTTTAAAGAAAGAACACATAACAAAGAGTTTATCATAAAAAAAGTTTCAAAAACAATATTTTCGCGAAACGTCAATGACTGAAGAAAAGTATTAAGTTTTGTTATGATTCAATCAATGTTTCCGGCAAGACGTTTCTATAATAATAATAATATGTAATTAAGAAATAAAATTACCGCTGAGCATTGATTTTTGTTATAGTTAGTATTCTTTATTCTATGGTTGTTATCGCAATTGGCCAATCTCAGGTTTAAAGAAAGAACACATAACAAAGAGTTTATCATAAAAAAGGAGTTTATCATAAAAAAAGTTTCAAAAACAATATTTTCGCGAAACATCAACGACTGAAGAAAAGTATTAAGTTTTGTTATGATTAACTCAATGTTGCCGGCATTTTCAGGCTACTTAGGCCCATAGATATATACCTTACAGACTACACATATATTTTATAAGTACATTTTGCGTTATTAATATAAACGTTTCGTTTTACACAGTCAAATGAGTCACAGTTCTTTGTGATGGCTACTTCTTTGGCGCGACGTACGCGATGTGTTAATTGGCGAGGCGTATATTATGCAACGGAACGTGAAAAAAGCGAAATAAATATCGCGTTCCGAAACGATTCTGGTCCCAACTATCATGCAACTGTCATACGCCCTGTCAGCACTGTAATCACTTCAAGGAGGTTGTATGATAATAAACTCCTTGAATCACTTCGAAGCAGAATTATCTGTTACGGAACGCGGCCTTATTAATTACCCAAGATGGCGACTGCGGTTTTTTTGTTTGTCAGTGCCATTAGAATTTAACGAAATTCTCCATAATCCGAATTTTGCGGATATATGTTGTCGACTCGAAATCAATATTTTTTTATGTTTTGTTATTCATATAAGGTTTCGATCGAGTCTACCGTAGCCCTGAACGAAATTATTAATATAGATTATTATTAATAGTATAGGATGATACAAAAATGATCGGTCACATGAACTAAGTACTTTCTTTAACGAAACCATAGTTATTTTTGTATATGATTTGAACTTGATTGCGGTTGTGAAGTGAGTTATTGTACAGTACCTTGTCCCAGTACCAGTGTTCACAGCCGCCATGTAGTTTGAATCGCACTGTAACATATATACATATATTATGCGAGATTCCTAAAAATGTCGTGGTGGCCTAGCGGTTCTATGAGCGGAATCCTATCCACATGGTTGCAGGTTCGAACCCAGGCAAGTACCAACGTGACTTTGTCAAAGTTATATGTACTTTCTTAATAATTCTAAGACATCATTGACAAACAGTGAAGGAAAATCGTGAGGAAATCTGGATTCCAAATATTGGAATCTGAAATCGCCAACTCGCAATGAGCAAGCGTGGTGATCAATGCTCATCCCTTCTCTATATGGGAAGAGGCCTGTGCCCAGCAGTGGGACGTATATAGACCGGTATTATTATATGCGAGACTCCACGCGACTATAATGCCTGGAAAAACCCTCCAATGTATTCGAATTGACACAGAACCAAAAAACTTGGCGTCTTTACAGTTACTCCAGCAAGTTCTGTCTCTAGAAGTTTCATGTTAACTGTAATAGTTTAAAAGACCAACACGACTGCCCACAAAAGTGGTTTTTATGGTTCATAAGTTTATTTCGTCCACCATTATCAATATACCTGGTCAGATTTGGGGTATCCTTAGAATTCTAACATCATCCCTAGTGACATTTTAGTAAGTTAACTATAAGTTAATTAGCACGTTGTTATTTCACAGCGGCTTCAATGTCTGTGAAGAATTTATTCAGCAGTCCATTCCGTGAGCGGTTGAACGCTTACAACTCTAAGCTTACGTGGGCAGATGGATCAACTAGCGACTGTATTGCTTTCCTCAACGTTTACAAGGTACAGTGGTAGTAGTTTTGACAGGTAGGGCAAAGGAGGGGTAGGTTTGGTCCGTTCGAATTGGAGTCTGGTGAGATTCCTACCCTATAGAAGATCGCAGCCAAACAATGTCTGACTGGACGGCCGAGTGGTATAGGTCACCACGCTAATTACCTCTGTGGGCGACGTGCTGTGGGTTCGATGCCCGCATGGGACAAGTATTTGTGTGATCCACAGATGCTTGTTCCAAGTCCGGGTGTTCTTTGTGCATGTGATTTGAATGTTTGTGAAACCCCCCCGCAACACAAGGATTAAATTCCTTAGTGCGGGAGTCGTTGTTTAAAAAAAATGTTGGAGGTGAGTAAGGTACCCAGGCTTTGGGGAGAAGAAGACAGGCTGACAGCGAGTTTGTAGCACCCGTGGTATTACAAGCGTTAGGGGTTACCATCAGGTGGCTCGTATGTTCATTTTCCAACTTCGTAGCATATAAAACAAAGGTTTATTATATCTAACATGTTATAAAATCAGCAACTTACTAAGTAAATTAGAGGCTCAATAGTGGTCGAAATTTCATTTTGTCACTGTGTAAATTTCATACTCATCCGTCTGCGCAATTTTCGTAAAAAAGGGGTACAAAGTTTTTGCTTCACATATATAATGTATAGATATTTTATCGTTTAATTTATTGTCTCGGTAGTGGAAGTGGGGATTAAATGGTTTGGTTTGTGGGGGAGAATTTGCGTTTACAATTTTTCACGCTGTAAATTCTGCCTGTAAAAATTAAGTATGGTGTACGGAAACGTAGTATGTTCTGTCCAGGTGTGGAGCCACCTTCGTCAGCAGCAGTACTTCCGCAACACGCAGCCGGAAGCGGCGTGGGCGCGGCGCTTCTACGTACAAGCGCGAGCTTTGCGGGAGCTGGACGACCTCGTTCGCGACCTGCGACACAGGCTCGCCACGCTCGGCATCGACCCCGTCGACGGCAAGTCGCCGTGGAACAAGCATGAGCTGGCCTTGCTGTACAAGGTCGATGAACTTTCTTTTAATATTGGACTTACACTTGAGAAAAAGTATCAGTGGATTACAGTTTCACGACTTGAGTAGCTTTGAATGTCAGTTACACTTTAGTGTGTCAGTGTCAGTGTCAGTTGCAGAGAGTTTAGTGGAACTGGACATCAGTAAGGCTGCGGTTTCACTGAGGCGGAGCAGAGCAGAGCCGCGATTCGCCAATGAATGGAGAAGAGATAAAGATTTCAAGCCATGTGATTGGTGAATCGCCGCGCAGCTCGTCTCCACTCTCCTCCGCTCCGCCTCAATGGAACTGAAACCTAACACTGGTGTCAGTAACACTGGACTTTATTATAACTAGACATAATAACACCAGTGTCAGTGACGTTAATGTTATTTCTACAGATAATACTGGCGGGAGCGTTTTACCCTCAATACTTCGTGCAAGTTTCGGAAGACGAGTCGCGAGAAAGGGAGGCAGTCCGCACGCTCGGAGGACTCGACCCAAGGAACACAGTGAGTATTTTTTACCAATTCGTACAATAATATCCTCTTTAAGATGGTACTCGCCCGTCTTAAGTAAGGAAGGACTAGCAAAAAACAAATACACCAGCAGTCTTCCAGAAAATCTTATAATATTCGATGTATTGCTAAATATTTTTATCTAATTTATATTTTTTTTACTAGGTGTACCTGCGAAACTTCCCAGACAACCAGCCCGGTGAAGTGTATGCGACGGCGATTAAAAAAGCAGTCTTCAAGCACATATCTGACGAACCCCGCGTCTCATTTGACAAGAATAGCAAGTAATTATGTTTATCTGTTTATTTCGCGCAGTCCTCTTAATCGTTATTAATATTTTTGTTAAAAAAGACAACACGCTACTTGGGAGGTTTGATGCGACGATTCTTCACAATAGCCCGAGCACATTAGGAGCGGTAAAGAGTGTGTCACAAAAGTCATAATATAATAAAATTTCACATTACCTAAACTTGACAAAGAATAAACATTTCCATACAACGTGGCAATGCAGCCAACCTAGTGGGCACACTTCCGGTCGACAGCGATGAGGATGAATACTTTGACGCCATCCTTTAGATTCTAGTTTTTAATTATTTATGTTTGTTAATTTTTTTTTTGTGTGTATATATTTATGGCTGACTATTTTAGTTTATGTTAAGATTGTTAATATTTAAATTAAATTTCATGAAATGGAAAAAAAAAACAAAAACAGGATACCAACATTTTTATACTGAATGTTTAACCGTCTTCCCTTCCCTCTTATTACACACCGCCATCCCCCAATTCTTGTTCCCTCCCCTCACACATTCACACTCGATTACTCACTCATTCAATCATGTTTGACACCCGGTCCTTTCATCCCTACATGTATACCCTTTGTACCAGTTATTCACATAGTTATTAATTTTATTTTCCATGTTGGTAAAAAAACAAAGTGTTATTATTATTATATGTCGATCGCATAAAACTGAACTTATTTCAAATACGGGCGTATTGTAAGTAGGATAATATTATGTGGACGCTTCATTGAGTCGAATATATTATGCCATTATTTAAGTATTATTTTTCATGTTTTTAAATGTTTCTATTTTTTTTATCTTTCTTTCAGGAAAATCTATTTGACTTTTAACGATGGTTTAGATGAAAAGAGTGGTGGGCAAAACAGAGGGGTAAGTATAGTTTTATTAAGTTATTTATCACCTTTTTTTCATCGTATTTGAACAATTTTCATCATCACTTTTATATCATAACTAGCATCCCGCAAGCATAGCAAAGAGTTTTGCATTGAGTTTTTGGATAACAAAGTCATTTGTGACTGTGTCAACCTATGTGTGTCGGTATCATGTATTTTTTTTTTTTTTTTTTTAAAAGATTACTATCAATGTGGGTCGCACATTACTAGTAATCTTGTTAACCCCTCGTGCTAAGCTCATATGCTTGTGTTACGAGTGGGTTCACGTCGGTAGTATAATGGGTGGGATTCGAACCCGCAACCACATGATCGCAAGTCCGACGCCCTAGCCATTAGGCTACCGCCGCGTATTGTCTCTTACTGTTTGTTACCTCTTCAGGTATTTAAAATACTGAACTAATTTTAATAAAATTTAGTATGGAGGTAGAAGACACGCTGGATTAACATTTTTATCCCAAAAAAAAATAAAGCTATCTGAAAACAGCAGGTAACATCGCGAGGCGCAGCTAGTGTAAAGATTTGATTACGATTACACTCAAGAGTTCTGATTTCGATTGTTTGTTTCTAGGACCCGTCCATACCTGGACAAGTAGTGCTGCCTGTGTACAAAGCTGTGAAAGCTCGACAACTACGTATCGATATAAGAATACCTTTATTACCGTAAGTCAAAAACCTTTATTGTTTTAGGTATTGTAGGGTATCTCACGAATAACAATACCAGCGTGACGTATACAAGTTATTTATTAAGCAATCGTTAAATCGTTAAAAGTACACTCTTGCGTTACAAAATAATTAATTTATCAGAACTCATCGAACATCCAACTTCTCTGTATCATTCCCCAAAACCAGAAGGCTCACTTCCTTTTTTAAACGCCCGACCGCGTCCCGCCAAAACAAAAGAACCCCTCACCAGTGTAGCTAGCAAACCACAATCCAAAAATACCGTAAAATGTAGTCTGTGTGGCCAGTATAAGTAGTTTTGTGAAAGAATTAATAAATAAAATTAATAAAACCTTACAGTATAATGGTGCTGATTCCCTTGTACGCAAACTAAACCTTTGCTATTTTTTACTAATATGAAGCGTGAGAAAAGGACGGGGACAGATAACAACTAACTTAGAAATGTCAAACTACTTTTTGCCTTGTACTCACTGTGTTTTTAGTGCACACGTTTTTGCTTTTGCAAAATTGTATGGGAATTTTAGACGGAATTTAATTTGACAGCACTAATTTTCGCCTATCGTTGTATTATTGTATACAAGTGAAAATTCCCTTCGAATTTGTGACTGTCATTTACAAACAGTTTCTACTTCTTTATCGATATATAATTTGTATCGATAACTATTGTCTTTGAATCGATTTTACTTTTAAAAAAATTAACATTTATTTGACTCCTCCGTAATAATCAATTACGGAGGAGTCAAATAAATGTTAATTTATAAATGTTACTTTGTTGTTTATAAATGTTAATTAACTTAACTTTCACTAGACCTGACAAGGCGAATGCGCTAGCTGCTTCATTGGCTATGGATAAGTTGTCTTTGAACTTAGAAGCGATGGTGCCTCGGCTTCCGGAGATAGATGATACACATTTACCTATTACAATATCTCAGGTAAATAACACTTTTCATACCGTCATAATTTTTACATTCATGTTAATTTATAACATGAAATAGGAAAGTAATAACATTCACACCAATTTTTTATTTAACCAGCATTACTTTTAGCATACATGTATTTAAAAACAAGTATGTATGTGTCAAATATTTTAATGTTAGGAAAGCCTATAATTTCAGTAGATTTTACAATAAGCAATTTTATTTTGTAATAATGTAAAATATATCTCAACCAGTTGACAAGCATAAACAAGTTCTGGGTGCAATACGGGGACGAGAGCACAGCTGCTGAGCTGGCGGGCATCCAGCAGGCGTTGAACAAGAGTCCGCTGCTCGCGCACACGGGCACGCTGGCCGCCGGCGACGTGCTGGCCGCGCCCTACTCGCACGCCGGCCGCACCGACATGTACCGCGTGCGGGTCGTGGCCTTGCTGCCTAAGGACATGCTCGAGGTAGGATGCTCATGATAATGTTGGAATTTAATAAAGAATTAAAGTTTTCTTTCCTCCGACAGGAGTCGGAACTTTTGTTTTTAGCCAGAGCTCTGCGGGATTACTAATTCCCACGCAGCTCTGGCAGGTCTTGGTCCCCGAAGGTCCATAGGTCCATAGGGGTCAGTGTAAAATTTCCACCCCTCACTACTTCCGAAAACGTGCGCGTAAGACTTTGCATTCCCATCCTCTGTGGCCTGTCAGCTGATCGGGAGGCGGGTTGCCCTCCCCGTCACCCGCAGGCCTGACCTGAAGGTGGTCCGTGGTCTGAGGTTGTTTACGACTACTACACTACTAGTGTGTTGGTTAAAATTTTTCCTGTCCCTTTGTTAACCGACTTCAAAGAAGGAGGAGGCCCTTTGTGTGTATTTTTTTTCGGGTAAAAGTAGCCTGGCAGGATTTGTTAATCAATATAATATTTCATAAATTTCGCTCTCCAAGGTCTGTAGCCTAAACGGCTTGATCCATTTCATCACCGTTTCCATTTACTTTCTAAGGGTGGTTTTCGTGATATCGAAAGAAAAAGACTTAATCACAAATATAGTAATGTTTTATTATCGCAGGTGTTGTACATAGACTACGGCAGCGTTGGGCGCGTGCACATGTGCAACCTGCGGGAGCTGCCGGGCGCAGTGCGGGGCACGTCGCCGCTGGCCATGCGCTGCCGCCTGGCGGCGCTGGCTCCCTCGCCGCTGCTGGACCCGCACGAGCACTACACGCCCGCCGCCACGCACTGCTTCCAGCAGCTCGCCGCGCGCGGACGGCTGCTCGCCAAGGTAGGCACGTCGCCGCTGGCCATGCGCTGCCGCCTGGCGGCGCTGGCGCCCTCGCCGCTGCTGGACCCGCACGAGCACTACACGCCCGCCGCCACGCACTGCTTCCAGCAGCTCGCCGCGCGCGGACGGCTGCTCGCCAAGGTAGGCACGTCGCCGCTGGCCATGCGCTGCTGGCGCCCTCGCCGCTGCTGGACCCGCACGAGCACTACACGCCCGCCGCCACGCACTGCTTCCAGCAGCTCGCCGCGCGCGGACGGCTGCTCGCCAAGGTAGGCACGTCGCCGCTGGCCATGCGCTGCTGGCGCCCTCGCCGCTGCTGGACCCGCACGAGCACTACACGCCCGCCGCCACGCACTGCTTCCAGCAGCTCGCCGCGCGCGGACGGCTGCTCGCCAAGGTAGGCACGTCGCCGCTGGCCATGCGCTGCTGGCGCCCTCGCCGCTGCTGGACCCGCACGAGCACTACACGCCCGCCGCCACGCACTGCTTCCAGCAGCTCGCCGCGCGCGGACGGCTGCTCGCCAAGGTAGGCACGTCGCCGCTGGCCATGCGCTGCCGCCTGGCGGCGCTGGCGCCCTCGCCGCTGCTGGACCCGCACGAGCACTACACGCCCGCCGCCACGCACTGCTTCCAGCAGCTCGCCGCGCGCGGACGGCTGCTCGCCAAGGTAGGCACGTCGCCGCTGGCCATGCGCTGCCGCCTGGCGGCGCTGGCGCCCTCGCCGCTGCTGGACCCGCACGAGCACTACACGCCCGCCGCCACGCACTGCTTCCAGCAGCTCGCCGCGCGCGGACGGCTGCTCGCCAAGGTAGGCACGTCGCCGCTGGCCATGCGCTGCCGCCTGGCGGCGCTGGCGCCCTCGCCGCTGCTGGACCCGCACGAGCACTACACGCCCGCCGCCACGCACTGCTTCCAGCAGCTCGCCGCGCGCGGACGGCTGCTCGCCAAGGTAGGCACGTCGCCGCTGGCCATGCGCTGCCGCCTGGCGGCGCTGGCGCCCTCGCCGCTGCTGGACCCGCACGAGCACTACACGCCCGCCGCCACGCACTGCTTCCAGCAGCTCGCCGCGCGCGGACGGCTGCTCGCCAAGGTAGGCACGTCGCCGCTGGCCATGCGCTGCCGCCTGGCGGCGCTGGCGCCCTCGCCGCTGCTGGACCCGCACGAGCACTACACGCCCGCCGCCACGCACTGCTTCCAGCAGCTCGCCGCGCGCGGACGGCTGCTCGCCAAGGTAGGCACGTCGCCGCTGGCCATGCGCTGCCGCCTGGCGCATGGTTCATACAAGCGCAGGCCACTTTCGCGCTGAAAGGTAAGAAAGAAAAGTGAAAGAGAGAAAAAAAGAATGGTGACTGCGAAAATTGTATGCAATCTAATTTTCATATCTTCTCTTCGTGACAATTGTTCTAATACTCAATCTAACCAAAAAGAGGTTGGTTAGGAGGTTATTTGAGTTTACGATGCAGATGAAAGGAGAAACATTTAATAAGCATTTTACATGTTCATTATACCAGGTGTACTCCGTGGTGCATGGTGTGGTGGCCATTGACCTGCTTGCAGAGGGCGGGAAGCTGAACGTGAATGAAGAACTTATCAAGCGTGGTTTCGCAATACCTTGCGAGGAAAGCTATGAGTCTAAGGTGCGTATGCGCAATGTGACGCAACATGGTAAGAAAATACGGTTATGTATATAATTATTTTCTATCAGAAAATATCTATATAAAAATCTATAGATTTTTTTTCTATGTATGAATCGGCAATTGGATATCAAACATTTTTCAACTATTTGGATATATTCAAATCTTAATGATGAATTTTATTTACACAGTTAAACCACGACATAAGACAGACGGCCACAGACTTAAACATGGCACAAAAGCGGGCTCACAACAGGGAACAGTTGGAGATGGCGTACTATCAGATGCACGAGATCGAACCCCCTAGCACCAAGGAGTGTGACTCTGATGTCTGTCTTAAAGGACCATACAGGTGACCTACACAAACTGTCAGTACTTCTCTCGGCCCGAGCTGACTAGCTCAGGTTTCGTACAAAGTAAAAATAAAGAATACATGTATGTTTTTGTTATAAGTAATGGCATAAACCAGTATTTACGCCCAAAATTTTTAATCCATCAACAGATTATCTCTATCTCTCTCTCAGACGTAAAGGCATTTATTACTTCGCTACCAATACGAAGCCGGGTCGCAAATCACTTTAAAAGCAAAGTCAAAACTCACTACGTTTAATAAATGTATGATAAGTACGTTAATAATTGTAATATCTTGCAGTCCACTAGAGACATCTGTACACAACTTGATGTACTCAAGCCGCGACAAGAAAGTCCAGATCGAGTGGAGCTCCGTCAACTCCGTGCTGCTCGATACGGAACCACAGGAACGCTATGAGAGGTAAACAGATTCAGATACTTATAGCCTGGCAAATTCGTTCGTGACACTTCGGAGGGTGGAAGAGGACGTTAACACCCAATGACGGCGCCCGAAGTGTTGGATGACGCCCGCTCCCCCCCCCCCCCGTCCACTTCGCGTTTATAGCCTGGCAAATTTGTTCGTGACACTTCGGTGGATGTTAACACCCAATGACGGCGCCCGAAGTGTTGGATGACGCTCCCTTCCTCCCCCTCCCCCCCCACCTCCACGACGCTTTGCGTCCCCTATCGCGGCAAATCATGGTAATGAAACGTACGATATTACCAAGCATACTTACTTGAATCTCACTTGGATACACAATCTTTTCATTTGGCCTGCATAACCTGGCCTGTTGGTCTAGTGGTTTGTGAGCCTGACTGCTAAACCGGAAGTCGTGGGCTCGATTCCCACCCAGGAGAAATCATTGTGTGGTTAGCATGGGTGTCATTTATCTATAATATGAAAGTATTTACAAATATATAAGTATGTTTATCAGTTGTCTAGTCCAAACTGATAAACGTACTAGATACTGGTCCAAACTAGGCAGAGCCTATACTATGCCATAGTATAGGCTCTATGCCATAGACCAGTATCTAGTACGTTTTTACGACGAGTTGTCCCAAGATATTATAATTTGAACTTAATCGTTCTCGCTAGGTTGCTGGTAGCGGCCACAGTCGGCTGCAACCAGGAGGGCACGACGTTAACGTTACGGCACACAACACTGATGCCCAACATCCCCGGCCTGCCTGCTATTATCGCACTGCTTTTCTGTCCTATGTGAGTATATTAGCAGTAATAAATAAAATAAATGTGGACAACATCACATACATTGCTCCGAATACAATGTAAGTAGTTAAAGCACTTGTGTTATCGAATCTGAGACAACGAAGGTATCACAACACCCAGACCCGAGACAATGTAGAAAAGTGTTTTTCTACATTATTTAGCTTTAAAAGCTTATATCTTATCTTTACTAGCTTTTGCTCGCGGCTCCGACCGCGGGAGAGTCGGTTATCGCGGCGAAAAAGGGCTATCCAACACTGAAATAATTTTTCAATTCTGACCAGTAACTAGTTCCTGAGATTAGCGCATTTTTTCAAATCGTACCTCAAACAAAAAAACTTCAGCTTTATATAATTATAGTCAACAAAAAAATATCTAATACCCAATTTCCGTGGTCAGTGCTGAGCTTCGTCGCAACTCGTCGCGGTCGCGTTACGCGAGTGCGTTGTGCGGGCTCGGCAGCACGGATGCCGGCATGCCGTACTTGCCCGAGCACGACCTGCTCGTCAACGTCGATGCCGACCTTGACGTACACGACATCGGCCTGGTCAGTATATCTTAAAAGTTTGTTTTCTGAAATTTACGCCATTCGCTTTGAAATGAAACTACTTTTAAACGGATTCTATCGCGGTGACGCCTTTGCTAGTTTTAACATTATTAAATTGTTTATGTCGATATTAATTATCCATTTATTTTTTATAATATGCGTGCATGGAATTTAATACGTCCTTCATCCTGTAAGTAATGTATAATGGGCTGTAGATCAACCACATTCGCCACTTGATGGACTATATGATGTTCTGCGAGGAGGGCCAGGAGATGCCCACAGCCGACGACGAGTTCATCGCGCAGGTGCCCAAACTGCTACGCAAGGATCTCATGGAGTACGTATAAATCTATTATTTTTTGGAGACAAAAAAAAAGTTCGTCTTTAAATTCGCTTTACGGACGATAATTTTACGTGATAAGATCGAAGAAAACATTATATCTAAATTATCTATTTATAATAAAAAAAAAAAAAATTGCATACTGTCTCTCTTCTACTCGGACGGATCAACTGATGGAGAGGAAGAAAGATAGATGCGTCACAAGCTGAACGCTTGCTTAGTCGGATCTTGCCTCTCTATCGCTTGTTCCGCGCTCTCGCTTGCACGCTCGGCTCAGGCGAACGTGACACTTTTTCGTGAATACAGCCGGCGTTCATCTATTTATAAGATGAAGTCCGTTGATAACGGAAAGCGACTACGACGAAACGACGAAAGTACTAAGTATTGATGATAGAGTAATTCCATCAGGCTGCTGATGAAGCGCCGCACGCACCGCGCGTCGGAGCTGGTCCCGCGCGCGTGGGACTGGCGCTCCGTGGACGAGCACGAGCTGCTGGAGATCTCCGTGCCCGACATGGCCGAGCGCGCCGTGCTCTACCCGCTGCACGCGCCGCTCGAGCTGCTGCCGCTCTCCCGGGACCTGCTGCTCAAGCTCAAACACGACAACGATGAGCTCAAGATACTCGTCACCAGGTAACATTACATACACAATAATAAACTACTTATGTTGCATAGTAAATTGGGTTGTGGTCGTCAGATAGGCAGTCGCTTCATGTGAAATACGGTGTTCAGCTAAATCTGGTAAGACTGGACGCTGACCCCAAAATAGCTTGGAAAAAAGCTAGACAAGAAGATAGATAGAATACTTAATTTTACACAACTGTTTTTCAACAATGCAAGATACATAGACACAAAATAAACTACACATTTACAGTGTTGACTACGGTCGATACTATTTTTCCTTCTCCTATAAACTACTTCATATTTATTTCGTTGTAGGTTCCAAGACAGATAATCGTTTCCCTGGGACACACCAAGCTTAATTGGCTAGGTTGTATTCATTGGTTATCATCGCAGATATAGAAGTTGTAATGATGGGATAATGGCGGGCGTGTTCCAAAAAAATAAAAATTGACTCATACTTTTAGAAAACTATCCGTGTACTAAAGTTTTTAATTACGATAAAATAATAATGTTCCTTCAGCGATGAGCAGCCAATACTAATCGCTCCCTTTATTGGCATCATACTCAATTTAGATCGTGATTCGCAATGAAAAATGTATAATGTACAATTGTCTAATTTGAATTATGACCCACCACAGGCCTATTTTCTTACAGGCTTAAAATACAATAAGGCTGAAATTCGCGTAAACATATATTCCTCAACTTTCGTCTTGTTTTTCGTTATTTTTACAGATTCAAACGATTCTTTGTGAGTGAATCGTGATTCAAACTGGGCTATCGTACATAGTAGGTAGATTGATACGTTTGATTTCGATTCAAAATATCGAAATTGTATTTTAAAATCCAGACTATTGCGATCACTGAAATTGATTGCAGGTCGCGATCGCGATTGACTGTGTATGGACCAGCTGTGTATAGAAATCGCCGCTCAGAATATCATGCATGAGTTATTGTATTATCAGAATAATAGAATTATAAACAATTGTAGACTAAAATTATATAATGACCTAATTACAAGCAATTTGGACGTAATAACTAATTACCTATAATTTGGTAATGACACCACTTATTTTCCCTAATGAGTTGAAAATTGCCTTAAACAAATCAGGTTTTAAAGGCGGTAAAGTAAAAACGCAAAAAAATATATCGCCATTCACAAATAAAGGACTACCATCACAATACAACATTTTTGTATAATACTTGGGTTATATTTTAAACATAGTAGCTGATTAATGCTCGTAATGTTGATGATATTTATCCCGAAATGTATCAGTCCTACCAAATCTTGTTTTATTAATTCACGTGTCACATTTAAAGTTTTACAGCTGTGCTAGTTACGTCGTAAAAGCTTATACTTGTATTTTTATAATATTATGTGAAACGTCATTAAACGGTCCCAGCTATAGTATACAGAGTTATTTTTACAAACGAAAATTAGCACCTCAATATCAGTTTTGAAATCGATTGCCATTATAAAATTTAAACAATAAATCGATATTCGAGTTTTATTATTTTTTACTTTCCTGGGGTCTTATTCACTAAGTCTTACTGGTTAACGTGCTATTACGTGTCGGGTTAAGAGAGGCTTTATCTCTTTTAACTTAGTATACCTTTAAGTAAAAACCTGTTAAATGACCAAAAACGTGAAATCTTTTTTGTGTTCTGAGAGTCACTGGGTAGTGTTAGTGTATAACACTACCCAGTGACTCTCAGAACACAAAAAAGATTTAGCGATCGGCGTCATGCCACGTTATGTTTTGTTTGGACTTATAGAATAACCCCCTGTATAGAGGTTTTCATTTGATTGTCGATAAAAAAATTGGATAAATAGTAATAATAATAAGTTTATTATATTTTCTTTGTACAGGTCTCCGCTATCAGCAAGCACGGAGTTTACATGCAAGTTGTGTAGCACGGAACTCATGCCTCTGCACGCGATGCGCATACATTTATATTCCAACGCTCACAGAGAAAAGGAAGAGGACTTGCGATCACTTCAGACATAGATACAGTTACAGTAGGTACATCCTAGTCTGTGACAATACAATTTATTAAAAGTAAATGGATCTTTAATCTTATACTTATTGCTGATCGTGTAATTGCAACCTAATTTTAAGTAAGTTAATCTTAGTAGTTTTTTTCGCAACATTTTAAGCGCACTCAACTATAATCACTCAGTTCTGAATCGCCGTCAAGTCTGTTTCTATCACTTAAAACCGCATACTGACTTTGCAAGGCATGCCCATTAACGACACACAAGCTCTCGCTAGGTATGTACTTTATTTAATGTTCGTGTCGAGGCATGTGCTATGCCTGCGCCCGTGCGAGGCGAGCCAGCGTTTGTCGGCTTATACAACGACGGACAATCGAACATTTATTTCTCATGCATTTACTCGTCCCGAGCATATGTTGGTATATTTTTCCGAAACACAGGCTGAGGCATACGTTTTGCGCCGTACGCGGCAGTTGCCTCGCAGTCTGGATGCGACTTCTGGTCTACACTTTGTACTCTGTGTACTCTGATAGACTTGGAATGTCTTAAAGTAAGATTTATTTGGAAATCTGTTTATTAGAGATTTTCATTCAAGTGTAAAGTTGACCATTTAACGCTGTTTTTCATTAAAAAATAAAACACATTTTCCCACCGAGACATAGCCTGTAGTGAATTCTTATTGTTGCCAATCAATCAATCATTATGTCAAATATGTACCCATGTCACATATACTATAATTGAATTACTTTGAATATTCATGGCCTACCTGCGTTGTACCGTTTAATTTATATATAGTCAGAGAATTGTTTACATTCAATAAATTGTATCATCACTGGTATAACTTAAATTCAAGAATTATCGACACCACTGACTGAATAACATTAACCCACTTTATTTGCGTAATTATACGTTTTTTTGTATTTGTAGAAGTTAGGATTTCCTACGATATTTTTTTCATTTTCGTTATGCCCTTTTCCTAGAATTAATTTTCTACACAGTATTATACTGGGATATTGCCTATAGGTATTATATACCTGAAAATACCATAATATCATACTAAGGCTCAGTTTTGTGACCCCGAGTTAACTCCAACAATTGTTAAATATGTTAACTAATGTTTTGAAATTTCGGTAAAACGCGTTTTTTCGTAAATTTTTAGTCTATCAAATGGTCTTCAAATAAGTTGGAGAGTTAATTATTTAACGATTTGTGAAAATAATAATTGACGAATAAACGCGTTCTACCGAAGTTTGAAAACATTAGTTAACATAATATTTAAGCATTGGTTGAGTTACTCGGGGTTAACTGGGCTTAAGTTAAAGTTTTCTCACTTCCCCTAAGTTTGATCTTGACTAAGGAAAATTTGCCGTTTATAACTGTTTACTTGATTTATTTTATTATTGAGTTAATTAGTATAAGTATATTAATAAGCGAATTATTAAACAACTGTTGTTTTTAAGAGCGCATCCAGTTTTCAAGTAACGATTTCCCCATAGTCATGACATGTTTATATTTTTTCAAGTATTAGTTTAAAAGAGAGATTTAAAAAATTAGTGTTAAAATTGTTACCTACTTATAATCTGGATCAGCTCTTGTATGACGATTTTTAGATCATAAGTTTGTTTTCGTTTTTTTTTTATGTTCTTGTGATATTGATTACTAAGTTCCTGCCTACATAATGTAGAATTATTTTTGCATCTACGAGTGTAATGCACGAAAGACGATCTGATTGTGATCTTATTAAATTACCTCAAAATAATGTCTAAAAAAAATCCAATTGATTCTTGACTAAAATAGTGCCAGATAAAAATATACATATAATTTAAGTTAAGTATGTATAAAAGTTTATAAAAAATACTATCAGGTAAGTTGTTTACTAAGATTGTATAAAAAATTATAAACTGTAACATTCTTTTTTTTTTGTTAAAACATTGTTGAGACTTGACTTGTGATTAAACAAAATAATTAAAAATATACAAATGTATATCCATGTTTTGGTTTTATTTCTACGTACATGCTTTTACTGTATATCCTTGATCTTTTAACAAAGTAAAAAAAAATAAGAAATCGTATAATTAAATGAAGTATATTTACACGTGTTAAACTTGAGGTTTACGCGAATTTCAAACACTGTCTGACCGTGACCATGACACCTGCAAAGGCGTTGAGCCATCGGGAACTAAAATCAACATAAACCGCGATAGAATCCGAAAATGCTTTATTTCAACGAATAAAACTCTTAACATGCTGTGATCACATACCATATATCTCTTAAAAGTAACACTCAAACCATTGCATGTTTACATAATTACATGTGACAGCTCAAGGTCACAAAAAATTGCTATTTCTATGTCATTTATGTAGCATAATGGACTCAAATAAGTGGACAACAATACTGTGGTTATTGGATATGGGACCTGTTAAACAGGTTATGTACTAGAGTCACGCACAGCGCTGCAGCAAATAGTCAATGGACAGACGCCGGTGTCAGCGGTTATAGTCATAGAACTGTTTACGTAAATAAAATATACTTATATTTATACTGTGATATAATGTGGCAGCCTCAAGGAAGTTTGGATCAAGTACTTGAGTGAGTAGAAATGTTTCTAAGTGAAAAAGGTATAGGATAGAAGAATTTGTGATAGATGTTTGCACAGCTGATTGATAACTAGATTCTACGATAATTTAGTGATAACGTTGGTAGGTTTACGATTTTAAATGTTTGTTATAGAAGTTAGTTTCTGGGTAGTTTTGATTGCAAAATTTTTGTATCTTTTTTCCATAAAATAATTATGTTAAAAGAAGTTACAAACATGAATTCAAAATATAAAATTTAGTTATGATGTAAATACCGAAGTGTTAATGAACTAAGTGTAATAACCTTAAACCTTGTAAAGTCAATCGGAAGTAGTTACCTTAATGTGATAACTCTTATCAGATTGAAAATATACAGCTATAAATTTGTTACACCAATGATTCTGCAACTCCTAATGCTTGTATATTTATGACCTATAAGACCTATTACAGAAAAAACTTAATCTTCACGGAAATTTAAACAGGTATGCAAAATTAAAACGAATTTGCTAAAAGTACTGCAACTTATAAAGAAGTGTTTGATGCTGATTAATTTAATAAATAAATAATTAATTTGCTATAAGACACTTGTACTTATATTTTGTATACGACTGTACTTATTACTAGTGGCGGATCCCGAAAAGTCAAATAGTAAGAATATTTACTTAGTGTGTCAGATATCGTAACAAAATATGGAATATGCCACAGGCCATCTATGATATTATATATATCCATATATATTTAATATATATCCATATCTTTTCACCTATGTCTAAGTAAGTTCCCCATCCATTCGAGCTTCCCTGGATTCATCCTAGTTTAGAGGGGGAGCGTCCGGGCGGGGTAATTTGTAGTCCGGGTTTAAAAAATGTCTTGGACTGTCCGCGAAGATGATTTATGATAATATTATCAACTGTTTTTATTATACTGTCTATAAGTTTAAAGAAAACTGTTAACATGTCCGGTTTCTGGGTTCTAAAATCCGGGGTTTTCCCGCGTCATGTCCTGGTTGCTAAGCTTTGGAGATGGCAACCCCAAGGCATAATTTTTACCAGAAAAAAAGAAACAAAAATATGACGTCACTGGGTCATATGAGTTTGTGGCATTATAATATCTATCTATACCTACGTATATCATTGTATTTGAAAGTAAATAGATCTTATTACGCCCTCAACACTTAGTAAACGAGATAGAAAGGAATGTGGTATTATTTACAAGTGTTCTCGGGTGACAAACTCTATATCAAACGAGACTGTTTTAAGATACAATGGACTGCAAATTAATATCACTATGCTTTTAAAAGTTTTTGGTTTAGTTAGTTATTTAGTTACGTGAGATCCAGCTCGCTTAGTCCTAATATTTAAGACTAGCTGACCCGCCCCGATTCCTCACGGGTAGCTAAGTAGTAAACCTCTGTAATTATACACACACAAAAATCTTCCTACTGAATTGAAGCGGCGGCGGCGGTAGCCTAATGGCTAGGGCGTCGAACTTGCGATCGTGTGGTTGCGGGTTCGAATCCCACCCATAACACTACAGACGTGAACCCACTCGTAACACAAGCATCTTAGCTTAGCACGAGGGGTTAACGAGATTACTAGTAATGTGCGACCCACATTGCTAGTAATGTTAAAAAAAAAAATATTCTCTATATTGCTCAAAACTCGTTGCGTAGTTTGAAAGATCTTAGCCGACAGACTGCGGTAACTACCTTGTTAGTACATTATATGCAAATAATGAATGTTTCTATAGTTAACGTGTTAATAAACACTACATGACTTTCAGAATCAAGTGTCTTAGATGCTAATTAGCTACCGCATAGATTATTACAGACTGTCGGGAATCGAACCTAAAACCCATAGACGTAACGCAAAAGATGAAACCAGAATCACTCGGTCACTAAGAACAAAAAAAAATTAATTACATTTGAAGTCATTAGAAAATAATAAACTTATTTAATTAATATTACAACTTAATTTCTTAAATGAGGAATGAATACACTTTCATTTTATTGATGATATTTTAACAGACTTTTAAAAGGCGGAGGTTCTATGTTCGGCTGTATGTATTTTTTTTTATCGACGCAATGTTTACTGACACAAAATGGTAAGGTACCTACTTTTTTTATTATAACTTCCGTGAGACGAAATCATAATTATTTAAAGAATCAACGGCTTACTCACGCGCATTCTCGGGATCGCCCGACTAGTTTCAGACAATAAGAGTCCTTAATCATGAGCTGATGACTGATCCTATTGAGTCTGAAACTAGTCGGGCGATCCCGAGAATGCGCGTGATGAATGTAATGTAATTAAAAATGGTTGCTGGCAAAATATCTGCATATAGTTACACAAATTTTATATTTAAGCTATATTAAGTTCCACCAAGAAGTTTTAAGATTTGGCCACCGGGTCAGATAAATAAGTGGCACTATAATCGTGTTGTTCCGTATTCTATAGATTCCTACATTTCAATATACCTATGTGTCGGTGTCGTAAAACTTAGTTACCTTAACTAACTACGTTTACGGTACGAGGTAACATTAATCATCTACACGCAATACGTTTTGTTAATTTACTCTCATAATACGTAGGTACCTACCAATTTTTATAATATTACTATTTATCTTAAATGAGATTTTACTTTGCACGCCTCATCGCCTTGATTTGAACTATTTATAGGGTTCCGTAGGTACCTCAAAAGGAAAACGGAACCCTTATATCACTTTCTTGTCCGTCTGTCAGTCCGTGCATTCGTCCGACATAATAACTGACAGTAAAAAAAATCTACTCAATATTTTATTGCACTCCATAAAAGATGTAAAAAGGTAAAGTACAGTTTTAAAGGTATAAAATTAATTAAAACTAAAATTTATCAAAAATACAATAGATATCATCTTAAAAATTCTCTAACCAAAAGTCGATTGGCTTTAGAAAATTAAGAAGAAGAAGACTAGAATATCTGAAAGAAATAGTTCGAATATCGTACCTTCGTGCGATAGAATTCGGTTTTTTTTTATTCATTTATGTGTTATCAAATTATATATAAATGAAACACCGCCAGGGTGTGTGATTGCTGTTATTTTGTCAGTAGGCGTTCCGCGGTCACTGGCCCTTTAGCCACCGCTTCTTCACAGCGTCTTGGCGGAGAGTTACCACCAGGTGAGGTCTCCTCCAGTTACCCGTACCCGGAAGTGACCCGGCGGCCGGTCGTCGGCCGGCGACTGAAAGCGTATAAGTTCCTCGTCTGAATCGCTTCCAAGGCGAGCCGGTCACGCCTTGGCCTAAGGTCCTGCAATATCTTAATTGTTTGTGAACGGTAATGAAACACCATGTTTACGAATACAATGCACAGCGTACTCGCGCCGTATGTGCATTGCGTGAGTACACGTGTGTAGAGGCGAGAATGTTTAGGATTCGGTGTGCGTAACTTGGCCCACGACTCACGCTGATTGCATGTTATGTAGGTATGTATATCGTTGTTGTATGAGTAAGTGTAGGCAGAAAACAGCTTAGACAAGAGTCCAGTTCGGTCGATGGGTCCAGAAGAGGTGGCGGAGACCGGCGATTCACAGAGCATTCATCTATATTGGACAATCGTTAATGTAGAATTTTCTTCGTCTAAACTCATGTAACGAAACCATAGCGCGATTCAGGATAAGACCATTTCGAGTTTCGAGTCAACGTCGTGGGGTAGCGGCTTATAGAAAAACCCCTCTATCCGTGGGTGTCGTAAGATGTGACTTAGAGATATAGAAACATGGAGAATGGGCAGTAGTGTTTTCCAAAGAACGAATACAAATCTGCGGTCACTAACCCGCTTGCCCAGCGTGGTGGCAAGGGTAACAAACACCCTATAATAGTGCACCATCATAGACCACGGCCGCTGGTTCACCCTATAATAGTCCTACTGGGGAAGGCGGACCGCGGAGGACCGGGTGCTGTTGCGGAACTTGGGAGAGGCCTATCAGCCTATGTCCAGCAGTAGACCTGCTGACAGTAGAGTTGATTCATAGAGTCAACGCCATCTATTAAGCTATTCAACTTTTGCATGAAACCTATTTATATTATTCGAGATACGATTTTGTAAACATGTTATTACGTGAACACTTGAACCATTCTTATCTATAATTTAAGCAGTAGCGAGAGCTTTATCATTTTATTTTTAAAATGTTAGTACGTTAACGTTACACTGAACCGTCAAAATAAACGGTACCACCAGTCTGTACCTACTGTGAGCTATTAAAGAAGGACCGTTGCCTCAATGACTGCTCAGCAGTCAGAAATAAATTAAATTTTTGCCTTGCAGCGGGTACTACAGTCTACACAATAGTTTACTGTTGTCTCAAGATCGTTATAATTCTTATCACAATGTACGTCAGTATTCATCATTTGTTGACCTATCGACACAATACAAAACTAATGTATTTGTTCGAAGAACAAGCGTAAACAATTTACATAATTAGACACAGGCCTATTATCTTATTTTATTTTTCAAATGGTTTAGTATAACTATCGCTGTGTTTTAATTATCCTAATATAACTATCATTGTGTTGTTCGCGGGAGGTCGCTATATCTATAGATACTGTTTAGTCAATAATGTTTTTACTTAAAAGTTCGCCATTTAGGCAAATTGCGAGAAAATTGACTAACGCGTGTTTAAGGTAGGGTTTAATTTAATTAATACTTATTTTAACATCTTTTATGTTTATGAAGGATAAGTAATTTCTAATTTAGGTAATATTTCGTACTAAATAATATAGGTACGGCATAGTATTAGAAATATTGTAAGACGTGTGTGTGTACATAGTACATACCTACCTTACGTTGTTTACAAACGAAGATCTATCTCATGATCGTATGACATGAGTTCATCACGTCATAATGTATGTTTTCTTATAAAAAACAAAGTCGATAACACTTTCTGTACGCCTAATATCTTTAACACACACTTATTTTAATGCAGTTTTCAGCGATCGATAGAATTATTAAATAGGAAGTTATTACGAATATAGGTTATTATGTTTATAGGCATATATTACCCGAAGTCGGGGCTAGTTACTGTTTAAAAGTTGTGGAAACAATTAAGGTACTTACATAATTAATATTTGTTTCGTTGCTATAAAAGCTGAGGTTACGTTATACCTAGGCTAATTAACTCACTTATATCTATCTTTCTTGTTAGAGTAATTGGCTCAAACTCACGTGTGAAATAAATTAATAATGAATTATCGTGTATAAAGGTATTAATTAGATAGGCAGATATATTGCGTAGGTGTGCTGATTACATAGTAGCAAAAAAGTAAACCTACTTTCTTTCTTTTTAATGAAAAGCCACAAAGAATTGAATTTCACAGTTTGTCCGAATTAAGTGATATCAAAACCGTATGTTATTATTCCATATGCCTGTTTTTTTTTTCTTAATACGTTTTTACAAAGGAAATAACTAGAATCTTACAGGAAATTAACAGATTTTCTCCAAAACCCATTGATTGATTAAAACCTGTTATTTTGAGGGATATTTGTTGTGGCCATCCAGGCCGGGGTTATCATTGGGGTCGACTCCAAGTCTCGGGGTCCCCTCGCTTCGGACTTCAGTCGACTGGGGATCGATCAGGCTAACGGTACACTAAACATGGTCGCACAACCAATTTCGGGAACTGAAGTTTCTAAGTAAATATTTTTTGTTTATTTATGGAGCATTTTAATTCAAAATTATGTAAAGTCAACAGCAAAATTAGATGATCAAATTCAGAAAAATTCAACACTAATGAACGGAGTAGGCGTCAAAACTGTGGCATCGAAGTGATTCAAAGTATGGGATTTTAAATTATACCAAACTTTTACTGCTAGTACAGTTTCCATATATTCGTGATCAGTTTAAGTCTAAAAGTTATAAACTCAATTCATCATCTACTTTTGCTGTTGACTGTACCTGCATTTTTTTAAAAGATTCATTTTTATTCATAAATTTTATGTTTGGCTATCGTTGGCAATACATTTTTATCAATTCTAATAGAGCCTTCCCATTTTTACGTATTAAATTGTGACGCAGACCAGGTATTCTAAGTAACTAAGTTTTTTAATTAGGAACTAAGCATACCTATCCTTAATATACTGTTGATATCAAGTAAGTGCTAAATCGCTCGTAACCTTTTAGAATTGTAAGAATTATGCAATACAATGTCTTAACTGTCTCTCTTATCATCAGAGATATTATATTTGCCATTGGCAGCAAGGATTAATAGCTCTTTCATTGTTGAAAAAACTTAAAGGACGTACGGGAAGGTATCGGACCTACCTGATCAGTTTACGAAGGTACGAAAGTATTTTTTTCTCCAGGTCGATCGAAAATGACCTCCGGCAGCAGGTGTCAGAGGCTCGGTCGCAATGGTCGGGCTTCCAGCCGCGGCTGGCGATCGTGCAGGTCGGCGGCCGGGAGGACTCAAATGTCTACATCAGGATGAAGCTCAAGGCAGCTGAGAATATTGGCATCGTCGCCGAACACGTCAAGCTGCCCCGGGATATAACTGAGACAGAGGTAATTAATAACCATTACTTGTTACTAGAGAATTTAATCCTAATTTCGCGAGAACTCGGTCTCGCGAGATCTCGTGACATTTTTCGGGATCAATACGAAAGCATAATATGACGAGATCCCGTTCGAGATCGACGGGATTGGGCCGTGGGCGGCAGGATTCAGCGACGCTAGTCCAGTGTTGAGTCCGGAGGCGGCATTTTCAGCAGCTGGGTACATTGCAACGGGCATCAGATGCCGTTTAGCAAATAGCACCCTTAATACAAATTGTTTTTTAAGAAGATACTTCCAAAGTCACCCGTAATTAGGTACTTAAACTTTTTTCTTCTTATTATTTTAATTAAAAAAAGTGGCAATTACACACATCAAAAGTGTCTAGGGATCAACATATATTTTTGCAATAACTTTTCTCCTGATTGATATTAATTAAAATTTTCTTTAAGGATTCATCGAATAAAGTGTTTTCGTTTGTCACAGTAACGATAAACCAAGTCACCTTTGCATTAATAAAGAAATTTGCCATTTTCCTAATAAAGGGATTTTTGACATTTGAACCACTAACACAAAAGTTCGAAAAAAAGACTGAAATAACAGTTTTCTTTAAAATTTTATTGGGTAACTTAAACTATTAATAATCCGTGTTTCTACCGCGAACACTAACAACACAAGAACATCGGTTTGGCATACTCAAAATGAGTTCATCCAAATCACGCTGTGGAATGGCCGCCCATGTTCGTTGCAACAACAAAAAAAGGTCTTCTTGCGACTGGATACCCTCCATATTCGGCAGAGCTCTTCTCTGTAGCATATCCCATGCATGCTCAATCGGGTTCAAGTCTGGCGACTGAGCAGGCCAGGGCAGGACATTGATGTTAGCTGCGGCGAGAGTCTGTCTTACAACTCTTGCGGTGTGCGGTCGTGCATTATCATGCATTAACTGAAATAAGGGACCGATTTGCACTTGTAGAGGAACGATGACGTCTGATACAATCGTCTCAGCATAAATTTGAGCGTTGAGGTTGCTTCTGATCCAAATCAACTCAGTTCTTCCGCCGATCCAAATACCCGCCCATACCATGATGGTTCCACCACTATAAGGATGGACTTCCTGGCAGGATTTTAATCGCTGTTGGCGTCCAGGGGTTCTCCAGTGTCGTATACGTCTTGTATCCGGTCTCATACCAAAACGAGACTCATCAGAAAAGCACACGAAACGCCATTGTTCTTCTGCCCAATTTCTGTGTTCAAGAGCCCATTGATATCGAATCCTACGATTGTGCATTGCTATAGGTGGTACCCGTAGCGGTCTTCGGGAATGAAGGTTCACTTCATGCAAGCGGTTTCTGACTGTTTGGTCGCTAATTAAGTTCCCTGAAGAGTGATGAAGCCTCACGGCTAACATCATGGCGGTTATTGTTGGAGCTCTTCGAGTTAAGATTTGAATGTATCGGTCTTGTCTCCGTGTGGTGCAGCGATACCGTCCTCCATGGCGCTCAGCCACGGTACCAGTGCTTCGGTAACGTGTCCAAAGTCGACTGATAACACTCTGACTTGTATTCAGAGCTAAAGCCACAGTAGGTTGCCGGGAACCAGCTTCTATCATTCCCACGGCTCTGAGCATTTCTTCCCTGCTTAAATGACGTCGCCGCTCCATAATAACGTTGGTTTTAATCAGTAGTAGGGAAACAGTAGCACTAATAATGTCTTCAATGCGTTGTATGTTTTTATAGGGAAAATATTGACAGCTGATTTTCATCTTTTACTCGAATTTGATTCACAGTTCCTGATTCGAATTATGAAATGCACCAAAAAGGATCCATATAAATTTATAAAATCATAAATTTATTACAAAGCCACATCTCAATCTCAAGAAATCCGCATAAAAATGCTTGATCCCTAGACACTTTTGATGTGTGTATTTAGTAACTGGGTCTTGACTGATAGACGGTCTGACAACGGGCGGACGGACGGACTGACAGACAGACAGACAGACAGACATACGACAAAGTGATCCTATAAGGAATCCGTATTTTCCGTTTGAGGCATAATCGAAAATAGAACATCCTCCATTTAAGAAGTACCTAGGTTAACCTTGTTATTTGTACGTTTGCCTATACTGCAAAAAAAAATGCGTCCATATGGAAATAAACTTCTATCGAACAAAAAATAATTTTGCAAATCCGTCAATAGGTAGGTATGTACATGACGGAGTAATGCCCGAACATATCTAAACACTAAAATTCGAATTGAAAACCTCCTGGTATTTAAAGTCGCTTAAAAAGTATACTATACCCTATAGCCTATATGTTAATCCACGGTGTCAGCTACCTCCTTACTAAATTTTATCAAAATTGGTCCAGCCGTTTGAGCTTGAAGAGGTAAAAAACATACACATTCAAAAACTTTTGCATTTATAGATTATACTACTATGCTGTTTCCCGCAACTCCGCCCGCGGTCTCATTTTTTTTATATAATTGAGATGTAAGGTATCCTATCTTTCAAGTTGGATCAAAGTGCACACGGTGTGCAAAGGAGGGGGTTCATCCCGGACAAACATCGTGACACTGGAATTATATTTAAAATAGATAATAGATTAGTGTGATACGTAGTATCCCTACAAGTATATCTATCAATCGGTTGCCTACAAATGACCATATAAGAATAGTTACGAAATGGCATGGTAAGAAGTAACTAACCACATTAACATTTCTCAATTGGAAAGTTTATAAAAGGTCCATATCAGACTTTACACCGAGTTTGTGACCATGACTTTCATTTTTTAAGATGTATTTATCACAAAATTTGATATCCATAAACAAGTTATTCGATCATACCTTGAACTATTGACACTGTGATAGCATATCAAAATAGTTTACACTTGATTACTTATTTCGTGACGACACTGAATGATGTAACAAAAATATTAATAACATCACACAAGTGTATACTTTAGCAATAACACTTACATTTTCAGTAAACATAAGTAGTATCTTACTATTAGACTGGCCTTTGACTTTCTGTACCTTCAAGTCTGTTGGTTATACTTTCCCAAGTAAAAAATACAGTCAAACCTGGTTAAGTGGGACCTGGTTAAGTGAGAAACCTCTATAATTGAGAACTGTAATGAGGTCCCGGCACTTTTTCATAGAATTACCTCCTGGTTAAATGAGATTTGATTTCTAAGATTTTTCCTATTCCTATTAATGAAAGCCCCTGTAAATGAGACAACAAAATTTTAAACCTGTCTAATTGTAAAACTGGATAAATGAAAACCTCTTTTGGTACAAAATCCTTGGTCCCTTGAGATCCCAATTAATAAATTAATAAGGTTTCACTGTACTTTCATTATTAAACTGTTAAGCTAATATTAAATGGACAAGTGCACATAACATCGGATAGGATGGGAGGGAGCGAAAAGAGCTGTTAATTTTCAAACTTGACTTACTTGACTTGAGGGGCTCGCTCATATTGAGACCCCTCCGTGCCTCGGAAAGCACGTTAAGCCGTTGGTCCCGACTGTCATACAGTGATCTTTGATAGTCGTTAAGTCATTACAATTCTGACAACCAGTCTTACTATGGAATACTGTATTACCTAGCAATAGGTTGTGGAGGTCAGATAGGCAGTCGCTCTATGTAAAATACGGTATTCAGCTAAATCCGGTAAGACTGGAAGCCGACCCCAACATAGCTTGGGAAAAGGCTAGGCAGAAGAAGACTTACTTGACTTATGTCCTCAAGATGGGGCGGAGGCATTCACAGCGAACCGCTCCAAGTCTTCCATTCTTTGCCAATGCGATGATCGTCCTTCGCCAGGTCTTAGGGCGACCACGTTTATGTTTTCTTAGGGATTCCAGTCTAGGGCTTGCCTCAGTATATGTTCAGGGTCCTGGAGCATGTGGCCGATCCAGTTCCACTTGCGGCATTTGATCTGCTGATTGATCGAAGTCTCACCGCAGCGTTCCCACAGATTTAGATTATGACAACCATCTCGGTAGCCTGATAAATGATAATGTAATGTTCAAACACAAGGCCTGTGCTATAAAGTCATTGAAGATTTAAATTTTCTAGATAAATTACATTAGTATCAACTGTGTAGGTAGTCGCGAACCGGAAAACAATGTGTAGGACGCCGCTCAGTTCGATAGACCGATTACCTGAAAATAGTAGCTGGGTCGGAAAAGATGCGTACGGAGAGTCGGAGACCTATGTCCAGCAGTGGACATAGGCCTAGTAGCGCGATAGGCCTAGTATATTGATTAAATTTATTTAACTTAGTATAACTATCCTTGAGGTTTATTAACAAATTAATTGTTTCATGCGAGAAGCGAAGAGGGTGGTATGGAGGGTAGAGATAGAAGGTAGATCTAACATTACCTGATGCGACATTTGTGTTCTTAGGGTTGCCAGATGCTAGAATCCTTGCAAAGGGCACTTATTTCCGCTACTTATTAGTAGGATATTCGTAAATTGTACCCAGTTTGGGAAAAGTGCGTCTGAAATTATATATAGTGTACCTACCTAAATGGTTAAATATGACTTTATTTATAATTCTGATTGAGTTTAAAAGTTAAAATGATCATGTATCGCGTCTTAGTCAAATTAATCATATCTCTTTACATTTTACCGTATTGTCTCGACAGTAAGTATTACCTATTGAGAATGATAATGTGCATCCACATAGGCCTCTTTTGATTGAATATTGAATATTAAATTAAAAAACACTGACAAATTTTCATATTATATCGAAAAGCAAACTTATGGTTTGTGATAAATGTATTACAGTTCTCTTTTTGATCTCGAAATAATAAAAAAAAAATAACAGACAGTTCAACAAAGCTTATTTATTAAGTCTAATAAAGCTTTTATGGCTGACCAAAAAAAAATATAGCTGAGAACGAATACTTAACTTTAGGTAGGTACACTTTTCACATAAACGATTTTTTACTTAAATACGCAACTTTTTCTTCAGTTACTGGCCAAGATCACGACCCTGAACGAGTCCCCAGATGTGCACGGGATCATCGTGCAAATGCCCCTTGACTCCGCACACCCCATCGACACGCACAAGATCACCGACGCCGTGTCTCCCGACAAAGATGTTGACGGGTAACCGATTTTATTGCAACTATATCATATAAGTAAATATACCTTTTTATTAAAATCGGGAGGCGATTTTATTGCAATCAAATGAAACTTAGATATAACTTTTTCAGGTACTATAAGGCTTTGATGTTGTTCTGAACGAGTTGATCTGAAATTTTCCGTAAACTCAAATAGGTCATCACCTGCTTAGCCTTTTAGCAAGCTATGTTTTAATGTGCTTATATTGATATAGGGAAGTCTAACTCAAACTTTACACGACTACAGATTATTTAAATAGATTAATTACATGCCTACATTGTTTTATTATTTTTCAGATTAAACACAATTAACGAGGGTCGTGTGGCCGTGGGTGACTTGTCTGGGTTTATTCCGTGCACGCCGGCGGGCTGCGTCGAGCTTATCAAGCGCTCAGGCACTACCATCGCCGGCAAGACCGTGGTGGTACTGGGCCGCAGTCGCATCGTCGGCACCCCTGCCTCCGAGCTGCTCAAGTGGGAGCATGCCACCGTCACCGTCTGCCACTCCAAGACTAAGAACTTGAGTGAAATTGTGAGTTACAGTTACTAAGTCCTTGGTATTGAGAGTTTAAAAGTGATCGCTAAGGAGCATTTATTGAAATAATTTCTGAAAACAATTGAATGTCCTTCATTCACCTGTTCTAAACCTTTTTAACATAAACCTACTTTGTTTGTAGACAAAAACTGCAGACATTCTTGTGGTGGCTATCGGTAGAGGAGAAATGGTTCGCGGATCATGGATCAAGCCGGGCGCGGTTGTGATCGACTGCGGCATCAACCCCATTGAAGGTGAGTTTCTGTAACCTCACTGTATAAATATGCCATTATTAGAATAAGAACAATGGATTAAGTATGACAAAGCAACCTAGGTTTAATCAAAACGTACCAAAAATATTAATTGTTGTCATAATGAGTAATGGATTGACAATAGACGGAACAGGCGATTGAAACAAAACAATCCGGCTGCGTTGACTGACTCGCGCAGTACTCGCGTGGCCGCACCAGCGCTGCGCGGAGATAAGAACTGTGAAACTTACATGTTGTGCTGCGAAAAATATCTTACGACCATAATTTATGGCCGGAAAATTGGTTGTTACTGATAAGACTTACAATTTCCGGAGTGATTGGATCGGAGATTTTAGTTCTATTACTGCTAGTTGACAGGTTTAGGTATTTCTAATCTGGAGACAGATCCTGAACTGCTTTTTATGAGGAGGAAAAGGAAGATAGGAATGTGGTTTTGTGCATTTTTGGCGCAGTGTCGAAATTTACCTACACGAATCCATCAATCGTGATATTAACTCATAGTCCCAAAACATAACTAGATCGTACTAAGAAGAGTGGCCAGCGTTTGGTGGGCGACGTAGCGTATGGTGAGGCGGTGTTGGTGGCGTCGCACGTGACGCCGGTGCCGGGCGGCGTGGGCCCCATGACCGTGGCGATGCTCATGAAGAACACCGTGCTGGCCGCACGCAGACAGCTCGACCGCTTGCTTGCGCCCACCTGGCCGCTCAGACCGCTCAGGATTACCCCGCTTTCACCACCACCCAGGTCAGTTTCACATACACTTTTTTTTGTAATATATACGTCATGTGCTTGTTCGAGTATACTTATAAGTGAAAATGATGGGCTCAAATAATCCTCTGGTCTGGTCTTCATTTCACTCCTGGAAATTTTCACCGACAATAGAAAAACTAAAAAAAAATGATCGTAAATTAAACTATTGCATATTATATTATTATATTACTAATGTATAATAATGTAATTTCGTCGGTTTATCATGGGTTGTCGGTAACAAATGAATGTGTAACTTTCCAGCGACATCTTGATAGCTCGGTCGCAGAAGCCGAAGGACATCAGCGAGCTGGCGCACGAGATCGGTCTGTTCTCTAACGAGGTGTCGCAGTACGGCCGCACAAAGGCCAAGATCTCGCTGTCCGTGCTGGACAGGATGCAGAACCAGAAGAGCGGGAAGTACATCGTGGTTGCCGGGTATGTATATATTCAAATATACTTTTATATTAATGGTAAGATAAAGCCGCGCTCGCTGTGGTGATGATTTGATGGGTGGTTTGAAACATAACAAGAGTAAAACACGTTAACCGTCTCGACTGTCATAAGTGACCTTTGATGACTTCACAGTCATTACAATTCTGGCAACCAGTCTTACCATGAGATATTGTGTTACCCAGTAAAATTAAAAAGTCTAAAAAAAGTGTGATTCCCTTATTCTAGCATAACCCCAACCCCACTAGGCGAGGGTAAGAGCACCACTCTGCTAGGGCTAGTACAGGCGCTGTCGGCGCACCGCGGCCGCAACTCCTTCGCGTGCATGCGTCAGCCCAGCCAGGGACCCACCTTCGGAGTCAAGGGGGGCGCTGCTGGTGGTGGATACTCGCAGGTAACTTTATATAAATAAATTAATAAATATGGGCAACATAACATACCTAAAGTATGTAGCCAAAGCACTTGTGTTATTGAATCTGAGGCAACGAAGGTACCTAACTCAATCACCCAGACCTGAGACAATGTAGAAAAGTAGTTTTCTATATTGACCTGTCTGGGGATCGAACCCGAGACCTCAGAGCTCGTAGGGCACACCAGTACACACGGGTAGGGCCAGTGCCCACTAATCATATTAATTTTGATTGGTGAAAATCCAACTAATATTATAAATGTAAAAGTGTGGGTGTTTATTACTCAATCATGCAAAAACAGCTGAACGGATTTGGATAAAATTTGGCATGCATGCCTTTGACATGGGACTGTTTGACATAAGAACCTGGGCTACCTTTTATCCCGATTTCTTAAGTAGTGTTCCAGAGGGAAAATTGAAAATTGTTTACGAGCTAAGCCGCGGGCAGACAGCTTTGAAATTTGGTATTTTTCTCTATTACGTAAGCGATAACACAGGGGAAAATTGTTTTCCATTTTTTTTGCATACACATTTTTTCTTTCTTTTTGGACTCAATTCTGAAGTCCACGCAGACGAAGTAGCGGGCAGAAGCTAGTAGGTCATAAATGGCAAAATTCAATTATCAAAGACTAAAAATAAATTTAGTTCCTTTTTATGGAAAGTGCTACTAGTCGCCTCAATAGTATTTATGATTTATTTCACTTTTACAATTTCAGGTTATCCCCATGGAAGAATTCAACCTTCACTTGACTGGTGATATCCACGCCGTAACAGCTGCTAACAATCTCCTCGCTGCCCAAATGGACGCTAGAATTTTCCACGAGCTGACACAAAAAGATGGGCCGCTGTTCGACAGACTTGTCCCGAAAATCAAGGGAATCAGGAAGTTCTCCCCGATCCAGTTGAGGAGACTGGAGCGGTTGGGCATCAAGAAGACAGATCCCGATACCCTCACTGACGAGGAGAAGACTAAGTTTGCTAGACTTAACATTGATACAACGAAAATTATGTGGAACAGAGGTAAGCTACATATAAGTTGATGAAAATGTATTATGGTGGTGAGAGAAATATCGCGTATTGCACAAAACGAAGTATTTTTATACCTAAAAAAATTTAAACTACTTCCAAATTTTATATTATCTACTATATATATAAAAATAAGTCGGGTTTTCCTTCCTGACGCTATAACTCCAGAACGCACGAACCGATTTCCACGATTTTGCATTCGTTGGAAAGGTCTCGGGCTCCGTGAGGTTTATAGTAAAGAAAATTCAGGAAAAAATAAAGAGAAGAAAAAAAAAATCATGTGAGATTTACTATGCTCATTGCACTCTGCTCAGTTAATTTCATGCCTCACTACATGACACTGGCAGTAGTTGTTGTTAGACATACTTTGTTATTGTTTGCCATCACAGATACAAGGACAAATAGTAACAAAGGCTATATTTTTTTACAAAAAAAATTATGTACCACGGGCAGAATCGCGGGAACAGCTATAATGAATAAACTCAAAAACTAATGTGCCGATTTGAAAAAATTCTTTCACAATTAGAAAGCTACATTCACTCTGAGTAACAAAGGCATTTTACTAAAAAAATTTAGATACCGCGGGCGGAGTCGCGGGGAACAGCTAGTTATCAATAAAATTAGGGCATTGTTTTTGAACGACAAAATTATTTTCCTTTTCAGTTGTGGACTTAAACGATAGGTACCTCCGTAAGATCACAATCGGCCAGTCGCCCACCGAGAAGGGCTTCACGCGTGAGACTGCGTTCGACATCTCCGTGGCCTCCGAGATCATGGCCATCCTGGCCTTGGGCAAAGACGTGGATAATATCAAAGAGAGGCTCGCCAACATGGTGGTGGCCTTAGATAAGAGCGGCAGCCCCGTTACTGCTGATGATTTGGTAAATGATTATTTTGACTTGAATTGCTAAATTTCACCTTCTGAAGAGATGGATTCACGGTTTACATACTTCTCAAATCTAAGTACTTCTCTGCCTTTCATTTATCATTGAAATGAAGAACTAGAAAATAGGCTCAACACAACCAGCTCAACCAACTCAATACGAAAAATCTATCAACTTAAAGAACAATTTAAGTACATCATAGTCCTGATGGTCAATTCATAACACCCTATTTTATTTTTTCTGCAGGGTATGACGGGAGCACTACTTGTGCTTCTTCGCGACGCGTTCGAGCCGACGCTGATGCAGTCGTTAGAGGGCACGCCTGTCCTGGTGCACACCGGGCCCTTCGCCAACATCGCGCACGGCTGCTCCTCCATCCTGGCCGACAAGATCGCCATGAAGCTCGCCGGCGAAAACGGATACGTCGCCACTGAGGCCGGATTTGGATCTGATATTGGTATATAATTTGAATCATCATTTGGGAATATGCTACGCGGAAGCATTAGTGTAATTTAACTAAAATACCCAACAAATGGGTTGTGGAGCTGGACTTATTCTAAAGCTTCATAATCTTCTCAAGCATAATTTCTCAAAAAATATGCTAAAATTGAGCGCGATTTTTATTTGAGAGAGCCATTCAATGGTATGGGTTTGTATTCCAGAAAACAAAAGCAAAGTATGATTATTTATTATGTCGTAAAATAAAATGATCAAACCAAAGTAGATTAGAAAAAAAAACATTGAAAGACATCTGTCATTCAGATACACATTGGTTTAAAACAACATCGAAACATCGATGAGTAAATTTGCTTTTTGGTCGTCGCTGTGGCAGCGCTGCATATAAAGAGAATAGCACTATTATGCTTACATTTTATTATACGTATTAGATTTACGTTTCGATGTGTGTGATGCCAAAATCATGGCATGTATTCATTTTCTCTAGTGGTTAGTGACCCTGACTGCTAAGCCGGAGGTCGTGGGTTCGATTCCCACCCAGGACAAATCTTTGCGTGATGAGCACGATCATTTGTTTGTTTGTCTGGGTGTTATTATCTAAAATATGTATGTATTTAGAAATATATAAGTATGTTTATCAGTTCTCTGATTACCGTAGTACATACAGGCTCTGCCTAGTTTGGGATCAGATGGCCGTGTGTGAGCTGTCCCAATATATTTGTTTATTTTATTTATTTCATGTATCAATACTAGCGGACCCGCTACTGCTTCGCTCGTGTATTAAACATATAAACCTTGTTTCTCTTGAATTCCTATATTTATTAACCGACTTCGAAAAGGAGGAGGTTATATGTTCGGCGTGTCACTATTTTTTTTTTTTTATGTATGTTCACCGATTACTCCGTCAATTGTGAACCGATTTTTATAATTCTTTTTGTATTCGAAAGAGTATTCTCCCGAGGTGGTCCCATTGTCACCAAGTCAGGATCTGATGATGGGATCCCAGTTAAATCGAAGGAAACCCTTAAATTTTATAGGAATGTCGAACGTGTTTCATGATTCTACTGAGCCTATTTAGGTATTTACGTCCAATAGTCATCACCTCAAGGCTTTTGGTAAATACTGAGCTGATGATGGAAGAGACCTTGAGTTTTAGGAGTTAAGGGTTGATTTTTTTTATATAATAAATATGTATTGACCCTCATTTACATTTTTTAACGTTTCTAAGGTGAGCTGTATTGTATTATTATAATAAATATTATGAACACAAAAAATGAAAAAATAAATAAACTTTTGAAAAAAAAATTAAACCGACTTCAAAAACCAAAACAAAACCTAAAAGGCACAAAATAGTGTAAAATAAACTTAGAACTATCTAAAATATTAATATACAAAACTAGAAGTGATCTGTTTGAAGTCGGTGCCAAACAACAATAATTATACCAACAAAAAATAAATACCTACAAATACTAGTACAAATACGAGTAAGTATATATAGTTTGGCACCAACTTCAAACAGATCACTTCTAGTTTTGTATATTAATATTTTAGATAGTTCTAAGTTTATTTTACACTATTTTGTGCCTTTTAGGTTTTGTTTTGGTTTTTGAAGTCGGTTTAATTTTTTTTTCAAAAGTTTATTTATTAAAAAACCGCATCAAAGATCTAAGCGTACATAGGACAGACAGACAGCGGAAAGCGACTTGGTTTTATAATAAGTAGTGAAGCGTTTGTCGAAATTAACAGGTAATGTCACGGCCGCAGCAATTGTAATTATCTTCCCACTCATGTGACTTTCATCAAAGGAAAATAAAGTGTTAAATTGAACAACAATTGTATAATTTTTACAAGTCACGATACACAGAATAATTTAGCTCAATCAACTAGTTGCTCAAGTCTACGAACTATTAAGTATCTTATAACTGCGTCTCGCGGTGTTACACAAGGTTTTTTTTTATTAGGTAACTAGCTTTTGCTCGCGGCTTTACCCGCGTGGGCATCGTTTATCGCGACAAACAGTAGCCTATAGTCTTCCTCAATTAAGGACATTTATAGGCTGGTATTATTGAGGAAAATCAAAACGAACCAATAAGGTAAATTGTACAGTCGACAGCAAAAGTAGATGATCAAAATCAGAAATTCAATACTAATGAAT
Source organism: Plusia festucae (assembly GCA_950381575.1). Lineage (NCBI taxonomy): Eukaryota > Metazoa > Arthropoda > Insecta > Lepidoptera > Noctuidae > Plusia > Plusia festucae. Next base: position 5,865,567 of record OX494450.1, read on the forward strand.
GGAGTTCGTGTCAGAACTGTGTGGCGTTGATGTGATTCAAAAGTACCTGTGTTTGTAAATTATACCAAACATTTACTACTAGTACAGTTGCCATATTATATTCTTAATCAGTTTCCAACTTCAAAAGTTATAAAATCAATTCATCATCTACTTTTTCTGTTGACTGTACACTATTCCTAACCCACGGATATGATCACTTGGCCAAACTTTTAACTTTTCGTTATCGTTCTAGGATTGGTAATGATAATACGACGGGCCTGTTGGTCTAGTGGTTAGTGACCCTGACTGCTAAGCCGGGGGTCGTGGGTTCGTTTCCCACCCAGGACAAATCTTTGTGTGATGAGCACGATCATTTGTTCTGTGTCTGGGTGTTATTTATCTATATACTTATAATAAATCTGTAGAAGTGAAAATTCTGTACATTGAAAATATCAAAAAAAATTATGGCGGGGTGTGTTACTAGACCGACACCGAACCCAAAAATGTGATTAAAAAAATTTTTGTCTGTCTGTCTGTCTGTCTGTTTGTTCAGGCATCACGCAAAAACTACCGGTTCGATTTCGATGAAACTTGGTATAATTGTTCTTTAATATCCTGGGCACCACACTGGGTAGTTTTTATCCCGGAAAAGTATATACAAAAAAAAACAAACTTAATTTTGCGGTTCGATCCCTAGACCCGAATACTGTACCAACCGCAAATAATAAGTTTGTCGTAGGTTACGTCACCCGCAGTGGAGTTCAATAAGGGGCGCTGCACACGGCCAAGTAACTATTTATTAATCTGTGACACGGCTAAGATACTATAATTATTTATCTATACTTTATATATATTATATTATTATATTATAATTTATAATCTATACTAATATTATAAAGAGGAAACCTTTGTATTTTTGTATGTTTGTATTGAATAGGCTCAAAAACTACTGGACCGATTTCAAAATTTCTTTTACCATTACTTAGAGGAATTCTTCCGAATCCGTATAGGCTATATTTTATCCCGGAAAATAGATAGGATTTTTCGTGGTAGTGAAAATTGTGGAGTAAGTCGACGAAAAAACTGCCGTACGTTAACGATTCTCGCGAACGCTGCCTAAATGGTTAGAGATGTATGGTTGACTTCTATAGAAAAGTTGTAGAACTCAATAATGCCTACAAAAAAGTCCGCGATAGTATAAACCTAACATTTATATTTTAGCCATTATAACCACTTTTCCATAGAATAAAAGTAATTAAAATTATTAGCCTATGTTTATTGATCATATTATCGTCAAATACTAATCCTTATCCAAATAAACTATTTATTGAGCAAGATTGTTTCAATAGCTATAAATTACTTTTTATTTTATTCCAATCGGACAATTCATTCAAAAGATATTACGAATTTAAAATTGTAATTGGTATTAAAATGTTCATGATGGGCGCCGGCCGATATGAGTCTTTCTATGGTAGGCATCGATCTCAGAAAAGAGTGCTTTTCTCATGGCCAATTATTATGTTGCACTTTCTCGAGTAGGATTTCCTGAAAACCAATATGTTTTAATGCCATCTACAAATACTACTGCGAACATAGTGTATAGTGAATCACTAAGGTAAAGAGTCGTTAAAATTAAAAAACAAAAATAAAAGAGTTAAGCAGGTACGAAACAAAGAAACACGAATAAAAAACCTATAAAAACATACATCATACAAAATAAAAAAAAAAATTCAGAGAGCTTAAAAAATAAATATATTATAAAGCTGAAGAGTTTGTTTGTTTGAACGCGCTAAACTCAGGAAGTTCGGGTCCGATTTGAAAAATTCTTTCACTGTTAGATAGTCCACTTATTGAGAAAGGCTATAGGCTAATTTTCTTTTGGAAATCTATCCCCCTAAGGGGTGAAAAAGGGGTTGGAAGTTTGTAGGCATATGAATTGTGTCGTTTTCAAAGATAGACACATTCAATTTCATACAAGGGTTATTTAGTTAGAAATAAATATGATGTATTTCCGAGATTTTAGAAATCTACCCTCTAAGGGGGTGAAATAAGGGCTGAAATAGTTGGTATGTGAAGTTCAGTATTCGCAAAGATAGACAGATGAAAAGATAAATAGATAAGATAATGACCATCTAAGACGTATTTATAATGACGACTCCCGTGGTCGAGTGGCGTTCACTCCGGTTTTTAAGGTGTCGCCAGCTCTAAGGTTCCAGGTTCGATCCCCGGACGGGTCCATGTAGAAAATCACTTTTATACATAGTCTGGAGTCTGGGTGTTTATGGTACCTTTTTTGTCTCCGATTCCATAACACAAATGCTTTTGCTACTTACTTTACTTTTATTATTATTTTAACGCCATAATATTAGATGAAAAATTTTATACATTCTCCTTACTTTGAAAATCACAGAATACATCTACCTTTAATACTACTCTTTACTTTACGCGCGAGCGAAGCCGCGGGCAACAGCTAGTCTATAATATGTATGTATTTAGAAATATATATAAGTATGTTTATCAGTTGTCTGGTTACCATAGTACAGGCTCTGCCTAGTTTGGGATCAGATGACCGTGTGGGAGATTGTCCCAAGATATTTATTTATTTATTTAATAATATCACTTGTGCTTGCCTCAGGTATGGAGAAGTTCTTCGACATCAAGTGTCGTGCTAGTGGTGACCGCCCACACTGCGCCGTCATTGTGTCGACTGTACGCGCCCTTAAGATGCACGGAGGCGGTCCGGCCGTGAGTCCCGGACAGCCCCTGCACGATGTTTACGTTCAGGTAAGATGACCTTACTCATACAATGAAAGAGTACTTACAGATTTTATTCAAATATTTTTTTTCTCTCGATAGGTGGTTATTAGAGCGGTGCTGACTGTCGATATGGATATGTAAAAGTTCTAGATTTGCTGTATGCCTCAAAAATATAGATTCAAAATTCGTTTGCATGGCTTTTTTCATAAGGGGGCGTCCATAAATTACGTGAGGTGTTTAAGGGGGGGAGGGGGTCGAGTCAAATCTCATCTAATCTTACGTTGGAAAGAGGGGTATCGGCAAATATCACGCGATTTTTTTCTGATAGAAACAAAAAAAAATTATACTATTTTGGTCCATTTAATCCAGATTGTACATGCTTAAGTTAAATTTTTAATACACTTATAATATTAAACTCTCAGCAATATTGATTACTAGTCTTATCTAGTCGTAAATAAAAGCACGAAGAATTTTTTTTTTTGTTACATTGACCATCCGACGCGTTTACGTAAGAAACCCACATTTTGAAAAATCTCACGTGAGATTGGGGGATGGGGGAGGGGGTTGACTAAAATCTCACCACATCTCACCAGGGGGGGAGGGAGGGACAGAAAATTTAAAAAAACACCTCACGTAATTTATGGACGCCCCCTAAAAGAAATAATATGTTACCGACAATAAACTGCTATTGATGCATATAACGTTTTGATCGTGCTATTTTCTCGTCGGCCTTGCCGGTCCAGATGTGATTTGCGATGTTATTGATCTATAAATCCAGCCATGTTGGTTAGCTATTTCTATTCTGAACGACCGCACTACTGTGGTCGGAATTTAACGAGCTGCCAGCGCCATTTTAAAAAGGTATACTTTAGTTATTTTTTTTGTTTCAGGAAAATTTGGAGCTGCTCAGCAAAGGCTTATGTAACTTGGGTAAACACATCAGCAATGGCAGGAAGTTTGGTGTTCCAGTCGTTGTGGCCATAAACAAACATGGGTCAGTAACATTCCTTACACCCTCAAAATGTATTTGGTAATGGTAAAACTACCTACAGGCTACCTTATGAGCTGATTTAGTATATTTTGTTTTATAACATTTTAAACTCAAGGGTTACCCTCAAAATTATCTATCAATATTTTTACGTTATTCCGTTTTTATTTCCTTTTCTCTGTTATGTTATTACAACCATCACAATTTTCCAGAAACGACACACAAGCCGAGCTCAACATGGTGAAGGAGTTCGCGCTCAAGAACGGAGCCTTCAGGGCCGAGCTTTGCGACCACTGGGCCAAGGGTGGTCTCGGGGCCCTAGACCTGGCAGACGCCGTCATCGACGCCTGTGAATCCAGCTCCAAGTTCGACTACCTGTACCCCCTCGGCCTCTCCATCCAGGACAAGATCAAGATCATCGCGACTGAGATGTACGGCGCCGGCCAGATTGAATACACCGAAGAAGCGCTCAATAAGATCAAAATGTTTACCAGCAAGGTTAGCATCTATTCCTAGTTCGCAGTTAGTCCTAGCATAGGACAAAAATATGATGACGTCGGCGTCTTGGAGGGTAACGCGGTAGTTAGCGTTTGTAGTCAGTAGCAGTGCGGTCTACAGCTTCGCCTTTTTTAGGCAGAAGTACATATGGATTTCCCCGGTTCAATAAAGAGAGGTATTATGAAATTTTATATCCCCAATCCCTTTTGATAGCCGATAAATTTCAGGGACACGGAAATCTTTAAAAAGCCATGATCTGGGCGATTAAATATTTTTTTGTATTCAGATTCGGAGTATAATCCAATGATCTCATCGTGCCGGAAAATTCGCGAATATTTACCTTGATAACTTTTTACGAGTTTCTCGGAATTTCTTGGGAAAAATGTATACGGTATTTACAAAGTCCAATGCGTCTTTGCACACCTCACCACAGCGTAGTATTTGCTTTTATAGACTATTTTTTATCGCAATATATTTGAACATAACTCAGCCAGTATAAAAAATGGTACTTATTTTAAACTTCTCTTGTAGCAGCTAACATACGGGCTGATAATGAAGAATTTTTGGTACATTTACGTCAAATTTCAAACTTGGATGTTGGTATTATGTGTAAATGTACAATACGGTTATTGAAGTGATACCTAGTACAATAAAATTACTTGTTGCGATGTACAAAAATACGTAGGCGATCTTGCAATTTTGATATCTTTTGTTTAAACGACAGACAAGAAGTGTGACAGAATGTAAAAATGAAGTAAACTTTTTCATACACTCAGAGGCACAATTAACCGCCCACCCGGCAAAAGTGGCTTATCTTTTTTTAAAGTAACTAAACTCTTATAATGATGAATGACAATTTGTTTGGTGGATAATTTATGATAAATAAAGACAACTTATGACCCTCTTGTAAAGATACTCTCAAGTGTGAGGCTCTTTTATTGAGTTCAGTCGAAAATTGACTTTCAAACTGATTGTTTTGCGCGTACGCAGAGTATTGCCTGTGAAGTTTTTAGACGCGTTTCTTGGTTCTTAAAGTGCGTAAGAGTTTGTCAGTAGATTTTTACTCAGTAAAATGCCATTGGATGCATCTAGTGCAGCTAGAGCGGTTGCGCTCTCAGATGCTGGGTATAGCCAGCGTCGTATAGGCCGTATGCTGGGATTACCTCGAACCACAATACGTGACGCCATCCGACGATACAGAGAAACTGGATCTTACACTAGAAGACCGGGACAAGGTCGATTGAGTTGCACTTCTGAAAGAGATGACAGATTCATAGTGTCCAACGTTCTAAGAAATCGCTTAACTACAGCTCCCGAGGCTCGTAATCGCCTACTTGAAGTTCGAAATGTAAGCGTCAGCATTAGAACGATAAGAAGAAGGCTTGCAGAGCGTAATTTGACTGCATTCCGGCCAGCCCGAGTACCAGCGTTGACCACAGAGCACTGGAGAGCTAGACTTCGATTTGCTCAACAATACCGAAACTGGACCATGGAGCAATGGAAGAACGTTCTCTTCTCTGATGGGTCGAGAGTAGCCTTAAGAGGTCCTGATGGACGTCAGCGTGTGTACCGACGCCCGGTGAGAGGTTTATTTCAGTGTGCTGTTGTCGAAACAGTGGGATACTAAGGTGGCTCAGTAATGGTATGGGGTGGTATTTCTTATGAGGCTCGTACAGAGTTGGTTGTGTTTGAAAGAGGCAGCGTAAATGCTCAGAGGTACGTGGAAGAGGTCTTAGAACCTCATGTTATACCTTTTGCCCCATTTATTGGAGAAGATTTTCTTTTAAAGCATGACAACGCTCGTGCGCACGTCGCCAGAGTGGTCACGGAGTAGCTTAATGCCGTGGCTATAGCACAACTACCATGGCCAGCTTGCAGCCCAGATCTAAACCCCATTAAACACGTTTGGGACTATCTTAAAAGGCAGGTACGAGGTCGAGTTCCGGTTCCTACCTCCATTAATGAGCTAAAGATTGCAGTGGTCGAGGAGTGGGAGAATAAACCACAGTCAGATATTCAAGACATAATGGATGGTCTTCCAAATCGACTGGAGGAGGTCATAAGTGCCAGAGGAGGAAATACCCATTATTGAAAAATCGATTTTTAATTTTAATAAAAAGTTTTGGATAGCTTTAACATCACCTATAAAATGTTCATTAATCGGTAATTTCAAATTTTTGTTTATTATTAAAATAAATATTCTATAGCAAGTATATTTTAATTTTTTTTTCATGTGAAATTATCCAATCTAAAATACTGCCAAGAAAAAAAACCATTACAAAATTATGTTTTGAAGTTACAACGAAAAATTTAAGTGGGCGGTTAATTGTGCCTCTGAGTGTATTATAATGCTTAATTTTTTGAAAAACATCAAAAAGCATGCACAAATGGGCTTCTGTTTATTTCTGTATTTTCGAATCAGGCAATCCGGATTTAAGTGCGTTAACCACAAAACTGACTATTGCTTGCAATTGGTTATTTTCGATAAAGAGCTCGTTGTTTTCGTAAATCTCAGAATTCTCAGATAAAAATACACAAATATTTTTAATTGTTGTTTTTTAATTTATCATAACACTGAGTGGAAAAAAAATCTAATTAAACTGAATGAATACTAATTTATCATTTAATCTTATCTAAACAAAAAATATTTTGACTAGTTTTAAGGCACCTTTGTGGAAGAGAAATAATTAAATCTCTTTTAAATTACAGGGATACGACAAGCTCCCGATTTGCATGGCGAAGACTTCGAACTCTTTGACAGGCGACCCAACGGTGAAGGGTGCACCCACAGGGTTCACTCTACGAATCAACGACATCTTCGCGTCAGTTGGCGCTGGCTTCGTCGTTCCCATGATTGGGGAGATCTCCCGCATGCCAGGACTACCCACTAGACCGAGCATCTACGATATCGACCTGAATACAAAGACCGGAGAGATTGAAGGATTGTTCTAAATGAAAATGAGGCTATTTGTAAATTGTTAAGGTCTATGTTTTATAATCAAAGATAATAAATATGTTTAAATAAATGGTTGTGTTATTTAACTTAGTAGGTTCATATTAGCGATGATACGGAGGTTGTCTTATCGGAACCGAAGTCGAAATCGGAGATTACAATTTTTTTTTAACGGAACCGGAACCGAATCTGGAACCGAAACCGAAATCGGAACCGGAGGTGTACTATGGATGGAGTGTAGAGGACAAATGAGAAACTGAAGAACTTAAGAACGAACGAATGTTAAGGCCAGTGTAAAACACAATCACATTCCTCTGGCAAACCACAACACACTGCTTTAATCCTTACCGATACCAAAACAACAACAAATGAACTTAGATTCTCGAAAAGCGCGTCGGGTATTTACGACAAGTATTAACCTATTTGTCTAGGCACGTACCGCGCGGCGCAAAGCGCGGCCAGTGATCCGGTATAACGCCAATCCGGTCCGCTTGAAATCAATCGGAACCAATGCCGAAGCCGGAACTCCGTAACATCTCTCCATAAATTTCAGAACCATTTTCTAATATAAGCTGATTCCTTCGTGCTTTTGAAAGCAAGTTGAGCAGTTGCACGTAGGTGGCGCCTGTGGTAAGCGGTTATTTGTCAGTCGTAAAGTCCCTACAAATCTGACAATCAGTCTTACCAAGTAATACTGCACATATTCGCGTAAACCTCAGAAAACAATAAGTAATACTGTGCTTATATTCCGATAAATGGTTTTTGAAGGACAGCGAGCCGTTCCTCCAAGTAAAATATTGATATCATCTGAATTTAAAAATATTGAAAACCGGGTTTGGATTTTAGATCCAAAGCGATCACGCAATACAACATCGACAAGGAGGCTAAAACTACGTAGGTACAACTTAAATATTCAAGATAAATCATTTGGCTGCCGTATTGTATAAGCTATTAAACAGACATGGTCTGAATTTTGAAGGATATTGTGTATCGATTTGGTTCGCATAATGTTTACGTGCGCTGCGTGTTGGTACAGTAACGGGCATCAATTGCTTAAAGTCTTCATTCATGCGTTGATTTTTGTACTACCTATATGTTATTTTTTTACTTTATTTGTACACTACTACTATACTTTTTGCTAGACTTTACAGTTTGCTTTTTTTTTCACTGACGTTCGATTGCAACCATTCTAACTTTCAGATAAAGCCATACAAAAATAATTTACCAAAGTGTATCCAATTCACGCACATCACTGTATTGTATCAATTCTGCGGATCTTTTGTACCTAATTTGTATGCTGTCTGCGCTATTTGTTTACATGTCTCCCTGTGTGGTTTCGACTTTAGATCGCGAATAGTTCCCTGATTTACGTACATATACACACAACCCACCCATTGCACTACCGACGTGAACCCACTCGTAACACAAGCATCTTACTTAGCACGAGGGGCTAACGAGATTACTAGTAATGTACGACCCACATTGCTAATAATCTTTAATATATGTATATATATACAGGGTGAAATTGAATAGATGCGACAAATTTAAATATAAAATAATACGTGTTGTCAAGAAAATGTAGAAAATATCAAATGTAAAATTAAAAAATAATTGATCAGTGTTACGAAAAGCGTTAAAATAATTAAAGTATCAAAGAATTTCGCGTACTACCATTTTCTTGTAGTGGGCACGATTTAATTTTTCTTATTTATTTTGCATATTAAATATTTTTCTGGAATACCGATAATTCGTACTTAAATAAAGATAATAACATCAATGGACCTTATGAAAACGATAACCGCGTATTTTTTTTAACGATTTAGATTGTAGAAAAAACAGTTTATAATTGCTATGTTACCGAAACTGAATCTCCCATTTTTTTTTGTCGCATTTATTCAATTTCACCCTGTATATATACACACGTAGTTGTGTGTATATATACAGGGTGAAATTGAATAAATGCACACACCAATAGTAAAAGAGTAGTTCTCTAGGTGTACTTTTCAGAGAAGCATATCATGTACATGTCTTCCACTATTTTAGTGTTTAGAGTGTCTTTTGCCTAATAAGGACAGACATGGGTGATAATAATAATTAAAATATGCTAACCTTCTACAGGGCAGTAAGTAAAGGTACAGAGAACTCGTTTCACTTACCTCTGTATTTTGGAACCTTTAACCAATCTTGCATAGATATCTCCTGCGTATATGACTGGTCTCACTTGAGATTCGGTCTTGAGGCCGCCGAAGCCGAAATTCGGTCAGGAGATTATTAATATTTTTGCATTGATAAACAGTAACTTATTCAGAAAAATGTTATTTATTTCACTGTTCACTTATTACATTTAAGTTTCTGCGGGTGTCTCGTCTATTTCGTTGACGATTTCGGTGGGCTGGAAAGTGTTAGGGGCTGATGTTGCAGACTCTGTGGAAGGTTCATCATCATCACTATCGTTGGCGCCAGGATGCGCGTGCTGCGCTGGCGGCGCGTGCGCCGGGCGAGACGCGCGCGCAGACCCCGGTGCCGACCAAGTGCCTTGCGAACGCTGGAATGGTATTCGAGAATGTTTATTGATACATCTCCTGAAGGTTTTTTAAATTTTATACATCAACAAAGAATTAAAAAAACACCCAGAGAAATAAAAAAATGTGAATCAGATAAAATATTTTGACACTTGCGGGTACAAATTTTCCCGTAAAAAGTCGCGCAGTTGAGGTCGGGTTAATGACCTTATAGCTATCGGTGAAGACATGCTAATGATCTATCTGTCAATTAAGACCAATTATAGACCAGTAGCTTGTCTCTCATTGGTGGAGAGTGACAGATAGACCGTATGCGACACTAGCGACCCTAGCGGATTTTGAAAAGAGATTGAGCATAAATTAAAAAACGGGACCGATATTTTTATTGTGTTATACGGTTCAGTCAGAACCGCAATTCTAAGTCACATCATAATTATTTTCTTCGTCATTAATCTGTCAGCCGTATATTGTTGTCTAAATGTTCATCGTATTTGTGTCGCCTCGTAAATAATCCGAGTGTTAATAAATCAGTGCTGCAGTAATTTGAAGTACGTGCTTCGATTGTAAGTAGACTGACACTACACGTATAAAATGATTAATTTATAGATGTTGTTCATTTGTTAATTGCGTTGCTATTTGATGGTTTTATGATATGAGGTATAGCCATGAGATTATACATGTCTACCTTAGAGAGAAAACACATTTATTCAGCTCCATTAGTTGAACAGAATGAGAAAAGACGTCATAGCATTTTATCGCATCTGAAACGCTTCTATCCACTGCGTACGGCCTCGCAATAGAGCAGATCTCGAGGCCGTCAAGCTATATGAATATTCTGAGAAACAAAATGAATCTCATCGAGTCGTTAGCTAGCTGGGATTTGTAAAAAGTAAAATAAAAAATATTGGGAAGGTTACAAGATGAACGCAGTTGAAGGCGTCTGAACGCGGTTGAATGCGTCTCAACGCGGCTGAACGCGTCTCAACGCGGCTGAACAGCGTTAAAGCATTAAAAGACAAAGGAAAGATGATAGATTTCGCGGGCATCTACTAACTTAAATTTTTCTACTTATCCTACTGGTAAACAGTAACTATTAGGAGTAAAACTAAAAAAAATGTCTGGTCAGAGAATTGTACTACCAACCACCAAATTGAAGATCTACTGCACTTTAGCGCTTGACGCACGTTGGTCTTAAATATTAAGTAAGGTTTACTGACCTCATATTGGTCCTTGCATTGTCGGACCCTGTCAAGGTACATGTCGTAGACGTATTGCGCCATATGAGGCATGTCTCGGACTCGAAGTGTCATGGCGTCCGGCACCACTGCGCATGCGCCACGCTGGGCTGGCCAACGTTCTCCCGGCACCAGCTCCAACTCCAGGGGACGTTCTACCAACTGCAAAGACATTTTATAATTTATGATACAATACCAATAAATGCATGTTGTTTAGGATAAAGACATGTTACAATACGAATAGTGCCATAAGAAGTTCAAGACGAATGTTTTGAATAGGATTATGAGGAATGTATGAAATCCACCAAAATAACAGTAAAGTGAAACCTTTAAATTTCTTCCAGAATTAGTGGCCATTCAATTATTAACAGATCCTTCGTTTTTAGTAAAAGCGTTTCCATGCTTTCATCGCATCAACGAGCTTTTTTGTACCCTATTGTTGCACATAACACAAGCCTCCTTCCCTAATGCCATCAGGGTGTGATTCGGGTTTTCGCCCCTTATACCAGAAAATCCCTGTGCTTATTTTTCCTCTCTCAGACACACTTGTCTACTTTCTTATATAAGCATCTTTAAAAGTATAATAATGTAGTTTTGCGCACCTGATTAAATGTAGGTTGTAGTTCAAAGCAGTTTCTGAAGAGGTTAGCTCTAGCGAATATGTAGAGTCCCAGCCGGGCTCTGGATGCGGCGACGATCAGACGGCGCAGGTCTCGTACGTGGCCCACTGCTCGAGTCCGGACGAGAGAGACCAAAGCTATGTCGTTCTGCTGACCTTGATACTTGTCCACTGTTGTCACCTATTAAGCATAAAAATAATATTAATTAGATCCCACTTTCCCGATTTTGAGCCGGTGGAAATTTATGGACTTGTCCACGCTAAATATGGCGGAACAAGGACTTTTTTACCGCTTAAAAACCAGTTTACTTTGAGAATTCCATATTTATATATAAGCCATACAGACTTTAATGTATGGAGTTTTTGCTGGTTCTTATCTATAGGAATAATATTTTGGAACCGCGAAACTAGAGTTATTTAACGTTTTTAAGTACCTGAAAGGGTCTACTCGAAATAAAAACATTTTGATTTTACACCACATCATTATTTATTCCAGATTTCCATGATTTCCATCGGTTCCATCCAAAATTAGTTACCTGCCTGGTTTATAAAATTGACAATGAATAATTATAAAAATCAATGAGGTTGGTTAACCATCATTTCAAATACCACAGAAATGGGTCATGTAGTATTTTTTCTCGACGTGGGGATTAAAAATAACCAATATACAAGGCACGTTTATTTTTTTAATCTGCCATGTGATGTCAGATATATGTAATGCTAATATATTGTTAACAGGCACTCCTGTTGATCAAAAAAGTAGTGATCTCAGTGGCAATTGATATACAGACATTTTATCTAAATTATTTACAAATATCTAATAAATAATGTAAATTGAATTTAAATCCAAAATTATGTCGTCATCATCATCAGCTGGCTAGCCTTTTCCCAAGACGATGTTGGGGTCGGCTTCCAGTCTTACCGGTTTAGCTGAATATCGTATTTTACATGGAGCGACTGTCCGTCTGAACTCAACAACGCATAGTAAGAGTGGTTGTCAGAATTGTAATGCCTTAACGACTCACGGGTCACTCAGTGGGCACTAACGGTTTAAAGTGCTCTCCGAGGCACGAAGGTTCCTGTTATGTTAACAAATGGTCACCCATCCACGGCCCAACCGAGGTGAGCGGGGCTTAACATCACGAGCTTAAATGTAATAATAATATAGAACAGTTGTCTACACTAACATATACTTTCACGTACCTTACTACGTGCAAAAACATAGTTTTGTTATTTTTCTGGCACTAGAAACTGGAGTAAAGGAATAATTTTGTAACAGGCACATGTCTCTAGTTAGTCTCGGGGCTCCGTCCGCGTGGGCGTCGGTTACCTGGGCAAACTATAATATTCTTAAAACCATCCTCAATAAGTGGGCTCTCTACCAGTGATTTTTTTCAAATCGGACCAGTATTTTCTGAGATTAGCGCGTTCAAACAAACTCTTCAGCTTTATAATATTAAAGTATATTTAATGTACGGATGTTATTAATTTAATTAATTTTCCAACTAAGCCGATAAAGGACTTCTACAATGAGTTATCTTCTTTATTTTCGAAAGTCAACCATAAATAAACATCACGTGTCATAATCACATGCATGAGATCCATGAGATAAATAAGTGATGAAATTTATTAAGAAAAATGCGTGACAAATTAAAAGGTAAATATTACTAAACTGTGTTATTCAGAACTGCTATAAATTTAGTATTTAATTTTGCGTTTAGCAATAAAAATTTAGTATTTAATTTTTGATTTGCTTATTGCCAAACGACGACCTCCATTACGACCTCTGTGGGCGAGTGGCGTACCATCAGTTTTCAAGGTGTCGCCACCTCTGAGGTCCCGGGTTCGATCCCCGGACTGGTCAAGGTAGAAAAACAATTCTACATTGTCTAGGGTCTGGGTGTTTGAGGTACCTTCGTTGTTTCTGATTCCATAACACAAGTGCTTTACCTACTTACTTTGGATTCGGAGTGTATGAGATGTTGTCCATTTTTTTTAATGGAAAGTAAATAGTAGACATCTTTTAACAGATTATAAACTAAGACGTATTCGAAAACTGCAGTACAATAAAAGAAATAAATTATGTTGCTCCTGACAACCTCCTCATATAAACAAAAGACAATTTTAAGCTATACAAAGAGTTATTATACACAACTAGCTATTACAAAGCTTTATACTAAAAATGGTAAGAAATATCTTACTTAACACTCAAACACGACTGCTATATAATAATAAATAAATATATAATATAATCCAAAAATTTGGAATGCCAGTGTTGTCTAGCAGCAAGTTCCCACAACGTATTGTCTTTTTAAATATTTATTTAGTCCAAGTACCACATTTTTGTAGCGTGTATAACCAGAACAACAAGACGTACTGAGAACGACTGCGGAAGTTATCAAGTACAAAGAGACGTTTACGAGAAGTAAAGATGAACAATCAGGTTTTTTGGCTGAGTAAGCGCTCCATTCATACTAGGTCAATTAACCGATGTTTGAAGAGTTAATGAAGTATTCCGGCTGTTTTGTAGTCTCAGTGTTCCGGAGGTGAGTCATTCGATGCCGATTAAGATAATCGGAGGTTATCCCTGACCCGCATGGGTCAATGATCTGTATAATGTCGTTGTCTTTTTTTTTTTTAAAGAAAACAACGCCCGCTCTAAGCTTCTAAGCTCAAATCACATACACAAAGAACACCCAGACTTGGAACAAGCAGCTGTGGATCACACAAATGCTTGTCCCATGCGGGGATCGAACCCGCAGCACGTCGCGGACAGTGGTAATTAGCGTGGTGACCTATACCACTCGGCTATCCTGTGCAGTCAAATTATTTAATACTAGCTGTTGCCCGCGGCTTCGCTCGCGCGTAAAGTAAAGAGTAGTATTAAAGATGTATTCTGTGATTTTCAAAGTAAGGAGAATGTATAAAATTTTTCATCTAATATTATGGCGTTAAAATAATAATAAAAGTAAAGTAAGTAGCAAAAGCATTTGTGTTATGGAATCGGAGACAAAAAAGGTACCATAAACACCCAGACTCCAGACAATGTATAAAAGTGATTTTCTACATGGACCCGTCCGGGGATCGAACCTGGAACCTTAGAGCTGGCGACACCTTAAAAACCGGAGTGAACGCCACTCGACCACGGGAGTCGTCATTATAGATATGTCTTAGATGGTCATTATCTTATCTATTTATCTTTTCATCTGTCTATCTTTGAGAATACTGAACTTCACATACCAACTATTTCAGCCCTTATTTCACCCCCTTAGAGGGTAGATTTCTAAAATCTCGGAAATACATCTTATTTATTTCTAACTAATAACCCTTGTATGAAATTGAATGTGTCTATATTTGAAAACGACACAATTCATATGCCTACAAACTTCCAACCCCTTTTTCACCCTCTTAGGGGGATGATTTTTAAAATCGCTGAAATCGTGTTTATTTATTTCTATCCAGAAACCCGTATACGAAATTTCATGTGTCTATCATTGAAAATACCGAACTTCCCATAAAAACTTTCAACCCCTATTTCACCCCCTTAGGGGGTAGATTTCTAAAATCTCGGAAATACATCTTATTTATTTCTAACTAATAACCCTTGTATGAAATTGAATGTGTCTATCTTTGAAAACGAAACAATTCATATGCCTACAAATTTCCAACCCCGTTTTCACCCTCTTAGGGGGATGATTTTTAAAATCGCTGAAATAAATCTTTATTTATTTCTATTCAGAAACCCGCATACGATATTTCATGTGTCTATCATTGAAAATACCGAACTTCCCATACAAACTTTCAACCCCTATTTCACCCCCTTAGGGGATAGATTTCCAAAAGAAAAGTAGCCTATAGCCTTCGTCAATAAGTGGACTATCTAACAGTGAAAGAATTTTTCAAATCGGACCAGTACTTCTTGAGTTTAGCGCGTTCAAACAAACAAACTCTTCAGCTTTATAATATATTATTATTATTATTATAATAATATATATAAAGTATAGATAAATAATTATAGTATCTTAGCCGTGTCACAGATTAATAAATAGTTACTTGGCCGTGTGCAGCGCCCCTTATTGAACTCCACTGCGGGTGACGTAGCCTACGACAAACTTATTATTTGCGGTTGGTATAGTATTCGGGTCTAGGGATCGAACCGCAAAATTAAGTTTGTTTTTTTTTGTATATACTTTTCCGGGATAAAAACTACCCAGTGTGGTGCCCAGGATATTAAAGAACAATTATACCAAGTTTCATCGAAATCGAACCGGTAGTTTTTGCGTGATGCCTGAACAAACAGACAGACAGACAGACAGACAGACAGACAGACAGACAAAAATTTTTTTAATCACATTTTTGGGTTCGGTGTCGGTCTAGTAACACACCCCGCCATATTTTTTTTTGATATTTTCAATGTACAGAATTTTCACTTCTACAGATTTATTATAAGTATAGATTAAATGTCTGCATCTAAATTCGAATTCCTTATTTCGACATCTGGATTTAGGAATTTTATACCGCACTTAAGTATCATGCGACAGATAGACATATAAGACCTAAAGTTAAGTACCTTTTCAGTATTTGGGGGTAGTTTAAGAAGTATTCTGCAGAATTTTTTCCAAAAAAAAAAATCTCCATAGGTTCCAAAGCCGAGAAAGAAACCCCTACAGGGCTTGGGAAAAGTCCAGACAAAACACAGTATAATACATTTATATGATAAAGTATACTTCTGTAATGAACTAGTTTATAAAATAACAGTAAAGAATAAAGGAGGTAGGAGTGCGTAACAAAATTAAAATCTCGTATAAAACTGCCACAACAAACGGTTTTAAGAATATATGGCAAGGTCTTGCCAGATGTTGGTGTTGCTATAATTACCGCTCATAAACGGGCATGCGTGCACACTGCTATTCAAGGGGTTTCAATATTTGCAAATAACCCTCGGAAATTAATAAACAACTGCCAGTCCTAATAAAAGTCGTCAAAACAATTGAACTGCAAAAACAGTTCGAAAATTTGAATTTGAATTCATTTATATCTATGATTTATAAAAGACATGCATACTGTGTTTTTAACCATTTTCCAAAAAACAAGATATCAGTATGTATAAGAGAAATCAAGGTATAATCATAAAATAATTTCTTGTTTCGCTGTTCTGGGGGTCATTCTCCAAGTCCAAACAAAACATAATGTGGAATAACGCAGATTGTAGTCGTATCTTTCTGAGTTCTGAGAGCCACCGGGTAGTTTTAGGCCTACGTCATAGGCCATTTATCAGATTTTACATATTTTTTTTTACTTATAAGCAAGTCGCACCACATAACGCTTCTAATAACCCTACACGTAATAGCATGCCAATTGCTTGAATAAGTCCCCTGTAATGTGAGGTGACGCGCGCTGGAGTGAGTAGTGAACGTTATCGGTTGTCGTCCTCGCTTGAGACATTAAAATACTATATTGCGTCGACTTATTTGCATAAATGGATACTTAAATGGTTATGACACATTGAAGAGCCGCTTAACCATGGCTGGCATAATAAGTGGCTGGGAATTGCTGCTCCAGAAAATTAATAGGCTTTTGTTTTTCAATTATATAAAAACCTCCGTCTGAATGTAGCCGTTGGTACGAACTTGCGCATGGTACACTACTACTACATACTCTTATACTACACTACTCATACACTCGCACTAACGCGCGGGAGGCGAGGACGCTTGCGGGTGGAAGACAGCGTGCGCGGGCGTGCTCTACCCCCACGCCCCGCGTACGTCCCGCTGATACCCGATTTTAATTAATGCAGCGTAATGCGGCTAAGTTCGGAGCGGCCATAAAGTTTGGCGAGTGCTGTACGTATAAATAATACTAAATTCCTTACCTTGTGAGGACGTCCAATCAGCGGGTTTTCAGCGCATCGTTTGTCGATAACATCACGGATGAGATGTTTTTGTCCATTGTATGTAGTGAGGATCGAGATGCGTTCAGCGGGCCACCCCACCAGTCGCATGTACATGAACACAGCCACGACGTACTCCGCTTCTGCAAGATTCTGGGGACAAGATAAATTTCATTAATTATTATTATTTTGTTTTATTTTATGGCAATCTGCTATTAGAAATTTCAGCCAATCTCGTGTAGTGACCACGCATGGGTAAATTTGATTACGGAAATGATGACAGTTTACATTGAAAATTACCACAGGGTCTACCCGATTCTATATCTCATTAATCTACAGCATTTCTTTTTCGAATGGTTGGAAATGTTTATGATATAAGAGTAAACCTCATTTAAATTCTGTTTCTGAAATAAAAAAAACTCATAATGGTATTCAGGTCACGGCTACCAAATCCCAGAGAACAGAGAAAAGTGTAAGCTGAACCAGGCACTTTTTAGTCTTAATTTGAATAGTTGTTTTTTTATCTTCACTTACGAGAAGATCATAAAGCAGCATGTCTTAGAATTAATACCATTATCCTGCATATTAATTATATTGTATGACATCCGAAGCACGATTACGAAAATATTTTATAGTAGCATGTGTTCGAATTAATAACCGAATGCGATGTATTATTTATGTTGTGTGACAGCCGAAGTACGATGCGTTACGTCATCAAACTTTTGTCGTCATGCACCGTCGCACTGCCCAATGCGTCAAAATCTTTGCAATCGACGACGTAGCGACGATACATTACGAGCATTACTTACACTAACTGGCGTGCAATGTTAATATTATAAGTTACTAGCTTGTGACCACGACTTCGTCTGCGTGGACTTCAGTATTGGATCCAAAAAGAAATGAAAAATTGAATAAAATTTTCACTCGTGTTATAGCTTGCGCTGTAATAGAGAAAATTACCAAATTTCAAAGCTGTCTACCCACGGCTTAGCTCGTAAACAATTTTAAATTTTCCCTAGGGAACTACTTAAGTAATCGGGATAAAAGTAGCCTATGTTCTTTTCTATGTCAAAGGCTACATGCATGCCAAATCTGTTCAGCCGTTTTTGGGTGATTGAGTAACAAACATCCAAACATCTAAACATCCACACTTTCACATTTATAATATTAGTAGGATTATTGAATTTGTTGTTTTTCTATTGTGTTTTCTTTTATGTTTAATTCATAAGTTTAGACTCGCTAATAGGTGTGTCAATAAAGGTGCTCTTTTTTTTTATTTAGAGCGATATCCGACTTTTATCGTTGTTCTCCTACCGGAAAAAAAAACAATGTAAAAAAACCGCTTGTCGTTAAAACGAAAACACGAATTTATTAGGCGCATAAATTCTAATCTTGATATTTTAATTTGGACAACAATGTGATGTTGCGTATCCAAACATGATTGTAACGGCTGAATATAGTCATATTACGTCATTCATCACCTATTGTAGTTTTTTTTCATGTCCATTGCTTCTTTTGTGTGTGAGTTCAATAAAACTTACTACACAAACTGGAAATAAATGTGAAATTTTAGTATCGTATTTTCAAGGTTATGTGGATTCAAAGATGACAGATAATAACAATAATATAAATAAATATAATATATCTGGTTGTAAGATCATCATGAGTCAGTGCAGAGATAAATAAATTATATAAGTATATATAATATAGCCTAGTAAAATATTATTTCAATTAATGTCTTTCCATGTAGTAAAGCCAATCTTCACATAAGGAATAAAAGTAGTCTTTCGAAAAAAAAAATATTTCTCTATACTAATATAATAAATCTGAAGAGTTTGTTTGTTTGGTTGGTTGGTTGAACGCGCTAATCTCAGAAACTACTGACTCGAATAGAACAAATCTTTTTGTTATTGTTAGGCCATTTATCGAGGAAAGCTATAGACATATCAAGCTACGACAAATCCAAGCGGAGCATTAATGAGAAATGTTGGAAAACGGGGAAAATATATACTTTTCAGTGCTTACGCAAAAATAATGTAGGACGGAATTGTTCCTCTTTTAAAAGTTCTAAATAGTCCGCGACAGTATAAATGTCCATCATTTAAGATTGACTGGAGGCGGGCCGCCATGAAGAAGAAGAATAAAAAGGAATGAAAATTCGGCCGATATTTTTATTGTAAGTATCACAAATTTAAAACACGTGTTCGAAGTGCCTTGGTTATCTAACAAAAGAAAAAAGTTTGTAGATCGTGTATTTTTTTAGGCTTACGCTTAATTTATTATAAAACTAAACATAAATAATGAAATCTTTTTAATAATTCGTAATTAAAGCGCGCAAATAAATGCCGGAATGTAATTGATATTAATTTTGAAACTGGCATATATCCAAGTAGTAAACAAGTAGCAATTCCAGCATATTTCTATAGACAATGCAAAACGAATAACTCTTCATGAGTTCACTATTGTACTTAGGAGGCTTTTAACATACCATTATAATTGAATGCTAAGTTGTTAATAAAACTGCCATTTTGTGCAATTGTGCATACAAATGTCAACATTAAACCGACGTAATGTTTGCATTACTTGTGTGTATAGACCAGTAAAGACAATTGTACATAAGTAAATACCTATCCAAACGCTACACAGATTTGTCAAATGCTTTAATGATTATCGTTAATTACTGTATTTCTTGCATGTCATCATATAATTAATTTGTTCCATCCCAAAAAACGTCGACCAGACCGTATGGTCAGCAAGTACCTACTGGTTTTATTAAAAAGGAGTGTGTTATAATTATTAGAACACTAATACTCTTTACCTAAAGTTCAAATAATAAGTAGCCTTTTTCAGCAGTAGCGTAGCCTTTTCAACGAGCTATAAGTAGCTCTTTTCAATTTAATTAATTGTTTTTCTTGTTTATAAATTACTAGATTGGTAACCACTAATTTTTATGGTTTAAACTACAAAAATGACGCTTTTCCTTATAAACTTGCATCCCCTTTTGCACCATTAGGGGTTGAATTTTGAAAAATCCTACCTAGTCCCTTGTCAACATTATAAAGGAAACCTCTGTGCAAAATTTCAGCTTTCTAGGTCCAAGAGATTGGCGTTGGGAAAGGGATTGGATTTTTTGGGATGGGCGTTGATGAGTCAGTCAGTCAGTCGGTCAGTCAGTCAGGCAGGACTTCTCTTTTTATTTATATAGATGTACAAAAAAAATATTTGCTGAAAATAGGAAGGTTAATATACTAAATGCGTCATTAGTTATGTTCAATTATTTAAATAAGAAAAATGATTTCATTTAAAGGCACCCATTATTATAGATTACTAACTTTGGATTAGGTTATTAATTCAGCACCTATAATAACAGACTTAGGATGTAGAGACCTTAGTGTAACTAATCTAAAATCAGTCGTTAAACATACATGATGTCATGTACCAGGCTTACCGGCAGGTAAACAGATTACTCAAGAAGTCAAAGAAACACATTGAACGCCGAGCGTTCGCAAATGTATTGCTCGTCGGTCAGCGGTGACCACCACGGCGCTCAAAGGCACGGCGCTTGAATGTCAGATGAATGTGCATTTCCCCGAGTCTGTATTATTTATTGGATGGCAATGGAATAATATCCAAAATATCCAAAATCGCATGTCAGCATCCAAGAAGTGTTTTTACAAATATTATAATTTTTTTAAAGGCTGGATAATTTGTTTATTTATTTGCATCAACTTAAGTCTATCTAACTGACTAATTCTGCCACTGCTGTAGATAGCAAATGTGTCCCCGATCTGTTCCCGGTATACCTAGTGGACGAAGAAGTATTCCTGTAAATAATCACCGGTAAGAATATGGCATGCCTGATCACTTTCCCTATGACGGAGGAAGTCCACACTCGTTGTATCTATGTTTGCTCCAACTGCAAATCAATTTTGAGGGTAGTTTTGTGTGGAGTGTATTAAAAACTCATGAGGGTTTTTAATAAATTATGAGAAGTATTTATGGCGACGAACAAGACCCCGAACGAGATAGAGGAACGTAGTGGATGAGTACGATAAAACTTGGCAAGATGTTTCGTGCAATAGACGGTCTATTGCACGAAACATCATGCCAAGTTTTGAAGACAGAATGGAAAAATGGAAGGGAGGCCTTTGCCCAGCACTGGGAAAATAACAACAACAACAAAAAGTGTGCTTTAGCCGAATAGCTGTGACGCATTTCTCTTGAGAATATGAGCTTTGCAAATAATAAAATTGTCTTGTTCTACTGTTTGTATATCTGTCTACTGGGATCGTATCACGATTTGAATACCTAGATTATATCTGAGCAGTATGCATATATTAAAGCATTGTTTCGTGGTTGAGTAAGCGAGCCATTAGTGGATATTTGTGATACTAAGTGTATCGCCAATTAAACACTGAGATCATGACTGATCATAGTTTTAAAAGGACCTTTGAGTAAGAATATGAGGTGAGCCATGAGGTATGTGATACACCCTTCAATGACTAACTAGAAAATAATGTCATTCTGTCAATATACCAATAATTTTAATATCCCCCTGTATTAACAGAATCACAAAAAATAACTATAAACGAAATATATAAGATGATTTCGATAAATAATGCATAATGATAAGCAATGATAAGCCTATAAATGTCCCACCGTTGGGCACAGGCCTCTTCTCATATAGAGAAGGAACGAGCATTGATCACCACGCTGGATTACTGTAGGTTGGCGATTTCAGATTCCAATTTTTGGAATCTAGGTTTTCTCACGATGTTTTAGTTCACCGATTGTCAATGATGTCTTAGAAGAATTAAGAAAGTACACATATTTTTGAAAAAGTCAAATGTATTTATTTGTGGAACATAGGTATATATTACAAAGATGTTACAATATTTTATCGAAAGCTATGTCCAGTCACATTGGTACCTGCCTGTAGTGGGTTCGGACCTGCAACCTTGCGCACGAAAATCCTTAATGATCAATTGATCATTATATTGAGGATTAAATATGAGATGAATTAAAAATAGGACAAACATATTTCAACTCAACATACAATGTAACAACTTAATTTTGCAACTGGTCGTTTCTGCATCTAGTCCGAGGAGGCTTAAGTTGTGGTAAGAGATGTAAGTACGTTTTGTCCATCTACTTCCTCATAACAACAAAAAAATTGCAAAAAAGGTGTCGATAATTCTCTTAACACAATTCGTTTTTTTACGTCAGCAAATGATTGCGTCATTTGGAATGTACGCGTGATTTTTAGCACGCCTCCTTAAAGCCAGTGACGTAGCGTTTTTGTACCCGTCTACAAGCCATTCTGAGCCCATAAGTGATACGTACAAAAAATCCTTTTAATACAATACGGCCAACAAATCTTCGAGAGTCTGAAAAGAGCAACACGACAGTTTTCGTGAGATGCAAGTACACATAAACGGTGGGTGTGAAAGAAACAACAATATCTTATAGCGCTCTTTTTTCATTAATCAACGTATAATTAGCAGACATATGCTATTAACAAAGAATTGGAATCTAGTGTTGAGTGAGAAGTTATTAATTGATGGTAAATTGTACGTTGTCGGCTTTAGGCGCATTTTGTTCTGCTTATACATATTTTTATAGTTATCTTGCCTACAAATCACATAAAAAAAATTTAAACAGGATCTTAGTGATAACATTTTATATAGGCTATTAAGATCCATAAGACCGTTTACAAAAAAAATAACTAAAATCATAATGTTCGCGTATACAACAAACTAGAAAGTTATGCAGGGCTGCAACACATTCCAACATATTCCCTACATTATTGTAGTGACAAGAAATTGCGAGTGTGTGCATGGGCAGCCTTGTTTGTGTGCCCTGCATACGTAATCTTGTTTTATAAGTGCACTAGATTTTGCTGGCGACTTCGTCCGCGGGGAGTAATGACTTCCGTCAGAATTTGGGTTTTTCACTTAGTTATCGCCTGTTCCATGGTCTATCGATTACATGTACTAAAATCCTTTCTTAATGCTCACTTGCTTCACTGGTGGAACCTATACAAAGTTTTAAGTGAATCGATTGAGAAATAAATATTTTCAATTTACCACCCTTTTCTCCCTTTTGGCGGGGAATTTCCAAAAATCCTCTCTTAGTGGTAGCCTACTCCTCCCAACAAACACACATGCCAAAATTTCAGCTCTTTACGATCAGTAGTTTCGGCTGTGCGTTGTCTGTCAGTCAGTAACGGAAGAGTTTTATATATATAGATAGATTATTGTATTTTTTAATACCTGATAGAAGTAGGGGCTTGGTTCGGTCTCACCGGCGCCATTGAAGTCATCGACGTTCACCAATTGGAAGTCGTACCGCAAGCCGGCGTTGGCGGCGCGGTACTCCGGCAGCCGCGTGACGTGGCCCAGGTCGCCTAGCGCCAGGTACCTCCACCGGTATAAGTTGCAGATGCTGTATTAAAAACAAGTTAAAAATATAATCAGTTCTTGTTGGTTTTTGTTGTATAAAGGGATACAAGCTAAAAAAATCATAAATTTCTATAAAATTTTAGAACCGCATACAAGTTACAAAAAATCATAACATCTATAAAATTTTAGAAATTATTGAAGATGTGACATTGGTCCCCCAAACTAGATGGGAAGGCTTAGTTTATATGAAGGGTATTGTAGTGAATGGCGATCAATACAATGATAGCTTAATTGTCAGCTGAGGGTAGTTTGGACGTAAAGTATCGGGGAAATCAATCAAGTAGCTTAAATAACACTTGTTTATTATGATATTTATTTTAAAAGTCGGATTTCAACTGTAGAGCCTCTCGAAATCTGATCAACCAATCGTGTGAGAGCGTGTGACATTTATCGACCAATCGCGTGGCCTTAGTACAGTTTGAGACATTGTCACGAGAATTTTTCATCCATAATCCGACCGTAAGTCTTTTGCTATTTCTTAAACTTAAGGAGACACGCGGAGTCGGATAAAACATCTGAAAGTTTAGTTTCGATATCTTATATCTTTAAACGAGCAATTCTTGTATATGCAGGATTAATTTATAAGGATTGAGTATATTCAACGAGGTAATCAGGTGCATTACTTCGTTGACTATACGCACTCCTGTAAATTAATCCTGTATTTATATCTCGGAAACGGCTCCATTGAATTTCATGAAATTTAGTATGCTGGTTTCCGGGGGCATTAAATCGGTCTAGCAAGGATTCGTTTTCAGAAAATGTTCGATAAGACGAACGAAGCACGGTCATCCAGAAACTTTAGTTTTAAGTGCTAAAAGTACTGTCGGCAATCCAAGATATAACAGTGTTAATTAGCAGTACATATCGTAACATTACTCGCACGTTAATCATTCAGCTGCAATCTGTGGCGGCATTACAATAAAGAACCATAAGTCATCAGAACATAATGGTTGTTTGAATGACGGCAGCGTTTCGTGGAACCCGAACGTTGTGGGAGTCAGATGTTAGGGGAATCCAACAAACACTTTTGAAAAACAATCACATATATTTTTGGCATCCCGGGAGGACGTTATTATTTTTTTTTTTTGCTATCATTACCTGTAAATTCTAAACTTATAATTAAACTCAAAATCAGAGAATTTGATGTAACATAATTAGCTGGAAATCAAATTTTATAGGTTTTTCAAGGTAGCATAATAATTCACATAAATTTAAACATAATTTGAATTTACGAGTTTCACTACAAGTTATGAATGACATGAGCTTGAAGTACCTATACTTCAAGTTTTATTCACGTATTATAAATCTACGTGATTTATAATAAATGATACCAACAAAGTTAAATTGGAGAATGTCCTTGTGATTGTAATAGTCTAAGGGCTGATTTTTCCATCCTCCGATATCCCTAATCGAGAATTATTTTTGTAATTTTGACAATTGTTTTATATAAAAACTGTCAAAATTCTATTTTATTATTCGACTATGGAAAAATCAACTCTCAATAATTCAAATAATTTTTACAAAATTATTGGCACTAGGCTATCCCTCTGATACAGATTGTTGCAGAACGCATCGATGTGTAAAATGTTTGTTCTGACTGTCCTCATAAGAAAATATAAAACTACATATATCTACAGATGTTTTTAAAAACACCATTACATATGTATGAGTCTCGAAACAAATGTATGTAAATCACTAAAATCGATTTGCAGTCAGACAAATGAGATGTTGAGAACAAAGGTTAAATATGAATGATCTTCTAGCCTTCGTCTGTATAGTCGAGACGTAAATAATGTTAGCACATGTGCTAAGGTATATTTCACGAAGGTGGATAAAATAGGAGTAATTTGACGATATGAGTGCGTCATACAAGTGAAATAGCCCGATTCCCGATATACAATAACTGAATAAATTAGTGGATGCCGTGAGGACGAGTAATAGAGGTGAATGGAAGGAAAAAACCGCATTGCGGCGTCCCCATATGAATGGGATAAGGGCAGGAAGAAGAAGAAGACAATAATTAATTAACCCATACGATAACACCTTGTATAAGATCTAAGTCGGTTTTTTACACTTAACTCGAGAACGGGTTTACAAATTTACAAGTTCCTTGATTGATTAGAGTCTCTGTCCCGAATAGTAAAAAAAAACAATGAAAAATTTACTAAAATAAAATTAGTTTACAGGAACGAGGTCAGCTTGCGTGGATAAAACTGTAGGCCACAGGTAGTATAGTATTATTTATATGTATACCCATTGAACAACTTGCTAAAGGAAAGTATAGTCAATTCCTATAAAAAAAAAATCCGACCTTCCGTACTAATTTTTCCTTATGATACTTACTGATCATTTCGTATGGAAAGGTCACTTTTTTGTACAGTTATTACAGAAATAAAGACAATAATAATATCTTGGGACATCTCACACACGGCCACCTAGTCCCAAACTAGGCAGAGCCTGTACTATGGCAACCAACAAATGAAAAATATATTTATTAATAAATACATACATAGATAAATTACACCCAGACACAGAATAAATGATCGTGATCATCACACAAATATTTGTCCTGTGTGGGAATGGAAACCACTACCTCCAGCATAGCAGTCAGGGTCACTAACCATAAACCACTAGACCAACAGGCCATATGGTTATACGTCATAGGAATTTCCTTTTCATAATATTTTTTCCTGTCTCAAAAACCACCTTATCGCCACAGAATAGACTTGTAATCAGTCTAAGCAAACGAGGGTAAGTAAACAATGTTTACAAACGATATCGCACGTCCGTCTGTCTAAACTTAGCCTTGTATCGTATGCAGACAGACTTATGTAGTAGCAGAAGCGTAATGCTAAAAATTACATAATCACAAATTCTGCTGAAGTAAAGTTTAAATTATTATGTCTTAAAAATGGCAGAATATAAATATCAAGAGAATACATAACAGAAAGAAGGTATGTGACTGTCGTTTTATTTACATGACGTCACATGTTAAAATGATGGAACGCCAGTAAAACTATTTTTATTCTTCCAAGAAACCAAATTCATTACGTTCGTGTTGGTCTTATTTTCGGAACAGTTTGAGGAAGTAATAAAAAAGGCAAAGTATTTAAAAGAGCCAATTTTTTTTGAGGTTGGATCAGAAAACGAATTAACGCATACCTTGGTCTCGCTCGTCCTTGGGCATCTAATTCAACGTAGGGCACTCCGAGACGAACCATTCTGGTGAACAAACTCTGTTCCATATTACAGTACTTCTGGAACGCCATATTTTTGACGACGGGAGGCAGCTGGTGGTGATCTCCTATCATGATCCAGCGCTTCAGCCTAGAGCGACCGTCTTGAGGGTTTTGCAGGAGCAATGGAATGAACGTCTCAATTTCAAGAATTTGAGCTGACTCCTCCATTAATATATTGTCGTATTTGAAACCTGCGATAGTAAGAATGTAATTAATATATTGTATATTGGACAGATAAATTTACAGATAGCATATTATTTGAACTACTTTGTATTAGAGCGGCGGTAGCCTAACGGCTAGGGCATCAGACCTGCAATCATGTGGTCGCGGGTTCGAGTCCAACCCATTGCACTACCGACGAGAACCCTCTCGTAACACAAGCATATATTTAGCTTACCACAAGGTGTTAACAAGAATACTAGTAATATGCAACCCACATTTCTAGAAAGTAAAAAAAAAGAGATTTTTACCATAGATTATTAGTAAGTTTACAAAGTTTTTGATCCCATGACGTTATATGGAAATCATGGTGTAATAAATTATCAGAAGTTGAGTCATCACGACTTATCATTGGCATCTTATAGTAGTCAGTACCAACCTCCTTCCTGTTCTACTTTGATTATTCATTCGTTCTCATTTCATTGACGAATGAAAGATTCTAAGAAAACTTGTGATACTCGACGTATCAATAAGAATTCTTGCATTAAGACCAATTAGCATTCCTGGAATGAAAATTGAATGAAAGTGATTGCACCATACCCATTTGCACAAGCTCCGATCTTTTCAAAGCGGCATGTGTACATGTCATTGCTATAATTTTCGCTTCTTTCACCAGCAGATATTTGGATCTATCCAATCCTGATCGAAGCAGTTCGAAAGCCCGGAATTCTTCTAGTTCTTCAAATATATGGTCAATGTACCTAGGAGCATAAAATAAAAGTCAGTTAATCTGATAATTGAAAAAAAAAAGAAAATCTTATGATATGTCTATTTTGGCCATCCCCTATGGCTCATTTTGGATTTCTTAGTAAAACGATATACCTAGGGCCTATTTCACCATCGTCATAAACTTTATTCAAGGAATAATTTTGAAATTTTGACAGTTGTTTCACGTCAACTGTCAAACGCCAATTTTATTCGTCGAATAAAAGTTATCTGACGATGGTGAAATAGGCCTTAATCATTCAAGTTGGTAACCCAATCAAAAACAATACTACGTTTCAAATACTTTTAAATGACGTAGGTAGAGTTTATGACCCGAAGCAAGGCTATTGAAGCGTGCCCGCGAACTTGACCTTGACAACCAAATTCTTCCAAGTTCACCTTAACATGCTTTACGCATTTTGCGTAGGTTTTAATCAACGCGTGGGATTTACTACAAGTTATTGTACCTTAGTTACAGTTTTGTTATCATAAATCTTTTAAGTTACGCGGAAATAAGAGTATTAGTAAATCAATCTTACTATAAGACAGTTTTCCTCCCTTTTGTTTTTTTTTAAGCAAGAGAGTATTAAAATTGTGTTCAATTTTAAGCTACAACGAGGCCAGAAAATCAATGAACTGTAATAACAACCCTAAAAATACATTTAGATTTCTGTCAACTTTAATCTGGCAGACATTATAATTGTTTTGATAGTATAATTTATTTTTTATCAAAATTTCCTTGACACGTACAATTAATGTAAACCTAGAGCAGAAGATAATAAAGAAAAGTGTACGCCTGGAAAATCCAATGCACAATGGAAACCACTAGAAATGATCAGATAGTAGGTATATAAAGTTATATTAGTTCATATATGTGACAATGTAATATTTAACAATCGGTACCTACATTGATTTATCAGTATTTGTTTTTTATTACATGCAAATGAAACATCTGTGCCTATTTGACGCACATATTGCTATACGCCCACTTCATTCAGGACTCATCATGATGGTAACATGTCTGAATAAATAATGTATATTGGTGTTTTCTATTGAAGGTTTTACTATTTACTTCGTTTCGAATTGGAATTTCAGACATCTCGATTTTGTATCTTGACATTACTGAAACTTTTTTTATGTATTTTCTTTTTGTGATTTCGATTCATTATACCTACTCACATTAATTAAAAAAAAATTAATCCTGGGAACGAAAGGCGGGCTAAATAGTTGATATGTATGCCCTACGATACGATACTATAAGATTCACAGTTCACTTTTGATGTCCGGCAATGGTATTACCTAATTTGCAAACGCCAATAGAAAGCAAAAAATAGTCAATATCGCTGCAATTAAAAAGTCAGAATAGTGTTATTAAGAAAATCCTTACCGATAACAGCTTCTCGCCACTTCCATATCTTCCTCATAAGACTTCCCAGGGAATAACGGTTTAGGAGCGTCATCGAAGAACTCGTGGAATGGAAACTCTTTGCTCACTGTTTCTATCGACTTCGTCTGAAAATAAACAGTTTAGTTACATAATCCTGTTTCCGATTATAACTAGGAAGGAACTAATATTATATAAATAAAATATAATTGTGGTGTCCATCTAAAGGTCAAAAAGTCTAGTTTCTAAGATGATTGCCACAAAGAACATGCTGGAATGAAATAAATTGTATCGAAAGAACTCTGTAAAAATTTAGGTCTTCTAAATTAGGTTATAGCTTGGGCTTTACAATCTTACCAAGGAACACTTGAAAGTTAAGTAAATTTTATAGTGGAGATCAGTTTGGCTGTCACTCCATGTTAAATGCTGGCATTTCGTAGGTATTCAGCTAATTCTGAGACTGGAAACGTACCCAACATTGTTTAGAAAAAGGCTAGGCCAAAGATGAAGTTACACTCAATAAACTATTTGATTACATCTACAAAAAAATCTGCATGCTCTCACCACTTATCTGCTTTGCACGTGAACTATTAAGACATTATATTTTAACTTGGTGCTATATGGTGTTGTTACCTGGTCCTGCGCACACTTAGCGAGGAAGGTCTCCCAGCGCGGTCGCACATGGTAGACGTGGAAGTGGTGTGCCAACTCGCAGGTAGCTCCGGCGTCTTCTCCCGCGTCCAGGGTGCCCTGCAACCGCCCCACCAGCTCCAACAACTCCAGACGTTTAGCCAGCACGTAGTTCACACGCCCATATCTGTTTAAATGGATGGATTGACCGAGATAGTAACTTCTTCTATTATTTAGTTTTTACATATACCTAGTGTGAGTTAGATTTGTGTTCTCCTTCGCGACAGAAAATAGTCATGAATCTTTACGCGACTTTTTCTGAAATGGGGCGAGCACGTGACGTGTTTTTTTGCGTGCCCTAAGTGTCGCAGCAGGTTCCATCCCGAATTTAAGATCCATAACATTACCACATATCATTTTAAACGAATACCAATATTGTTACCAGTTGGAGTTTTATTCAATTCATTTGTCTTGCGATTAGCATTTACGTTTTCATTATGGTCTAAGATCCCTAATACAACGACCTTCACCGAGATGCTTATTTGATGAAACGTATTTTATATTTATTTTAATATGTCAATAAATATAATCCATATGGGTTGCCTAGCAAATTTCAGTCCAGATTATGTTTAATTAATAATTTAAAAAATATTTTTTTTTGAAAAATTTCAACGGTATGTTTATTAGATAAATTCTATACCAATCGAAAGTATGAAGCCCATAGAATATGCAAACGTTAGGTTGCCTATTCTTTTCCGGTCACAACTATCGGGTTGCCAGGTATAAACAGGTAAATTAGTACAGCATTTTGCAACGGTCTGTTTATTGAATGACATTTAAATGAAATTAAAGATTATTTTATTCTGAACACGGTGGTATAGGGTTGCCTGCGAAAAATCAGTCCAGAATTGCGGTTGCCGAATTTTAAAAAGTAAAATATTGCTCCCGAACTGCATATATTACCGTATTAGTAGTTCGGGAGCAAACTTTCAAGGCTATCTTGTGTTAGTTTAGTTCTTTTTGTTTTAATAAATATAAAATAATTTTATTAAAATGGGTGCCGAGAAACCAAGATGGCGTCGGCGACAATTTGCAAATTTTTCGTCATGGGTGTCATTTTCATGGTTCCCAAGGTCGCTAAAAACGATTATGGGGTCGAAATTAGAACCAAAGATGGCGCCGAGGAAAAATTGCAAATTTTTCATCATGGGTGTCATTTTCGTGGTTCATGGGGTCGCTTAAAACGATTATGGGGTCGAAATTAGAATCCAAGATGGCGCCGAGAAAAATATGCATTTTTTGTGATTAGTGTTATTTTTAAGATTTACGAGGTCGCTCAAAATAAAAATGAGGTCTAGCTTTCGCAGAAATGTCTATCGCGCAAGTGTTCCTGATCCAAGATGAAGAACATTTCTCTAAATGAAATTACATGTGTTCGTCTCAATCTCAATCTAGAATTGTATATTTTTGCATGTGAGACCATAGACGAAGCACATTTGCATAATAGTTACTGTTTTACAAATTGTGTATCTCGATATTGTTAATTATTGTAAAAAAAAATTTTATTTATTTTAGATAAACATTATTATTAAATAATAACTATTCAGTTAATATTAAGTTAAAGTTAACGTTGATAAAAAAAAATTAGATTTTTTTTATTATATATTTTTTAAAATTTATTTTTGATCAACATTATTATTAAATAATAATTATTAAATAATGTTGATAAAAATAAATTTTAATGAATATTGTTATTTTGAGACAACCCTGGCTGTTGCGACAATTTCTACACACTTTCGGCATTTACAAGGAGATCAAAGGCGTCGTCCTACTGTATGTTTTTATACTGTGATGATGCATAGTATATACGAGTCTATCGCTATCCTTTTCTTTTCCAAGCCCAAATAGCATGCGCACTCTCTTTCTTTAAGTGCGCCCACTTAAAGAAAGAGAGTGCAATTCTGGACTGATTTTTCGCAGACAACCCTATACCACCGTGTTCAGAATAAAATAATCTTTAATTTCATTTAAATTTCATTCAATAAATAAAATAAATAAATAAAAATAAAAATCTTTTATTTTCAAGCATCACACGGCTCATAGTGTGTTAGTACAATTGCTTAAGAACTATGTTAGTAATTACAAAATATAATAATTTACCTAAAAAAAATATATATATATATCTATAAAATAATATAAACAGACCGTTGCAAAATGCTAGTACAGATTTACCTGTTTATACCTGGCAACCCGATAATTGTGACCGGAAAAGAATAGGCAACCTAAGGTTTGCATATTCTATGGGCCCCATACTTTCGATTGGTATAGAATCTATCTAATAATCGGTATAAATACCGGTGAAATGTTTAAAAAAATATTTTTTTTTATTTTCAGCGACCTCGCAAATCTTAAAAATAACACTAATCACAAAAATAAATCATATTGTTCTCGGCGCCATCTTGGATTCTAATTTCGACCCCATAATCGTTTTTAGCGACCTTGGGAACCATGAAAATGACACCCATGACGAAAAATTTGCAAATTGTCGCCGACGCCATCTTGGTTTCTCGGCACCCATTTTAATAAAATTATTTTATATTTATTAAAACAAAAAGAACTAAACTAACACAAGATAGCCTTGAAAGTTTGCTCCCGAACTACTAATACGGTAATATATGCAGTTCGGGAGCAATATTTTACTTTTTAAAATTCGGCAACCGCAATTCTGGACTGATTTTTCGCAGGCAACCCTATACCACCGTGTTCAGAATAAAATAATCTTTAATTTCATTTAAATTTCATTCAATAAACAGACCGTTGCAAAATGCTGTACTAATTTACCTGTTTATACCTGGCAACCCGATAGTTGTGACCGGAAAAGAATAGGCAACCTAACGTTTGCATATTCTATGGGCTTCATACTTTCGATTGGTATAGAATTTATCTAATAAACATACCGTTGAAATTTTTCAAAAAAAATATTTTTTTAATTATTAATTAAACATAATCTGGACTGAAATTTGCTAGGCAACCCATATGGATTATATTTATTGACATATTAAAATAAATATAAAATACGTTTCATCAAATAAGCATCTCGGTGAAGGTCGTTGTATTAGGGATCTTATACTATTAACAGAAACTAGAAATGTAAAATGATGAATAATTATCCGCAGGTTAATTTAACGTCGCTATTATATCTTATACTGAATGATGCACTGACCCTCGAATACTTAAACGCTAATCAACTATAACAGGTTCTTAAAGGTATTTCTATCGCAACTTCACCCCTTAAAGTGACAGAGACAGCATGAGACTTAACGGCGGCTGCTGTATTCGGTCTTTAGCACCTTAAATTTCAAGTGTCGTTTCAATATAGAGAGAGATAAACTTTTATACAAGAACGTTCTTTACTGGTGCTGATCAATGTGCTTTGGCTGTAGGATTTCTGTTTGATCTATTCTAGATATTTTCCGGTTGTTTTAACGGCCAAATATCCATATTACTTGGGCGCATAGTTAGTTAGTAGGTTCGCAAATGGGAAGCGCATATTAAGCCGGTTTCTTAAATAAATTATCGCCTTGTGCTAGAAATGAAGGACACACATCTGGCGATGAAATGCTTGTACCACATAAAAATAATTAAATATAAATTATAATATAAATTATACTCGTAATCTTACACCAATATTTCCAGTTTTTGTTGAATTTAAAATAAGTGATTGACGGAGCTTCGTAAAGGGTAAAGAGAAACCTTACTTTAAGCGGGTTTATCAATTTCCCATTTACAGAATACCAATTACCATGGTAACTTCTGTTCTAGTTCAAATCAATTACTAAGATCAAGTGGGGCAACATCATCTAGATCATATGATTGCTCTGATCAATATTGAATAATACACTGGTCTACGACTTTGTATATAAACAAAATTTTTAGGTAAAAACTGCAACCTGACTACGTATGAAAAGCTTCTCAAAAGGACGAAACAAGTCCAATTATTTTCCTGAGACACAGGATTACCTAGTTTGGGAGGCAGGGTTTAATCATTTGTGCAGCCTTTATACATTGTTATGTATTGAATCAGCATCTCTGTACAAAGGTATTGGAATCAATAAAGTATTATTAAATAGAAGTCCAGAAATGCATAGGTACAAAAATGGTCAAGCGGAGTCGAGCCAGAGCCTTAGTCGCACCTACTGGATAATAATCGTTCCACTAGATGATAATAACTTGTCTCGAACCATAACGTCTGTTAAGGTTCAAGGCTAAAACATTTGAAAACTTGTGAAGTGTCACTAATAGTTAATTTAATCTGCTGGATCTCATAAACTCTTAGGCAATCGTTATGGATAGTACAGTGGTAGCAATGGAAATTAAACCTTATTGCTTTGAGTTATAATAGATAAAGTCAAATGATTAACACCTTATTGGGGCTCACTTTACTTGATTATGGTTTATATTGCTTTCTGAGGTTTACGCATATATTACACATTAAAATAAAAGTTCTCTTTTATTTTGTTTTTATTTCGCGACGTTCCAGTCTGCCCGTGACCATGACACCTGCAAAGGTGACGAAATGTCGGGAACTAAAATCAAAATTAGCCACGAAAGAATCCGTTTAAGAAGTAGATTATTTGATTTAAGTTTGTTTGATTGGTGTTTTTATTGTGTGAAGATGCTAATTTAGCGCCATGAAGAAGTCTTTTAGATTCTTACAGAAATAACCTATGGTTCACAGAACCCACAGCACGTCAGGCTTGACATAAACAGTTAAACAGACTCATAAAATTCTTAATTGAAAACAAGATTATAATAATCATAGACAGTTTTAATTATAGTCACGGAATGTCGGTGGAGTGGTTTCTTACAGGAACGAATATGCCAGCCTACTCGGAACACTCAATGCCAGATAAAAATAACACCGACTCCTTGAAGTGTATTAAACGTGTTTACAGTATTAGTTACTGTACCTCCTAACAATTTAAATTGTAAGCACAAAACTATAACTATAACGGTGTTATTAGTCTGTGATTATAAGTCTTCACGCCAATATACCAAGTCTCCATGAACAACAACGGGGACTGCAAGAAGTGTGGGGATAGTCTCTCTCTTCATCAATTCCCTCACCGATAGTTCTCGAGCCCATCAACAACATATAGATTTTATTCACGTACTTACTACCTACAGTTTTGTGTCAAAGAAGCCGCCTATGCGAGACGGTTCATGAACTGTACCACGAATACGCCTTTATTGGATCTGACAGGGGTTTTTTACATGTTGTGTAAGTACGCGATTCTGCATATGGTTCCGATAAGTTTCAACTCAAGTGGCTCTGTTCATGGCTCTCAATGACCAGCCTCGAACAGTCGGCACCATTTACTGTGAACATGTATATGGTCGTTCGCTCACTATTCCTTTTCGTATTCGATTATTTTTCGACTGTCCGGTTTGGCCGCTCTGTAAATGATTGGACGTTTGCCCACTCATACGTATTCGTGTCAAATAAGGTTCAGTAATTCTGGCATCGAGTCGTTTTTGGACGGATCACTACTCACGATTTTATTCAGTTTAAAGGGCAAAGTGAGAGTGTTAAAACCGTCGGACAACGCGGTAGTTTTTAAAATAATGACAGCCGGACACCGAACTGTAGAGATAGTATGTAGAGATAGAATGTATCTACAATCTCGTCTCCAAAATGGTACACTGTTTAACCACTTAAATAAAAAGTGTTGCAACAGAAAAAAATATCTAGAACATTGCTATATTATGGTAACCTAAATACCTAATCAGTAAATACAATAGCAACATTATCCACTGGTCGCTACACTCCATTGAACAAGGAAGGCATTTATGTTATGCATACATAGTTATAATATATCTTGTGTTCTTTATCATGGGTTTTGGTGCGTATAACCATAAATCTATGTCGGCCATTGCAAGTACTCGTAAATCATAGTCACAGCGAATTTCAAGCATGTACCGTAATCGAGTATTCGGGTCAACATTATTATCGCATTGGCGAAATACGCTGATAGTGACTCAACAGTTTTGCTGTTCAGATATACGTCAGCATAGTGGCAACGTTTAACAACAAGTCAAATAATGCGCAGTATCTTGGTAATCTGTCATAAATTACAATATTAACTTCGTTTAAATATCTTAAAATAGTCGTGTGGCCTAGCGGTTTAATAACCGGATTCGTATGCACATGGTTGCAGGTTCGAGCCCGGACAAGTACCAATGTGACTTTTTCAAATGTAATATGTACTTTCTTAATTATTCTAGGAAACCATTGACAAACGGTGAAGGAAAACATCGTCAATAAACCTGGATTCCAAAAATTTTAATCTGAAATCGCCAACCCGCAATGAGCAAGCGTGGTGAACAATGCTCATTCCTTCTTTATAAGGGAAGACGCCTGTACCCAGCAGTGAGAAATATATTTTAGCGGTAGAAACCGGGCTGAAGAAAGGAGTGGATGCCGCGATAACGAGTAATAGAGATGAATGGAAGGAAAACACGCACTGCGCCGACCCCATATGAGTGGGATAAGGGCAGGAAGAAGAATTACTCTCCTTCAAGACTTCAGTCCTGAGCAAAAAGTTTTAAGTGAAGTCAAGCACCACCAGTATAGAAATCAACTTTCGAAACCGCTGTCAATGCCTTCAGCATGCATCTAACTACATCAATTTCTTCTAGTTATCCAGTTACACAAATAATCTCAAGAAATACTTAGTATTATTCTTACGAACCTCGAGAAGTCCTTATCCGTCTGTAGCGCTTCCTCTCCGTGTCCAAGACGCAGCAGATGCCTTTCATCCACGTCCAGCTCAGCAACCTTCTCGAACAGCTGGTTGAGTGCCTGGTTACTGTGAGTGACCACCAGGTTGCGCTGCCACGGGAAGTTGTGGTACAGGTTCGATATTATCTGCACCGCTACGTCGGTTTTACCTGTTGATACCGATAGTTTATGTAGAATGGTTTATTCTAGAGCGATAACTGATTTAAGTAGAACAGTGTAAATAAGTGCAAGGGATTATGAAACCAAAGCTTAAAATGTAAGGGTTGATACTGAAGAGATCATGAAATAATACTTTAGTCATATCTTGGAAAGTTCGATTTTGACAACCCCATTTATTTTATCATGAATATAGTGTCTACTATTGGAATCTTCATTTATTATTGTTGGGTTTCAAAAATCTTTTTATTATTTATATAGTTACAAATGATGCCAATTCGTGCAATTCTATAAAATACACTGTGTACCAACAGCTAATACATGTCATTCATTATTACATACCTAATATTTTCTTCACGGCAATCACAAAACGTAACAAAGGCTTATGTATCAAATTTTGCAACGGTTAATAATCATCGTTGGTAACGTATAAAAAGTATAACGGATATGACCAAAATACGTTAATTTAAAAACTGTTTGTTTTTAAGGCTGGTGATAACGGGAATATAAGAACAAAAAAGGGCTCGGTATTTTGTAATTCAATAATGCATTGTGTTGTGCACGTTTTTATGACTTTTCCAAACCTGTTCCCGGTGGACCGACCACTAAAGTCAGTCCCGGCTGCATCCCAGACCGGATCGCTTCCACTTGCGTTGGTGTGAACGGTATGGAGTTTCTAAAACATATTATTTTTGCTCAAATTTGTACTCTAATAGAATATAGGATGGTTGGGTAGAGAAAACAAATTCTGATACGAAATTTAGCTACTATAATTAATGTTAATTAAATTAAATTCATTGAAATTACTAGGAGCAGGACACCGTACTTACCGACGGCACATGATAACAAGGTTAGGTTAGTTATTACCAATTAAAAAATCAACTAAAACATCGGGATCGAATCCGTGGCCCCTTGCGCAGTAGAGATTCGCAAGGTAATCAATTCCACTCGTGTTCCTGAGCAGTCATCTTATAATTACGTAAGCAAAAATCTGGGATCCTATTCCAAAATTAAGTTAACATGTTGTTAACTGAATTGATAAAATACTTTTGATATCGCAGTTACTAATACCAACGACCAAAGTTATGAATGGCCTTGATGATGAAACAAAATATTGCTACGTGCGTTTATTCATGTTCACAAACGTATACAGACTACATTCACACAAAAATATATCTTCGTATGTAGCCGGCAATTGAGAATCGTTTATTCAATTGGCATGAACATTTTTATGAAGCAAATAACGTCTGGGTTTTACAGAAACGGTTATTTTCGTCTGGCAGAATCTATTTTAAAATAAATGATTATGTATAGAATGTTACAAGATAAGAACATTTGAAAACAGACTATCTATACATTGGGTGACACATCGGTTTCATATCTACATCGTTATACCGTAGATAATAGCACGCGTGAAAATCTGTAATTGGTTTTATGTTTTCTACTCTTATTGTTTTTCATATTTTGTACAGTCAACAGCAAAAGAAGACGATCAAAATCAGAAATTCAATACTAATGAACGGAGTTCGCGTCAGAACTGTGTGGCGTCGAAGTGATTTGAAAGTATGTGATTGTAAATTAAGCCAAACATTTAGTACTAGTGCAGCTGCCTTATTTTCGTGATCAGTTTTGACTCCAAAAGTTATAAACTCAATTCATCATCTACTTTTGTTGTTGACTGTACAGCTGTTGTTTTTCCATGTGATAAACAAATATATAAGTTAGATGTTTTAGTAAGACGACCTCCGTGGTCGAGTGGCGTACACACCGGTTTTCAAGGTGTCGCCAGCTCTGAGGTCCCGGGTTCAATCACCGGACGGGTCTGGATGTTTGTGCTACCTTCGTTGACACTGATTCCATAACACAAGTGCTTTAGCTACTTAATTTGAATTCGGAGCAATGTATGTGATGTTGTCCACATTATTTAGGTTTTTATTATTATTTATAAGCTGGGTTACAAGTGACAACAACAGAACAGGAAATGCGGAGGGGCCATAACAGATCTGTTGTTTGGGGAAGAGACTTATGTCCAGAAGTGGGCATAAAAGCAAATGATAATGATCTGCTATTCTTCTCTTGCATAGCCTTTTCTCAAGCTATGTTGAGGTCGGCTTCCACTCTTAATAGATTAAGCTGAATACCGATAATTATCTGCTGTACCTATGTAATAAGTTTATATGTGTTAAGTCTTGTACTATGATATGTATAAATGTACTATAACTGCTGAGAGTGGTAAACCCTAGGTAAATGTTTTGACGGAAAAAAATTGTTTGCTCATTTAACTAATGACTGGTTGACTGTCTGGAATTCACAAAGGTTTACAACCTCTGAGTCATATCGTCTCAAACATAAGGAATTGAGTAAAGTCAAGAATCCAACTTTAGCAAGGGATCAACTACAACTAAACATAGTTTGAAAATGAAATATTCATACAAAGTGACAGGTCACGTAACTTATATTTGTATGAAAAATTTATTTTCAATTTTAAGATTTCGACCTATGTTCCTTGGGAAAAGTTGTTCAGTTTTATGCACTTGTTTACCTCATTCCACTCCATAAAAAATAATCCTGTAGATGTTCCAGAATGTAGGCATTACTTACTTCTTAGGCTCGTTACACAAGTAGGGTCCTCTCTTGGGCTGGACGTGTGGTTCCACGAGGATGACCTTCCGGGGTTCGTCCTCATCCATGGCATCGTCTTGCTTTTGTTTTCGAAGAACATTCTCGAACGTTACCCTGTAATAAGACGTACGATATTATTCTTGTCCATTCTATGGTGGGTCTGCTAAGAGCTTTATGTTTTTGAAGTTTAATTTAACGAATTAACATAGGATGGTTGAAATGGCGGCAGGTTACGGGAACAACTTGTGATCCCCGCATTCCCCTTAAACTTAAGGGGAAGATATACAAGACTATGGTCAGACCTGCCGTCCTGTATGGATCAGAGTGCTGGCCCACAAAAGGGATAAATGAAAGACAATTGCATGCAGCAGAGATGAGAATGTTGAGAGGAATGTGTGGTGTTACGCGAATGGATAGAGTGAGGAATGATTATATAAGAGGAAGTTTGAAAGTGGCACCGGTAACCGAAAAACTATGTGGAAACCGGCTGTCGTGGTATGGGCATGTGATGCGGAGGAATGAGGATCATGTTGTAAGGAAGGTTTTGAGCATGAATGTGGATGGGTATAGGGGAAGGGGACGACCAAAGAAACGATGGATGGATTGTGTGAAAGTCGATATGGCAAGAAAGAATGTTACTTGTGAGATGACGGCAGATAGAAGAGTATGGAAGAAGAAAACATGCTGCGCCGACCCCAAATAAAATTGGGATATGGGCAGGAGGATGATGATACTTTTATTTGTAGATAATAATTGCTACCTGCTTGCAAATAAATTATAGGTACCTTCTGATCTTATCAAATGATTCTTGCCTTCAAATTATTTTATTGGGTTTAATTTGGTCATAGATTTGTTTTCTCGATGAAGAAAGCAGAAAGTATACTTAATATATATTCATGACTAATTGAAGTTTTATCTGAACTATAGTTAGCGAGTAAGAGATTTATTATTTAGTATTATTATTAGTATTAGGTATTTGTAACAGTATGAAATTTCCGTTGGCGCTGGCAATAAAACCGGACAGTAATATCAGTAACATCAATCAAGAAGTGGTAATTAATATTCCTTATCGGCGATATTCAAGCATATATTTCTTTACTCTTGACGTTTTTTAGTTACCCAGAATAACTGTAGTAACATGTTATGTATAAATTTGTTTATGATAGAATTTATGTATGGTTTGATTGTTGTTTTTTGTCCGAAGATATTTATCTTCCTGGGAACATTCAGTGAGGTCCATTTAGCGTCCCGTAAACGATCAAGCCTGCTGGACGAACTTGCTTTTAAAGGTTAACGTTTTGTCAAGCACGCCATCAATCAAAAACTTCATCAAACACATCAACCATATTGCCGCAAACTATCATTTGGTTATCAAGCAAGTAAAGCTTGACATTAAAAATGTCTTGGTTCAATAACCGGGTTCGTATGCACGTGGTACTTGCCTGGGTTCCATGTTCGAACCCAGGCAAGTACAAATGATTTTATCATATTTATGTGTATTTTCTTAATTATTGATGATATATAATTATAATGATCATTACGGATTTTCGTGCACAAGGTTGCAGGTCCAAACCCACTACAGGCAGGCTACCAATAGTAAATTTTTCAAAGTCTTAAGTAAAGTACTTTCTTAATTCTTCTAAGACACCATTCACAAACGGTGAAGGAAAATATGTTGAGGAAACCTACTCGAGAAATCGCCTACTCGCAATGAGCAAGCGTGGTGATCAAAGCTCGTTCCTTCCTTATATGGGAAGAGGCATGTGCCCAGGAGAAGGTAATTTATAGGCTGGTATTAATTTATAGGCAGATCATTTACGAAGCGCTTCCTCAGGTTACGGGCACTGATAACTACGCTTTCAGACGGCGTATAATATAAATTAGAAATTAAGCCTTATTTATGTACACATTTTCTATACTCAATAATAATGAAGTCAAATATCTCATATAGACGACATTAAGGATTGAGTTATTTCGGACATTTCATAACAAAAAATACACATCTGCTTGCCATAAGTTAATACTTACAAGAATAACGGCTCTAATTATATTTTTTAATAATATTAGTCTAAAGTCCATGTGGTTTATATATGAAGCCAAGTCGAGTTCTTAAACAACCTAAAAAGCTATACATAAATTGATTAGTACCCTGTTTAACTAAAACCAGCACTGCGTTGCGTGTGTATTTTCTTTTTAAAAAATGTATCAAAAATAGTTGACTGTACACTTTGTAGTTTACGGTATTTTTTTGTTCGTTGAAATGATATTTACATACGAGTAATAGATGCCTGCCTACCCGCAAATCTCTTTTCAAAATACATCCGTAATTCAAACTTATAAACTATCGCGTTACTTGATTGATTTTAATAAAATGACGGGCATCAACGCGAACACATTTACCTTATAAGGCTTGACGTCTTCAACCGGTAATTATTCAAAAACAGTATTTATTCTACTGGTTTTTATAATATTTGCAATACCGACCTATAAATGTCCCAATGCTGGATAGAGTCTTCTCATATAGAGAAGGAATGAGGATTGATCACCACGCTTGCTCAGTGCAGGCTGGCGATTTCAGATTCCAGTTTTCCTTCACTGTTTCTCAATGGTTTCATAAGATAATGAAGGGAAAGATAAGGAAAGGAACCATGTGCGTACGAGCATTGAGCACTAGGCCGCTACAACTTTTTATTCAATTTAATTCTTTCAAAATATATTTCGCTTATTTTGGTAACTTAAATTTAATTGCCTGATACAAAGTCGGTAGCAGATTATTAACATCTGTGACAGACATTCAGTTTTCCATATAAAATCACAGTTTTACCTTAAAGGTAAGAACCATAAAAATATTTAATGAACCACGAGCTAATGTAACATCGTAACCGCTCAGGCTAACAGCCTCAATTAGATTAAGTACATTATAGACATTTAACCTTTGTCCTAAAATCGACTACTAACTCATATTATCACATCTCTACATATCTCATATCATCACGTTTCTACAAGTACAAAAATTTTAGTACCTACTTCATCTGCCTAACCTTTTCCCAATTTACATAAACTAAGTACCTACTTATAAAAAGAGAAAATGGGAGTCAGGACAAGGACGGTGCCGCCGAGGCTGGGTTAGGAAGAAGTGGCTGGGCGACATGGGCGTGTACCACAGTGGCTGGTTCCAGATGGCCCGGGACTAGGATCTATGGAAGGACTTGAGGGAAGCCTTTGCTTAACAGTGGGGTAGAAAAAACTAAGAAAAAATATCTTACTTGAAAGGTCTGACAAGCTTCCTAGGATCATCCGTCTGCACCTTAATTTCGTATCCTGGGAAACTGTTCCTTAAGTGCTCCATGTCCAAAAATGTATCGTTGAAATCCAAAGTTGGAATTTCATTAGGCATTCTAAAACAATAATAACAAAATAGTTATTATAACTAAAATTATAGAGTTAATAATAATGTTAACCTTAAAATGCTATCACAAAGGTATTAATAAAGCTAAAAATATCGTTATTTATTTACATTCA
Organism: Plusia festucae; assembly: GCA_950381575.1. NCBI lineage: Eukaryota > Metazoa > Arthropoda > Insecta > Lepidoptera > Noctuidae > Plusia > Plusia festucae. The sequence goes on from OX494450.1 coordinate 5,908,748, forward strand.
TAATTCAGATACAGGGCGAAGTATACCTAAAATTGAAGTGACGACCATTTTCATCACATGGGATTTTTGGAGAAATTTCGGAGAACAGAAAGAGATTGAGTCATTACAAATATGTAAACAATATAATAAAAAACAAAGTTGATGGCGCAGCACGTGTACCTATATCATTCGGCTATCCTATTAACAAAGATTTCTGAAGTATTTCCACGTAGGTTTCTCTTACCTGGTGTAATGCGCCTGGCCGGGGTCCCCGTACCCAAGCACGATATCATGCAACCACTCCGGCACGACACACTCCGTGTTCATCAGCTCTCGTATCGTCTCCAGAACAGCTTTGAAGTTGTTCTCCTTTGGTTTTCGTCTCATTACTATGTTCAGAGTTTCATATACGTCCTAAAGAGCGACAAAGGTAACGAAACAAGGAGTGAGTCAAATTTTGTTTTAACATTCTCAATTTACTATTCAAAACCAATCTCAGCATACGTTCTAAAATAACGTTTTATTGACAGAAAAAGTTATTTTGTAAATCAGTGAAATATAAATGAAAAGTAGGAAAAATTTATCAGCTCCTTAACGATAAACCATATTTTTTTTAAACCCGAATTTAAGAATGCGACTCGAAATATTAAAGGAGAAACGAGGTGGCTAAATATTGTTTTTTGGCGGAAACAATAATTCCAAAACATCTCAACACCTCTTTAAAGAATTACCTTGTAAAATGTTTTCCATTCTATAAACATTTAAGTATTGCAGAAACATTTCAGTACGTGACTTTCGACGATTACCAGAAGTTTTAAACACAACTCTTCTATTTTGGGTTCGATAAATAATTACGTACTGGGAAAACCTAACATAATAGTATAATCTCACCTCGTTTCCTTTGCTAGCGTTATCCAGATCAAGCCGGTACTGATTTGGGTCAAGAAGGAGACGGAAGGTTCTTGCGTCTCCCTCTAACTCTGGTCTCGGTTCAGGGCCCTCCTCTATGACTCTGCCTGATGCGTCAAGCATACCTTCTACTTCACATCCCCTGACAAACACGATACCAGCTTGTTCCACCATACTCTTTCTATAATCGTATTTAGTACCTGGTAAAGGAATTTTTTGGGACATTATATTGTTCAATGTCTTACTGAGAAATTGTAAATTTTCCTATCGTGATTTGTAACTTACCAATGCCTTGTGTTGGTCTTACAGTAATCAAGAAGCAGACGTCATGCTTCCTCAAGCTCTCCCACTCGTGTTTTATTTCATTCCTAACACTAAGGGTGACAGTGACGTCGGCTCGGACACAAGAGGGTGCCTTCTCCCCTATGTTAGGTTTCGCGACCTCGACCACTGCGAAGCTTGATATGGGATGCGCCATCCTGGCCCAACCCCCGAAATAAACGCTCCCATCTTCAGCACGCCTGTGGAAATATTTCAGATCAGCACTTAACCATGGAATGACGGGTGAACAGTTCTATTGCCTTCAGACACCAGAACCCCTAATGTGTGTTTCAAGAGGCTGCTTCAATTTATATTTTAAGAATAGCATTAGATTATGCGTTTGGAACTTTTGATAAGGGAAAATGCAACTAACTACCACCATAACACTTCCGAAAAATTTGAATACTCACCACGGAGCTAGTCGATAAACGGCATCTTCAATGTCTTGACGTATTTCGTCTATAACAAAATTGTATACATTACATTCAATTTAGTTACTAAGTTTATATCAAGTAAGCACAATATCAATCCTCTTAATTTTATTGAATGCACATTTAAGTGCGTCCGGCCATTTAAGTCTCCTCCATTAATTTGTTCAAGTTCATGTAAGAAAATATTAAATGGATGACTATTTATAGCAAATACAGCTTGTTTGTTTAAGTTTTTACTGTTTAGTTGGCCTCAATTTCAGCCTTAAATAATTGAGTTGTAATGGGTAAATAATCAAATTATTCAAGTGAGCGAGTTATAAATACTTATTTATATATTTTTCGATAGAAATGGCAATAAAACAGCAATGAATTTATAATTTTGGTCCACTCGTAGTTATGAAAAACGTAGAACCGGAATTACTTACATGTGCTTTCCAAACGGAAAAGATTGAAATTTCTTAATAGATAATCATGCAGCGTCAGAAACTGTAGGTTTAGTTTGGGTAGAGCTAAGCAATTCTCGCCGCTATAGATTTCAGTGGGGACTACATTTTCATCCCATATCACTTCTTCTGTCGGATATAGGGGCATAGAGTTCAGCTCTTCCAGCTGTGATATGCGACGCTCGTGACGAGAAATCTGTTAAACAAAAAAACAAAGTCGCTTCAGCTCTGTACGTTAACATATTATAAACTAGGCAACGTATTACAATGCAGAGTTTTCAGCAAGGGGAGGGAGGGGGTGGTTCTTTGCTGAAAACTACAGTATACAAGGGGGGTCCGCCAGTGTATGGTAAATTGCACAATACACAGGACTAAAGAACATTGATCGCCAAATGGAGCTTTACTTATTTTATTTTAATGTCAAGTGTGATCCTTATAATATGACAATGGCAATATCGTTTTAGGAACGAAAAATATAAGAAATGAAAGAAAAAGAAAGCTTTTTATGTGATCGACTGTAAATGAGACGTGTATGAAATAGGTGCCAAAAGACATTTTTTAAGCAAGGTAAATATATCTGTGCAACTTGGACAGAATCTAATGGTCTGAAAAAAAACACACACACAGTTACAACTTACTGAATTAAAACCTTACCAGTAATTCCTTTAAAAACTCTTTGTCTAACCGATGCCATGGTGCTTCGTCTTCTTTTCCTTCAGGTGGTACGAGATTCAAGTATGTAGCGATCGCACGAAGAGCATTTTCACTAAAACAATAGGTTTTTTTTTATATATTGGCACCGCGCCGCCGGCTACTAAAATGTTTTATATATTCTTTATTAATATTATAAAGAGGAAAGATTCGTATATTTGTATCAAACAAACTCTAAAACGACTATTGGTATGCTAAATTCTCCTTGCGTAAAATAGGCGTTATTTATTTTAATAAATTGATTTTCCCAGATAAGTCCACGCGTGAGCAAAACCGCGGGCATTATCTAGTAACCGTCAAAATAGATTTTTTATCGGTTACTACTTTTTCACACGACATCGACGCAACAACTATCTACTCAGGGCTACCCAGTTTATGTTTTACAAGTGTCCACAGATAATGAATTATGACCCACCGTATGCTTATTTTCATACAGTAATTCAAATACAATTAGGTCGACATTCGCGCAAACATTCATTGCCTTGGCAACGACCTTGATTTTTTTTTATTTATTGTAATCAGCTGAAGTTTCAGCAATTTCTGCCAGCGTCGAACCTTGATCTTTATTATTTTGACGGTTTCAAACGATTTATAGTCAAAGTGGGCCATGATCGAGACGTTTCATTTTTGTATGGAGTTTTGTTTAGAACTTGTGACATTCTAGAAGATCAAAGTTACAGGCAATGATTTAGAGAAATATTTTTTGTTGTAGAGGTACATGCAAATAAATTGCAAACGTTTGATATTTGTCGTGAACAAATGGTGACATAATGTTTAATGGCAACTACATTACATTCATTTTTCTTAAAACTTGAAACTGGGATATAGACCTATTATTACATGTTTCCATTAATAACACATTAGAAATAGGTGATATAAGATTAATTAATAATACAGCGATATTTTTTTTAAACAGAATTTTTTATTTACTATCTTTGTATTTATGGTTTCACATTCATTTCCGATTTCAGTAGGTACGCAGTGTATCTCACAACTGTAACAAATGACAATATTTGTGAAACTTTAATTGTTGTGTACTATTTTAATTTGTTATTTTAATTCACGGATTGATATTTTTCATAAGTTTAGTCAATTTTTCCCCTTTTTTTTATAATACTCACTAGTGCTAGCCAAAAATAAAATATCTCCTTTGTAGATTGTACCTTTACTACTACAAACACATAGTTTTGACCGTGGTTTTCACTTACCTTAGATTTCCAAAATGTTTTTGTAACGATTCTCTCGTATCGACACTAGCGACATTCGCTAATGCAAACAGACGTAGGTCCGGGAATTTCGAAAATGCTGCTTTCTAAAACACAAAATGATTTTCTTTTAAACCTTGTACCTATCCCACTAGATTTGAAAAATATTCTTATAATTTATTCTTTAGGTTAATATGTTTTGGTATTAAGTTTGGCTAGCTAGACTAAGTCTAGTAGCTAGCCAATGCCTATGTACACTGCGCAGTATTAAATAAACAAAAAACTTTTTTTTTAAGATTAAAATTAAAGACTATTTTATGCAGTCGGTGGCTAAGGTGACACATAGGTACAAGTTCATCGTATTCGTATCTAGATTAAAAAATAAGTTACGTGAGTACAGGCTTGTACTTATATCGTTTGTATGTATAGGTGTCTTGCGAAAATATCAATAAAATGCAGTTAGAATATTTCATTGATTAATTTAAAGGTTATTAGTAGGTTAGTAAGTAAGTATTATATATCTGTATTTCAATATAGCTTACCTGCAAAGATGTTATTCTAGAATAATGTGACAGAGTCATATCACGGTCAGTCATAGGGTCCCCAGTCTCATCACTTATTTCAAATCTCGCGTAAAATTTTAACATGTTCAGGAGCTGCAACAAAGAAATTACAAATTATTAGCACCATCAAACATTATTTTTAGGACCTACACACAAAATGTATCGTATAGTTTTCATCGTTAAAACTCTTTGGACAAGTATCCCAATGAGAGAATCCCAGAGAGGGGCTCGTGGCTAAGTGTAAGCCGTACGGTTTGAGCTTAATAAAGGTTAAGCCTCTCTCGCCGCGGTTGATCCGTAGATGGATGCAACATTTTTTAAACATCGAGACACCTCCGTGGCTTGGAAAGCTATTGCTTGGAAAGCCATTGGTCCCTGTACGAAGATCTATGACAGTCGTTAAGTCATTACAATTCTGACAACCAGTCTGTCCTATTACCCAGCAAAATGGGTTGTAGAGGTCAGATAAGCAGTCGCTCCGAGTAAAATACGCTATTCATCTGAAATCCGGTACGACTAGACTAGAAGAAGACAGAAGAAGATTATGCTACCATTGTCCATAACTCGAAAGTAACAACCAGTTTAGAAGCGTGTTTTAACCAGATTTCTAGTCGTTTTTTTTGTACTCTTTCCAATGCTTTTGATAGTGTCGGTCATAATAAGGCAACCCTTAAATAAAATGTTAATGATTACGAGGACCATCTCTGGCGATTGTCTTCGTAACGGGACTTTTATTGTCGTGTTTATTGACGCACAATAAACGGTGAATTATCTTCTAATGCACATATAATGTATAGGTAACTACTCTTTACATACAATGGTTTTGTGACTTATTTGAAATTTGAAAATTAAATATTTTCATACAACCTTTTCACCAGAGTAAGTTATCTCCGTTTCCGTAAAAACATTTATTTTGTACATTTTCTATTGTTATTAATATTTATTTTATTATTCGGGACGGAGACGAATCCAACAAAACAAGAAACATCAAAAACAGTCCATCCGTTCTTGAGTTGTAAGTGTTATACGAAACTCGACTTTGATTTATAAAGATGTACGATTTTATATGTATCCTAATGTTATATCCTTATAGAGGAGAGATATTTTAATCGTTCTTATCTATACTAATATTATAAAAAGGAAAGATTTGTATTTTTGTGTGTATTTTTTTTAATTAATAAACCCAAAAACAACTGTGACGATTACAAAAATTCTTTCACCATAAAAAAGCTACATTAAGCTTGAGGCGAACATAGGCGATTTTTTTACTAAAAAAATAGGTACCGCGGGCGGAATCGCGGGGAACAGCTGTTATAACCGATAAAGAGGTCATAACTTTTGTCTGTACCACGATATCAAAAACACCTTGTAAAGGACTAGCTAAAACAGGCAGGACTATCTCTTGAAATTGAAATATCGAACTCAGACTCACACAACGAACAAAAACAGCAGACTCCGTCCAAAAAAATAAATTTTCATAACTGGCTTTTGAGGGCTCGGGCCCCAGCCCCCGCGTCCGCGGCGTGTTTATGCTCATACATAATTATTATTATCGGGGAGTATAGATATACAATTGTACAACCTATCAAGAATACAAAATATTTAGCACGTTTATTACTCTCATGGTTCAGTGACCACTTTACCTTGGATTACATAAACGTTTTAAGAGGTGGATGACGTAGAGTGGATGGAAAAATTAGTTTATTTATTCTTGAAAGATTGTGACAAAATTACAATACTTTCACAAGTAAATTGTCAACATTTATTGAGTTATTTTAGTGGATACTTGTAATTGGCTACCCGTCTCCGTCTCAGTCTACTATTAACTTTATCACTCTGTTTGTTTTAGCATAGTTATAAATAACAAAATAAAAAAATAAAATGTTTTAGAATAATATTTGTTACTGTAGCCACATGATTAACATTTCGTGCAAGTTTGTTTAACTGGCACAAAATGTAACAATTTTTTTTTGTAATAGTTAACTTAACTAAAAAAATCGTAATTAATATTGTAGGAATACAATTCATTGCGAATAACGAGCCTTTAGTGAGTTGGTGAATTGTTGTAGCCTGCTGTATCTATAGAGCAAAACTTTGTTGATCAGATCAGTGCTATAACAGGCTTCGAGAGGGACGGTCGCGCGCTAAATGTGTATTCATTTTTCATTCATAAAATCGTATTGTGTAAATGACGTACGCGTATCCCTTTACACCCGGGCTTATACGAGCGTGAGTTTTCATTAAAAAAAATATTGGCGCCAAACAATTTACTTTTTCCGAACGCGACCGGTGTCGATCGTTTGTGAGGAGTATTCTACGCACGAGAAAAAATACACTGGCAGTGTGGAGGCGGTCAGCGACGTGTGGGTTGCGATGAACGATGGCTGCATTTTTCGACCCTCGCCGCGCCGCGGGTAAGTAATAATTTTGATTAATAACTATTTGTTTTTTTATGGTATTTTGTACTTATTTTAAAGTTAAAGGATGTTTAAACACCTAGATAATTTTAGATTTATGCTAACTTTTGCAGTTTATTTACAATTAAGTCGTAAAGTCTGACCGCTACGATCGTGTGGCTCCGGTCGTAATCCCAACATGTTATTTGGGAGTAAGTACTGTAATTGACGATTGTGTGTACGTAGATTTAGTTACTGAGAGTATCTTGTTTAAAATTTTAGGCAGAAATTTGAACGATGACCAAGTTATAGACGTGCTGGGCGATGGAAACTTATCCGTTATCGAAGATATTGAGGACCCAACCCAGCATTTTTGACAATCTTCAGTTCGACAATTTTCACACTGAACTCGAACCTGAACTACTACCGTCTGCAGCACTAGAGTCGGAACCGACGCAGGATACTCCAGCATCATCACAACTAACTCCGCGCCCTCGGATCTTCACGGCCACCTCCTCGAAAGAGAGTTTGGAAGTAGGTACCTTCTGATGATCGAAATCATGACTATACTTAACTGCCCGTGGCTCCTGTCAAGACTCCAATGGAGTATTTCTCATATTACTACTTTGATTAGAGTTTTTCGACGAAGTTGCCAGATGTAGAAACCTGTACCATCATAAAAAAACTCGTCTAGAACTAAAACTGATGTCTGTAGAAGTAGCCAGAGTCTTTTCCATACATATTATCATGGGATGTATTCCCTACCCCCGTATTCCGATGTACTGGGGAGGTGGATGAAAACTAGACATAATAACTCAACAAATGGCTCGTGATGGGTTCTTGACAGTTCGTAATGCATTGCTTGTCGTAGATTCAGATGAAGCCCTGCCGCATGACAAAAACAACCCATTGTGGAAGGCACAGCCAATGATTGACAGGGTAAAAGCAGCGTGTAACGCCTGGCTTCTACTCCATTGACGAGCAAATGATACCATTTACTGGCAGGTGTATACTACGTCAGGTAGTCCGAAACAAACCGCGCCCGGTTGGTCTGAAGAATTTCGTGCTGACTACAAGTGAAGGATAGATGCTCAACTTTGACATCTATCGAGGAGCTAAAATAATGTTTGGTGATAAATCTCTTGGACTTGGAGCTTCTGTAGTTTAGTATTTGACGAAATAAAAGCACCAAGAATGTGCCAGTACGAAAATTGTACCAGTCGCACAAAGATACGTTGTGAAAAATGCGACACCTATTTGTGCATCTCACACGCGGTAAAGACTGTTTCAAGTCTTACCACACCAAAGGATGATATGGTACTCCTAGTTCCTGATAACTCTAAGAGGCATAATAAGATGTTTTTTTAACTAATGGTTACATTTAAGAATAATTACATTTAATATTTTGGTTTTGTTAATATTTTACTAAAAAAATTGTACCGTGTTGCTAAAGGCTTGTACAAATGTTTAGTGCGAAGACAAATGCTATGAAAGTGAATTAATTATAACTTAATTATTAATAAAGAGGCTGATTTCATTATAAAACTCTTTATTTGCCCTCAAACTATCAAAATATAAGATTAGTTTAAACTAACCTCACGATCGTGACTATGTCACGTACAACCTGTGACTCACGATCGTGCGGGTAGCATTGTGGGTTAACTATGAACTCGAGATTTTTTTAACTATTTTTTTGAGGCTTTATAGACATAGCAGAATGCCAAGAAAAAGGTTTTATAGTATAAAAATAAAAAAAAACTTTCCGGTTGTAAAGGGGTATAGTGCTCTAAGCAAAATTAAATAAATAAAACTTCGACTAAGCTTCATCACAAAAATACTATGATTGATCACTATAAAGTTTTAAAAGGAATTTTTAGTGAACGAGTGAAGTGAATTCAAGAATTAGTGTTTACGAAAGATTTAAAATGGGTTTAATTCATTGGATATTTGTGCTACAAATACTTTTTGTGCAAGTATTTGCTGTTAACCGTTGCTGCCCAGATGGTCAAGCACTGTTGGTAAAACAAGAAGGATGCTGGAATCCTCAAACGAACGTCACATCACCTACAATATTAACCTGTAAAGATGCACAAAAATTCGTAAAGAATTTTCACGTGAACGAAGCTCAACAATTAATACTAAACCTGGGGGGCGAGTGGGATGAGATATTAATTGATTCTGACTCGTAAGTACATAATATTAAGAAAATCACTTGGGTCTTTTCTTATGAAATCTGATTGTTACTTAAAGGCGAAAGCCATATGCAATTACATTATAGGGTCATAAGTGCATAGACCGGCGAATAAGAACGGGTTTGTTCGTTCAAAAGCTGACAAATTCCAATAATACTTTTTCATTTAATTATTCTATTTAATATTAGTATATTTTTATTGAAAACAGAAACGACTTGTATTCAATGTAACATTTTTTATAGTAAATTATCTGATTCTTGCCGGTTCAAAAGATACTCTTCGCGCCATCAATTCTTATGATTTATATGACTTGTATAAAATATTAACTTTGTCAGCAAATAATAGTATCTGCAAAAATACTACAATTTAATATCCTTGGGATCTATAATAAGCTGTATCTAAAGAATAGGGTTATGCTTATGGTGTTTATTTTTACAATTTGTAAGAGTCTGCACTAGTTATCGTAAACCTATTTAGGATTAAGAATTAACGAACTAATTTACTTAATATAAAACATATTTAGGCATATTAAAAACCAACACTAACACTATACATCTTTATATATATAATTCTTCTGTGAGTGTGTATGTGACTGAACTCCTCCTAGAAGGCTGGACCGATTATAATGAAATTTGCTGTGTGTCTTCAGGTGGATTCGAGGATGGTTTAGATTCACAATTTGGTCCAATTTGAAATGTTTTTTTGTTTAATTTTTATCAATTATTAACATCGCGATTATTGACATTAAAAACGTAAGTAGATAGTTGCCATGACGACCAAATTTTGTTGTTTTAGTACGATTTACTATCCTCCAGATCCTCCTCCATAGAGGTTATTTAACAATTAAATAAACAAAACTCCTTGCAATGATATTAAAACTGTTTTTTTCTTTAAATATCAGGCTCGCAGACTTTTATGTTTTTTTTTCGTTTGTCTATTTGGTAGGTCTGAGCATAGAATAATAACTAAAGTAAGTAGGTCGTAGGTTATATTATGATAAACAGGATGGATTTTTTATTGCCACCAGAAAGAAAGAGAGAAAGTACTCTCAATACTGAAGAATAGCAAATTAGACTCAAAGAAAACATTCTTTTATTTTTTAAAAGAAATAAATCTGCATTAAATTGATGTTTGAAAATACGCTTTGCGGACCGGGAATCGAATGGGCTAAAATGCGAAAAACTAGCACCGTGTACTTTTTGGCATCAATCGATATCTATCTATATATATAAAAATCAATTGCTGTTCGTGAGTCTCGCTAAAACTCGAGAACGGCTGAATCGATTTAGCTGATTTTGATCTTGAAATATTCGTGGAGGTCCAGGGAAGGTTTGAAAGGTGAAAAACATAAAAAATATGTAAAAAAAAAAGTGTTCCTAAACTCGGGCATTACCATAATTAATTTACTTTTGACAGAACGAAGTCTGTCCGGGCAGCTAGTCTACTATATAAAAATAAGTCGGGTTTTCCTTCCTGACGCTATAACTCCAGAACGCACGAACCGATTTCCACGGTTTTGCATTCGTTGGAAAGGTCTCGGGCTCCGTGAGGTTTATAGTAAAGAAAATTCAGGAAAAATTTCAAGAGAATAGCAGGAAAGGAAAATATCGCGATTATTGACATTAAAAACGAATACTTAAACAATGCGGTAACCTTGGTAACCTCGGTAAAATTGGTAAGTAGGTAGTTGCCATGACGACCAAATTTCGTTATTTTTAGTACGATTTACTATCCTCCAGATCCTCCTCCATAGAGGTTATTTAACAATTAAATAAACAAGGTTGTCATAACTCCTTGCAATGATATTTAAACTGTTTTCTTCTTTAAATATCAGGCTCGCAGACTTTTATGTTTTTTTTTCGTTTGTCTATTTGGTAGGTCTGAGAGTAGGCCGTAGGTTATATGATAAACAGGATGGATTTTTTATTGCCACCAGAAATAAAAGTACTCTAAATGCTGAAGAATAGCAAATTAGACTCAAAGAAAACATTCCTTTATTTTTGAAAAGAAATAAAGCTGCATTAAATAGATGTTTAAAAATACGCTTTGCGGACCGGGAATCTAATGGGCTAAAATGCGAAAAAATAGCACCGTGTACTTTTTGGCATCAATTGATATTATAAATAATTCCAGTGTCACGATGTTTGTTGGGGATGAACTCCGAAACTACTAAACCGATTTTAATCAAATAAGCATACCGTGTGCAGTTTGATCCAACTTGAAAGATAGGATAGCTTGCATCACAAATATAAAAAAAATTGAGACCGCGGGCGGAGCAGCGGGAAACAGCTAGTATAGTATAAAACAAAGTCGCTTCCCGTCGTCTGTCCCTATGTATGCTTATATCTTTAAAACTATGCAACGATTTTTGATGCGGTTTTTAATAAGTAAGAGTGATTCAAGAGGAAGGTTTATATAATAATACACGTGCAAATCCGTAGCGGATCCGGTAGTACCATCTAAAATTCGAATTGCACACGACCTAAATTAATAAGAGAACGGTACAGTCTACGGGGGTATTGACCTTTCTGTTTACCTGTCATTCGCGTGAAAACTAGGTCTGCTAGCTTCAGTTAGCTTAATCTAAGGCACAAGGAAGCTTGTCGATCTGAAAAAGCGATAATCGAACCCTGTTTCTTACTTGCAAATTGTATTATAATATGTGACAAGTCATACTTAACCCTTACCACCGCTATAAAATATACCAGTAATATAATGACATAAATAAATCTTATATCTTGTTTTTTTGATCATTATATAGTAGGACACATTTCATTATTTCGCAAATACAAAAATCTTTATCTTATCTTCTTCTATAAACCCTGTATTATAGAAGATTGTTTGGTGCATCGTGTGCCAAATAGAAATGGTCGATCTGGGGGGTCGTCTGATTTCGTTCTCCTCTCTCTCTCTCTCTTCGATCTGAGTTCGTCATCCTTTCAGACCCCTAAACACTTTTCATGCCCTGTGGATTTCTAAAACACTCAAGAACGATGGACTAATTTATTTGTTAGATTGGTCTTTGTCTCGATTGGCAGAAAAAAATATTAAAAATAAAGAAAAAAATCCTAAAAAAATATGTTAACGGGAACGGGGACAACTGCGGCAGGCGAAACTGCGGGGTACAACTAATAAGTTAATATCAATAAATTTAAATCTTATCGTTTATTATTCCAATAATAGATATAAATATTAACATACGTTCGACAAAGTTTATTATCGGATTTATAGTATAACTTACATAATAAATAATACGATTTGGATGTTTGAACGGTTCGACTGTAATATACTACATCCTTGGTCACTTTACGATGTACAATCATTTTGTTTTTCTTTGTGTAATTAATTTGTGTAAAATGTCGGTGTACAATAAAGTATATTCTATCCCGGCAAACGTCGTATTACAAAAATCTGGACGGCCAACCCTGTCCAAAAAAATCCCCTCTTAGGGCTAAGAAAATTGGATGATGGCCGATTCTCAGACCAAGCCGATCTTCTTTTTCTGTCTAGCCTTTTCCCAAGCTATTTTAGGGTCGGCTTTCACCACCCAATATGCACACAAAATTTCATAAAAATCGGTCCAGCCGTTTCGGAGGAGTATGGTAACAAACATTGCGACACGAGAATATTATATATTTAATGTTCCCCATTCATATATTCAGTTGATGTTATTCAAAATCGTGTGACTTAAATCACACACATTAATTAGTGTTTCTTTGTCTAAATCATGTATAATTAATGGAAATAATATAAAATGATTTGTTTGTTGTTATTCAGATAAGTTTTTTTTAAAATTCATGATTAATTTAATGAATTATAGATACACAATACCATTACCAGAAACATTGATAGAAACATTTTATAACGATTAAAATACTAATTATAAAATCCGTATTATATAATAAGGGATTTAAACCCGCATCCACATAATCGCAATTCCGATGCCCTAGCTATTAGGCTACCGCCGCTTTATATAATATAACTAGCTGTTTCCCGCTGCTCCGCCCGCGGTCTCAATTTTTTTTTTTTTTTATTTGTGATGTGAGCTACCCTTTCTTTCAAGTTGGATCAAACTGCACACGGTGTGCAAATTTGATTAAAATCGGTTCAGTAGTTTCGGAGTTCATCCCGGAGTCCGGACAAACATCGTGACACTGGAATTATATATAATAGACTAGCTGGCCCAATAAACGTTGTTTTGTCATATTAGAAAAATCTGGAGATACACTATCACTTAGGGGTATCAAAAATAGATGTTGGCCGATCCTCAGACCTACCCGATATGGTCAGAAAATTTCATACAAATCGGTCCAGCAGTTTCGTAGGAGTTTGGTAACAAACATAGAGCCACGAGAATTTTAGGTTGAAGCATATTCCCCTGAAAAGAGAACCAAATGCTTTTTTTTTTAAGTAGGATCTGAAAGTGCTTATTACTCTACTAAGGCCCTTTATCACCATCGACATATAACTAACTCTATTCAACGAATAATTTTGAAATTTTGACAGTTGTTTCATACAGAAACTGTCAAATGCCAATTATATTCGTCGAATAAAAGTTATCTGACGATAGTGAAATAGGCCCTTAGTCTAACTTGCCCTAATCTTTTTATTACTTTGTGTTTCCAGGTTTTGTATGGGTAACTTAACGAACATGAAGGATGTTACTCTAAACAAAACGAGGCCGGCTGTCGTAGTGTGTGCCGACGAAGATGAAGAATTCATAGACGATAGAATACTGGGATACACCATGATACTATCCATTATATTCCTGACAGCTACCGCTCTTATATACAGCTTTTTACCTGAACTAAGGTCAGTATTTATATAATTTTCTTAAAGGATTATAACTGTCAAAAACTTTCATTCCGTGTACTGTTGCTCACAGCCGGTGCCGTAGTCGCCAACAGTACCTATGCTTGCGACCGGTCGGTGTAACCCAATAAAAAATAACCGTGACGTGATTTCATTATAATCATAGGAACATGGGTCGAAAACCTAAAATTATTTACGCAAATAAAACAGTATATATTTAAATATCGATTTGAAACTTTGCATAATGTTGGCGGAATGATAAGGACCAACATATTAAGTTTTTTATCTAAAGAATATGCCTCAGAATGTTGACAGCTTTTATAAGTAAAAAATAAGCTTTCCCAGACTAAATAAAAAACGTGTATTACTTGTTGAATCAATAGCGTCTTTTAATAATGAAATTATTAATGGATTTCAGGGACGTTCAAGGCAAGAGTATTATAAATTTCTGTGCAAGTCTGGCCATCGGTCTCGGGATACTAGTCATAATGAAACTTATGACGTACATTGACATGAATCTATGTGCAACCAGAGGTAAGAAACAAATAGTTTAATTAAATCAATACTGCATACACCGGCTACTGATGAACTTATGGCCGAATACGATACTGAAACGTCAATCAGTTTGAGGCCACCGTTAAGTCTCATGCTGTCTCTGTCACTTTAAGGTATGAAGTAGCGATATATAAATATAAAAGAACTTCTTAAAGTTAATTTGCGTTTCAGTATCCGGGGATTAGGCTGCTTCCATGTATCCATGTCACAACAAAGCTTTTGTATTGTACAAGACGCAATATTAAAATGGAACCCTTTGTTTTCCTATTTATATTTTAAAATTGTTAGGTTATTTTTTAATTTATTTTATTGTTTTCAGGGTTTTTAGCTTATTTCTTTACTATTGCTGCCTTTTTCTGGTCGAACGCAATATCAATACAGGTTCTTTTAAATACAAGGTTAGAATCATTTTATTATTTTTATATTTGTAATAGACTTCCAGTCGCGGAATCTCTACTGAAGATTGTTTTATTTTTATGTGAGACCCATTGTAAACCTTTATTTACTTTATATATTTTTTTATTTGTGTTTGTCAGGAACTAAAATCAAATTAAACTATTTGATGTAAATTCACAAATTTTTGCATGCCCAAAATGTGGGTGACATATATGTCCTGTGCTATAATTCAATGTAACATCTTGTTTCAAGCAAATAAATGGTTTATTTACTTTTTATTTTTGTAATCTGATAAATTCTTATGTGATTATGATTTGCTCTCAGGCGTCCAACTACGTTAGATTACGGTTGGAATGAATTCAAGTGGTACGCGCTATACGCATGGGGATCTCCTGCCGTTCTAACCATATGCATGGCGATCGTCAACTTTCACCCGGGCTCACATCCAAAGCCGGGTATTGGTCTAAACCACTGCTGGTTTTTCAGTAAGTTACCTTGTATAATTTCGATCGTATCAAATATGTCGGATAATATTCTTTAGGTGTCTCAATCTTACTTTTAATAATCGCATTTCTTCACAAAAGAAGGGGTGAGTCCAATGTCCTGCTGTGGAACAATAAAGGCAAATTTGTTAGATTTACAAACATCATCATCATCTCCCTTATCCCATTCATATGGGGTCAGCGCAATGCGTATTTTCCTTCCTTTCATCTATATTCCTTGTGACTGCGGCATCCACTCCTTTCTTTCTCATATCATCTTGCACACAATTCATCCATCTTGTTTTCGGTCTCCTTCTGTTTGTATACCCATCCAGTCATACTCATAACTTGTTTAGTTATGTACCATTTCAAAATTAGATTTACAAACGAATATTTAAGATTTGTTTTCGATAATCTTCTTCCAATAACAAGGATAAAAAAAATTATAACGATTTTAAATGAATATCAAATCATTTCTATTGTAGTTTAACAGAAAATTTGAGTTGGGAATTGGGAGTTTTGTATCAGATGTAAAATACCATTATTTTACATTTTAAATCGGCAGGTCTTTTCCTTGATTTGTTTTATGTTTTATTTTTCAGATAAGCAGCAACAGTGGTATTATATGTATAGCGTATTGTCAATACTTCTTGCAGCCAACATCTGCATTTTTATATACACATCTATACTAATTTGGCGCCTGTCTTTCTCGTCGAGTCATATAAAAGCAGTTAAATATAAGTAAGTGTATTAACTAACTCATACATCTCTTTAACTTGGGATGAACCTCAGAGGTTTCCGCCACATTGGGAAAGGGGCATGGTTATATCAGCAGGAACGCATTTGCAATCTACTGCGATCTCCAGCAAGCTTATTTTTAACCCGACACATAGCCGCTGACGCGAATCTGTTACTCTTTCTACCTGTCCTATTTCAATACTATTTTAGAGTTAGCTTCTTGTTTTTTTCGGCTGTATACATGCCTTACATGCTTTTATACCTGACCTCCGAGATTCAACCGCCAAGAAACTTTGATATGTAATGGAATATGTTTTGATCGATTTATGCACGGTACAGAAACTTCTGTGGGTTTATGAATTTTTAAATTGTGTTTTTATTACATTAAAAAATAATAGTATTATGTTATCCTTTCAGATTTGTGATGACAGTACGTCTAATTGTATTGATGGGGCTACCATGGGTATTTGAAATGATCGGATCATTATCAAAGGGGCATATTATCTGGTACGTATAAGGAAGAAGTCATATGCTTCCTTTATCTTTTTCTTACTAAAACTATTTTAGAATGCTTTAAGTAAAAAAACAACTTGAATAAATTCGCAACGAAGTCGTTTAAATATTCTTTAGATATTTTTACATTCGTAACGTTATTGGTATTTCTGATTGGCAACTTTTCATTATTATTATTAACTGGTCAAGGCTAATCAATAATTATGTTTGCAATAATTATTGTAAATAATTGTATAATTGACTTTAGATATAGTTTATTTTAAATTTTGTTGGAATTGCTATTTGCTAGAACAATACGATATCAAAAGACCGACTGTTTTAAATTTAATGTCAACTGGACTAGGTTCAAAGGATTATTATGTAGGTAGGCAACTATTTATTTTTAAACAAAACGATGTGTTATTTTAACATTACTAACGAACCGTAACTCATACATCTCTTTCACTTGGGAAAAAAACTCATTTGTATAACTATACAAGAAGATAAATTGTTTGCATAATGTCGTGAAACTATGTGTAACAAAGTAAACGTCTTGCTCATTTAAACGAGTGTAACAAATTAGCTAGTGCAGAGAACTTTAGATAAAAGAAAGAAGTTATATTTCTTTGGGAGTAACGGATGTATGCAAGACGAATACTAAAATAAACTCATTCAATCCTTTGACAAGACTGTCCCAAAAAAATTGTATGTGTAGGTAATGTAGGTGAGTTCCTACAAACCGCTATAACTTTTTAATCCCAACAGATTGAGATGTATAGGGTGTTAGAATCCGCACTTTATCCCGAATGTCAGGCTATGCATACAGACTTATGTGCGGTAAAATATATGTGCACATTATTATAGCGATTTTCCAATTTTTGGTATGTTAACCTTGTTCGATGACTAAAAACAACCGAAAAGTTAAATTTGTTTACATAATGATAGTCATAAGGAAAAAGTGATATATTACGATAGATAACAGTGTCAACAATTATGCATAATTTAAAGAAGTATTTAAATGTTTGCTTAACTTTGTACCTAACTGAAAAAACAAATTAATCTTATTCTACAGCTGTGAACACATATTTTAGCTTATACTGCAATACTTTAGTTACAAATTGACGACGGGCCTGTTGGTGGTCTAGTGGTTAGTGACCCTGACTGCTTAGCCGGTCGTAGGTTCGATTCCCACTCAGGACAAATCTTTGTGTGATGCGCACGATCATTTGTTCTGTGTCTGGGTGTAATTTATCTATAATATGTGTTTAGAAATATATAAATATGTTTATCAGTTACTGTTGTCTGGTCACCATAGTACAGGCTCTGCCTAATTTCGGATCAGATGACCGTGTGTGAGATGTCCGAGAATATTTAAAACTATGTTTGTTATTGTCTGTTAATAAAACTTGTGCATCGTTAGTTGTCATATGTCAAGTTTGCAAATAAATAAAATTTAAAGTTATTATTCTTTTTTTACAGGTCAATACTTGATGTATTCAACACGCTTCAAGGGATCTTAATATTCCTACTGCTTGTGGTGTTCCGTAAAAGGGTTATAAAGATGATGTACAAACATGGCTGGTTGAACTGTATATCGGGTTTCGTTGAGAAACGTCTGGCGATCGAAGATGACGAGGAAAACGTAGTGCAGCACACCGACGTTCCAATGAATGATAGGACTATCTTGTAAAAATAATCGATCTATAGTAGTTATCGGTACTTCGAATCGATATTACGTCGAATCGATAAGTGTTATTATGATCTTTCACTCTTTTTTAATGTTTACTTTGTGCGAATAGACAGTGGATCGCTGTCAGCAGTATTATGTGCATAAAATATGAAACTGCGGGTTAATCAAAACCTTAAAAATATTACAAGGAGATATGTAAAACAAATAGTTTTTCAATGCTACTTTTCTTGTATAAAATCAATAATTATAACATAGTGGTGTTTATCGTGTTATGCATTTATTTATACAATTAGATATGATCTATTAAAAAAAGAGAATAGGTCTTATGCTTTAGGAAGAATAGTCTTGTCTTTTAATCCTGGAGATTAAATTGACACATAAAAAATCTAAAATGACAGAGACATTTGACATTTACACTTGTCAATTTAGTAGCCTGGATTAAAAACAGATTATAGTCCGGTGAAGCAATGCAAGTCTGCTCAGTCTGATTGCGGTAGACGTCCTTACCACCGTACCAAATCGTTAATTTTAGATCTCTATACATAATATAAGTTCTTGAGCTATGAAAAAATAATTTAGTCTAATGTAATTTAACCTCAAAGGGTCCAGCCGACATAGAAAATTGTCTCTGGTGTTAATAATAATAATCATTATGATTTTAAGGATATATGAGCTCGTATTTTTTTACATTCAGAGGCCTTATTCTGTAAGTCCAAACAAAACGTAACGTGGCATGACGCAGATCATAGTTCCACTACCCCGGGTCGCAACATCTTTTTTTTTGTAGATTCCTTGGGTAGTGTTAGTCTTTGCGGCTTAGACCGTTTAACAGATTTTAACAGATCCGACACGTAACAATATGTTAACTGCTAGGGCTTACTGAATAGGGCTCCTGTGTTCGCTGTATAATTATACTTACTATATGTAGATTTATTTTAAGTTACTACTTATACATATAATAGGTAATTCAGTTTTAGGTTAATTCTAACTTAATGTATTTCTTGAATTAAAACTACTTTTTAAACGGATTCTATCGCGGTTTATATTGAATTTAGTTCCTTACGTTTCAACGCCTTGCCCGTGACCATGACACCTGTGGTGTGTGTGTGACACCAAAGACGTGGAAACGTTTAAAAAGTAGCTTTATTCCTTTGTCTAACATTCGCGTTACAACCGAAAACAATTAATTTATTTCCTACTACCAAAATATTTTTTATTCTTTTTAAATAAACGTACTTAATAAATGAATATTTTATTGTTGTATTGTTGACTGATCAGTAGCGACATCTATCGGCTCTTTATATACTATACACTGTGTTGTAAGCTTACTCTTCACTAGATGGCAGCATTGAGGGACCCCAATATAGATTAGGAAAAGGCTGCAGAAGATTTTTTTGAGAGAGATTTGGGGTTGGCTTCAGTCATACCGCATTAATCTGAATACAGTATTTTAGAGAGACAGCATATCTGACTTTCACCAAACAATTGATAGGCAACGCAGCATTCTATGATAAAACTGGACTAAGTTAATCATTCATTCATTCAAAAACTACTTCACTTTACTTTATTCTTAGCCGTCAGACGAGACTTTGCCTTCAATGGTTGCTAATAAATAATATAGCATAAGCTACTCAGCTATAGTGTAGCTAATGGTTAAAGATTTTTGAAATCGGTCAGTAGTTGTTGACGAAACGTGCACGGACGGAGGAGTATGAAATTTCGCACTTTACTGAAGGAGTGCAGAATGCTAATATTTTTTTTAAATCATGCTTAAAAATAAATTAAATCAACAAAAACACACTACCATGTATGATGTACTTATTTGACACGCACACACGCATAATTTATTTTGACAAATTGAGAATAGATTAATGACTAGGTACATACTATTTTAATAAATGAAGCAAAAACGTTACCCAAACTTGAAATTTAATTATGGCCGATTTCCGATCACTATTGGGTTTTTAATTAGTAGAGGTATAGATTAGAATCATATCCCGCATATTCCTATTAAATTAAGAGTGATCAATTAATCATGTTTCACAGCTATATTTGCACACGCAGTTTTCATAACAACGTTTACTATTGCAATATTTATATCAAATTAATTGTCAGTATTATGACTCACATAATTCGGAATACAATGATAAATCAATTTATAAGTGACGCTGACGATAATTCATAACCACTCGTAGTTTACTATCATAAATCGTGAGAAAATTGATATCATTATCTATGAGAATCTGTTAGTAAATAGGGAACGTAAAAACGTCATGTTAAGGTTAAGATTAGTCTGTTGGTAAGGTAAAAAAGGAAACAATTGGAAAAGGAGAATACGAAAAATTATCTGGTAAGTAGCCGCCAATACGAAGGCAGAAGAAGAGTATGTTTCGCCACTCTCCTCGCCTAGCGCCTATCAAAATAATTATGATTTTTGCTTTCCTCAATCTTTTTGCTATTAAATCTTTCAAAGGAGTCAAAAGTAACTCTGTAATAACAAGTAAGTAAAGACTAGTAGTCATTGTGCTGATCCAATAAGCAGTGGGTAGCAAATTTAGGAGTTCAATTCTGAAAATACTTTTTATAAGTCTGTGATATTTGTGTACGTAAGTAGATTTGTGATATCACGGTCATGTCTGAAAAAGCAAAGGAAGAAATATAGTACTCATTATTAGTAAAAAATGAAAAATTGATTGAGTTGCTATACTCAAACTAATTATCTACATTTCGTTAATCATATATTTATTGTATGTTTAGCTAGCGTTTACTTACGGTAATGTAGTTCATTAAACCAAAAACGCGACTAAATATTTATTTAGAAATGTAAGTAGTTTAATAAAAAAACAATGGCCGTAATATTTGAATCAAAACACAATTAAAAAATCAAGACGTTTTTATTTCTAGTGAACCTAAAATAGGCGCTTTAGAAACGTTAACTTTAAAACTAAATGACTCTGGGTGCGCTGTCCAAGTGTCATGGTATAGAACACTTCATAGGTTATTTTAAAAAAAAAACAAATCACTTTATAAACCTTTAGTCACATGGATGGATCCCATAAACTAGTAATGTGTATAAGGGAGTGATCTATTAGGTACCTACTAATATTTTCATATTCAAGTTAATTATTAGTTTACCACAGGCCTAATAGAAATGTCCGAACCATCTTCAAGGATTTGTAAAGAAAAAAGATATTTTTTGGGGAAACGCACAGAATATGGATCGAGTTTGGTAATTTTAATGGTGAAGATTTATTTATTTAATCTCTATTGTACATACACCAACAAACCAGCAAAATATGAAAAAAATAACGTTACGCATATTATGATCTTTTCCATTTTCATGTTAGAGTTAAAGTTGTTTTACAACACTTTTAAGTGTTTACTGTCTATTGTTTACCCACCATTCTTAAAAGGTGAACAATTATGTTACATAATGGCCTTTACCCATACATATAACTAGGCGACGTCATTTCAATAAAGATGAATAAAATAACTTCTAAGTATTATTTCATAATTTTTTCTTTAGAAATCAATTATAAAAAAATAACACATAAGTAAGTTCCAATTTCTTACTACGGATCATTTTGGTGTGTCCATTAATAACGTGAGACGTTCAAGGGGGCCTCTCGCCGAATCTCATCGAATATCACTTTGGACTGAGTCTCTGAAATTATAATTATTTTTTTTTCCAAATTAATTTTTTCCCGTATTAAACAGATTAAAATTACGAGAAAATAGTAGCAATTATTTTCAGAAATTTAGTCAAATTTGACAACATCACACCAGGGGTCAGAGTCAAGGTGAGAAAATGTATAAAAACACCTCACATAATTAATGGACGTAGCACTGCCTAATTTATTCAAAACACGTTTGTGTATGAAGATACTATAATCCACGATAAAAAAAGAACAAGTTTATTAATAGAGTTGCCTATTCGATAAAACTAGTTTAACTGGTCATAATCGCTAATACAAAAGATATATAGTATTTATAACAATAATACTGATCTAATAAAAAAACCATTTAACGGAATCTAACGCAAAACAAAACTCGGTGATTAATTAACAACTCGAGCAGTCCAATATCAAATGTTAGTGCAGTTAGTGTCGTCCACCGCAAGCGTCCGCATAAAATATCGATATAAAAAGGAATATTTTACATCGAGTACCGATTACGAGTGGTAAGGACGGGTAGCAATTAGCGGCATTCATTCGACAATCGCACGCGGCCTAGAGAATCAAGTGTATGAAGTGAGAGTGAAAAATATTATTTAGTAATAAGGAAAATATCAATATGAAGGTGAGTGCAGTAAAGAGCATCATTATGATTGTTTATAGTGTTATTTTATAAATGCAAATGAGAAATTTGCCTTTGTGTCATTACATGTGGAGGTATATTGAATTGTAAAGATTATTTCGCACATTTACGTATTAACATCAGTGGTTTTAATATTATGGGTTGACGCGTCCTCAAATAACTTTTTAATTACTTACTTATTTATTTATTATTATGATTATTTTTATCTCACTGTGAACTTCATGCTTGCGAAACGCGTGTAAATTTATGGAATTAAAAGTTTTTTCATAAATATTTTCGTAGTTTGATATTGAACTTTTTCCAAAATATTTAAACCGAAATCCAAAGTGAAATTGTTGCTTTATTCATACATAATTTAACCCTTTCTACCCGCATATTATTTAAATAAGAGATAGTTAATACACAATTAGATTTAAAGTCATGTGTTTTCGACCTATGTGTCTAATTAGTACGATAGGCCATAGGGTATGTACAACGAGTACGTATATGGGTCTTGGTTACAATTAGAATTACATATTAAACCATATTTCACAAACTATTTGGTGTAGGGTACCTGTCTCGTGAAATTTTATCTGTCATGTACGTTGAGTAAGTACATTATAAGTAGTAATTACATAAAGATAACTGGCTTCATATTTAAATATGAGGATTTAAGTAAATAGATCTAATGAAGAAAATATTTTGATTAACGCAATTATGAGATAAATGTAAGAATCTCCAAGGCAATGCACTTGTAAAACTAAATATAAGTCGGTACTTGTAACAAAAATAACTTGCCCTGTGCGAACCAAACAATCGTGACTCGTAAGAAAAATATAAAAATATGTGTTTATTTATGAAAATAATTAAAATTATGTTACGTGGAAGACGCTTAAAATGAAAATAGGGATGTCAATGACCTTTAAACGTCAACGGGAATTACTGAATTTTATTTTGCATACATAACATAACAAAGATTTTGTATATTTTTTATATGAAAGTTTTCAAAGATATATTACTGTTGAACATTCGAGTGTATACCGTATAGTATTAATTACAAGTTTTATCTCGAAATTATAGGTACATTTTGGTTTTAGCATACACCCACATTTTAATAATGTAGTTGTAGAATATTGAAGTAATATTGGAGTACTATATCATTTTAATCGTTCAGGTTAGGTGGTCAGTTTTCTAACCACTTATTCTCGGTAGTTAAGTATTGACGATGTGCCGGACTGTTTGCCTTTTAAAGTCATTGTTGATCGCGTGTTGCGAAACTTTAGCGGTGAGGCGCGACGGTTTTGTTTATTCAACAGTTTAAAAAGGTAGTGCAGTATTATTTTTTCAAGTAATCATTTTAAAATTCATAAAGGTAAAATTGTGAAAATCAAATAGCCATCGCCCTCGAATAATACACAGATAAATTATCAAGTATTAGTAGTAGATATCTGCTTTATAGATGCATAAAATTTACTTCTATCAACAGCCTATACACTGACCCTAAATGCTGATAACTACGTTAGATAAACCTAGTTCTAAAGCTAAACCTAACTGGTGATGTGGTCAATTTATAAAATGTCGATGAGCTAAGAATAATCAACACACAACAAACAACATACAAATTATTTAACTGTAAGTGCTGTAATATACTTTTACGAGTGGTTATGCACTGAAACATGTTTCGAAATCAATCTACTGATCATAATATATATAAATAAATCAAAACATATTTATATTTTGCGGTCATGGACTGTGTACGGGCCGCCATAGAATTTTATCAAATGGGATGTTGCCTTACATCCGATTCTAGTTTTAAGGAAATCAATAAACAACTGACAGTGACGCATTAGTGCGTAACTAATGCCGACCATTCACATTAATCATTCCATCCATACTTTTCAGTCGGTTTTACACAGTTCCACAGTTTCGTAAAGTGCGCGCGCATGGAAATGACAGTCCCTGAGGTAAAAGACTTTTCTAAGGGCCAAATACCTTCAGAGAGAGACAGAATACCGGTAATTCAGGGTGTATTGCAACTTATGAGGTGAATAACAACATGTTTTCGAATTTATTTGACGATAAATTGGCGACATTCCTAAACGCTAGTATAATAAAAGCAGGAACGTCAATATTAAAACTACAGAAATATATATTGAAATCGTAAATGGAAATCGTAAATTTTTCATGAAATTAATTTATAAAAATGTTGTTATTCACCTTATCAGTTGCAATACACCCCGAATTACGGTAGGTACAGAGTTGCGTTGCAATATTCGGGGTATATCGGCCGAGTAAGAATGATGACACGTGTATATTAGGTACTGCAACACGAACAGACATATCATCTGATAGAAAGCGAGCACACTTCCTCTTTTTGTATGATAACGTTTTATCGTAATGTAATTATAGATGTTAATATTGTCCGCGGCTCAATACGTTAATTTAAATAAATAGAACATGGGAATTATATTACTTGTATTACAGGATTGATTATTATTTGATTTTGTTGCTAACATGAATTGTAGGTAGGAATGTTATAATGGCTATTCTTGAAAATAATTAGCAATCATAAGTTATACAATGTAGGTACCTAGGTAGGATCATGTGCCTAGGTAATTCAGGTACCTACATGGAAAAAGGTGAGTTTGAAACATAATCTTCTTATTGAGATGATTTTCTTTAAAGTGCTTATCAGTTACATGTTGTTTACTTACATTATGCAGAAAACAAAATGGGTAAACAACATTTTTCCATTCAATTATTTCTATTGTAATAGGATCGTTTGTCTGAAAAATAAGTTTATCTGGAATGACGTTGTTTACTTTTCGTCTTACGTTTATTTCAATGACTGTTAAATTATGTAGGTACATCTACATACTTTACAGATTCACTTATTTACACACAAACACATAGGTACAACCACCTGTTGGTAATATAATAAACACAATTATATGGCTAGCTGTTCACCAAGGTGTTACCTCAGCATCATCAGCTAATTTTTTTTTTATGAATTAAAGGTGTCGGCTACTTTCATATCAAATGTTATCAAAATTGGTCCAGACATTGGAGCGTGAAGACGTAACAAACATACACACTCTCTCAAACTTTCGCCTATACAAGATTATATTCATCTTAACAAATAATAACGGATGTGCGTGCCAAACTGCTTACAGGCGGTACCGGGTACTATGGGAGCGTTTTTACCTTCCCTAAATTGGTAATAAGCTGCCTAGATATAGAAATTCTAGAGCAACCCAAAAACTTTCGTTACATAAGTAATTTAATATATGTACCTACAACATAATTATTGCTGATATTATATCTCGGTAATAGCTCGTAGCTAACACCGAGGCGTCTGTTTTCCACACTGATAAAACGTGACCTCATGTGACTCATGTCGTGTTAATTAGCCTATTATTTATATTTTTCAAATTTATCTTTCATTACACTTTTTTTAATCTGTTTTTCAACACTGTCAAAATTGTACTAAAACTTTCTAAAACAATTAATTATAATTAATTAAAATTTCCAGAAATCTAAACAGGATTAATTTAAAGAGAGTGCGTATATTCTACGAGGTAATCAGGTGCATAAAACTGAAAACGTTTTAAATGAAACATAGGTCGATATCTTAAAATTGAAAATCATATTTTCATACAAACACAAGCCACGTGACCTGTCGCTTTGAATAATTTATAAATTAATCCTTTTAATATATTATAATATATAGTATAGTACAAATCTTCTTTTGTAAAAGATTGTCGGGATTACGGGACCCATTTACGAAGGTGAAACCAATCTACCAAAACAACCAATAAATACAGTAAATTCTACTTAAATCACTGTGATATTAGTAAATAAACGAGCCTAATGCAAAGATAACATTAAAAAGCATTAAAATGAATGTCACTCGAAAAACAAATGCTATTATCTGAGTTCAAATTGGGTTCATATAAAAAAGTCAATAAGTGCACTTGAACGTTCTTAATCAGGACACTGATAGCAATGAGTTAAATTGACACGTAATTAGAGCATTTCTAATTTAATTTTTTGAGTGAAATTTTTATTCCGCTATAAGTATGCTATTGCTTTTGGATTTACAGCGCAGCTATCTTCATTCTTCAAAATATTTATACAGGATTAAAATTAACTTTTCATACAAACGTAAGTCACGTGACCTGTAACTTAGTATGAAAAGTTGATTTTTCTTTGATTTTTATGCACCTGATTACCTTGTAGAATATTCGCACTCCATAAAAAATAATCCTATATATACATTTTTTAAAAGGTCTTAAAAGTACTAGTAATATTATGCATTTGAAAAAAAAAATTTTGCTAGCAATGTGTGTCGCACATACCTAGTTAACCCCTCGTGCTAAGCTAATTGCTTCTGCCTGCAATACATGCTATCCCAGATGTACTCATCACCACTTTCAGATAGATATACCCTTTTTTAACTTCATATAGGCCAGGGGTTCCCAAACTTATTTTGTCTACTGCCCACTTTGAGAATAAATTATTTTTAACGCCCCCATTTTTAAACCTACTTAAAAACCACTATAACTTAAAATTAAATTAATTAATTATTTTGAGCTATGTTAGCGGAGATTAAACATTCATTTTAAACGAGACTTTTACAGTAACCCGTAAGAGTTTTCTGGGTCTCTTACCGCCCCCATTTAGGCCTGCAGCGCCCACAAGGGGGCGTTATCGCCCACTTTGGGAAAGAGTGATATAGGCTTATAAGTGTAAATGTAGCAATAGTTCAAAACACTTAAGTTGATTCAAATAATTCATCAAATGTTTACGACTGAAGTCGACAGTCAATACAGCGAACTTGTATATAAAGTATAGATTAAAACGGAAACTGTATAAATACGGTAAATACTTGTTTACTAGTCAGACATATTTTAATCAACAAAACCGTCAAATTAATTAGATTGAGAAGATTTTCCATTCGTCATTGCCAGTTCATTGCCATTATTATTGAATCGGATGATCTTCTACGAGACGTACTTCCCCGAGATAGACAAACATATGTAAAACGCTAAATTCATAGAATTGTTTATGATATTCTCATTCACGCCCTACAATTTGTCATCGTTAGTCTAGTTCTTGATAACTGGTTTGTTAGCCGTTGTTTACATATCAAATTCTCTATGATATATTCGTCGTAACAGTAAAAAAAAATACGAGCGAACATTAATATTATCTGTCAGCTGTCTACAGCTATGTTGGTTGGTGTTTTTTAGCTATATTTGATTAAATTACAAGGATTGATGACAGTGAAATTATTAATACATACCATTTATTAACTAAATGATTGATTTGATTGTCATGCAATATCTGCTATGTAATCAGTCAATCAAATGCTGAATAGTATGCGTTACTAATAAAGTAATAATATAAAAGTATACCGAACTCTTTAAATTATTTTACCTGACTTTAAAGGCATGTTATGAGCGAATTACGTAAAACAGTTCTCAAATCATGGAGGTACAGGACCTATATTTTTTTGAGATGCATCAAAAACTTTTCGCTTAATTTGTTTTACAATTTTGCCGTGTATGCATAATATGCATATATATGCTCATTATTGACAACTAATGTAGGCGTGACTGTGACCTTAGCCTGATACGTTAACTAAATTACCCTCCTTACATATCATTACACCTCACTGATTGTCAATCGACCTATTTCTTTGATCAATTCAATCACAAGTTTACGGGGCTACCAATTACCTGTGACGCGAATATTATTTTTAATTTTTAGCACATGTCTAATAACGTGTCTTTATATATTTATGCGTGGTACTTGATATTTTAACATGCATACATAAGAACTGCATGAAAAGACATGAGGAAAATTTCGATTTTAAAGCACCCAATTTTACCCAAGTTGTTTTTAAATGTATTGACGTTTTAGATGAAGATCGACTATTTGTCAATATATTATATTTATATTAAGTATAATAATATTTACTGCAATCATAGTGCGTAACGATAATATGACTAGGGGTCAACAAACTGTCGCGCTGTCCGAGAGAACTCCCAGTAAACAGTACTTCGATGTCAAATATGAGAATGTTATCAAGTTGTTGATACAAATGCATCCAGACTAAAATTACTCTATTATCCAACGAACTGCAGATACATGATATTTGCTCTACATAACGCATATCTATGCAAATAGATAGCAGTTATTGATATCTTAACTCAGACATACGAGTAATATAATGGTCGCATTAGAAATGCCGCTAAGTTGTTTACAGATAATACACATCTTCTATTATATAAGTATAATTCCAGTGTCACGATGTTTGTCCGGGATGAACTCCGAAACTACTGAACCGATTTTAATCAAATTTGCACACCTTGCGCAATTTGATCCAACTTGAAAGATAGGATAGCTTACATCTCAAATAAAAAATTGAAACCGCAGGTGGAGGTGCGGGAAACAGCTAGTGTTTATATTAATTACTAGCTGTTTCCCGCAGCTCCGCACGCGGTCCTATTTTTTTTTTATTATAGCCTATATCACCCAGGTATAGTGCAGCTTCCTAAAAGTGAAAGAGTTTTTCAAATCGGTTCAGTAGATTCGGAGCCTATTCAATGTAAACAAACAATCAAATCTTTCCTCGTTATAAATAATAAAATAAAAATACATACTTATGTGAGAATAGAACGAACACTAACACAGTTGTATGTAAAGATTAATGAAAATTAGAACATCAATCATTTTACATGTAGCGTTACAAATTTTAATCACTAGTTATTTTGTAGTGATTGTTAAAGTTCATAGTTCAGTGATAAAGAATTTGATAATTCATCTATTCGGGTTAGCGTACGTTTATGTGAACAACATAAAAAAACAGATCATAAGAATTGTTTTTTGTTATGACAATATGGACAAATTTGATATCAGTTTTATGTATAATAATAAATGTAATACGATTAATTAATTTATTTTGAAAACTGACGCTATTTGTGATTGAACATAATATAGTTGTAATTCACCCCATTGAGGCAATTGATTCATCAATAAATTACTGCAACAGTAATTAAGATGACTATGTTTTCTTTTTCAGGTGATTGTATTCCTAGTCCTGGCTGGATGCAGTGCGGTGTTGTCCGCGGTGCCATGCTGTTCTAACAACGAGAAATTGATGCCGAAAGGCCTCTGTGGCACCGAGAAGATGATGGCAATGAACTGCACGCAAGGCCGTATGGTCCTACGGGATATTATCCTAGAGGGCACCAAAGTCTCCACACAAGATTCACCCAGCTTTGTCTTTGTTGAGGATCCTAGTCAGTAAGTACTTTCCATCACCTTATCTAAACTGGGCACGAACAATAATATTATATAGCTGAAGGGTTTGTTTGTTTGGATGAAGGCGCTAATCTCAGGAACTACTAGTCCGATTAGAAAAAATCTTTCACTGTTAGATAGCCCACTTATTGAGGAAGGCTATAATTTGCCACGATAGCCGACACCCACATGGGCCGAGCCGCGAGCAAAAGCTAGTAGATTAATAAAGTGCATAAATACATCTGTTATCTTGGCGCAAATATCTCGATGCAACGCATATCTTGTATTTTATTGCAACTATTAAGTAATGTGACATTTTAATGTATTCCATTTCGACTGTGCATTGTTTAGTTTGATATAATATTACGTAACATACATACATTTTCCAGGTATTGTGTGGGTGAAATGTACAGAAATAACAGTAATCATGCGCTCGGCGTGGTACCTGTAGCAGTGGTGTGTTTCGAGGATATCCCCAAGACTAATGATATAGAAACCAGTGGGGTTTTAACACTCATATCCGTGTTCTTCCTCGTCGCCACAATCGCAGTTTACACGTATTTACCTCAATTAAGGTGAGCGAACTACAATTTTTATATGAGCTATAGAAACAGCCCCAAAGGTTAATTTAGGGAGCAATCGAAAACCAATAATCACGATTTTCCACTTCAGTCGTTACAGATTTATAAAAGTTTCCTTGTTTTTTTTTGGCAAATGCCGTTTCAATATATTTAAATCAAATAAATTTTGCATCATCATCGCAACTCATCGCAGACAAGAACGTAACATTGAACCACATGAATTAAATAGGTACCAATTACCGATATTGTACGTACTCAACAGTCAACTACAAACTACAAAATAGGGCTATAGGTATATACTATAACTACAAAATATAGCAATAAAAACTGACAGTCGTCGCATTGCGAATTCGTAGCTCAGGAAATGCGAGGTAATTTGCTGAAATGCGAATTCGTGCGGCAACGCGTCTACTTTCAACTGTTTGGCCGAGGGCTCAGGCCCGTATTCAAGAACAATACTTACATAAGTATGGCAGCAACACTATGATAAGTAAGGGATTTCTCACTGCGTTCGTAATGGCAGGCCATTTGTTTCTTAAAAAATACTTGATGAACTCTTTGCTATGCGGACGCATAGCATTGAATCCCGCGTCGTGATTGGTTAATGTTGTGATGCGACTTCACTCGAGTCGACTGACTGACAAATAAATGTCAACCAAGATATTTTTTATTTAATATAATTATTTGAATTCTCAACACAGACTGCTCAGTGCTCTATTTAACACAATTTTTTATAGGTAAACGTTTTATGTCTTCGCCTTTCCATTATGGATATTAGTTGCTTGCTTATATTGTGTACGAAATCAACTACTAACACTAGTAACTGGTAAATAGGAGGCACTGGAAGGCCTCTACTGGTAACTTTTGAATGATCTGCATTTATTAGAGGCAGAAGTATATATAAAACGATATCTTTTGAAAATCTGTAGCGTCTTTTAAATTCATCAGCACTGTAATAGTCGAAAAGATTTTGAAATTCATTTATCACTTTTCTTTTGCTGATCCTTTTTGTTTATTCTCTCAAAGATATAATTATCAAAATCATCTTCACTGCTGTAATTCATCGCAATCAAATCAATGCATCACAATTCACTACAAACAACCTGTACCCGGTGCCAGTTTGTTATTTGCGTTGAGTTGTCGCACTATGCGTTGGTTAAAATACCTCTCTAGCTACTTTAGGTAAGGGTCCTTCTAAGTGAACGCATAGTGTTGCACATCACTCAAGTATTGTTTATGAATGAAATCTAGCGGCCCTATGCGTTGGTCTGCACTGTGAGACCTCATAGTATCGTTCTTGAATACGGGTGTATGTCCCTCCGTGGTCGAGTGGCGTACACACCGGTTTTCAAGGTGTTGCTAGCTCTGAGCTAGTACGGGTCGTACGTGTTGTGGTACCTACGTTGTCTCTGAGTCCATAACACAAGCTTTAGCTACTTACATTGGACTCGGAGCAATGTATGTAATGTTGTCCACATTTAGAACATGTGAATCGTATAAAGAGTTTACGCTTGATTTGAAGCTTGAAGATGATTGATCAGAAGAATTAGAAAAGAAAAAAAAGCGTCAGGCTCGTAGATTAAAACGATGCTATTTTGCGCCAGTTTTGTGTTTTAACCCTTAGGTAAATTAACTACTGTTATGTTTCAGGGACCTACAAGGGCTATGTTACATGTGTATGTGCATCAGCATGGCTCTAGGATTCCTGTCACTTGGAGTGCTGCAACTGAGCCCTGGCTTCAGAGGCGAGATATGTACTTTAGCAGGTAGGCTATCTATAATATCTGGTATAAATATAGGTGTGGTAGTTGACGAGTTAACCCTCAATTATCTTGTCATTATATTAATGGAATCACTACATAGTATAAAACGATGTCGATTCTGTCTGTCTGTCCCTATATATGCTTAGATCTTTAAAACTACGCAGCGTATTTTGACGCCATTCTTTATTAGTTTCAAGAGAAAGGTCCATTTGTCTATTCCATATTCCATATATTCCATTACATCATTTATAACTCGAGAACGGGTGGACGAATTTTCATGATCGTTGATTTGTTGGATGAGTCTCCGTACTGAGTTGCTTAATAAATATTAAAACGATGAAAGATGACAAAAACAATATATTCCCGGGGACCGGGAAAACTTCCGCGGGTGAAAACATACTTTAAATATTAAAATTTACATACGAGTAGAATGAAGACTCAATGGCAAGCTTTTTCGCTGTCGAGGCGTCTAAAGACTTCGTGGTACTTGAAGGTTTCTAATACGAATGGTCTTAATGGACTTTGTTACAGGATTCCTTATCTACACTTGGATGATGGCCACTTTCTTTTGGATGAATGTTATATGCATCAACGTATACCGCACAGTATTGTAAGTTCCAACATTATCTATCATATTTTTTTAAAGTCTGTTAGTTAATACATGTAGTTCATTATTTTTTTTTCTTTCAGGGATGCCACTTATTTGAAGAAGACTGAAAGGAAACAATATTTCTACTATAGTTGCTACGCATGGGGAGGCACAATTTTATTTTTAACAGTCGCCCTTATTACTAACTTCGCTGAAGGTGAACACTGGAAACCAGGTTTCGGAAACAACAGTTGCTGGTTCAGTGGTAAAATACTTTGTTATCAAGACATGTTTAAGTATTAAAAAAAATATATATCTATCTATATATCTACTAATTTCGTTCTTTTGTTTCAGGTCGTACCGAAACTTGGATTTTCTTCTACGGCCCAGTCGCAGTTCTCATTACAGCTAACGTGGTCCTGTTTGCTCTATCCTCATTTACTTTACTGCGTCACACAAGAAAATACGAAGTCAACACTTTGAACTTCCTTAAACACAAGTAAGAATAACTTAATTAACAGTAGCTTTTTGTAAATTTTGAATGTTGAATGACGGTTAACGGTGTGGCAATCAAAACCAGCGCAAATGAAAACTTAAATGCCTTCATACATTACAAATTTAAACTTGAAATCAAGAACAATAAGCACCACTAAGTCTTAAAGCAAGCATATGTTTCATAAAGATTTGCAATTCAAAACAGGAATGTAAGACTAAGCGTTTTAAAATCTTGATACTTGATCCCCATCTAATAAATAAAAGACTATTTAAAGACTTAGAAGGATCCCAATTTGGTATTTATGATTTAAATAATAAAACCAAAATCAAATTTAAATTTGATAAGACTTAATTGATTTCAGTTTAAATAATTTGCTCCTGGTAAAAACTATACTTCTTTTAAAATAAAATTATGGCTGAATACCATAATCAGTTTTAAGTCACCGTTAAGTCTAATGCTGTCTTTGTAACAGATACAAATTTAAGAACGTGTTAAAGTTAATTAGCGTTACAGTATTCGGGGTAGACAATTTAAATTCCTCGAAATTCTCGCGTCGCAATGTATGTTGCCAAAGTCCTTTGAAACAGCTGGACCGATATGTATGAAATTTTGTGTGCATATCGGGTTGGTCTGAGAATTGGCAAACAGGGGTGGCACTCTCCAGATTTCTTAAATATGGCAAAATAACGTTCTCCGGGTCAGATTATTTATTATAATAATATGGTACTTATTACTATAAATTTGCAGGTTCTTGCTGTCACTTAAACTGTTCCTCGTCATGGGTATATCTTGGATATTCGAAATCGCCAGTTTCGCGCACGGTGAAGCCCACATTATTTGGTAAGCAAACAATAAACTATTTCTCGCTTTTCCCGCACGTCGGTGTTACATAAGTATTATTATTTTCACTGGCAATATTCTTACGGATCTCTTACTAAAATCTAATGGAGTAGGTACTTTCCTTTCCTTCTCTTTTTCGCTGAACAGGTGGAAGGTATTCTCCAACCAACCTAACCTAACTGAAGTGACTTCCTTCTATCAAATATTTTAATCCTTACTTCCATACTAATATTATAAATGCAAAATTACCTCTGTGTGTCTGTGCGTTAGACAATCACGTTTAAATTACTGAACCAATTTAAATGAAATTGTACAAAGATGGTCTAGAACCTGATAAAGGACAGGCTATTTTGCTGCGATTACCGACCCCCACGCGGGCGGGTTTCGCGGGCTACAGCTAATATACATATAATAAAGAAACGAAAGTAATTGTTATGACGAGTCATAGTATTAACAATATTCTTTAAAATCTAGGCAATAATGCTTTAACAGACTCGTTGCTACTGTGGCTTGTAGAGTAGATGGCCAAATAATATGTCACTGGATGGCGGTTCACAGACCGTCTTTCAAATACATTATGTGAATAGTTTTATTGAAATGTTGTGTTTATTTATCTATATATTGCGCTATGGATCTCTGGTCTGAAAATAAAGATTTATTATTATTATTATTTATTTCTTTCAATTTTCTAGGAAAATTATGGACACATTCAATTGTCTCCAAGGCGTCATCATTTTCCTACTGCTCGTGATCTTAAGAAGACGAGCTATGCGTGGTATGGCCAGTGAGAACATATGTACGTGGTGCAGTCGCCCTTTAGCTGAGAAACTTAGCCCTCACGACGACTCCGATGACCAGCACATATTAGCCGATGATACCGTCGAGGTCAGATTAAATTGAAACAAAGTCAATTCAACATAATTATAATAAGTTTTCATTTGTTTTGTTACATACATACGTAAAGAGGTTAATTTAATGATAACTAGTCAACTAGAAACAAACAGAAAGACAAAACTATATACAAAAAGAATCATGTATACTCTTAATTCAACAATAAGCCTTTTTATGCAGGACATAGAAAGGTAACGTAATGAAATGAGTGATCGTCGTAAATTATCTATTCTATTAATATTTTGAATATGAAGTCTTAACCAGTTCTTAGTAAACAATTGGCTTTTAATTGTTTTAATGTAGCTATATTCCTAAAACAAATACTATTTATATAAATTAAGTAGGTATGTTGATCTAAATATTAAACATAATTTTAAATTGTGAAAATGTACATGTTTAATCACAATAAAAGCAATCTCTATAATGTAATAAATAAAATTATAAATCTGGTGTATTGCAAGTACCCACTCCAAGAAGATCTGATTTACCGACATTCTCGTAGGGGTGCTTTCAATACCAACAGTTTTGTGCCATAGCATTCAAAAGATTGTATTCAAAAGAAACTCAATTTTGTATAATATTTTAAGATTTTACTAGAATTTACTCGATGTAAATACTACATAAGAAAATTAAAAATAAAATAATGATAAGTTCCTATAGATAATTATTTGTTTTTTTTTTATAAATGCATGTTGGTATATAATACTAATAAATATATTTTATTATCTATACATTGTATTTTTACTTTATTATGGAATAGGTGTCGAATTAGTTCGAGGGAGACCGAAAAAGAGATGGATGGATTGTGTGAAAGATGATATGAGAAAGAAAGGAGTGGATGCCGCGATGACGAGTAGACCTCATATGAATGGGATAAGGGCAGGAAGAAGAAGAAGAAGGTGTCGAATTAGTGAGGGCTCGTGACTAAGCGTAAGCCGTACGTTTTAACCGATAATAAGGATTAAGCCGGGTTTGGTCCGTGGATGGGTGACCATTTGTAAGCATATCGAGAACCCTCCGTGCCACAGAAAGCACGGCAAGCCTTCGGTCCTGACTATCATACAGTGATCTTTGAAAGTCGTTAAGTTATTACGATTCTGACAACCAGTCTTCTAAGGGATAGGTATTGTATAACCAGCAATGGGTTGTGAAGTCAGATAGGCATTCGCTCCATGTGAACGGTATTCAGGTAAGACTGGTCCGCAGACCCCAACAGGCTTGACAAAACAGGGTCAAAAATGGTTATTAAATACCTATAAAATCACTTCAATGTATGCACTATCTCTTAAAATCTTTTAAAAAGCGAAAAGAAAAATAAGATAGTTCATAAAACTCATCGGCACAGCAGGAAAAAAAAACGATTTTTACTGATTCATAATTAGATAGTTCTGACGGTAGCAAAGTTGTCGACTTGTCGCTCTGACATAACGTCAAATACTGGAGGTGGAGGGGCGGCCATCTTGGGTTCGAGGAACGCCGACTGACATCGAGCGAGCGCGCACGTATTCACGCGCGCTCAGATATTTGTACCTATAGCCATATGGGAA
Organism: Plusia festucae; assembly: GCA_950381575.1. Classification (NCBI taxonomy): domain Eukaryota; kingdom Metazoa; phylum Arthropoda; class Insecta; order Lepidoptera; family Noctuidae; genus Plusia; species Plusia festucae. The sequence goes on from OX494450.1 coordinate 5,945,374, forward strand.
CCCACTTGAGAGTGAAGTTCCTTCATCAGTTAAGAACGTTAAAGAGGATTTTTGTGAAAGTCAAAGGTCATCGACCGCGTGCCGCTGGAGAGTGTTCCGCCGCTTTATATTTCCGGCCTGGTACTGGAAACTGCAATACTTCGTTACCAAGATAAATAAATTTAATTTTCTGATTATTAAAACTTCCATGCATAGAAGTGGCGGAAGCCTAATGGTTAGGGCGTCGGACTTGCGATCATGTGGTTGCGGGTTCGATACCCACCCATTACACAACCGACGTGAACCAACTCGTGACACAATCATCTTTGCTTAGCACGACGGGTTAACAATAATACTAGTAATGTGCGACCCACATTGCTAATCATCTTTTCAAAATAAAAATACAACTTTCATTTTAAGGAAAAAGGCTGTCCGCTGTTAGTTATAGACATATCCTTGTACTATATTTAGGGTAGGTTATTCTTTTTTTAATTCTGAGAATATACCCCGTCAGGATACTAAAAAAAAAGTAATTAAAGTATATTACAAAAGATAAATTATAGTATGATTATGGAAAAAGAATTAATGAAGAAATCGATTTTTTATGAAATCGACTTTTCTTGTGAGATAGCTAAAAAGACTAGATTCCAAACTGCGCAATAACTTACGCTAAAGAAAAAGTTAATATTTAAACGTCAAACACCGCACGTACGAGAAGCGAGCGGAAACGCTAACGAACTGACTTCAGCATCTCCGAAAAAATCCAAAGAATAAATATTTATTTTTAAAAACTTATGAGTGTTAAGAGTCGTAATCGATATTATACAAAGTTTAATTAATCATTTTTGTGTTGACGCAATAAGTAAGCGACTGAAGAGTTATGTCAATTAAATAATAAGTGTCGTATTGTGTGAATCGGTAGGTAAATAACAAGTACATTGGAATGAAAAGTAAAGTAATAAAGGTTCAATAACAAGATGTATGTGGTACTGTTAACATTGTCATTGTTGTGTGCAACGCACTTACTGCACGCCGAAGTCGGGGACACGGATCTCAATGAAATATCGGAGAAACAGAATGCGGTTAAAATAAATAAATGTTGTGAACATAACGAGATTTTTGTCGACGGGATATGTAGATTAGCCGAAGCATACAATCAAAGTGAGTATACCTTAATTATGTATGAATTAAGTCTAGTATTTGATTTATCGTCGTCTTGAAGTTGATATTGAGATGCTATTTTGTTTTGTTTTTAAATTATCTATAATTCTATATCTACTTGCCTACCATATACAAACTAAATTTCGAAAATATTTATATATTATCTCGGCAACTGTTTTAGTTTTCTACTGTATCATGCCACCATCTGAATTGAAATAAGCCAGAGTAATAAAACCAGTATTTTTTATAGGTACAGGAAATGCCCCTGTACAACCCAGCATGACTATTATGCTAACTATTCAATACAGATAGTATTTGAAATTTCTAACAAAAACTAGCTCTTTTGTCATGATTCACAAAATGGTTTACATTGTTAATTTTTTTTATAGCTAACAAAGGCTTACATAGTTATACGGAATTGTTCTATTTCCAGGTTTATGGTCACCTCAATTTAAGACTGAGGATGGCAATGATGCCAAAGTGAAATACTTTAACTATGTATTTGGAGTACCTGACTGTGCTACTGTGCAACAAAGAGCTATATTTGATTTAGGCAAGTCCGAAGATAAGTAAGTAAATGAGCAATTATTCTTTAGGCCCAGAATAAACTAGACTATTATTAGCTCAAGAGTTAGTATGATTGCTTTGGTAGGCTTGTCTTGTGTGTGTTTTTAGAAAGCTAGCATCTCAAGTTAGTAATTTATCTCAAAAGTCCTAATCTTAAATAAAAAGATATTACTACAAAAAAAAAGAAAAATGATCATAGAAATAAAACATTTCAAATTAAAATATTATTTACAGCCTTAATTTACTAACCGATGGCCGGCTACGCCACATAATAAATCATCTACCAAGCTCAGATGTCAAAGAGGATCCAGTGATAAGTACATTTAGTTTACATGATAGCATTGCAATACCGGAGGAGAAGGAACCTTCATCTTATATACATAATCAGGCTAAATACTGCATGGATAAGGTGGGTTATAGAGTTTATACAGTATTTGGCTAAGTCCGGAGAGACTGATAGCAGACCCAAACTAGGCAGATGATAATACTCATAAAAAAAATGTGTCTATTGCATCATACTCTACACTTTGTTTGTATTATAAAGATAAGCAGTGTATAAATTGTAAATAGCCAAATAAAGAAATGTTCTCTGAAACATGAAGGTAGTATTATGAGGTAGGAAGGAGTAATTCTAGCACACTGGTTACTCCCGAGTTGCTTAAAGCCAGCTTTATGTATGTAAATCTAGTTCTTACTAGAAATAGTAAGCTAGTATCTTACCAACTCTACCAAGACATAAACATAATTTCCTGATAGAAACTTTAAAGTTCTTTGAAAGGCCTTTTATTAACTGTGTTGTTGATAAAATCAAATATTCAATTCTGTATTGTACGAAGTGACCTTAACCTATCTGTAAGACCAATGTTACTAACAACATACTCTTGTCTATTATAAAAAATGGTGAAAAAGAGTTTGTTCATAAGCAAGCTCTAACATACATAATTTGTAACAAATATAATTAATTTATTTATATTTCGTATTTCCAAAATATAAAAAACTATTTTAAAATTTGACAAAAAACTGAACTGATAAGTTTTGACATAACCAGAAATAATATTAATAGTATCAAATAATATATTGACCCAGTCTGAGATAAACTATCAACTAGCCATTCATTATCATCACATTAAAAAAGCTTTCAAATTCCACTTTATCTCTACCTTGATGTGAGTCATTAGGTGACTCAAACTTAAAACTGGGTAAAAAACATTAACATAAACATAATCTTGTGTTAATACAATAAAGCAATGTTAGCATCAATTGTTGCACAATATTCGTTCTTCATTGCTCAAGAAGATACCTTTGCCATGGGACAATAAAAATATATTATTAGTTTCTATGTAAGCATATATGCATATGATAATAATTATTTTATGATGTTATGGTTGAAGTATTTTTAAGATAGATGGAAAAAAGGGTGACCCCTAATTTCATACTATGCATGATGCAAAATACTGTATTGTTTGCCAAAATTTTCTATTACATATTTTTTTCTTTCAGATATTAGTAACGCAAAAAGACACGCAAAAAAAGAATATAACCGGCTCATACGCATTAGTATGTGTGCCTGAAGTAAAAATAAATTGGAGAGACATGAACTTTCTTATGAGGAAGATTCTCAATCCTATATTCCATGCTATAGCAATGATCTTGTTTTTATTGGTGGCTGTTATATATTTTGTGCTGCCGACCCTAAGAGACTTAGCTGGGAATATAATAACTACAATAAACATGTGTTTGATTATGAGCCAGGCCGCAGACCTCGTTAGAATATTTACAGAGTTTAGTAATCATGTCAGCTTTATGGTTACTGGTAGGTATCACAAGTTGTTAGAATTAAGTTGTTAGAATGATATTTAAATCTAATTTGCTTGTATATGCTTTTAGATATAATTCTGTACATCAGTCTACTGGCAGCTTTCTTCTGGTTAAACAGTTTTGGATTTTATGTATGGAAGACATTCAAGTACGTATTTTTTTTTATTTAATCATTTATGTACACTTTTAATAGTAAACGAATATATAGGATGCCAAAGTACAAAAGAACATAATTTTATAGTGCACAATATTTTAACGATACTTAGTTAAGTGAAAACATACAACGCGTCTTAGTGATTACATGAAACCTTATATACAGTGGAAATCGGCTCGTAAAACCTTGAACTTCCGTCTCACAAAATATATTTTCAGTTATCTTATAATATGTCTCTTTCTAAAATTCTATAATAATTATGTTGCCCTGCAGTTAAGAAACCTATTCTTTTCTTTAAAATGTTATAATTATTTTCTTATTTATAAAATTATATTTTACCCCATCAATTATAAACGTTTTATATTATTTCAGATCTAGAAACGTATTCCTACGTGTGACGGACGTCCGCAAATACTGTTATTACTCAAGTGTTGTGTGGATCAGTGTGTCTGTCATGGCCACCATGGCTATTTGCGCCCATTTTCTCTTGGATACCGGCACCAACCCCAACAGAAAAACCAGGATACAGTTCTCATCGTCAATCATAGTTGACGATGAGGAACAGGAAACCATTGGTAATTATATATTTTAGCCCCTATTTGGTAGAAGTTAGAAAAACACTTTCTACATTGTCTCGGGGCCTGGGTGTTTGTGGTACCTCGTTGTCTCTGATTCAGAGCAATGTATGTTATGTTGTCCACATTTATTTATTATTATTATTTAATTCTGAATTAACTACTTAACGGTCGTGTAACAGGTCATAAACCACCATAAGTGAAATCAGAAAATGTAATACTATCTAATTGACTAAAAGGGACTAATAAGTCGTCTAACAATATGAAATTTCTGAATTGTGCATTTTTATTTCAGGTTTACTTGGCATTGCAATATTCTTCACCCCAGTTGCGTTCACCATAATATTTAATGTTTTCTTCTATGTTACAACATTAAAAATCATAAAGAGAATAAATATATATGGAAGGATTCACCATAAACTGAAGGGCTGGTAAGTAATACTATAAAGCGCGTCAACAGGGGTTTACTGAATATCTTTCCAAAGGTTAAAAATACATCTAGTATGGAGTAGCTTTACTAAATTCAGCTCAAAGTGATTAAATTAAATGTTTTATCTAATTTTTCACATAGATTCATCGACACCAAGAATAATTACAAACGAGAGACTGCATTATGGGGGTCAATATCCTATTACCGCGTTTGCTAAATGTTAACATACATCGCTTCTGTGGTCTATCTGGTTATGATTTTTCTGTCAAGTTGCAAAAAAATATCAAATTAATGAACTCATTTTGGCTGAACGTTGTAACAGATTCTATTATATTCATACCCCTATATTTATCATATTCTTTACCCCTTTTTGATAGATATACCTTTACCTTATACCATCCTGTATAAATATGTTCATGTGCGTAAATATATTTTTTTTATATTTCCAGCTTCAATTTATTCCTTCAACTGTTTCTCATAATGACAACAGCATGGCTATTCCTATTGTTATCGTGGCTGAACATCGACGAGTTACTCTACGCACACATATTCGTTAATCTATTCCAGGCAATTTTAATATTCTATGTGTGCGTTGTACGACAATCGCATGTAACGTTTCTGTTGCGCAAGAGTTGTTGTTATGCTGAACCAGTGCCTACGGGCGAGTGGGGAGACGAGATGACTCACATGAACGGAGGAAATTACTGACATACCATAGAATATTCAAATCTCATGTAAAAGTATAAAGCCGGTTCACAAGCTTCAATAGGTATGCACTATGTAGTATGTAATAAGGACAAATATGTGCTATGCGAGTAGGAGCAAGATACAAAATTAATTTATATTACACTTCATAAGTAGACCTAGTAATAACTATTGTTATTAAATATTATACTCAGTTATGCAGATTATTTTCTGTGTAAAGTTTGTGCCTTGTAAATGTGCCTTGAATATGAACTAGGAACACCAATATAGTATGTAAGGTAATCTTGAATTTCTGAAGCCACTGTTCAACTGTTAAGGTGGTCTTTCTGTGATTTTATTCTCTTGATATGTATTTGAAACGGAGTGTCTTAAAATAGAATAGAAGAAATTGTGATCATCAGTATTTTACAGGGCAGCCTCAAAAACTACAAATTATGTATATGACTAAAAATGTATGGAGATGTTAGGAAAAACTGCGAATTATGTACCATGACAAAAATGTATGGAAATGTTAGGAATCTTAAAATTGTAATGTTTTGTGTAATATTTTGTTCCTGGCCTAAATTAAGGAAATCTCATTAGAAATTAATTGCTCATAAAGGATACTTAAAACTATTTTAGAAATTAACACCAAGGGCTGGTTTTTCCATCGTCAGATAACTTTATTTGCGGAATAAATTTGAAATTTTGAAAGTTGTTTCATACAAAAACTGTCAAAGGTCAATAGTATTCCTCGAATACAAGTTATCTTGCGTTGGAAAAATCAAGTCTAAGTTTAACAAAAAATACTAACAATGTAAAAATATATTGTTGTAATTATGCGACCCAGGGGTGTAGACGTACAAATAAAATAAGATCTTTCTCTTCATGAGGCTTTATCCATGCTATATATATTTTAGCAAAACAGAATTATATCCGTCCATTTTTATATATGGCAGCATTAGCGGTTAGTGATTTTACTAAAATATCTATGTACTGCTCTCTTGCACTAATATTTATAAGGATAACTATCATATGTTTTGTATTTGACTGTTTACTGATTTTCTGTATTTTAGATGTAACTACTGAACTGTTAACTGACAAAACGCATTTATTGTTCTTTTTTATTATTTTGCAACTGTAATAAACACAGCTGAAGTAAATTGTAGACTTATTTTTAGTATTTAAGGATTCAACGTTTCTCGGGATAGCCTATCGCCCGACTAATTTAAGACTCAATAGGAGTATTTTATCATAACCTGACGTGGTGGTAGCGGTGTGTTAATTTTGTATTTATGGCAATACTAAATAACTACTTATGTTCACAATTGCTTAACCAACTTTGAATGGTAATTTTTATACGCGGTAAATCACAATACATAACGGCAAACAGCCTTTTCTTAGTTTAATACACAGGCCTATTTCACCATCGTCAGGTAACTTTTATTCGACGAATTAAATTGACGTTTGACAGTTTCTATGTGAAACAAATGTCACAATTAAACATTTGAATAGGCCTACTAAGTCTATAGTAACGTTTAAGTTTATAATGGATACCTCATAATATTCAACATTTTAGATATAACACGGAAAATCATTGGATTTAATTATTTATCCTGTCTCCTAAAGTTTTTTCTTAAGCGATTAAATTAGTAACTACGTAAAAATGCACTTACATTCCGCAATAAATTTAACTTAGTTCATGTCATCTATCAGTAACCAGTATGTAAAACGATTTTTTTCCCCTTTAATAAGATAAGACGTGGTAGCCGTGTGAAGTCACACAAAGAAATGAAAAACAATTACGTGTATAGGTACGACTTCTAATATAACAACTGAAAACGTCCTAATACATGTAGTTTGTTAAAAAGGTAAACACCACTGACCTGACAAAACAGCTGTCCCTCGGGCCTCTGCGTAAGTGCTGCCATCTGACTGCGCACGACCAGGTGGCTGTCATCCATCACTGTGTTGAAGAACCGACGTGTCGGCAGCAAAGCCTCCAGGTCTATCATCAGCTCTAGGAACCGCTCACAGTATCTGGAATAATATGAGCAGATAGAATCATGGTAGCTTTATCAAAAATCTGCAAATTTTTTTTTATTTTAATAATGCTAGCTGTGGCATGCGGCTTTACCTGCCTATACATATACTTTACATTTCATTAATGCTGCCTCCTTATTGGACTTAACTACATTAAACTCATTTATAACAAATACTCTCATTGCAACGCAATACTTATAAAATACATCAGTAGGTCTCACCTGACAGCATATGCATCCAGTTCCCCTTCCTCTGGGATGCTCTCCAGAATCCGCATGAACTTGATCATGAGCCGCTGCAGGTAGTGCCGCTCCCAGCTCAATTTCTCCAAAAGTTCTGGCTTATCCTTCTTCTGGATAGCACGCCAGTATTTCCTCCATTTTGGCACAGCTTTGAATTCCTGGTTTCGACGACCTAATGACACGTAATTTCATGTTAGTACAATTGGTGATAGCACAACATTCATGAATTACACACTAAAATAAAACCTTGAATCACTCCATCACATGGTAAAAACCAAATGAAAATATGTTCCGTAGTTTTTGAATTAATCGCGTTCTGATAGACAAACAGACGCGGCGGAGAAAATTTTGTGTCGATATAAAGGTATTCCTGTTCTGTGGCTTCATCAGATTTAGAGGAATTGAATAACTAATTTCAGTCTTCACACTTTATTTATTTTCTTTTAAGACCGGATACGTATTTCTTATTAGCTAGCAATTTGATTTTGACATTACTAATATTCTTATTAAAACCTATTGCTAAGCTGAAATGCTTGTTACGCACACTTTCACAACCACATGATCGCAAGTCCGACACCCAACTATAAGGCTACCGCTGCTTCGGAACTTAACTTTCAAGTAACATTTAGCGACCATTGTGACATAATTCGGCGGGGGACCGAGTGTGGTGGTACAACTTGGGAGAAGCCATGTTCAGCAGTGGACGGGATAGGCTGAGTTGATTGATCCGTAGGTACAGTGAATTATAATAATAGTACAGGTCATGTCACACACCCTCTTGCAAGCTGATCCACATGCTGAGCGAGACGAGTCGTTTGACCTGGTCACGGCACAGCTGAACTTCCATGCTGCCGAAGCAGTGGTTCAGAAACAGCAGCAGCGCCGTCTGCTCGCGCATGTTGCTGCTGGCGCGGTCATCCGCCACGCTCGCCCGGAGCACTTGCTCGAAAAACGCCGGGAAATGATCCGGCTTCTTTAGGAAGGCCTGGAAGTAGAATAAATGAAGAAAACTATCAATGAAGAATCACATAATAAAATCTAGGAAATACTTACTATACTTGTGTACATATTTATACGAATTCAAAGGGTTTTAATTTCCTAGAAAAAGAGTAAACATTAAAATACTAATCAAATAACTCTCGGTGCGCAGTTTCAAAATATCATTCATATGAAAAAGAAACTGCATAGGTTACTGTTACAAAATTTGAATTTCCTATCAAGTCCTGGCAAACTCTTTGCATAGTTGGCAAATTTGTACACGACACTACCATGGTTAGCGGGCGGCGGGGATGTCGAACTTAAAACAAATGATCAGACGCGACACACAGCCGCGACTTATAGGTGTCTAGATGATGAATGCGTACACTAAGCTGTGCAAACTTCGGAGGTAAGTCGTGGACGTAACTATGGGCTGACCTTGAGCGTTAGTAGGTACGTCGGAAAGGAAACTGGCGCGCTGGGTTTTAAGGTCGTGCATACTTATCAGTCGCAGCTGCCGCATCCGATAATTTTTTGTTTCAGCTTATTACATTGGGTGTGGTTAAATGTGTGAGGATGGAGAGACAACTGTCAATGGCGTCATTAGAATCATTTGAGCGTCATTGGCTAGTAACGACCTCCGCCAACTGCACCGAATTTGCCCAGTTATAGTAAGAATATTTATGTATATGTACCTGCCACGCCGGCACTCGTTCTCTAAACTTCTCGTTGATCATGACGATGATGGACATCATGTGCGAGTGCGAAGCCTCTCCCGCCGCATAGTGCGGCCACAGATAGTTCTCCAGGTACTGAGAGAACTCCAGCATCATGATCCGACGTACTGAGAAACTGGAAACATTTGTGAAAAGGTGTGAAGAAAACATTTCAAATCCCTAGGTAATGGAAATACGAACTACGAAGAAATCAATTGTATTCATATTCCATCATCATTGTCCTGTCCTTATCCTTATTTCATTTGGGGTCAGAGAACCTTGTGGTTTCTTCCACACTCTTCATCGGGCTTCATCTCACAAGAAACATACTTTCTAGCTCTACCCCTAATAATTTTATTCATCTCTTGTTTCTTTAGTTGTCTCATTTTTCTAGATTCATCCATGTTCATGCTCAAATCCTTCCTCACATATCATCATCAAGTAATATTCCACCTACTTTGGTTTCAGTCCAAATAACACTTAAATATATTGGAAAAAAAAACATTGAAATTTTGTTTAATCTACACTAATATTATAAAGAGGAAAGACTTGTATTTTTGTATGTATGTTTGGAAGTAATGAATGAACTCAAAAACGACTGCGCCAATCTCAAAATTTTTTTCACCATTAGAAAGTTCCATTTACCCTGAGAAACATAGGCAATTTTTTTAACTAAAACATTAGGTACCGCAGGCGAAGTCGCGGGGAACAGCTAGTATATAATAAATATATTATTATGTTAAAAATTTAGTTTTAAAAAACTAAACTTTTTGCATTTTCATTCAAAGTAATTCTGTTTCAAACTACTTGCAGAGCTTGCACTAACCATAGTTAAATTCAACCCTCTGAATTTTATTAAAATATTTAGCTGAATTTAATTAAATAATATTTTTTATTATATTTATTCAGATCTCAAAAATACATTTCATAAATTATTTAATTTATGAATGCAACAAAACAATAAAGAACAAACTATGGAAACACTGCATTCCCAGAAATTACTGGTGAATTTTGAAAAAATAAATAGGTCATTGCACTCACTCTATTAGGCTGTTGACCTCAAATTGTTCATTTGTTTAAATCAGTGAGGCTCAGAGCATTTTAAGTGCTTGTATACAGTTATGTGTTATGTACTACAAATATAAATATTTTTTAATACTTACTTGGATCCAAGTATTTCTGCTTGATATATTGATTCCACAATAGAAGCATCATAAGGTAGGTGGCTATCCTTGGTTTGTGGTGACCAGTACTGATTAGCAAGCTGTGAACAATGCAACCATGTTGATTTGTTTAACAATTCAATGTGGATAGTTATATAGATTTGTTTAATAGCTTTTATAGATAATGGAATACCAGTAGGCTTATTGTTAATTAAAATAAAATTTGAACATGACTCTCTAGATGTTGTGTGAACTTTAGAAAAAGTTTATAAAGAGTATGTTGTTTGTTTCACATTACATGACTAGGAACATGCTGGTTAAACAATGTTTAGCTTTGTCAGTAATAATTATGTAAGTTAAGAATGAAAAATCCTCAAAAAAAATCTAAGTTGTATAGGTGGGTACAGGCCCTTTACATACTAGGAATTCGAGGACACACACAAGCCAAACAAAATATAATACATAGCTGCCATTACTCGCTTTATTCCAATAAATTTGTACATTTACTATGAGAAACACAAAAAAATCATTTAAGCAAAAGTACTTTGCAATCTCCTAGTACATTTATTCAAATACAAGTTTATCTACTCATTTGGTGGCAATTTTTGTATGCCACTGTATTTCTTTGCAATTAGACATTATTATATTCAACTGAACACTTTATTACCTGTATCTAATTTAATAGCTTATGCAGAATACTTATTGAATATAATGGCATTGATATATTTGATATATTAGGCAAATGTAATATTTATATTTCAATAAAAAAAACCGGTTAAGCAGTTTTCAGGTTAGAAAAGGAAAAGTTTTGTATATTTAATGAAAATATAGTCTGAGACTGACTAGTAAGCTATATTTTAAACGTTCCAGCCAATTTTTGACAAAGTTTACAAGAAATCAATCCATACCTAAAATGTTGACGAAAACAAGCATTATGGTTGTTTTCGTCAACATTTTAGTCTTAAAGTGTGACTTCTTTCAAGTCTTATGAAAGGTATTTGCAGAAATAATAGTTCAGTACACCAGATAGTTAATAATTGCCTCTTCTAAACATGGAATTAACCAATGTTATGAAATTTATAACCTCACTTACTTGTGTTATTCGATCAGAATTTATCTGGGATAGAGTCGGCAAAGGAATTTTAGGTTTATCCGAAGATGAAGCGGCTTCTACTTTCATCTTGACCGCTGTGCTATTTGCATTCACTTAATACAAAAATAATATTTTACACACTGGAATAATCAAAACACGACAGTAAACAAAATCAACTCTCAAATGACAGCGATGAAAAGACAGAGCAACCATGACACTTGTTCAGTCATGTCAAAATCTGTCAAAGGGTTGCAGTCGGTAAAATAATTGAAATCTTGACTTTTGCCCATGAGTATCAATACCAAAATAATAAAAAAAATCTACAAAACTCGTGAAAATTTAACAAAATGTCTCGATAATTAGTTAGTTGTTGATGTTTAAGTTTTAGTAAGTTGTTGAGTTTTATGATTGAGATAGTTGATGAAAAGTAATAAAAAAGTTTCGTTAGTTATATTCTCAAATTTTCCACGTTGTTTCAGCCATAACCATGATGTTTGATCCACCTGATTACCCATACAAAGAATTATCAGAAACTTATGATCCAGACGACTTGCTCTTTAACAACGATGCAGTCACTAATGAAACTCTATCCAATGTTCAAAAGAGCCCATCCGACGTTACAACAATATTGAATACCGTAGATAACCAACTATCCTTTCATTCAAATGATTCTGGAAGATATTTTAACGTCGAAAATACCAATTTCTTTCAAGAAAATAATACCACCATGCAAAATACTGAGCTGTACATTGTACAGACGGATAACTTATTTAATTATGAACCAACTTTGCTTGATGAAAATACTGTAAATCAGTTTCTTTTACCTCTCCAAGATTCATCCGGAAAGCCAAAGGTTAAACTTGTAAACAATTGGTAGTTTTGTTATTAGTTCCTTGACAAGTAATATAAATAAAAGATTTACTTTCAAATACTGATACATACATGTTCTGATATCCTTTTGTACCTAGTCTCCAAATTATGCCTTAAAATTATGTCTCTTACATTTTATTACCCAATTCTCGTTCCAGACAAGTGAAAGTGCCGGCCCGGACTTACTCGCTCTGCATTCCTGTGTAATATGTCATGAAATATTTACTACCGAAGCCGATCTCTTAGACCATACCATATCACTCCATACTTCCGATGATAACTCCTTAGACCAACCAAGCTCGTTGCTATCAACTCAAAATGAAAAACTTCCATCCCGAAATGTACAAGGTTTGTTATTTATGAAAGCATAAGAGATCGGCTACCTATCCTATTTACAGATGTCAGTTTAGAAGTTTTCGTTCGGTCTTAATTTTCAGAACCAGCTCATAGTAACGAGAATTTTGAAACCGAGTGGCTTGTCTGCCGAATGTGTGAGCGTGTGCTATCAACCGCCTTGGAAGTTGAACCCACTGGTAAGCAGCAAAAAAAAGAACCCTTTATTAATATTTACTATTAAGCTATACTATATCTAATGAGCCGTTGAATTTAGCTGTAATTGTCCCACCGCAGAGTACTTAAATGCCTCCCTTTCATTCGCCCTCCATTTGCTCCCCTTAGGTCTATAATAATCTTCTGCCAGTTATTACCAGTATAAAGCTGTATCATTGATCGAAGGCTACGTAGGAATCCTTTTGATATAATTTAACAAATTTGTGTTTTTTTTTTAGAACAACTATGCTGCATCGCCTCTGACGGTAAAAGCAGTGTAAGTTCTCGCAAACTGTACACCATGTACGTTTGTGACTTCTGTAGCGGACTGTTCGCTGACGGCGATGCGCTAGACAAGCACCGGCTAACCTGCTACATCGAAGATCAAAATAATTATTATGAGGACCAGACGGTAGGAGTCATAACTACATGAATAAAATACCAACTGCACTTGTAATTGATCGTGGAAAGAGAAAAGGCATTTCACTATTCATCGCTAAACACTTACAAAAGTACCTACAGCCTAAATATGATAAGCACTCTTCTCCTGGTTTCCTAACACACTTATTTATATGTCCATAGGATAGTTGCAGCTTGGACACGAATGTGTCACGAGGCCCTGAAGTCTGCTACTCCTGTGATGTCTGTGGTAAGCAATACGCTTCCACTGAGGAGTTGAAGATGCATTCGCTGGAATGCCATAGGCCTCCACACCCTAGAACCACCCGGCGGACTTATACAAACAGCGGGAACAGTAAAATGTGGAACTGTGGGTCGTGCAATCAACTTTTCGCTACAGCAAGGTAAAAAAATATATAATTTTCATACATTTATTAATATACAGCCCAGGCCATACCGAACTTCGAGCGTAACAAGTGCAAATGAAATCAATTTTTAGTCAGCTCATAGATGGCGTTACTAGTTTAACAAAAAATATGTAGATATACAAATTCAGTCATACTAGAAAACTGCCCGTTTGCTTGGCCTTTTCCCAAGCTATGGTAGGGTCGGCTCTTAGTCTTACAGAATTGAGCTGAACACCGTATTTTATGGTTGGAGATAACTTTCTGACCTCCACAACCCATTTGACAGGATTCCAGTTTCAAGCCATTTTACTAATTACTGTAGGTATCCCTTAATTTGAAATGTTTACAAATGGTCACCCAACCTAGGACCAACCGCGACGAGCGCGGCTCAACCTTTATTATCGGTCAATGGACAAGTGTGAGCTTTGCGGTGCGGTACTGTATGACCCTCTTGTAGGTCGAGGTCCACTTTGTAATAATCATTAACACGTTATTTATTTCCATATTAAATGCTGTATTTCTAGCTGTAGATACCTAATAGGTATCTACAGCTAAAATAAATAGCATATTAAATGTATAGGTATTACCTATACATTACAGTTAAAGGGTTAACAGTAAGGTACATACTCCATAAAAAAATCGAAACCAGGAAATTATTACAATTACGATAATTAAAAGGAATGGGAATAGAACCCTTCACTTTGCGTAGAGCGCCAAATAGCCCAATGGGTTGCAGAGCAGCAAAAGGTTTTCTATCCGATACCTACTTACCGTAACAGTATTATTATTATACAACACAGAAGCGTATAGTACAATAATTGTCTCATTGGTGTCGCTTTCATGTACCTAGTCGCGAATCAAAATTATATTCAATTGTTTTGACTACATTTTATTTTCAGGGAACTTTATCGCCACAAGCGAGGCGAGGATCGACCTCCAGGAGCTCCGCTGATGGCTTATGTTTGTGAAGAATGCGACAAAGTTCTGGGCAGCATGTGCGCCTTACACACGCATAAGAAAATGCATAAAGTTACAAAGCCAGTACGTTATTAAAACCTGATAGTTTTAGTTACAATAATTTGCTGTAGATTTATGTGCAGGCCAGAATGTACTTATGACATTATTTATTTATTTATTTATTTAACAATTTATGTACACAAACAATAATGGCAAACAACATTCGGACAGAGATGTACAAAGGCACTGCTTATTTCTTATAGAAATCTCTTCCAGCAGACCTGCGAAAGGAGAAATTTATGACAAATTATAGACATTATTTTATTAGAAGGGATATATTGGGAAAATTATATTGTTCCATTGATTACAACAGCTATAGGTACGTGGGTAGGTACTGACGATGACGTATCCAATCAACAAAATTGTTTTAGATCTGATTTAATGTATGAATACTATAGTATTCTATATATAATAACTGAATTGGATGTCCACGCAATGCTTAAAGTTGGACCGAATGGGCTGGTGCGATTTTTTTTTTTTAAGTAGCCGATCATCATCGTCTCCCTGTCCTTATCACATTCATAATTATTATTATGGTGTCGGCACAATGCGTATTTTCCTTCCATTCATCCCTATTACTCGTGACCGTGCCATCCACTCCTTTCTTTCTATCATCTTTCACAAAATTTATCCATCTCTCTCAAGAACCAGATATCAAGTATATTTATAAAATTTGTGTCTCCCAAATAGATGGTTTAAGGAATTTTCGGTAAAATTATTTTTCTTAAATTTTATATTCCACTTAATTTATTAATATCATAATCGAAAGTACTCGTAGGTGCATTTTCATATTTTTAAAATGCTGAGAGAGATTCACTGAGATAAACTACGTAGGTATTTATTATTGGTATGTATGTACCTACCTTGTATCTGTTCCCAGGGTTACCCCTGCCGGGTGTGTGGGCGTCGGTTCAACCAATCGGGTCACCTGGCCATCCACATGCGCATGCATACAGGAGAACGACCCTACCCCTGTGACCTTTGCCCAAAAGCGTTCAAAGTCAAGGTAATTTACTTGTTTATACTTCGTTATACATACTGAAGTAACTTTAGAAGTTCACAATAAAATTATTTATTGTAATTGTCGTGTTGTTGTGTTAATTATTCTAAGACATCATTGATTATCGGAGAAGGAAAAACCTGGACTCCAAAAAAATTTTAGGATCTGAAACAGAACAGCGTGGTGAGCAATGCTCGTTCCTTCTCTTTATGAGAAGAGGCCTGTGCCCAGCAGTGGGACATTTATGGGCCCGTATTATTATTATTATTGAAGGACCTGCCAAAATTAGACTCACCATTAAATTAGAATTATCACATAGAAGTATGTTGGGCGTACCAAAGACTACTACCGCCTAAGATCATAAACTTGTGATAATAGAATTAATGAAATCAAAAAATTTATTACATTACTTAAAAAGCTTTGATACCAAGCGAACTTGAAGTACTTAGTATAGTTACTCAGTAATTGCAAAAACGCTCATTGCACGTGTTATTTACTATAGGATGGACGCAGATAGTTCCCATTATTTTTTCCGTATGATAATGTATGTGGAATGGTGTCGGTGGCAGGTGGAGCGCGACGATCATCGTAGGACTCACACAGGCGAGAAACCCTTCGCGTGCACCGCCTGCCCCAAGACGTTTACTGCCGCAGCACGCTTGCGTGAACACGCACGCATTCACACAGACCAAAGGTTAACATACAATCCTTTTGTTTCACATTCGAACAGAATCAAGTGTGATTCACCACAGATACATTTTTATGTGATTTGATAGAAATAATTTATTGAAAGTTCGAGTAAGTTCGCTCTCTGTTTAGCGGCCCTTGTGCAGCTGACAACTTTCGTACCGTCGCAGAGATGGCGTTAGCTTACTCGAATTCTAAATAAAGCTTCAAGTGTAAACCTTGCGATTTATTTTACTTGATATACTTTACTTTCCCTTTTCACAATAAGTAGGTAGGTACTGTGCTTTAGTTCTAAAAAAATCGATTGTAAATCCTACTTTTTATCATGCTCATTTAAAATTTTTATTTGTTCCAAGTTTTTTTACAATACCTATGTTATTTATTTACGATACGATATAATAATCTATATCTATGGTATTTAAATATCTGGTGAAAAGTATTCCGCACTCATTTTACTGACCAATATTAATTCTTTTGTGTTGATAACTGCAGCGAGTGTACCTACAGCGGGCGTTCATTTGGCCGGGATAAATTTCGTGAATTCAACGCGAATATGTGCTGTAATCAGTCGGTATCAATAGTGAAATATACTGCTGGCTATTTCGGTAAACAAAATAATAGGTGCTTTTCATATTTCATTCTGGCATTACAAAAATATTTAATGGATATTTGTTTGGTTTACGGCTGAAATTTTATACCGAATAATTGGAATATTATCCCTCTGTTGTGCAATGATTAATTAGACCTTAAATATTTTATTGTTGTGTTTCTGTCCGTGTGATCGCAGCTTCTAAATTAATGAATCGATTTAGATTTTTATTTCTTTAATTGGATTTGTAATTTGATATATTTTAGGCCATACCGCTGCGACATTTGCGGGGCCGCGTTCAGGAGACCGTACGCCAGAACCGTGCACACTCTCATCCACACCGGGGAGAAGCCGCATGAGTGTGATATTTGCGGAACTGCCTTCAGGTAACCATACACCTTTCAACAAGTCCTACACCAACGCTGGTTATAAGACCAAACGCCAGAACTGTGCTCACTCTCATACACACTGGGGAGATGCCGCACGACTGTAATATCTGCGGATCTGCCTTCAGGTACATTCACCTTCCGACCAGTCCTACACCAACGCTGGTTATAAGACCGTACGCCCGTACTGTGCATACTCTCATCCACACTGGGGAGATGCCGCACGACTGCAATATCTGCGGAACTGCCTTCAGGAACGCTTTCACCTTCCGACCAGTCCTACACCAACGCTGGTTATAAGACCGTACGCTCGCACTGTGCACACTCTCATCCACAACGGGGAGAAGCCGCATGAGTGATATCTGCGGAACTGCCTTCAGGTATATTCACCTTCCGACCAGTCCTACACCAACGCTGGTTACAAGACCATACGCCCGCACCTTGCACACTTTTTTCCATACTGGCTAGATGCAGAACTGCCTTCAGGTAGGTACATGCACCTCCCGAACGGACTGGTCGGAAGGTCAAAGAGTACAGCAGAGCCGCCCAACCACTATCACCAAATTATTAAATATCTTATGTCGTATGTTACAATGTTAACTTTCTTACATTATCATACCAACTCAAGAACTAACTCAAAACTTCATGCATCATGTGAATAAAATCGACATTGTGATAACAGTCATTTCTGAAAACTATAATAAAAACATAACGTAAAAAGATAGGAATTACCTTCAATTCCTCTATTTATATAACTACGATAAATTTATGCAAATTGATTTATTAAATTTTACAATTAAGAAACAAGGAACCAAGCCTAGAATAAGACACCTTTAGAGAGTCACTTCCACAACAACCAAATCCATAAATGATCCAGTATTACTCATATCTCCTACCTGGTAACAATTTGAATAAAGTAGCAGCCCTATCTACCCATCACGCCGGGGCTTTTGCGGGGTGAGCAAAAAAGGTGATCGCTCTCGCTTGCCCCATAGTCTCATACTTACCTACGTACCTTCCCATGGACATCGTTTTATTCGGGCCCTTTTACCTGCGCTGCTTACGACATCTGTGTAAGCATAAAAATATAACTAACCTCAAAATATTTGACAAGTAAACTAACTTGATTTTTATTATTCCTCATTTTATATTTTCAATGCGTCATTTTTTATTTATCAAATATTTCAATGATTTCAAGGACGAGAGCAAGTCTCGTACGCAAACCGGTGCCTGGAAGATTTTGATGTTATTGTAGACTATTCAGGGCTTAGTTTTTTCAATGGCACAATATTTAAATAATTTTGACACTTATTTTTATCATTCAGTGGTTATTTTCCATTAAATGATTCACGGTTTATCTACTTATGGTAGTACTGTACTAACTCTAATACTTCAGCCTTAATAATAGTATAACTAATTAACTAGCTATTGCCCATAGCTTCACCCACGCGTAGGACTTATCTAAACTATATCGTAAAGCTGAAGTTTGTTTGTTCGGTTGAGCGCGCTAATCTCTGGAACTACGGGCACGGAACAAATGGTCGTGCTTATCACACAAAGATTTGTCCTGGGTGGAAATCGAACCCACGACCTCCAGCTTAGCAGTCAAGGTCACTAACCACTAGACCAACGGGCCAATCAAAGTAGCACTCGAATGTTAAAATATTTTTTGGAACTCAAATCCTACCGTTTTAAAGTTACAAAAACACAAATCCTGCAGATACTTACTTGTACTTCACAAAAGTTATTGTGATATAATTATTTCCATAAAGCAATAAATAGGTTTTCATTCAAAAGCGCCTATAGATAGCCTCTATCCAAAATATCTCGTATAGTACAGTCATATCGTGACTTTGTAACGGGTTTTACCGAACGATAAAATTTATAACTTATAGCACTTCATGTTTACATGGTAACAAGGACAAAGTAACGAGATCCCTTCAGTACTTACACCTAATATCTCGTATGTTATGCTTTAAGACAACAGCATTATCTCAGACAGCTAGGTGTAGATTCAAAGTTTTCATACAAGTGAAATAAATAAATAATAAAAATGTGGATGTCCACCAAATCACATAAATTCAAAGGGCTAAAGCACTGGTGATATGAAATCAGAGACAACGAAGGTACCACAAACACCCAGACCCTAGACGATGTCGAAAAGTGATTTTCTACATTGACCCGTCCGGGGATCGAACCCGAGACCTCAGAGCTGGCGACACCTTGAAAACCGGTGTGTACGCCACTCGACCACGGAGGTCGTCATCGATATGGTTTTATACCAATATTGTCAAATGAAAGTTGCAATTGAACACTATCCCATCATCATCAATTGTTGTTGGTTTACTTTTACAATTTGCGTGTGAAGTTAATTATTTTATACGCATTTTAAAGGGGTAGATGTAATTGTGAATTGCCAAAACTAAGAAACAATATTCAACAAGGGATCCTCTTAAATTAATTAACTACTAATTTCAATGCAAATCATGGGCTGAAAATTTTACACAGAAGTACAGAATGTTGAAGTGTGCATCCATCATTATTATGTATCGACTTTTACCGTCATCTACATATTTATAGCATTGTGGCACTCATTCACTACATAAACCGCCATTAAACTTAAAAAAAAATATGGAGATACTTGCACTAGCGCTTGACCTTGACGACTGACGGGCGACCGGGACCCGGGTACATTGGGTTTCGGACGTACCAAAGTACCAACTGTGTTGATATGACACAGTTTAATGTGCTTCACTATTCGTGCGCGTACTCTGTTTCTAGGCGTTATATATAGTTCAATGCTAAAAGATAACTATATACATATAATAATTATGTGTAATTTTAATGTTCACTTTTGAAACTATTGTTTATTTTTTGCAGACGATCTGGAGATATGTGGAAACATAAAAGAACTCTTCACGGTGTTCAAGCTGTTAATACCATCGAAACAGAATTGAAGAAATGAACGAAAGAAACTTACAACTTACAAACGTTACCACTAGATGTCGCTACCTACATCAAAGAGTTCTGTCATGCATCCACCTCCTTAGTTTTCAAACTGTAAAATAAACAGAATGACTTTGTTTTTTGTGTTGAGATATCTTTAAAAATATTTACCTTTTACTTCTAATCAGACGTATAATAAGTACAGTCGTTATTGGTAGATAGTTTGTAGTTAGATACATAGGTCGGAACGGTCGACTATATCTTTATCTTTCGCTTGCCAAATACAAGACAAGTTAGGCTTGAATTAAAAATGATAATTTTTATCTAAAAGTCTTGTACTCAGAATGTGAAATTCACCATGATTGGCGCTGAATTAGCTAAAAAGAAAATTAGTGATTAACAAGTAGCTTTGAATGAACTTGGATCCAAGGTAGGTACAGTCACGAGCATAATTAATATGTATCATACGCATAGCGAAATTATAAAACTTATTTAGCGAGAAGTTTTTGTTGAAACTCAAAAATATATACATGATTTGAGAACTGTTATAATTTCATGTTGTTAAATGATTAAAAGATGAATAGATGGTGAGTTCCTGTTAAATGATTGATTTACAATTTCGCTATGTGTATAAATATTTATGCTCGTGACTGTACCTCCGGACTTACTGATATATAAATAAAGCAACAAGTATATTTTTATAGATCAATTTATCGGTACTTAGTAAAACAATCGAAGTCGTTTGCGTTTTTCGGTCAGACAGAATCAATTGGTATAATAGTGAAAATCATATTTTCTTTCACAATATTTTTACCCGACTGCGCCAGAAGGAACTATATTTTTTATAATATATTTTCTTACACTGAATTAATTATTAGAGTTTAATACTCAAAAGAATTTCAGAATTTTGTGAGAATTTCGTCGCGAGCTTAAATTCAGCTTTACAAGCTAGACTAAAAATTGGTCTTCTGTGGGTCAACTATTAGAAAGTATGTTAAACCACAAGGACGTTTCGTGGTCACTTATTGTAATAGTGTTTCTACCATTTTTCATGAAAGGACGATATAATTATATCTATTAACTCGCACATTAATTTTTTGAAGTTGAAGAGCAGTAGATACAGTAATTACAATCTTTTGACAAAGAGTAAAGGTGTTCCTCTGTTTACATCTTTTAGCATTTAGACGCCATGATGCAAGCTTTCCTCAAAAGACGTGGCAGTTCCAGTATTTTGATAACAACATCTTTATTAACTGTCATTTATTGTCGTTTTAAATCTCCTCTCCTCTCTATTTATATATATACATTGCGAAATAATTATATGTTTATTCTACTGTCACATTTTTTTTAAAGGTTTTTATCGATTTTTAGCTGATTTAGTAAGTTTGGTACGAGCTCGTTTTTACTCAAATAGTTATTGTAAAACGCGTACCTACATACAGAACCATGAAATAATTAAAAGCTTTAGACACAATTTGTCGGTTTAAAGTCGTCATTTTGAGACGAAGATTTTCAAAGTATTAGTAGGTATACCAGTATTTTGACTGCGCCCTTGATTTAGTATTAAGGGTGTATTCCACATCTCAACATGTAGTTTTTTATATCTCTACACCAAAGAGGTTTTGAGCATTATTTGTTAACGGTTTCTTTTTGTAGTTTCCTGTACAATATGCGTAAAAATAAGTCGATAATATAATATTTGGTGTGCGTCTGTGTGTAGTGGAGAGGTTCCAGGGTCTAACTTAGTGGTAAAAAAGGAAAGTCAAAGGTTCTTCAACAGTAAATATTTATTATAAAAATTGCTTTTATAGCCACATTTCTGTTTCTATAATATATATAATATTTATGTTCATTCTTTGTGCCATTGTTTCACAAAATTATTCCTGTTCTTGTTATTTTCGATACAACGGCTTAAACAATAATATATTACAATTATATATCTTACATCAGACAAATCGAGAAACGATTTTGAGAAACTCCCAACATGAGGAACGATTTAACAATTCGATGTGCAATATGAGCCCCTTCAAAATGGATTTCTCAATTTTCTAACGAGAGTATTCTTTCTAAAATATATTCACAATAGTTTTATTAAAAATCCTGTCATTTTTGGTAACCAATGGCAATGAAAAACACTAAGGAAATACACTTATACACTGTAGTCGTAAAGTTACGTATGAAAACGTTGCGAAAATTTCTTTGAAACGTTCGCAACAGAGTAAAGACGGATGCGACAAGGAGTCTACTTGTCATCATAGTTATTGCTGGAGGTCACAACACATTGCACGGCGCGGGCAAAGTCGCGCGATCACCGAGCGGACGCGCGACTGTACCCGCCATCGCGACTCCTCGTGTGCGCGCCGCCGCGTCAGAGCGGGGCGTGCTCACAACACAAACTAACAGTTAAGGAGTATTAAATACAATTCAAAGAAGGGCCCACCACTTACAATTTGTACAAAATATTACATCAAAGTAAAGTACATATAATTCACAGACAATCCGACTTAATTATTAGTCGGCTATTTTATGAAAATGACAGGATAAAGAAGTTTCTGTACCTACATTATATTGCAAGCATTAACCGTCTTGTATTCATGAGGCAAAAGTGTCGACAAACATTTAATTGATTAAGGAAGATTGATTGAAAGGATTGACTAATATTAGGTTTTAAGTACTTTCAAGTAATGGAATTCGTATACTTTATGCGCCAGGAATACAAAACTATGACTCAAAAATGTTAATACAAATATATAGTAAAATGTAATAGGTAGGTACAAGACAAATAGGGCAATTTGCCGGAGAGTCGCTAACTTACTTAAGTAAACCATCACAACCAACCATACGGACATCATCAACAAAATATCTAACGCGAAATAACTCATAAAATAAAATAGATTGAGCTGATCATTCAGTTACTCAGTGCATCACTTATGAGTTTAGAACCCAAAATTATAACTAAACGTTGTTCATGTATATTATTGGTCTGTACTGGCGATAAAATTTTGTGACATCTTATTATATTAATAATGCATTAATATGTAACTTGTAAATCTGTACTTGTGGAGTGTATTGGACAGAATAGAGGTCGTAATATTATACAACAGGGCGGCGCGCAGACGCGCGGTCGCTCGGCGGCTCACGAGCGGTGTGATGAGCTACCCGACAATCGACATCGATATCAATAAAATTATTAATTTACATAATATATTTACAACGGGCGCGAATCATCACGCCATAATGCCCATCTCCGTATCTAATATGTACACTAAATTTAAGAACATAGAGTTTTCTCTCATTAGCTACCGAATCACAATTCAAATATTTGAGTAATTGACAACGGTGGACAAACTTGCGCCGGAGCACGAATGCATCTTATTATTGAAATTTGTACTTTGCTCTATTAAAAGTCGTGCTAGGTAGGTTTGGTCCATGCAGTCACAATTCCGTGGTTCGCGCGGTGCTCACCACGAGCCAAGGGGAGAGTAGCCGGCCTTAACTGAACATTCAAATGGTTAAGTACGAACAAAAGTAAGGACTTCGGTTAGGGTACAGTCACTGGCACAGCCGGCCACGAGCCCCTTGGCCCCAGGAGCTGTTGGAGCGAGCACCGCGCCACGCAACCCGATGTTACTAATGAGAGAACGTATCATCATAGTAAATTTCGTCCAGTTTTGTTTTCGACATTGTTCGTTACCTGTCTCTGTTTAGGAACGACGGGTTGGTACACATTCAAACTATTGTTACAATTATTGGTATGTTACACTTTTCAAATCTCAATGCATTTACAGAGTCCATCAACGAACTATCTTTCGACTATCGAAAACCTAATCTGAAATTTTCGGATGCCCCCTAACAAAAATATCCCAGTACAAAACTAGAAGGAAATGTGTCGAATAAATTAAAGATTGTTCTAATTAGTTTTTAATTACGTATTAGGAACTGCAGTTCACTGTTAGTGTAGTAAATAAACTATTCGATGAGAGTTTTAAAGTTATTTTGTTTTATGTCTAAATGAAGATCTTAACGTCTATATAAAGTTAAAATTGATCGTTAGAAGGCATCCGAATCAATGGACAGAACTCTCAATTCCGAAATAGGAGTGATTTAAGTACCTACAGCCACGGTTCAGTCATGTATTACAAATTCCAATTATTCAAATGCACGATTCCTGTTATCATGAAACTTTCATTGTCACAGCTGGTAAGGCTTATTTAATTGACATCCTGTTACCGAGTGCTGGCACACGCGACTGGTGGATGTGAAACTAATGAAAGTTCACTAGTTATTAAGTACTGAGGTACTAGTCATTACAATTTGTTCGTCATTGTTCGCATCAACCATCGTGCTGCAGTAGCTTTACACAACATCCAAGCGCTTGTCGACACGGCACATGTCCACACATTACATTAATAATACCTACGACAGCGAAGAAAAACCTCTTTAGTCAGAGCTGCCCCCTCGCAATCCCGAGTCGCCGCCGCTTGACCACCTCGCCGACGGGGAACACTCACTAAAGAGATTTCAATCCGGTCAACATAACCCACAAATTAAAGTCGTGCTCGTTGTTCAGATAATTAATTACAATGAAAATATCAAGACAGAAATAATTTCAAATTGTCACTTTCTTCTTCTGTTTAACGAAATAAATATAGTTATTTTACCTAATTAATTACATAATAATTTCAACAAAATTTCAAACACCTGAGTTTTAATTTAAACGATAATAACGTCATTAGCTAAGTCACTTCTTTCGGTTTGGAATTCACTTAAAGAAAATAAAACTATCAAAAATAACTCGGCTCGCATTTAAGTCCTGCGTCACGTCCGAAGCTAGCACCTTCCCTTTAGCAATTACATAATACTAACTACTGACTGCGTGTTTGCGTCGCGTCGCGTGGGCGGCGCGGCGCGTCCGACTAGAGGAGAGCGCGCGAGCCGGCCGCGCGGCCCGCCTCACCGCGCGCTATCACAGGCGCTCACAGCGGCGCGGGCGACTCCTGCCCGCGCGCCAAGCACTAACTCGTCGGCACCAGCAGCCGCACGAAGCTGTCCTCGCTCCAGCCCCAGTCGTCGGGCCACGCGTCCTCGGGGGGGTCGAGCGCCGACCTCGACGACAGGCTCAACACCGAGCCCCAGTCGATGGTGCGCTGCTCCTCGTCGCCGTAGCCGGAGTCGCGGTCCGGCGGCGGCGGCGCGGGGAAGGGCGTGGCGCGCCCGGCGGCCGGGTCGCGAGCGCCCAGCAGCTCGCAGCGCGCCACGCCGCCCGCCACGCACGCGGGCTCGAAGGGCGCCTCCTCGGCGCTCTCGCGCTCCATCTCGCGCTCGATGCCGCGCAGCGTGTTGCACACGAGCACCGATCGCCGCAACGACGGGTCCGCCGTCTGGCGGAGGCGCGCCAGCTTTAGCGCACACAAGTTCATCATCTTGAATCGCCTCTCGCGGTAGCAGCGGCGCGAGGCGCAGCGGCCCGCGGCGCGGCCGTCGCAACAGGCACGCGCGGCGGCTCCGCCCAGCTCCAGGTAGGACTTGCCGTTCTCGGCGCGGATGGTGTCGTGAGCGCCGCACCAACCGCCGCACCAACGTCGGCGGCACGCGCGCCGCTCCTCCTCCTCGGAGCGCCAGCAGTCTCCGCCGCCCGCACCGGCGGCCACGGCCTCAAGCCGAGCGATCGAGTCTTCCCAGCGCGCGACTTTGCCGCCGCCCTCACACGGGGAGCCAGCGCGCCGCTTGGCGCCGCACCCGCCGCCCGAGCCCTGCAAATACACAAAACACACATTATCACTTACTGCGATCCAAATATTGGCGCGTTCACCGAGAACGCGTAACGACTGTGACGTTTGTGTAAACATAATTTAAAGTCAAAAAAATATTATAAATACCATCACCAACATCATTCGAATCGTTCGTAATGACAGTGACACTTTTTATTTCGTCTACTTTTAAACGAAAACAACAACAATTTAGTATAAGTTCTTATGTTCTGTAAGCAAAAGTATGGAAAACATCTCGAAATGTAGTCAGAATGCAATGCATGGTTGAAACGTTGCGAGGTAGCCGGTGTCTAGATGCGGATGTATGGCCGCGTACCAGTGGAGTCACAGCGCACAATGGTGCGTGGGCGCGGCGGCGCGGACAGGCGGAGCCGCGCGGCGCCACTCTCTAACTACCACAAGTACCGTAAGCTGAGACGTTCGTTATGCACTCCATGGACGACGCGAACATTTTATATTAAAAGTTTGTAGGTATGCTTAATTTTCTCAATATGGCAATAGATGATTATAAATAAGACCGATCGATAGTTCCTAAATCTAAATATATTTTTAACTTATTGCATTTGCATTGTTTATAGTTTTTTGGAGAAATTTTCCAAGCATTAATTTTTTAGAGGAATCAAGGTTTTGTATACACGTACTCATTTAGGGTCATTGGTCGCTGTTTCTATGAAAACCCTAAAAACAATAAGCTACCAACTTATTTAATCCCAAAATTTTGGAGCTGCGTGTGAAACTCTACATTTGAATCAACGCTATAAATATGCAAACTCTATTTTTCACTGAATGTATGTTCAGCTCGCTAGAGTAACATACGGGTGGCGTACAAAGGTACCTGGTAGGGTGGTCTGAGCCCTATTGTGCGCTCCTCCGACCCTACTCAGTTTTTTTTTGCGACAATGCGCCCTGATCGCAGCCCCTGGGCCGCTCAGGTAAAGGGCCGCACTACGCACCCACCGGGATATGGAACCCTTGTGATGAACGCATTCTTTTGCTCCTACACAGCTAACTCGCATATGACACAGTTTAAAACTCCCAGGATAGATAGGCTATCACTAACTAGTAGAAGCCTGACGGCTCATAAGTTCTTTTATCTTTATTTAAAAGTTGAATAACAAGCTATCATGTAAGCAGCTGCAGTCAGCTCCGAACTAAGTGACGAACTTGAAGGCAACGAGCGCGTTGACTTTTACCGCAGTAACGCATATTTATCGAATTACCGACGCACCAATACATTGCTACTTTCATTAGCGGTCAACTCGAAATTTTGCAATATATTGAGCCAGTGGACAGCATGCGTGGCGATGTACACATTGCGGAAAAAATAAACTAGTAAAAGGCAAGTCCAACGGCGAGCGGCAGATGCCTCTACACCTGCCGCTGCAATTAGGAGGCACACGCCTTACCCAGAACCTGCCTAGATATTCTAGTCTTTATACCTACAACCTATTATTATACAGTAATGGTAACATTAAACTAAAATTACTGGGCTACCTACCTACCTATATTTGTTAGTAAACTAATATATTTTATAGTTGAAAGTAAAAATAGTTTGAGCTGTTTCCATGGTTAATTAATCTTTACAGAAGATACCTATATTTTTATATTTTGAAGAAAGTAAGTAATCAAATATGTAACAAGGCGCCTGAGCAGATGAATAAATAACATCACTGGCAGCTACATTTTAATAGTGATTTGATAGCTCTATGGTAGAGATTAGGACGCTTAATCAAAAGCTAAGTACGTATGATCGTTTAGTAGGTTAGGTAGCAAGCCGTGGCTGGCAGTGTTTCGACTTGCGATAGTTGCAAGCCATTGCGCCGCGCCGGCCCGTTGCGTTGACTCAGCGGCCACTCATCGCAACGCTGCAAATAATCACTTTGCGTCACCCCTTTATCGCTTCGCGCAAACGTGCCGCTTCGTTGTACCGAACGATTATTGTATGGCTCCTCTACACCTAATGTTCATTAAAGGAAAATTATAAGTAAACGCGAGGAGTTTACAAAATGCAGAAATATCTAGATAATATCTAGCGTGAGGTTCTATCACGCGGCGCCCGCGAGCGCTATATGTATGTAGCATAGCAGTGTCGTCGCCAGCGCTGGCGCTCATGAAAATAAATTTAGTAAATGACGTTGGCGCTCGGCGTTGCCGTTCAGTGCCTCTGGAACGCGGCTGCGCGCCGTTGCCGCTCCGCTCGCTCTTTCTAATCTTGTCGTAAAGTTCTTTTTCTGATGCGCAGCGCGTCGCTCGTTCTCTCCGTTCGAAACTTGGAAACGTCAGACGTTTATTTTATCGCTAGTCTCGGATATGCGGCATTTTATAACCGTACCGCTCGCTATAGCGCCGAGGCGAGGAGTTAGTGCTTATTCAAAATAACAACCATAAAGAATTCTACCATATAATGCGTTCTAAAAGTCTTAGTCGGCGACGACTCGTCGGCGCGGTGTTGTTATAGCGCCTCTCGCTCGAAGAGGTAGGAAAAGTTCGGTCGGCGAGGCGAGTCGAACGGAGACTTTCTATGGCATTGTGGAGACCAAAGAGTCGGCGGCACGGCAACGGCATTGCCTCACAGCGGCACAGCCATGTCGAGCGGCGAGCGGGCGAGAGGGGCTGGGTGCGGGGTGAGGGGCGCGCGGCGCGCCTGTGTGCGCGCTACGTGCACGTGCAGCACACAGGCGCGCACATAATAACATCGCGTAGCGGCCGCCTGTATCTAGCGCTACAGCTACCTACGCTCGTCGCGCGACGTCGCTCCACCAATGTTATATTACATAGCCAGCTATAAAGCGGGGACCGGGGTAGATAGCGTAGGGTGCTCCACGTTTTGGGGTCACCCCATACACATGAGAATATACGTTGTGCGCTAAGTTTTGTGTGGGAACAATTTTTATACTTAGTGGCTTTAATCTATGAAACTTTTATTACCTATTTGAATTATTTTTCTATAATAATTAATATTTTTTGTCAAATTATTTTGATTACTTATTAACAAAGCTAATGATGTACCTACTATGCATTCGTCACAATATAGAGAATACTTATAACTTTTCAGAGGTATTGGCTAGGTAGAGTCGCGAGTAGCGCCCCGTGACAGTTAGACTCCCACGTGAACACAACTTTCATGTTTGTGTGTGGAATACATCGATGCCTGTATAAATAACGATTGTTTACGACGCCACGGTCATAACATCGTAGTAGAATTTTATTTCATTTTTTGTCGTCCATTCATGAAACAACGGTGCGAAGAGGCTGCGCTATTGCAGTATCGGAACGGGCCGATTGAATGACCGATTAAACCATTAACGTTCCTTTTTAGTACAATAGAGCACGAGACTGGCGGTGGTAAACTCATTCATCTCGGAAGGGCTTGTTGTGGACCCGTTTGTTGCACTCAGATTAGATTGTAACCACCTGACCTATGTTAATGTTGATGTTCGCGAAATGATCACGTTTTTGTATAAGATGGGATCATTTTGACGGTATATGTAGAATCTTTCCCTTTTTCTTAATTCTTTTCAAGGTTTTTGGACTTAGCTTTCAGTTACAACAAATACAAGTAAATTGAAAGATTTTTGCCCTGGTTTAAGACATGTAGAGCAGTGTACCATTGTCAAACGACCTGCTTGAAGACAATGAATTGTCAAAAAAGTCGGGGCTATCGTGGCAGTATCGGCCGGCACTCGGCACTGCGGCACGAAGGCAGCCTTGCCTACCGACCAGGGCTGTCGTCGAACACAGCTGGCGGAAACACATTCCCAATAAACAAAATAGGTAACTCTCACATTTCATTCCATTCTTAGATCTTGATCTTTTATATTGACTGCCTGAAAGACAGTCTCAATAGAATTGTATTTTTTTTTTCAACTCGATAAACTTGCAAATTCGAACAGAATGGTTGGAAGGATTGATAAAAATAAATGTTGTTTAAGCATGGTCGTGTGGTAGCGCAGCCCTGGCACGCACATTTCCGTGAGCGGAGAGCGGCGAGCGGCGAGGCCGCGCGCGCGAGTGTGCGCCGCGTCACCGCATGTGCACCACGCGCCGCGCCTGTGTGCGTGCGCCAACCAGTCCCACATCCTGTTTCGTGGGCCGGCGCTCGCGCAGCTTCACCGTGCTTCTGTCGAGCTTTTTATTTCACGCCTCCGGCTACTGCTCACCCGTATAGATTAATTTGAACAACAGCTGGGTAATCTAATTTTTTGCCAACACCTAACCGTAACGAATGGCCAATTATTTGCAACTTGCAATTCAAGTAACACTTTGGATTGCGATGACACCAAAACTACAACTACGTATACATATATGCATATGTGCACAGAATTTTTCACATAATTCGATATTGTTAACAATAATATTAATTCTGAACCTTCAAAAAGCCTTCAAAAATCAATCAAATCTTACATCATAAAAATATTAACAGCTAGCTGGACATCATAAAGGCGCTTTGTACGATGATAGATGTCTTGAATGGGTATCACAAAAAGCTCGTAATCTATGCGCGTACCGTTATGCAAGTGTCAATAGAGTCAAATGGCTCCAAGGTGAGAATAAGAAAAAAATGAACAACAGTTGGAAAGCAAACAAAAGGAATCCCTCAGGAATGTGATCCCGCATAAAAAGAGAGGGAATTCCCGAAACGCATTGTTTACAATGAGCGCGTGCGAGCCGACGCGTTATGCGTTTATTATGATGAGCGAGCTGCGACCACTCGATGCAATGAAAGGGAAAATTAGTAGTTTTTGTGGGTAGAGCGCGAGATGACGCACGCTTCCCCGAACACCGCCGCGCGCCGCCGCCCGGCGAATGATCGGAATGTCGGCACTCGGCCGGCTCCTCCGATATGTTGCCTTTAACACTAGTCGCCCGTCTCCACGCGAGCACTTCCGAACCTTACTGTTCCATGCAACCCATTAGCAGCCAAAGCTTCCTCTTAACAAACCTGCTCTACATCACTACAACTCTAACCCTTTTCACATGGCTTAAGTTAATAGCATTGGACTTGCATTCGCACTGTTTCATTAAACTCTGATAGCCTAAACCCGAAATCTACCCTTTCGTCGGATTCCATTTTCGTTATGGGCTAAAACGGATCATAGTCGATAGGATTAGAGCGGTGCCATTAGCAATGAGTGAATCATTGGGAGCTCGGAGCTAAATGCTGTTATCCTGATCAGTTGGTCTGCAAGTTTAAGCCACTGAGGCTGTCGGTTCGATTAGGTGTGCGAGACCGACGATGTCGACTTATGACAGCCGGACTAATATCAAGAAATCAGAATTCCTGAGTAATTACGTTGAGTCAAAAGATAACATGCAGTTGTTTCACGTGCCCGTTGCATCGAGATCAGATTTGCATTGATGTGATAAATTTGGACTGAAGACTGGAATAGGGGACTCGTCTCAGAATATTATTTAAGTTTAATTGTTACTAACGAAGTCTTTATTTCATGAATGTAAAATTAATACTTTGATGTTGGTGGCACATTCATCGCTAAGAGTCCGTGCAGTACACACAATACAACGTGAACATAAATCACATCGACTCATAGGGGTGAGTTAATATCACAGTGTTTGAGATAATAAATCAGGTGGCAGCGTACGCAGGCTGATAATGACGTCACTGGCACGTATCTCGGAGAATCCCCGGAAGAGACCGAATAAAATAAAAATGTCACGTAGCAATCAGCTGTTGGGCGGTGCGGCGCGAGCGTGACGGCGGCGGTGGCGGGCCGCGCCGCAGCGATACGCATAACGACGCCGCAATAAAACTTATTTTTATGTTTTTCGCTCACAATGGCCGCGCGAAGGTCGAGCTATCTAAATGGGTCAATACACTCTGCGTAGTACGAGCGGTGAACACGTGCTCCCGCGTTTGTAAATAGCGAGATATCGGCCGATTGTTGCAGTGATTAATGGGGGCGCGTAATGACTCGGCGCCGGGCTCGCGCCGCCCGCGCCCGCGCCGCTCACTAATATGCTCATTCATCGGTTCGACACTATTATTATTTGCCGGCCGGAGATGGTTTTGTTCGCATTCCGACAATCGATGCGACGACATTAGGGCGACGGCCAATGTCAAGGCTGCACTTGCTATGCGCCCGCTCGCCTGGCCGTACTCAATGCTAATTGTCTACGAGTTGACTCGACCCCGTTATGCCAATTTACAGAACTGAACAGTTGTAAGTGGGGCTATAGATACAACCACTATCCACATTGCACTGATTATTCGACTAGCAATATTTTGTGTGCGAATTGACTGAAAAATAATTTAACTTTGGTCACAAAGGGCTATTTTCAGTTCGAACTCTACATAGAATAAAATAAATGCGGTGTCGAATTACCAATATAATTTGAATACGATTTGTTCGCTGCTAATTAAAATGATGAAAGGCATTTTATTTGAACTCATCATAGACCGGAATACTGTACTCGCAATTTGGTATGTAATGCAAAGTACATGTGTATGTACAAATTTTACCCGTTCGGTCGGTGCGATACATTTTAGAGTTCTGGATATATTTTGTTCGTAAAGGTTTCAACTGGCTAGTCGTGTTCTAGTGATCGGGTATTCGGTGCTCAGGTACGCGGGAGTCATCGACGACCGGCGATAAGGGCGAGGTCACGGTTATCAATGGAGACATCTCCATACGCGCACGTGGCGGCCGGCCACGACATCTCGCGCCCATTCACTATGAAGACGCCCCCGCGGCCCTCCGCGCCCTCCCGCGCCCCCGCCCGCGCCACCCGCACCCTCCGCGGTGCATCTATGCAACAAGTTAGGGCACAGGTTTGTCTTGTAAGGAGCCCGGAAGACGAGTCGCCTCGCGAACGCCAACCCGACGCGACGCTCCACTAATATGTCGCAAAAGCATATAAATCCTATTCTTCCGATGATCAGCTTTAATATTCAATTTGCATAGCAGTTCATAAATAATTACTTAATATCCGCAGTAAAAGCTCTAAATCAAAAAGGTTAACGCAAATAACAAAGTAAACTACTGATATAATATGTACTCAACGACATCCATAGAAATTACTTAACTGAAGATCTAAAAACCAATGTTTTAACATAGGTCGTTAATCAGTACAAAACATTCTAAAATTATCGGTAAAACCAGCATCATTATATGTAACGCAATTCAAATAAAGTTCTCGTAAAACATGGCGGTTCAAACACATTTTCCAGCTTCGTGATGCCCAATTAAATATGGATGTGATTGAAAAACGCGTGTCCGGTAACGAGCGTGTACATAATTGGTGGGCGGCCGGGGCAGGCCCGGAGTGACCCAGTTGCCGTTGCCTGGCGACCCGGGGCTGCGCCGCCCCACCTGCCACCCCCGCCCCCGCACTAAATAACCTGCCCGAAACCGACACCTTAGCAGAGGTCGTTCAACCGTCACAGAGGCAGTTGCTCTCGCGATTTTTAACCTGACGTACATGCATCACGGTCACTAACTCTCAACAGAAGCACTTCTACATCATTTAAAATTAAGAACATCATTTTCAGGAGCGGAGGTAATTTTTTTTTATCATTTCAAGTAGCAAAAATGTATGTAAGGACAAAGTTTTACACGGATAGGTAATACAGGACCCAAAATCTGTATTATCCACCTATCTGCTATTACTTATCCTCCAGCAATATTGTTACTATAATAATCACACCCTAGTATTTTTTTGTGAATTAGTAGAAATGATAAAACGATAAGTTCTATCGTGGCCGACTGCCACAAAGCAACCGAACTAACTACATAATTTTATTTTCTTCAACTCTAAACTTCCAGTGTTTTTTGTTGAGTTGAATAGAAAACCTGCGAGCGAATAAACTTAATTGTTATAAGCCGCGTTTGCCGACTGCCACCCCACAACTCCTGAGAGGGAGGGGGCGCCGAACAGTTGTATTTCTCCGAACTTGTGCTAAATTTCACTTTCTCTGAAGACGTTGTGCGTAGACTTAGCCACCCACCACGTCCCCGGCCCTTGCAAACTTTACAAAATAGTTTCGACATAAGTAAGTATACCTTTATCCTTCAAAGTTACAAACTGTCATTTCTTGAGTTATTCCTTGCATAGATACAGAATTTTCACTCAATCCTTTATATGTTTCCCATAAGTCGTTGCATCCTATATTTATTAAAAGCAACTTCTGCTGCCAAACATGTATCTCCTATGAAAACGCTTTCCACCCTCTGCGAGATGTCGTTATCTTAGCGAACCCTAACCAAGTAAAACATAAAAAACGTTAGTCAAAAAAGTCCTTCCACTCACAAAAACTCTGCTGCCTCCTCGCCCTCTGAAGTTATAAAAAGCTGAAGGCGGGCAAGGCGTACCACGGGGCACACGATCTTATTCCCTCGTTTGAGAGTCGAGAGTAGCGTGAGCCACCCGCATGCACACCAGCAAGCAGCGCCTGAAAGGCGAGCACACGAGCGTGGAAGCTTTAGCAAAATGAAAGCCGACTCGCTCTTAATTCACCAGCACATAGACACAGCGTACGGACGTCGATAGAGCCACCCTGCGCCGCCCCAAGCCCGCCCGACCCCACGCGCCGGGCATAAATAAGGGAGGCGAACTCGGGTTAACAAGAGAGTGAGTGCCCACCCTCCCAGCAATGCTAGAAGGGAGAATTAAGGGGGCTGCGGCGAAGGACGAATTAAGGAGATGAGAGAGCACACGCTCTCTAGACGCGCCACCTCGCACCAGCAGGGAATTAAGGGAGCGCGCCCAGCGACCGTGTCTCCGATGCGAGTGTTGCGAGTGCGAAACTACGGTTAGATATGCTTTTTATGCTACTCTCTGACTTAGCTTAACTAGCACTCGCAAGATTGGATTCGCGGAATTTGTAACAGTACAGGATTATTGATTATCTACAACAGGATAACTATTCTTTTTTAGACTGTTTAGCGCAAAGCAAAACAACATAGATGATGCGCCGTCGACGCCCTGTAGTCCACCTTCGAGTTTGGTGACGTCACTGGTGCGTTTTCGAAGCACGTGAGCCACTTCGTCACATAAATTACAAACTATATCCCACAGGAGTTAAGGTTTGTTTTCGACGAAATTGCTGGTGCTCCTTTGTCTTGCTACATGAAAGCGAAGAAAAATGATACGTATTTCTATGGAGAAAAGGTTGGATTTAGTACAGTCGTTTCGTAATGATCTTGGGAAGAGGGTGGGTATAAATTTTCCATGGGGGCAGACGGGGCGACGTCGCGCGAGGGCGCCGCTGAGTCACGGCGGCGGCGGTGCCGGCGTCGCGGGCGCGGGGCGCGGGGTGCGTGCCTACCGAACATATTGTAAGTATCTACCACTCACATGTCACAAAGTTTTCCCCGCATCGGGAAACTTTGTTAACGTCAACGGAGCACGTGGCCTTGCCGATATTATACATAATTGCCGCGCGAATTCCCGCCCATCATGTGACAACTTGGCGATAACTTACTTTCACACTTAGTTTCAATAAAAAGTAATTGATCCGACGCTTATTTACAAGTGCAGGTAAACAAAACATAACGGAGTTAAAGTTTAAAGTGCGTTTATTATCGTAAGTCATTACGTGTGTTACCGTATTTGATCCGTGTTATTGAACTTGTGTTGGATTGAACATGCATCCATATCTACTGAGCCGCGATAGTAATGTGCTTTTATATATATTCTTTACCAGCAACTGATTTTATGTACTAAAGACTTAATTTAGAGACGGGTATTGGGTATGCCTTAGCACTCTTGTTTGTATCCTGTGATGACAAACGCCCTTATCATCGCTATAATTGTGAAATGCTGGATAGGACGAAACATAAATGTGAGCCGTATCTTCAGTCGTGCAATCGGCTGCGTTACATCGACGCGTCACCTTGACGCTGATAACATAGCTAGCGGTGTGATAAGACGATACAGCCGACCCGACCAGCTCGCAATCTTATTTAAAGATATTATTTTTACATTTGTCAATAATCACATATACTGAAGTAAGTTATTGTGAATATAATTTATTTACTTACATACATTTTATGAAGTTGTCCGGATAATAATTAAAAAAATTCCCTTTCTTTATATTGTATTATATCTCTATAGCTCTTAGTAGAATAAAAGTGTTTTGATGGGTAATTTGTAGGTAATTTGGCCTTCCATGTTCATTAAGGGGCTTAAAAATATTAACTAAACATAACTTATAGTAAAATAATTTAAAATAACCTGCTTATAAATTACCTAATTAAAATCAGTGGGTACATCAGACTTAATGCTAAAAAATAGAAGTAAAAACTATTTTTTTTAAAAGCAGTAAAGTTTCCCGCTACGTAAGTTGAGAGGAGCGCCGGGCACGAGCTGAGCCCGACGCCCGTGCACCCTGCTCGAGCGAGCGCCCACAATGCTCGCTTGAAGATCTCGCTGTTGCCAATTACATTATGTACAACGAGGCGGGCCGGGAGGGAGACTTATATAAAACCCTCCCCCTCCAAAGCTTGGAAACTCACAGGTTATAAAGCGCGGGAATGAGTTTTCGCGCGCAAACTTTATCACGAAAGCTCGAGCGCTGACTGAGCGAAGCTTTTTCACGAGCTTAGCCTAGTTCGACGACATCGGCGCTTAGGATTAACTCTACAATTGAACTTTTCTTTTACCAAATTTATGTAGATATAAGTCCAAGTTGCTTTTCCATTTAATTGATCTGAATTAATATTTGTCACATTATCTTATGCAACCTGCTAACAAAATATTTTAATTTAAACTTTTTTTAATTTTGAACCTACAGTAAACACACTGCATCGAAACAGTCAAACAAGGCAGGAAACAAAAGTCAGGGCGACCCTCGTGCACGCCCGCGCCGAGGGAGACTACAAAGACCGGCTCTCGAATTCAGTAACGAGCCCCGGGTCCGTTTACCCATCGCCAATTCACAGATTAGGGGCCCGGGGAACTTCGCTCGGCCTGATCCCTAACAAAGGGACTTTATTTTGCGTCATCAGGTAAATGAAACAGTCAGAATATAAGGGCTGCCACAGTTTCATTTGGTGCGGCGGGTCGATAAATCGATAGCAATGTAAGGTCAATATTGATGGGCCCCGCAGGGTCACCGGCGGGCACGGCTGGCTTGCGTGCTGCCCGGCAGCCACAGCAAGCTGCTCACCAGCGCCGATGCTGTTTTGCATAAGTAATGACCACCGCCGCCGCCGCCCCGCGCCCCGCCGCCGCTCCCCCGTAGGCCTATCGATTGCGGCGGCGCGGGGCGGGCCGCATCGCCGTAATTGTCACACTGAGCGAGCTGAATTTCACTCCACCCTCGCGTTATCGACCTTACTACCCCCGCATAAAACCCACTCTGCGCCGGCAAGAATTACTGATTGAATACCAAATGCGTTATAGTCCGCTCTAAGTTTGGAGGCGGCTCGTAATAGAGCCTTCGAAGAGTCTATGACAGAGCTTAATTAGACAGGCGTGCGATGGCAGCGAATGGATTTTACTTGTTCGTTATTTCAGCGCGAATTAAAGCCCAAATTGTTGTGACTGAATTAAAGTACTTAAAATTAGTAGACCGGTGAACTGTAAACGAGGCAGCCTTCGGCGCGAGCGTGAGCGTACAGTTCGCTTTGTGTTTACACGATATATTAGCGAGTGCTCGTAGTCGCGAACTCGCGCCAGACAAATGTGGTCAGTTGTCAACAAATCCACCTGCCAAGCAACAGACTAACTCTAATTTTATTCTCAGCTGGTAAAAGTGCAATGTTACAGCTCATCGATGAACCGCGCCAGCAGGTGCGCGGTGCAGCAGGGAGAGTCGGCCGCCATGTATACCTGACACGCACGCCTGCTGCACGCAGAAAACAATAATTCCGTATCGTTTCGCGCGACAGAGCGTGCGACGTCGCATCGTATGTATTAATAGTCGTCGTCTAGGCGAGCTTCGTTTTTTAGAGCACCAGCAACGACGAAAGTATGGAGAAAGTGGCGCGTTGACGTCACTCACACACGCGCAGCACACGCGTGCCATACGCTCGCGCGGCTCAAGACAACGTGACAGCCGCTCTCTGTGCTCGATACCAGCGACGTCTTGCTACACGCCAACGTTGCAACACCGCTCTGTATGAGAAACACGGCGCTGGCACCGCCGATACGCAGTGCCCCCTCCCGACACGTTCACTTGCTCAACTAAAATTACTTTAAAATATACGTCTGTGTTGAACTCATATCGGTTCGCTACGTAATAGCCTTACCAGACCAAGTCGAAGGATAATGGGCGTTCCCCAATCTTGTTATAATTGGTTCCTATAGGGGTATTTCATTATGCCATGCGGGCTACTATCTCTTCGAGTGCGAGTCGGACGAGTGTTTGACACTTGCAGGCAGGGAATGCAAAATAATAGCCCGTAAACAGGACACCTGTTTCGGTAGAAGTGCGTGGATAACTGAACAAAGGACCGGTCGTCTCACAAACACGATTCTTTATAGCGGTCCATTGCAGTTGTCATTGTCGATTGGTTACGAGCGAAAATCGCCATTGTTAGCGGTACATGACATAACTCGGCTCGTGCCCACGCGATCACAACATCTCAAAGCATAATAGTGTGAAAACAAATAAAGAAAGAGTAATGATCATCGATATAGAAGAAACGCTAAACATAAAGAGTCGCACGCGACGCGAGCCATCGGCGACGTGTACTACTAGGAACTAGATTGAATAGAGATCAAACATGGTTCATTCATAATCTGATCACAACGGCGGTAAACGTAGTAAGTTTGTAGAGGCTTTAGTTCAGCGGTTAGTCGGCTTAACCGTGGCCCAGAGAGCGAGCCGCCCGCGGCGAACAATTAATTAAATAAAGAGCAAGATGAAAAGGAAAACGGCCGCCGATCAGCTGATCTGTGATTGATGCGTACATCATCACTCGGTTGCACGCAACTTACACGAAAACCGGTTTAGGACCGTTATTATTAAAATACCTTGTTTATTTACGATTCCATACTATCGTATGTCAATTAACATGTCGCGAGCCTGGTCACTGGCTGTCGTATCTTCCCACGAACACTTTTTGCTTGTTTTCAGTTAAAGGGCACGACTTGTACTATATTACTTATACTTAAACGATACCGGCTCTACAAACACAATAAAAAGCAGCACGTCGTCGATTATGAACAGAACAGCAAATAAACAAAGCAACGACCTCAAAGAATTAAAAAGTGAAAGAAATTTGTAATAAATATAACTTCATCACTTTTTTCATTGCCAAAAAAGAGCTGTAAGTGGTGACGTCACTGGTTGGGAGGGCTGGAGGAGATTAGGACGGGGTGGAGGGTGTTGCGGGGGCGAACCCTCGGCGCGCCGCCCTACCAAATGAACTCTCCTCGATCTCATTTTGTGAAAAGAAAGTACCAAACTGAAATTGCAATTTTCATTTTTAAATCACTAACATAGCATTCATCTTGGTTTAAATGCTACTTTGTTATCGGGCCAGCGTTTTTGCTTCTACAGAAAATGTTTCCATCGACCAAACTCACAGTATATTGGAAAACTTACTTATTAATCACGAAATGTACTATGTGAATGCTTTGTCAACATTTTCAAAAGATCCGAAGTCTGAGTGAAATGAGAACGAGATCCTTTCGAGTTAGGAAAAAATAGTACGGCAGATCAAAGAGACGAGCTAGGGTGGGTCGGGGATTGCCGCCCGGCGCCCCCACTGGGGAATATGGCGAAACACATACACTTGCGACTACATTACTGTAATTATCCAATTATTAAAAAATGTATGACTATGCATTTAATTACGAATGGCATTGGGTTAGTGACACTTACGAGATAGAGTTATTATACCTGTTATGTAAGTGCAAATGGAGTAAGTTTTGAATAAGTTCTCGAGATGGGTTGAGATTGTAGTAAATCCAGTGCGGAATGAACTAGTATTTATTATCTTTCATTTAGAATTTCTTTTCCTTTGTTTTATATCGGGGGCTTTTTAAGTGAACATTTGAACGTGCTTATTTTACTTTCTTCCCTCTTTTTATCCTTCGATTAGGCAATAAAAAACATTTAACTATTGGTCTATATCTATACACAATGCCTAGTCAGTCACTACTATTTTTAGTTATTACAAAAAAATCTAAACGCTTTGAATATATTTGCTAAGCCATGCCAATTCTCAGCATAACGGAAAGACGTGAAAGTTTTGCTTCAGTTGTGTTCCTCACCAAGATCAAACTAATAAATCAGGAGAGAGAGAGAAGAATACGCAGAACGTGGAGTGGATCCTCCCCTTTGCGGCTGATTACGAGGCGAGCTTCCAAATAAGAATGAATTTTTAATGAGCCCCTCCCCTTGTCTGCCTCTTCCGAACAGTACGCACTTAGGAGATTACTCCCGAGAGCGTTCCAGTTAACTTGCTAACAACCAACAGTACACCGGCTCGAAATAATATCTACACTTGAACAAATAAATACTTTCCACTCTAACTAACATGTAGTTCAATCGTAATTGTTTCAGAAGATAAATTCGCACTGACTCTACCTAGCTACTAGACTTATAACTTCAACAAATATGGTATGATAGAATCTACATTGTGAAAACTGCTTCAAGTGTGCGGTTTAATTAATATACGGTAACGAAATGGAAACCCTCATTCACGTAATTGTTGGTTCATCTGAGTGTTACGAAATCGAGAGACAGGTAGCCAATAAACGCAAACGAGCCATAAAGCAATAAAGTGATAAGACGACGACCTCACAAAACAATAACAATGTAAATACAGTTTTATAGTGTAAACAAAAAGTATAATAAATGTGTTACGTCGGCAGCGGTGGAGGTGGCTACGTCAGCGAGGGAATGCGCACGTCACGGGCGACGTCACAAGCGGAAGTCCGCACTAGATATATTTACTGTAGGCGTGCAGCCGCAGCGGGCCGGGTTCAATGTCGAGTCGCGACTATCTATCGCCCATCAATCACCCGGCGGCGCTCGCCGCTCGCCGCCCGGGGACCCGCTACCAAAGGACGCAGCCGCGATCTACACTTCTCCTCGGCGACTCGACTCGAACTCGTCCCGTCCTACGCCACTACAACCCTCATAAATCGCTGCGAAAAGATGCCTTCTGATTACAGCACTCTCGATGCCACGATAACATCGCGCACACGTGATAATAGTTTGTTGTTGTACCCGTAGTAAGTAATAGTAATCCACCTGTCTTCGATTCGAGATATGAATCGAATCGATTGTCACGGTCGGTCGGGTGGTACATTATCATTTTCATTCATGGATTGATAGAAGTGTGTAATTGGATATCGGAACATGTCGATATAGATTGTGCGTGACCAGGCGCGGAGTGCGGCGCTGTGCGGCTGGGATGCGGCGATGCGGCGGTGGTGCAGTGCAGCGGCCCGCGTCTGGGAGCAAGGCCGGCGCTGTTTACAAACTTCCGTCACGACTCACGAGCACTTGTCACTCACGCTGCCGTTCCTCGCCCGACGCACACGTGTCAACGCAAATAATAGCGAGCCCTCACAGTTGACATTGTCCCACTTCGAGCGACTGCCCGCTCGTCTAGACTTGAGATACGATCGCCGTCGATACGCTCGGTGCTAACATTTTACATTCGTTTCTCTTAGTACAATCACGGTGCTCTATCGCTCCATTATTAATCGCCTTGCAGTATAAGGTAAATAACTATGAGATACTAGAGATACTACATCGACTAGAAAACGTATTCTTAAATTTAGAAAGCGTGCACCCTTGTTGTAAGTCGTGCCCTATGCGGGGTGAGAATGAGGGGTGAATGCAATAGGGTGGCGGGGCCCCCTCGGCCCGTTACCCCCGGGTGCACAGTAGGCGCGTAGTAACTGCAATAACGGAGCAGTGAAAGTGTCGCGGGGCGCTTCAACCGTCAATGGGTGAAGACTTACTCCCTTCGCCCCGCCGCGCCGTCTTGTGCTCAAACTTGTAGCTAATAGTACGATCTACCCTGTGGCGGTCGCCGCGTACACATGTTGCCCTCACATAAACAAAGTGGCTCCTAGGCCATACGAGTTACAACCGAACGGCAATGTTTAATAAATTAAACACATTGTAAGCGGTGTGTCTTGCGGCCGGTCACATAGGTGTGACGAATGCGGTGCACGACGGGAGCACATAAATCGCGGTCGGTAGATCAGCACCGGATCGAGTATGTAAAGTGTACGTGCGCCGCGAGCGGACACCGACGGCGACAAGCAAAAGCAAACAAACGAGCGGAACGAGTGCGTCGTCATTATCTCAACTCATGAATGAAACGGAACGTAAATTGAAATGTATCGCGTGCCATAATCCGCGCGCATTAATCTCACTCAAACGCCGATCGTTGCGTAATAGCGAGCACAACAAACGGCTCAAGTTCATTGATCCACTTAATGTCCGCGCTAAATGTGTCGTTTGATGGATGTCAAAACGTTGTTACATAATTATCGGCGTATGCGTGAGGTGAGCACCATGCGACCATGCGCGCGCGCCCACTGCCCGCCGAGGGCTGCAGACAGCCCGCTGCCCGCTTCCGAGTCCGACCGATCGGTGATCACCCGCGATACGTCATCATGTTTATTTATGAGCTTATGATTATAAAATGACGTTTACAACATTATGATATCGTTGACCGGTTGCTGTATAATAATAACATTCATTCATTCATAAGTGATTAATGGTTACTACCTACGAAATAGATTTGTAGTATATAAAGCTATTATCATAATTATAAACAAGATTTTACGCTACTTGCTGGCTGTAGTAAGACTTTATTTACAAACATTCAATGCTAAATCAAAATTACCACTTTTGCGTTTTCATTCGAGCGTTAAGATTTTTTGCGTGATTCCGATTCAATTCCAATTTTGATGTTACTTCTTACCTCACCAACTGAGTAGGTAAGCGCTTTATATTCTGTTTAAAAATTATGTGAAAATATACTTGTATCCCGTACCATAAAACTGAACTGTTGTCTTTCAAGAGCAGTCTCGTAGATTAGCACGTAACCCCGTTCTGACAAATTCCTCTTATCTTA
This sequence comes from Plusia festucae, assembly GCA_950381575.1. Lineage (NCBI taxonomy): Eukaryota > Metazoa > Arthropoda > Insecta > Lepidoptera > Noctuidae > Plusia > Plusia festucae. The sequence goes on from OX494450.1 coordinate 5,988,610, forward strand.
AAATAAAACAAATTCCCAGTATCGTTATCCCGACATCGGCATGTAGTGGCTGTACCTACATGGCGCTCGCTCGCAGCCTCCGCAATGCCGAGCATAACACGTGGCGCACGTTAAGATGCGAGGTGCAAACTTTAAGAGTTATTGTACTTGTTTAACTTTCCCCGCGTGCCGAACTTGACCGTCAAAACAAGATTGCAATAAAAACATCACTCTTATACAATGACGTGAATTTACATAAATTATTGGCGGCGTCGCGTCTCGAGTCCGGCGCGGTGCGGGGGCATGCGGCACCCCGGCCGTGTTTACCCAGATGCAATGTTTACATAGCCATCACTCCGAATGGAGGGTTCAACGACTCATATATTGTTTTATTGCCAGACGTAATTGGGTCGCGGTGCGACATTGAGGCCATGGGAAATATATTTAGAGCGTGGAAGAGACACTCCGCGAATGCCAAAGATATTATTACCCCTGTTCTCGATTCTCTGTCCGCATCATTTGCAAAGGCCGGCGTGAAGCAAATCAAATATTAGTTAGGAAAACTTATCAAAATACGAAAACAATATCATGCCTCCTTTGCACATAATAATTTTCATATCATGCAGAAACATTTAGCGAAGATTAGATAGCGATATTACTACCTATGAATACTGCTGATCATATCCGCCGTGGAATAATCTGATAGGTTTTAAAAGTAATTATCAGGCAAACATGCTAATGTTTTTCCCTGATTCCTGATTAAGAAAACGATACTTTACGTAAAATACCACGTGAGAGCAGCGAAACATACGTCAAGCAAATAGAATTTGTAGATGCAATTTATCAGGACACAAGTCGTCCTAAAAAATGGTAAACAAAGTTGTTAAACGCGGCTCCGTCGCCGGTCGATCCTAATATAATACACGCGAGTAGCGAGCATTGAATTGGGTGCACCTGACATTCGCATATATTTTTTCTAAACAGGTGTGGGGCGATGGATGGCGGCGTCATTCACCGCGCGTGTCGATGCCCTATATTATTGTACGTCTTTCAAGTTCATTGAGTCATACAATAGCCATATAATTGGTCATTAGCGTATGTCAAAACACGTCGGCACGGCTCATAATGCTTTACATAATTAGGCTCGTTTGCATAAGCGATTATTATGCGTGTCTTCGCCGATGACGTCGGCACCGCTATGGCTAATTCATTCATTTGTTTATGAGTTTACTATTACTTTTACTCCACGTGGTCGATTGTTTACAATGCGAGCGTGAATTTAACGGCAAATGTGTAATAAAAGTTGTTATTATTACGCGGTGTGCTTAAGGAGGAGCGGCTCATTGTGACGTTGATTCATAATGCGCCGTGATAGACCGTTTGTTTACATACATGTTTATTTAACGTGCGTGGAGTGAGGTTAGAATCTGTGCCGTAAATGGGAACTATTTGCATTGTTACGATCATTACGGTGTAGTAACCGACGGCAAGAAACTGACACGATCGGCTCCTACTAGTATTGTCGCCGTAATATATAGTCATACGAGCGGCTTTTATCAGTAAAGTATTCTTGAAATAGGTAACTATTCTAAGGAACACTCAAATACAACTTCATCAGGCAGGTCAAAGTTTTATAATTTATTATCACTTTAGCAATGTTAATGCATATTTAAAATACGCTTCGTGTTAAGTTTATTTTTCTCCGCAAATTAGAAAATACCTTCATATTTGTTAAAATAAGATGAATTGATAAATTGAAAGACTTTGTTATAAGCAATGTTAAGGATATTTTATTGAAGAATAACAAAACACGAATTACTTAGATATTTTAAAATTACTAGCTGTGATTCGCACATTACTAGTATTCTGGTTAACCCCTCGAGCTAAGCTAAGATGCTTGTTTTACGAGTGGGTTCACGTCGGTAATGTAATGGGTGAGATTCGAACCCGCACATGATCGCATGTCTGACGCCCTAGCCATTACGCTACCACAACTAGGTATTTTTAATAAGTGGGTACCTTGAACATTTTAGTTGCTATAATTTTAGGTTACCTATAAGATGTACAGTCAACAGCAAAAGTAGATGATAAAAATCAGAAATTCAATACTAATGAACGGAGTTCGCGTCAGAACTGTGTAGCGTCGAAGTAATTCAAAAGTCTGTGATTGTAAATTATACCAAACATTTGCTACTCTACTAGTACAGTTGCCATATATTCGTGATCAGTTTTGGCTCCAAAAGTTATGAACTCACTTCATCATCTACTTTTGCTGTTGACTGTACATAAATAAATACTTAGTGTACATAAGTTCTACGGTCTATCTATTGTCTCGTAGTTTTTTTCTATGAGCATATAAATCAGCTGTCTGATACCTTGGAATTGACCGTTTGGCTAACCCTTTTTCACTATCATTGGAACTTGGAACGGTCACGGTGACCAGCGTTTTCGAGACTCCTAATCATCAATCGTTTTTATGAAACAGTAAACCAAGAAAGATCATTCACATAGTATGGGTAGGTAGGTACCTATTAAAGTTCATTAACACTTATCGCGAAACAATCTATTTATGGTAATGTTTTGTACCTATTCTGACGTCTTGTTTTTTTTTTCATTTGTTTTATGGCAACTGCGTTCAGATACAGCCAAATTAAAGTTATGTTGATGTTTTGTTTTTTTTGTAGGTAGTGTAAAGTAAAAACGGAACATTGTGTTCGGTGTGTGCATTTTTTTTTGACAACTTTTTCTATTAACTATCATATGTAAATGACTAAGTACCAATAACGGTTAGTTTTAAAACAAATGATGAAACATGTTACATTATAGCATTTCTCATTTAAAATATCTAAAGATAGTCGCGTCGGCAATGACGGCAATCAACGGCGCGCAGCGGACGAACGAAACCGGGTATCGCATCTAGTTTATTACATTGGTAGCCAAACTAGTTACCGTAAATGAGGCATACAAACGATTGTAGACTTTACCACTTTAGCCTCAAAGTTCCAAATCGTCTGAGAAGGATAAATATAAGTAAGAGAGTGCATAAGGGTAGTTTGTGCATAGTTTCTTGGCGCACGTGACTGCAACAAGTCGCATTCCACGCACCCCCACCCCCTGTAGGTCTACTGCCAACTTAGATTGCCTCACAACAGTACCTAGTAGGTACCTACCTTCCTATTCTAATAGTATGTTTAAACCTACAAGTTGACATTTTACTCAACAATCAACATAATTAATTTATTCTTACTAGGTACTGAGAAAAAGAATAACAAAAATAGTTGGGAATTTAAATTACTTATTTGTGATACTACTGTTATTTTTAAGACTTTATTTTTAGAATTATCGTTACTATTTTAGAAGTATATTATTGTTGCTGTGTACTGCGAGCCAAATTCAGGGAACAGATGGGCCAAACTTACATGACATTATTTAACCCTAAAAGACATCATCGGTAAAAATAACACATCTTTTCTATGAAGATGACGCACAAGTACGTACCTACGAATGGAAGTAAGAATGTGTGTTTGTGTACTGTGTAGGTATGTGGACTTCAGTTTAACAAAGTTGACATAATGTAATCGGAAGACCCAAAAAGCTATTATTCGGTACTGAAATAGGTACTCATATGAATAATGTATTTCTAAAAGATTGGAGCAACGAAACAAAAGTTTCCAAGACTTGTGAAGGACACAAGAACTTTGGTGTAGTTTTATTCTGTGATACGGAATGCTCAACCACAGATATGGATAAGCATACAAACTTCAAACAGTCTAAGCCACTATCGTTAATGAATACAAAGGAAAATCAGGATATCCACGTATTTCTCGCATACTGTGTATTCCGTTCATTAGTGTATAATAAAGAAAGAAAATCAAAGGTATGGAAGCGAGCTGTGGACTCGCCAATGGCGACTCCAGTTGAGGAGTAAATCTCAATAAGAGCAGTGGAGGAGGTGCTCTAGGCCGGGGCTGGGCGGGGCGCCCCAGCCGTCGCCATGGCAACGCGCCCCTAGCCACGCCAGCAGGAAAACCCACCAACTTCGCATACAGCCCTACTCGTATACTGTTTTTCAAAACAAGACTAAAACTTTGTTGCCTTGCACTTAAATGCTTGTTTTATAGTTGGAAAAGTTCTCCAATTCATAACTAATGGCCTTTCTGTTTCTTTCAGTTTATCAAATCGCAGTGGACATCAATTTATTCATATTCTTCAAGTAAAAACTACGACGCATTGTAAAAGAGTCCAGTAATATCGCAGCAATATAGAAAGTAAAGTGCGTTAGCGCTGGCTGGCGATGGCGAGCCAACTCGGCGATAATTAATGTGGAGTCAGTCGAGTCGAGCGAGCGGGCGCCGCGCGCCAGCCTCGCCAAGCACACAAAAAACCCGCTCCGACACAAAAACACCCGTCGCCAGAGCGAGACCGCGCTATGCGATAGAGCGAGACGCCGATCACTACGTATTTCTGTGACGAGTTCTCGCTCGCCTCGAGCGTCGCGCAGTTATCGAGATTCGAGCCGAATACCGCGCTTTGATTTAAAACTCCACCGAATGCGCCCTTCTATCTATCACATGGCGTTTGACAGGTCACCGGAAACGCGCCGAGCTGTCAGATTCGAAAAAAGGCGCGTATGTTTTTATGAATTTCCTATAATAATTTTGGGAATGTGTAATTAGTACAAAGCTAGACTATAACTGATACGAGATGAAGGCAACAATAAATTATTGTTGCACAATGTTATCAACAGTTTAACGTTAGTTATATCTAGTAACAGTAGACGAAATAACAATGACATAGTTACGTTAGAATGGAGAAACAAAGAGATGAGAACGTTATCTCATTAAATTTTTAAAATGTCCTGTTATTACTACTATAAACTTTTTATGTTCCCATAACTAAATTTAAAAAAACTGGATAATATTACAGACAAGAAAAGCAATACCACAATGTTTCCTCTAGAACCGACTTTTATCCTTATAAAGATTCCAATGATTCTACCCACTTAGTAAAGAATTATCAAGTGGCAAAGTCTAGAACTGAACTCGAGGTAAACAAAACCATATAACGCGGTATAATAATATCCAAAAGATCCTTGCATTGACTACATTTCGAGTTTCATCATTACAAAGTTTGTAACAAAACAGCAGACTACACAAAAAGTATAACTGAGAACTCAAGTAGAATTTGTAATAATTATGATTTGTCGACAAACGTTACACAGAACCGATCTAAAACGTGTTGCTAATATCACTTACCTGGAAATCACTCCACATTTTCATTGGGATACACCATAGTTCCGATACGAAAACATCACACGAATCACGATAACAACTGTCAAAATATGTCACAGCACGGCGTCACTAACACATGCGAACAGGGTGGTGGCCGAGCGCAGACTGAAGCTAGCGCGGGCCGCCGACGGTCACATACGTCGTTCTAGCGCGGAGCGGTCGGGCGCGCTCGGCGCGGCTCGGCGGGGCTCGGCTCCGGCCCACCTGCGACTCGCTTCCACGAACAACAAAACTGAACGAGAGCTGCCTGCCGCTGCCGCTGCCTGGACACCACTATGTCCAACTTACCGCGCAGCCTGGCCACTGGAAATACCCGAGTTTTGTCACTAAATATAGCTCCTACTGTATGCAATGTCCGTACAAAAATAATTTCGTTATATAATTATCCTTTGCTAAATATCCCTTATCCAATAAATGTTTTGAATAGAAGCCATGCTAAGTCTTTATATTATTTTTTCACTAATTAAACTGGTCAAAACTGTGTTGTTGTGAAAACCTTATAGACCTCAATACAATACTGGTTTATTAGCCACGGATAGTTGAGACACGATATCTTATTCAAGTGCTTGATAATCACTCAGAGTAATGAAATCTGAATCCTAATGCTCGATCATAAAGAGCTCGAGTTTTCAGCTAACTGATAACAGAAAGTGACAAATAAAAAAGCTTTCTGAACAAAGTTTTGAGTGCGCCGCGCTACGGCCGGCGTAGCAGGAAGTTCGTAGCAGTAAAACTTCGTAGCGCTCTCGTAGCGTGAAAGTTTTGATTTCAACGATTTGCGTTGCGGCGAAGAGGGCCGCGAGGCCGCACTAGCTCTGCGACCCTGCGCCCCTTACCACCTAATCACGGCGAGCGACGCACTACTGAGCGTACAGTAATGCGCGCGCTTCATTGCCGCGCACTGACTCTACACCGGCTCTTAGCGTCGGGTTAGCGCAGCAATGTATGTGCCGTGTAGAATGTCGCCGCAACAAAACATTTCTCTCAGATTTATCTGTTCGTTCATCTCTCACGAGAGTGCGCCACTTGGCTGTCGAGCGACTACGCCCTTACCGTGTTTAGGTACGTTTTGCAAATCACCGCATGACAAAAGAACCTTCAGTTTGTCGCGTTCCATTCCGCGTGCAGTTAAGGTAGCGCGCCGCGGCACGGCTGGCTCGCCGGCAATGGGGCGTGTGCGGATCGATACTGTTGCTACAGATACCGCGCCGAGGACTCGAATCATTCGGCGGTAATTTCGAGTACTCGTTACTATTATAAATATTTGGGTCGTGTGATATTATTAAAGTATGGCCCATATGATTACATAGTGTGCGAATAAATAAATAAATAAGTTCGAAACGCGCATCGAACACAGGCTAGTCCGTCATGATGACTGGGCATTTCTGACGGCAGCCAGTGAACGAGTTTGTGGCGAAATAAAATAAAGTTTCAAGTGCGTATGCACTTTTTATCGAGTATTATACTTCGTCCTATATAGTTACGAAAATATACTTGCGTCTAGATATCTCAAAAAATAAATTGTGGTATAGTTGATGCAGAGAATCAAGAGTTCAGTGCTAGGTTTTCAAATAGGTAACTTGTATGTATGATGAATCATTTAGTTGATAGCATAATAATGCATATTATCTTGTATGTGAACATGAAATCAGCGCAAGAGTTTTATAATAATACCATTCCAGATACTAAATTATATTTTAAGAAGCACAAAATTAATTTTATAAATTTCAATAGTTATTTTAAAATGTTATAAATAGAAACATGAAATTATTTTTTCCCTCTTACATCGGTCCTATACGCGCAGTGGCTATCCACTTGGCTTTCAATGGTGCGGGCTGCGTCGCAAACAAACAAACCTTCGTATGTGTGCCGTTGTTTGTGAGATGTATATTTTAAACAAATGAAATCGTCATCATCTTTCTGCCCATGAACAAATCGACAGGAGGATATGACGACTAATTTATTTCTTGCTTACAGTTTTATAATAAGTTTATTTTATAATTTAAATAATCTCGCGTATCCGTAGATTAATTTCTAGGGATTGGAATTCGATATATTTTTTTAAGGTTTTGATATGAAAATCTAACTATACACAGTCTTGAACAAAAGTCAAAACCATAACTGTCTGCACACTTATGTGGTGACAGTTTTTAAAAGAATTTTTATCACAAATTCAAAATGATCCACACGGCATATAGTTGTTTTTGCGATGAGGAACTTTTTTGATATGACTTAATTTCTGTGGCCATTTTCTGCGGACTTTGAGACACTGACTGTATCAATGATTTTAAGTATTTTTTTATATCTAGTAGGGAAAATATTCTACGGTTATTTCATTGAAATTGCACGTAAATCTATTCTAGTAAGTTTGGTTTTGGGAATGTTGATCAAGACAAAAATCTATTAATACATAAAATAATAATCATAAAACGAATAAACACATACTGAGTACTATAAAAATATTAATGGATTCAATTTCAAACATACAGCAAGAAAGCGTATAGTATGCGTTAAACGCAAACGCAAGGTGTGCATGTGGCAGGGCGCATGCGTCAACCTGCCGGTGACATGCGCAGGCGCACCGTGCGAGTCGTCATTCTAGCCAACCCTGCAATTTTGCGAAGTTGACTCCTTGCAAGTATCGTTTTACTGCTGCACTTGAAAATGTTTTGTAGGTATGACTTGTAACTAAGTGGAAATAAATATATTACGTTTTGTATTCGCGATTGTGTAATATAAGATGCATGCTTTTTGTGTCATTGTAATAGATATTTCAAGGTCACGGGGAGACCAGATCCCTGTGCAAATCCCGGATCAAAACTTTCGGAAATATATAATTGAGTAAAAACAAATAAAAAAGGGAAAAAATAACCTCCAGCGGTACTCAAACCCGCGACTTCTGATTCAGTGCACCAGTTAGTATTTTTTATTACATGATAAATATATGACATAATTCTTTTTAAATAATTATACTTTACTTTGTGTAGTATAATGACATAAAAGGTAGATATTTATTTTATTTTATTTGTGTATCTTATCTTTTTTAAATGACATTTATGTTCATGGCTATAGAAAAACTTGATGAGGTTAAATTCATCTCCGACTACAATTGTAAATTACCGTTTTATAAGGTATTTTTCAAAACACAGATACAGACAGAGTTGTTAAGTGATTTGAAGGGGGTGATTACTTAATACGATGATTAATATATTTCTAAATCTGTATTTAGTGAACATCGTAAATCATCATCATTATCATCATCATCAGCCTAGACTTTTCCCCAGCTATGTTGAACTCGGCAGTCTTACCAGATTTGGTAAGACTGCCGAGCTGAATTGAATACCGGGTTTGACACGAAGCGACTGTCCGTCTGACCTCCACAACCCATTTTACTGGGCAACACATTGTCCCACCTACCCAGACTGGTTGTCAAAATTGTAATGATTTGACGTTTTGACGACTATCAAAGACAATATTCGGCACGAGGTACTCGTCTCGAGGGTCTCAGTACACAAATTGTCACCCATCCACGGACGTTCAAACTATACACTTAGCTACAACCCCTCAGTGAACAGACTACATCTTGGATATAAATACTTGTTGTATCTACGAGAAAAGAAGACAATGTTTCTTTCCTCCGAAAGTATGATTTAAGCCCCTAGCAACTAAAATCGATTGTTATAAGAGCCTGTCTATTTTATTCTATCTTCGCGAAATATTTTTTAGAGGTAATTTTTATCACCATGGAGATTAAAGTCGGCTTTCAATGTACGTATTATAAAATGAAAATATAACACAATTAGCTGTCTGACGCGAAGATGTTCCCATAAATGGTTACTACATAATATAATTATGTAAAATCTATATCTACTTTAAAAAAGAAAGTATTTTTTGTTACAACACTTATAACTCGAGAACGGGTGAACCTTAATCAATTACTATTAGGGCTGATTTTTCCACCGTCAGATATCTATATTCGAGGAATAATTTTAAAATATTGGAAGTTGTTTAAAAAAAAAATGTCAAACGTTAATCATAGAGGTATAAAACCTCTAATTTTTTTTGACGATGCAAGTATCAGGCCTAAGATGAAAATTTCAGAAATATATTCTTATTTTTCCGAAATGAAGATATTCTCATCTTCAACCTATTCACCTAAGCTTTTGAATAGCATCATTAAAAAACCACCAGAACATTTCTAAATCGTTCTTAATACATTTCTTTGTAGCATTAACTTGAGTAGATACATCAATAATAGAGTCATTTATATTAATTTTTAGGGTACTGTCATCGTAGGTGTAAAAATTAAGCTATGTATTATCGGTCCTCCAACACAGCATACCGTGCAAAACCAATGTTTGCCTAATTACCATACCGAACGTGTGTTTTATATAATGAGGTATACCCGATGGCGCAGTGGCTGGACTAACGCATTTTATAATAAGGATTCAGTACATTCAGTGTTCGTAGGATGTATGGGGCCCTGAAAACAATATAGTATGCGTATTCCTTTCACTTTCATAGTTGTCGCTCAATATATCTGAGCTATAACTTTTTTTGGATTTGCTATCACAAGCTTAATAATTACCTTGGTTTATTGTGAAATTAATATGGAAACGAAATATATAATTTTGTGATATTTAACTACCAACTTAATTTCACTTGCCTACATCATTGTTGGATAATTCTTCTGCCTAGCCTTTTCCCAAGCTATGTTGGGGTCGGCTTCAGGTCTTACCGGATTTTTGGATAATGTAAAGCGTATATTGGTTTTCTTTCATCATCTTCCTTGCGTAGTGACTATCTAGTACCACGATGTGGATATCAGGTCGGAGCTGAATGTACCGCCACACGTACGTACAGTCAACATCAAAAGTAGATGATCATAATCAGAAATTTAATATTAATGAACGGAGTTCGCGCCAGAACTGTGTGGCGTCGAAGTGATTGTAAATTATACCAAACATTTACTACTAGTACAGTTGCCATATATTTGTTATAAACTCATTTCATCATTTACCTTTGCTTTTGACTGTACCTCAGACTGAGGAATCACCCTCTGATGGAAAACCGACTCAAAATAACTCCTCCACTATCTCGTTAGTTGTTTAGAGATCTGGAGTCGATTGTAAAGGCTGGCAATACGTCCCTAAGAAACGTGATGTTCACTTATCACTTCGTATTTTGAATAAGCGTTTTTTTTAATCTTCTCCTGTGAGTTTTGCGATATTAGCAGGAAAATACTGCGCCAATGTAGATGAAAATACCTAGAAACTGTGCAAATATGAGTATCTTCAACACACCAGATTCAGCTCGACCATAAAGCGAGTTTCATCTAGTTTCACTGATTTACGTTTTCAGATATTCTGACAGATAAGTCCAATAAAAGAATACATAATTTAACACCACGAGCTGTCTGTAAACTGCTTTTCCTTTAGTTTCGCGGTAGTCGATTCATTACAACTATATTTGTCATTCCACAGAGTTTTAATCACTACAGCACTTTATAATAAGCGTCGTTTTCCTGTCAGCGCCGGCGCATGGTGCGTCATCACCATTGTTATAGGAATTCTGTGTTTTCAGTATTCAAGGGTAATGACAGCAGTGTGTAGTAGTCAGCACTGACTTTACAACACTTATGGTATGATTATGGGGCATTTAAGGCCACAGGGATGCTTTCAAGTGGTGGTTAATATTTTCGCATTGTTCTGAAATTATAAGTGTGCTTATGGAATCAAACTGTTAGAATACGAAGCAAAAAATGTTGTTAGCAATTCTCAGTTACTTTAAGCGAAACTTGTGTTCAAATTAATGTCCAGACGAGGATTGAACTTGCTTACCGGTATAAGAATAAGAATCTAAGCACTAAACTTAAACGCGCACTACGATAAACATCGTTGTTTGTCATAGTTTGCGATTTAAAATCGCAGATGCGAAATACATATAATTATTTTAAAACGATTTATTTCTATAGTTCACAATTAACGATATTTTTACGCAACGATTTTTATTGTAGTGCGCGCTTACCCTTAGCCCGAGCTGTAGAATTATTTAGTTCAGATCGGTCACTAACTACTGCTTTGTTAAATAGAGGCTTGATGACACAAGTCATACTAGCATGAGGTACTAAAGTTATGACCTACGCGCAGAATGAAGATACTTATCGAACTATTTCATTGTATGAAGAGAATGAAGATACTTATAGAATACTGTATTACCTAGCAATAGGTTGTGGAGGTCAGGTAGGCAGTCGCTACATGTAAAATACGGTATTCAGCGAAATCAGGTAAAACTAGAAGCCGACCCCAACATAGCTTGGGAAAAGGTTAGGTTGAAGTATACATAAAAACCTTCCTTTTCAATCAAAATCCGTTGCGTGGTTTATAATATTTAAGCGGACCAACAGTATTAGCGACTTAATTTCCAAAGTCGGAGGACTTTGGAAATTCTCTCGATTTTCATGCTATGTCCACCAATGAATAGAGTGGTTCTCGAGGCAGGTTTTTGTATACATTGGCTAACAGAATACAGGCGAAGCCGCGGTCATAATCATAAAGATATGTAAAAGGAACTCTGTTTGTCCGTCTGTTACGGTTTCACTGCTAAACCATACAAACGATTTTGACGACACAAGTAAGGGCTTAGATCCCAAGAAAGGACATAGTTTTTGGCAAGATGACCGATATCCGCGAGTGGAGCCACGGGCAAAATCTAGTCCGTATTCTTCGTAGTTTTAAACGCACAAAGGTATCTCAAACATTTTCTACTTCCCTTAAAAATAGGCTACCGACTAATAACAAAGATATGCGTCTTTGAATTACTATGTAAATGAGAGAAGCAATAAAAAGTGCTAGGTGTGCGAGGGAACCAGCGGGGCAGCGTATAGTGAATTAAATATTTAACGACGTCTGAGTTAAACATTGGCATTATGTGTTGTAAAAGTAACTAGAAATATTTCTAAATCGTAATTCTGAGAAGAATGCGTTGAGTTGTGTAAAATGGTTTGTATGATTACAATTTTCCATGTTGAGGGAAACGAAAAACGTACAAATAATTAAAGTTTCCTTTAAATATTAGTAATTTTTATATATAGTTATAAAGTAAATATATGAAACAATGATGAAATTAAACATAAGTTAAATATTAAAAATAATAATTAGAACAATTATTTGCAATAATACTCACTAAACTACGTAGTGGTAAAAATCAAATATTTTTAATTCAATGTAAAAAAAGTGATCCTACTTGAATATAGGTTCCTTTTTTTTCCTTTTGCGGTACGGAACCCTAGAATAATAGTTTGGTGATTACTCAATACGCATTATTAGACTCTTTCTTAGGTATATCTTAATCATGAACTGATATTACATATTGTTTGTAAGTTGGTACTTGGTAATGGTTGGCTCGGAGTGTTGCCATATAAAAATTCGTTACTTGTTTTCTTTTTTTAATTGTTATGTTTTTAGTAGTTTAGTAGTAGTAATTCTTTATTTTGTTGTTTTTTTTTTGTTAATAAGTTTCGTTATTTTGTTGTTTTTAAATCAATTTATTGTGCGTCTTTAATACGGGGCAATTAAATGCTTTTTCTTTCTTTCTTTTTTATATTGAACTGCTAATTTACCTGAACTCTAAATCAGCTCCAACATAGCATAATATCAATGGTAAAGTTCGCAAACATACTGACTAACGAATATATCCCTCAACTTCCTTTTACATTTCTAAGAACTTAAATAAAACCAGTTGGTTATTTATTTGAAAACCAAAAACAAAGCGGCTTCAACTATAAATCTGTGTAGCAAGCTTCGACATGAGTTTTATAATCCTTGTGTGGCGTTCATGGTATATGTATAGTTATCTAGAAGCCTGGATTTCTATTACCTGACACTGGTACCATATCCAAAAAGGGAAGTCAGAATGACAGCGTCAAACGAAACGAAACCTTATTGGTTTGAAATAAAGGTGTTTTTAATGTCTAAGTATTAAAAATAGGAATAAAAAAAAATAAAAAAAATAAAATCTAAAAGACTTATTTTTTCGACTATTTAATAAGGCAGCGCTATTAGATCTCTCTTAATAATCAATCAATTTATAGTTATGGACACTACACTACACTGTGCCCCGCGGTTTCATCTGCGTAAGTCCCCGTTCCCGTATATATCCAATTTCTATTTTTTTTCATAATATTTCTGCTATTTGGGACGGAGACGAATCTAACAAATCAAGTATCATTAAAATCAAGCCTTGAGTTAAAAGTGTTGTAACGAACCCGACTTTGTTTTATATACAGCGTGTAACAAAAACCCTGTCCGATCCCTGAGAGTATTATTCGGTATCTTACTGCGAACACATACGTAGCCATTTAATGGATTGGAGATTATAATTTTTCCTCAGTCAAAATAATGAAATACAAATAAAATCTGATCCAAGGCAACAGCTGAACAACTGACCGCTCCTCAAAGGTCACGTACTTACTACCTACAGTTTTGTGTCAAAGAAGCCGCTTATGCGAGACGGTTCATGAACTGTACCACGAATACACCTTTATTGAATCTGACAGGGGTTTTGTTACATGTTGTTTATAGACAGATTTAAACTGGCTGGTGTTTTTTTTTTTGTTTTTTTTTTTTCGTTGTGAAAAGCTTATGACTTCGAACCACGTCGAGGGCACGAGGTTGGAATATTGCCTTTGCAGGAGCCGCAGGATCACTTGTGCACTCTCAGCGCAGCTTCAGCAGGAAACTGGCTAGTCTAGCCAGAAGAAGAAAGTAAAGTAGGAGAATCACAGATCATCACGAACGACTTCCATTGATAGTTGGAACTGTGTTCTCACCAAAGGTTAATTTAAAGAAAATTTATCACATAGTTTCAAAACAGAATTTTGGAAAAAATAATACCCTACATTTTATGTGCCCTGAAAATCTAAATGAAGAAGGCATTGGTGATGATAATGATTATTATAGAAATCAGACGGCCGTTACCCAGGCGTGGTTAATTTGACAATATGGCCTTACAACCGTTATTTTTATGGTTTATGATCTAAATCTAAGGCGTGCGTAAAAAATAATTATTTATGCAGTCTTTTCATATTATAATGCATATAGATATATAATTTTTAAAATTAACAACAAAGTATCGTTTATTTATAGAGCTAAAACCAAAGATGGAGAGAGAAACAGATTAATTCATTTTATTTCTACATGAGATTAAATTGTCTGATCAAGTCGTGGTGAAGACTGTCGTGATGGCCAAGCGGTTCAATGAAGGGTTTTCGTACACAACGGTTCAGGTTCGAACCCACTACAGGCAAGTATCTATGTGACTTTTTCAAAGTTATATGTACTTTCTTAATTATTCTAAGACAATCGGTGAAGGAAAAAATCGTGATGAAATCTGGATTCCAACCATTGCGGGTTGGCCATTTTATCTGAATTCGCCAACCCGTAGTGAGCCAGCGAAGTAATCAATACTCGTTCCTTCTCTATATGAGAAGAGGCTTGAGCCCAGCAGTGAGACATTTATAGGTCGGTATTATTATTATTGAGTCGTGGTGTAAAATATCAGCATATATTCCTAGCCACAGCTACATCTTAAACCTAATAAACAACAGATTTACAAAAGAGGTACCTGCGAACAAAAAGCGTGAACAGCACAAGGAATATGTCTGAATTAAATCCGCGAGCGAATCCTTTACATCTAGCTCGGAATAATTATTTTAAAGTCACCTTTAGGACGCCTTTGAGTCAGATTGTTTGTTTTGATTCGCGCTGGTTTGTAAATACGCCTCACTATCGGCAGTGATGATCAATGCTTTACTACAGCAGAGGTGCTGCGAGCGGGATTGACGGAATATCTTATATCTTCAAGCGTATTTGTCGTTGGGAGGTGAGCTCATCAGAGCTCATTTTGATACTTGAACAAGATGCATCTGTTTTATAGGTATCTGACGCTTTTAATGCGACGAAAGCCCGATTCTGTTAAACACGTACTAAACTAATTTCAGACTATCGGTATCTTTTTCGCTTGTACATAATTAAAAAAGAATAGACGAAAATTAGAGCTGTCAAATTTAGTTCCGATTAAAATTCTCATACAAATTAGACGACTAGGAAAAACGAGTGCACTTAAAACACAGAGATGTTAAGTTAGTTGTCATTTGTTGCCGTCCTTTTCTCACACTTTACGTTAGTGAAGGATAGAAATGGTTTAAATTTGGTAAATTTTGCGTACAAAAGAATCGGCACCAATATTTTCTTGGTCCTACAAAATTATCGAAAAGTCTACTTTAGCGAAACCTACAAATATCGAATGACGACGATTGTCGAAAAACGAAACATTATTGATAACGTAACAATCTTGAAAATGTTGCGAAAGTTCTAATCGTAATCATAAGTGACGCAATTAAATGACGAAGTGGGTTGTTATTTAAAAGTCCAGTTACTTACATCTTTCAGTCATCTTATATATTAAATCTATATTATTATGTTGCCAGCTTAGAAGACTTGTAATGCAAAATAACTAAGAGAATAGATAACCCATTCGAAGGTATTTTTTTATTTTAGATATTTCTATCAGATTTACCAGTTAATTTTTTTTGATACCCGGAATACTGAATCTCAAATTAACTTTAAGATGTTCTTAAATGTCTATCTGTCGCTACGTCACACCTTAAAGTGACAGAGACAGCATGAGACTTAACGGTGTCTTTAAACTGATTGACGTTTCAGTTATCGGTGATATTATAAATAACTGATATATTTATTTTAATATTGTATACTGTATGACGACGAAATTGCATTTGCCGTATTAAAAAAACTCTTACCTCTAACTTTGCGCTCTGCTCTCTCGTTTCATTATTTTGTATTTAACAAATTCGTGTTTAATCTTTATTTCACTATCGCTCTTAGAAACACGAAAAACATACTCTAAAGAAAATTTTCATAATGTTTCTCATCGAGAATCAAATCTTTAATACATGGATCGCAAACTGGTGCATCAATTAGAACACCGAAACCAAAATAAAGATACCAAATCGAAAATATAAATTGTTTTTCAACACATTTCTTTATCGCAAACGGTTAGAAAGTAGGCAAAATAAGTCAATATATGTCCTTCAAAAAAGGGAAGAGGCAGGATCTTAGCCGCAAGGTAAATAACTGGATGAAAAGGGTTCATAATATCCATACGACAAAATGGTGAAGGTGAGCTTGAAATTGCCAAATCAGTTGTTAGGTTGTCGACCTGAGTCAGACGTAGATAAAGTCTGATAATGATATCAGCAGATCGTAACAAAAATATACCACTTGTGTGTATTTGAAAATGTGAAATTCTTAATTAATTTGCGTCGTCATACTGAAACGTCAATCAGTTTGATGCGATAATTCTTATGCTGTCTCTGTCACTTAAAGGTGTGAAGTAGCAACAGATAGAGTGTTAACAACATCTTAAAGTTAATTTTCGTTTCAGTATTCAGAGTTTTTTTCTTGTTTCGGTGTTGTGTACTATGGGCAAGATTACCATGCTATGAGGTCTATTAAGTAATTTTAAAGGTTTAATTTTTTTTTTATTTATCACCGTACTTCCCTTCTCATAATAAGTATGGAAGCACATAATTGTGGATAAAAAAATTATTCAGACTAAGAATATTATTCTTAAATACGGTCAAGACTAACTTAGCAGCTTACGAGTTAGGTTGGAGTGCTGTGATGCAACCTACAGAGTTATAATTATCTGAAGAAAGTATACCTTCGTATTATGTCGTACGTAATTTATTTATTTAATATGTACTTTATATAGAGTATGTATAATGGTTCGTAAGTCTACCATATTTTTCGTATAGGTCTCGGTGTTTACTTGTAAAAATGTGTAATCCTATTGAGGCGACTGGTAATCCTTACAGTTTTCTTGAACACAAAGCCATTTTCTATGGCTTCAAATTAATTATAACATGAACACTATATGTTCCTTAAGCAGCTATAAATTAACGATCAAAGGAATATACCTAGCATCATACAATTTGGAAGATTGATAATCCTATAAATGTTTGGATGTTTGGATGTTTGTTACTCAATCACGCAAAAACGGCTTAACGGATTTGGATGAAATTTGGCATGAATGTAGCCTTTGACATGGAAAAGAACATAGGCTACATTTTATCCCGATTCCTTAAGTAGTTCCCGAGGGAAAATTGAAAATTGTTTACCTGCTAAGCCGTGGGCAGACAGCTTTGAAATTTGGTATTTTTCTCAATTACAGCGCAAGCTATAAGACGGGTGAACTTTTTTTTCATTTTTCTGACTCACATTTTTCACTTCTTTCTTCTTTCTCACATAGAAATGGATGATAAAATATTGTAAATAATGTTTTGCAGATAAATTGTTAACCTATGACCTATAAGCATAACAATACACAATACATCAGTATTGTACGATTTTATGCAACAATTTACAGTTTTCGTTATTAAATTTGATGTAAGGCTTTTCCTGGTATTATTATTAATCAACGTCCGAGTGTAATGCATATACAAGCTATTGAATGCGGGGATGAGCTTAAATTCCGTATATTGTTTATAGGTTTTCAGAAGGAAAATCAAACACTGTTACATACTTTACAAACGTTGAGATCGATGTCCAGCGTTTCTTATTAATAAATTATAAAATAAATAATAAATAAATGTGGACAACATCACATACATTGTTCCGAATCCAAAGTAAGTAGCTAAAGCACTTGTGTTATGGAATCAAGAGACAACGAAGGTACCACAAACACCCAGACCCGAGACGATGTAAGAAGTGTTTTTCTACATTGTCCCGTCTGGGGATCGAACCCGGGACCTCAGAGCTGGCGACACCTTGAAAACCGGTGTGTACGCCACTTGACCACGGAGGTCGTCAAATTGTATGATTCACATACCTATAACATTAGGTATCTTTACATATAAAACAAAGTCACTCCCGCTGTTGAATGTTGTTGAATCGAATACTGAAACGATTATTAACTTTAACACGCTCTTAAGTATCTATCTGTCGATACTTCACACTTTCCAGTAACAGAGACAGCACGAGACATAACGGCGACTTAAAACTAATTGACCTTTCAGTATTCGGCAGTTAGATCTGTAAAATACGCCCAACAAAACAGTGATTTAAGAGAAAGGTTTTTATGTAAGTATAATTAAAGGTATTTATTTATTACTGTGCTACCCGGGAAGCTGGACGGATCTGCTTGTCTATCCCTACTTACAATAATAAGTATTATATGAATGTAAGTTTGTTAGTTACGCTTTCACACGAAAACTACTTAACCAATCATCATGAAACTTTGTACACGTATTCTTGGAGGTCATTATATTAGATCTTACTCGCTGGTATAAGATAATTTGTTAAGTTTTTGTATACATTGGCTAATCAACATCCACGCGGGAGAAGCCGCGGGCATCAGCTAGTAAAATAAAATAATAAAGAGAAAAGATTTGTATGTTTGTAACAAATAAAGTCAAAACCGACAGGACTTATTTTAAAAACGCTTTCACTATTAAAGCTACATTATAACTGAGTAACATAGACTATATTTTTTACCAGAAATAATTGCAACCGCGGGCGGAGCCGCGGACAACAGCTAGTATGTAGTAATGGGGTTTCGATATAGATTAATATAATTATGAGGCTGGAAGGTTTAATGCACTAGTGTTAAATACCCAAGAGGCTGATGCTAAAATTCGTTATTATTAAGACAAAGAAGATCAACGAAATATTTATCTGTAGTAAGTAAATCTATACATATAATAAAACAGTAAAAAAACTGTGTCTGTACATTGAATATATTAAAAAAAAAATAATTGAGGGGGGTTTACAAACAGTTATGGAGCACGAATCCAAAAAAAAAATTCTGTCTGTTTGTCTGTTTGTCTGTATGTCTGTTTGTCTGTTTGTCTGTTTGTCTGTTTGTCTGTTTGTTTGTACACGCTAATCTTCGGAACTACTGGACGGATTTGAATGATTATTTTTTTGTTGTATAGGTATTAAGTCTGGGCAACACATAGGCTATAATTTATCTTGGAAATTTGAACACCTGATGCAGAACCGCAACAGACCAGCTAAACTATAAGAGATACAAAAATGGTACCATAGCAAAAATTGTTCCACGTGATGAGCATTTTCTGCTGAGAGAATAAATTTGAAGATCTGGAACACCTAATGTGGAACTCCAAGAGCCCAGCTACACCATAACACATATAGGAATGACGTCTCAGCAGAGTTGTTCAGCCTGATGCGCACTCTCAGTTGACGTATAAAAATTGAAGATCTGGAACACCTGTTGTGGAACTCCAAGAGCCCGGCTACACCATAACACATATAGGAATGACGTCTCAGCAGAGTTGTTCAGCCTGATGAGCACTCTCTGTTGACGTATAAAAATTGAAGATCTGGAACACCTGTTGAGGAACTCCAAGAGCCCGGCTACACCATAACA
The DNA here is from genome assembly GCA_950381575.1 of Plusia festucae. NCBI lineage: Eukaryota > Metazoa > Arthropoda > Insecta > Lepidoptera > Noctuidae > Plusia > Plusia festucae. The sequence goes on from OX494450.1 coordinate 6,008,349, forward strand.
CATTTAGGAATGACGTCTTAGCAAGAGTTGTTCAGCTTGATGAGCACTCTCTGTTGACGTATAAAAATTGAAGATCTGGAACACCTGTTGTGGAACTCCAAGAGCCCGGCTACACCATAGCACATATAGGAATGACGTCTTAGCAAGAGTTGTTCAGCCTGATGAGCACTCTCTGTTGACGTATAAAAATTGAAGATCTGGAACACCTGTTGAGGAACTCCAAGAGCCCGGCTACACCATAACACATTTAGGAATGACGTCTTAGCAAGAGTTGTTCAGCTTGATGAGCACTCTCTGTTGACGTATAAAAATTGAAGATCTGGAACACCTGTTGTGGAACTCCAAGAGCCCGGCTACACCATAGCACATTTAGGAATGACGTCTTAGCAAGAGTTGTTCAGCTTGATGAGCACTCTCTGTTGACGTATAAAAATTGAAGATCTGGAACACCTGTTGTGGAACTCCAAGAGCCCGGCTACACCATAGCACATATAGGAATGACGTCTTAGCAAGAGTTGTTCAGCCTGATAAGCACTCTCTGTTGACGTATAAAAATTGAAGATCTGGAACACCTGCTGAGGAACTCCAAGAGCCCGGCTACACCATAACACATTTAGGAATGACGTCTTAGCAAGAGTTGTTCAGCTTGATGAGCACTCTCTGTTGACGTATAAAAATTGAAGATCTGGAACACCTGTTGTGGAACTCCAAGAGCCCGGCTACACCATAGCACATATAGGAATGACGTCTTAGCAAGAGTTGTTCAGCCTGATGAGCACTCTCTGTTGACGTATAAAAATTGAATATCTGGAACACCTGTTGTGGAACTCCAAGAGCCCGGCTACACCATAGCACATATAGGAATGACGTCTTAGCAAGAGTTGTTCAGCCTGATGAGCACTCTCTGTTGACGTATAAAAATTGAATATCTGGAACACCTGTTGTGGAACTCTAAGAGCCCGGCTACACCATAACACATATAGAAATGACGTCTTAGCAAAAGTGGTTCGGTCTGATGAGCACTCTCTGTTGACGTATAAAAATTGAATATCTGGAACACCTGTTGTGGAACTCCAAGAGCCCGGCTACACCATAGCACATATAGGAATGACGTCTTAGCAAGAGTTGTTCAGCCTGATGAGCACTCTCTGTTGACGTATAAAAATTGAATATCTGGAACACCTGTTGTGGAACTCCAAGAGCCCGGCTACACCATAACACATATAGAAATGACGTCTTAGCAAAAGTGGTTCGGTCTGATGGGCATTCCCTGTTGACTTATAAAAATCGAAGATTTGAAACATCTGACATGGAAATCAAAGCTATCATTAATTTCACTGTATAATTATAAAATAACATAACCTTTAGGACTGATTTTCGATGACGATGGTATATCATTTATAATTCGACTCAACTGGCCAAAACTCCCAATTTTTTTTCATTTTTTTTATCGAATATATATGCCTTCGGGCTTATGTTATTTGAGCGTTTAATTTACTTTGCAGTCACTTAGATTTTAATTGATCAGGTATCTTCACAATAAAACTATAACCATGATGAAAGAGGTCAAATCTTTCCCTCTGTTCCAAAGGAGCTAAAAGATTGAGGATCATAAGATCCCAAGAATCTAACGAAGGGCGTCGAGAGAGACTTGATGCTGTTCGGGAAGATCAGGCTGCAACTCGCTCCGTGGAAATCTCTTCGGATCGCGAAGCACGCCTGCATTCTCATCGCATTTACGCATCTACATCCAGGTCTCTAGAGACCAGTGAAGAATATGATGCGCGACTGACAGCTGATCGTGAGCAAAAGATCTGATGGGCATTTCCTGCTATCTTACAAAAATGAAAGATCTGGAGGGTCTCGAATCGTCTCGCGCATCACGTTGTTTTCCCGTCCCCGGGCTCTTAGAATTTGACATCAGACGTTTCAGATCTTTTATTTTGACGACCCTGTTGTCGCTGGCATAAGCAACAGGATCCGCGTACGAAGTCGCGGGCAGAAGCTAGTAATCAAATAATGTGGAAGAGTTTTTTTGATGCTATTTTTTAGTTTTAGTTTTGTTTCAATAATACAGTTTATTATTAGGTGTGTGTATATAGTTAAGTTGGAAATATTTATAACAATAACGTGTTTCAATTAAAAATAAAATACTTATCAAATAATCTAGCAAAAAATGGGATATAGTATTGAGTAATTATTAAATTCATTGTTTTGATTAAACACTGTCATCTTTATTTCCTTGATGTAAGTAACTTATTTATTAGTTTTATTTATCTTATATGATAAATAAAACTGTTTTTGTTTAGTTTAGTTTTAATTTGGAATAGTAATAAAGTGCAAATAGTTCCCTTTAATTAAATATTGTGTTATATTATGGGGTAAAAATATATAAATCTATGTACACAAAATTCTCGTGTCACATTGTTTGAAACTAAAATCCTTCGAAGGGAAATATAAGAAAGGAAATATGAGGGAAATATTAGAAGTTTCAAATCATTTTCAGCCAGTTCCATATATATTTAAAGCGGTTGTCGGACTTACGATCACGTGGTTACCAGTTCGAATCCCACCCATAGCATTAAGGACGTGAAGCCACGTAACACAAGCAATTAGCTTAGTACGAGGTGTTTAAAAGAGTACTAGTAGTAGTAGAAACAAAGGTAGAAAGCTTTAAAAACAATGCATGGACATTTAAGTTATCATTACACACCTACCCTCTTAGACAAGGTACATTTCTACAATCATTATCGCTGATCGAATCGCTCAAATGTATGAAAGTGACAAGTCTTAGTCACGTGACTTATCGAGGAAAAAAGTCATTTCCATACATTTAATGTCATTTAAGCGATTTTTATCATCGTTAACACTTGTCGAAATGTAAATTGTCTAAAGTGGGTTGACTTGTTTGTTTAATAAATTGGCGAGGACATTGACAGGTACCCCCTAAGGGTTTGATACCTGATGCCAATAACTCTTCCATGGCCTATAAACGTTGATCATATTACAATAACATCTTCATAACAAATGATTTTTACTAATCATAATTATACGTTTAAATATCCTGACGAAGAAATAATAAGAGGTACGTTTTTTATATTAGTTAATTTCTGCGTGAACTTTTTTGATATAAAAATAGATTTTTATACAGAGGAGATATGATCGTTTTTATTTTATATAGAACTAGCCTTAACCTGCGGTATAGCTCGCGTAAGGTGTGTTCCCATAAACATTTATTTTTTAATAAATCAATTATCCATTGTTTTTTATATTCATTCTTTTATTTGATATTGGATCGGTCTCACTAATCCAACAAATTTAAAACTATGAAAATCGGTTCAGCTGTTCCCGAGTTATAAATGTTTTATATAAAGAAAGAAGGTAGTATTTATATAGATATGTATTTTAAATAGCATGGATAAAGGTATTTTAGAAAATTCAGGAGATTTTTGAGATTTTGTGTTTATATTACTCACTTACTCAAGTTTTAAATTATGCAATATAATAGTTCAATATAACTTATATCATTTATATTTGCGGATAGAATAATTCAATAAGAACGACCTGGGAAACGTATTCATGATCTCACGCTTAGCAGGCGCATTGACGTCGCGCGTACTGCGACGGAAAACGGTAATATACACCATACAGTAAAGTTAAAACAAACAAAATTTATACGAAACGAAATTCTACGACCACCTGAATTGATGTTGCACTCACTATTCGGGTAACTAAAGATTTTGGTTATTAATGAATTCTAAGATACAGGTTTATAGAAAACTAGCTTTTGCTCGCGACTTCGTCCGCGTGTAGTAATGACTTCCGACAGAATTTGGGCTTTTCACTTAGTTATCGCCTGTTCCATGGTCTATCGATTACATATGTGTAAACAAACATTGAAAAAATCAAATTGTCTCCCTTTACAATTATATTAGAAATATTTGTCTCTATGAAATCATGGTCTAAAAATGCTATGTTCACTTATACATATGCTATGCTCACTTGCTTCACTGGTGGAACCTATATACAAAGTTTTAAGTGAATCCATTGAGAAATAAACTTTTTCAATTTACCACCCTTTTCTCTCCTTTGGGGGGGAATTTCCAAAAATCCTCTCTTAGTGGTAGCCTACTCCTCCCAACAAACACACATGCCAAATTTCAGCTCTTTACGATGAGTGGTTTCGGCTGTGCGTTGTCTGTCATTTACCACCCTTTTCTCCCCTTTGGGGGGGAATTTCCAAAAATCCTCTCTTAGTGGTAGCCTACTCCTCCCAACAAACACACATGCCAAATTTCAGCTCTTTACGATGAGTGGTTTCGGCTGTGCGTTGTCTGTCATTTACCACCCTTTTCTCCCCTTTGGGGGGGAATTTCCAAAAATCCTCTCTTAGTGGTAGCCTACTCCTCCCAACAAACACACATGCCAAATTTCAGCTCTTTACGATGAGTGGTTTCGGCTGTGCGTTGTCTGTCATTTACCACCCTTTTCTCCCCTTTGGGGGGGAATTTCCAAAAATCCTCTCTTAGTGGTAGCCTACTCCTCCCAACAAAGACACATGCCAAATTTCAGCTCTTTACGATCAGTAGTTTCGGCTGTGCGTTGTCTGTCAGTCAGTCAGTCAGTCAGTAACGGAAGAGTTTTATATATATAGATAAACTTGTAAAAGCGAAAGACTCATGTCAACTTTCCTATTTCGATCACAGTTCAATAGGTTTGCAAAAACTTACTAATTATATCGGAGTGCACGCGACCATATATCTCAACCACATCATAATGAGTTCGACACAAACTGTAAGAAACAACGTAATAATTTGGGAGCTTGCTTATCAGCTGGTATGACGTAGCCGTGATATAAGTGTGACGTAAGCCTGCTTAAAATAACTTCATTATTGACCGCTTTATGACATGAATGAGTAACCTTTACCTTGTGTCAAGTTTAAAATTATAATACAGACGACCGCTACGACAGCCTTTTCCCATACTTTCCTGTGACTAAAGTTAGATACTGATAAATGGTATTTTAGTCTAATTTAAGCAGACTTAAACCACATACATGAGGATAAAGTAGGGAAAACTACATTGTACAGTGGTAAGTCAAACTTATTGCTAATATATTCGCGAGTGTATGTAATCTTTATTCATTACTAGCTTTTGCTCGCGACTTCGTCCGCGTGGAGTCTTTCTTAATGCTCACTTGCTTCACTGGTGGAACCTACATACCAAGTTTTAAGTGAATCAATTGAGTAATAAACATTTTCAATTTACCACCCTTTTCTCCCCTTTGGGGGGGAATTTCCAAAAATCCTCTCTTAGTGGTAGCCTACTCCTCCCAACAAACACACATGCCAAATTTCAGCTCTTTACGATCAGTAGTTTCGGCTGTGCGTTGTCTGTCAGTCAGTCAGTCAGTCAGTCAGTCAGTCAGTAACGGAAGAGTTTTATATATATAGATTGTTAGTAGGTACTGATGGCGTGCGTTCCAGTGCGAGTGTCGAGCGTCATGGTGGCACCACAGACACCAAACACCGTACATTTTGCCACCACTTGACTTGGACCGTCAAGTGTGTGTAATTCTGTGAAGGTTAATTCTCGTCAGTCGTCACCATCAACGTTTATTAGAGTTGATTAGTCTCTACACAGCTCTGCCGCTCTTATCTACAACACACACTTAGTTTCAATTTCCACTACGTGTACCGTACAAGAACAATTTGTTGCCAGTATACAAAAATACGTATATATACAAACTTCGTGCTACGACTCTGCTGGCAATCGGTAAATATTGTTGTAAGTTAGAAAATTACGATTTCACACTTCTGTGTTGCGTATTTTCTTTCGTTTCGATAAATTTGAATATTCACTTTTCAAATCAAACTTTATGAAAATCAAATCATTTGCCATAACATTTTTTCCATTAATGGGGAATTATGACGTATTAAAGACAATTTAGAAATTTTATACTTATGTCTTTTCCGATGAAGAGATATCAATCACTACATTGAAATCTCTTTTCCAAGACATAACTCCATATATATTTCTATTATCCCTGTATATTTTTTAATTACTTATTATTATGACCTGAGCTTCAAACCCAATTCCTAATTGGAGCTAAAGTCATTATTATTTGTTCGACATCAAAAGTACATATAATATTTATTCTAAACATACAATTACAATTATTTTAATTAATTTATACTCAGACTTTATTATGATGATAATCATCATTACATGATCAATATACTACCGGGTATAATTTCTCTAAAATAAAAAATACAACATGGGTTGTTAACTTCACTGTAATTATTATATACATTAATTATATTGTCTAGAACTGCAAGAAAAAATCTGTTGAGATCAGTTACAAATGATAAGCAGTATCTTCAGTATTTACCAAGCCGCGTCCAGGTCTAGACATCCAGTAATGTCGGACAAAATGTCCCCGGGAGCATCCGCAGCTGATAAATCCCTCCTTGGCTCCGATCTGAGCTCGCCCCTGACCTGAATGCGAAATCTGCTGGCTACTAAGCACCAACCTTTTTTTTAAAGAAAAGTGCTTTGATATTATATCGAATTAATTTCGTGAATAAGTTAGATCGATCTGCTTTTGCGTCATTGTGGATTTTGATCCCGTATTGCGACGAAAACGAAGAAATTACTGAAATTAGTAAACAAGTGTTGCCTTACCTATTGAGTAATGGATAGATACGGTTCCTATAAAAATGGGAATTTGTGAATGCCATCCACAAATATTAGTGGTGTCTAGACTGTTCTGAGTGTATGTATGATATTTTTCGACTGTAAATTACACCAAAAAACATGGCGGAATATTTTTTCATACAAATAATTGTGTAAACTACCAATACATACGATGTTCAGAGATACACGTTATATACGTACTTCGAATCAGCAACGCTAATTAATATTACAAAGAATCCTTCTGCGGGCGAGCGCGCGCGAAACGTTTATAAATTCAAGTGAATCATTTCAACCTTTGGACAAGAAACACTGGTGATGAAGAATAACCATTAGAAAAGATATGTCGCCATTATCATCATTATCAAAGTGCTACAGCATTTGGTTAATTACCTACTAGGCCAAAAACAAAGGACAATCGTGAAACTAAACTAATCAATATCATTAACACGATAGACAAACATATCATTTAACAGCTGCTTCATTATTGGTACAAATGATGGGTCTCTGTATTCTCCAAACAGATATTTTTTAGAAAATTGAAGCGCGGTAGCCTAATGGCTAGGGCGTCGGACTTGCGATCATGTGGTTGCAGGTTCGGTTCCCACCCATTACACTACCGATGTGAACCCACTCGTAACACAAGCATCTTAGCTTAGCACGAAGGGTTAGCGATATTACTAGTAATGTGCGACCCACATTGCTAGTAATATTTTTTTTTAAAAGAAAAAAAAATCAATTATCAATTACCTAACAATTAGTAAGAAAATATTCAAATATATGGAAGGACTCTTCTCATTCAAAGAATGATGAATGCCATAACCAACACGCTTCCTTACCTACTTCTTATAGCGTGGCGATAGCATTAGTAAGTATTAATTTTTTAACACATAATTCTTAGACCAGGTAAAGCGTTTCTGCTGCCACTTCTCTTCATAATAAATAACCTACCCATATTGTAAAACACCTTAGTGATAAGATTTCTTTTTTTTTGTGGAACTACTTAAATAAAAGAATTCTTTAAAAAGTTGTCAAAATATCCGTTGATACTGACACTTAAAGAATTTAGCTCTTGAAACTTTCAAGAGTGTAAAAACAGTTAAGTATTTTTGGAATTGTTGAGATAAGAGTTTAAATACATATGTCAACATTTCTGTTACAAATTACCAACATTAGCATTTTTCCAACAGCTATATCGGTTAACTTAAATTGAATAAAAGAAGTTAATGAATACTAAAATCGAATTAAACTATAGTTAACTGATTACTGCGGTTATTGGCTTAAACATATGTGTAGTTATTTGTCAAGGACTTTTGTTACTCATTTAAAAATAAAAAAAGTTTACTATGCCATGGAAATGATTTTCCAGTCTAGGTCAAAGAATCCATGATCACCTTGTTTTCGTTGCTAAGTTCAAACCAGACATCGACAAATATGTATGATACAAAATGCCGGCTTCTAAAGAAATCACGGTTAAAATACAGAATTGGAACTATGACCGGTAAAGTAGGCTCACATAATATGGGGAATAAAAACAAGTGTAAGATAAGTTCACAGAAAGAGTTTTGAAATAAATATACCATGTGATTTCAATTTCCAATCTCAACATTGATATTAATATTTTTGGTGTAAATACTAGAAATGTTTTGTTTTTAATTGAAGAACAATACTTTATTAAATTCTAAACTAAACAGAGCCTGATTTATTTAGTTCTTTGAGACCCCATAAAAATTAAACGCGTCTCGCTAATATTATGTAAAAATATAATTCATTAGTTGGTTACGTCCGCCGTTCGGGCCGTAAGAGATTGTTCTTCGGTTCACATGAAGAGCGAGACGGCAAGAGCACTCTGTTCTATTTTTACTTTTGTATCTTTACCAAAACCAGGTTTTTGTTCATAAACGTTTGATTGGTTTAGTGACATCTTAGGCTGTATGAGAAATGTAGAGACGGATATTAATACTTAGTTTAGTACATGATTAATATCGAATTATTTCGGTTTTGTAAACAATAAACAGAAAGTGTTTCGTCGTCGTCTTCGTACCGTAATTTTAATAATGATTTTTGTAGAGTTGCGTTTTCCAATTTAAGCTATATAATGTGATGAATATTTATTTACTTTATACCAGTATTTGGTGGAATTACATATTATTTTTGATTTAGATATACTTTTAAATTGTAATACATATATTTATATTGTTTTGAATAGCCTGAATTTATTTACCTTTTTTAATTTCATGTTCTGCCAGCATTCTGTGTGTATTCCAACCTAAAAAGCTAGAAAAAATAATGACATACATAAGCGGAGCCGAGGTAAATACCCATATTTCAGTCTGATGTCATCCTTTCACCTCTCACCTCAGTTCATCGATCCTATTGATTGAATACCTGCGTAATTAGCTCATCATAAGGAAAGCACTTTCATTGAAGATAACCAATGACTTCGAAGTTAAAACCTTCTTAAATTCATCCGTCCATTGGCATCTAAATAATACTTCTATCGTGGGTAACGCGACGACTATCACATTTTTGACTATATGCTAATGACAAAGAATACAACACAAAATCGACTCTATGTTTTACACGTAGAGTTTAGTTTCGTTTGTGCTACTTATTTTGACAGTTACCGCCTGGCCAACGATGGTGGATTTAGGTAGAATAAACAGGTTTCGAACGCCTCGTTCGTCTAGTGGTGTGAGGTGCCTCTGCCAACGAGGTTCTAGCTTCGATTCTCGCGTTGCGCCACATTCAGCCTTGACTAGACTTTTGTGGTATTTTGGCTGAAACTAGGACCTAAATGTACCCACTATACATTGGCTCATTAGAAAAATATTAATGTTTTAGATTTTTAATTTTCTATTTGTGTAGAGTGGTAGAGGCCTTTTTTATATAAAAAAAATATAATAATAAAATAAGGATAGTATTTTTTTATGTTTACTTTCGAATATTAATTTCATTGTTGAATTCCCAAACGTATATTTTACTATTGTAATGTTAATGTAAGGTTTTTTAATCGGCCGTTTTTTAGCAAACACCATTCGGAATAACATGAATATAACCAGATCATTTTTGTATGGCATATTCAACGAATTCGAATTGCTAATTATCATCAAATAAACATTGAAAATGCCTGAAAAATTTAGTTAATGCTTTAATGTTTTTATTCCCGCATTGGTATATACAAAACCAGATATATGTTTATTTCTATATAAACAAGTACAGGTACATGTTAGTACTCAAACAATCAATTCAATCGCAATAGTAAGAATAGATCGCAACGTTCAAAAGTGTTCGTATTTCTACATATACATGTAATTAGGTCATTGCTCTACATTTACTTTAAGGTAATATGTCTGTTCATCCCACAATAGTAATACCGTGATACAGGACCCAACACATCACCCGACTCACAAGCCGATTGATTTGAGCACCGGTTGGTAACAGCGTCAAGAAACGGGAGCACCCACTGAAATTACCGGAATACGTCCCCATTCTAGGATTTAGAACCCAAGATATACCCCTGAAATAAGGGTATTTCATTACCTTTATGAAGTACAAATTTTCATTCCAAAAAACACATTTTGGTCCCTCCATATTCCAAAGTGACAAAAGATTCGTTTTTTCATTTAATTTTCATGAAATAGAACCAAAATTGGTCGAATACACAACTCTATATCAACAACACATACCCCGAAAAAACAATTACTTATTTGTAAAATAACACCATACTTCTGACTCGTGAATTAATAAAGAAGCTGGTCCCAATTGTGAGAGACAGTAGGATATTACGAAGAAACATGAATTAATGTAGAGTCGCACTCATGATATTTTTCTCACCTGTTTTGGCTACTTCAGAGGTTCATACACAGAGGGTTTGGGATAAGGCACCACGGCTCCCATTAGAACCAATTGAAGACAGCACTACACGGCGACCATCCTCTACAATTCAAGATCAAGCAATTGGGGACGCATTAGTGGAAAGTTTATTTACCTTCTACAAAATTACGAAACGATACAAAGAAGATTGGTTTCCTTTTTTTGGCACCAACAAAGCCTAATTCATTGCTCCGCTCGAAGGAGCGACGCGGCATTCGTAAACAAAGAACGAGCAAGCTACAGCATCGTCGAAAATAGCCCCCTACGACGATGCCGAAGACGCCGTTTTCTCGTTATAATTTCGTGTTTTTATCGAGTCGAGACGAGCCCTGGTGTCGTCGTAGCGCTCGCAATGTTTTCCTCCAACGCTTTATCTCTCTCTGCCTCTCTGCTCTTTGACATTGGCTGACGTATACAACTCCGAATACTTTCATTATAGACCTTATTTTCAACGACTAAAACAGAAATTTCCCCGAACGTCCTTTCTTAAATTTTCAGACTCATTAAGCGTCATTCGGAAATTTTGGATTTAGTAAACAGCATTTTAGAGAACGAAACAAATGGGAAATACAAAACAAGGTTTAATTTCATCCTGATTATATTATAGATCAAAGTAAATCATTACTTTTTTTATTGTTTTTAATTAATGCTTTACTAAAATGTATTTATTTAAGTTGGTTCAGCTATGGAGCCGAGCTGACGACATCAGCATTTGCTACAAAATACGGAAACATGACTAGCGCTGCGCGTTTAGAAATACTCAATGTTTGTCAAGGCTAGTGTATATTTCGGCAGTGTATGTGAAATGTGCGAGTCGACGGCGGCGGTGTCGGCAGCGGCGCGGCGCGGCGTCGTCGTCGCGTCGCGATTGTCAAACCGCTGGTTGGTACGAGGCCCGGTCGCCGGTCGCTGACGCAACGCGCGACCTCTTTGTCCGGCCCCACGGACTCCGGCGGAATGTCCGCGGAGCCGGCCTCGCCTGCGCCGCACCGCCGTCCGCGCTCGAGTAATTACGAATGTCAAATGTTATCGCACGCAACCGTCCGCCGCGCCGTCCGCACTCTGCTGCGCCGCTCTTCATAATAATAAAACCTGATATTTAAAACGGAACGTCCTTCTAACGCCGTGTAGTTGCGCCGACGCCAATCTACGATAATAATAAGCCGGCTACCTAGAAAGCATTCCGCTGCAGCGCTTACCTGTCATGAACGGTTAGACGGCCCCAAATTGCGCAGCGCTACAGCGCTGTAAGTGTGCGCCACGTAGCGCTCACATAAGTACGGCCAGTTCTATGCGCGCCTGTATAGCTATTAAATGTATATAGAATATATAGTAGTAATCGCTCGACGCAGCGGTATTATGTCGGAAATATACCGGCCGCGCCGCGCCTCAAGCCGGTATACGCTTTTGCTATTTAGTTTGTATGGGAACTTTATTTTCGATTTTTTTAAGTTGTAGAAAGAGTTATGGATTCCATTCTTTTGTTAAAATATAAAGTATAGGGTAAGCTTTCCTTGAAGGTATATGGGGTATGTCAAGTGGCTCAAGTTTTTTTCGAAAATGTTATTATGTGTATAAATTTGATGTCTACTTATACACGTCTGTTCAGCTATAAATACATTATAATTGTTCAAAAACCCCTATTGGCCTAATAATGTTTTTTTAATATTTTAATTACAAAAAAAAAATACCGGAAAAAAATAGTTACAAAAAGTTCATTTTTATTACGGCCACTGTTAAAACCCTAAATTACAAATCAATATTTCGGGAATTAAAAAATTATAATCAGTGAACTACTAATCTCTTTCAATTAATTCCTTAATAAACAAGAAAATCCAAGAATATTGACATTAATGTACAAATTCTCTTTAATATAGCAAAGTAAGATGTCATTAAATAATCGGAAGATCCTAATATCGGATATAGAACTATCTGTCTGCTGAGCACAGCCTCTTCCCATATAGAGAAGAAACTAGTAATAATCACCTCGCTTGCTAATTTGCGTTCTAGATTTGTGACTTCAATGATTAGAATTAGAAACAAGGTTTCCTCAAGATATTTTCCTTCACCCTTTGGTAGCTGTAAATGAGCTGAAATATAAATAACGAAAGTTAATGTTTTAATTTTGTAACTATTTCCCTCATTAGCCTATGTTTTACGATTATGAACTGACAAAACGTATTTATGTAAGAGCTGACAGGGATATCTACTGACCAGTTTCATAAAACTACTCCAAATTTTTCAAACGTAGCTGACCCAATAGGAACTCTACATTAGAATTAAAAACAAAACATACACCTACCGATGACTAATTCCACTACTCGTATTTTGGTGTTTTTTCTATAATTTATCGTTTTTATCATTTATTAAAGTGCTAAACCAAAATAAATGTTTTACAAAAACTGCATGATCCTTTGTATTTCTAATGAATATTTAATTATGTATCACTAAAGCAAAAGTGCTTAGTTTGCGATTTGTAGTTCATACATTTCACACAATTTAGTTTTATAACACTATGCATGAATTCAATTGTTTTATTTTAGATTTTAACAGATAAGTTTATTATATAAGTTTTTTATAACTATCATTTTTTTTTCTTGAACAACTTGCATATTTTGTAAATGTATTGTATGCCATAATGCATTATATAAAACCAAAACCTAAATAGTAACGAACCGGTGCATGAATCTTCTAAGCACAGCTGATACCTAGGTATAAATATGAACAAAGAAAAACCCAAATATGCAACCGGCGTGTGGCGCGGCGCGTCCCTCCGTCAGCTATAGCGTGGCCTTATAGATGGTTGTTTGCGCTCACAGAGTGCGGTGAACAGCGCTCACCGGCGGCGCGCCTGTGTGCGCGCGTGCGGACATGCGCACACAGCCGCGCGGCGCACACACGCGCGCGCCTGTACGGGTGCGTTCCGAAACCGCTCTCTATTCTATCTATGCGAAGGCGTCGTACCGCCACGTATAGCGGGCACGCTCGGGGCGAGGAATTTAGAGGCGGGGGTCGTATCGTTAATTGTTATGAAGTTGATTTCGGTCCTGAAATTCCAAAATAGGTATTTTGAAATAACGCCTCTTTTTCGTCAACTCGCTGCGACTCTACCACGCAAAGAGTTCGCTAGTGTTGTTGTTAACCTATTTTGCATGAGTTGATCTCGAAGCGTCGCCCGATGCGTTCTCCGATCGAGCGCGGCTCTTGTGATTGTAAACATATGTTTTCATTTATGAGTGTACGTCGACGCGGCGTGTTATCACTGCGCGTGATAACGATGTAAATGCGGCCTTGCGGCCCGCGCTTACAGTTTAGAATTGATTGTTGCCGACGTCGCGATGTATTGCCAATCGCGAAACAAGTCCATGGTTAGCGAATTGCTGACCACGAAGGGGTCTCCAGGTCACGGCAATGGTGCTGATGACTCGCTACAATAAGATAGAGATAAAAAAGAAAATTGAATGCTTCGGTTCAACATTGTGAATGTTTTATGAAAGCGTTCCGTTGAAAACAAAACGTTCAGAAGTGTACTCTATCAAAGGCTTGATAAAGGATTAGTTGGAATTTTAATAAATATTTCTCGAAATTTCTGAACCTCGTTTGGAACGAAACTAAATTTTAGTGCTGGACAAATTGGAAATGTTTTTTACGGGGATTAGGTATAATTTCACAAACACTTCGTTCGTAATTCGCTACATGATTGGATAAAGCATTGCAAGAATTAATTTGATAGGAGCTCATACCGTCAGAGCTACAGGTCGAAAATACTTACGGGCAACAACTCTGACTAAACTCAGTTTATAACATGATACATTGCGTGTCCCGCATCAGCGGCATTGTAATGTTGGTACATTGCGAGCCGTGTACATGTACACTACAATACAAATAGTTTTTTCGCCGGCCATCTGGCAGCAACATGCGGCGCAGTCCGAAAAAGATGTCATTCCCCTTCATTCGGTCCGTCTTCGACTATCATTCAAAGTCGACGCTCTGGCGGCCTCTATTCGTACAGTCGAACAAAACATCTGACTACTAATGATCAATAACTCACGTACAAACTCACTTACCGAAGCCAAGCGGGCCTCTGGTAAGCAAAATGTCGAACAACCTCGTTCAAAACGATAATCGTTCGAGACTGAGAACCGTAGTGACTAATTTCTCCTAAAAGTATACTAGAGATGATGATTCTAAAGTTTTAAACTTACTTGTTTCTTTGTAATGTTATAGTTGACATATTAAAGAATCAACTATGAGCTCTGTGTGTGAACTAAAGTGTGGAAAAGTTTCAAACTTCGTGTGTTACGCCGCTACTGAGTCACGGAGAGTGAAAACGGGTCGAGATTTCGTGTTAATGGAGAGTTTAGGTTGTCTGAAAAAGTGAACATAGCTGATATACGGCGAAACTAATTGAGCGCTCATTAAAATACACTCGTAGGTGTATCGTGAATTTATAATGTTCAAACCAAAATCTTGCATGTTTACTTATATACAACATTGTTTATGTCATTTAACAATTAGAAATATCTATCCAAAATAAAAATAAATCCTCGTTCATAATTAAAACCAAATAAATTCGTTTTAATCAGGAATCAAAATAATTAACATAATTGAATAGAAAGTTTACTAAATCAAAGGATATGATTTCAAAAGAAAACATTAGTTAAGAAGGAGACAATATATCCAGTCCAATAACAAGCCCCAACAACTTCTAAAGTAAAACAAAATCTACCAATTCCTACCAAAATTATAAATCTACTAAATACAAAAAACAACGAGAGTATTCAGCAAAATCCTTGTGAGAAAATCAAACAATGGTAACTGCCGTGTTATTAAAAGAATATATTAAAATTATAGTATGTCGCGTTTTAAAAGTGCCTCTAATATGATTATATTGTATTGTTCGTCGTCACGTGACCGTCAGTCATGGATGGCTGCTCGAGATGTATCGCGGGCCTCGAGCCGCTTGCAACCGGCTCGGGTCACGAAGAACTCAACACTTTCCACCAACGAAAATGTACGGAAACTCACTAACATACAGAACTAAAGTACATCTCAGAATTATGTTTTCTGCTAAATAATTCGCACAAAAAACTTCTCAGCGAAATTATCACGGTAACACATTCGAGATTCCTCTCCAAAGAAATTATAATAAATATATCAAAGTACAACGATAAGTTACCAATATGTTATTACAAAGTTATCTTGAAGTAACTGTAAACATATTGACAGTCTCAGTCGTGCCTACGAACGACACGGGTTATGAACTCTAGCTACGCAATCCCAATGTCTTAATTGGTCTTATTTTGCAAAAGACATCAACGACTGCCTGCTACGCCGCGCGCCGCTACGAATCCTAGACCATTTGAATGGTAATAGAAAAGTCGACGCTACTCCCAAATAGAACTGTCGCATAGTTACTTGACCTACGCAATGACGTACTATTTAATAAAATAAACCCTAATTACCAACCAGCCTCATACCTTCTTCCAGAATCATAGATATTATTATCTATCAGATTTAAAAAACAATATAACATTAGTGGCATAGGAACATGATGTCAAACGAAAAGAAAATCTGAAAACAAAGCAATATACTCTGTGGCTGCGCGTAGTCGGTCCGGGCCGCTAGGTGGCAGCACATAGCTCGCTATTCACAGCGTATATTATTTACCGCATTTATATATGTATGTCGTTATATAAGTGAACAGAAAGCTAGGTTCGGTGGGCGCGCGGGCGGCAGGGACGCGGGGTGAAGGGGGCGCGGGCGCGGGGGCCGGCAGCGGCCGCCGCACACAGGCACGAACACGCACACACCCGCGCCGCGCCTCGTCCGTGTGTATCGAACGAGCGAGCGCGCCAACCGACCGACTCGACGTATTCTTATTATTATGAAAGGAGAAACGCTTTTTGTAGGGCAAGAACTAAATTTGTAGTATAACGGCTGCCGATAATAAAGATCGTAAACGCATTTCAGTTCGCTGAAGTTTGCCTCGTCGCTCATAGATGTCGCGCTTCCTGTCGGCTTGTAGCTTACAGCGAATTAAGTTTTCCGCGTTCGACTTAACGTGACGCGATCATAACGACGTGATGTGAGAAGCTTATCTAATTATTAAATAGCAATCGGTACACCGAACTCCACTTTTACTTGTAGTCCGATGCAAACTCTTCTATTTCCACATAATTTTAAACAAAGAAATATTTACCTACTGCAGTTTAAATTTGGCTCTATATTGCGGCTTCAAATGTCTCTCATCACATTCTAAATCAAAGTTGAAAATTATTTGTAGCCCTCGAACATAAATAAATGAATAACGCGATAAGTTTACAACAAATACTAGTTATATGAGTTGTCGCGAGGTGGCGCCGGCGTCGCGATGCGTCACGTCGTCCGTGAGTGGCCGGCTTTATGTCGGGAATAGGATTATTCCCGCCAAAACATGCGGAACGCGGCAAACGCGGTAACTTTCACACGTTACACGTAGAAACTGTGACACCGCTCGTCGCGGTGTACGCACTGCAAACTTCCATTGACTTACAAATATCTTTGCGTTTTCCTAAAATAATATCAACAGAATAAGTCAGCTTTAAAATTCAAGACGTTTTGTTATTTACGCTACTCGTGTAAAGTCTAGCTTTGGCCAGAAACAAGGGACTGAATTTCTACCTTGTGTCTAAACAAAACTTTTTTCAGTAGAATGTAAATTTATTTTTATTTCAATAGTTCAAAAATCATAATCCCAAAAAGAATTTTGTAAACACAGCTTTTTAATTTCGATATAGATATACCAACATAAGTATTATTATTGTTTGTATTACATATGTATTCATAAATATTAGTATTCGGTTAACATGATTTTGCTAATTTAGTTATTGATCTGTGAGGTCAAAAATAATTTGACTATTGTAGAGCTTATGTTAAGTATGAAATTTATAATTACATAAGGAGGACTCTTTATGGAGAGCGATCGTAAACAAAGGCGTACATTGAAGTAAAGAAACTTGTTGTATTTAATGTTTAAAAAAATATAAACGTTTTCGGATTCCAACGTGAATTTTGTATGCCTTTTCCAGCTTCATTCTAAAACTCTTGGTTTCATTTATTATTGTCTGAGAAATCAAAATAAGAAAACTGAATTTTGTTATGAGAATTACATAATTATTTATTTTGACTTGACTTGAAAAAAATGCAGTCTAGCATGGTACTTGTAAACATCAATAAGTTCTCCTATGGCCTTGAATTATTTAATAGAAGCAGTGGCGTCACAGGATACCTCAGAATAATGACCAGAGAGAATGTAATCATCTACCCTTTCTAAGTGCGGTGCTTACCATGACACTAGAATATTTGACAGCTATTTGTTTACTTGAAAATCCTGGGCTAAGGAATAAAATTATTCAGCCACCAAGCAAGAGACTAAACCTCCTTAAAATTTTACATTATAAATTCAACCATTGATTCGAGTGACATTCCCCCGTGTTCTAATAATACATTTCTCCCTGTTCTGGGTACGAGTGGTGCCGGGATCCCTAACGAGTATAAGTCATTAAACTCGGGCCCGTAGTGATCCTCAGGCAGCTTCGTTATTTGTGTCACCGCTGAAGTTTCAGATCCCATTGAAGATCCTAGATCTAGTTGCGGTAATTCACCTAGATTTTAGAATGGTAGAAAAAATATTTTAGAATATATAAGCAAGTACTTTAAAACATACATATATAGAACTCGATTTATATGTTAAAATCTATGATAATGCGTTATTAAGTTACAGAAAATAATTGCTGAAATAAAAAGATAAAAATCGTAAATATAAAAACAACAGTATTTTTTTTTCACAACCCTAAATTCTTGGGTATCAAGATACCCAGAGTACAGTAACGTGTTGGCACAGGTTCGATTCTTTGCTAACAAAGGAAGTTAAGCTACAGGTGAGCAGGTACCTGGTTGTCCCTCGGTTAGCCCGTCTTTATGACAAAAGAATGGACCTAGTGTGCAAAAAGTCATTTAAGTTATTCCCTCGGATGAAGACAAGAAAATCAAAATATCTACAGATATTTTTTTTATAGACTGGCGATTGCGACTGGCAGGACACAGAGGAGGTTGTAATGACCAAAGGGAAACCATGAACAGCAGAGGGTTAAACAAAGTTTAAAAGGAAGATGATGACCATTTTTTTTTCAAATCTAATAATCGGATATAGAACGACTATAAATAAAAAAATCTATTCATCTTTATCTATACTTACTAATATTATAAAGAAGAAAGTTTGTGGGTTTGTTTGAAAGAAGTTATCTCTGGAACTGTATAGACGATTTTAATAATTCTTTGACCAGTAGAAAGCTTCTTCATTCCTGATTATCATAGGTTATATTTGAGGATGTTTGATGCCCAGCGAAATGGGCACGGGTCTGGTAGTTAGGTATGTTAGTATGAATCCCCGAACACTCAAGCAACTAAATTTTCAACGTATGTTTTTTTTTAACCAGCCGGTACCATCCGTTCCTTTATAATAATAATATTTAAATTGAATTTCGTTTTAAGTATTCGGCGATAACATTAGTTTGATATAACAATGGCTGCTAGCAGTCGGCCTGTACGAGTTCACGTCTAAGCCTATTCCTTTGTCTTGTACTGTCATTCCTATGACGTCATATTGTAATGGTATATATGGGAAATTCCTGACTAGACACTGTTAGTCTGTCTGTGAAGAAATTAATGCGCGTGTGTTCATTGCTTACTGAAGAAAATATTCGAGCGTTTTAAGACTGGTACAGTAGTACTTCTCTTTAAATTTAAACGCGGTAGTATCTACTTTTGATTCATCTTATTTACTGATGTTAAACACATGGGGGTTTTAGTTAGGTAATATTCCCAGATTTTGTACCTATGTCTTAAAACATCGGATTTGAAGCTTTCGATCAACATATGAACGAAACCAAATATTTTTACTGTCTTATATTCTCCTAATAGTGACCCTGCCCCAGCTTCGCAGAAGTTGTACATTAATAAATTATACACAAAAACTTTTATCTTGAATCACTCTATCTATTGCTCAAAACTGCATTAAAATCCGTTGAGTAGTTTATAAGATCTAAGCGTACAAACAGCTGAAGTAAATTTTCAATTTCATTATCCTATGGAAAGATAAAGATAGTGCAGGTTTGTCCAAGTTTTAGTAAACATTACTTAAAATACATCAAAGAAAATCCTTAACCAATTCAAAAAATTCTTTTTTTATCAGTTAGTTACACTTTATCTAAAACAACGAGTAAAGGAAAACATAATGGATCCCAGGCCTAATTGTGTGAAATTGTTAACACGCAGTGCGCATGCGTGATGACTGATGATCAATGCTCGTTCTTTCTCTGTAAGAGACCAGATACACAGTTGGATAGTTACAAAACCCTTTACGACTTTACTTTATTTACGATTATTATGGGCTTTTGTGTCGAATGTATTTTTTTATTAATTAAAAATGCGGCGAAATCTTTATTTTTAGAAGCTCTATCAAAGCATGAAATACAGTACTAAGTATTACAAATAATCATTTTATCTTTAAGACAAATAAATTTTTATTTCTATTTAAAAGTTACATAACACTTAAGCCAACAAGCTCTAGAATTCCAAACAAGAATATAGTGCCGATTTTATGACGTAGAAAATGTTCAAAGTTATCGTCGAGCGACGAATCGGTCTGTCTTTAAGACACATCAAGCATCCCACTTGTTGCCTACCCATCCCTCACCATTTTCTTCACTATACGGCCTGTTTTGGACGATCCGGGAAATTGTCGTGTAATTTGTGGTACATTGCTGGGTCGCGCGGCTATTGTGTCATAAGTAATCAATCATTGAAGGCGATGTACTGCAACTAACGATATATCTCAAACCGTCTAATAAACTTTAAAACATGTACTTTAGGCTCAAATTGTGACCCGGTGGCCGAATCTGAAACTAATGTATTATTTTACCGATTTTATTTTGTATAACTTAATTAATATAAGACGACCTCCGTGGTCGAGTGACTTACACACCGGTTTTCAAGGTGTCGTCAGCTCTGAGGTTCCGGGTTCGATCCCCGGACGTGCAATGTAGAAAAACACTTTTCTACATTGCCTCGGGTCTAGGTGTTTGTGGTACCTTCGTTGTCTCTGGATTCCATAACACAAGGGCTTTAGCTACTTACTTTGGATTCGGAGCAATGTATGTCATGTTGTCCACATTTATTTATTATTATAAAATGATCGGAAATAGTTAGTACTTAGTAGAAGTCGGTTGAAAACCACGAAAATTCTATTGAATTAAAACACTAAATTCAAGACGACGCTGTCGCCGGGACAGATTAGTTTGTGTCACTATATTTAATAACAAATAATCATTTAGAGTTATCCGCCAGGATCGCTTCTCTCACGTGTTGTCTAGCTATAAATTTTCACAAATCACGAGCCAGTAGGTAGCTTGTCTTTATTGGTGGAAATTGTGAATTGACAGCACGAAGTTAAAGGTAAAAGTAGAGCTAACTTACTTTAGAGCTAGCTAGCTAACTTTTAAAGGAAAACATATTATGATTTAAAATTACACTTATCATAAAGAACTAATCAATTAAGAAATATACAAATAAGAGAGATAAACTTATGTAAACTTCAAAATTATGTTTCTTACGTGATAACTACGAAAATTGTCGATCAAATCCATAAATTTATTTTGTCAGGAGGTGGTCTCGTATACACACCCATTCAGTGGTGTGGTTCATCAATCAAAATAATTGGAAAAAATTACCAATAATGTCTGAACGATATTACTTACTTAGTAGGTACTTTCATTCTACTGAAGTCGTTTTTTTAATTATTACCTTAGCAACATTGGATAAAAAAATACATAAGGAAAACTTTTAAGGAAAGGCAAAAAATGCCAATTACTGAATACGATTGGAGAAAGGAAAGTGTGTGTAGTTAGGGACAATTAATCTCATGGATTTATGCCCATTACCCATCAGTGGGCTTAGAAGACTCACCTCGGATGATGATAGAATACTGGGCTTAAATCATCTTTTCGTAGATACGGCCGTAATAATATGCATACATTATGTCAAAACAATGTTTTGTTTTCCAAGTAAGTACTATTTATCAGTGGTTGCTCATCGGAATTGACCTAAGCTCAATGAGGTCGATTTCAGAACGGGCAAGTAAACAATTATGACTCACATTTTTTTTAATTTATACTGTTTTTCAATTTGGGTAAGAATGTCGTGGTGGCCTAGCGATTCAAAGACCGGATTCGTGCGTACATGGTTACAGGCTCGAACCCAGGAAAATACCAATGTGTCTTTTTTTAAGTTGTATGTACTTTCTGACTTATTCTAAGATACTATTTACAAACGGTGGAGGAAAACATCTAAGAGACCTGAAATCGCCAACCCGAATAGAGCAAGCGTGGTGATCAATGCTTATTCCTTCTCTATATGGAAAGAGGCCTATCGAGGAATATCGGCCTATAAATATCCCGCTACTGGGCACAGACCAGTAGCGGGATATTTATAGGCCGATATTATATTATTTAAGTATAGCAGGTACAAATAATGGTGCTGATAGACTTGAGCTATCACTTAAGTGAGCATTCTACTGAATGTTACACTATTCAGAAAATTAACGGAAGAGATTTAGCGAGCATTCTGGAGAAAGAACGGTAAATTTACTTCGAGTATTTGCGAAGCCATTCTGTCATTGTTCCGTCACATCTTCATGAAGAATACATTTTTTGACGATCATTTAGTAGAACGTTCGCTAGTATGATCGCAGCGATTTGACTCTGATCCCTGTTCATTCCACAAATTAAAGAACTTCAAATGCTGGATTTTGATTAACAAGTGAATACAATACCTTTGAAAAAGGTGGCTTGCAGCGGACTGATGAGAGCTGCCCAAGACACGGATGGTTGGTGCTCTTTGGCCTACGTTCAGCAGTGGAAGGCGATAGGCTGATATGATGATTATATCGGCCTACATAAGTCCAACTGCTGGGCACTGGCCTCTTCTCCAACAATTTACAAGTGGATGCTCGAGTCCAGTATCTTCTATAAACATGAAGTATCTCCTTAGATTGTGAGTATGAAACTATGTTGGCGTCGACTTCAAGTATCGACGGATACATCTAAATACCAACATTGTTCATGAAGTGCTATCTAGATAATTCCTAGATCTGACCCTTCAACTCGTACAGCGTGTAACAAAACCCCTGTCCGATCCCTGAGAGTATTATTCGGTATCGTACTGCGAACACATATACGTAGCCATTAAATGGATTGGAGATTATTATTTTTCCCCTGTTCACGTACTAACTGCCTACAGTTTTGTGTCAAGGAAGCCGCCTATGCGAGACGGTTCATGAACTGTACGAATACGCCTTTATTTGATCGGACAGGGGTTTTGTTACATGTTGTATACTGGATGACAATTAGCATTGTGCCACCAGGCTTGTATATTTCTCCTCTTCTTCGTCAAGTTGATTTGGAACCAAGCGAAAAGAATAACTTTACATTGGAGAACGAAGCTTAGATAGGTATCTCATACATGCGAGAAGGATGCAAAACATCTCTACTTTTCAATAACAATAGATTTTGTAGATAATAATCATTCAATGCAAGTACATAATCCAAGAAAGAATATGAAATCAAAATGTCTCTTAAACCAGTTTTTTTTATTAATTGTATTTGGCCCGTTAAGCAGTCTTCCAGTATAACTTAATTAACAATTTTAACATATATATCGTTATGACGTTGATCCTGAAGGGAAGGCAGATAAGTTTAATGGTGTATAAATGCAAATGGCATTAGGTACCAATGTATTAGGGCGTGTCACTCAGCATTGGGCATGTTTCCAATACTTCGATTTACGCTATATAAATTACAACTAAGAACATACTTAACCAGATTCACTGGATTGACGTAGGATCATCAAACCTTTTTAGAGGTAAATGTAATGTTCGTGATAATTTCCGTGACGTAATTTTAATATGTTAACATAGGTTATCGATTTTAGTATTTAATATCCATTTGCCCTGACATCTAACAGGTGTAAACATTGCTTAAATTCGATAGAAAACTGTAGTTATGTTATACTTTTACGGTTAAACAGTGAACAAATTTTGCTTTCTTTAAATGATATGGTTGGCCCATGAAAATGATTGGCAGTTTATGGTGGTAAATGGAATAATAAAAAACGTATAGATATATTTTTTATATATTTTACAATCTATTGAAGTCATAAATCATTTCTTAACTATTCTAAGACATCATTGACTATCGGTGATAGAAAACACCGAGAGGAAAATATAGTCTTTCTATGGAACGCTCGGTAGGCGAGTTCTAAAAAACAAATCGAAAATAAAAAAAAATTACTCGCCCTTGTCCGGTTTTTTTTTACTTAACGCTTATGATCGTGCCACATAGTTTCACTCTTCTATCTTTTACTCTCCCAAGGTAAGTAACGTGATGTTTAAAATACTTTGAGAGTGGAAAAGTACGAAAAATCTTTGTAGTCGTGGGAAATAAACCTAAGGGCACTGTGGGAGTGGCTTACACCTCTGCCACCTACGGAAACCTTAGATGTGATGGATGGGATACATTTAATTAAACGCTGTGGCTCCAAAATATTAATTATCGATAGATATATTTTGGTAAATGATAATAATTACATATCATTGCGTTATTTTGCCTACCAGCCTATAACACTACTCTGGTGGTACTTATTTAAATAAAATCCTATAATGATAATTACCTTATTTTTTAATTTCTTCTTGCTAGCCTTTTTCCAAGCCATGTTGGGACATTAATAACAACAATTGGATTTTAACAGATTTGATCACAATTCGACAGTAAAAAAGACATAGGTAAATAATTTCGCTCGTTTTGATAAGGTATAAACTTATTAATTTGGACACAAACATTAAAAAAAAGGCATTCATAGCATTTAATTTTCACATTGAATGATTACATTTGTGACATGAAACAATTCTGCATTTTAGAACTCATCTATAACAACACGTAGTTAATTATTGAGGTTATATTACCTGCTATTCAATAACCAGTCTTCCTGTTTCCTCCGAGTGAACTAACTAGCTCATACACTCGCTACTCATTCTCCCACGGCCCTTCACTTTTGTTTGCATAACTGTTTCGTTCGGTCTTTCCTTCATCGTTCTTTCGACATACGAAGTTACGAATAAGACAAAATATGTTGAAAGATTTCATGAAAAGAACATCAAATGATGCTTTTAATTAGTATTTTTACGCGTATTATGTTTTAGAGAATTAGCAATACTTTAGGCATATCATAAAAAGGTTGTGTACGGTGTAAGGTATGTATGTAGTAAAGTGATTGCCTAATCATTTTGTGAAATTAAAAATTTATCATACTTTATCCATAAATGCTTCCTAAAATATTAAAATACATTTTATTCGCGATTTGGAACAGTTCAACTCAGCCTATCGTGGTCCACTGCTGGACCTAGGCCTCTCCTATGTTGCGCCACATCATCTGGTCCTCAATTTGGTGACTGTGTGTTGTGGTGCGCCATCATTAAGGTGTTTTCCCTAGTCACCACGCTGGGCAAGCGGGTTGGTGACCGCAGTCTACTTTCAGTTCTTCAGGAGATCGGTGCTGCCAATTCTCCGAGTTTGTATATCCCTTATTTGGAACTGAACTGAAAAAAACCCTGCAATGAATTTAGTTTATATGGGTGGTCACTCTCCTATCGAAACTGAGAGACATTTTACGGGCCATATATTCGATCCTAATAACAATTATGCCCAAATCAAATTTTGATTATAGTTTTTTTGTGTTGACAATTATTGACTGATATAAGGGGTGCCACAGATGAATACTACTTGACTCTATCGTAAGCCTACTGCAGTTTTTTTCTTATAAAACGGTATCTTCCTGCGTACAGCTACTGACCGTCTCACCATACCAATAAATTTAATACTAAACGACGCAAGTTACACCTGCATGGCGATCACCTCGTCTTGTTTATTATTGAATTACTTTCGAGAAATGTCGCAAAATTTTGCCCAATTCTTGGTTACAACACGCATGTAGTGGTTTATGCTTCAAAGGTATATTACGTCTGGTAATTAGATAATGGCCGGTAGTGCGTCACTACGCTCGGATTGTCTCAGACAGTTTGACGGCGATATGATATGTAGGTAAGCATTGATATTATATAATGTTGGTTGAGATGTATCGATATGAACTACTTAAAGATTATTGGCCTATAAAATCCAGTGGGTTGTTGTATATATTATTCTTGTCACTCAATCCTTACTAAGTTAATCAATCCTAACTAAAGTCGTGGTGGCGGTTCAAGGATCGGATTTGCATGCACATGGTTGCAGGTTCGAGCCCAGGCAAGTACCAATGTGACTTTTTCAAAGTTATATGTACTTTCTTAATCTTTCTAAGACATCATTGACAAAAGGTAAAGGAAAACATCGTGAGGAAACCTGGATTCTGAAAACTGAAATCTGAAATCGCCAACCAAATTTGAAATTTTCACAAATTATGTATTTCTTTTGCCACTAGGACAACAAACAAACAATTAAAAGAATAAAATAAATTTAAGAGACTCCCATGCAACAAAAGTGCTTTTTTTTGCCGTTTTTATAGATCCTCGAATCCATACGGAACCTTTCGTTCGCGAGTCCGACTCGCACTTGGATTTTTTTTCAGGAGCAACAGAACACTCCAAATAACAGCATTTAAGCTTTAAACCATACAAGAAGACATCCAATTAATGATCGTATCACTTCATTTCGCTCTTTGTACGTCCTCCTCCTGTAACCTCCGAAGAAGTCATTACATACATACAAATTACGAATCAACTCAATTGCTGACATGAGGCTTCCCCAACTAACACGGAGACTTGATGCTTTCTGCACAGTAAATGAATGCTAAAACTAAGTAAATAGTCATTTTTTTGATGAAATTGTACATAGTGATTATGCACTTTCTGAGAACATTTACTATAGTAATGTATATTTTTTTTACACCATCAGAAAGTAGAGATTTCAACGAACAAAAAACCTCCATATTTTTTGAAAAAAGCTGATATTTTGACGGGTGAATTTTCGATTGAAAATTAGGGTGTTTTTTTGATATTAATTCAAAATAAGGTGAAAAAATCAATATTTTTAATCAAATAAATTACAGCGTATTTGGGATATAAAAAGGTAAGTTTTCACCAAATTTCGTGAAAAAAAAAATATTTTTGAAAAAGATAAAAATAAAAAACCAAAAACTTGGTTATTTGAATTTTTCACCTAAATTTTGAGGTTATGTGAAAAAATTGCAAATACAAAAGTTGTAGATCTTTTTATTACCTACAACTTTGCCATTCAACTTTTTTCCATAGGACTTGTAGTTTTGCTGGAAATCAAGATAAACCATTTTTTACCCTTAAAACCCCCCCCTCCCCCACTTCCCGAACTCGGATCGACCGTAATTTATTTTTCCTTTCATTTTTATAATATTCCCCTCCTTTTCTAATGGGTTTCATCCTACTGTAATTTTTTTTCACTTTTTACAAATTTTGAAGGCTTCGGCCCTGGTCTATTGAGGAAATTACAGCTTAAAAGCCTTTCTCGTAAATGCCTTGAAATATGTGCAGATAGTTTCTTGAGACATTTAAATGTTTCAGTATGACCGTGACACTGTTTTGTGATCACCACCACCAAAACTGACTTCTAAAAACTGTCCCCGCTAAAGCTAAAAATTAATAAAATAATGTTCCAATACTTACATGGAAAATAAGGTTTTGGAATATTATCCAAATGGAATCAATCACAACTCGTAATGATTTATTTGTCAATAAACCTTCGGTTTTTAATCAGAATTCCAAAAAGGAGGAGGTTCTTTTCATGATTGATTTTCATGATGAGGATTTTTTTTTCATGTTTCCACCGATATCTCCGTCAATTGTTTTTGTCACCATGCTGGGTATCTATGGCGTCGCGATGTCGTTTAGCTACGACGCGCAGCCATAATCATTGCTGACCGGCGTTACAACGCCATATTTTAGCTGCGTCGCGACGCCATTGCTGAGTGACGCCGCGACGCTATAGCTAAGCGATGTCGTTTAGCTATGGAAATTGAAGTCTATATCGAATACCTTTTTTGGTTTTGCACCGACTTCAAACAGATCAGTTGATAACTTAACAATTGAATATATAACGTAAGTTCAGAATTCAGTTAATTTTTTGCTTATAAGTGATTATTGGTAACTTAGGTTTTAGAAGTCGGTGTTCTTTTTTTGTTAATAAATTATTTTAATTTTATTGTATTAGGTACTACACAGACCCGAACCAATTCTTGAATCTCAACACTGGCATCTCATGGCGCTACTATCGATTTCCGACAGATTTTCAACCAAGGCTCTAGTAAGCCTTAATACATTACACCGTGGCCTAATTGTTGTTGACAGACGCCTATATGTCCTGACAAAGGGTCTGATCGCAGATAACTAAGCTCGAGGTTCAGCTTAAAGCTTAGATTAGATCTAAACAGGACGCATTGTGAGGTGCGGATATCATGGCCACAGGTTTAGCCAGGTTATCTACTGTCTGAATGCATTTCAAGATATTCTGGAATGGTATAATATCCAAGTTCTTTTGTTTTTTTAATTGTTTGTAGGGAACTGGCTTTTGTTATCAAACAAGCTCATTCGCTACAATAATAATGGTTCAAGTAGGTTACTTAATGCACTTCAACTTACTTCAGAAGAATTTCTGTTTAATGGATCTTGTCTTTAACCATTTAAATAAGTATTTTACCGCCGAATACTGAAACGCAAATTAACCTTCAGATTTTCAGAAATGTATCTCTGTCGCCATTTTACAACTTAAAGTGACAGAGTCCGCATGAGACTTAACGGTGGCTTCAAACTGATTGAAGTTTTAGTATTTAGCCATAAGTAACCTTACTCAAGTACGAATAATAAAAATGCCTTTACTAGGATTACTTATGAACCTAAAGAAACCGGTAAATAAAAATATCCTTAAAATCGCCACATTTCATCTTATATTTATGATACTTAAATAATGACGTCACACAAAAGTGAATGCTACTGCTGTCTATCTCATACAAATACTGAGTCATCAATTACGTCATACACAGGAGAGGCTAGGATACCATTCAGATTCGGTCAGCTCACCCAGCGCAACGGTAAAACCAATGTTGATTGAGAACGTCTAAATTACAGGTGAAATAACATACAGTAAGTAGGTAGACAGTCTACCTACTTACTTACCTCTCTATAAACCTCTAATCAAAAATCTTTTAACTTCGATTTGCAAAGGGTTATTTCAATAAGTATACAGGATTATTTTGTATGGAGTGCGTATATTCAACGAGGTAATCAGGTGCATAAAACTGAACAACTTTTCCCAAGGAACATAGGTCGAAATCTTAAAATTTAAAATCAACTTTTTATACAAACATAGGTTACGTGACCTGTCACTTTGTATGAAAATCTAATTTTCAAAAAACTCCATGAAAAATAATCCTGTATATTTAAATTGCTACTAGAGTTCAAAATAACCTTATGGCGAAGGCTTAAAGCTATGATATCCTAATTAATTAATTAGTAGAATTTGATTATTTATAGGTGCCTTATAAATTTGTTTTTGTTGCTCGTTGGTGTCTACGTTCATGAAACCATACTTCAGCTAGTTTTTTTCTAAACGATAGGAATTAATTGCTTAGTTTCGAATATAATATGATAGTTGCCTGATTCTTATACGTGAATGTCGAATATATGGCGAATACGGGCCAATATTTTTACCAAGACTGACATTATAGCTATACCACAACTAAGTAGCGCACATATAGCTGCGCGGGCGCAGGCGGAAGTGTCGCATAGTTTAATAATAATATCTTGGGACAACCAGACAACTGATAAACATATTAATGTATTTATAAATACATAAATATTATAGGTAAATTACACCCAGACACAGAAAAAATTATCGTGCTCATCACACAAAGATTTGTCCTGGGTGGGAATCGACCCCACGACCTCCGACTTAGCAGTCAGGGTCACTAACCACTAGACTAAAAGGCTCGTCAGAAGTTTATAGGATCTATAAGAATCAAAACCTTATTAAACCTCAACAGTATAAATATTTCACAATTGGTTCCTAAACACAATAAAACTCGAGTTAGTCGAGGAGTAGTCACGGTGATGTCATCGCCTAGACCGAGCTAGTTTCGGATGTCGATACTGAGGAAACCTAGCGAACTGTGTACGTATATATTATTATATATGTAGATGTACCGTTTTAATAATGTAATGACCCCAATTAACTGTTGACGTTTAACTTCGGTTGCTGAGGTTTGAGGTTTGGTAGCACGGTATAACACAATATGTGTACCTAGTCATCAAGTCTAGCGATTAATCTTTTATCTTTTTCACCTAACTTTTTAATTCAATTAAGTTCACATATCCATGAAAATATTGGAGTTGCAATACTATTGCGGGGCTAAAGTAACAGATATATCAAAACATCTAGAACTCAGCATATTCCATAACTAACTACACCCGTGCTGTTACCCGCAGTTTATCAATTAACTTATTTATTATATTTTTGGGATTAAAAGTGCTATGTGCACTGCGATTCAGCTACCTCTCTATCAAAATTGGTCTAGCCTTTTAAGCGTAAAGCGGTAAAAAACATATGTAAATATGTTTTTTAACGCTTTACTAAAACATTTCTCATTTATATTGTAAGATAATTTTAATATGCTATGAAGGGCGAGACCTGCACTACCCAGAACAGTACAGTCTGATGCATCATCTTAAAAACACGATCATTATAATAAAAGTGAACGAAGGAAGAGGAGGATACTATATTCCGTGACGCGTGACGTACTATGAAGGACCTCATAAACTCTCAGACGACTGACAAATAAAAAAAAAAGACATACCGTACGCAAATCAAAGCGGCTAATTATTAAGCAGCAAGATTTACTCCAGCAGCTTTTGCTTTGATTGATTTGATAGACAAATCAAATCAGAAAGAAAACCAGTAAAAATATATATATATATATATTTTAAAAACGACGCCCGCACTAAGGAATTAATCCTTGTGTCGCGGGGGTTTCACAAACATTCAAATCACATGCACAAAGAACACCCAGACTTGGAACAAGCATTTGTGGATCACACAAATGCTTGTCCCATGCGGGGATCGAACCCGCAGCACGTCGCGCACAGTGGTAATTAGCGTGGTGACCTATACCACTCGGCTATCCGTGCAGTCACAAATCGGGTAATCGTAATTTAAGCTCTAGTTAAGGTTTCTGAGTGTATCTCCGTCTACGTATTTTTCTGGTCTTTGAGCAATACCGAGTTACTTTTAAAATTGCGTTAATACTTGGTTAGTGAAAGTCGGCCGCCTACGAACGTAGACTACTCGTAATTTGTTTCTTTTCTTATGTTTAGCCGACGACCTTGTAATTCTAGCTTTTAGCTGTTCTAACATAGGTGCAGAAAAGCTATTGCTTTTCTAAGGGCAAAATTTCAAGTATATGTACTTACCTAGGTTCAATTTGTGTACCTACGTACTTCTACACTAATATTATAAAGAGGAAAGATTTGTATTTTTGTATTTGCGTATGTTTGTAATGAATAAACTCAAAAACTACTGTGCCAATTTCAAAAAATCTTTCACCATTAGAAAGCTACATTCACCCTGAATAACATAGACTATATTTTTTACTAAAAAATTAGGTACCGCGGGCGGAATCGCGGGGATCAGCTAGTTATTAATATAATGAGATAAATGCTGTTAATATGTATTTGTGTATGTTCTAAGCTTTCATATTTAAAGTATGTATATAGGTTTTCGCTAATCTATTTATCAGGATTGAGCTCGAAAATGACGTAGAAAATCTAAATTTTTCATTTAATTCACTGAATTTCTACCAAAAATTAACAAGTAAAATATATAAGCATTAAATTATTAAAGATCACACAAGTATTTAAGTAATTAAGCACGGCAATGTTGACGAATTCTTTACAAGAGCAGAGAAAAATAAAATTCGGCTTAAAAAGGAAAGTAGTGCACGGTACGTTTACGTTTATAACGAAGCTTTGGTGCACAGTGGCGCCATCTACTACTAACAACACAAATTGTCTACATCGAAATGTATTTAGAAATGGTTTTGGTACATACATATGTGTAAATAGCAGTAGTAATAGGTATAATAAGTATCTTCTAATATTATTGTCAACTTGATTTTATTCGTTATTGATCTTCGAAGTATTACATAAACTAATAAAGATTATGGTACCCGGAACGTAACTTGGCAAGAGTCGTTAGTCGAGTTCATGTCATATTTTAACGTTCTAATGTAAATGAATGTAAAAAAAAAATTTTAAAGATAAAGCATCGATACAGTCAATATAAAAATACGCTATTACTACTCCAAAACATTGCCAAGTTACTTACCGGCAACTATACTGCAGTTCTAAAGTAGCAATCAATATTTATCTATTAATTTTCATGTATAATCCCTTTCTTGCCATTGTAACTTAAATAATAAACCCACCTAAGTTCTTTATATCATTTTTTTTTGTACTTCATTTACATAATTAGATAAATGTATGTAATTGTATAAGTATAAATTGAAAACAAATCATTTTCTTATGCTCAACCCTCGTGAACCCTCTGTTATCAGCGTCGCGCGTGCGGGAGGGTTGGCCCTGCGGTCGGCCCTACAGCCAGTGGTAATACAAGAACGTATGTGTCGCCTTTTTGTTAGACTTGATATCTGGCTGAATTAAAATGCTAAAGCCATATACCACAAAAATTAAGACGGCTCTCAAAATATAGCCGACAAAAATTAATATCTATTTATAGAAAGTTCTTCTTTTTTAAATTTCAGTAAAATTTAAAAAGTTTTGATACAATACTGTTGTCTTTAAGTTTAGTTGGATATGCAATAAATACATTTTGGTGCATATTATCTTTTTTGAACCCCCGACGTAAATAGAGTGTTAGCATAGAATATGATTTTGATTTTAACCAAATTGGACGCGGCTTCTATTTTGTTGTTTATATATTTTTTCTTTTTAAATTTTATCAAAATAGGTATATATAATAGCTCTAACTCTCCCGTCTTTGTTATTATTGGATAAATTCTTTTTTTGATTTTTGGTGAACTTCTCTACAACAAACCCACCTTATTTGTATTGTGTTAATAAACCGTATTGTTGATTCGACAAAAAATTCATAACATTAAATAACATCTTTAAAAAATAATCCATGTACATTGAATTAATATAAAAAATAACGTTCGAAGTAATGAATAAAAGCATAAAAACTGTCGCTTTTGCCTTCCGAATAAAATACAGGTTCTGCATTATTCCCACCTGCCCTCGAGAACTGCTCAGTTTTAGTCGCAAATGCATTTAAACATTTCGAATTAGTGAAAGAAAACAGCTTTTGTTGATAGACACACACACATGTAGGTAAAGAAAGTAATATATATTACCAAGGTAATATAATTACCTATACATTTTATGTATGTACAGTCACGAGCACAAATAAGTATACACATAGCGAAATTGTAAAACAATAATTTAATAGGATCTCACCATCAATTCAACTTTTAATCAATAAACAACATAAAATTATAACAGTTCTCAAATCATGTATATATTTTTGAGTTTCGACAAAAACTTCTCGCTAAATAAGTTTTACAATTTCGCTATGTGTATACATATTTATGCTCGTGATTGTACTTACTAAAGCTTGAAATAAAACTATATACTATATATTTTACACGGACTCTTCTCCTTCTTACATAGCGGTTTCTCGCGGCTATGGTATCAGAAGTCTTCGGTTATGGACGGCACCACAACTAGCGCGATATTTCTCGCACCAAGGGTTCAAGCGTTTGGAAAACTTTAGGTGACGTTTTATTGTCTGAAGTGTGATGATTTTATCTTGCGATGAGACTGTCTATAATTAACGACCTCCGTGATTGAATTGGCGTTAACATCAGTTTTCAAGGTGTCTTTAGCTCTGAGGTAACAACACTTTTATACATTGTCTCGGGTCTGGGTATTTGTGGTACCTACCCTCGTTGTCTCTGATTCCATAACACAAGTGCTTGAGCTACTTTGTTGGATTCGGAGCAATGTATATGATTTTGTCCACATATCTTATGAAATATGCGATGATCGCGCTGCGCTACCTTCAATATTCAGTGGACAGTATGTTAAAACGCATAATCGAACGATGATTGTCGACAGACGCAATCATCATCGCATTAGCGATGACAATAGGACCTTATAGGGTTTCTCAAATTTTTCCGTTAAAAAAAATGTTCTATGAGTAGAGCTTGCACAAAGCTAATGAAAATTCTCCTTGGTAATTCTTTTTTAGTCTATTCTGTCCCACGAGTGCGTAAAGGTCTTCCCCAAGTGCCCCCATAATTCCAAAACCCGTCACGTCTTCGTGGCCAACCTCGGCTGCGCCGTCTGTCTTGCGGCTGACATTTTATTTATAGAGTACCATACTTTTATCTAAGTTACTTCACCTAATAGTTTGGGGAGGTTTTGCCCAGCTGTGGGATTTCATTAGTTGTTCGAAAATTTTCTTATGATATCAAAATCTTTTCTTGTTGTCACTTTTTTCACCGAAGAAGCTTAATGATCCATATCCTACTTGTGATTGAAAGGCAAACATTTCTTCTCTTGAAGGGAACGAGCATTGGTCACCACATCACGTTAGCTCGATTGGGTTTTACGATTTCAGTTAAAGTTGTCTAAAAATAAATGAATAAGAAAATAAAAACATTATTTTTAGAAAATTTCTAGTTAAAAATTAAACAAAAACGTGTGGGATGAACACTCAATGAGATGCGAATAATCTAGAATGATATTACCTCGAATTTAATTATGGTGGACTAACAAAGTTATGTATGGAAAAATATGATCTCTCACTTTATTTAACGAAGTTATTTTGATAGTGATACGAAGTGATCTTAATTTGATATTAAGCAAGCCTACACTCCAATTAATTGTGGGAAATTTTAAATAAAAATGAGAAAATTTTTAACAGATTAAAAAAAATAGTTTTCTTCCCAATATTAACATTTTTTTCAAATATTACTAGCAATGTGGGTCGCACATAACTAGTGTTCTTGTAAATCCCTCGTACTAAGCTATGATGTTTGGGTTACGTGTGGGTTCACGTCAGTCGTGAAATGGGTGTGATTCGAACCCGCAACCACATGATCGCAAGTCCGACGCGCTAGCCTCTGGGGTACCACCGATTTAAACATAGGAAGTTAAATTTCATCCTGTATAAAATTACCCTTTACGTAGATATTTTACCAATGTATGTATATGTATTTTATTTAGCTGCTCTCCGCGGTTTCACCCGCGTCACTTATCCCCCGCTCCCGTATTTTTTTTGTTGTAAATTTTCTATTGTTTTTAATATTTATGCTGCTATTCGGGACGGAGACGAATCCAACAAATCAAGGAACATGAAAATCTGTCCACCTTTCTCGAGAGTTGTATCAAACCCGACTTTGTTTTATATCGATTCTATATATAGATACTAAATACCAAGACAAAATAACATATTAACGACTTAAAATTAAATTGAAGTAAAATGATGTAAAGTGTAAAGGAATTAAATAATAAGGGAAGCGTTGACCTTTTCATACAATGTAACTAATGGCAGGTTCCAGTTACTCATAACTTTTTAACACTACGTAATAGCCGCATAATAAAGGTAAGTAATTAAAATCATATCATGTTCGCGGAAAGACTAAAAATAATGAAAAAACAGACGTTATCAGGCTATCAGTGTGATAACGACGACATACGACGCAATGGAAATATTCGAAGCTTGTCCAACACTATCGCGAAACATAACATTCATTACGTGTTTTGTTTCCCTTGTCAACACGTCACTGATTTTAAGCCAGTATTGTAACACGAAAATAATTTTGTGTTAGTTAAACAAATTCTGGTTGAGTACGGGAGATATTGTTTTTGCACACATCATGATGCTGATCTGAAGAATTTCCGTGGAATAATATTTTCACTCGCTTTCAGGTTCAACAAAGTTATTAAGCTATGTCATTGTTTTATGGTACTACATTTTTACATGAAAAATTGTACGATATTAATTATTACAATTTTTTTTTACAATGAAATAGTAAATTAATTGTGTTTATGGTTTCAAACAATGTCAATAATCTAGAGTCTAGGAACTGTTTGTAGTCATCGGCAACGGAATTAAGTTTAAGCAGAGCCCTTAAAAAGATAAATTAAATACTGATGTAGTAAACACCAGTCTTTAAACTCGTCAAAACGAAATAGGTTCTTTATTACACAAACCTTCAGAAAAGAAAAAGAATGACGCACAGAGCAGCCCTCCATGCGGTGTTACGGCGTGACGCTGATGACGTCACGAACCTGACGCCCACCCGACTTTCGTACCAGTAATACGTACACATAATATACTAGCTAAAATATAATAAAAACTGAACAACCATACTTACTATGGGATATTGTAATATCCAGCAATGGGTTGTGGAGGTCAGATAGGCAGTCGCTCCATTTAAAATACGGTATTGAGCTAAATCAAGTAAGATTGGTAGCCGACCCAACATAGCTTGGGAAAAGGCTAGGCAGATGATGAAACATACTTAAAGCACACAAATAAAAACCTTAGAGTGTAAAGTATAGATTCAAATCGATGATCCTTTTAGAGCCGCCACTGAAAGCGTGATTTTGGAAATTGAGTTGATTCCAGGTGCGTGAGATGTACAAAGAATTGAAGATTATGTATATGACCTTTTTGTGAGATTGCCTAATTTTAGAGTTAAAATTTCGGTATAGATGAAGACAAAGAAACTGCAATCATGTTTGTTCTATATCTACTCGGAGCTGTTAGCATTTAAATTTGGTACTAAGTAAGTATCTACCTACAGCAATAAAATATTCAGATTTCATTTTAAATAATGAAATTAGAACATAACCATCGTCATATTAGGTGAGGCTCTATATAAACCTATTCCTACAGGTACTAAAATATCATTCGGATAAAGCAATAAGAGCGGAAACCCCTCTTAAAACGAAATTTGGCATAAATTTGATACAGGTAGATTTAGCTTCGGTACTAATGACACCAACCGCTTGATGCTCGCTCTCTTTCCATCACTCCTTTATCCATCGCTTTGTCTCGCTCTACCAAACGTTTTGTTTTAGTGGTCATCACAAAGGTAATTTTTCAGTTATTCTGAACTTCTGAAGCTAGATGCGCCTTGCTCTGCGATATTTTCAATCTTCTTTTGTTCGTTCATAATGTTAGGTACATTATAACGTAAAAAAGAACTTCTAGGGGAATTAGGAAAAATATCGCTAGAATAGATAAGTACCAAAACATAAAGGTTGGAATTATTTAGATGTAAGCTCAAGTGTTGTCGGATCGATGGCGTCGTCCTGGCCGCTACCACTCTCCGCAGATAAGACATCACTGCTTTACCATTTTATTTTATCAAACCTTATTACATTCAAATAAAAATACACTTCGTAACGCTTCACATAACCGCTTCCCAATACCATTGAACCGAATGTAGGTTTCCAAAATCTATAATGTTAATGACGACTAAACGGGCGGCAACGCTCGAGGCATCAATCTATTTTAATTGATTGTGTGGCTTATAACAATGTTAAACTATGCTGCGAATATAACACAACAAACACAACAACATTTTTCCTATTTATAAATATCACAAAACATATTACACCTTTTAAAAACAGACAACTCTAATTAATTAACACTAATATTGAAAAGAATTTTATAATGATTTCACGTCCCGGAATTAATGAAAGTAAGAAATTCTTTCTCTATCCCGGAATTCGGTCTGCCCCTAGAAAACGAAGAGATTCTCCGACAAATTAGAACAATATCAAACAAACGACACCAATTTTATTGTCAATCTTAACAAAAGTGTAAAATCAAATAAATAGCTTCATTACTTTTTACAACACTGTTAATGTTTCAGTTTTTTTAGAAAGAATTCCAAACCGTACCTATTATAAAATAAATAAGACGAACTGAAAAAGCTCCCATCTATTTTGAGATAGCATCGAGCGCCATTTTGGTTGTCCTAGTTTATCGACGGATTAATACAATTTCCTAGTACGTGAACAACCGTGGAAAACACTACGCTATCGAAATTTGATGATAATTATGCTCATCACAGACCAATTGGACTTCGAACACATCGGAAAATAATGTTTACGAGTTTTATAGACATTTCTCGAATCTATTATTGCGAGTTTTCGAAGATAGAGTGATGGGACCAACTGTAGGCAAGCGTAGAATGGAACCGCAGACGAACCAGAATAGATCAACCCATCTATTTCCGCGATGCCATCCAAATATATAGACTACTATTTGATAAATTAAGGATATTGGACAGAAATAATTTAATATAATCTGAAAAATAGACGACATACGTATGTATACTATTCTATGGTGAAGCATTGTACATTCAATGCACAGCGCTGTAGTGTAATAATTAATTTGTGAATTCAATTAGAGCTTCCAGTGGTTCCAATTTCCCATCTTATTTCTGTCATAGTACTTTACAAACATTTTAAAATGCTCGTTTAAATATTATTCACCTAGTTATGAGTAATTAATTCAACCAACGTTATATTTTTGCTCTATTTTTATTGACAAGCCGTTCCGAACTCAGGAGATGCTCAATAAAAGAGTTTTTTTTCTCGTTAGCTTCGTTCGCATAGAAGTTGTTCGTATTTAATCAAGAAGTTGCTTAACCCCTTTTCTTCTTTTTAATCTTACTCGGTTTTTCCTAAAATAGGTTCAATGGTTTATAAGTTAACTAGTTGTTTCCCGCAGCTCCGCCCGCGGTCTTAATTTTTTTTTATATATTTGAGATGTAACTTTACTATAAACCTCACGGAGCCCGAGAACTTTCCAACGAATGCAAAACCGTGGAAATCGGTTCGTGCGTTCTGGAGTTATAGCGTCAGGAAGGAAAACCCGACTTATTTTTATATAGTAGATTAAGAGACAGATTGACGTACTCTGGCATTTATTATTTAAGAAGGTAGGTACAGATTGTTACGCAAAATGTTCTTCTAATTACAGAATTGGGTGAAGAAACAGACCATTTCCTCATTCGTATCATCAAAGTTTCTTATGGCCCGCCATTTTGCTTTCTGCCATCTGAATGTTCACCACAAGCTTAATTCATTAATTGAAGCTACAGCTCTTTACTAATTAACATGTCTCCCAGTCTCCCACTCAATATTTATCATTACTCGAAAGATTTCCAAGCTTGCTATGTCTCCAAGTAGTCTTGATCAAATTGCGTGAATGGAGATATAATTACCTATTTGAAAATTCATAAAATAATAAATTGAATCCTACTTTAAGTCTGAAAAGATGTAAAAACATACATATGTTTGTACTCCATATGTTTATTGATACCTATAAAAATATATTTAAGCTGAAGCTAGGTTGTGTTTTCACTCTTATCCCTGATTCGAAAAAATCTTGTTACATTTGATAGCCCAATTCACGAAGAAGGTTACTTGCCTTGGGAGGAAGAATGAAGCACATGACTATTAAATAATTGTAAGGTACCTTTTTAAACGAATAGACATTAATAATCGTAAATAATATGTAATACCAGCCTATAAATTTCCCACTGCTGGGCAAAGGTCTCGTACCATATAGAGAGCATTGATCACCACGCTTGCTCATGGCGGTTTGGTGATTTCAGTTTTTTTTTTTTAATTTTTCTAGCAGTGTGGGTCGCAAATTACTAGTAATCTCGTTAACCCCTCGTGCTAAGCTAAGATGCTTGTGAGATTCCAATTTTTGTAATCCAGGTTTACTCACTATGTTTTCCTTCACCGGTTGTATGGTATCTTGGAAAAATTAATAAAGTACACATACTTTTGAAAAGTTACATTTGTACTGGGGTCTTATTCTCTAAGTTCAAGCAGTTAACGTGCTGTTACGTGTAGGGTTAAAAGAGGCTTTATCTCTTTCCACTTTATACTTTAAATAAAAAATCTGTTAAATGACCTAAAATGTATTTTCTAACATCCCGGGTGACTCTCGAAACACAAAAGATTTGGTGACCCGGGGTTCTTGAAGTAAGTGGCGGTAGCCTAGGGACGGGCGTCGGACCTGCGATCATGTGGTTGCGGGCTCGAATCCCACCCATTACACTACCGACGTGAACCCACTCGTAACATAAGCAACTTAGCTTAGCACGAGGAGTTAACAAGAATATTGTAATGTACGACCCACATTGCTAGTTATCTTTATAAAGAAAAAAAAAACCTATATTATGCCACGTTTTGTTTTGTATGTACTTAGAGCATGACCCCTTGCCTGGATTAGACTAAAATAATTCAATTTCTGGGTAAATTTTATCCTTTATAGGAAATAATCAGAAATATTGTTATTATATTTCTATAATCCCTGTCCGAGTAACAAGTGGATGTCTAGGATAGGATATTAATTCTCGGAATCGAGAACAGTAGGTATTGCAAAGGTCCAATTAAAATCCTCTGACAGCACTGAAATTCTGTGTATTGAAAATAACGTTAATTTATATTATATTAAAACAATTAATGCTTCCTCGGAAATAGCCGTAGAGATATTCCGAAAGGATATTATTACCTGCCAATTAACTATTATTGTCTTGCAAAGAATTTAATCTAAGCTGTTTAGAGTGAATAGGATAATAATATCATCCTTATATTTTCATATTATGAAAAAACAAAATCCGTTTAGTCAGTGGATTACATTTTTGCGGGAAAACTTTGCTTTATTTGTACATAGTATATTAATGCATAATTATATGCATAAGTATATTCAATTACTTAAATAATCTCTTGGTTAACAATTTAGACAAAAGAGTTTTTCAAGACAAAATTATATCCGATTTGAAAATTATTCATAATATTATTCTACTTACGAATATACCTAGGTATGTAAAAAGTTAATTATGTAGCTAGGATAGGTAAAATTAAGTTTTGGTAAAACCCAAAAAAAAACAAAAAACCCTGGTATTTTGGGGCTTGATATCTTTCATTTATATTAACACTAGCTTCTGCCCGCGACTTCGTCTGTGTGGACTTCTGAATTGGATCCAAAAAGAAATGAAAAATATGAAAATTTTTACCCGTGTTATAGCTTGCGCTGTAATAGAG
Source organism: Plusia festucae (assembly GCA_950381575.1). Classification (NCBI taxonomy): domain Eukaryota; kingdom Metazoa; phylum Arthropoda; class Insecta; order Lepidoptera; family Noctuidae; genus Plusia; species Plusia festucae. The sequence goes on from OX494450.1 coordinate 6,049,192, forward strand.
AAAATTACCAAATTTCAAAGCTGTCTGCCCACGGCTTAGCTCGTAAACAATTTTCAATTTTCCCTCGGGAACTACTTAATAAAAGGAATTGGGATAAAAGCTTATGTTCTCTTCCATGTTAAAGGCTACATGCTTTCCAAATTTCATCCAAATTCGTTCAGCCGTTTTTGCGTGATTTAGTAACAAACATCCAAACATCCACACTTTCACATTTATAATATTAGTAGGATCTATACGAAAGTATACGAAAATATTTGGTCGAAGTTTTGTTCCCGAAGACGTCCGTCCTTGTTCAGTTTACCGCATCAGCCATCTGCAGTGACGTGATGTCCAGAATACACACTCCGAACACAGCAAAATGCATTTAAAAGCTGTCTATATAAAAGGTATATATGTATAATATGGGCCTCTGTAAGCTTTGTTTTGCATTGTTTTATATTGCCTGAAATAAACGATTATTATTATTAATATATCATGTATGCTCTAAGAGAGAGACTATTTCGGGGTTGTCAATCAAATCAACATATTTATATGCCAGGAAATGTGGTACAATAGATGGAATATTAACCATGAAACACAAATTTTGCAAAGTTTGATGACTTGGTTATACATGCATTTTATTAACAACTAGTAGAAAAGCCGCGGTTACGCACGGGTTGCACAATAGTGTATATAATATATACACATAAACCAAAAAAATAAAAATCCTATAATTATAAAAAAAACCTTCCTCTCGAATCCCTCTATCTATTGCCGAAAGCTGCATCATTTGGTTTGCATAGCATAATCAAACTTGACAGACTCTCTCGCTTTTGTATTTATTATCAAAAGGAAAACAAATCATAGGTAATACTGACTTATAAACGTCCCACTGCTGGGCACAGGCCTCTTCCAATGTAGAGAAGGAATGAGCATTGATCACCACGCTCGCTCGTTGCGGGTTGGCGATTTCAGATTACAATTTTTCTTGGAATCCAGATTTGCTCACGATGTTTTCGTTCACCGTTTGTCAATGATGTCTTAGAATGATCAAGAAAGTCCATATAACTTTGAAAAAGTCACTTTGATCCTTGCCTGGGTTCGAGCCTGCAACCATGTGTACGCGAATCCGGTCATTGAACCGCTAGGCAAACACGACATATTAGGTACATTTCATTTACAAAATATTAGTTTTAATTATCTGGTCTTACTTATTTTTGAACTGAAAATAATTAAGTATATCCTGGTCCAAAGTAAGTGTAGCCGAAACATAATTGGGCAAGGCCTATCACTGCCATTTATAAATGACTCGTATTTCCTTAGCTTTAGAGATTAAATTAGCGTGTATAGTATCTTGATAGTTTTGCGTATGACCAAGTGTTTGTGCTACCTACTTGGCGTTTTCCTTCTTCATTCATGAGTCATAGACTACGGCGAGTTGGCGATATGCTCATGTTGTTTAAGGTTCTTAGTTTATGTCTTTTTATCATCACGACAAAACTTCACAAAATAGTGGAGGGTGGGTAGTCATGTAGATTTATAATAATAATAATTTATTTTCTCACCACAATAAATAGTACAGAGAGTATTCGTTATAATCACAACATGATTGTGTACAACGTTAAATTATTGTGGGAGACTGGTGCCGAAGCTAAGCTTTAAGGGCTTGTATTTCAGGTCACCAGGTCTCCACCCTTTAGGCAAATTAAATTTCATATTATAGTTTGTGTATGTGCGGTAAATTTAACAGATTATTTTCATCAGAGTACTAAAAAGATTAATGCATAGAGCTAGTGTTAGTTTAGTTAGTATTATTGTATAGTATGTATATAGTATAGATTGTCCATGAATAGCCAACTTCTACCCCCCTGACTGTTGACCCCATAGTTAGTTTCGGGACCCCTGAATTTGTTTCGATATTTCCTCTCAGGGCCAGTTAGGAATAGTCGAATCCACCGAGCTTAAAAAAGTAGAGTGTAAAAGTGGTTGTAAAAATCCTCATTGCAAAATTAATAAATATTGGAATTTGAATATTAACTATGAGATAAATTATTGTCTCAACTCAGACTACGGTCTACTGCTGGACATTATTGTTCTCTCCCAAGTTCCGCCACAATATCCGGTTCTCCTTCTTCCATCCATCCAGTCCAACCCAGCTACCTTTTTTTCGCCCAAACGGATCCTTCAGTCGGTTTCTTTCGCAAAGTTGTATCTACTAAGCGCGAGAGTAGTCGTAGCGTCCTAGGTACATACACTTAACTAAACTATTGTACCAATCAACGTTTTACAGACTTGGTTACGTTTTTCGTACCGGACAGGCAATAAATATTGAGTTATATTGTAGTTCTTATGTTTTATGTAACAGGGATAACAAATATTGCGTATTTTCCGTCTGAGTCTCTATTTCAATCAGTCGCTGTCTTAAAAAAATAGTCTTCTGATACCAACTTCACTAATAAGGTGTATCTATCAATTACCAATCCTGAGATGTATTTAAGTAAATTTTATACATTGCCTCAATGTAAAGCCCCATATAAAAACCAAAAAGGTTCATAAAACTGAACAACTTTTCTCAAGGAACATGGTCGAAATCTTAAAATGGAAAATTCACTTTCACAAACATAGGATAGGTCACGTGACCTGTCACTTTGTATGAAAAGTTCATTCTTTGGGGAAAGTTGTTCAGTTTTATGCACCTGATTACCTCGTTGAATATACGCACTCCTTTTAAATTAATCCTGTATTTAGGATGTATGTTGTAATATTATGTAGTGCCGTAGTGATGTTATAAGTAGATATACATAAAAGGGTCGGTTGTACGCTAATACTGTCTGGAGTGATTAGCCCCGTCTGCCGCCAGGGTAACCCTGCGGTCTACCTATACTAGAATATTTGTTTATTATCTTATTTACACATGTTCAAATTAAATACATGTTACCTTACGTACATTAATTGTTGATATATCCAATTCTTGAGCCTTCTTTTGGCTTTAATTGAGTGAATATTTTTAGCGTGTTGAATATTTAAAGGCAGAACATTTGGATGAGTGTAATATGTCGCTTTAATAATAAAACTCAAATACTAGATTAATATTTTTAGATATAATTTGTTGTGTATATTCAGCTATCCGCATCTTTTAGACTTACCTACTTAATATTTCAATAATTGTTTTGGAACATAAGATTTTATAATAATTGTTTTTTTTTTCTTATATCATTTAATCTCTAGTTATACTTTAATCGTCAATTTTTGATGTCATAGTGGCCAAACGGATTTTCGTCCACAAGGTTCATGGTCCGAACTCGTTACAAGCAAATATCAATGTGACTTTTTCAAGGTAATATGTACTCTCTTAATTATTCTAAGACATCATTGACAATCAGTGAAGGAAAACACAAGGTGAGGAAACCTGGTTTCTAAAAGTTGGAATCTGAAATCGCCAACCCGCAGTGAGTTTCTTGTCTACATATCCAACTGATTTACAGCCTGCTGTCAGCTAGCAGCTGGTTCCATTTATAGTCTAAAAGCCTAAAAATACGTACCTATGTTGTAGGACAATGGTCTCTGGATTTATCAGCCCTGCCTACGTCAAGGTTAGCTGAAAGTCTAGAACTCAAGATGAATGCGAGAACTTAGTCATTTACTTGTTTGTTTCAATCACTTCTGTGCTCAATGACCGGATTTGTAAGCGCAAGGTTGCAGGTTCGTAACCAAAACAAATGAGATTTATCCTAGTTCAAACCTTGATTATCACTATACAGATAAATAAAATTAGAGTGTCTATTTGTAATATTAAAATAACCGTTACTAAATAATGAATGCATACACGGTACATATACCAAAATATATTTTTGTCTATCTGTCTGTCTGCCTGATTTTTACGGATAATGTTTGATCTTGAATCTTGTGAATGGCTGGACCGATTTTGACGGGACTTTCACTGTAAGATAGCTGATGTAATAAGGAGTAACCTAGGCTAGTTTTATTTTTGAAATTTTATTTATAGTTTAAGGGAACGGGGATAACTTACGCGGGTGAAACCACGGGGTACAGCTAGTCATCTAAAACTCTAATACACCCTGCACAAGAAAGAATAGAATTTATTTCAATAAAATTTAGGTTGAAGTACACCGGTTAATACATTATTGAACATGAAGTCTGGGACAAAATACTCTGTAACCGCACTTACTACATGACTACTTATTTAACACAAACAATAATAGACAAAGCAACTAAAATTATCACACAACAAACCATCATATTTTACGAATTAATTCATTTCAATAAATGATTAGTATCTATTTACGGTATACATATACCAAGAACATATACATAGGTATATAATTATATATACACATAGAAAGAATATCCTTACCTCCCGTACTAGTCGAGACTGTTACGGTAAGGTAAGATTCCTCGCTCCACGAATACCAAACGAAGTATCATAGACGTAAATTAAAGGGTACAATAAAAAAACAAAACGTATGTACGTAGGTACTAGGTACTAGCTTCGTCCTAGGTTTAAGAACGACCGCCTAACCGTCATGTAGATTACTAGGCAATACACTAAAATCAATTAATATAGATGAAATTGGAATCGGCATTCACTTAGATAATTATAATCTATTTATAAGCTAATGTATTATATTATATTATATTATTAAGCTTCGTCGTTCATGCTCGACATTAGCAACAGCAAATTTAGGTAACTAGCCTTAGGTACCTACTGCTTTTTAGATGTAGATGTCAATAGTAATGTTAGATACTTACTTACATGAAATGATGTTAACACATATAGGTCACAGGAATGGGTGAGATTTCATTTCTGATCACCGATAAGATTTGATTAAAATGACTTTAAAACTAAAATCATTATACAGTTTTATTTAAACTTCAGAAGCTGTTTCAAAACCTTACATTATAACGCTATCAAAAATAAAAATTAGAAAGCACAGCATCCGGAATGACCTATACTTTAAGATCTTTTGATAAAGGTTGTATGTGTTTGTTATACTAACATTTAAACTATCGCGTTACATTATTAGAATAAAATTACGTCACGGGTAGTTCGCGTTAATTCCCATGGCGTAATTTTAAAAAGTGTTTGTTTGTTTGATTGCGCTAATCTTAAAACTTTCAGTTGGATTAGAAAATAATCTTTATGCTTTTGCCTTGGGAGAGAGGCAATGCGCGTGGCACAGCTAGTGTCTACTCCCTAAATCATAATTCGCATGTATTTAGTCATATTTAGGTTTTAAATTGGTTGAAATTACGTTCCCTACTTATTTCGTCTTACTAAATCTTAAACGAATGTTAAAAGATGCGCTTCACAATCATAGTTCACAATATTATTTACAAAAATATAATCTAGTGATTTTTTTACTTTGTATAGTTACCCGTTCAAGCCAAATTACGGGTACTTTCCACTACCCTATTTTTGGAAGTCTGTAAGAAAATCAATACTCATGGTGGCCCGAGAGGCAATATCTGCTCAGTTGAAATAATAAATGTTCTAGACGTTTAACTTTATAGTAATTTTAAATAATATAACATTAATTAATTAACGTAGTGTATATGAGTGATTCAGAGGCTAAACGCTTCAGTTTTTAAGCTAAGAGACGCAGGTTCATAGTATTGTAGTTTCTCTATACATAATAGATTTTTGGTATGGCTATTTCGTCTATGATTTTTAATACACCGCCATAATCGAGATAACAGGGATCAGGGATATTAAATAAAAATATTTTTAAAGCTATAACTAATTAGTACATCATTTACTCTACGTTCCCGATGTTTCGGACTCGAAGCCACGTGTAGATTGAAGTATAGATTGTCTTGATACTCTAACCCCGAATACTGAATCAAAAATCAACTTTAATAATAATAATAATAATAATACCGGCCTATAAACGTCCCACTGCTGGGCACAGGCCTCTTCCCATATAGAGAAGGAATGAGCATTGATCACCACGCTTGCTCATTGCGGGTTGGCGATTTCAGATTCCAATTTTTGTAATCCAGGTTTCCTCACGATGTTTTCCTTCACCGTTTGTCAATAGTGTCTTAGAATAATTAAGAAAGTACATATAACTTTGAAAAAGTCACATTGGTACTTGCCTGGGTTCGAACGTGCAACCATGTGCATGCGAATCCGTTCATTGAACCGCTAGGCCACCATGACACTTTTAATAATTATGTTTATAAATATCTATCTGTTGCTTCTTCACACCTTAAAGTGACAGAAACAGCATGAGACTTAAAGCGGCTTCAAACTTGTGATGACGTTTCAGTATTATGCCTTATGATACTTGAAATTTTTTTAAATTCTTTTCAAAATAGTTTTATTTCAATTCGTGAACCTCAGGGATGAAGGTATGTTTTTAAGTTAAAATTAACGGAACCAGTCGTGTTCTTGCTGACGTCAATAATTTCGGTGTAATGATTGAAATTTAAACTTCATGCTCTCGTTCGCACGCACAATGAGCAGAGACCCAAACTATGTCAATGTGCCGCCTTAGGTACCTGTCATACTAACATACTATACATTATATAGACTTCTAATTTTTCCTCTGTAGGAAAACACAGCTAAACTTGATAATAACAACATAATATAAAACAAAGTCCTCCGCCGCGTCTGTCTGTCTCTTCGCGATAAGCTCATAAACTACAGTTCCTATTTTCATGCTGTTTTCACCTATCGATAGAGTGGTACTCAAGGAAGTTTTTAGTAAATAATTTGTCAAGTTTTTGCAGTATAGATTGGCTGACTGACATACAGAGGCGAAATCGCGGGCATCAGCTAGTATATAACAAAGTAAGAGATTTCTTCGTTCGGACGCACAATTAGAAGAACTTAAAAAAAAACTCGTTGATTTTGGATAGCCCACAGTTCTTAAAAATGCCTATTTAACATCTCCTTACTTGCATTGCTAAAAACAGTTCTATTAGGCGAGTGAAACACTGGGGCACAGTTATTCTTCTTTTATAGAGACGGAACAACTTACGTTGGAGATGGTTGACTACGGCCTTATAAGTCAAATATTGTGATTGGTTGTTAGTATTTTGGGCAACCAATCAGTCCTGATTAAAATACTTGCAGGTGTATCACTTTGCCTCACATGCTTTAGCGAGATATGAGTTTTGAATTGATAAAATTTACATCAACTTCCGAAACTCAAATTACCGACGACGTAGGTAGAAAAGCAATGCTGAAGTGGCATTGGACAGGACTTGTTTGCCGAATGTCGACTTACCGCAGGCCAAAATAACATCCGAATGGACTCCACAGACGACCACGTGGTAGTCCCAGGCGAAGATGGCGAGATGGGCTCGATTCCTATATGCAGTATTATTGGTCCACGTGTTCTCTTCATAGAGAAGAATGGATACAACGGAGGGCCTTTGCACAGCTGTGAGACAACATGGGCTGATATTTTATACATATGATGATAGGAACCATCATCTACTCACCCAAATTAAGGTCAGTGTCGCAACCCGACTTGCATTTGATATGCAACCGGGTCGCCAATGTACTACTCTGTACATCGATGGCTAATGTCATGTGTGGGCGTTCATTTGAACATAGGTGATGACTGCAATTAACAAATAACTTTGAACCCGATATTGATTGACTTGGATTTTATTATCTAAATTTTTAACCTCGAACACTTGTTTATTTGGCATGGTTTAGATATATGTATGTGTAATTATTATTTTGCTTTAAGCACTGAGAGACAGCGTGCTGCTGTGGAGTTTGTTGCGCCGTTTCTCCCCCACGGCCAGAGCACTTTGGAAGCGGTGAAGGGTGGGCGGATCATTCAGGGTTCTATATCTATATATAATTGATTGACCGTCAAAGATACTTTTTTTTTTGTTAGCCCATGCTCTCCCACTGCTGGGCAAAGGCCTCCCCCATATTCTTCCATCCTTCCCTGTCGGAAGCGTGATCCAAAATACTACTTGATTAAAAAAAAATCATTCAATCAAGCTTAACAGGTAGGTACTATTGGTAAATTACTTTAGATTTATTCGTAAATTGCTCCTTTCTAAATTTACAATAATTGGGTAAAATATTTTAAATTAGGTGCATGTTATGTAGGAATCCGTCATCCTTTGGCAACTCTGTCCATTAAATTATAATGTATTCCGAATAAAGTATAAATAAATCGAAACACTTAATCGGCTTATTGCTAATTGTACTAGGAAATAGAATAATCTAACGTCAGGCATCCAAACTACATCTTACGAGTATATAAGCCTTGCCATTATTTGTTGGATTGAATTCTAAGAAAAGAGATCGTTATGAGAGGATTGCTATAATAATGCACGTTACTGATTTTTGCATGAAAAATAAAATAAAATTGTTATAAAATTGTATGTTAGGTTAGATAAATGTCAGTGACTCATAGTGAGATACACAATTATTTCATACATAATCAAAACAAGTGAAAATTGTAAAAAGTGGATTCAATAAATAAGCCTGACAACGGAAATTTCCAGCGAACATGCGCAGTGACCAATGCTCGATCTGTCGCTTCTTGTAAATAGGGCTTTTGCCCAACTGTGAGAACAATAACGGACTGGTTAAATTATAACTATACCTTCTGACTTCAAATAACTACCGAGAACTATACTACTGAGAATGTTGACAGTTAACAACTAAATAAATAATGTTAAAGCTTACAATTTTTTTTTCTTATCACATTGATTGGCACTACGATATATTTTACAAAATGTTGTGCAATTATTTTAATTAAAATAAAGGCATCTTTAATACTCTCTGTATCGAAGAAATTTGTTTAAAACTGATTTGAGGAACAAACTTATTTTATAGGACTACTAGAGCCACGCATCCCCAAGGCCTCTGGTTTTAGAGATATCCATGGACAGCTGTTCACTTACAATCAGACGAAGCCCATCATGTGACTAGATCTCAAAACCGCCGACAAATCTTGGTGAGTCTGAAAAGAGCTGCAAGACAGTTTGCGTGAGATGCAAGTACACATAAACGGTGGGTGAGAATGAGACGATAATATATTTTATCCCTTTTCAGGCTCGCCAAGATATACCACAAACACCCAGACCCGAGACAATGTAGAATAGTGTTTTTCTACATTGACCCGTCCGGGGATCGAACCCGGGACCTCAGAGCTGGCGACACCGTGAAAACCGGTGTAAACGCCACTCGACCACGGAGGTCGTCAAAGTAGGTCGTAGAAGCTCAGAAGCTAGTAATATAAATGAATAATTTTTTACAAAATCTGGATATGAGGCAGTGTATGTCCCCCCCCCGCTGATATTGTGTTCCCCTTTGATATTTCTCATTATCTTTTCAGGCTTAGTAAGTCAGACGTTCATCGATTACCTACTATGAGTACAGATAACTATTCGAATCATTCAAATCTCTCAAAATATCTTGTCGGCTTACAATTAGCGAGGATACAGCTGTTTACAAAACTTTTATCTGTTTGAAGCATATGAATGAAGTTTTGGCAAACGGACATGAAATCATCGTCTTGTTCTAATCTGTAATCTATTTATCTAGTATATAAAATAGCAATTGCTGTTTGTTAATTATTTTACGAATACTGTATTATAGACCAGTATTGATTAGCTTAAAATATTTTGCTTAAAGCGGTTTGTAACATGGACTTTTTCCCATCTAAGACCATTTACTTATAATCATTCTTACACCGTCTACTTTTGTTTATTTTACAGATTATGTTTAAGTATAGTTCCCCTTGATAACCTAGCATTTTTTTTTGCTTGAAGAAGTCATCTCAGCCCGTAGCACGAAACTATCTTCAAAGTGTGTTCAGAATTAAACATAACATTACTTACAATACAAGAATACTATATTCTACATATATTTTAAGGTTAACAATAAGAATACCGCCCACTTCCACAGTTCCTAGTGCAAACTAAATCCTAAAAGCATACAATCAATTCAGTATAGTAAGAGTGTAGTACATTCCACCTTTTAGGTACGAGTAAACAATGCAACTGTCAAAAGCCTTGACAGGTGCCTTTGCCCAGGACACATGATTTGTCAGAGTCAAAGAGGATAATAATACATAGGGGGTCAGAGCTAGGGTTGAAGGTAGGTAAGTTAAGCTAGAACCAAGAATGTGACATGGGACGATGGCGTTCATGATATTATAAGATTTAATTTGTGGGCGAGGGCATTTTTTTCACCCTAAAAACCAAGAAAATTCTATTGAGTTGAAATACTAAATTCAATAGCAGCGATGACCTCACCTGGTCATATACATAAGTTAGTGGCACTAATCGCACTTATTCCACTTTCATTCATATAACACACTAGCCAGAGATGTAAAAATATTGATTGCAAGAGTTGGCCATAGCGTGTTAGTAATTTTATCCCAATGAGTGTGTTCTCCTTGATCGATAAAGATTTTCATAAGTTAATTCCTTATGTTAATGCTAGTCAATATCTAGGCTAAGACTCCAATCTAAATGAGACGCCAGGAACAGTAAGATGGCCACATGTCAACTCTTGATAACCTCTTTGATGAGAAAATTTGAAGAAACTCTATGGGCTATGAACCACACCAGTGTCATATTAGTCGAACCTTTCCCTTCAGGATGTTCATAGTTCGCATTCTGTAACTCCATGAACACTGGCATACCAAATTTTACCCTAAAATCGTTCGATACAGTCTACGTCCAACCAGGTACCCCCTTACAACTCCAAAAGATCCGTAGTATAATAAAATAAAGCAGTACATAACGAACCTTATTCTGTGGGTCATAGGGTATGTTTTGATAATAGGAAAGGCTTTTCGTTGTTCGGTAAATAATCCATTTTCAGGTCCTAAGAACAGAAAATCAGCAAAAAGATGAAAATTTTTCAAATTTCAAAAATGTTTATAAGAATTTTCATTTTTTTTATTTTAATTAATTGGTTCACTTTCACCAATGGTTTTCCGACTATACCTAGTAATAAATATGTATATAGGTATATGTAGTATTATCAGTATAAGGCTAGATGTCTCCTCCATGCATTCGTTGACATTTTGATATGAACGCAATTACAAGAGTTTTTCAGACACCTTGATTTATGTGAGATACAAACACTAAGTTCGACCTTTACAACACTCTGCAGACAAAATCGACTCTGTGTACTTGACATAGGGTTTAAAATCAAACAGACCTCATCGTTTACAGTTCTTGTGCAAAGTAGTTGTTGTTTTCTATCAGAAGTGTAACGGGTTCTAACCCCGCATCGCGCAGACTTATCGATTAGTTCTAAATCCGTAAGAAGTATGTATTTATAGTCAGATAGACTCATAAAAAAGCAGTTTTTTTTTAACTAAATGTCTGATAACATAATAATGAAAATAAGGCACAGTTAGAAAATATTTGTACTTGTCCCTTTAGCATATATATAGATCTGTTAAAATTCGCATTCAACCGTAACAACCTCTTTCACAATATCCAGAAAATCAGTGTTGCGTCATGCTTTCATCGTATTTAATTTAAGATTTGGTCCATCAGCAATGTGAGCCTGTGACCTTTCTGAGGGACCCTTCCCGGACCGGAGGCTACCGCTTCCGCAGCCGCTGTGAGCCGGTCGCCGGATCGCCACCGGACCGGCCGCCGGCCTGCCCGCTTCCGCCCGACTTCAGCCAGCTCGCCCAATCATTATTGATACGAAATAAATTAAACAACCTATGATATTTGGCTCTATGTGGGAGTATTTTGTTCTCAAAGGATTTGATTGAACTTCTCAACTCATTTTTTATCCGCATGCATAAGTAATTATGACAATTATATAATTATGATACTGATTATTAAATACTCTACCAATTCAGCTCACAGACATAAACGAACTACCTATATAATCCCTTAGCCACAAGTGGATTGGTACATGTGATAATACCATAATAAACAAAGAGACTGCATACTACATACGAACCATACATTTTCAAAGAACAAGTAATTGTTTTCCCGATCCTGATTTTATTTTCCTGCGTGCAATGCTATATTCATCAGCACAACAGAAATGTTCAGAATCCAATAACTTTGCCTATGACAATATTCCGGAGTGAGACCAAAATAGATAGGCCGGAGTTGTTCTTTGTAGCAGCCCCTAAATAGAGTGCGTAATAGGAAGGGGAGGCCTGGAGCGAACCCTCGGCCCGCGCATGCGCGCACACTGCTACCGCACTAATATCGGTTTTATTACAACGGTTTTGTTGTTCTTCTCGTGTTAATTTTATTTCGCCAAATTAATTGTAAATTTTATAGGTAAGTGTATGATTTAAGGTTAATAAGAAGCAAGATTCCTAATTATTTACCTAAATGAATACACTGAAAACTCGAAGATATTTCCAACAAAGTATTTTTGGAATGTATTACTGCCGAGAACAAAGGAATATGAGACATGAGGCCACTTCACTGTTATTGGAAGAAGTTTTAATGTTTTTCCTATAGCGTTCAAATAGTTTTCTATAAATTGTAGAGTGAATAAGATGGTCGAGCGAGCAATGCTTGGGATGTAAGGAGAAGGGTGCCTGCGTCACCCGCGTGGCAGATGTGCTCTGCACGTGGCGAACCGACGGCCGAACGCTGCGCACAATGGAACGCAATTCACAACCAATATGGCCGCCGCTGGGGAACTTTCCCGCTCTTTTCACTGACGTTTATTATGTTGACGTAACAGCCAACATTATAATTTTAATTAAAAGTAAAACAGTCTCTTACTTTTCATTTTATTAATAAAATCTATACAACCTTGATGATTTTAGACTCCTTACTTGATTGTTCAATGGTTTGTGTCTTGGGTTCGATTCCTATTCGGGTTAGTTTTATTGATTCCTGTTGACTGCTTTACAGCTTAAGATTTTAACTCTTGTGTGTATTTTCCTTAATGTTTTAATTAATACCAATAACTTTATTATAATTATAACATAATATTAGAAGCTTCATTTTCTACACATAATACATAATGCTATATCTTATAGGCTGGCATCATGAAATATAAATGTATGTAGGCGGGGGTGGAATGAACAAGACAAGACTTGGTTGTACCTAATCGATGACGAACCAAGGAGGTTACTTTAGTTTCAATATAGCCTCTTAGGTATATTACCTTTGAGTTTGACTATAAGGTTATAACCCGTAGTAAGATACATGCAGTTATAATCTTGCACCTAGACTTGAAAGCAACAAAAAAAAAGTTGAGGGTTCATTTCTAAATATTAGGTTCAGTAACGATCTTTTAGTCCTTGAGTGCTTTTACATACTAGATACTAGGTTCATTATAATCTAATAAGGACATGATGGAATATATTTCTAACTATTTCCTGTTTGCAGTGGGTTGCGGCGTAAAATAAAACCGGCCCTCTCTACCCGTGGTTGATGTAAGAGGCGACAAAGAGATATAGAAAGTTAGAAAGAAACAAGGAGAATAGAACCAAAACTAAACCGCGGTCACCAACCCGCTTACCCAGCATGGTGACAAGGGCAACAGACACCCTATGACTGTCCGCCGTAACCCACGGCCCCCAGTTAGGACCGGGTGTTGTAGTGCAACTTGGGAGAGGTCTATGTCCAGCGCGTCAGGCTGATTTGATAATTAATAAATGATAAATGTGGATAACATCACATACATTGCTCCGATTCCAAAGTAAGGAGCTAAAGCACTTGTGTTATGGAATCAGAGACAACGAAGGTACCACAAACACCCAGACCCGAGACAATGTAGAAAAGTGTTTTTCTACATTGACCCGTCCGGGGATCGAACCCGGGACCTCAGAGCTGGCGACACCTTGAAAACCGGTGTGTACGCCACTCGACCACGGAGGTCGTCATAATTATCTCCTGTGTAATATTAAAGCCTTGACTTTCTAAGAATATCTTCAGTCGCATAGAATTTAGAAGCGGAAATAAAAGTTGTATTAATGTTGTAACTTGTAACATAGGTATCAGAAATTAGAGCAAGGAACAAGGATGCGTATACTGTCCATAAAAGAAGATATCCCAAAAAGCCAATGTTGTAACCTCTACGCCTCGAAATTGACCATGAAATTAGATAAGACGTCACCAGAAGGTAAGTCCCATCTATATTATACGATACTCTATAAACATTATTTTATGGAGCCAAAAGCAAGGCGTATCAACTTAACTTACGAATTTATATAATGTTCGTTTACACGTTGAATGTAATTGATTAGGTATTCTGGACCTACTTAGATCCTAACTGAATTTAATTTATCCATGAAACTGATGGTAAAACCGCACACAACGTCTAATTGTGCAGAGATCGCAGTTATAACAATGAATTCTTGTTCATATTTTACGATGAGAAAATACTTAGAAATTACCTTTGAGTATACGTATGAAGTCTCGGTGAAACTTCGTTCAAGTTGTCCGGGATCCAACAAACCTGTAAATATAAATTTCTTTTGCCTCTATAAAACTATTTCTAATAATGCAAAGTAGGTAGTCATTCGATATTTACCTACACCGATTCTGTTAGTTGCTCGACCACGGCCGTGCGCTCGTCATTACGCCGATGGTCAACCGGTTTCTGATCGCATCAGAAAAACAGCTACCCACCTACCACAATACTCCAACAACCAACGATACCGAGCAACAGTCGACCGGTTTCAGTTGAATTGAATACGGTGTTAATCTCCACCAAGTTTCGTGGTACAGGGTGGCCGATATTGTGGAGAGCACAGATTCGGTGTCAAAAATTTATATAACGCTGCGAATTTAAAAGTGGATGGTTGGTGTGACAGTATACCACAGCGAGCTGCGTTTCTTTGGGTTCCTTAAATTAATGATAATGACGTATGTCATCCAAACATCGAGTTGTACCAAATTAGACCTATTCGTCGATCACGCTTCTAAAAAGTGTGTGGAGATCCATCCTTTTAATTAGTTTATGTAAATGCTCTAGCGGTAAATATTCTTAGGTAACTCATTGTATCAAAGGCAAAGTAAGATTTTAACATTGAGTTATAATGTAGGTAGGTACTATGGATTTTAACAGATTTATTGTCCTGTTTGTAGTATTCTTTTTTACAAGAGTTATATAATTTTTCTGGCATATAATTCTTGTCTATCTTTTATCAAATCAACAGAGCTTGGTAAATATCGTATTAATTATACATGCGAATGGGGAAAAGGGCAATGATATGAGATCATACCCTTTGCGTATCTAGCTGTCGCAGCCGGTAAAGTTCTGGGTCCAATCGATGTTAGAATGATACTCAGCTGGTCACCGGAATTAAAACCAGGACGGAAAGTTTATAATCTGTATGTGTTTATATTAACCATAATATCCATATCCGTTCCACCAATTTAAATATTTTTATTGTCAAAATTTAAATTAAATAGCCGTTTAGGCTATTAATTTTTATTTATCTGTACATTCTTCATTTGTAATTTTAGACGTTCAATACTACTTAAAGTCGGCTTAAATTTTCGTTAAAGAAGAAAATATTTGTGTGAGCTTTCGTCCTTAACATTTGGTTAATTTTTGCAGTTTTTTAGCTAAAAAGTTCCACTAACCTTCGGAACATGTTTATTACATTTACCCCCAATGTTAAAAGACACATATTTAGATCTTCCACTTGTACCAGGACAGCATATTCACCTCGTATCCTGTCCTATCTATTACATCTAGGTTAGAAAAAACTAACAAAAGAAACTAGGCCTCTAACTGAAGGGACGCCCTACGGTAGACCTTAGATCTCAGCTTAGGGAGAAAGCGCAGCAAGGGAGATGGAACTGGTTTTAATTATTAAGGGGCATTATTGAGGGGTGGCTTCAGAAGTAGGACTGGCGATAGTCGGAGGCAACAAAGAGTTCCGAAAATCAATCTTACTGCTTTGGAATAAAGGTTTTGACGTACTATCACAGGATTGCAGGCTCTATTTAGTAATATACGATGATATCTAACATTTATTATTCCTACTAAGTAGGTACCGTGCACGTGTAGGTGTAGATACAAAAGTTTTAATTGAGAGGTTTAAAAAAAAATTTGGTGTGTTCCAAAAGTCAAAATAAATCGAAACTTTGGTTTTTAATCCTGGTGACTAAATTCACAAGTGCAAATGTCAAAATCTATAGGAATATAAGTCAAATGACTTAGATTAGCATTTTGACTTGTCAATTTAGTCTCTAAGATTAAAAAACAGACCATACATTACCTGTTTTACAGGTAGGAATCAAAATTTGGAATCTAACTTTTACTAGACAGACTGATCTGATAAAAATAATATAAACGTTAGCTATGTAAATTTCTCTATTTTGCGGTCATATCTAGTTATTCTATTTAAATGTTTATTTATTCAAGGTTAGTTTATAATAAGCTCAAACGGAACTAAGCATGTATTCGGCTGGTGTTGCATGTTCATCAAAACTTTTAGATCCCATATCCTCCAGTCCACGTTCATAGCTTCTCAGTTCCAGAAGATACTTTTGCACACATTTATATATTTACAGTGGACTATAAGAGACCTATTACCACTACTACTACTATGAAATACCTAGTATTTCGTTTTTTGCTCCTCTACTTCTTCCCTCCACTGGGGGTCATTCTCAAAGTATAAACAAAACAACGTGGCATAACGCAGATTATAGTTCAAGAACTCCTGGTCGTCAAATTTGTTTTGTGTTTTGATAGTCACCTGGTAGCGTTAGTATACAACATGTAACAAAACCCCTGTCCGATCCAATAAAGGCGTATTCGTGGTACAGTTCATGAACCGTCTCGCTAGGGGCTTCATTGACACAAAGCTGCAGGTAGTAAGTACGTGAACTTTGAGGAGCGGTCAGTGTTGCTGTTGCCTTGGATCAGTTTTTATTTTGATTTAATTATTTTCAACTAGCAGTGCCCTGCGGTTTCACCCGCGTAAGTTGTCCACGTTCCCGTAAACATGATTTCTTTTATGAAGCTTCCCACTGTTTTTAGTATTTATTCTGCTATTCGGGACGGAGACCAATCCAACAAATCAAGTATCACGAAAAATCGGTCCACCCGTTCTTCAGTTATAAGTGTTGTAACAAACCCGACTTTGTTTTATATAATTATAAAGATTGGGAAAAAAATAATAGCTACGTATATAATATGTTCGCAGTACGATACCGAATAGTCTTAGGGATCGGACAGGGGTTTTGTTACATATTGTATAAGTTTTAAGCCATTTAAGGATTTTTTTTTACTTGAAAGTTTGGCAAGTCGAAAGAGATAACGCTTCTTTTAACCCTACACGTAACAGCACTTAAACTGCTTTGACTTGGTGAATAAAGCCTCTGATGTGGAAGCGTCAAGGCTAAAATATTTCTTCAAATCAAAAAACTACACTATATTAAATGTCATGTTAGGAGGTGCTCGTTTCGATCTGTAAGTCGATACTAAAGGCTAAGATGCGCACGCTGCGGTTGGTCTGTGGATGGATGACCATTTTTAAATATACCAAGACCCTTCTGTACCTCGTAAATCACGTTAAGCCGTTGGTCCCGACTGTCACACATTGATCTTTCGCTGTCTTTTTAAGACATTACAATTTTGACAACCAGTCTTGCTATGGGATACTGTATTATCTAGTGAAATGGGATGTGGAGGTCAGACAACCTAGCTTGAGAAAAGACTATTTTTGTATGATTGTAATCATGCATGTTTTAATTTTAAATATATCGATTCAAATACATTGCGTTTATTTAGAGCATGTGGAAAAATTACTTCCTTCCGAGAAATGCGTTGATCAACTTCAATGCCATGCAATTATTACTTTTAAAAGTGAACGTCGAAAGGGGAGGTCTCTTTTGTTTATATGTAATACGCAGAAGTAGACGCCTCGCCGCCAATCCGCAGCGCAGAGCTGCACCACACCCATTGCCTTTCACTCGCGGCCGAGGCCACTGGCGCTTAATTTAGGAGTTATCCTGAAACATTACCAATTATAAAGACGGCAGACGAACAGCTTTTATTTATACTGACCGCTAACAGGAGCTTCATAGAAAACCCTAATAATCTTCTATTATATATAATTTCAGTGTCACGATGTTTGTCCGGGATGAACTCCGAAACTACTGAACCGATTTTAATCAAATTTGCACACCGTGTGCAGTTTGATCCAACTTGAAAGATAGGATAGCTTACAAAACAAATATTAAAAAAAAATTTAGACCGCGGGCGGAGCAGCGGGAAACAGCTAGTAAACTAATAATAGTTTTAAAATGTTGACGAATGAGGCCAAAATGTATTCTATGCTGGCTTGTATAATTTACCCATCAATAGGGATGTGGACTAGGTTTACCTACAAGTTAATATATATTAAATCCGTAACTTATAAGGTAATAAAAAAATATTAGATAGGTATGTACGTATTTTTTTTAATATTTTTAATACAATAAAATTTGACAAAGATAAGGCGCGTTATGTTCAGCAAGTCGTGACGTCAGAAGGTGGAAAAAATAGTAGCCACAACAGACGTAGCGAGCTCCCACTCTTTAACTTAAACTCGCTGTATGTAAGAAGATATTTGTTATTTCAAACAAAAAAATACGTGTCTAATATTTTTGCATTATCTAAAAGCAGGGCATTGAAAAAAAATTGTCCACCCACCTATTCACCTTTCATTCAGTACTAGCTTTTGTAATCGCGGCAAAAAGTAACTTAGAGCCTTCCATGAGCTATCTAAAACTAGAACATTTTTTCAAATCTGACAAGTAGCTCCTGAGAAAAGCGCGTACAACTAAACAAATTATAAGCTTTTTAAAAGGTGCAGTACAGTAGGTGGTATAGATAATGTCAACGTATGTATAATTATAGCAATAATTATTAATTTCCTAAAAGGACGGGGCGTTTAAATAAACACTGAATCACGGAAGGAATATGAGAATTCCATGGAAAGCTTATTAGAAGCCACTTGAGTTACATGAGATATTCTGATATATGATCATGTTTGCGTTAATCACATATTAATGTTTTAGAGAAGTTAACATCCGCTCAAGTTTATCCACTCAAACCGCAGATAGTTGACGTCAGCGGACCAAGATTGCAAGATGGAGAAGAGCGCAGTTTACGTGGTCAAGATAAACGTTACTGAGGGGGAATATTTAATTAGTCATTCATTACGATTTGGGTATTTATTACATGATCACATATGAATTTTATATTACATATAGAACAATTTATATAGAAGTTGATTTTCATTAGACTATCAAAAGTGCTTCCTTGGGCTTTCAGAGCTAGGATTTCTCTGTTAAGCTAAGCCTATATATTCGCTGTAGAAGTACTTAAACTGTCTGGCTTATCTTTTAGATTCTGTTATAATATATATTTACGAAAGTATAATAGAGAATAAACCTTATACAGGAAACGGCATTCTCGATCTTAATCTGGACAAAAAAATGTCCAAAATTAAATAATTTAATGATATCCGATCAAAAATATTTATTTAAAGCGATTCAAAGGTTACGAAGATAATGAAGGAAATAGATATATTTTCGAAATTTTCTTCATGTATGCAATAAATGCGTGGGTCCAACGGACCTCCTTTGAAGCGGTTAATAATAAAAACAACTGCGTGGGAAAATGTCGGAAATATAAAGAATATTTAAGAACTACAGCGCGCCATTCGCAGCAGCGGCTTTCAAGCGTGACGTCCCATATTCAATTCCCAGGTCCGGCAAATTGTTATTAAGTTTTTAAAGTTAAAATAACGGACTTTTAATAGACTTTACTTGTGATATTTCTGGGTGGTATACTTTTGATAAACGTGTTTTCTCGGGAGGGAAATGTTTGCTACCGTAAGGATTTTGGTTTTTTTCAACTAATATTGAAGGAAGTCAACTGAGATTAAAGGAAGATTATGTAATGTAACTACTTCTACGATATATACCTTCTTCTTCTTTTAGTGCCTCTCCGTTACCGGAAGTTGGCCGTTAACTTTTCGTACTCCTCACGGTTCTGCGACAAATGGAAGAGCTCTCCTGCACTGGCGATTCCAGTCCATTCTCGGATATTTCGGAGCCATGACTTTCTTCGTCTTCCAACACGTTGTTTCCCTTCAATTTTACCCATCATGATCAATTGCAAAAGATATATACCTAGATAAGTCAATATAAAAACTTTTTAAAAACAGACTTATGTTATTTTTTCCAGGTTTTCCACATTATACTCATAATTATGGCTAACGGGGCAAGCTTCTTTGATAAAACGAGTAATGCGAGACTTTTATAATACATAGATGGGAGTATCTTCTGCCTAGCCTTTTCCCTAGCTATGTTTGAGTCGGCTTACAGTCTTATCGGATTTAGCTAAATACTATAAAAAAAAATTACATGTAGAGACTGCCTATCGGTCAGATAAATTTTTTTTATGGGTAATACAGTATCCCATAGTAAGACTGGTTGTCAGAATTGTAATGACTTAACGACTGTCAAAGATCACCGTATGACAGTCGGGACCAACTGCTTGACATGCTTTCCGGGGCATGGAGGGGTCTCGGTATGTTTTGCAAATGGTCACCCATCCACGGACCAACCGCGACGAGCGCGGCTTAACCTTTATTATCGGTCAAACCCAAGGCTTATACTTAGCCACGAGCCCTATGGGAGTAATGGTACCTATAATGGTTGTTTACTTATGATTTGTAATTGTCAAATTAAGTCCATCTGTTTCGTGGACTTGTGTTTATAGTTGGCGCTATATTCTACCTTTATTATACCTCTATTTAGCTTCTGGAGAAGAACTGAACTTGAATTGAATCGTAGTCTATACACTAGTCTTTAAAATATATCTAATTTAAAATTGTTCAGCAAAATGTTTTATATCTTTTTAGTTTTTTACAACAACGTAGTTCTGCGTAACCCTTCAGGGAATACTTACATTCTGATAGACATGTTCTATATGTTATAGAGGTATGTTCATATATGTACTAACTGCGTATAGCTCGACTACAATAATTACAAATAGATTGGTAATTAGTGATGTATCGACGTGTCGTCTATACTATATCGAATTATAGTTTAGTAGGGAATGCAACAATACTCGTGTTACACGAGCATGCTTGGCATGGACTCTCCTTGAATAACATTTAAGTCCCTACTTTCTAGATAAGTGATTACCTACTTATGTTACCTACTGATTTAACACTTCAAAAGTTATTTATGAGACTGAGATATATTAAATGTCGATAAGTTTATTTGATCACCTTCCCATCACAATACAGTATATATACGCAACACAAGTATTTCTGAACCAATCATATAAAATCATATTATGACTAGCGGGTCTAGTAGTTACTGACCCTGACTGCTAAACCGGTGGTCGTTGGTTCGATTCCCTGAACAAATCTTTTTGTGATGAGCATGATCATTTATTGTGTCATATATCTATATAAATTTATTTAGAAATATAAGTATGTTTATCAGATGTCTGGTTGCCATAATACAGGCTTTGCCTAGTTTGGGGTCGTTTGTGGGATGTCTCAAGATATTTATTTATTAATATGTATTATTAAGGTGATACCTCCGATGTGGCCCGCGAAATTCAAATTTTCATGTGTTTTTTGCAATTTGCTTATCAGTGACAAGTTGTAACTTGATCAAAATTCGATTCGCGACAATAACAAGTATAATTTTAAATATAAAAATGATCATAACATGTGCTCCATTCATTCTCACAAAGATTAATCTAAAGTTAGTAAAATTTCCGAAATCTAACTCATTTTCAATTATTCTTTGTGCGAGCGAATGGAGCGAACGTTTTAATCATTCTTGTATTTGAAGTTATATTTGTTATTGTCGCGAACGATATTTTGATCAAATTACAACTTGTCACTGATTAGCAAATTGCAAAAAACACATGAAAATTTGAATTTCGCGGGCCACATCGGAGGTATCACCTTAATATGATCAATGAGTTGCGGAGTTCAGTCGCTCCATATTAAATGTACATACGTAGGTATGTTCACCTAAATCCGGTGGTTGCTGAGCAAAAAGTTTCGGAAATGTCTAGACTGATGCCAGTTAGATAGGCTAACTGTCCTGGGTTTTCTGACGGGACAGGGAAGGTGTTAACACCTTCTCTGTCCCGTCAGAAGATACACCAGTTAAACAATAGAAATGTTCATATGTGACTCAAGGGACAGTGATAGGGTTAAATTAATTGTAGTCGCAAAGCTTTTTTAAAACTTTATATTTTTTATCAATCTGTAATACCCTCCTTTATTAATTTCTAAGTAAACGCGTATTCCTTCAAGTTAGTTCTACTATAGTTAGTTTCGGTTGCATATTGCACCGTCGCGTCGTCTCGTAGACGTCGCCATGTTATGACGTCATCGTCGGTGCACTTGAGAATGACAGCGTCGCTACATTCCTTTTCAAAATATGCAATGCGTGAAATCTCTTGCAAGGTATGACGTATTAGCGTTCATTCTTCTTTCCATCTCATGAAGAGAGATAGTCTGGTGCAAATGTTCAAGTGGCAGTAATTAGTATTTCATTCGTAAGAAGGAAATATTCAAAGAGACAATAATAATATAGTCGGAAAAAGAAGCAGCGGGTTTCCAAAAAAAAAACCATTTGTTTCATTAGGACAAAAGAACATGAACACCCCACAATTTTGATTAAACAAATAAATATAGACATCGTGTCTTGGTAATCAGACACGGAATCATAAATTTTGCACTTGTGATATAAATCAATACAACACTAAACCTACATATTCTGCAAACGTCAATCTGATCAAATTAATGAGTTGGGTTACAATTTAAGCACTGACAATAAACGTGCAAGGAGCATAAAGTTTAATGTACCTATATACATAAATATAAGCTAAATATGTAATAGTTCAAATATTGTAAGCCCTATTGCTCGTCAACAAAATTACAAAACACGTACCTAAGTATTTAAAAAAAGTAAGGAACAAGCTACGATTTCTAAAGGATCAAATAATTACAGGTCTAAAACAAACTCCCAGTCGATTATAAATAATAATATGATAATAATTTTTGGATATTTGTCTTGCAATAAACCATAATAAAATACACAACACAATTAAAAAGAGTATAAAGGGCAGAGACAGACTAACTAAATTTCCATAACCTTCCTATAAAGTTAATTTAAGAGTTACCACTAAAGTTGTCTGAAATACATTTTACCTACATCGTAAAGTGTTGCTCGAATAGTTTTCGTGAGCCTACAAACATGACTATAATTCAACTTCTCTCTTACTACACATAAATTAGGAGAGCCTCTATCTAAAATACGTTATTAGCGGTAAAAGATTTTTTTTGGATAATGTAATAAGAAACAAACGCAACTAAACTTAATATCGTTCTTATTTCAGTCGCTACAATCTGCCTTTAAGTGACAAAGACAACATGAGACTTAAGAGCCACTTAAAATTGAGTAACGTTTGATATTTCGTCTAAAATACGTTGTTGGTATGATAAAAGAATTTTAGATGTTGTAATGTGAGTGAGCGATAATCACAATAGCGGGATGAACGCATAGAGCACCCTTTGCAAGGTCGGCAGGGCATGAGAGGGCGCTAGGGTCGCACCGAGGGCGGCGGGGCACTGCCGGCCAAGGGTACCGGGGACACCGCCGCATCGGCCCTAAGCCCTCAGCAGGCAATGCATTTGTACTGCTTATTACGCTACCCCTGTTATTAGCATTTTAAACTCATCTTTAACCTTGTACTTTTCTTAGTGTTTCAGTGTATTAACGGTGGTGTATGTGTTAGTACTGTTAGTAGTATGTTAATAAGTATGTATAATTTAAATTCGGTGTTAAAATATGTAGAGTGCGCAGATAGTAATGCCGAGTAGCTACTTGTGTTTTCAGTCAATTAGTTTATACACAGTTTGAAACATGTTGTAAAATCCTTGTGATTTTTATTTAAACCTACCACTTAAAAGAAATGAGAATATACCGACATAATATAAATAAACGAGACCTATCCAAGCTTAACAAAATTACAGATAAAAAAATACTAGAAAAAACCAGGTCAATGACCTTGGATGAAAGGAAGTCTCGCGTTCAAAAGCCGCGCACTCCACCATTGTGCCGGTGGGGTGATTTCATTTAAGTACTTATATAAAATTGACATAGGCTACTTTGCAGTTTTTAACGTGAACCTACCATATTTTTATGATAATAAGTAGGTACCTACCTAGGATATTTTTTAATATCACGGGCGTGTGGTTTAAATGAAATTTCAATACTATCTCAATGTTAGTAGGTCTTAAAAACAGAAATACATAAAAAAATACGCGTACGTAATACGAAAATCCTAACAAGCAATAGTTGCGGTGCATAGATATGATTAAAAATATTTCCAGCATTCAAATTGCATTTGCCTTTGGCTGTTTTGTTGTAGTACACAAATATACATTCGCAAATATAAATAGATTATATCAATAAACGGTCCAGAGGATGTCAAAGAGTGGACAGTGGGCTCATAAACATGTTTACGCGCGCGTCGCGGCACCGCATTTGTAGTTCACCAGACCCCACGGAGATTTGATTCCCAACCAGCAAATCAGAAACATTCTACTTGTTTAAAACAACTAGTAGAACATTTAAATCCATTGGTCATCGAGAGAGTACCTTTTATTAAATCTAAACTTGAATCTGGTTGAATATATGTTATCTATAGGTATTTCTTTTAATCCCTCGGCCAAAATCAATTGTTGAAATTTTATACTCTAATTTTAATAGAGGCTTTCATCAACAATGGCATGCTAGCCTCATCGTCTCCTGCAAAGACTAACAAACAGACTTATGTATAGATTGTCACCAATGGTTAAAAACATCAACCAGTAAGTTTATGGTTTCATAAGTTTTAATTTAAATTAAATGTGGCACTTATAATTACTAAGAATAACACATTTTATACTGTCTACCTAGAAAATCCATGGAACGGGAAATACGCAAGTCAACCCGTGATTCGTATTCCCTAGGTATTCTTTCGTTCTACTCAGAAACATAACAAGTACAACAAGAACCGTTTACAGGCAATCTGTGCTTTAGTAGTCGGCATAATATTGAAAACTAACTACCATCGGTATCCAGGCATATCGGCAGCGGTTCTGTGGATATAACGTAGCCCAGTTTTCCTCAATTCATTCGCCACAGCAGCGGCTGCACGGCTTGGCGGCACGGATTCGATCCGAGCAGCGAGCGGACCGTGGCGCAACGACCAGAGCTTGCTACCTAACAACAAGTTACATAAAAATACAAGTCAGCCGCGGCCGAGCGGCGACCAGGCAACCAGGCAGACCACGGTACGTACCGGTTGCCCCACACTGACACACTACTTACTGTCCACTCATTTTTATTCACGATGCAAGACGTTTTATAATTTACAGAACTTTATATTCATTGTAAATTCCATTGCGTCGTGCCATGTACGATATCATATGATCCAAAGGTCCAAAGTAAATTACCCTTGGTTAGAAGTACTTATGATTATAAGAAATTAGCTACATAAACAACGTTGACTGTCTCTTGCCAAAAGCAAGTTAAACCAGTCGGTTTCCTTGAGGTTAGATTTTTTGCTAACTATTCGCAGCGTATAATCAAAACAAGATATTTCGCAAGATTGGGAGTCACGTGTCTAGTCTGATTTGGTACACACAGAAAAAATACAGGACAATTGTTATTACCAAAAAACATTGATTTACACAAAAAGATCATCCATTGCATGATTGCTAAACAGTGGACGCAACAATATACTGAATATCTTTATTAGTGCACCCGCATTTGTTGAGGATTGATAGCAGAACTGTCCCGAATCCTGAGCGAAACAGTTTGACAAACATTCTTATAATGGGTAGGTATGTGTTGCTCGCAGTGGCAGCGTGGCGGGCGTCGGAACGGCGGCGTCGGCGGTGACACATCGCCGCGTGATTCACAGCCACTGGCCTGCGCGTGCACAAGAATCCCTGACGTCAGCGAGCGTCCGGCGCTTATTATCGACACGAGGAAAAATATCACACAGTATGGACGATGTTTGATCGAACAAAATTTGTCGATAAATACAGCCATATTTTTGCATCTCCGGCCTTTAAAATGTTATATACTGTTTTCAGATTCCACTTTATCTAGATATCATAGATTACTTCGCTGTCTGCCACTGTGCATCTGCGGGTTGAACCACCGTACGAGCAAAATAACAGGTGTGCGCGATTTACACGATCAAATATTATGATTTCTGTACTTGTTTTTAAAAAATCCGAAACACAATTTTGTGAAAAAATCTTCGACAAAAAAATTATAGCGTTTTGGCCCATTTATCACGATATAGGTAGACTTTTATTTATTACTAGCTGACCCGGCAAACGTAGTTTTGCCATATCCTTATTAGGGGTATAAAGATAGCATACGACCTGTTCACTAACCAATATACCTGCCTAAAAAAAATACAGGATCTATGAAGACATTTCGGAAGAGGTCATCATCGACAAACACATAATATAATATCTAACATCAAACTAATGAGACACGAATAATTTCGTGCCATATCTATAATAACATTACAAAGCTGAAGAGTTTGTTTGTTTGTTTGAACGCGCTAATCTCAGGAAATACTGGTCCGATTTGAAAAATTATTTCAATATTATATAGCAAATTTATTGAAAGTTTAGCCGCGATAGCCGAACCTACACGGGCGGAGCCGTGAGCAAAAGCTAGTTAGTTTATAAGATGCGACTTAATGCAAGACATGACATTAATCATTATAGTAAGTCGTTAACTGAGACATAAATAAAAATATTAGTCATACTCGTACATAATGAAGTGTAGAGCACGGGTTTATAGAATAGGTCCCCGACGTTCGAGCGGCGGTTCTTGTCCGTTGCGTTCCGTTCCCCGGCCGCAATGCTACGTTTCTATACCTTTTGTATTCATAACCTCCACATCACCTCGCTCGGCGTGCCTCCTCTGTCTGCCTGCGCCGAATTTGCTTCACTGAATATGACCTTCTAACTACGTAGAATATTTTTGCAGTTTAAATATAAAGGCTACCTATTATAATTTTACAACGACAAGGACTCGTCGAGAGATACTGTTAGATAATGAACGAATGACGATAATCAGCCTTATTGATTTGTAATAAAGGCGCTATCAATTAATATTATTTCAGCTTATAATTTAAAAACAACAGCTTCCGTAAAATGGCTCAACCAATATGTATAAAAAATATAGGATATTATATAAGATATCGAATATAATTATGTATTTATATAAATTTCATAATATAGGCAAGGAACGAACGATATTACTGTTGAAGGTGTTTTATTGTATTGGGGGACTGAATTCATCCAAGACGTTGTTGTATGTTATTTATTACACATCATTAATTGTTGTTACTTTTTGGTCTAGAAAAAAATAGAATTTAGTACTTGCCAGTGCTAAATCTTGGGTTTCTAAAGCTCAATATAGAAATTTAATAGCTTTGGACTATCCATTTACGGCTTCATTTTTCTTTTAATCAGTAGAAGTTGTGACACGCATAATATAAAATAAAAAACCAATAAAAAAATCTACATCCATTATATTTTAACGTCATTAGTGGTGACAATTAAAATTAATACATTCAATTGGTTTAAGATTTCTTGTTTATTTTTTTACAATAAAATGTACGAACTTAAATGTTTGATTTTCTTATTTGTTAATTCGAACTATGCTCATCCATTATCTAGTTATATGAAGCTACAATATTTATATGTCCAGCTTCAGGTCATAGACAATGATTGGACATAGCAGTCAGAGTAGAAAAAATCAGTCTAAACGAAGATGCCTGTGCAATCATTTGTCGTTGGTCCATAGACTACTTCAATACTGTACTATCAGTTTCGGCCTTATATACTAACACAGGAACAAAAATAACTTATAAATAATAAAGAACAATACCCTACCGATGTTTTGTAAATTCAGTCAAATTTGAAAAATAAACCAAACATATCTACACCGAGATTCCAAATACGATAAGACTAGTTCTGTTTAATTCTCAGTCAATTTCGTTTGGCATTTTCCCTATCTTGCAATTAAAGCTTATTCGAAATGATTAAGATTGTTGCAGTAAAGCGAGGACAAACACAACCTTAAAGATTTTCGCACCAACAAACCACTTGTTACTAAAAGAAGCGCACATGCTTTGTTCTAATCACCTTTTTAAAAAGGCATACAGCAAAATAAGCTCCTCATATCACAAACTTTAAACCAAATCCAAATTATAAAAAATAGTAAGATACATTTAATTTATATAAAACTTTATACACAGCAAGTTTTATGATGTCTAAATAAATAATAGAACCAACTGTACATAAGCGTTCATTATGCACCCGACCCAATAAATACTTAACACAGCCTATCGAATTATCTCCACTGTCCACATCATGCTCATATCACAATAACACCAGTAGCCCCTAGACCAACGGCAAATACGACTGCACAGGTTTGGCAGTGGGTTTAAGAAAACTTGAGTAATACATATACGATAATTAAGAATCACAATACAGTTAATACTTAAGAATAGATCTTACTTAGGTCAAATACGATAAGCGGTGACAGACAGTGCGCACTGCTACACGAGCCTCGCCACACCACACATATACACAGATATCTAAATGTTACAACCAAAGGCGCGGCACAGCTTACTATATTATAGTGTACACCTAACTACCTCCGACGAGAAATGTATCAAACTTGTGCTCGGAGCGTATACAAAAGCGTAAAATCGTCAAGATCTCGAAAAAGTTGAGTATCGTGACATCGATTGGGGTATTACAGAAATAGTGGAATAGCATAACGCCTACAAACAGGCAACTCGTATAAAGCACCATGATTTGGCCTTATTTTACAAAACATAGAAATTATGCAAGAAGTTCAATAAAAATACTACACCCACTTGTTGTACGCTTATAGGAATGTCTAATAATAAAAGTTCGATCTTACATCTATGTGACTTACATTCAATAACTTTACTTATAGCAAAATTAATCTTACGTCAACAAATAGCCATTACACATGGCATCTCACTTCACCAGGTTTAACCTGGAATGGTGCTTAGTAAATCGATATATCAAAAGACTTAATATCATGCTTAGTACACACCTGATACAGTGAAATGCAATGGTAACAGTGTTGTAATAGAAATCTACACATTAAAGACTTGTCAAGAACATTATTGTATAGTAGGTAAGTACCGGTACGTACCTTGGGGCTTCGTTAATATTAATAGTACTAAAAGTTACCTAAGTACAGTTAAAGGTAATACGTTGAATAAAATGTGTTCTGACAAGTCATGTTTACGATTACAGTAAGATTAGTAGGGTATTGCTTCGCGTCAGCAGTGCACACCGTCCGCCACGACGCGGTACACAGTGAAATTTCAATACACGTATAAACTAGAAAGTGATGTCATTTAGCGTGGCAGCAACCTCAGTCTTGTCAATCTTCTGATGTGAACCAACAACGCTACGACGCCCTGCAGTTCCACTCGTCCGACACTGAAAACAACCGTCGAATGCAGTATTTTACTGATCAAGCTTTCTACAATAAAACAGACACATAACCGAAGTAGAACATTTGATTAGAGATAAAGACCGTTAGTATCAATCTGCAGTTCTCAGTTCAGAATCATTAACTCTAAGAAATTCCAATCATCAAAGGGCATAAGTTTTCAAGTGCCAAGAATTGAAAAGCCACACATTATATTGGTATTTCTAGACTTAAAGCTGCATGAAGATATTGAATATACCTCTGATTTAAAAAATGTTGCTACAATTTTTGGTGAACCTAAAAAGGATAATGCATGAAACAAATATTTCTTGACACCAAACTCAATTTTCCAAAATATATAAAAATTTGGACAGATTTACCTGCGGTTTCTAAAAGGCTGCCAATATATTCCGACATAAATTTGAATGTCTTTGTATATATTGTGATTGGTTGACGTCTTACAAGTACAAACTAATATTGATTTCAACAGCCTATCAGAAACCAGTGGTACATGACTGTACATAAATCGATCCCTTCCATAAAACATCTCTAAACGTAAGCAACATAATGTGTGGCCTTTCGCGCAGCTACATATGACTTCATTTAATTGATGAACTAATTACTAAGTGCATCGATAAGTTACTTAGAAATATTTTGAAATAATGGGCCCTTAGAACTGTATAATTAGTATGTATAAGGTTCATAGAACTCACCGTAATATCTTATGCTTCCGTGGGTTGCTCTATCGGATCATTACGGGGCTCGTCCACAGCGACCGTCTTCACTTTGATGTCAGCTACTTCCACTTCCGCACTTTCCTTTTTACCCTGGTCTACTTTGTTTGAGTCCCCGTTTGCACCATTCACTACCTCTTTCCCATTCTCCATTGAGAGCCGTGCATTTAATTCATCTTCTTTGCTGGCATCTCCGTTTAGGTTAGGGATTCCAGCGTCGCCGTTTGTCGCTTTTCCGTTTACTTGTGCTTCTTTAGTTTCTTTTGGTTCTTCAGGCTTAGCTTCTTCAGGAACTTTTTCTTTTTCCTTCGTGTCTACTGAAGTAGGTTCAGCATCCTTTTTAATCTTTTCGACAGCCTCTTCTTTCTTCTCCGTTTCTGACTTTCCAGGCTCGACTTTCTTTTCTTCCGTGTCTTTATTTTCAGCTGATTTAACTTCTTCAACTTTAGTATCTACATCTTTTGTTTTGCTATCATCAGCTTTAGGTGTGCTACTGACTTCGGTTTCTACTTTATTTTCGGATTTATCTTCTGCAATTTTTGTGGCTTTTTCAACTGCTGGTTTGCTGTCTTCATCCTTTGTTTCCTTAGCACTATTTTCTTCTACATTCTCCTCACTTACTTTCTTCTCTGCTACTTTGTCTGTTGGTTCTTCAGGTGGGACTGTTTTTGATTCAGTGCTAGCAATTTCTTGCTTCTCGGTTTTATCTTCAGGTTTAACTTCTTCAGTAACGGCTTTAGTTTCAGCAGCTTTTTCTGTCGCCGCTACTTTTTCAGCAGCTTTTTCTGTCGCCGCTACTTTTTCAGCAGCTTCAGCTTCTTTTTCCGCAGTTTGTTTCATCTCCATCTCCATTTCTGAATCTAATATGCCCTCGACAATATCATTTGAATCCATGTTGTCGGTGTCCATTGTTTCTTCAGCAATGGTATTAAGCATTGGCTTGATTGGAATATTATCCAAATTAGTAACATCTTGCACTTTCGACAAGATTTCGTCACATTCTTTATCGAGCACCTCTCCTACATTTTGTAATTCCTCCATGTCTTGTGCGGGTTCCTCGACTATCGGTTCGACATTGTCAATCATTTCTTCAGTTACATCTTCTTTGTCGTTGGGAGCATCTTTGATCTCGGTAATAATTGTAGTAGGTGGAGTTTCTTCCGGAATAGGACCGTCCTTGTCACCATTCTTGAGAAGAGCACTCTCTTTAGGTTCAGTAATGGATGGGGAAGACTCAGTTTCCATACTTTCAGTCTCAGTCTCAGGTTTTTCAGTCTTATCGCTACTCTCTTCTATTATTGGTTCGATGTCGCATACAGGAGTGTCTGCTATTTCGTTCGAGTCAGTAACTTCTTCCACTTTAGTTTCAGTTTTTTCAGTTGGTTTCTCGTTCTCAGCTGGGGCAGCACTATCTTTAGTGGCAGCTTCATCTACCTCCATTTTCTCAGGTTCATCAGCTGGTTTTGTTTCAGGAACTTCTTTGACTTCTGCCACTGGAGCAGATTCTGCTTTAGGAGAAGATTCCTCCACTTTAGTAGGCGGTTCATCTTTCTTGGGCACTTCAGCAACTGATGGCTTCTCTGGTGCAGGAGTCACTTCTGTCTCCGCACCAGTCTTAACATCAGTATCCACGTCAGTTTTCAGTACTTTGGCAGGTTGCTCATCCTGAAACAAAAATACTTGTTCATAGAATGCTTATTATTAAAATGAAATTATATAATCAAACTGCTTTAAAATAGCTCACATTGATTGAATTTATTATTATACATTTCAATGTAAGTAATGTACAAGCATTGAATAGTATGTGAAATTTATTTATTTTATTTACATGGTTTCTAAAACCAATTACGTAAACCAAAGCATAAACTAAATACATAAAAAGTAAGTGCTGATTAAGTAAAATTAGAAACAAAACCAGGTCAAAATATATCGCCTATCAAAAATAGCAGTTATTAAAAGAAAATATTAAAACAATTATTTTAATGCTTCACTGTACAGTCATTGAAACAGCGTATCGTTTTCAACATACATGTACTATTTGACAAAGCTAATTTTAGCTTTTTTACATAATTTGTTAGTATGTCCGTGAGAAAACACAAATATAACCCGTAATGGTGCATCCACATCGCAGTTACTTTTGTTAAGCAACTTAATGCAACACATACTCAACTCTGTGTCCCCACAGAGTTGAGTATATGGTAAGTAACAGTAACATTAGATAACAATCGGTAACTTTTCTATTTGTCAGCGCGATGGACATTCATGATACATGTAGAAATGTATAATTTCTTTAAAGTTTAAAGATATTTAACACCAACAAACATGTAAAAGTTATTCCAATAAATATTGTTTTTAAATAAATAAACGTAAATTGGATAATTTATTTAGCACATACTCCCACCACTGCACCACCATAGAATATAGTAAGTTCTATTCTTATTATCATAATATAAGATATTCGCCATAACCACAATCAAAATTTTATTATTTTCATGAAAAAGAAACATTGATTTGGTTTGCTTCGCCTTGGTGGCCTTATATCTTGTCTGTAACAAAAACAGACTAGATATTCTAAGGCCACCTTCCGACTCCACCTCATTCATTTCGAAAACACCATAATATTGTATTGTAACTTTAAATATTCAAAATGTATACTCAGTTGGATGTCAAAAAGTGCTTCTGGTTTGTCTTGCAAGATTTGACCAGCCTAGTCACCAGGCATACATATTATAGCAAGTTCAGTAAAATCTTGTAAATAGTTAATCTATGAACTCAAATTTTAGAAATAACGTAATGGTTACTTCTGTGATCAATTTACAAGTAGACTATGTATGCTAGCTATGGGAGCAGGATTCTTTACTATGTAGTGTGGTCATAAATATTTTAAGGGCTACTTTGTTGTAATTCTGCCTGTAAATGTCTGTCATTTAAACAAGATGTTAGGTTTGTCATGATTTATTTTCATTTTTCTACATAATAACTTAATTATTATTAGTAAAATGCATAAAATAAGATCTAATAACATTTCTACTTAACAATTATCACAACCATAACCTAAAGCATACAAAAGCATAATGGTTCCTATATCCAATAATATCTTTAGTAATTGATTCAAATGAATTGATGATATCTTTAGTAATAGATTTATTAATTAGATCCGATTAATTAATTCTATCTAATTAATCAATTCTATCTGATTAATTAATTGTATCATTTGAAAGAGATTATCATACAAACAATATAAGGTTAAGAAAAGGTAGTTTAACATGATTAAAACAAAAGGTTAAAACATTTGCATATTAATATATTAATAGAAATTATATTAATTATAAAAACTATCATGAATAGAGCTACTAGTTAATTGCATATAGGAACCCATAACAAAAACCAGTAACCATCAGCGAGCATGATCACACCTATCTACATACAGCAGTGGATCCAGGATTGTAGTGGGGCTGGGGGACCTGGCCCCACTGAAGGTATATTATAGCAGAGTAAACACTACACAAAGTATCACAGTTTAAAACTTGAGAAAAATAAATTCATATGCAGTTATGTTTGATAAATGGCAATTTTATTGTATGTACAGTCAAGCACCACAGTGCAGTAGCACCGCAACTTCTGTATTCTCTGTTTCAGTGCTTTTCGCAGGTATCTATCTACTAACATCAATTTCTCCTCATTACTCTGTTACTGTAAAACGTTATTGGTTGCACTCTAATACAAAAAATGGCCGCACAGAGCATTGCAACTACCAACAACCAAATTGAGGTGCATCTGCACTTATGGCCCTTGCCTGTACCTTAGGCCTGCTGACTGGATCCACCACTGCCTACATAGTACAGCTAGAGTGAGTACAGAGTACACTAAGTGCATGCAGTGCTTGTTATGGGTATGAGCGGAGGGGCACCTGCGAGTCTGGCTTGCGCTTGTTGGGGTTCGCGAGCTGCGCCAGCGAGTACAGCACGGGGAAGCCGGCCGCCGCCGGGAGCGCAGCGTTGCCCTCGCGGCTCACCAGCGCGCTGTGGATGCCGGATGCCTGAGCCGCTTCCGCCTCTGGTGAAATGCAAGAAAAAATGTGTTACATACATTTATTATAATAATGTCCAGACCGAATTTCGGCCTCAGTGGTATATCTAAGTCAGTCCAGCCATTTACGCAAAAGATAATATAGAGTGTACTCTACGTTCCTTCCATCTCATAGTCCGATATGCTTAACTTTAGGGGGTGTAACCACCTACCGCACTTCCCGACGACGAGCCCTAAATAATATTTCTTAACAGAAAAACCCAGTAACAATTTTTAACCCGATTAGGGATTCTAACCTGAGGCTTCTTTTAGGGCAATTTCGCTTGCTACCACTAGGCCAACAAGGTCAAACACGATCGGTCACGATGGTCGGTAATGAAATAATTCTCAATAAATATTGAATTAAAAATAAATTTACCTTTGACAATGTCAGTCAAGAACAGTACTTCCTCTGGCTTGCAACCAATTTTCTCAGCGATGGCAGCATAGCTAGCTTTCTCTTGTTTAGCACCGACAGCAGTATCAAAATGGCCGTCAATGTATTTCAGCAGATCTCCAGCCGACGACTGTCCGAATAGGAGTTTCTGGGCCTGGACTGATCCGGACGAGTAGATGTACACCTTTTGACCTTCGCCGGAGCGCCAAGACTCGAGGGCGGGAGACACGTCATCGTAGACACTGTAACGTTTGAAAATAGTATTTAAAAAACCAAACCAAAATTCCTATGTCATGCCTCTGTTTTCATCCTAAGATCTGATCTAGATTATCCGCCTTTTAAACGCAACTAATATTCCTAAGTAAGTACAATGTAACATGAAAATATTGTGATTCTGGCTTTAGACGAATAAAAAAAAGGCAAACTTGCAAAAAATATTTACTTACTGTCCTTTGATGTCGCCCTTATCATATCCCTGCTTCCAGATAAGACCCTGCAGTTCCTTAAGTGGACCGACCTTGCGGTCCGATGACATCTGCCACTTGACACTTTTCACGAGACCTTCGATCTGGTCCTCTTTAGATGCGTCCTGAAATCAAAGTTATAATATGGCATATAATAATCAATGCACAAGATCAACGCTAAAGTGAGTTTCCACTCAAATTGCTGGCAAGTTGTGTCGCCTACATAATTGTTGAAAGTGAGCAAGATTTCGTTGCTTCGTAACATAGTGTAATAAGATTGCCACGCCCTTAAAATTAAGCGCCAAATGATTGAACATTAGTTCCTGTTATTCCGGCTTCCATAAAGGACCTCCATATTGTTTTCTGAAGTTTGCGCGAATGTTTGTTAGATGTCATGGTCACGGGCAGACTGTATGTCAAGGCAAAGTGTATGTCTGTCTACCCGTGACCATGACGCCAGCAATTTCGTTGAAACGTCGAGAACTTAAATTAAAATAACGCGCGATAGAATCGGTATCAAAAGTACCTAGTTTTATTTCAATTATCTCTTCCTTTCTATGTTTTTATGATTATCCTACTGTTGCTAATATTGTCTAAGCTAGCTATGCCGCCATTGCTGAGAAAATTGGTTGCAAGCCAGAGGAAGTTCTGTTCTTAACTGATATTATCAAAGGTAAATATTTAAAATCCAATATTCATACAGTTCCAGATAGCTTTTACTACATTCACCTGATAATATTATCAACATGAAACTTTTTTTGCAAATGGATTTTTGTACAAGTAGGTAGGTACTATACGTTTAGTAAGCAATAACATAATTTACGACGGTAAAACCCGCATGGAGTTATTGATTACAGATATTTTTGTCGTATTACACTAAAGATCTAAAAACATTGTTTCGTCTTTTTGCACTCATCCTACATAACTTAAGTTTAAACAATGTAGGTGACATAAATGTTTAAAAAATAATTGCAATTCTATTAAATCATTAATCAGGAAAGAAAATTATTTCTCTGTTGGACAACAGCACGAACCGTTAAATGTTTATCTACGTGTTTGTTATAATATGGGTACATAGGTAAATTGTTGGTAACATTTTTTCACTTATAATCCTAGATATCCCTAAACCATTTAAACATTCTGGGAATTGACAACTTGATTACTCAATACATAGCCCATTTATCGAACAAAAAGATAAATGTATACAATACAATTTATGTACTAACGGAATACGATAAACATAGAGATAAGATCGTACAGTTTCTTGACCCGGCGCTGATAAGAATTAAATAATGTCAAGGCCACTCTAAATAACGCCGATTCTAGTATTAAACATTAACAAAACGTCACTTATATAC